>OZ038472.1:6935067-8175067 GCA_964036295.1 Plumapathes pennacea | reverse complement strand
ACTCACTCATCTCATAAATTAAAATATCAAGTTGCACACAATTATTTATCAACCATATAATGTTGTTATCAGAATCTCATCTAGTTACCTCATTCAATCATAATTCACAGATGGAGTGGACAGAAGAAAAAGATCTCTTGCTTGCTCAGGAAATTCTTCTTTGTGAGCCATTTAAACACAAAGCTGGTTCAAAAGAGCGTGGATCAGCATGGACCCAAATTTCCAATAATCTTAATACTCATCCAGGGTTCCAAGTTTCACAGAGAGCTGTTAGAGATCGCTTCACCATTCTTGATAAGAAAGCAAAGAAAAGAAGACGTGACATTGAGAAAGCAACTGGTATTTCCCCTGAGGACTCTGAGCTAGATTTAGCTCTTGAGGATATTGGAGAAAAATGGGAATCAGCTGAGCAAGATTTTCACATCGAAAATCAAAATAAAGCCAGAAAAATTGAAAATGATAAACAAAGTGCAGTGGAAATGAGAAGAATGTCGATGGAGACACTTGGCTCAACCCTGAAGAGGAAATCCGATTCAGAGGATTCGGCACCCAAGAAATGTAAACAGAGGAGGAGTGGCAGTGATACAGTCCAGTTTTTAAGAGATTATAGTGAGCTGGAGTTTCAAATGAAAAGAGAAAAACTTGTTGCTAAAAAAGAAGAACAGTCAATTGTAGTGCAACAGCAGCAACAACAACAGCAGATGTTCACCATGCTACAGCAACAGCAGCATCAGCAGAACCAACAACAACAACAACAACAGCAACAAGTTCAGCAACAAATGCAGCAGATGCAACACATGTTTTTGGAATCCCAGAGGCAGCAAGCACAGCTTATGGGATCCTTACTTGAGAAAATGATGGACAAAAAATAGTGTGATGAAACATTTGTTGCGTTGAACATTGTTTTAATCATCAACTGAACAGTGTTTGCACACTGTCACTTGGGATGCATATTTTGAAGAGAAGTTAATTTGAACGTTAACTGTTGCTAATTAATATTGTTTGGCTTTTGATATTTCATTGATGCCATGTTGCATTACAAGGTTGTATTGAAATCAGATTCAAACATTAATTTTAGTCCTAAATAGTTGAGTTCCTGTTGACCACAAGATTACAATACCGAACTTTACATGATGCAATGATGAGTGTTTCTTTCATGGTAGACTTTGAACTGAATTCAAGAGAAGTAATCGTGAACATCAGGGGGGTCAAGCTGAAAAAATCTGGATGTGCTGTTTCCATACAAGCACGTAAGTGCATTTCTGAGTAGCGCAGCTACTGCATACATTTTGCCTATCGAGCTCAATCCTATTTTTAAGTTTTTCTTGAAATCAAGAAACTTGAAATACTCTACGATGTCGCCAAAGAGCCACTCCACTGAAGTACGGACCTCACTCATCGACTTGTTGAAATCTTGCATCTGTGGTGTTAACACACCATTTTTAAATGGGCCTTGAAGATGTAGTCTCAGTGGATAAGCTGGGTCTCCATAAATGCATAATGGGTTTCCAGCTGGATCAAATGAGACTCTTGCCAAGTCATTGTAGACACCCGAATCAGCCAGCATCCCACTGTCATGCTTCCTTCCCTCTAAAAATATAAACATTGAAGATGCTATGAGAACACTGTAAATGGGTCATTTGGGAAGTTCATTTATTATGATGGGGGGGGGGGGGGGGGGGGGGGGGTTAAGAGGGGGTGGGGTTCAATTTTTTGGCTGCCTAGTTGAAGAAATTCCCCCTTCGGGTGTGTGAGTGTAGGGAGACCCTAATATACGTAATAAATACTCATTTCTTGACTCCACTCACCCACTGGGCCAAACAAGTTTGCTATCAGACCATTTGGAGTCACAATGGATTGGAACTTCAGGGAATGTACTCGTTTATGCCCATTGTAAAGGATTCTTTGATTTTCACCTGGTCGACAAATGGGGCGGACGGTTCCATCGATGAAACCCCAGCAGTTTTGTAAAGCAGCGCCCTTGTCATGGATCACTTCTGCATATGTCTGCAGAGAGGCACGGGACAGGAAGGGCTGGTTGAAATCAGTAAGGTGATGGCCGTGTTCCTCGTAAATCCAATCGAGCACCACGTTGGTCATCATGCTGATTTCGGGAACAGACCGACCAAATCTGGGAATCATGTCGCTATACCGACAAGGATAGGCCAGGCGCTTTAGCAACATACAAAGACCTTCCATTCCTCCAACAACACTCCTCTGCGGACAGCGGAAATCATCTGGGATTCCAAGGGCATCTGCCAACACTGGTAAATCGCTTTTCTGCACGCGGAACTCTGCTTTACATTCTTCGTCGCTGAAGTTATCCAGCGAAAATTCTTCGTAACTTTCGTGGGGAAAAGGCGGGTTTTTCGAAGTGTTTATGTCGTAAAGAAGAGCAAATTTGTTTGCTTTAATAATTCCTTTCGAGAAGGCGACCAAAAGCAATTCTCTTGTTTCTCGAAAGCTTGTCATTTTATTCAGGCGCCAAGAAAGAAGGAAAGAAACGCGATTATCCGTTGGCATGGATTCAGTCAATTCGCCGCCAGAATGAGTGAAGTTTCGCGCGGTTTGCTTAACGATAAAACCATACCGTCGCGACGGCGACCAATGACCTCTTTCCGGAAGTGAATTTCTCTTCCGGTCGAGGTTCTCGGAAAGGGCCGACGTCTGTTGCTTAAGGTCCCTAATAACTTTTAGTTTAATCAACGTGTCAAAAGAACAAGGTGTCAAAAGCCAAGTTCTCTATACTGTGTGATATTTTTATGGTGAGAAATTGGAAGTCTCTCTTGGGAGTTCCGCTCTTGTCCCCTACTTTCCATTTTATATTCTGGTCTCGACCCAACTCACGCCGCGAGCTCACTGGCAAGGCCAGTCTAGTTATTAAAAGTTTGCAGGGCCATATTTTGATGAAAGTTCCTCTCCTGGATCAAACTCCATTCAGTGCGAGAATGTCGTTTTATCATGTTTTCTGACCACTATTTATTTGCAAGGGGAGGCAGTGTGGCCAAGTGGCGCCGGACTTGAAATCCGGAGGTTCCGCTCTGACCACTAGCTGAATTTGCAACACGGTAGACCTGAGTTCAAATCCTCGGCCACATAAATACGTAACGTAAATAGCCAACTGGTTAGCCTTCCGCCAGTTGGGATTCTTAACAAGATTACGTTACAGTTTATTCCCACGCCGTGCGTGGGTACTAATCTGAACACATATCGTTTTTGAACGTCGTTCACGGGGAGACCTCCCCGCGCAGCGGGATTTACTGGGAAGAACCTCGGAACAGAATCACGTCACCGTGCAGCGGGGTTTGCCAGGAAAAATCACGTCCACGCGCAGCGGGGATTGCTGGGTAAAACCTTCAACCTCGTTCCCAGGCTCTTCCCTCTCTCGGCCCAACACGTTGGCTTTTTTGCGATTTGAATGTACCACCACCCGCACCGCAGGGTCTTTTGGGAGTCCGTCGCGAAGCAACAGACCACCACTTCAACTGGGAAAGTACTGTTCTAACACGATGGCCTTCAAAGGCGATGACAAGACAAGCGAACAACGGTACACCGAGAAACACGACGAAAAATCCGATGGGAGAAACACTAGCGGTTGATTTATAGCTGAGATTATCGGTCGACCGTTCACAGCTGACTCGCATGAGGAGCACCCATCGGAGCTGTTCCACAAAACATGTGTTCCGCACTGCAACCTGTCCTGGCTGGGAACAAAATAGATAAATCGGACTGCTGGGAGAGAGATAGCCGTTTTTAGTCTCGCTGGAGGCATGGGAACAAGCAAGACTGCAATCGAGGCTACATTTTTGTTTGAAATGCTGACATTTTCTGACAAAGTGGTACACCATCAAGTTGCTGGCTGGGAGATTTTCTGGGACCGCTCTGCTGGGAAACGGATATTCTGAAATGCCTTCCTGGGAGTGTGAAACACCTCTGTGTTTGCCAACAACGTAAAAAAAGCAGAAAATAAACTATATTTTGGACAAATAACCATACATTTGTGCAAACTAACGTATTTTGAGAAATATCTTCGTTGGGTGCTCTCGTCGCATTTACCTTCTTGGATCGAACTTTTATAAACCATTTGAACTGCCTAACGTGGTTACTGACACTTAAAAGCAAGTTATGATCAAGAGCAAGGCCCGAGAAACAATTCAGGACAGAAAATAGTGCTTGAAGGCCGGCCAATAGCTCCAAGGGGAAGGTAAGACACGTAAATTTACTTTGCTCACGTCACTCAACTCGTTCGTTCAGCATCGCTTCGAGTTTATCGAACATTTTGTGACTGCGGTTGGTTGTTGCACTGCTATACATTTTAACGACCGTTTGAGTCTCGACATTTTTAAAATTAAAAATCAACTTCCAGTGTCGCATACAATGCAGAGGTTATTTTGCCACTTGACAACTTGCTCAGACCACAGGCGGCCCACAGGACTGTGTGACGTCACGGTTGGGTTGTATAAGAAAATGTATGGGAGATTTTAGTCGATCGATAACTCGAAAAATATTGCAAGAATAGAGCTTAGACTTGCTAACCTTGTTGTTGTGGTGGTTTTCTTGCTGCTGTAGCGATTTCAGTGTGTTTCGCTGAATTTTTCCTAAATTTTCCAGCTTGGGCCGCCTGTGCTCAGACAAAATCATGACATATCACTCACACAGAAGAATCTTGGTGTTTCTGTGCATTTGATTAGAGTAAACCATTTCAGTCTATCAAAAAAAGATCAAAATGTTTGTCCTCTGTGAAATTATGCCTGCAGGGCTCAGTCAAAGTTTTGAACACAGAGTAAAAAAATCGTAAAACCCTTTGTATTTCAAGAGCTTGTGAGTTTTGGTTTGAACATGCAGTTTTTTAACTGCCCAGCTGCTGTTATCATGTACTATATGATTAACATTATTCGCCGAAGTGGAGGTGAATAGCGGTGGATATTTACCGAGCCGTTTCGGAGAGGTAAATATCCACCGCTATTCACCTCCACTTCGGCGAATAATTGTTTTAGTATATACCACACAAGAGTAAGAGCCAACTCCCAAATAGCTATTTTATTTCCGACAAAAGTGGGCAAAAATTAGGTTTGCGCGCCATTTTGTTTTACCGGAAGCTGCCAGGAGGCGAATAGTATTTGATATTCTGAGATTGAGGAGCCAATCAGAGTGCGCAAAAAGCAATATTCACTTGTGTGGTATATACTAACACTGTATAAGTACTATAAGTCAGTGGCCTAAACTTTAGAGTACCCAGCCAATAACTTTCTAATACAGTCTTTGTTTTGTCTTTGCTTTGTTCTAGAAGTATCAGATATATCAGATTAGTATATACCACGCAAGTGAATAGTGCTTTTCGCGCACTCTGATTGGCTCCTCAATCTCGGAATATCAAGTACTATTCACTTCCCGGCGGCTTCCGGTAAAACAAAATGGCGCGCGAACCCAATTTTTGCCCACTTTTGTCAGAAATAAAATAGCTATTTGGGAGTTGGCTATTAAACTTGTGTGTGGTATATACTAAAACAATTATTCGCCTCAGTGTCGGTGAATAGTGTTGGATATTTACCTCGCCGAAACAGCTTGGTAAATATCCACTGCTATTCACCCTCACTTCGGCGAATAATTGTTAAATATACATGTATTAGAAAAAATGAGTGGCTGGGTGTGCTACAGTTCCTTCATACAGGTAACCATCCCTCTCTAAGTAAGCTTCTCCCACAAGGTCAATTTTAGAAATTTGCCTCTCTCAGTCTAATAAGCTCCTCCCCCTTTCCCTTGCTATAAATACATATCCTATATGGAATGTGTATAAACAGAATGATGTTTCAGTAAACTAGAAATTATTATGAATTATTATTTTATCAATTTGGCATCAGGAAAAGAAGTGTAATTTATTGCTGCATTTCCTTTTGCTTTTTTGAATTAGCTGTTTAGCTGTACTTTATATAACATTACTGTATATGAAATAATGTTCAGAAGAGATTAACTGTATTAGTGGCTGGTGTGGGCAGAAAAAAATTGCCATGATCTAAACAAGTTCAAATTAGATAACACTGACAAGTCAATGCCCCAATCAGTGACTCCAGGTCAACAATCAATTTGCAAAGATACATATTCTAATTATATGCCAGAATTGAATAAGTTTTTTTCCAATGCAGCTGCATGACATTAATTTCTGGTGAGATATTATTTAAACTGTTACACCAACATAATCAGCTTCCCCACCCACCTATCTCATGCTACAGAACACACTTTACAACATTCCTAATTATAGGCTTTGATGCTTGTTTGTTTTCCATAGGTCCCTAAATATCAAGACAAACATGAAGTTCACTAAGTCCAACTAAAAAAAGTATCTTTCTGTGATTGGGAAGAGTTAGTTTATATCCACATGACATGGGAAATGAGACTTTTTAAAGACAAGAATGCCAATACAGTACTAAACTGATGCTCTTCTCAAGTCTCACAGCATCTTACAGTACTTGTGGTGGATAATGTGCTAACCTGACTCTCATACAGTATGTCTAATATTCTGTAGAATTATTGTATATTTATAATGCATTTTTCCATTTTCACTCACAGGAGAACATAGGGGAGAGTATCAGGCTAGGGCTATATTTCTCTGGCATGGAATTTTGTGTGTTTGTACATATACTAGGCACCACTTACAACACTTGAGAACTTCTGAGAAGTAGGTTGTAACCTACTTGAGAAGTATCTATATATTGCACCTATCCGTGCAAAGACAGACTATACTTTCTTATGAGACAAAATAAATTACTGTGAAATGGACATGGCATGATGAATAATATCGTGAGAACTTCCTTCTTTCAAGACCATCCTACATATCATATAATGAATAATGAAATTACTGTACTCTTCAAACAGCAATGGGACCCTGGGGGGGGGGGGGGGGGGGAGTACTCCATATTTATGCCATATATGTATGTGCCACCCCAAAGGGTATTGTTTTCAAACATTTTTAGTCTGAAATAGGGTATAGAGTTTGCCTTTTTGGTCTGAAATAGGGTATCGATTTTGTGTTTTTGGCCTGGGATAGCATATATAGAAATTTGTTGCCATGGACAATGCAAATCAATCGTTGCAAAAGAAAGAAGTCTCAAAAATAGGTCTGAAATAGGGTATACATTGATGGAGTATGGGTCTGAAATAGGGTATACATTGATGGAGCATGGGTCTGAAATAGGGTATATATTTATGGAGTCAGGTCTGAAATAGTGTATAGTAAATCAGATATTTTGGTCTGAAATAGGGTAAGGGTTTTCAGGTCCAGGTGGCACACCCCCACCCAAAATTATGATGAGTGTTCCCCGGAATGGAACACATGCTAATATCATGTAAATGCTAATATATTAAAATGTGTGGTGTACGCATACAGTACATGAGAGCTCTAAGCAATGCCATGCATAATCGATTTTTTGGGCGTGGGACCTTTGCGAATATTGTATTTCTAGTAATGTTTGGCTTCTGCATTTCAAGTCTCCATAATTAGCACGGCAGTGCTAACTACATTGAGACTTAAATAAAGTGATTGATTGATTTAATTTCTTTTTTTTTATTTTGTGTATTTACTGATGCAAGTATGAGTACGTTTGTTATCGTTGCCACTTCCTTACCTTTCTGGATTCGCGTGAAGTTGTAATGTAACATAAAGCCGTTTTCCTGTGTTGTACTGTCGCTACTGAATTCGATGTGTATCCGTTTTCCCTTCATTAACATGGGAGGTGGAACCTTGTCCCCGTCTTTACCGCAGATTGTAGCTCCAGCAACCCAATCCCTGACTTCAAGTTTGTCGTACCGACACGTCGGTGAATCTGTCGACAGAAAGCAACAAACACCGATAACTAACTGCAAAAAAAAAATTGGATTTTTGTTGCGGCACGTCTTTCAACCAACATGACAGTTTACAACAACAAAAGTTATATGGTTTAAAAGCCTGGCCAGTTCAGTGAGACTTATATTTATGCTCTTTTGGTTGGTCTACCTCCTCTCCAACCCCACCCCTTCATCTTTGCCAACTTTACACCAGGTGGACGAGTTCTTACCCAAATTTAACCCTTCCGTCTTGTGTCTGTCCTGGTTTTGCACAGAAACGTACGCAAGTAATTTTGAACTGGGAATCGGAATCAACTATCAATTTGCATGCAGAAAAGATGATATAATTACCTTGAAGCGCAAATTTAGTAAACCACACATTTGTCAAGTGGTTATCAGGGACGTCTATTAGTGCTACACAATTCTTGTCGTTAGGGTACGGGTTTGGAAAGTTCGGTGAATATACTGAGCCAGACAACTTGTCCTTTGCAGTGATCTTGAGCGACGGGCAAATGCTGTTTCCTTCAACTAGAAACAAACAAAAATGATTAAGAAACAAATCTTGTCAAGTGCTCTCAAAACGCAGACACAATGGTTACACAATTCACTTACAAAATTACTTGATGTTTAATACTGCTGATCGGTGCAGAAAATCACAGTACAGAAAAAACAAATGATCGAAACATGCAGCCACAAATTTAAAGAACAAAATGGACTGATCTTTAGCCGAATCCTTATCGCGAGAGAGTGTACATATAAATTATTCACACGACTACGTTTCGGAGATGTACGATAAAAGACATATGTGAGCGGGTCGAGGTTCGTGTTGTTATGGAAACAAGGGCAAAATAATCCAGTCCAAAATAGGAATTTAATAGAACGTTCGATACAAAAAAAGGAAAAAAATGAAAAAAGGTTTTAAACGAAACAAAACAAAGCCAAAACAGTACCGCAAGAATGAGAAACGATATCTCTCACACGAACAGCTGGATATACCAAAGGAGATGACAGTAATCCTCTGGGGAGTTCAAAATAAAACTCGAAAAGTCGAAACTCAAAGTGTAGAACGAAAAGAGCCTAAATTTATATATAGAGGCGCCCAAAGATGACCCGTATGGACTTGATGTGACGACAATGCTCGTTTTATTCTGACAAGAATAATACACACAAAAACAACGTTGAAATACACAACTAAAGGAATCGAGCGACAAACGCGTACACGAACGGCAACAAAGATATAAATATAATCCAAGGCTACAAAACACGGCTCGACAACTAAAATAACAACCTACCAAGTGTCCATACCCGCGTATGAGCGGAAAAAGGCGCTCTAAAAAGATAAACAATTCGCACGTGGAATATAACAAAAACAAAATGGCGGATTAACTCCGAACTGCATGCTGGGACAAAAAAGGCAAACCGCTGACTAGCAAGGAGTGTTGAGAGTAGCCTCAACATGGTCCCCCCGTTGAACGGACTGGGGTTCGTTCAAAAACTTAACCTTAACCTAAACAAACAATGATACATATAAATGTTCAGAACAGTTCCGAGAATTCGTCCTAACGCTCATCGGACAAATCTTCTCAGCTCGCTTCCTCCAGCAGACACAACTTAGCAATAGGGCGCACCAAGACGGAGGTCTTTGTCTTGATCTCAGCTGCTCGGACGAGTCCATCAGAGCCGGGGAACACTTTAGTCACCCTTCCAAGGTGCCATTGTCCACGGGGAATGTTGTTGTCCACGAGTAGAACTAAGTCATTGACTGCCAAATTGCGTCTCTTGAGAACCCACTTCTTCCTTTCCTGTAGAAGGAGGAGGTACTCACGTACCCATCTCGTCCGGAAGTGATTGGCGAGAACCTGTCCCCTACGCCAGTGCTTGCACGAGTACACCTCCTCATCTTGGAAGTTCCCTGCTGGAATTGCGAGACCTTGACGTTGTTGGAGGAAGTGACTTGGTGTAATTGGTTCCCAGTCTGTCGGATCATCACTGCTGGGGCAAAGTGGGCGTGTGTTCAGTATCCCGACGGCCTCTGCAAATACGGTCCGCAGTGTCTCTCGACTGACGTGAGGCGTGAGGGTGACCCAGAACAGCTTTCATCGTTGTCCGCACGCTCCTGATTAGCCGTTCCCATACACCAGACATGTGGCTTGCAGTGGGGGGTTGGAAGTGCCACTTCTCAAATGGCTGACAGCACCACTCCACTTCCTTCTTGTGTAGAGCGTGCTTGATAGCGGTCTGGTTCCACTCTTGCCTGGCTAACCTCAACTCCTTCTCTCCCCCAACAAAATTCGTACCATTATCGCTCCAGATTTCCTTGGCGGCCCCTCGGATGCAGGTGAAACGGCGTAGAGCTTGAATGAAGGCGTCCGTTTCAAGAGAGCCAACATCTTCAATATGGATGGCTCTAGTGGTGAGACAGACGAAAATGCAGCCGTACACTTTCCCGGTACTTCGTCCCCGTTTTACATGGAAAGGTCCAAAGAAGTCCAGACCGGTGTAAGTAAAGGGAGGTTCGTAGGGAGTCAACCGAGCTCTGGGTAGCTCGCCCATAAACTGTCTCATGGATGCCTCATGTCTTTTGCGACAGTCAACACAGCGACGAAGGACTTGCCGAGTTAAGGCGCGGGCGTTGAGGACCCAATAGCACTGACGAAGTGCCGCCAGCACATGTTCACGACCTGCATGGCCGAGGGTCTGGTGGTAGTGCCTGATGATCAGTGTGGCTACGGGATGTTCATTTGGGACAATCATGGGTGCATTGCTTCTGGGGAAATTGGTGCATGTTGCAGGCGACCGCCAACGTGAATGACACCGTCCAGTAGAGTTGGGCTAAGACTAGCGAGTCTGCTGCTCGTCTTGACTTGCTTACCAGACTCTAAGGCCAAGAAGTCACCTTGAAAACACTGCCTTTGAATCAGCCTCACAACAAGCTTGGATGAAGTTCGCATGTCGGCCAGGGTCACATCGCGTCGCATCTGAGGCTCTGGCTTGGCTTTGGATTGTAAATATTGCACGAATCGCACGAGCCATGATACACAAACTTGCAGCCTGGACCATGACGAGAATCTCCTCAGCTTGTATGGGCAAACCTCTCGATCCGTCGTCTGCGGGGTTTAAGGTTCCTGGCACATGGCGCCACTGGTTTGGCGTAGTGTGTTCATGGATTTCCTCCAACCGGGTCGCCACGAAACGGTGGAACCGTCTCGTTTCATTCTTTATGTACTGGATGACGGTCATGGAGTCTGTCCAAAATGTGACCGAGTCAATGGTCCAGTCCAGCTCGGCCTTCACCATGTTGCAAAGGCGGACTGCCATAAGACTGCCCATCAGTTCCAGTCTCGGGATCGTGGGTCTCTTCAGTGGGACATTACGGCACTTGCCCATAACAAAGGAACAATGGGTTGAGCCATCTTCACTGACGATTCTCAGGTAGGCACACGCTGAGTAGGCAAACTCACTGGCGTCGCTGAAAAGGTGCAGTTGGGCGACGCCTCCCTCCATCTTTGGGTCCCTGTAACACCGGGGAATGTGGATGGTAGGAAGGAGTGGAAGCGATTCGATCCATCTCTGCCAAACTGCCACATGGTGGTCTTGGATTGAATCGTCCCACCCAACTTTATCCCGCCAGAGATCTTGGATCAGCACCTTGACGGGCAGTACAAAGGGGGCCAGAAACCCCAAGGGATCAAATAGAGAGCTGATGGCGGAGAGGATTCCACGTTTGGTTATGGGTTTGTCGGTGCAAATGGTCTTGAAACAGAAGACATCGCTTTCAGCGTCCCACTGGAGGCCCATGGTGCGATCGATTGGGAGACGATCCAGGGCCAGGTCGCGTGTCGGATTGGTTCGTTCCCCGACAGGGACAGCTTGTAGAACTTCTCGCTGGTTGCTAAGAAACTTTGTGAGGCGGATGCCCCCTTCTCGAAGCATGTCTATCAGCTTAAGGGCCAACTCAACACCCTTCGTGGTAGTCTCGACAGACTTCAGCAAGTCATCCACGTAAAAATTGCGGTTCACGGTTTCTGCTGCTTCCTTGCCGTACTTATCTTGGTTGTCTTCCGCAGTCTGTTTTAAGGCCTTGTTTGAGCAGCAGGGGGATGAAGCGGCTCCGAAGATATGCACAAGCATCTGATGGTCTTCAGGGGGCCTTCCCGTGTCTCCGCTCCACCACAGGAAACGGAGGGAGTCACAGTCATCCGGACTTACTCGAACCTGGTGGAACATCGCCTCGATGTCTGCGATAATGGCAACCTTCTCTTGTCTGAAGCGTATGAGTACTCCAGCCAAGTTGTTGATCAGATCTGGACCCTGTAGAAGTTGGTCATTTAGGGACGTTCCACTGTACTTTGCGGCTGCATCAAATACCACGCGCACCTTCCCTGGTTTGTTGGGGTTCAGAACTGGGTGGTGTGGTAGGTACCATGTCTTGCTGCCCTTCACTTCAGCCTCCTTTCTTGTGAGTTTCCGGGCATATCCCTTGGCGATGTAGTCATCAATGACAGAAGTGTACTTCTGTTTTAGCACTGGGTCCTTTTCCAGTCTGCGCTTAAGGTGGGAAAGGCGGATTTCGGCCATGGAACGGTTGAAGGGGAGGCAGGGTTCCTTGTCTTTCCACAACAGTCCCATCTGGTAGTGACCATCTTTCCTCATAGTCGTCCTGTCAATTATCTTCATAGCGCGCTTGTCCTCAACAGACATCGGGCTGTAGCGATGGTCCTTCGTGCCAAGAGACTCTACATTCCAGAATGCCTCCACCTGCCCGTTAAGGGTGAGGTCATTCGTCGTTGTGTGGATGTGATGAACATCATAATGCTGTCGCCTTGGTTCATCTCCAACGCAACCGAGAAGAGAGAAGCCGAGACAGGACCTAATGGTTATCGGGTCATGAGGTCCTCCATGTCTAACTTCCAGCGGGACAAATGCATCAGGGACATTAGTGCCAATTATCATAGATATCTTCTTTCTGCTAACATCAGGAAATGGGACATCTTGCAGGTGGCGCCAGCGTCCCTTCTCTCCAATAACAGGCTGGTGTCGCAACGGTATTTGCAAGTCCTGGCTGGACCATACATGGTACAACTCCAGGCGGTGCGGTTGGTCATCGATGAGCGACTCCACAGCAAGGTTTACCCTTTCTCCTTGATGTTGTTCGTTTGATCTACTCAGGGTTGAGAGAATGAGGCGATCTGGTTCTCCCTTTAAGTCCAACTGCTGCACTAGAGACGGGTCTACCAACGTGATTTCAGAGCCTGAATCAAGCATTGCATACGTAGTGATGGTGTTTCCGTTTTCAGCGAGGACTCGTAGTGGAAGGACTTGGAGAAGTACAGTCCCCGAACACTCTGCAGTAGCAGTACCGCATGAAGTAGCGGGGTCCCTCGACTGAAGGGTTGGGGATCCTCCTGGACCCTCTGCGTTGGCAGTGCCACAGGAAGAGGCAAGGTCCCTTGCCTGCAAGGTTGGGGCTCCTGAAGATCTCCCTTGCATGTCACGTTTGTTCACAGTTGAGTCAGTGGCTTCAGGTCGATGTTCTGGCCTATGCAGCAATGTGTGGTGAAGCGCACCACATCCCGGTATCTTGCATCTGAATGAGCTAGGGCATACCCCTGCGAAATGCTTTAAGCTAGTGCCGGCTCGAATGACAGGTGTGTCCTTTAAACAGTTCCAGCACAGGGCTTTGTTGCGTACGAAATCAACCTTCTCTTGATGAGTCCTGGACTTGAAAATGTCGCACTGATGAAGTGGGTGACCTTGAGAACAGCAGGGACAGGGTAGAGACCTTCTTCTGTTGTCCTGATATGAATTTCTCGGCTGGTGTGCAGCGGCTTGGTTGCCACTTATAGCCATCGTTGTGGGCCTGGTCAGTTCAGCCTTGTGGCTCATCCCTCTTGTCTTGGTAGAGCTGGTGGGGCTGGCTTCTGTGTGTTTGCCGTTGATTGGGTGTTTGGCTATGGCTGCCCATTTGTCTACGAACTTCACAAACTCAGCAAATGTTGGGAACAGTTTGCCTTTCTCTTCTAGGCCATACGCGTGCTGGGCGAACTTGTCCCTGAGATGTTTGGGTAGCCGTTCCAGCATTTGTACAATGTTCCCTTGATTGACTTCGCTTAAGCAATCCATAGACGTCAGGGTAGCTAGCGCTCTTGCGGTTTGGTCTGCAAACTTCCGCAGGGATGTCTTATCACCATTTGCTATGGTGGGTCCCTTTATTAAGCTGTTGATCGTAGAGCTCACGACTGCACAGGGTCGGCCATACCTCCGCTCGAGAATCTTCAAAGCCTCCTGCAACCCGCCATTTACAGTCTCAAGGCCAGCAACGGCCTCCTTTGTTTCACCGCTGAGGAACTGTAACAGGTGCATCATCTTCCACCCGTCGTCCAGGTCTGCACGTGACAGAATGTGGCGTTGAAATCGCTGTCGAAACAGGGGAAACTGATCGGGCGCTCCCCAAAACTTCTCAAACTGTACTGGTGGCAGGTCTTGGTTGTAAGCCAGTTTTTGTTGTGTCAGAGAAATGCTCCTCATGGCTGCTGCAACCGTTGCCAACACTTCCTCGTGAGCGGATGATCCTGACATCACGGATGATGGGCGTACTGGGGTGTATGTACTTGCCACTGGTGGAATTCTCGGTGTGGACTCAACAAACTCCTTCCACTGAGTTGGCTTGTTGTTGGGAGCAAGGGGCTGTGAAGGGGCTAATGGTGTGAGCCCGATGACAGGCGCCTTGCCCGATGGTACGACAGGAAAGGTAGGTGGGGCAGTCGAAAACAGCATCTCATTTGTGACTGGGGATGTAGAAGGCAGAGTCTGCGTTGCCCCCTCAGGTCCCATTTTGGGCGCTTGTGCAACCACGCTTGGGTTGGCTCCCGAGGCGGCAACCGGGAGCTGTTTTGGATCCCAGCCATAAGTCAAAACATCACCTTCTTGGTCCTTCTCCTCATCTACTTGGGCAAGCTTCGCTTCTAGTTCAGTAAAGGCAGCCTTGCCCCTGGCTTCAGCGATTTCACTTTCTGCGCGTATTCTCAGGGACTCAAGCCTTCTGGTTCTATCAAGTTCTTCTTCTTCAATTTCTCGTTGTCTAGCAAGGTCTCTCTGCTTCTTCTCAAGGGCCATGAGCTTCATTTCTGCTTCCATCGTTCTTTGCTTTTCTCGCTCTGCCAGTTGGAGGGCGAGTTGAACTCTCATGGCTTCAGCTCTCCGGAACTCCGAGTGAGTACTCCTGGAGGTTACACTACCTTCATGCACAGTGTCCGCTGGAACTTCTCGTAACACAAGGTCTTTCATAACTTGCTGGTTAAGGAATGTTGCTGCATTTTGCAGGTAATTATCGACAACTTTGCTAAAGGTGGCCCTTTCCTGATTCAGTTGGTCATATTGACGAAGAGCATTGGTTTGATCTTCACTATCATCCTTAGCTATTGTCATGAAGGTGTTGTGTGCATCGGTAAATCTGTTCCACATTTCATTGTACTGAGAGAGGCGTTCCCTTACCGTCGCAACGTTCTCTGTTTTGTCCATGAGTGTTTCGATCGACCCGCGTACACGGCTGATGGCACTTAGTTGACCAGTTCGTGAATTCCTTGCAGCACGTAGTTTCTCCACGTACACCTCTTCAGGGTTCAGCATCACCGACGCCTGCCTTATCCTTTCACTTCTGCGAATCGCTGAATCCATCTCCTCATCCATGTCGGCCGCCAGGGGCAATGGAGTGAGAAGTTTTGACGTTCGAGCGAAAGTGAGACTTGAATAAAACAAATATAGAGGCGCCCAAAGATGACCCGTATGGACTTGATGTGACGACAATGCTCGTTTTATTCTGACAAGAATAATACACACAAAAACAACGTTGAAATACACAACTAAAGGAATCGAGCGACAAACGCGTACACGAACGGCAACAAAGATATAAATATAATCCAAGGCTACAAAACACGGCTCGACAACTAAAATAACAACCTACCAAGTGTCCATACCCGCGTATGAGCGGAAAAAGGCGCTCTAAAAAGATAAACAATTCGCACGTGGAGTATAACAAAAACAAAATGGCGGATTAACTCCGAACTGCATGCTGGGACAAAAAAGGCAAACCGCTGACTAGCAAGGAGTGTTGAGAGTAGCCTCAACATTATATGCTAAAAACAGGAAATAAGTAAACAGAAAAAGACCAAATAAGGCTCTAAAAATTAATAGTCGAGTCATAAACAGGGTTGGGCAGAAACCTAATAACATGGGGCATGAATTCATATGAGGTCATTTCCTGATTAATCAATAACACCAAAATTAACTGACACGCCTAAATACAAATAACAGAGTAACATAAATCAATTCTAAAATTAAACAAAGTAGAGGCTTTGTTGACCTGGTTACACATACATAGAAAACAAACCTAGACAAATGTATAATATGTGGTATGTATCTGATACATTCCTCTATTTTGCGTTCGTTTAACCTACAGCAGTAATAATTTTCACCAAAGTAATTTGTTAGTCTCACCAAAAAAAATTTATGCTGACAACAGGAAGGCATATAGGCAGCAGTCTGTTCTGACTGTACATTGTTAAGTAACAATCGAGACAACTATATTTATCAAACCATGCTCGTGATTACATTGCACGAACTCTGTATATATTATAGGATGGACACTTTCAGAGCCGGGCACTAGCACAGTGTACCTGGTATAACCGCTGAGTAGGTCAAACGGAAGCCGCTTTCTTGGTCAGTGCTGGATGAAGTAAAGTACAACGTGACGGAGTTGCCTGTGCTGATGTAGTCTGTTGTGATCCTTCTCAGTCCACATAATTTTCCCTTTTCTTTTCCATCTTCTATAATTAGCAAGCTGTCATAACTGCATCGAGTGGGATCTGCAAATTGATAACACACGGAATATGGTGTCAGTAGAATGATTGCTTCTACTTTCTGAGATTCTTTTTCTTGTATTATTTTTGCTCGAATCTAAGAACACAACTCAACTCAGTACCCCAAAGTTATGCCAAACGAAATATTCGGCGACGAACGTTGATTCAATTCCGCGCCAATGTTGGAAACATCACTATTCTCACTGTATACATAATTGGCGCTTCACGAAAAAGCGTGAAATTCCTCGAATTCAACCGCCTGAGCTATCGTATGGGGCGTGCATGATGCCTTGTGCGCTCCGCATATATAGCAGCTTGCAACGTGGCTCAAACTGAGTCAGTCCGCATTATTGCCGGCGAGGAGCTCAACATTTTCGCCCCGCCCACCTCCCCTGGTGACGGTTGGCCAACCCACCTAGGTCACTCTCTCCGCATGCCTGTTGCTATGTCGCGGGTACCTCCCAACTTAACCTTCCGTGATGTGACAATGGTATGCGGTGAGGATAAAATACTATTCGGTTGGTTCACCGCGCGACTATACGTTCGCTGTGCGGCAAAAAATAAGACGTCATGCTCCCCCGGGTGGAGATCAAACCAAGTACCGCTAAGTAAATGGAAACTGAATCGGCAGCTCGACTCCCTTAAGACGTTTTGGTCAAGAGAAACAGTTTATTTAACTTTGGATCAACTTCATCGGCCGGATTTGAACGACCAGATAACATCTGCCCTAATGGCCGCCCTGGGCAAATTCCTTGTCAACAGAGTATTCATTTTAAAAGTTTGTGGTGCCCCGTCCAAGAACAGTAATAGCCACTAGTTGGGTTGTTAGATAAAACATGGCGCCTATTTGTCTTACTCATTTCAGTCTTTGAGTTTAGTTCGAACTTTTAGTGTCACATTTAGATTATTGCTTGGCCTGGCTGCAAGTTATATATACTGCAGCTTCACGGTTGATTCTTCTTCTTTATTGCAAGTATAGCAAACCCATGGCATGTATAAGACAGTTACGTAATCATTGTGTGTCTAATTTTAGGAAAACAGGGAACAGGAATGTGGGCGTTCAAGTCAAGCGAAGTATGAGGATATCGAAGAACCACATGAATTGTCTGCACATAGTTCTGACGATTGAAGTAGCGGAATAAAGTATAACTGTAAGTATGATCCTTAATCGGCCGTGGAAACAGGGAAGAGAAAGAACAGACAAACAGGCAAAAGTGAATGTGGTGGTGGTCGGGGATCAGTGAGTCCAACGAGCAAGCCTGGGGCCAATTCAATTAAACATTTACACGTGTATTTTACAAGATGGACCATTATTCAAACAGCACTAAACAAACTCTACTCCAGCAAAGTCTGTACAATACTACAGACCCCCAGTGCACAACCACAACGGTATGTGGCCATTGTATTGGAATAAAGTGTGTTTTAACGTGTGGGGAAATTGGTCCGACTTGTAAAAAACACTTTTAAAATCTTTATTGACTTGGCCCCTGGTTTCCTTAAGTTTTAACTTGTCTATTTGCGGAATGCAAAATTAAACTTTCTGTTTTATAGTGATATGATATCAACAATTTAATTATGACTATATGAAAATGTGTTATTGAGGGCAGACTAACGATGACGCCCAAAGCTGAGAATCCAACACAAAGTGAGTCGCTGCCAGTTTGAGTCTCATGGATTTGTTTCATTCATCTTCGGACCGAAATCCCTCCCCTCCCCTTCCCGGGAGAACTATGAGCAGGCTATGAAAATCACATTAAAGCATTCGTGAAGAGTCCAATTGTTAGCGTTCGCAATAGAAAGTTTCTAGTCTGTACAGGGTTTAAATTAATAGCAACGTTAGGGCCCGGCTACACTGGGCTAGATCAATAATAAATCAGCAGCCAGAGCAAACGACGACTTCCTTGAAGTTTTAACCGGCGACATATTTGCCGGCAACAAAGCGCCGTTTGCACTTGAGAAGTCGCTAATGTCGACATTATTATCATTAAGTTATAAGTGCAAACGGGGCTCTAATTTAAATAGGTTAGATTGTGCGATACAACCGATTGACTGCTAACTAATGCACCAAAACAATATTAGTTGATAAGTTTTAAAGATTGTTATAGAATATGCACTCAGCTGCCAGAATATGGTCACCAATAGATGGAACATTCTAGCACGTTTTTTGGCTGGGAATATATGGATTTGTTCAAAACCTGGTACATTCCGATATACTTATAATTATAGTTAACACGCGACTGAGAAGCAGCATGTTCCTCCCGTCAAACAAAAGCCCCGGCCACACTTAGTCAGGAATATTGCGACATTTACAACTTTCCAAGTGCGAACGGCGCTTTTTAGCCGGCAAATATGTCCATAAGTTGTTACCAAACTTCGAAGAAGCCGCGGTTTTACTTTGGATGTTTAGTTTGTATTAACTGTCCAGTTAAGTACGACCGGACCCAAAATCCTCAGTCAAACGAAGAGCCATATCAGTATTAGTCCTTGAGTATTGGGACTAAGTCGGTAATTTAATTAATTGCGTGATTTATACTTCATCTGTTTAGCTGCTTTAAACATACTTACCATCTTCGTCTTCTTCTAAATTGAACTGGTCGAATTTGATGATTATGGTTGCATCTGGTTCCGCAGTTATAGTCAAACGACAATCCACGTTGTTCGGGTAATCGCTTGGGAAGTTCGGAGACGTTATTTCTCCTTCAGGGCTCGTGATTTCTCTGCTTGGGCAGATGTTCACTCCTGCAAAGAAAGAATGTACGACCAACAACCCGTTTTAAAATACTAGAAATACAATATCGCAGATACCCCTCACTCTGCCATTGATGGGACTTTTACTTTGGTACTCCCAAGAAGAGTAGCCTTTGTTTTACCGAAATGTTGACTCAATCTTTTCTTCGAAGTCAAGTGCTACACGCAAAGAAAGGAGAAAAAGAATGATGTGTGTTATACTTTTGCACTGAAAAAAGAGTCGATTGCGTGACGAAGTACGTATTTCCCACGGTTGGCACGTCAAATTAATTCATACAGCCTGCCAAGCACGTTCTCAAAATTTAATACCCAAATTTTGAAGTTGGTCGGCCGTCGTAGTACGGGAAAAAAAGGAACGCTGATTTTCCAATTTTGAATTCATAGGCAGTACAATTAAATAGGTTTCCTGTGTGATTTGTTTTTACTCTGGACCGCATGCTCCGGACTCAGGCATGCATATTTAACGAGCTCAAATTGTTTTGTATGTGAACCCGCTCAGACAGCATGATTTCTCCCAGAATCAAAGGAAAACATGAACGGTTTACTTCAAATTATACACGGGCTTCAGACCTAGTGATACTTCTAAGGGCTTGTGAACGATTCTTCTGCAATCACCGCATGTCAGATTACTGCATTTGTTAAGCCTGGTCCTCACTAGCGCATAAGCATAAGCATAAGAATAAGAGAGCGACAGTGGCGACATAAGCATAAGCATAAGGATCAAACACATCCGTTCCTTCGCTCTCTTATTCTTACGCTTATGCTTGTGCTTATGCTTATGCTTATGCGCTAGTGAGGACCAGGCTTTACAGTTTTTGTTTTGACAGAAAAATAAGACTTCTGACGAAATCATTCAAGACTCCAAGTTCCGATTGCTCTGAGCGAATACGGTAGCCGAAACTGGCGACAGAAGCGTATTAAAACAATACTTCGAGGGAAAATGATCAACATACAGATTCTAATACATTCTTGCACTGATCGAGTTACAAGATACGGGTAGAATATATTTGTCACGGTGATTGTTCGATTTCCACTGACTAACCTTTGTTGCTTGTCCTTTCTGAATAAGTATCTGAGTTTAACACAAACGGCGTCTGAAGCTCCCGATTTGCTTTCAAGCGCTGTTCCCTTTGCGGAGCCGTTTCTTCGGCACGATTCCGTTCATGATGCTGTCGGTTATAACATGTTTGTCGTCTTTTCTCTAGACGTATTTGGCGCTGTTCGATCGTTTCACGATTTCGCCTTGCCCGTGCCTGTTCCCTTCTCTTTTGAAGACGAGTTTCGCGAGACCGTTCTGTTTCAAGTTTTCTAATTTTCAAATTCATTTTCGTGAACGCAGTTCAATTGTTGCTTCGTTCAAATCTTTCTTAAAAACACTGGCGGAGACGCTAATCGATAATCGACAGTGATTACGTAATTGCCTTATTAGGACATTGCCTTAGGCACCTGGCCTAAAAAGGTCGCATCGCGCACACACACCCACACACACACGAACATTAAATTTCGAGATGGCGACACGCTTGGAGTCTTCAAATTAATGCATTAGCGTCGTGATTATTTCCCTCACTTCGTTCGGGGATTAAATGCACAATGAATGATAGGGAACAAAACATGCATCATGCCGTGCGAACTGTTCCTGTTTATGTTCCATGAAGTTCTCATCATTTGCGTTTATTTGTCCTGATTTTTATGTGAGTAGAACATTTCCGTGTCCTTGTTCGATTTTTTGTAAACTAACTTTTCCCTGATCATGGCCAATGGAAAAAGCGCATATGAACATCCCGAGAAATATAGTTGTTACTTTGCGATGGCGTTATTAATATTAATATTTATATTTATAAAATAACTATGATACTACGCGCGCCCTGATTGGCTAAATAACCGTGTTAGATGAGAGTATATTACACGCTGACGCGATACGCGATGTATTTTACTTGATTAATTATTTTATAAAAGAAATATATAACGGCGGCCTCGTGGTTTCCTTACGCTACTCTCGTGTTCTCCCAACTTCCCGCGTGTTTAGATGGGGCTATATTACACGGTGACGCGCTATATATTTCTTAAATATATATTATAGTTGTCGTTTTGAACAGCGTTTATCCTTTCTAGTTTAAAGATTACAGGGTGTCGCGCGATTAGAACCGATTAGAGACTAAAAGATAAAGTAACAATTTTTACACAGTTCAACACCCAGAATAGAACTCAGAGATACGAAATTTGCATCAATGTCTAGCATCTTAAAATGTTCACGTTTTCTGGGTGTTGCGTTCGAGGTTTCAAAGTCTGAGGTTCGACACTAGATTACTCATTCCTATCCCTGGTCAATTAGTGACACTAAGGTCATCTTATCAGAACGTTTACCAGTTACTTCGCCGTGCAGTTTCATCAACTCGGCTGGAAGAAAGTCCATAACTTTACTGACTAGCGTACTAGAACGTACCTGCAGTGTGTCGACTTGCTGCACAAACCAGAGTCAGAAGAAGGAGCCTTCTGGTGAAGAGCGTCATGTCTCAATGCTGAGGGTATAAAAATATACTCTAATCAGATGTACTGTGCTAGGGCAACTAGTCAGTAATTCAGTTTTCTGTGGTTGTAGATCCAATCTCGACCTGAAGTCCTACACGCTATCTGCATTGTTTGGTAGATATTGTTCAGCCAGAGATAAACAAAAGCGGGACCAGCAGGACCACTGAGGAACAATATCACGCACACCCTCCGGGCAGTCACTCGAACAACACACTAAACCTCAATACATAGAAACACTTCAGATGGATTCGCAGTCCCGCAGCGCATATTTCTCTCGCGTACATAACTAATTTTAGGGAGAACTAAAGTTTGCTCACTATATTAAATCTATTTAGACTATTTGCCTTTTTTCGTCCGCATGCGTTGCGCCACTCGACCCTTTTGCCCGGCGGTAAGATTGCTTATGTGATTACAGCACAGATGTTTTTCTACCAAACTAGGATATCCCGTAACACAAAGGTAAAACCGTAAGCCGTTGGTTGGCAGGCACACATAAATCGACAAATATCTTCTCTACTGACTATTTTAGCTTCAAATGTACTATATTTGGCCGTGCTACAAAAGCTTATCACTGTAAAAATATATCTGGTCAACCATATAATAATGTACTGGAATTTTTCTAAAAGAAGGTTATCAGCACAATGGAAAACTATTGGATATACTTCAGCCATATTCCAGAAATACTCCGCAAATACTCTGCAATTAAACCTCCCTTGCTGTGCGAGATATTGCGTCATCGTTTAACCCTTTCACTCCCAAACTAAAAATACAGATGCTCCAAACCTTCAAAGAAGAAAATGCTTGAGTGATGTGAGTAGAACTTTGTGTAGAACTATTCCTTATAACTTCGAACAGCCAGTAATATTTGATTTTGGAATTATAAACGCGCGTACACACACCATGCGGCATTCGAAGTAGATTTCCCTTTACCTATTATGAAAGAATTTTGAAAGGTGACCTTTTGTAGTCTTGAATAAAAGAATTTTAATTGGCATTGTTTCCAAGGCAACCATTCACACGCCGGATATGTTTAGTTGACTTGATGTCGTTTTCATAGTAAATTCTGCTGGCATCAGTGAGAATGGTATATCCATCATAGCCATAACGAGGCCTAAAAAGGTTTCAGTCCAAACATTTTGAAAACTGCCATGCATCAAGCGAACCTGGCTATTTGATTGTTTCTGAACCGCCAGTCAGTTGACTATTTCTTTTATACTGTGGACTTATTGAATCGTATTGCTTTGCTCTTCGCTCTATAAAAAGCACTATATAGCCAACAGGATTTATGCGTGTCGATCAACAACGGCAGTTCTATCAGTTTGACCCACACCGACCAAAGAATCATTTCTTTGTATGAAGTTGACGACTTGTTATGACGGCAGGGTGCATTCTTTCAGTTCCATGTTTACTGAATACGGCTTCTTTCATATCTATACTTATTATAATTACCGGAGGCAACGAAGTAAGACAAAAGACCGTGGGAAGAAACTGCCAACTGAAAACGGCTGTGAAAAGGCCTTCGAACAGAAGTGCTTCGGTACCGTATTAAACACGCTAGAGCAATGGTTAAAAAAAAAACGCTGGAAACTGACCGCAAATAGCACTGAAAAACAGGAAAACGAGTCCAGGTCCTACTGAAGCTCAACAAAGTAAAGTCCTAAAGTTATTCATACTATACACAGACATGACTACAGGCAAATAGATCAGACTGGAAGTACAACATGACAAGCAAATGTCACTGTACGTCCTTTTTCTTAGTCGTACGAGGTAGTGTGCCAAAACACTACATAGTGTGTCGCAAGTTTCAGTCGAT
This sequence comes from Plumapathes pennacea, assembly GCA_964036295.1. Taxonomy (NCBI): domain Eukaryota; kingdom Metazoa; phylum Cnidaria; class Anthozoa; order Antipatharia; family Myriopathidae; genus Plumapathes; species Plumapathes pennacea. Next base: position 8,151,298 of record OZ038472.1, on the reverse strand, counting down.
GTTGCAACAAAACTGAAAAGCAAGTCCCGAGCGGAACTTTTGAAAATTGTCTGGCAAAAGTTGGGTACGTGACTTTTACCATAAACTTTAGTGTTCAGAGAGTCGGCGGTCTTTTCACATGGTTTTGTTCTATCTTTCTCGGGACAGTTGAACCATAAAGCAGTTTTAGCTAATGGTTGATCATCAATAAGCTATTCACATGTATAAAACTAAGTCGGACAATGGGAAAACTTACCTCACATGCAAACTTTCTACGGGGCTAGAAAGTGTTCAATTCTGCCTAAACTTCAGGATGGTTCAGATTAGACTCCTTTTGATGTTAAATGTGGGTCCTGAACTTCATAGTACAGTAGGCAAGCGACATAACTCGCCCGCGGGTTAAGGAGAACACGGCAGGCTTTATCCCCTTTATTATTCAAATTGCACTGATGCCAGCCTGTCAATCTAAGATCTTCTGGCCCATAACACAAACTTTAGACGCCCGCTAATTTAGCCGCTTTTATTGACACGTTTAGATAATTTAAACACTTTGACACATCTCGCGAGCTCTATAAAAACACACGAAATGATGATGTAGGTATATGTTCAGGAATCAGATACGTCAACTCAATAGAAATACAGTGACCAGTTTGTTTTTATATGAGCTCTGATGCAGGCAATCTGGCTGATCACTGAGCGTTGGTGGTACTCAGTGAAAGCCGCAAGACACCCCACGCAATGAGCTTTTGAGCTTGCTTTTATGAATATAAAATTTAGCTTAATTTAGACAAATCCGTCCTCACAGCTACTCTTTGAACTTGTCCCGTCCAATTGGCAAATTTTATTGCTGTGAGTTTCTCTGCACGTTTCTTTCTTATTCCTTGGTCTATAAGCAGTATTTTAAATGACGGGTATGACTTCCTTATGAACTAACGTGCAGGTTTCCTCAAGATTATTCGCGGTTTGTTTATAAACGCGCCCAGGTCCGGTTTAATGACGCCCTTTCAAACACTGTCCAATATAGAGCACTTAAGACTGAACACGTACTTAGACTGGTCTGGCCAACTTCTCTGTGGCTTAGTTCCTTGGCATCTAAATTTATACTATAGCCAGGTAGAAAGCTTTTGCACACGTAGAAAAGTAAGAAGAATTTGATCGCCATGAGAATATTTACAACAAAGATTAAATAAAGACATAAATAAATAAATAAATAATGTAAATCTTGCAGCAAAGCGTATCAAGACATCTGCATACAGAATACTAGCCCCTGTGAAAACTAGTGGTTCAGTGTGGTACTTGTTTCTAGCAAAGCTGTGTCATCTGCAGCCACGCTAAAAGCAACGCTGTGAAACATAATCAAGATCTAGCGGTGATCAATTTATTCAATTTATTTTAAATGCAGCACCGTCCCCAAGCCCCGCGAGAGTAGTAGTCACGACACCCTCCTTCGCACCGCGGGGTCTTCTGCCTGGGAGTCTCACTTAGGTCTGTATAAATTTACGATTTGACTCACTCATTGAACTGCATATCTTTTTCAATGCAACTTTCCAAATTTTTAAAATGCGAAGGCCGCCTAATATGAATATATGTGCTTGTGGAATTGTCGACCAACCCCATATGAAAAACAGAGGTCACCGAGTGTCTTCAAAATTATAAATCTCTTCATTTCATATCACAACTGAGGCTAGACTGGCCTTGCCAGTAGCTCGCGGCGTGAGTTGGGTCGAGACTAGAATATAAATGGAAGTAGGGGACAAGAGCGGAACTCCCAAGAGAGACTTCCAATTTCTCACCATAAAAATATCACACAGTATAGAGAACTTGGCTTTTAACACCTTGCTCTTTTGACACCTTGATTAAACTAAAAATTATTATTACAACACTCATACACTTGCTTCTTGAGCGACCCTGCATCTTGAGAATGCGTGATTAACATTCATTTCGCATGCGAACGAAGTAGGCAGTGAAATAATTACACTCAGACAAATTGCAGTTAAATGGGTGACTGGTACTTGGGAGCTCAGAAGCCAGAGGCGCAGGGATGAGCCAGCTAGTGAAGTGCTCGTACAACACTAGGCGCGCGGGATGAGCAGCATGGATAGGGTATGCAAACCCTAGGCATGAAGGGGTCGCAGACCCACATTAACCAGCAAGTGGTGTAGCACTGGCAGGTGAGCACCCGAGGCCAGTCACCAGTTTAATGGGCTATGGGTGGGACGGGAAAATAACTGCACTACAGATATAGCTGTGTGTGTATCGCCACACAAGCGGCTATGTTTAAAACCAAGAACCGGGAACCGGGAACCAGGAACGGGGAACCGCGAAGCCAGTGACCGCTCATTACGCCTGTCTTTCGTTTCATCATCGCATGGTGCACGATGTCGGAGCAAACTGAAGGGTAAGCTAAGAAATATTCATCCTTTTGAGTCGTCCACAGTATACTTTTACTCACTGAAGATATTTTTAATCCTTAGAGACAATGAAGTGGATCACGAAAGGGGGACGACATCTTCAAGGTGAGGAGATCAGCTTTTTATGTATGATTCAAACTCCGTGCGCGAGAAACAAAGCAGCCTATAATTTTGTTATTTGCTAAACAAGCGTGCTTCTTGGACCTTTAGATGCAATTTTTTTCTTTATCGGAGCCCAACTTTGAAGTCAACAGGCTACAGAAAGACGGATTAACTACATTACACTTTTGGAAAGAAAAATTGCTACGCGGTTCTCAGATTTTCCATATTACACAACATATGTAACTTTTATGGAAAATGAGGAGTCTTATGTAATTCTTATGGAAAGTGCGGAGTGTTGAAAAATCTCGTCATCACTTATCTCTCATCTTAAATCTCATCATCACTTATCCTTTTAAAAACAGCTTCGCTTTGTCGCAGACTTTGTTTAAGTCTTAGATTCTTGGATTGATTGGGTAACTGCCGGTGTCTCAAACTGAAACGTCTCTCATATTTCTGTCCGGCCAGACATTCCAGTCTTAAGGCCTAAGTTTTCTCGCTGGTCTAACATGTAAGGATACTCATAACGATCCCATAACTTTTATGATCACTGGAGAAACGGTAACTCTTTCTAAGTCAGACTATTCGCAGTAGTTCACGTATGAGACAGCTATTACACAACAGGCGCCTGCCTGTCGGCTATTATCCGATCCAGATGTTTGGTGAGTCATGTTTCACCAGTACCTGAGTTTGAAGTACTAATCTTCCATTCCGAAGTTAAACACACAGAATAGTTAACTACCGTGTTCATGATCAAACGAACTACTGTGCCGGATTTGTAGGCGGGCTCCCGAAATCTAAAATAAATATGGTGACAACAGAGATGTGTAATTACATCCAGCTGGGACTCTTTAGTGTTACCGCCCAAGTACATAATTGCAGTAAAGTCTCTAATCAGATGAAGAATACACTCTTTTGGATAGTAATATGATGAGTTCGTTTGCTAAACAATGGCAGATTATCATCTGGACTGCACATTTGATAAATTTGGGAATACGGACATTTCTAAAATGCGAATATGAACAATTTTGGCAAAGCGTACCCGTCAACACGTTTGATAATCGGTACATGTTAGTATAAGTAGCTAATTAGATTAATCTGTTCCTGTTTTCACTGATAGCTGCGACTCAGAGTTTTGCTTCATTTCATTTCTCTTCTTTTGTCGGGAAAAAAAATTCAAGTATCTCTTTTCAACCATCGACATGTTACCCTCAACTTTCGACATAGACCCTCGACCAAAAGGTAAACTCTCCATTACATGCTAAATGGTTTGTTGATAAGATTTTGAGTTAAAAGCTTTGACTGTCAATTGAAAGAAAGAATTACATAAATTGAAAGAATTACATAAGACTCCTCATTTTCCATAAAAAGTTACGTATGTTGTGTGGTATGGAAAACCTGAGAACCGCGTAGCGATTTTTCTTTCCAAAAGTGTAATGTAGTTAATCCGTCTTTCTGTAGCCTGTTGACTTCAAAGTTGGGCTCCGATAAAGAAAAAAATTGCATCTAAAGGTCCAAGAAGCACGCTTGTTTAGCAAATAATAAAATTATAGGCTGCTTTGTTTCTCGCGCACGGAGTTTGAATCATACATAAAAAGCTGATCTCCTCACCTTGAAGATGTCGTCCCCCTTTCGTGATCCACTTCATTGTCTCTAAGGATTAAAAATATCTTCAGTGAGTAAACGTATACTGTGGACGACTCAAAAGGATGAATATTTCTTAGCTTACCCTTCAGTTTGCTCCGACATCGTGCACCATGCGATGATGAAACGAAAGACAGGCGTAATGAGCGGTCACTGATACACCCATTAATCACGTGATTTGGCCATCAGTAGGCGAAAATCTAACCTGATTGGCCAGCTAGCAACAATGACGCTGGCCAACAGATATTCTCTTTTCGTGTGGGGGCGGGTTTTTAAACCATTTTACCCATTAACATCTGTAACTAGCGGATAAATCAGACAAATTATAGGTTTCTTTATCAGGCGAAAACCGAGAAAAAATCTTCAAAAATCCAGTAATTTGGTTTTGTTCTGATTAAATTCCCAATTTTTGCGTTCCCCTTTCCAGATTCCGGTTCCCAGTTCCCCGTTCGCGATTCCCGGTTCCCGGTTCCCGGTTCCCAGGTTCCCGGTTCCCCGTTCCCGGTTCCCGTTTCCCAGGTTCCCGGTTCCCCGTTCCCCGTTCCCCGTTCCCCGTTCCCCGTTCCCGGTTCCCGGTTCCCGGTTCCCGGTTCCCCGTTCCCGGTTCCCGGGTTCCCGGTTCCCGGTTCCCCGTTCCCGGTTCCCGGTTCAAGGTTTTAAACATAGCCCCACACAAGCTCAGCTAAAAGGACCAATGCGTAAGTGATACGGAATGTATCAGGTTCTAAAAGCATTCCAACATGTGCTGCAGAGATAAGGCTATTAAGCTGTCAACAAGATATTGTAAAATGCCAATGTGTTGATGGCAAGCTATGGCTAATGCTAATAATATGTGGGCAAGCCAGTAACGCAAGCTCAGGTTGTTAACTCAAGTTTACATTGAAGTGTAAACTCCCACATATCTTTTATGCACAATCGATTATGACAGTTTGACCTTGACTCTTATTTCTAATCAGAGGCCACGATTAATCCAGCCTTCGCTTCACTATTTATGTGTTTTCTTTTATTAACTCAATACGTTTCTTCTATCAGGCTTTCGAGTATTCGTGTTCTGTAACAAATATAAAATTGAAAGCGAGGAATGTCACACGAGAGATGTTTACTTTGTTCACAGTGTGTTCAGTCCATTTGTGACTGCAAACTCAATCCTCAGAATTATTTCGGTGTATTTTTCATTTCTGGTATTTAATGACCATTGCGAAACAAAGGCTACATGATCGAATGAAAGAAACACTTGAACAGGCAATGTACGATACGCAGAAGAATTTTATGAGGCAACAGATGTCATGTACAGAGTAAAGCATAAAGCGTCATTGTTTTACGGCTAAAGCTCACCGAAGCTTTGGTTTCTGTTTTCGCCCTGTTATCTTCCCAAAAGTATTTCATGTCGCCACAGAAAGTTTCGTCGTGACTAAATACTTATCGGCGACAGAGATATTTGCAATACCCTAGCGGTATCATCAAACATTTGTTTACGGCTATTCTCAAAGCTTCCGCGGTGAACGCGAGCCAAAATCTTTTCCTAAAATCCAGTTTATCCGTGCATATTCCACAGAGCCAAATGGCGTTGAGTTTGAATGGGATGCAGTTAACTTTTTTGCTTCACTACTTATGTGTTTTCTTTTATTAACTCAATACGTTTTTTCTATCAGGCTTTCGAGTATTCGTGCTCTGTAACAAATATAAAATTGAAAGCGAGGAATGTCACACGAGAGATGTTTACAATATCATTGCGGTTTTGTTCACAGTGTGTTCAGTCCATTTGTGACTGCAAACTCAATCCTCCAGAATTTATATTTCGGTGTATTTTTCATTTCTGGTATTCAATGACCATTGCGAAACAAAGGCTACATGATCGAATGAAAGAAACACTTGAACAGGCAATGTACGATACGCAGAAGAATTTTATGAGGCAACAGATGTCATGTACAGAGTAAAGCATAAAGCGTCATTGTTTTACGGCTAAAGCTCACCGTAGCTTTGGTTTCTGTTTTCGCCCTGTTATCTTCCCAAAAGTATTTCGTGTCGCCACAGAAAGTTTCGTCGGGACTAAATATTTATCGGCGACAGCGGTATCCATCAAATATTTGTTTACGGCTATTCTCAAAGCTTCCGCGGTGAACGCGAGCCAAAATTGTTCCCAAAAATCCAGTTTATCTGTGCATATCCCACAGAGCCAAATGGTGTTGAGTTTGGATGGGATGCAGTTAACTTTTACACACAAGTAACAAGCAATTCACTGGCCACATCTCGAGTTGTTTAGCGAAGTCAATTACGTCATCGCCCAGCACGTGATAATATGAACCAATCACCGTGTGCTGATTCTCGACCCACAAAAAGGAAAAAATAAATAAATAAATAAAAATTTGCGTTTTTAAGCTCGCTCGGGCCCCAGGCCCCCGCGAGCAAAAAGTGAAACCAGACCTTGTGGATCATGTGACAACAGTGTAGCGGCCTTGCACATTCAGAGCACCAGAAAAACAACACGTGAACTGGTTTCTTTTTATTGATTCTGTTTATTGAAGTCAGAAGACTCCCTACAGAAACTTTGTCACGTTTGTGTCCTGAAAAGAGAAACAGAATTATTAGCTAAAATAGGCATTCTCAAAAAAGCGCATACATATTCTTCAACAAAATCTTCCTATTACCCTAAATTTTAATTATTTTCCATTTGAATAACGCTACACATAACAAGGAAGACCTTCCATTTCGTTTTGTGCAGGAATTCCGCACTAATTCAACTCGCAAAGAATTTCAATCCAGTATTTTTAGCCCTGAAATTAGAGAATATGAGTAATTAAAGTTATTTCCATTCGCCTTGAAGAACAATTTTTGCGAAAAGTAATTCCGTTGGTGGGATTTTGGCGGCTTGATGCACCGTTCATTCAGCATCAGTCCGAACGAAAAGCAATAAAAATGCAAAGCACAAGTCAAAAATTGAAACATTGAAACTACCAGTGACAATGTTGCAATTATGAGTAAACAGAGGGAGCGCCATTCGAACGCACAACTTTCGCGTCCGTTTTGATGCTCTACCAAGCGCTATGAGGCCAGCCCAAGAGTGAGTTCAATTCATACCTATTACTAGTTGTTGCTTTCGCTAAGTGCCAACGAGAGAAAAAGAACTCGATGACAGATGCTAGTGAGCGCATGTGTTAACCTCGTGCAAAATACTCCCTCCTGATTGGCTAAGAACGGTCACACCATAAATCAACATCTCTTTTCATTGGCTCTGTTGGCTCTAATATTTCCGGCACCAAAGTCTCCAGGGAATCTACACCTTACATTACACTTTTAACAGCTCGATCAGCTCAATCGAGAATTTTTCTGCCTGCTGCAATACTTCGCGTGGCATTATGCTGGCCGCCTCGCAAGCCGACCGTCTTCGCTCGGCTTGCTCGTTGGCAATAAGATGAGAATGTCATGACGTTTACATGAACTGCGCATAGACTAAAGCTACGCAAAGTAAAACGTCCAGGGAATCTTTCACAGGCTTCTTCAATTACGATAGCCCGTTAGCCGTCCTTCACAAGCAATCTATTTATGTCATTTACTTTGCACCAGTTATTTCACATATACTCACTTTGCGCCTTCTAACAGCTGCCATCAGAAAAGCTGACGTCATCAATTTGGATGGCTCCACCCGAGCTACCAAGAATAGCCTCGAACAGTAACTGTAAAGAAGAAGGAAGAAACAAAACTCTATATTTCTTCAAACAAATCGTCCCAAAGAACACCCCTTCGCCTCTCTCCCTCTCCCTCTTCCCCCCCCCCCCCACCCCCCTCACAGACATACGTGCACACACTTGCTATCAATCATCGCTTTTCATCAAATTCTTTTGTACTGCAAGTGTAGTTTTAGCGTTCCCGACGGAAACCACTATAAACCTGACAACTTTTATGGAAGAACCCACTCTGGGAAACGTGAAAAATGCATAGCATAGAATAACTGCTAAGGATAATTTTCTAGTTGGCTTTTGCCTATGTTTCAAAACGAGGCCAAGTGCTAAAATCTGATGCAAAGTTGCAAGGCTAGACTAATTTAATACTTTTTATCATGCAATCTCCTCTATGAGAGCAAAGTTAAATGGATCGAGCTAATGCTACGCTCATGCAAAGGAGAAAAGTTTCCAGAGGTCCCTCAGGGCGTACCTGACGGTGAACGCTGACTTGTGCGTTCACTTTGGCAAATGTCCACTGGCTAGTTAAGCCAGACTTTGTGACCAACGTAGACTTAGCGGACCCCCTCTGGTTTTTGACTTCGTACAGCTTCAAAGTACCCCTGAAAGGAAATTTGTCATTGGACACTTGCAAAAAAGTAAGACTTAAAGAGCCGATTCTACGACCAACGATAATTTTTCAAAATCTATTCAGTTCCAGAATTAGTTGTGGGAATAGGTTTGGTACCAGCCATCGCACGCGACTCGGTGATGTGATTGATTGTAATTGTTATTATATTAATTACTGATGCAGATTATTATGAGGGTGAGGGGGTAGGGACGTAGATAAGGTATGGTTTTCAGGATCCTCTGTTTTATACAGGGTACTAAAATAAATATAATTTTACATTTCGTGTCTTAAACGGGGTAAACTCCCGCGGTCAACTAACTCCCGCTTGAACTGGGCTTGAACTCTTGCCTTGCGCGCAAAAACAATTTCGGCTGCCAATTATTGAAAGTTGCGCGGCTGTCATGAGATATAACAAGGTAACAGCAAAAAGAAAGTGTCAAAAACAAAACAATGGCTTCTTTATTCAGGTTACAAGGAGTTTTGTGCTTGATGTGTATTGCCGCGTTAATAACATGCATACAATAATTTCTGCATTCTCATTGGGTAAGCGCGCGTCAATTTATCCCAAACAGTGCAAAAATGTGTAATTAACAGTGCAGAAATTTGAAATTGAAGACTGCCGATAGTTGGCGCGCGTATTCGCGGCAAAGCCAAACAAACTAGAAAGCGTTTTCATTCCTCAGGACGATTCCGATTCTGTTTTGAGAAAACAAAGTTCTTGAGACACTTGTGAATTATAACGAAATTGAAAAAAAAAATGCACGCCCTAAATTATTGTATGCATGTTATTAATAAGTAATCACATGATTTCTCGTGCAATCTTGGAATACAAAAGCACTCGTAAAGTTTTCAAAGACCACAAATTGCACTCGCGCGGCGCTCGTGCAATTTTGTGGTCTTTGAAAATTTACTCGTGCTCATTTATTCCAAATTGCACTCGAAATCATGCGATTACCAAAACAAATGCAGACTACAACTTTGTTTCCTAGGGAAAATTGCATGGGTTAAATGATTTTGCAGTAGTGTCCTGAATAAGGTCAAAATTTTGGCTCAGTCTCAAATGGGGTCACAAATTATAGCACTTTGTCTTAGACAGGGTAGCAAAATTTTACATTTTTGTGTCTTGAATAATGTTAGATTTTGATATAGTCAGCGGTAACTCCGTACCCCTTCCCCACCCCCACTCCTCCCGGGCCCCTGTAGAGCCGGAGGTCATAGTAGACCATACCTCCATACAACGGCTACACCACCTAAGTATAAACCTATGCTGAATCTCAAACGTGAGAGGCAATCACTGTCCAGTTCAAGTACCCGACCTAACACGGATCGAGTTTTGTCATATTCAAATCAACCTTTGATGCGTTTATGTTTCACCGTTAAACCTGTAAGTTAGGCCCTGTTTATATGGAGAAAGGTTGTCCTAAGTACTCGAGACAACCTTTCCACCCAAGACAACTTTACCGAACGTTTACAAGGAAAAATGTTGTCCCGTAGATATGTTGAAGAAAGCCGCAACGAATGTGTTGGCGACCGCGTTACGAGCTCTGACCAAGGGACGACGCGCAAAACGTCAGCCACAGAATTCGTTACGTCGTACGGTATATTCACAATATCCTGGCATTGATAAGGTATTTTCTCACGTTTGGAAAGCATGCTTGTCGCATGAGGTCGGACGTGTTGGTATGCATGCTGTTCACATATTTGTGAAGTCAAGAGCATGAATATTCGTGAGAAGGTATATAAAGGCCTGCTTCGCATGCGGTTGTAACTCGACGGCATTTCTAGTTACCTTCCGTTAGATTTCTTTAGTTGGGTAATGTATGTAATTTAATTATTATTCTCTCTGTAAAGAATTACTACTGCAATACGGAAGTGTGCTACATATTAATGGTGTAATAGTCCTCATTGTTAAATGAATACTGTACACTGCCCGTGATATTGTAAGCCTGGCTATCAATAAACTAGATGCCCATTCCTGATTGCTGTGTGCGTGAAGTGATATTAGTGTCAAAATGATTTTTTCTCGTTTCATTGCAGAGTGATTAGAGAATAACGTGATTATTCGTTTGTTCTTACAAGGACGAGCATACATTCACGTTATGTAGGCCTAGCAGTCTGGTTAAGTAGGTCAAATGAAGCAAACTCAGTTGTGCCCTATGATAGATATAGATGGTAACTTGTCCTTACTTGAAAGAAAACCTAAAAGTAAGGCACTCACCCTTGTGGCATTTTGTAGTGGAATCGGAAACACATGGTTCCATGGTCCTGGTTGTGGTCCAAAATCAGTTCCATCGGGAGCAGCAGTTGGGCTTTGTTGCCAGATCTGCCATTTGCAGTTGCCAGGTAACCACCTGTCGAAGGAACAGTCCTACTTCTCACATTTGCGGAGCAAGGCAACAAGGAAACGTTTACTCACTAGCTTATCCAGCAACCTTTGTGCGCATCGTTTAGATCTGCTATCATAACACAGAACGAGACATTCCTTCGAGTATTCGTGAAGTGAATTGCACGCTTAAAATGTAGTCATGCGATCATGCTGTAAATCGGTCATAGAACAGAACTACACTGGGGACGTGGCTTTTAAGAAAGCGGTTGTTATGTGAAGGAGAATTCGAAAAATGTTTTACCCATCCAGCACCGCCTGTTTACAATCCCTAAGTTCGGCTTCCTGTACACCAAGTGTAAGTGTATATCAGATATTTTGCTGTGAAATGACAAGACAGACAAATGAACTCACCGCTGCCACCCTGTCCCCCAGAGGACCTCACTTTAAAGTTGATGTCGTCATCGAATGGTACATCATGCCAATCACAGGTGTTCCCATCGAACTTGCAACCTTTGATCTTGCTGCTCTCTCCACCTAATACGATCCAAGAGGTTATTATGAAACCCTTTCACTTCTGATCTCACGATACAGACTCTCCCAACCATTCAAAGAAAAGCATGAGTGATGCAGTAAGAACGGATGGTTCAATCAAATCTTAGGAGTTAAATGATTAAATGGTAAGTATTGGGCAGCAAAAACCCCTTGCTGCAATTAAATGTCCTGACGAAACGAATCTACTTTAGCAACTCCTCCGACCCTTCCCACCACACATAATGACTCCTGTGAGACACTCCATCTTCGACACTCCCTTGAGTTATTACCTCCTCCTCCTCCTCCTCCTCCTCCTCCACCGCCACCGCCACCGCCACCGCAGAATTTACAAGTTTTCCCGCAGTTGCTTTTCATGTAACTATGCCACTGGCTACTAGGATCACAGTAGCCAGAAGCTTTCCAGCCACTACAGTGCTGGGACTTGTCTTGGCAGACTGAAAAATAAACACACCAGTTAGAGGAATTACAATTCAATGTGGAAAAGAGAACAAGTTAGGCAAAAATAAATAAATAAACAAACAAATAAATAAATAACTGTTTAACATTAGAATAACGGGTCTATGTCAACACCTGATTTATACGCAGGGATGCAACAACTACTGTACATAATAACGTCAACAATCGTGAGGCAGCGCTTACCTGGAGGTGCGGTAGGTCCACCTAGGAAGGAAGAGTTCCGCAGATGTTAGGAGTTAGGCGTTTTATGGTAAGTGGAGAGCTGATTTTGGCTTATAAAAAATAAGTTCTTCTGCTAAACCTAGAAAAGGTGTATAATGGAACCATTGGAATATGAAAGAAATGGCTATCCGAAAATTGCTAATTCTTATTCAAACAGTATATTGGTCGTAGTTGAGAATCTCTACCGGACCGATGATGCAGTGATTTTTATAACAGACGCAACAGTAACCACATCATCAGAGATGATTAGCAAACTGCTCTGATGGAGATGATACCCTGCACTCTTACTGTTGGTTTGGCTAATGCATTCTCAGCACCCAGTGGGTTACCAAAAGACAAGAGGCCCCGTCCAGACGCATCCGTTTTTCTACAAAAACGCAAACATTTCTTTGCGGATTGGCCTTCCGCCCACACGTATCTGGTGAATACGGTCACGAAACGGAAACTTTTGAATACGATGTTTATCCGCGTATACGTGTGGACGGGTGAAAACACAAACATTTCAAAGCGCCCGTCAGATTCGTTTACGTGTGGACGGATAATTTCCCTGAAAACGAAAACTTTTGAAAACGGTTGTTCATCTGAAAACAATGCCGTGTGGACGCAATACTCTCAGTGAAACGAAAACTTAAACTTTGAAAACTCATCCGTGTTGGACGTAGCCTGAATGAAGATTTACGAAAATATCTCATACTTACTGCAGTATCCGCATTTCCTGGGGCAGTTTGTCTTCATGTAATCCTTATAATCCTGACAGTATTTGTCAGGCCATTGTGCACAGTAGTCTAGAAGGTCTTTGCATCCACCTGTACCCGACCAAGAAAAAGGATAAGAAGAGTGATACCAAGGAACGGCTCATAGTGCGATGCTACCATTGAGCAGAACCAACAACAGTAGTCCATCTTGAAGTAAGTAAAAGTAAACTAAAGTATCTTTATTTGTACATGGCAAGTAATTCAGTAAAGCTGGTGTTAAGCGGAACGTAAATTTGTTAAGAATCCCAACGGGTCGGAGGCTAACCAGTTGGCTATTTGCAGAGCGTGGTCGAGGATTTGAACTCGGGGCTGCCGTGTTGCAAATTCAGCGAGTGATCAGAGCTGGAACTGTTTTTGTGTTTTCTTGTGGGGAACCAAAACCACCTTCCATTCTCTTCACACATTTCTGGGTGTAAACAAAAGCTTTGGGTCAGCGGAAAGGGCCCTTAAACTGATGTGTTACACGGCGACGATTGGCAACGATTTGATGGTGTGTTAAAAATAGTTCAGGCGTAGCACCTCATTTCGAACGATTTTTTGCGATATTTCCGGTGCTGCAACGCGTTGCAAGTTTAAAAATCGATTAAAAAAAACTTGCAACAGGTTGCGTGATTTTGGAGAGTATTGATCAGTTAAGACATCGCTCGTCCACTTTTGGTGCAATATTTTTTGTGCAAATTTTAGCAAAACTCTTGTGCATCAGCTCTACGCCAACGAACAATACGCCAGCATATGTGCTTACTGACAATGAGTAGATTTATAACATTTGAAACTATTTTGCATCGATCGCCTAAAATATATCTTACTGTAGTTATCTCAATTTATGAACTAACCCCTCCCCCTACTCCCCTGATTGGCGCTTTGCGCACGTCATTAAACACACTTGAACACCTGAACAGCTATGTACATGTCGACCAGCACGGTCCATTATCAGGGCGAGATGCGGTGTGAACATATTTGCACACCGGTATTGAGAAAATCTCTTTTTCTAAAATCCCACATTTTACTAGGGATGAGAATATTCAGTAAAATAGGAAGAGAGGAAATGACATTGAGGATGCAAAATCACCAGAGGGTGGGTTGACACGATTTGTGAAAAAATAACTGATATGATAAAGTAAGAAAGATGTTAAGAGAACAGAAAACAAAGTGAATAATTGAAAAGTTAATACAATTCAACCAGAAAACACAATGATTCTTCTCTCGTAATGAAATAAAAGTTTTAAAACCTATACAGCAAGTCCATGGACGAACGGTAAAAAAACTGATAAAACGAACACACTTACTTTGCCTGCGAACTCGATCTCTTGTTTCTTCTTCTTCTGATTAATATATTAAAAATAATCGGAATTTTGTGTAAGCGTCAGTCCATAGCGCAACAATACTCTCTCTCTTCCTGAACATCAACTTTCATATATTTTTTTAATGTTCCTTCATTCTGATTCTCAAAACTAAAAAAGAAACATCACCTTCAAGCAGTATATCGTCCAGGAGTTCCTCCTCCAAGGCGAACGACAATTGGCAAAACACTGCGCCAAAGCACAACAAGGTTAAAACCCAGCAAGTTCCCATGTCGCCGGCTGAGCTGAAACAGAGGAGTGAGGAGTAAGTTAGGCAGCTCTTCTCATTACTCCCGCACAACTCAACACTGTTGACACCACCTGCGTGACGTGTGCAAGCCTCCAATTCTTCTCTTTAAACAGAGCGAGTATGTTACTGGCTGCTTGTATTGACAAACGTTTCACCATTATACATTGGACGAGCATGTGTTTGCTTCCATATCCGTGGCTGTTAAAAGGCCTTTGCTTTAACAATAGGGTGTTCTAAAATGTGCTTGTTCATCTGCTGGTGGGGAGTGATTGGAGGTGGGCCGGGTAAAGCCAATTTAAGAACTGAAAAGGACTGTGTCTTAATTTGTTTGTTTTATTTCTAGATTTAAAACTCTTCAATTAGGGACTGTTTGCGTTGGGTAAGAAGGTAAAGTCAAGCAGTATTCCACTGATTTGGTCCGATTAAACTTAACTAATGCATTTGTTTCTTAGTTTCTTGCTGCTCCTTTTGTTGTGCTTAAAGATCTTAATTGTTTGCCTAAGATGCCAGTAAAACAACTAAAGGAGAGATTTGCACACTCGTAAAATTCCTTCTTTGCACAAAAACTGCAAGAAAGTTTTTGGAAGGGGCAATAATTGACCCAAGAAATCGAATATGTATGTACGTATATTTTCGGTCATGACATGAAGAAAGTTTGCAAAGACGTCCGATGTCGTTGCGCTCTACATAGCTCATCAAACCCCACTTTTAGAATTAACTTCAAAAGAAACAGAAAAGGCAAGCAATCCAGCGACGTTTGAAGTACTTCGCTATAAATCCGTGCAAACTCACCCCAGAAGCTAAATCTGCCAACCAAGGCGTCCTTCACCTAACCAAGTGACAAGGTGGTTTAATCAAATCAAAACGACTTGCCGTTTAACGGGCCTAACGAGACAAAAAATTGTGGCCGTAATAACGAGGTGGCCGTAATAACGGGGTGGCCTTAAGGCGAGGTTCCATTGGATAGCCAAACACGACAGCACTGGCAACTCAAAGAAAATCAAACATGGCTCTCCATGTGTACTTTTATTATCATTGCCGATGCGGGATATAGTATATAAGCCACCACCTCCTTCAAGTCAAATTACTATCGCGCTTGAGGCTCATCGTTTAAATGCTCTGTTGTTTTTTTTTTTTTTTTTTTTTTTTTTGTCACCCTATGTATACCCAACCAGCAATTAGGATAGGTATACCCAACCAGATATTAGGCCGGTTCTAGATTTAAAAAAGAGTATCAGATCTGAGATTTCCCTACGAGATTCTAAAGGGAGTAAATTTAGATTAATTAGTCTATCAGTGTATGTCATGTCCTGAGGATAGTTCAATATAAATTTGGTGGCCCTTCGCTGAACATCTTCAATTCTTCAATGCTGTTACTGCAAGAAGCCGACGTACTGAAAGGCTTGCTTTTGCTCAGAACATTTTTTCATGCCAAAAACAGTTAATAACACAGAAACAGCTGGGCGTGAGACCTATCGATTTGTTCCAGCTACATGCGTGAATCACGCGCGGGATGAGAACAATGCGCCCCGTTGTTTGACCCAGGATGTCGGTGAAATTTTATATCATTCTGATCTCTGGTTATGAAAGTATATGGCTTTAAATCTGTTATTTAAAAATGTCACTAAACACATTGTCTGCCCTAAGTGAAAGAATATGACATTCGTCATTTACGTTTGGCAACTGCATTGCATGATCAACTTCCGGTTGACTGCCCAGGAGTCTCCAAATAAATTGAAGGCTGCAAGTGATGAGGATAAACAGCACCTCGGAAAGGTTTCAAACTTGAGGATTTAACAGGCCGTTTGTGAGCCACAGTTATGTCGCTTTTGACCCCGTTCGTACGTTCGAATTTTAACGAAAATACATGCACAATAAATAAAATGTGGATATTTACAACTTTACAAGTGTGAAAGCCGACACAACTGCTTCGAATAATCCATCTCCTTACTCTGGATGCCAGTTCCAGTCAAGTGCGAACGGGCGCGCCCTGTGTTGAGAATGGCCCCTGTGAGATTTTAAACATTTTTGTTTTCAATTTGTAAGGTGTGACTTTTCCGTTTGGTTTGTTCAGTTTCTTTTCATTTTTCTCCGTTTATCTTGGATAAAATATCACTCGCGCTTTTTGAGGCACTGTAGACGCGTTCTTTGAATACAAATCAAGAGTAAACTGTCAGTCTCAGTCAGTAACGACAAAAACTTTGAAACGTAAAACCTGAGAATTTTGCTTCGTGCGCAATGATGCACGTCGCACTTCCGGTCGCCGCCATTTAATTGCCTTGGCCTTTGACGTTTAAAAGAGCCCTCGAAAAATGTCCTCAGTAAATTTACCATAATGCGGTCGATAACGGATAACAGACCCACAACAGACTCTTGGCGTGTTAAACTGACTACATAAACTTTGCGGTTACTCTTGAGATGATTAAGCAACTCACCTAGCACGGTTGTGGTCCGACCAGAGTCACGAATCTCTCTAAAGCAATCTTCTACTGACGTTTATAACTTGACACAGATTTGCTTCACTGAGTCTTCTAGTTGTGTAATCAGGAAAAATGGTTGTATTAATAAGCCTTCAATTGCTTCGACCACACTTTACATATGACGTGGTATGTTTCTCAAAGTACCCGCTGACCTTTTACCATCGCCGTCTTGAAATATTTTTAGAAATGTGGGGACCTCAGCACAAGGGTTAGCTTGGGCGCTATGGTACATGGGTACCAAAAACAAAACACTTATTGCATTTATGGTGGAGACTTGCAAACAATGGCACGTCCCCGTCGACAACAGCGGAGACAAAAGTTCGCGAGAAACAAATTCTAACTAGACCGGCGTTGCCAGTGAGCTCGCGGCGTGAGTTGGGCCGAGACCAGAATAAACTAAAATGGAAAGTAGGGACAAGAGCGGAACTTCCAAGAGAGACTTCCAGTTTCTTACCAGAAAAATATTACAGGGTACAGTCATAGAGAACTTGGCTTTTGACACCTTGCTTAAATGAAACGTGGTTAAACTATAAATTATCATTACAACACTCATACACTTGCTTCTTGTTTGAAGGTTGAGCGACTCTGCATTTTGAGCTTGGGAGCGAAAGATCAACCAGCAAGAAAAGCTGAATAATGCGTGACTTATCTTTATGCATATTCGATTTTGACAGTTTGACTTTGAACACTTTCTAATTTCTAATCAGAGGCCACGATTAATGCAGCCTTGGCTTCAATGTTTATCTGTTTCTATCTTTTAACTGAATGCGTTTCTTCTATCAAGCTTTCGAGTATTCGTGCTCTGTAAGAAATATAAAATTGAAGGCGAAGAATGTAACACGAGGCTTGTTTACAAGATTATTGCGGTTTTGTTCACAGCGTGATCAGTCATTTGTGACTGCAAACTCAATGCTCAGGACTATTTTGGTGTATTTTTCATTTCTAGTATACAGTGACCATTGCGAAACAAAGGCTACATGGTCGAATGGAAGAAACATTTCAACAGGCAATGTAAGATAAGTACAAGCATTTGATGAGGCAACAGATGTCATGTACAGCGTAAAGCACAAATCATCATTGTTTTACGGCTAAAGCTCATAGTAGCTTTGGTTTCCGTTTTCGGCCTGGTATCTTCCCAGAAGTATTTCAAAATTTGCGAAACGGTTATATTTTTATTTTTTATTATTATTGTCCTTTTTTTTTAGATTTTTAGTATTTCTACGCACTGAACCTTTACCCCATTCGAGCTGGTGCAGCGTGGATCACTTGTCAACGTTTCGCCAGGAGCGGACGTGTGGGGGGTACCCTGGGGCAACCGTTAGTATGAGAATTTTGAGAAACGGGAATAAGAAACTGCCAAGGACGGACTAATCAATGTTTTTGTCAGGCCGACAAACGGAAGTTGGTAATCCATGGCACTTTTTCAGAGGCGAAAAACTCGTAAAGTACCAGCGATTTCATAGTGATTGCGATTCTATTTTCTGTTTGTATGTACAGCAGCGAGGCAGAAAGCATGTTTAGCTACGTCATGTTATAGCAATATTTTAAACAATTTTTTAAAACAATTTTGTAAAAGCTAAACTAGTGAGCAGCACTCGGTGCGAACTTGAGTTGTAAAACTTCGTTTAATTCTCCAACGCGGTTTCGTCTGACTATCGCAGACTTCATCAGGGAGTTTTACAATTTTACAAATCATGCCTGTTATATAACCCACTTCGAACACGTACGACAATCGTGGGCAGCAGCAATCCACCTTTTACGGGATGTGCGTAAAGGAGTTAAAGGAAACAAGCAATACTCCGTAAACAGGAAGTGACATAGGCTTGTGGGCCACAGTTTAAGCGCTAAATTCCCGTTTCGTTTCGCAAAATACAGTAAACCCAATTCAACGGCTCACATCTCAAGTTGTTCGCGAAGTCGATTACGTCATCGAATGTCATGTGACAATGTGAACTAATCACCGTGTGCTGATTCTCGACCCAGAAAAAGAAAACGGAAAAAAAGAACAACAAAAAAGAAAGAATTTGCAAATTTAAGCTTGCCGCAGCCGCGAGCAAAAAACAATTCAAGATGGAACAGGGTTGGCTCGCAGACCCATTACCGGGAGCGGGGCACTCCCATATATGAACCATATAGGTATGTGCCGCCCCGAAGGGTATCATTTTCAGCAATTTAGTCTGAAACAGGGTATCGATTTTAACCTTTGGTCTGGAATAGGGTCGGAGATTATGATATTTGGTCTGAAATAGGGTCAAAAATTGCACATTTTGGTCTTAAATAGGGTCGAAAATCGCAAATTTTGGTCCAAATTTCAGTCCCGGGCGGCACACTCCCACCCAGAATTTTGAGGAGTACCCCCCCCCCCCCCCCCGAAACCATTATGGGAGGTGAACGCTCCTGGGCCCAGATTGCATGATATTGATTCATCTCGTACCAAGGCTCTTTGCCCACCCTGTCCCCAGAGTAGGTAGAAGAGCATGGCAACGAGGATACCGTTGACCATAAGACTAATCTAGAAATACGATAATCGCAGATACTCCCTCGCTTTGGCCTGGCATATGTTGCTATGGTAGCTCAACAACAGCAGCCTTTTACTGAAGTTTCGAAGCAAAAAAAAAAAAAAAAAAAAAAAAAAAAAACATGGAAGTTTGTGTCTATTTTATGAGGCCTTAATGTCACCAACTTTTTGTAGCTGACGGGGCAAGCATGTTAAAAATAAAGTTTTAACACTTTTGCTACAAAGTCAAGTGCTGTACACAAAAAGGAGATGAAGAAAGCATCAACGTCTTTTATTCTACTTCTTCTCCTTCTTATCATCTTCATCATATAGCAGACTCTTCATTGTGTGACCTTTTGTTACACTTTTGTGTTATACAAGATTCATCAAAGTGCTCCTGCCTGGTACGAAAACCCAAAAGCTTATAGGAAAAAAAGGAACGTACTCTCCAACCAAAAGCATGCAGAAACACAATCCCTTGGAGGATAAGGGTATAACAACTATCACGAACTTAATACAGGTAAACAGCCCTTTCACTCCCAAGTTTAAAATGCAGAATATTTCAGCTTTTTTAAAAGAAAGTATATAAATTAATATTATATAAAATATGTAGTGAGAAGTGACAGTTCAGTCAGCATTCATCTAACCAACACGATATAAAAAGCTGTATTCTCTTTACTGTACAATACAGTACATTTTCAACTGAAGGAGAAAATTGAATTTGATCACTCTTGGGTGTGAAAGGGTTAAACTTGTTGTTACAATATTGGTTGCTGTCTACCTTGGTGCTGGTCTTACTCACATGTTATTGCCACTTATATTACATAACTGAACTGAAGTTTTCCTTCATAAAAAGCAAACAGCCTCTAACAAATAAGTAACTAAGAAACTAACTAACTAACAAAACCTTGTGTCAGAAGGGAACACAGAAAATAATACTTGGCTCTGAGCAGGTCGTCCACTTGAGCACAGTACAGTACCATTCCAAATTTTAAGAAAACACCCAGATATAATTTTTCTTGTGGTTACTTGACAGAATATACAGGCCAGTGTCCTTGAGGACATTTTCCTTTGGCATTCTTGTTAGATACATCGCCATTGAGTTCATTTTTGGCTCCTGACAATCTTACACTTTCATGATATCATTGACTTGGTATACGAGGATTCTTTAACTGCACAGGAGTTGACTTCTCAGCCTGATTTCTTCACTTGAACATTTCCTTTAGCATGATCTTTGGAGATGAAAACACATATTGGCCGCGCAGCCAAACTGTTTCCCGTGGAAACTGGCGCGGGTGTCCGCTCCACTGAATCCCTTTGTATTTTTGAATTATGTACGAAACACAACTTCCGGCGGGGTTTTTTAAAAAAGTTAAGACGCAGAAACAAAAGTTAAGCTACAAATTTTTAGAGTTTGCAGTTCAATAGTTTTTCTCTTCCTGAGCTTTTGCACCTACCACTTTCCTCCTTGCACCCGTGGTGAAAATTGCAAATAAATTTGTCCTTGTCGGAGTGTTTTCATCGCCATAGCGGCCGTGGTACTGCTGCGTACTGTGAAAGTCGTAGATGGTATAAAAGGACAATATACTCAAGGCGAAAGGACTGGTCAAGCAGAGCAATGAAAAGGAAAGTTATACTCCTTGTCAGAAGGACTGGCCAAAGGTTCTGGGCTCCGAGAAAATGATCCAGTAGTTTGCCGTCACCACTGGGACGAATTACGACGGAGGGATACTCGTTGCTCTTGTTCCAGAGAGGAACTTAAAAAACACTACACCAAAAGCCAATCCCAGGAAGATTTCATTCCGTATTTGACTGCATCCTTGCCATTCTACCGACCTGGGACTCGCTAGTGCCGTAGCTGCAAAGCCTCTTCAGATAATGTTGATAAAACCCACCCACTGTACAGATCTCCTACTCTCCGAGCAACTCACCAGGTGAGCCAAGCTCCCAGGCTTTAATGCAAAACTGTAAACTTTCGAAGGTTGGTGAATTAAAATAGCGGACGGACTGATGACGTCACCAACATGCGCAATGCGTTTGTCAGCTCTGTCGCCTTACATACCAAGGGCGCGGGTTCAATCCCCGCTCAAGGCAGTGAAATTTCAGGTGTAAAAACCTGGCTCTCTACTCGTGGCTCGGATGACCGCCTAAAATGGCGGTCCGAGACGTAAAAGAACCACTGAGGATGCAACCAAATCTCTGGCAGTGACCAAGTGCAACGGCCACACTTAAGTTGGAGCCCCGCTCTGTTGTGTGTGCCCTACCACTTCAAACGGTAGAAGTGTCCCCGATTAGTAGACTACATGTAGTCCGCTAGAAGATTTGACACTTTAATAAAGTTATTATTATTACTAGAAATACGATAATCGCAGATACCCCTTCGCTCTGCCATTGATGGGACTTTTACTTTGGTACTCCCAACAAGAGTACCCTTTGTTTTACCGAAATGTTGACTCAATCTTTTCTTCGAAGTCAAATGCTTCACGCAAAGGAAGGAGAAAAAGAATGGTGTGTGTTACACTTTTGCGTTGAAAAAAAGAATCGATTGCGTGACGAAGTACGTATTTCCCACGATCGGTCGGCACGACAAATTAATTTATACAGTCTGCCAAGCACGTTCTCAAAATCTAATACTCAAATTTTGAAGTTGGTCGGCCGTCGTAGTACGGGAAAAAAGAAACACTGATTTTCCAATTTTGAATTCATAGGCAGTACAATTAAATAGGCTTCCTGTGCAATTTGTTTTTACTCTAGACTGCATGCACAAGACTCAGACATGAAAGTTTAATGAGCTCGAATTGTTTTGTACGTAAACGCGCTCAAAACATGATTTCTCCCAGAATCAAAGCAAAACTTGAACGGTTTACTTCAAATTATACACGGGCTTCAGACCTAGTCATACTTCTAAGGGCTTGTGAACAATTCTCGCTGCAATCACCGCATGTCAAATTACAGTTGTTACAGTTTTAGTCTTGAAAGAAATAATAAGACATCTGACTAAATCATTCAAGACTCCAAGTTCCGATTGCTCTGAGCGAATACGGTAGCCGAAACTGGCGACAGAAGCGTATTAAAACAATACTTCGAGGGAAAATGATCAGCATACAGATTTTAATACATTCTTGAAGTGATCGAGTTACAAGATACGGCGGGTAGAATATATTTGTCACGGTGATTGTTCGCTTTCCACTGACTGACCTTTGTTGCTTGTCCTTTCTGAATAAGGATCTGAGTTTAACACAAGACGGCGTCTGAAGCTCCCGATTTGCTTCCAAGCGCTGTTTCCTTTGCGGAGCCGTTTCTTAGGCACGCTTCCTTTCATGATGCTGTCGGTTATCAAATGTTTGTCGTCTTTTCTCTAGACATATTTGGCGCTGTTCGATTGTTTCACGATTTCGCCTTGCCCGTGCTAGTTCCCTTCTCTTTTGAAGACAAACTTCGCGAGACCGTGCTGTGTCAAGTTTTCCAGTTTTCCAAATTCATTTTCGTGAACGCAGTTACGTACAATTGTTGCTTCGTTCAAACCTTTGTTTGACCTCGCTTTGACGCTAATCGATAATTATTATTACGTCATTGCCTCAGAGGTCGCCCTATGACAGACTGACAGACTGACTGACGAACATTAATTTTCGAGATGGCGACTTGCTTGGAGTCTCCACACAAAGCGAATTTGCTGCATTAGCGCCGTGATTATTACCCTCACTTCGCTTCGCTTCGCTCGGGGATTATTATTATTATTATTATTATTATTATTATTATTATTATTATTATTATTATTATTATTATTATTATTATTATCATTATTATTATTATTATTATTATTATTATTACTATTATACTGTAGTAAAATTGGCAAATATTTAAAAAAACACAAACTACAGCTTTTGCAATGGTAAATCAAAGTACACAGTAATGTATTTAGTATTGTGTTCTCTTCGATCCTTGTGTATGAAAATGCAGCACTGAAATAATGACAAAAAAAATCAGTAATCTGATTAAGCAGGAATTCAAATGAAGCAAAATTTCACCATGCATTCTTTGTTTAACTGTTCTTCATTGAAATGAAACAATGACAAAGAATGGCCGAATTGCAATTAATGCGTAATCGTGCAAATTTGGCCATCAATACACAGCGAGGTCAAAAATATAAATACAAACATAAAAGCCATACAGAATAGTTTTCAATTCTTACCTGCCCCTTGCTTTCTGATGATAAGAACGGGCAGATCACTCACATTGGCTGGAAGAGTGCTGAGAAATCCCTGAACATCCTGTGGCAAGTTGAGGACATGACCTTTGTACCCACGCTGGCCGCCATGTTTCCGGTAAACACACATGATGGACAGAGCTGAATAACGCATTGCGCAGCCGCACAAAGTCAGCGGTATGGAACGCGGGCAAAATTGCGGGCTATTTAAAATGGCCGGGACACCAAAAAGTAAAAAGAAGCGCCGAGGTTAAGGGGTTAAGGTTTTTTCTTACGTCATTAGACGAAGGAGCTCATCTTCTATCAGAATTTGGTTTGTAAAAATTTCAAACGGGTGGGTTTAAGGAAATTCGACTCGTGCACTAAAAACGTTAACAGCAAATTGACATTAGTGGACGACTTTGGAACAAGATATCTCGGCGTATCGACTTCCTACTGCCGCTTGTTGGAGCTTTCTTGCATACTACGAGCCTGGTGAGGTACCACCACACTGAAAGAATCTTCTGCACGCCAGGGAGAACGGAACGACTAAAGAAACGTCCAGGGGGACCGGCTTTGTGACTGTCAGACCGAACAATCACGAAGGGCACAAGCATCGCCTGGCTCCTGTGCTTGCTTTTACCACTCGAGGAGGTCCAACCCAATGTTCTCTCATTCTGATCGCCTCTCAAGAGTCTTGCAGAGAAGCGCATTAACCCTGGATGTACGGCTGAAGCGGGTTGAAGCGACATTCAAATGAAATGAAGGCCGTCTGTTGAACTCACTTTTAAACTTGTAAAATTTAGTTTTAGTGAGTCGAATAGAGGAGTTGATGTAGTATTAAAATTCACTTTATAAAAATTACTGCTACGCTTGTCTAAAACGCACTGTCGTGCCTTGGACTTCTGGAGTACTGTCTGGGACGCCATGTTCTACGCACATCACCGACATGCGCAATGCGTTATTCAGCTCTGTCCACATGATGGGGAAAGCCCTGGCGATCAACACTTCCTCTACTTCGGTGAGATCCTGTAGTTCTGCAGGCACTGTTCCAGGATCCATGTCGTTGTCAGCCGAGAAAAATCGACGCGAAGTCTTTTTGTCGCGCTTGCACCTGGTACAGGTATACTTGCTGGGACATGAGAGCCGTGGTGGCCTAGCGGTTTGCACAGTTGCCTTACATACCAAGGGCGCGGATTCAGTCCCCGCTCAAGGCAGTGAAATTTGAGGTGTAAAAACCTGGCTCTCTATTCGTGGCTCGGATGACCACGTAAAATGGCGGTCCCGACTCTAGATAAAAGAACCACAGAGACGTAAAAGAACCACTGAGGACGCAACCAAATCTCTGGCAGTGACCACCCTCAAGTGCTCAGCAACGGCCACCTTAAGTTGGAGCCCCGCGTTGTTGTTGTGTGTGCCCTACCACTTCAAACGGTAGAAGTGTCCCCGATTAGTAGACTACATGTAGTCCGCTAGAAGATTTGACACTAAAGTGTGATGTAAGATTTGACAATCAAGTTGTTATTATTATTATTATTATTATTATTATTATTATTATTATTATTATTATTATTATTATTATTATTATTATTATTATACATACTTTGGTTGGTGATTGGCCATGTTTCTTTGCATACCTTGCAGCGTAAGTGACGGAGGCTTTCCTCAAAGCGGTGAAAGGCAGTTAGTTCCTCCCGTACCCACTCTTGTTCGTGAAATGGAGGAGTTTCTGGATTTGCCCACCCACGGTTATGCAAATATTGTTGTTTCTGGCTGCGACGTTCTTCGACAACTGCAGCACGCTGTTGTCGGCGTCGAGTGTTGGCTTCATTTTGAGCTTGAAGCCTGCGGGTATTCTGTTCAGACGATCCATTGGCACGTCGGGAAGCTACTCGCTGGCGATTGGATTCTTTTTGTGGAGTCTTTTCTTCGGCCCGCTTTTGCTTCTGAAGCTCCCGTTTTGCTTCCAAGCGCTGTTCTCTTTGTGGAATCTTTTCTTCGGCCCACTTTTGCTTCTGAAGCTCCCGATTTGCTATCAAGCGCTGTTCTCTTTGTGGAGTCTTTTCTTCGGCACGTGATTGTCGTCTTTTCTCCTGACGTATTTGGCGCTGTTCGATCGTTTCACGATTCCGCCTTGTCCGTGCCTGGTCCCTTCTCTTTTGAAGACGAGCTTCGCGAGACCGTTCTGTTTCAAGTTTTCCAGTTTTCAAATTCATTTTCGTGAACGCAGTTACGTACAATTATTGCTTCGTTCAAATCTATTTTCTATTGAATGTCAGTAAAAACACTGGCGGAGACGCTAAACGATAATTATTACGTCATTGCCTTAGGCACCTGGCCTAAAAGGTCGACCTGACACACACACACACACACACGAACATTAAATTTCGAGATGGCGACTTTTAAATGAAAACAAGTTGAAATATTTAATATCTTTATTTCTGTCAAATTAATGTTACACACATTGCGCTTTTTGGAGGCCAGGCCGTAACTATAATTGTAAAATGATACACAGTTAAGCTTGTTACTTATAATGCGTATTTATCTGTGGGGAAAAGAATACAAGATACCAAGATACAGAAAAGAACTGTAATGAATGAAGAAATTTAGATATTTCCGATGAAAAGAGGGGAAATAAGAAGAAACCCACCATAAGAAAACTAAAGAAATTAGAAGGAGAGGAAGAAGAAAAAGAAGAGAAGAGGAAAATAATTGGTTACAGGAAACACGACAATAAATGTTATAAAATATTTTAAGCTACTTTTGTTTATTCGTTGATATATTATATCTAGTTATCTCTCTTTTATTGAGCGTCCAACTTTAATTCCTACAATTTTTCTAAAAACATGCCTCTTCATTCTGTGGTATGCTTCCACTGCATGGAATATTGAAAACACAACTGCAACTTACTATCACAAACATTTCTCCAGGTTTTAGATGTAGGCCACGCAATCTCTTCTATTATTTAGAAGACAGCAATGCACATATCTGGCAGTGTTAAGAAAGAGGAAGCCGAAAAAAAAAAAAAAAAAAAAATAGCCCAGGGCACGCGGATGCACTCAATATCTAGAGTACACAAAACCTTTCTTAACTAACAGGGTTTTCGGAGATGAATTCCTCAGATCGTTTAATAATAATTTCAAGAAAATTATGTAACCTGTAACGGAGCATTCATATTCTGAAGTTCTGAATCCAGTTGTTCAAAGCACGATCAGGCTAATACTGGATTGGGCTAAAAGCCCATATATGGGAAGATTTCGCCTGCAGCACACCTTTTGTGATGTTTTTAGCTGACAAAAAGAAACCCTTTGGTTTGATCTTTCATAAATCCTGAATTTAGTTAACCCTGGACAAGCTTAATTGAGCTTTGAATAAACTTTCTTGTATCAAATCATCTTGTTGTGCAGCAAGCACACCTTGACCGACGTGTACTTCACGTCAAGGCTGTACTGTCCCTCTACACCTTGGTTGGACGTTTTGCTGGAACTGCCCCACCAAATTTCCCGGGGGAAGATAACGCGCAACTATCACGCGCGTGCCATCCTCCGCGAGCGCCTCGCCCATGCCCAACTCCTGGGTGGAGGCCCACACCAGCTGACTGAAGTGCCCCGTGTTGGAGGCGAAGCCGGGGCAGCTGAAGTCGTATTCGTAGACCTCATCATACCACAACTCAACAGCCTGCCTGGTGCTCATTTCTTCCCCCCACTTGTAAGCCACGCTTTCTCCACGGTCCCTATGTGCACTGCGCTGGTAGGATCCAGTCTTTGCCAGCTTCTCTGCCCAGTTCTGTGCTTCAGCAGCCAGCAGCGGGGACCAATGTAGAGCCGGGGAGCCGTGCAGCGAACGATAGTAATTATGTGGAGCGAGACACTCGGTTTTAAAACGCTCTGTGTGAAGGGTGAACAGTTTTGTTAAGCTTGGTCCTCACTAGCGCATAAGCATAAGCATAAGCATAAGGATAAGAGAGAGACAGTGGCGACATAAGCATAAGCATAAGGATCAAACGCGCCCGTTCCTTATGCTTATTCTTATGTCGCCACTGTTGCTCTCTTACTCTTATGCTTATGCTTGTGCTTATGCTGATGCTTATGCGCTAGTGAGGACCAGGCTTAACACTGAGATAATGAAATTAACTCACTAACGATCTGTCAACTATATATTTTTCGAAGATAAATGCTAGACAGTGTATATCTTCGTTTGGTATTGTTCGTTTCAATTAAAACATAACCAGTTTGCGCGTAAATACTGCATAAGCAAACATGACTGCTCAGCTTTGAATACACTTGTCAAACGGACTAACCTCTGTCGGTCAGGCTGTCAGCTGGCGTTCCTTGGTAGCTGGTTCTCCTTCTTGTGCTAGATTTCCTGCGGCGTGGCCTGGAGCTAAAGCCGTTGCCTGGTTTCACGTTTTCTCTGAAGGCGCCCAGTATGTTACCTGGCGGTCGATACCGTGCTACGATATACTGCGTACCATTACTCGACACAGCCTTAGCCACGCCCATTTCACGTGATCCCCCCCAAACCAGTTGCGTAAAATGGCCACACTTTGCGTTGTAGGCGGGAATATCAAAATTGAATTCTTTTACTTCGTCGTACCAAATGTCAGTTACGAGAGACCCTGTCACCTCCATTCCCGAAGCACACGCCAGGTTCTCCCCAGTCTCTTTCTCGTTGCTGTGCATCAATATGTTACTTGCCGCGAGGTACTCCGCCCATTCTCGTGCACTTTCGGCAAGCATTGCTGACCATGCGAGTGTTTTGGCGCGGTGTTGTCGCCGACGTCTATTATGCTCTTTTAAACACTCAAATTGAAATTCCGTCAAACCTGATGGCGTGAGGAGATAAAATCATAAACGGAACCACCTACGTTGTGGCACAGAGCCTGGTGTAACGGCAAAAGAAATATATGTACGCTTGCATGTCAAAGCATCCTTCTTTTCGGAGCACCGTGTATACGTACTGCTCCATGTATACGCTCAAATAGAATATTTGATTGTCAAAAGCAATTTTATAATAATAGTCTCTTTGGGCACTCGGTTAGAGCCGTTTTCGGATGACTGTCGAAAGTAATCGTGTGATTGCTTTGGTTTCGCGTTTGCTACGCTTTCTGATTGGTCCTAACAACTTTAGCAACATATTTGGCCAATCAAGAGCAAAAACGAGACCTGGTTGCGATATTCTCAAGCAAGAAAGCAAGTCGCGATGGTGTGTTCTCTCACTGCTGATTGGTTTGTAAAACCAATCGCAATTACTTGGATTTGGTTTTGGTTTTGCTCGGACTTCTAATTGGTGTGATGTGTTTTTGGTCGCCTCATTGTTTGGTTCTGTGATTGCTTTTGTTTTGGTTTTCGACATTCATCCGAAAAGCGCTCTATTGCAGAGACGTGAAGCAGTTTACTGAACATGTTGGCACTGTTCACACAGCTCAGGAAGTTCACCAACATTGACGACTCGTTCAGAGATTCATGCGAAATGTGAGCTAGAAATATACTAAAAACAAAGCAAAACAACAAGAAAATGCGCTCTCTCCTTTTAAACAGTGTGGACGAGCGAGAATTGTCTCAATATATGTCATTGCATTGCCCTATTTTGTCTGGCTTTCTCTAATTCAATTTAGTGCGATGTGGTATTTAAAACCTTTTCACAGAGGTCTCAAATAGCACATCACTCTCAATTCAATCATCTTTAACATTTGACATTGGTACATTAAATTACCATTTAACTCGTCCATGGGTGTTGGAGACAGAGACTCCTCGCTCGATACGGCCGAGTCGCTGCTCTGACCCGATGAATAGCTGCTCGTTTCGTTTTGGAGAGCACGTCTCTTGATGATATCTGAACATTCCTTTTCTTCCCAGCTTGATTCTGAGTGTTTAGGTGGTGCCTGTTGGAGTGCCTGACTCTTCACTTCATAAGTTAAAGTATCAGAATGTTTGGCAGTGCTTTCTTCAGGCTCTGCCTCAGCCCTCTTAGTAAGTTCACCTGACAAATCTTCAGACTCTTGAGTGTCTTGCTTATCATCACAAAGGAACTCGCGGTTTACTCTACACATATCCTGAGGTCCCCGATAGCCTTCCTTACTGACGCCCTCCGTGGAACCCTCATCGCCATTTTCTCCTTCAGAGGCGTTCTTCTCTTCTTGTGGCTCCAGTTTCTCTTCTCCGGTCTTCAATTCGTGTAGCTCAGTCCGCGTCATAGTCACATTAAGCTCTTCATCATCCTGCAGTGTCTCTTGGCTAGAGTCGGACTCTGCAGGCACCTCCTCTTCCATCTCAAAGTCTTCATCAGATTCTACCTGGCTAAGTTTTTCTTCCAGAATGACAAAGGATTCCAACCTCTCATACTCCGCCAGCTGCCGCTCCTCATCATCATCCAGGTCATCGTCCCGAAACTCGCGGTCCATTTCTCCCATTTCATACTCTGGAGATTCACGGATTTCCTCTAGGCCGAAATCCTCAGGGCACTGATCCTGGTGGGGATCTATGGAAGATTCAAATTCATGGCTTCTCTGTCCATACGCTTTGGGGGATTCATATTCGTCATCCATATTGTTGTCTTCTTCCTGGATCACGTATATTGTCCGATGGTCACATCCCTCTTCTTCCTCCTCATCCGGCAAGTAATCGTCTCCGTACTTGACCAGGATAAATTCTTCCATGTCCTCCTCTAAGGGCTCCCCTTGACGTACGTACACATCCGGATAGTATGCCTCAGCCCTGACTTCTTCCAGTTGGGGATAATCAAGGGAGATGTCTACATAATATCTCGGCATATCACCTTCACTGTCTCCATAGATACCAAGT
This sequence comes from Plumapathes pennacea, assembly GCA_964036295.1. Classification (NCBI taxonomy): domain Eukaryota; kingdom Metazoa; phylum Cnidaria; class Anthozoa; order Antipatharia; family Myriopathidae; genus Plumapathes; species Plumapathes pennacea. Next base: position 8,121,008 of record OZ038472.1, on the reverse strand, counting down.
TGTCGAGAAGCTGTTGTCCCCTCACCCTGTGCATATTCACGCTCCCCCTCTGTGGCTGCGGAATCTTTGTAATCACACATGTCTAATTCTTTTTCATACTGTTCCTTAGATGCAGAAATCTCAACTTCTTCTTCATATACCCTGGGCTGCAGTGAGATGTCTCTGATAGGACCTGCTTGGGCTTGATCTTGTTGTTCATCAGGCATCGTCCCAATGTCTATCTCCTCCACATATTCCCCTCCAAAATCCTCCAGTGCTGATTCAAATTCTAAGGAGCAAGGGTCAAACGAAGGACTTTCTTTTCTTGGTAAGTCCTTGACACAAACAGTTTGCTTTTCTTTCTTGGCTCTCAGAACTTCTACTTCTTCTTCGTATATCTCCCCAAAAGATTTAGTTTCTTGAGGCACTTTGTCAGAGTCCTGGAAGTCTTCGTCGACATCCCTTTCGACTTCTTCTTCAATTGTTTTGCCTTCCTCAATTTCCACTTCTTCTTCATAGTTTGACAGGTCGTAACGTGCGAGACTTGGCAGTTCCTTGCTCTGTTCTATCTTCACTGTTTGAACGTTTGCTTCGACAACACCAGTGTCACTTCGAAGCACATGAGGTGGCTCACCTCTAAATTCCGTTTCCGTTAACGCTTCATCTACTCGCATTACGTCTATTTCCTCTTGGAACTCCTCGCCGGCGTTAGTGTGCTGGCCAACACACATGTCTTCGTCTTCCCTAAGCTTCTCCATTATATAGTCACTAGTGTATGCGGGAGAAATATCTTCAACTGAGTCACTACTCGCAGAAGTGCTGCACTCCATCATTTCTTCTTTCTTCTCTGCGTATCTACGACGAGTTTCGACTTTAACTTTCTCAGTGACAAAATGACTGCGAATTGGTACCACTCCCACCTCCACCTCAAAAAGCTCTGGGACTACATTTTCCTGAGTGCGGTTCTTTCGCTCCTCCTCCTGTTCGAAATCTAACTCAGAATCATGAGATACAAATTTTTGCTTTAAGGAGCTGTTCTCGTTCATTTCGTGAGTGACGTCAGATATTTTAGGAAAGTGAAAGTGACTATCCACCTCTGATTCTAGCCCATTGGAAGAGTCCTCGAGCTTGGCTTCCGCTTCTTTGCATTCTTGGTTAGCTCTGTGTGTGTGTGATATTGCTTCACTTTGAACTGAAACATTCCCCGGATGTGTTTTCAAATTTTCCACCACTGCGACTGGAGTAGACACAATCAAAGCTTTGTATACTTCCCGAGCAGAAACTCCATTCGTTTCTCCGTACTGCGTGGCCGTTTCAGTCTCTAACTCTCCCCTGGTAACAGAAGCTGCTGTCTGACTTGGAGGTTCGGTAATCAAACAAACTGAACTTGCTACCGCCATAGGAACATTACCACCTGCTTTAAGCTCTGGTTCGGTGTACATTTGAGCATTATATAATTCATGGCCGGAATCTTTTTCCTCTTCTTCCTGGAAGGCGTCCCCTGTCAGTTCACCAGCTACGTGAAAAAAATCATCTTTCTCTAAAGAAATTCCTTCTGAACAAGTGGCATTCACATCCTCAAATTCTTCAGTAAACTTTGCGCTGCTCGGATATTCTTCATCTGTAATATGTTCTTCCCACTGAGCTTCTTCTACTTGCACTGATTGGCTGATGGACTCGATTGGGCTTCCTGTCGCTTGTTCTGGAGTACTCTGGGTCAAGACTTCTGCTGCAATATAAACCAAGGATCGTGGCGAGTAAAGGTCGCACTGGCTGACTTGAGGTTTTCTCTCCTCATATTCTTCTGCAGACTCTCTTGTGTCTGGGTCTTCCTCTTCAGTCGTAATCTCTGGTGATTCGTCGTTGAAAACTTCTCCAGCTACGGCTAAAGTAATTGCAGGGCCATTAGAGTCTTCATGTGTTACAGAAACGCTGTTCTCCTCCCAGTGTTGTCCTCGGTCAATCTCTACAAACTCCGTATCGTGGACTCTATCCATCGCACAGGAGACTGTTATCTCGCTTGCTGTGTGCATAGGCGATATGGTCATCCCAATAATTCTTTTTCTATCCATAACACATACTAATTCGTCAGTGATGTCTTCTGCTTGGTAAAACTGGTTTATATCTTCCATTTGACTTTTCTCCTGTATTACACAATTGAAAATTTCACCGACAACATGTACTGGGGAGGAGATCTGCACCTCTTGTTCTCTCGTAGAAATCTCCTCATCGTCGTACTCGAGAGCGTTTTGAGTCAACGTATCTTGTTCCTCTTCTAGGATGTACACCGTTCCTTCTGAGTTGAAGCCTTCTCCTGACAAGTGTGTAGGATTATCCTTATATATTCCCATTTCTACCACAGAAGCACCTTCTTCGAGATTGTGGACAACGTGAAGTTCCGACTGCTCTTCTTCTTCAAAAGCATGATTATCAATGCTTGTACTGCTACATTCCTCAGCGATGAAAAGAGGAGAAGCAAAGAGCGGAGAACTGGTCTGGCAAAAAGACTTTTCACCTTCACAGTATCTGTGCACAAGGCCAACTGGAAATTCCGCGTTGTCCTCTTGCCGAATGCTTTCAGTTTCGTACGAAGACCCTTGTCGTAGTTCCCCAGAGATGTGGTATGACGAGTCCTGGATCAATTCCGGTGTTTCGGTTTCATTTGCTGACAGTTCACGATACCTCTGCAGTGTTTGCGGCACGGCGCCGGGTTCCTGAGGGACCCTGAACATCTCTGCCTTTATGCTGTGTGCTTCATCTGCAATGTGGACAGGCATTTCTCGGACAAAAGAGGCGTTCTGAGCACTGCTGGCTCTTTCCTCTTTGTACACAATGGCTGTTGAACTCTCTTTAATATTTTTATCTTCTGAAATTTGATAAATCTCTTTTGTAGATTCTACACTTGCTTTAACCTCTGTTTCTACTGTTTCCAAAGATGAAGATGATTCCTCAGGTGCTATCTGTGCCTGTACAAAGTGTATTGTTCGCCCGACTCGCTTTACAACCTTGGCAGATTCCGTTTGATGGGTGACAGTGCTGTGGAGCAGTTTACCTCTTTCTTGGTTATATGTTTTAGTATCTGACAGACTTTCTAGTAGTTCCCAAAGTTCAAACGGCTCGCTCTGCTCTAGCGCAGGTTTGTTGGTCACAGCTTCAATCTGTTCATCACAAGCAGTTCCTGAATATGTCGGTATCTCGCTCGCTTCCTGTAATGGAGTTTCAAATAAGGAAGCTAGTTCAACGTCACTCGGCGATGTCCTGGTTTCTCGAGTGACTGAAAGAAAGTTGATTTCTGTTGATTTATCCTCCATCCAGTCATTCGTTTCTTTTTCATAATCTCGGTACACCATACGGACATGTTCATCCAGTTCTTCCTCATACATCTGTTCAGGGGATACATCCAAACGCTCCACTGATGTATCTACAGAGTAACTTTGAAAATTCTCATTTTCCCCTTCCTTCGTAATTTGCCCTTCGAGTCGCTTAAACATTTCTTCAAGGTCAATTTCTGCCTCAACATTACGATCCCTTACGTCAGCGTAGACGACTTCGTCACAAGGCTTTTTATGTGGTCGGCATTTAGGAGAGTTTGGAGGTGCTGCATCAAAATAAAATATTCCCCAGTCTATTTCTTTTGGAGTTGCTGGTGAGTTAGTTTTCACAGGTACAAAATCGAATTTAACTCTAATGTCCTCCATAATCTTCTCTTGCTCCATTTTGTGGTCTAGCATTGTAAATACGATCTGGTCAGGCGGCTCACTTCTCGGACTTAATTCGGACTCACGAGGTGCGATCTCCTCGTCTTCTTCTTGTTGCTCGGTGTCATCATTCACAGTTTCCGCGTTGTCCAGCAGGAACTCAGCCAGAGCGCTCGCTTCATCCACATCGCTCTCGTACTCGCGCTCCTCAGACAATGGAATATCGTCCGACACTCGTCCCAAGCTGTCCTCGTCCTCGTGGTGCGTCAGGAACACGTCTTCAAACTCCAGTTCGCACCCGGCTTCCTCTCCCTCTCGTTCCTCAGCGGACGAGTAGCCTTCTCTTTCATAGTTATCTTCCACGATTTCCTGACTTTCTGTGCTCTGTGGTCGTCTGTAGTTGTCCTCCTGTTGGAAATGTTCAAAGAAAGCAACCCTCGCCAAAACTCCACCCTTGTGTGTGTCGGGTTCAGTCCCTTCCGAGTCGAGCGACAACGAACGTCGAATGTCCTGCACGTGCTCCTCTATTTCGTCATCCGAAAACACTTCTGCCTCATCGAGTTCCGCTCCCTCTTCACAGTATTCGTACTCCTCTGTCACAAACTCCACAGCTAAAGTGCAAATAAATAGAAACATGATTTACCATAAATTCATATTAGTTCATAAATTCACTTTGAAGTAATCGAGTGGTTAACAATAATCATAATAATCGATCGTGTTGCTGTCTACACTATACCTTTTCTCGTTGGGTGGGACGTTAAACCAACGACCTAGTCTCTCGATCCAATACATAGACTTAAAAGAACTCACACTTCCCGAAAAAGATAAAAGAATATCTCCAGTGCTCTGATATGTCCTTGTTCATACATATATTAGTACACTTTGACACGTCATATGGAATTTGAGATGGTAAATTAAGTATGAAGAAGGTACCATGGTATTTGACGAAAAGATTTTAGAAGGAGACAGAAGGCAATATTATTGTTGTTGCTTAAGAGGAATCCGCTAGTGAGGGTTCACTTTATTACCATCTTGTTGCTCTTCTTGCGGTGCCTGTGCGTCCATTGCGGGGCTTGGGGTGCTGTCGATCCACACTAGTTGGTTAAAGTAGTCCGTGGGAGGAGAGCTGTTAGTCCTGGGCACCACGTTTGCATTCTCGTCAACTTCACTGTATAAGAATTATAAAAATGAATTGACAATATTTTCAAGTAAATGGTGCGTCTGTGTGTACCAACCAATTAGAAATTACAACCTCGCTGAGTATGGGTATCTAAGATGAAAAAAGAGCCCACGATCCTTTGAGGCTTGTCTCAATAGAAGTCGCCACCCACACAGTTGACGTAGCGCTCCTCGTTCCCCATTTACTAAAATAGTAAAAGTACTAATACGAATAAAAACTTCTTTTAAACGATATTTCTTAATGCTGTTTGCATTACAACGGATTTAATTGTGAAAAGAACAACTGTTATAAACCAACATGATCGGATTATGTTCAAAAGTATGGTAAGAGGCGTACAGGTGCACGAGTTCGTCATTTTGGATGCTGCATGTTGCATAGCGTATGAGCAGCACCACACTTAATTTGGTTGAGGGTAATTTTCGTCACCATTTACCTTGAGGTATATTTTCACATTGTACAAGCCTTGTTTAAATAGATATAAGCATAATTATACTACACAAACTCATGACTCGAGTGCAGTCTACGCTCGAAGTATCCTGGCTAAATCTTAGAGTTTTACAAGCGTTGGCGTGACATAAAACAATAACCACTGTGCAGCAAAACAAAGCGTACAAGCTCCGCCTCTTCCCCAATCCATCCCGTGATATGTGACTTGGACAGTCAGTAGGACTAAATAGTGATAATTTTTTGTCAGGATAAATCTCAAACACCTTTTAAAAAGTGGAGAAAAGCATATGGGATTAGTGTCTGATTTAATAATGGGAAATGACGTATGTGAACCTTGGGCGATTAAAAAATGTCGAGAGGCGGTATGAAAAAGCCAAAGTGGGCATTTTTGAAACCGTGGCGTTCTAGTCCACGTGAGCACTACTTTTGGTCTATGCGGGCGTCAAAGTAGTGGCGGAACGTACAATCAATCAATGTAACGTTCATGTGGGTAAGCTGATTGCCGTAAGGATTGTGCTGGCTGATGTTTGGAGTGTTCACCCTTCGTCATAAATGAGAGCAACGACAAAAAGACGTCAGCCAAAACACACACACGGAGTTCAGCACATCATCATCAACGTTGGGGTTGACAATTAAACGTTTCTCGAAACGAGTTGTCTTCTGAGCCAAGAGAAAGTTAAAAACGATAAAGTCGGTAGTTGAAGGCTGTTATCAATGGAAACCGACGGGGCGCCCCTTACCCCCCCCCCCCCCCCATTTTGCATAAGTGCTCCACTTTAACGGTGTTTAAAGCTCAAGATACACGCAACAAAGAGGAGTCATTGAGGTCGCTGCATGAAGATCGCGGAGCCGTGAACCTCTTTCTCGGAAGGTCGCGCACTAATCGATCGAGCCACGCCTGCTCATATCACAAATTCACAAAGAAGAATGGCTGTGACCCGTTCTTCCTTTATATAACGGCCAATTCTGTTGGTAAAGAATGCGAGTAAAAGCTTCCGGAAAAATCACTGTAGCCAAGTGAGTCAGTTGGTAGGAGAACAGTGTTGTAGCGTACCTCCAGCTTAAAATGGCGGACGACTCGTGTGAAAGGACAGGGGAATTGGACACGAGGCAGCTCTCCAAATCTTGTAACAGCTGGTCTAGCAGAAGTTTAGCGTGACCTACATCGGAAATCCGTGAACAGCCTTCTTTTGTACTACAGTGCAACAATCGAAACACATCCATTAATTAAAGCGAGAACGAAAATAGACAGAGGTTGTTTCTTGTTCTCAGAGGTTTTAGTAGTTCACCACGTGTTTTCCGCCTGAGGGACACCTCGTTCACCTAAATAGTGCTGGCATGGGTACGCTGTTGTGGGTGAGTATGTATGGTTCTGACAGACGCTGGCCTACCTTGATCTGGATAGATCTGGAACAACTTTACGCCTGACCTGGCGGTCTGAGAAAGAATAATACAGATCAGTATTTGTAGAAAGAAAAGTACAGGAAGTTGGAACCAATCAATCAATCAATCAATCTTTATTTGCCCCATGAATAGCATTGTTTTAAAAGTTTTTTTTCATGTTCCTCTTATGGAGCCAGATAGAAGAACAAAACTACTGCTCCATTACACCATTATTATTTTGATCATCCCACTTCTGTTCATTTACTTTAATTAAAATACGCGTTCAACCATAATTGACCTTTCATATTATTTTGTTTAAATACAAAAGCGATGGTCTCATTGGTTTCCTTTTTGTACCAATCGCCATCAATGCCATGAATAGGCCATCACGAAAGACGAAAGAAACTTGGCGAGTGAGCAGACCAGTGGTACAAATTGACTAAAATTCTTGATATTGGAACTCGTTCAGTCTTACCATCGCTATCACGGCCCACGAAATTGTTACGGACCTCATTGTCCTGTCCGTGCACTTGGAACATAGGAGGTTCAAAGCTGCCCCTGTCATAACCACGCATGTTCACGTTGGGGACAAACAAACCGTCCATGTTGCCCACAGGTTCATAGCGAGCCACCACCACAGTAGTGCCGTCCTGATCACTGGCCTTGCCGATGCCCAACTTGCGGCTACCATACCACGCCAGCTGAGTGAAACGGCGGCACCTAGCATCGAACCCCGGGCTGTCGAAATCGTACTGTGAAACCTCGCTGTACCAAACCTCTGAGACCTAGAGAAGAAGAAAACGAAGACAGAGAAATTTCTCGCGACGTAAAGCTTTGTATTTTTTTTCGCTCTGACGAAACTTTTTAGCGTTGTCCAGCCTTAGTCGTTCACCATACGTCTTTCTCCATGCCGAGGCGGTCAAAAGCTAGTTCTCCCATTGTATTAAGTTGCACCAAGCTAATTAGTTTCTTACGTTGATGCACATGAGATTAAGACCACCATATTATCTATACCAGACTCGATGCTCAGAAGTCCAACTGACTGTGACACTAGCTTGACACTAATCCCCGAACGAAGTGAGGGAAATAATCACGACGCTAATGCAGCAAAATCGCATTATTGAAGACTCCAAGCGTGTCGCCATCTCGAAATTTAATGTTCGTGTGTGTGTGGGGTACGACCTCGTCCCCAGGGCCATCCGCGTTGAGCGACCACTGCGAGGTTACATCGGCGGCTTAACTGTAAACCGCCATTTTCTTAGTGACATGCGGTAGCTGTAAGAGTACGAACGGAAGTGATTTTGTACAATAAGATGCACATACAAGGCCAAGCAGTTCGACGAACGGCTGTAATTTGCCCGGATATTTTGCCGGTGTATGGGAGGCAAGCTTACTAGCCGTGAAACGGATTCTTAAAGGCACAACTGGTCGACCTGAACACAATCCCAGACGCCAGTATTGTGTTAAAACGCAGGCACTTCTTCAGAAAGAAATAGCAAAATACAGTTGGTGGAAATCGAACAATCATCGTGGCAAATTTCACCTTTTACAATAACAGGAATGTAGTTTTCAGAATCCAAGTTTGACAAGATGACGACACAATACAATGGAAAGTGGAATTTTCGTACTGTATGAGGACTGCTCTATACAGTGTACTTTGAAATCATTGGAGACGTAAACAATAGTGTTTTGGGTTTTGTTTCCTTTGCTGGAAAAGAGCTAAAGCTATGGCTTTCAGGAACCGGTGAGTTTTGAAAATTTACATCAATTAACGTACAGTACGCTTTTGTTAAATGATGGTCGTGTTATCATTATGGTATTTCAACAATTGCCGTATATTTTGTCGTTTGATGCCCCGGGAACTGTGATGAAGGCCAAGTTGGATTATACTGTGATCTTTTCGCTAGTTTTCAAAGCTATTTCAGAGTGCCTTCGTGCAAGATTGTGTCACCCGATTCCTGACATATTTGCATAATTTCACTGACAGTCTGACACATGCTGACAAGTTTTGTCGCCGCGTTTGTTGGCACACTGTATTCAAGGATAAAATGTAACCGGGTTAAAATGCTTTTGCTTTTTGAAGGCTATCAAAGTAGAAAATATCCGGCCACTGCTTTCCAAATTAAACAATTACAGTCTATTGTATATTATTGTCTACTAGCGGGACCCCGTAAGATACTCGCTCAACACAATCGGACCTTGTATTATTTAGTGACCGGGTTTGCTCGCTCAATACAATTGGACCTTGTATTATTTAGTGACTTGATTTCTTTTTTCTGTCAAAGATTTTAAAATCGTCAAACGCAGTTTGAAAAGTTGTTGTGTTCAAAATAGAATCCCTGCCAAAATTCACACGGTCCCGAGACTTCGAAAGCGTGTAAACAAGCGACTCGCTTTGACGGCTCTAAATTTTGTCACACTCGAAGAAAAAACAAGCATACACGTTTGTGGTTAGGATAAAGCATTGGCTGGAGAAATCGTCGCTTTTCTTGAAATTCATAAAAATTTCGGTGTCCAAGATCGACTTTGCTTGGCTTTCAAGCCTCGGGAGTACTCTGTAGTTGCGTGTAAATGTTTTCTCAGCGAATTTTGAAGTTCAGCTAGTGTCTACGAAAATTGCAGACTGTGCACGTTGTCTGAACTAAACCAGACTGCCGTGCGACAAAGATTTTTTTTAGCGGCCGACTGGTGACGTCGCTACACAGCCGTGGTTTGCAAAAAAATAATCTCCGAACCGAAAATAAACAAGAGTCCCGCTTTCCGAAAACCCACTACTGAGCGAGGGGATATCTGCGATTATCGTATTTCTAGTCTATTCTATTCACGTTACTGAGCCTGCCGTTCAATGTGCTTTCACTTTTGCACAATTGACACAAATACTGCAGAGAAATGTTAGCTAAAAGGAGTTTAGCGAGCTGTACGAAGACATTGTTTAACAAAGAAGCACAAAACATTTTGTGTTATGACCCTTTATATCGTTGTATATCGACAACTTGGGTGCAGACGGGATGGACTATATAGTCGACTACCTTTATGCCACTGACGTTTCTCTGGTTCAAGAGCAGAATGTTCAGGCCCATTCTGGAGCTGTCGTGGTCCTCAAACGTTCTGGTCACCAGGAGCCTCTCGGCCCAGTACTGGGCCTCATCTGTAAGGGACGCGCTCAGCACGAGCGGCGGGGATCCATGCCGGGCGCGATAGTAATTGTGGGCCACTAAGCACTCTAACCGGAAGCCGTCAAGGTCTAGGGATACAAAGGTTATGCTTCAGGGCTTAGCTTTCCCACATCGACTTTTAGTTGATTTATCGTGCGTATGTCTGCCTGTCTGTGTTTGTGTCTGCCTATCCGTCTCCCTCTCTGTCTATCTGTCTGTATACGCACGTGCCTTTGCTCACCGGGGATTGGTGGAATAAAACCTTTGGGTTCTCGAGTCCTCCGACGCCTGGCTGGGCTTCCAAACCTGAGGACGTTCTGACTGAAGCTGCCCTCCACATTGCCAGGAGGTTCATAAAACGCAACTACAACACAGAGATCTCCCTCAGTTGCGCGACCCACTCCCAGGAACTCCGTTGCCCCCCATACGAGCTGGAAAGCAAGGCAAATAGTTGAGACACAGTTCACCCAAAACATACGGACACATGGCTTTACAAGGGTTTAGTCATCGATCAACCATGTATTTACAGGTAAACCAATCCATTCCAATCTATGGGTCGATTTTTTAAACAACGTCTAAGTTAGATCTGGTTTATCGCTCAATTGAAGTTTAGACGGACGCCGTAAACAGGGATAGCCAAACGTTAAATTGCATATTTAGAACATGGATCGGAGTCAGTTAATAAAGACGACATTTAGCCGTTGTCCGATAAGCATGGCTATTGTTTGAATTTTGTTTAGACCAGGACTTTCTTAATCGCGGTCTAAACCCTGTTTAGATCGGCCCTACATGTTTATTGTTTGAGAGGAAATACACTCAGTGACAAAATGCATGTACAGTGGAACCTCTCTGAGCGACCACCTCCCGTACGCGACCACTTACTAAATGACCGATTGGTCAGTCTTCTAATTTAGCGAAACATCTCGTTAACGACCACCTCTCGTGGGCGACCGCGACCTCCATTGAGGCTCGCCGTTTGAGTTTTGCTGTTGTTTTGGTACCTCTGGTAGCTCTCGAAGAGCAATGCTTGCAGAAACCGGACCGGGCAAAACACTAACGTATGTAATGTAACGTGCAACAGGAGCCAAGGTTGCTTTATCAAAAGACAAGTTGTTTTTCACTCACTAAAACTGCATCATTTGACACTGGTTGTGGCTCAAAGCTGGATCTCACTTAGGCCTCCCCTGGTGAGAAAACCCCGTAAGCGACCACTTAAAGCCAAACAAAGGGTGATCGCTTACGGGAGGTTCCACAAAATAGTGCGTTTTCTGTTGGTTAAATCAGGCGCAATGGCTAAACCCGAGCAGATCCAACACATACGCATCGCATGAGATTGCCCCTGCAACAATTTTAAGACCAAGATCTTTCTTTTACCTGAGTGAAGTTTGACGTGTCCTCTCCATAACCCGGTCTGTCGAATTCGTAATCTTCAATTTCGTCGTACCAAATGTCGGTGGCTTCCTTGCCGGACAGTTCATCTCCGAGCATTCCCGCCAAATTCTCGCCCACCGTCTCATCCTCGTTGTGTTTCAAGTCGCCCATGCGCGCCAGATGCTCGGCCCAGCACTGTGCCTCCCACGCCAGGGACTGGGACCAGTGCAGAGCAGCTGCGCCATGTCTGAGCCTGTACTCGTTGTGTGTCAGGAGGCACTCTTCTTGAAACTGCTTCAGCCCTGAAGTTAGACAAAGCAGACACGATTAGAGAGAGTTATTGAATCAAGTATGAAACCAATCAAGCTGTAGGTTTCAGAGTTGGAGTAGGCAGAGTCGATTACTTTCAGAATTGCAGATGAATTTCGTGTACTAGTGTTGACTTTGGTTAATTTAAAGTATTGTTTTTCCTTCTAAGACTTTAATATGGTTAATAGCCTATGAGAAACTCGTTACAAAACAACGAGTTTGTTTCAAATTGAAATCTGAAGCGAAATTTGCGAATATTTGTAATCAAATCGCCAATGTTTCTTCGTGAAACACGCGTGCAGTGTCACGGACGACAAGCATAGAAAACCCCTCAAGCTAAATATTAATTTCAGTATTTGCCTTCGCTGAGGCCATTGTTATACAATTTACCCATCGACACGATACAATCCTCATCCATACAATAAAATATACATTGTGAATGGTATTACCAAATCACTTAAGGTTGTTTTAAACATCAGACCTCCACAAAGACATAATGTAAAAAGGGTGTTGGCAAGGTTATCGACATTTCAGGTTCCATGTTTACATTTTTCCTACGCTCACACGATAGACACGACACAACGATATCGCCCCAGGGATTACCGCTGACATCGTTAGAACGGGTGTGAGGCGCTCCGCACCTGTTGTGTGACACTGAGATATATTTGACATAGATAATTATTTATTTTTACTATTTGTGTGCAAATTTTAGAGGAACGAATTGCGAGTAAAACTCTAGATCTATGCTTCTCTGTGAAAGCGGTACAACTGGTCTTTTCATTTTTTTTTTTTTAATTTCTCATGGCATTATTCATTTTAATATTTTATTCACTGCGAATACTTAGCTTGGTGCTCGTGTGCGTAATTTGTTTTGAAAGGATTGTGCTCTAATTTTTCTAAATTGTTGGTCTGCCAGTAAACAGTGCCAAAATCTGTACAAGAAGCCAAAATCTTAGCCAATAACATCTTTACGTCCATTAACGTTGACAATGTGCGCGTCACGATATCTCAAATATTGCGAGTTATACTTCCGTTTCAAAAGGCTCCAAATTTTACAAGGTGAAGAGCAGCCGTAAATACCCAGCAATAGTGGCGCCCTAAATAACATAAATTGTGAAAAATCAAAAAAGGCTTTGGAGAATGTGCGATCGAATTTACAGACACTAAAACGAAAAAACTTGCTATGCAAATTTTACACATAATACTATTGTTTATTAAAATTTGACAGAGGTGAGTCAATCTCGACCGAGTTCGAGAAAAACTTACCGAGGAAGTGCCGACTCCACCTCGTGCCGACTGAGATACGTTTGGCCAGCTGCGCTGTTCTGTGTAGTCTGACATTTCTGGCGACCAGGTTTTTCTGGTTATCAGCTGGCGGGTGATAGCGCGCGACCACAATATGTTTGCCATCTTTAGTTGTCACCGCTCCCGTGCCTAATTCGCGCGTCCCCTCCCACAAGACCTGACAAAAAGGTCGTGAGCGCGCCGTCAATTTGGGAGCGGCAAAGTCGAAATACCTCTTCGCTTCGTACCAGATACGGCTCACTTTATGGCCCGTTAGTTCTGATCCCCATAGGCAGGCAATATTTTCCCCGACTTCTCTGTCAACTTTGAGTGTTTCACCCTTCAAGAGTTGTTCTGCCCGGTGTTGAGCGGCGTTTGCGAGCGAGGTGTTCCAAACAAGCGGCGCGGTTCCATGTTCTGCTCTGTAGCAGTTATGACTTGCCAAGCACTCACTGCGAAAATACTGCAATTCTAAAAAGAAATCAGTAAGTTAGGCGAAGAAATAAACGTATGACATCAAAATGTCTATTGTGAAGCTTACTATATGTGAAAAACTACACCGCACCAAATCTCACGTAGTATGAAAACAGATGACGGTTTTCGCCAACCACTCTTTTGCTCAGACTCTTGAAACCGGTACAATACTGGAAGATCTCTACAAATGTTGTTCAGACGAATGCCAGCAGATGCTGTCTTTAAATGTTTGACATCTCATCATCAAATACTCTGAACTTGGACGAACATCTCGAGACTAGAACAGCGAAAAATAAACACTGTCGATCAAAATAACATAAGAAGACAGCGAACTGGTTAAACTCACCGCTTTTTTCCATGCTCCACCGGCATATGGGTGCCGAGAATTTCGAATTTTGAGATAAGGATTGGGCGAGTTCTCAAATATGAATTTTAAACGTATTCATAAAATTGTGCGGCTTGAGCAGGTGGTGCTGGCAACACGTGACCAAGCACTATTACGGTCTGCCTTCCCACTGTTTCACTTTCACCGCAAACCAGTGTTCAAAACAAAACTTTAATATCTCTTTCTTTTTTTTTTCATACGACTTTTACCGTCTAGTTGCCTCCTGCACCAAAATAACTCAAGCTCCATGGAAACTATCACCGCATTTTGCATGCTAATCAGAAAAAGCAATTTCCATTTGGCTTCAAAGACCTTTCGTAATGAGGCGTTCTATACAAAATATACCGTATCACTTTTCTCATTGTTACTTAATTCCGCCAGAACATAAAAGTAGACTCAAAGAAAACTACATGGTATGTTCCACAGTCCATTTAAAACACGCACTCTCCACGATGCGGGAAAAAACCTATTTCGCTGTAACAAGACAGGCGACCTGAACAAGAAGTTTACAAACTTGCTCCATGTCCAAGCTTAGCTTTGAATTCAGCCCACAATATCATTTCCGACAAAAATAGTTTTCAAAGGTGTAAAATAAATCAGTGACAAAAGCGTTTCACGAGCACACAATATAGGTGAAGCCGTTATTGGACGTAATATGTATCAAGGGATATCGCTGACGTGCTGTCCTTCAAGTCGAGAAACATGATTTGAGGAACAATCCGGCAGAAGGAAAACTGGTTTCAACACACACCATGGCATCTGCAGCACAGATCAAGACTCCGATATGCACCCAGACGACGTCCCTCTACCTCAAACTCGGCTTTAAGCTGGTGTTACTCTGGTCGATTTGCAACGACGACTTGCAACGCCGATTTGCTCCAAATTCACGCAACGGTGTTGCAAGTTTTTAAATCGCTTTCAAAAACTTGCAATGCGTTGCAGCCGCTGCAAACATCGCGAAAAATCGTTCGACACCTGAACAATTTTTAGCGCAACATCGTATCGTTGCAAATCGACCAGTGTAGCACCACCTTTATGCAGGTCGTCAAGTGCAGACAAATACAAACGGAGAAGCTTATACTGGAACTGATTAGAACGGGATATTTACAGTTCCTCCGTTTGAACAAAAATAAACATCCTGTGGATTGCACTTCAGCTGTGCTTTGCAACCAGGCCATCGGTTTAACCGAGTAACCGAGAAAACTGACGCTCGAGATGATTGTACTGCATCACAGGCAGCCCACACGGTCTGATGACGTCACGGCCGAGCGATTCAAATCACATTTTACGCGTGAAAATAAATAATCTTAACTCCTGAAATTGGTCAGATAACAGAAAGAGTCCTTACTTGCCGCTTATGGTAACTTTCGAGGCAATTTGGCGCTATATTTTTGCGAAAATCTTCCATCAATCTGATCTAGATCGCACTTCACTTTTAACGTGTATGAAAAACATAATAGTAGATCTGCATTCTTCAGTCCCAGACCTTTACAACGATATATCGTACATGTATATACCTTAAATAGCAACACTAAAATGTTTTTTTCCGAGAATATTTTTAAGGGACGCGCGAACCTTTATCGAGACCTTAAAAACTCTACTTATTAAGACATTATCATATGACGAAACAGGTGCAATTGTTACCATAGCAACTAGTATTTTTTTCAGTTTTCTGTAGCACGACTTTGTCTCGTGATGCTTGAAAATTGTACCAAATTGCACTTGCCTTGGTACAATTTTCAAACTCACTCGTGGTGTAATCATTAATTTCACTCGCACTCATATGATTACCTATAATGACTTGTAAGTTAAAATGTCATATATTGTCATAGATAATTCAGTTACAGTTGAATAGCAGGCCAAAGGCAAAGGGTATTTGGCAATGAGGTCGAGGGCAATAAAAGTAAATGTTATAATGTATTTACATATTACGGTGACAGCCAAAGAACTTTAGACTATGACAGCAAATGTAGAATGTAGTAGATGTGAGGTAGTTAGATGAGGCATCCTGTGCACTCAGCTATGCGTTTTAAATGTCACGAGCTCGGCTCACTTTCGCTACAATCTGTCGCAGTTTTAGTGCTATTAGGCAAATGACCAAGAACAAGTGGGAATGTGTAATACCGAATCATGATTAGAACTCAACAACCCCATTTTTTTCTCTTCGAGTTTATTTTATTGCTGCCCTGTTGGTTACAGAAGCAAAACTGCATTTATATATATATTTATTTATCCGAACACGTTTGTGTGTGTGGGTTAAAACAAAACGCAACAAGAACATATAACTGCATTGCTGCATTGACATCATGCACTTTTTATCATCTCACGCAGTTTAGGCGCAATGGCTTGTTTGTTCATAAAATAGTAAAACCACGACTATGCACATCCCATAAACGACGAGTATCCCGAGGAAGCCAACACAGTGGACCCTTTAAGAAATGATCGCCTGCAATCATGAAGGCGTCAGTTTGAAAAACCAGTCGCAGTGGTTTTGTCTCCTGTTTTAACTTCGCTCCAGGCAACGCACCTGCGAGTTTGTATCAGTGCATTGACTCCGTTCCAAACTTTGCAAGTGACGCTCGAATCGTCTGCACCTCACTGCAGACATTCCTGGAGGGCATGTGATCTCGCTGTAGTGCCATTAAGTTCCTGACGTGCGACTTTATGTCTCCAAGAACTTTCTTGTATAACTCGTCTCTCTGACACCACAAAACAAAAACACTAGTTAATTAAAGCACTTTTCATTGCATCGATCAAGTGAATTTGTTTACTTACGGGACAGCAAATATAGACACATATTAGAGGACTAATACTGGTGCGAGGAATTGTCTTACCTTAATGTCAAGTCGCTCTACAGCTGTACCAGTCGATTGTTCCTCTTCCGTCTTCATGCGCTTCGCTGCAGGCTGCAGTTTTTATTAACACAAGACATCGATTAAAACATCACGCGTCGCATCGTCACATCACTAGTTGGAGAAACTATCAAGTGATAAAGATTCGGTGGATTAACAGAACGCTATGATAGCCCTCCATGGCTAGGTTCCACTTACGGACTGGTCACTATTTATGCCAGAGGGCGGAGCGTAGCAAAAGTCGAAATTAAAGTGACTTTAGTGCCAATATCACTACATTACATAACTCCCCTCCAGCATCAGGTGACACAATATTGATGCCAATCTAGGGGCGGATATCCAGAGCTTTTGAAATCTTGAAAGTTGCCAATTTTTAATTATCTGGTCTCTGAAGTAGCACTTCCTGCATTTTAAGACCACTTTGGAGCACAGATACTCTTCACATGAAAAATCATCTTAATCACTTTGTTTAAGGCTCAATTCTCCTTCTTCATTCCCTTCTCCTTCTTCATCCTCTTTACATGTACCTGCTGCTTCTGCTTTCTCCGGGCCCTTCCCTTGATTAAACTATTAAAACTTCCTGCCTACCCTGCGCGCCCTACCATAAATAATGACCGATCCCTGACCATGATATTATGACACAGATCGTTCCTCGATGCCCTGATCAACTTACCCGTTCGCTCAGGCAACGAGCTAAGGATGGGGCTGAAGAAAAGTTACACAATGTTCACGAACGACCTGGTAGTACAATGTCACAGCACTTACTTGCATTTCGTCTGGAAGAGGAAGCTCCATCTCTGCGGCAGGAAGACAGGCGTCAGTCACTCCACAGCACTGCAAGGCGGAAGAGCGACTCAAGTCACACCAAACAAACACAACATGTGCCTACATTATGTCTTTCCCATTTATTTCTCGTGTTAAACGAGAGAAAGTAATGTACACTGTGCTAAAGCAATCGGAAAGCATGCAAACGTGAAAATTATCGAAAAGGGACGACCAGCAGGTCAACCTATCACTACCTGCTTTCCAAGACTTTCAGATCAACTATCAACCAGGCAAGCTTGTAGAACGGCATCAAACACGCTCGGACACGAAATCCCAATGTGCATTGATATGGTTAAAAAAGACCTTTATTTTTTAAATTTTCACAGGGGACGTAAATGAAACCCATAGTCTGACATAGAAGTTGCGTTCGGGCTAAAATACATATTAGTGCCGTACAGTTGAAATGGGCGTCAATAAAATGCGCTTGCGAGCAACAGTACATGTATGTTGCTCGGAATACTTCGCCCAGGAATCAACACAACTAAACTGAGTGACGAGCACAACGCTCGGCCATTTCTAACTTCATTGTGAAACGACACCACCTTGCCAAATATTGACTTAAAACTGCAGAAAACATTATGAATTCCAATCAAAAACAACGTGAACACTGCTATAAATGTATTCATTGCCGGAGAGCTTTCATTTGAGCGGTCGCACCTTAAGTTGTGCTAGATTTGACAGTTCAGGGATTGGATTCTTTTTAGGTTGAGCCAATTCGCCTTTGGCAGTGAAGTTCTTGAGAGTCGCAAATATAGTATCCTGGATTGGCGCTCACCTGAGTTTCAAGCATCTGTCGCTCTAACAGCTGTCTACGTGATTCCTGTGGCGCCAGTCAGTCAAGGGCATTAGGAATGACATGAGTGGAAATAAATTGCATTAAAAACAAAATAACAACAGCGAAGAAACAAGAGGTCACATGAGAAGGAAACAAATGCAGGATACGACAGTGAACTGTTCAGACTTGAATGGAATCTGAAAAGGAACAAAAAATTGTGTTAAAGTGTCAGACAAAATTCGAGTTCGACTGCATTTTTCGAAAGTGAAACATGCCTTACCACTCGTACTAGAAATACGATAATTGCAGATAACCCCTCGCTCTGTAGTGGGTTTTCGGAAAGCGGGGTTCTTGTTTAATTTCCGCTTGAAGATTATTTTAAAATCTTTTTTACAAACGGTTTGTGTAGCGACGTCACCAGTCGGCCGCTAAAAAAATCTTTGTCGCATGACAGTCTGGTTTAGTTCAGACAACGTGCACAGTCTGCAATTTTCGTGGACACTAGCTGAACTCTAGAATTCGCTGAGACAACGTTTACACGCAACTACGTACAGAATACTCCCGAGACTTGCAAGCCAAGAAAAGCGCAAATAGAATCGTGACTCGATCAGTTTTGCACAGTCAGCAAAGTCGATCTTCGACACAAACATTTTAATGAATTTTCAGAAATGCCGCGATTTCTCCAGCCAATGCTGTATCCTAACCACATGCGTGTATGTTCTTTTTTTTTTTTTCAAAGCCAGAGTCGCTAGTTTACATGCTTTCGAAGTCTCGCAAAAAGTGTGAATTTTGGCAAGGATTCAATTTTGAACACAACTTTTCAAACCGCGTTTGACGAATTTGAAATCTTTGATAGAAAAAAGAAATCAAGTCACTAAACAATACAAGGTCCGATTGTATTGAGCGAGCAAACCTGGTCAATAATACGAGGTCTGATTGTGTTGAGCGAGCAAATTCGGCCACCCATAGACAGTAATATACAAATAGACTTTAATTGTTTAGTTTGGAAAGCAGTGGCTCCTGGCCGGGTATTTTCTACTTTAATAGCCTTCAGAAAGCAAGAGCACTTCAACCCGGTTACATTTCATCCTTGAATACAGTGTGCCAACAAACACGGCGAGAAAACTGCACAGCATTTCCATATGTCATGTCAGCGAAATTATGCAAATATGTCAGGAATCGGATGACAAAATCTTATTTTGTGCACGAAGGCACTCTGAAATAGCTTTGAAAACTTGTGAAAAGATCACAATGTAATCCTACTTGGCCTTCATCACAGTTCCCGGGGCATCAAACGACAAAATGTACGGCAATTGTTGAAATGCCATAATAATAACATAAATAACATACGCGTACTGTACGTTAATTGCTGTAATTTTTCAAAACTCACCGGTTCCTGAAAGCCATAGCTTTAACTCTTTTCCAGCAAAGGAAACAAAACCCAAAACACTATTGTTTACGTCTTCAATGAGTTAAAAATACACTGTATAGAGCAGTCCTAGTACAGTACGAAAATTCCACTTTCCATTGTGTTGTGCGTCGTCATCTTGTCAAAACTTCTGAAAACTACAGTCCTGTTATTGTAAAAGGTAAAATTTGCCACGGTGATCGTTCGATTTCCACCGACTGTAACTTGCTATTCCTTTCTGAAGAAGTGTCTGCGTTTTAACACAATACTGGCGTCTGGGATTGTGTTCAGGTCGGCCAGGCGATGCCTTGAAGGATTCATTTCACGGCTAGCAAGCTTGCCTCCGACACACTGGCAAAATATCCGGGCAGTTTATAGCTGTCCGTCGAACTGCTTGGCCTTGTATCTGCATCGGTTTACACTTCTGGCATAAGAGCCTGGGAACGAGGTCGTACGCCAGACTGACTGACAGACTGACAGACGAACAGTAAATTTCGAGATGGCGACCCGCTTGGAGTCTCCAGATACGGCGATACTACTGCATTAGCGTTGTGATTATTACCCTCGCTTACGCTCGGGGACGAGAAAACGCTTTGCAGTTCTTAGTGCCAAATTTATTGTTGTGCAACATGATTAGAGGACCCCTCTGTAAATCACTCCCGGTAAAAGATTTTTATTATGCTGATGGTGTGTTGGTCTGTCTGTGCTCTATCTTGCAAGATAACACACATAGTTTAACGACTTTTCAAATTTAAAACAAAAACAAATGTTCGCTTGTACCTGTTTTGAAGCAGAGAACAAAGCAACTCAGCCTAATTGTGACCGATCAATGGAAGTTTGAATGGACAATGAGGAGTCAAAATTTGAACCAGCAAAATAGCAATTTGAGGCAGGGTGGCCCCCAGAAAAATCTCAACGAAGTAGCACCAACCTGTTTGAGGAAGTTGGAGAGGGCGGGGAGCAGTGGATCAGGAACACAATCACTCATCACGTGAGTATGACGAGTCACCTGACAGAGAAGTGAATCACAAACGTGTGAAGAAACATGGTAACAGACACTGAGCGACTAAAGACATAAGAAACACTACAGACTAACCTCAGCAAACGACTAAACGCTCTCAAACACGGCAGCAGACAAGCGATTAAACACTAACTACTACAAGCTAACCTCAGCAAACGACTAAACGCTCTCAAACACGGCAGCAGACAAGCGATTAAACACTAACTACTACAAGCTAACCTCAGCAAACGACTAAACGCTCTCAAACACGGCAGCAGACAAGCGATTAAACACTAACTACTACAGGCTAACCTCGACAGACGACTAAACGCTTTCAAACACGGCAGCAGACAAGCGAAACAACAAGAATATACACTCACCTCAGCAAACGACTTGACGCTTTCAAACGCTCGCTGATGTACTATCCATTCAGCATCACTGACTAAAGTTGAAAACATGCTTGAGATGTTACTTAGGACACTTGCCTGCAAAGTGAAAATTACAAAGATTACATGCACGTTAGCAATCCTTACCAAGCACCTCAGTAGATAGGTCTAAAGTTCATATTATTCGGTTTCGTGGGTGACAGATAAAAATGGTGAGGTCTGAATGATAAGATAGTTAAGATCAGAACAAAAACTAACCTCCAGGGACGAAGGAACGTCCTTCTTTCCACACTTCCCAAGAAACTCGGCCACGGCAAGACGAGTATGCACCGCAGGAGATCTGTTGAGGAGATCCTTCATTCCCGTCGTAATCTGAGTACAAGTTAAGTTACACAACATTATTCAAACCAGTCCGATGGATTCAAAACTTGTAAAGCAACACAGTAAAACTTGTCAATTCAGTATAACCTTGGCAAACATCTCCGCCTCCATAAACGGCAATAAAACTGAACATAGGGCCACCAAGCTTCCCTGAACGTCTTCACTCATCTGAAAACACAAGAGACGCAAAACTGAAACACCCGCCTGTCTTTGTTCATACATGAAGCTCTTCTGCCTCACCTCATCTCCCGCCACTGTGACGTCACGTATCCAGAAACGGCTGACCAGTTCCAGCACAGCAACCTGGTGGACTGGGGCGACATTCGTGTCCACTCCCTTTACGCGGTACAGAGCGCGCAAGCAGGGCAAACAGTCAACCTGCGGAGAAAAAAAACACGAAAGGCTATTACATTCATGAAGTACCGATGAACAACAGTTCCAACCTGTTGTCTCTGTTTCAAAACGAGGCCTAGTGCAGTTATGAAAATTAGTTTTCATTTTCATACAAACCAAAGTCATCTTCAGAAGAAATTTTCGCACCAGGCCTCGTTTTGAAACAGAGGCGGCAGGCATCTCGGAAATGGCCTACTGACTCTGTAAAAAGGCCTCTATGGATTACTCAACGAATACGGGTTTCACACAAAAAGTTGGAGAGAAAATACCACTATGGTAAAATAAATAGTCAATTCATAAAATGTAATGACCATGAAAAGCAGTGAACAAACTGTCTGGCCCTTGCAGCCGAAGATTTGATGTTCGAGACAAAGGTTTCTAAACTTCTTCCAATCATCAAAATGAACAAAAATCCTTGTATGTGTTTTCAAGCTTGGAAAGCAATTTTCAAATTCCATTACTTCCATTACCGTATGCACATTGTGCAACTCGACCCCGCCAAAAACACGAAAATATTTTACCCACCAGCTCTTTGCTGTTAGCGGGAGAACTCGAGTCCATCACACACGCTTGGACAGTCTGCACACAGAGTGGTACAATACATCTGTACACCTGAAACAACGGGTGAAGACACAAGCGCGACTTCAATGAATAATGCCAACATGCATCCATTCATTCGTGAATAAATAAGTAAACCACTACATCATTTAAGCCTAAAAAAGTAGTAAGGTAAGACGTGAACAGAAATCTACTAATGTGAGCGGGAACTACTTTACAAGCGCCTGTGTTAAGACAGCGAGACGCCCGGGTACCCGAATGACTCGGTAACCCGAGGCACTCGGAGGAAAGGGTCAGTATTTGTCTGCAAATCGCTTTATGATGGGAAGACCTATGCTTACATGATTCGCGGTAAAATTGTCTCGGGTAGGGTAGCTCGGTTTGCGAGACTAGGTTATTACCCGAGCTGAGCAAAAATGTTCCGTGTAATTAAAGTCAACGTATTGGATGTCTGCGCATGCTAACGATGACGTGGACGGGTAACCAGGTTTTTGTCTTTGAAAGCAAGGACAGAAGTCGTGCGCACATAACGTGAACAAAAGACAAGTGAGTGGCGTCAGCAGATTCGCTAATTTAAATTTGTCGCACAAGATTTCAGAAATGAAGTGGAAAGCTTGGAGTGCAGAGTACTTACTCTTCTTTTCAACGTGTCTGGCAGCGCCTGTAAAGGCAACACTGACCACACTAGTAAGTTCTCTGGCTTAGAGGGAGGGTATGCTTTGAACAAATCACTCTGAAAGAAACCACAAATAAAACACCAAATTAATCATAAACATTATTACGGTACTGTAAACAAGGACGGTTCATCTACTGTTTTAGGTTTAAAGAACAGCACTATCGACCTCTTCACAATTCAGGACATATTTTACAAGGTTTGTACAGCCAAATCATACTTCAAGGACTTTTGAAGGACTCTTCAAGGAGAATTATCATATTTCAAGCAATTCAAGTTATCTGTTGGCGCGATTAAAAAGCAATCAGTCACAGGATACAAATTCCCTAAACCCCACCCCTTGTTGTAGGTCTTCTTCAGAAGATGTGTAAGCCCAGGAGCTGCTGTACAACCCGGATTTCTAGTATAGCGATAATCATTGTTTACAAACATTTCTTGTATTACTCTTACATTAAAAACAAACTCTTTGGATTCACTGTGTGGCTGGCACACTTTAATAACAAGAAATACCGTCGCTATACACTGGCCGGATACCAATATGGTCGCAGCTTAAGACACTAGAAATAGTCATTTGACAAAAGCAGTAGTTAGTCATGTAAAGGAGAAATATGGTGCACACCACAGACCGCAGATCACCTGATACTGTGGGCTCATAACATGCACCAGGCGCCGCACCAACTGACACACGTGAGTATGCGCTAACTTGGAACGAGGAATGACTTTTACCTGAACAAAACAGAAAAAAAGGATTTAAACACGGAGGAATATTGTCATGTGGATAAAACCTATTTGATTCTGAAGCCAGTGTTGTGCCACTGCTCAGCGAAAAGTTACGTAAATGAAATGAACACGACACCTGTTACCAACAGCAACAACAACAACAATAGAAAGATGCAAGATGATCACGTTAGGTTCGTTTATACAAGAGAAAATGAACACCTCGTAAAAATGGCACGAAATCCACGTTCACGGCTCACAAAAGCCGCAACTTATCCTGGCCTGGGGGTTCTTATCTAAGCCGCGGCTTACCTTGGACGTGAAACCGCGAACCATTTATACGAGCAGTTCGCGTCTTGTATAAGCCGTACTCATATATATGGGTCTATTCACGTGGTATTTAAGCCGCGGCCTATGTAAGCCGCTGACCAGGAAACCAACCTTCTGTCACAACCTCCATGCATATATTATTACAGCAGAAAATCTTTCTAGAGTGAATCCCTAAATAAATAGTGTACAGTACCAAGTGACACAAGTTTGACAGGAACATGCCTCTTCACAACACAAGGACACTCACCAGTTGAATCAGAAAAGTCACGTGAGATGCACACAAGTCTGCTGCGGCGCACCTGTTAAGAGGAAACAGACAGCAATTACGTGGGTACAGTCAGCTACAGCTCAACATCCACTCTCAAATGAACCATAATTACAGTATTCATTGTAAGAATTGTTCTATTGTGCCAGCTGAGCTAAATGTCAGGACTTTTGATGAAATTCCTTCAATTTTGCCAATCATGCTCTGATTGGTCACTTTACGGACCGGCACGTTCTTTTCTCAGCGGAACACCATCAATCTAATTAACCTCGTTTGCTTCGTTTGCACTGTAAGATATGGAACCTCGTTTTTCCTCGCCTTATGGTTCAAGCTCGAAGGAAAAAAAACTCGGTCCATAACTTACCATACGGACCGCACACTTGGTTAGTTAGATATATGACCATGTACTGTGGGACAGCATTTGTATATTTTATGTAAAAGTGTAGCAGTGTACAGTGGTGTCATTCAAGAAAAATACTAAAAACACTCTTCGTTTGCATGATACATCGTGGATAACTAATACCTGGCCATGAACACCCAGACATCACTGGCAAGAAGTACAGCCACAACAGAATCACCAAGAAGATTCTCTAACAAGCACTGCTCCTAAAGAGAAACAAAACAAGCAAGACTGTCAGCACATGTACTTGCTTAATGTGAACGTCCAAATGACTCATGTATTTTTTACTGACATCTCTTGGTTGGAAGCCGTTCTCAGCGGCATAAAAACACACAGTGGTAAACAACAACTGTAACGAACCAACGTCAAAGTATTATAGAATTTGAAGCTGAGAAATATAATAATGCTTCTTATAGGTCGCTTACCACATCATGAAAGCAGGCGGCTGGAGCCGCTGTCACAAAAGCACAAGTGTTGGTGCAAATATCCTCATACAAACTCACTTCCCTGGACAAAGAAAACCAGCCGTTTGATTCCCTGCTACAAGGATTTTACAGATGCGTTACCTACGGTACTTAGTAACAAACTGCAGTCGAGAGGGTATTGTAGAGAACATTTGTCTTTTGTTCTGTTAATAATTTGTTTAGTTATTTTTATAGTTCACCGTATAAGGACACGTCATTTGATTGACAGTTGACAATTTATTATTACCATGTGCTTCCAGAGGGGTTCCAGTTTTAACGAGTACACAAGTTTTTAAGTGATTATGTTAGGCGTTTGGGATTAAACCCCATTTACTATTCTCAATTACATCTTTTCTGAAACACGGGTATTGCGAAAGGTGACAGTTTGTGTCAGTAGTTACTGTACAGCTTTTATGACTCGAAACTTCCCACCATAAAGGCCAAACCTTCACTGGAACAAATATTGTTACAGTGTATTAATGCTGGGCCCTTCCTTTCATTACGATTCTACTCACACAAAAAACATGATGGGTAAGCCATACACTGTGGCACAATGTATGAAGTGAACTGAAATAAACGCACTGTACAAAATACTGGTATGCAATTTATAGTGAGGCACAGATTCAATAAGCTGCTGTAGGGATTGTAAACATGTTCGTTGATGTACAGTAAGTTATATGACAAAAGACCGACCTCGCAAGCTTTCCTTTACACTGTATACCCGGCTCTACATAAACTGGGAGGCCGATCTCTACAGGACCTGCAGACAAACAGGCAAACCAATAGGTACATCTACATGAACATGATACAGTTATGGTGCAGTATGGTGCGGACCATTCACGGTCAAATTCGTCATTATCTTGAGATAACGATGAAAAATCGTTTACCATGTATGTTGTTCGCAAATAATATTGAAAAATGATCTACGTATATACTGGGTTGACTAAATGACGAAACATCGTGTAATAGTACACATTACAAGTAAATCACGAAATTCGTCGTTGTATGTACTACCCCAGCCAACGGTGGCCAACCGTGAATGTTTAACTAGCTGACGGTCAGCTTGCCAAGTACGCTAGACGAATTACAGCTAAGGCACACAGTTTCTAATGCTTTTGTGCATATTAACAAAATTTTGTTTACTTTCTAACGTTCAAAAGCAATCATGCAAAGTGCCACATTGGAAATCTTACTCGTGATAAAATCCGTCAGAAAAGCACCATAGTAAGAACACACCTGATTGTAACAAAATTTATTTCAACAATTACAAGTACCGAAACGCCGAGTTGAAGCACTTCAGAATTTGAAAGAACACTCGACATCATCGTACTTCTCCACACTTCTCTTGTCACATGTTCTAACAAATTCTCAGTTAGTCTATTTCATCAGAGGGCATTTACCTTACCAGAAAATGAGTTTCGTTTAATTCTACTTTAGCCAAGTTTACAAAACCTAAGAATCACTACATTGTACTCACACATCTTGGTGTAATGGAAAACAGCCTGGAGGATCGACATATCCTGCAAAATATTTAATGAAAAGACTTTATAAGAAAGTTTGCTCTGGATTTTGCAACTGTGACAAAACACAAGAGACACACACTCATACACGACTACATGCGGATCACATACCGACCAGTGCAATTTGTTTCGCGATTACCCATTCACTGTAAACTTTGTAACTAAATTTGTAACACTTACTTACAAATCACTACCTTCTACTAATGTACTTCATGTGACAAATTGTTTGACACATATTTTCAACATAAAAAAGATGCTGTAGCAGTAGAACAAAACACCACCAACATAAATTAAAAAAAGAAAAGCACCCAATGTTACCTTTGAAGGATCCATCCAATGCAGCAACACATCCTCTATAATGTACAATGTAACACAAAGTCAAAGTTGACAAAAATAGTCACTGCACCTCAAACGTAGGAAGGAAAGATACGCACATGTACGTGTATGCCATTATGACAACGAACAGAAACTATGGCTGAACATGAAAGATCTTCCCAGGCAAAAACAACAAAACAGAGTGGGGCACCTATTTCAAATTTTGGCTGGGAGGAGAGGTGCTTATTTAAGGGGCATGTATTCGAAGATTTACAGTGAGTAAGTGTATGCACTGCCTTTCACTTAAATACAGCTGGCATTCTTGGCTTTGTGTTTTGCACTACCACAAATGTAATTTCATATATTTGCACCACAAAAAACGATGTTTATCAAGTCACATGGCAATCTAGACAGTATTTGTGATCAAGTTGCACTGACCATTCAGGTAAGTTTAACATGTGGTGGGTTATGCAGAAATCAATAAAATAAGGCCACAATTCAAACTTCGAGTGAAGTTGTAGACACACAAATAAATTAAAACAGATACTGATATTACTTTATATAGCACATAGCCAATTACCAGTACAGTACTTGAAGAGTTACCTGCTGCTGTAGACAATATGATCAGGAGAGAAGTTAAGACACGGCAGTATGCAAAAATGTGCTTAGTTGGATCTGTGGCCAGGAAAAATCAAAGCACTTGTCAGACAAAATAATATACTTGTGCTACTGAACACTGTGTAAACTAGCCTGCTGTGTCAAATCTGAACTGAACCCCAGGTACATGCACTGTATGTTCGGATGTGATGCAGGCTACAGTATGTACAGTAAACAAGTTACAGCAACAAAGAGGTGCAAGGCATTTTAATTTAAGTACCTTGATCTTTTCTTGTGACAAGGTCTGCAAATTCTCTGTTTCTAACAAGAACAAGAAGTAATGGTTCCACCTGACAAAACAAGGAACATACATTTTTGTAAAAAGTAGCTCAACTGTTGTTTTGTTGCTTAAAATTATTACTGATTCTTATAATGGTGTGCAATAATTATGTTCATACACAAAATGTAGCAACTTTATACCCAGGACTTGGTTTTGTTTGCTTTGCATTTAGGACCTAAATTTGACAAAACTAGTCAACAGTCAAACTGCTCAACTCTCAGAGAGAAAGTAGTGCGACAAAAACAAGAAGCCACCCTCACTTACCCCAGTAAGAACAGAAGACTTGAGTTCCTGCATGGTTAACAGGGTCAGCTTTGGAGCAGTTGGACTTGGAGATACCTGACTGTAGAAAAACAAAAACAGATTTACAAATGTTTGTGCTTCAATTGAGTGACTCATTGCTCATCTTTGTGGTCTTGACAGTTCATTGCCAGAGGACTAGAGGGTCTACCTACTGTACAGTATACTGTTCAGGATGCATATTTTAGACTGCAACTGCTACAATCAAATCTGTATTAAGATGACACCGTTGGGGAATTGTGGAGCGTCCGCTTACTAGAATATCTGAGTTATGAGTTTACAGTATCTTACTGGTGATAGATTTTCAGGACTTTGACAACTGTCCGCTTTAATACAGGGCTGGCACTGTGGTACATACTAGTAAAGTGTGTACATGTACTATTAAAGTATTTGATTTCAAACACCACACAAAAGCAATGAATTTGGTGATTTCACATCGTGCATATGTAAATATTTTGTACCTGTGGAGAAATAACAGTAGATGAAGGAGATCTGCAACAGAAAGCCCAAGACTGCTATGAAATTCCTGCAATGGAAAATTGGTAATATGATTATTTTAATAATTTTGTTTAACTATCTCAATCTTGAGTTAAAATTTGAGAAAGTGAATAAAAGCCAGACAGTCATGTATATCTGGATAGTTAGTTAACTGTATTTATACACGGATGTCTCATCACATGTCGTAAAGTGCTCTGCCTGAGAGCCGTGTTAATAAAATACAAGTTTAGTCAACAAGTCTGTAATACATAAGAACAGAAGACTATAATTATAAAACAGCTAACTTAAGATCCATTCACTGTTCGAGATATGCAATCGAACAAATTTTTTAAATAATGAAAGACCTTCACACAATCGCATATCTTCAGGAAGGGAATTCCTTAATACCGCCCCATCATAGCTATGCTACTCTTAAGAAAATTTGTATGCGGTCGGGGAATACAATAATTTTAATAATTAAAATTTGATTGCCCCGTAAGTTATACATCATTCTGCTACTGACCACTGCAAAATGTTTGCTGAGATAGTTAGGTGCTAGCCCATTGTCAATTTTGTACATTAGCAATGATTTATGCAAGTACTGTAACATCTTTCCCTAAGAGTTTGCCAGTTTAGTTGATTTAATCAAATAGTTGATCGAGTATCGTATCCAGAGAAGGTGATAATCCTAGCAGCTCTGTTTTGTATTTTTTGAAGATTATTTCTTAGAGTAATGCCACAGGTATCCCAAACAACTGAGCAATATTCTAAGTGTGGTTGGACAATCAAAAAATATATTTGCTCAAGGCTTTCCAATGGCAGAAAATTGCACAACCGGTGGAGTATGCCGAGCCCTTGAGCAGCTCTTTCTCTGCTTTATAACGTGATCCTTCCAACTAAGATTTTCGTCAATCAAGAGGGCAAGGGATTTGACTGTTCCGACTCTTTTTAGTCTTATTCCACCTACACATATGTTCGGGTCACGCTCTAACCGATCAATTCTAGGTCGTGATCCTATCATAATGTATTCGCTCTTGACAACATTTAAGCTCACTTTGTTGGCCTTAAGCCACGAATTTGACAGTTCAAGGTCAGCATTCAGCTTGGCCTCTATCAAAGTCAATTCATCACCTGATGCAAAAACACTTGTGTCGTTGGCATACATGTTTGGAACTGAACTACTTAGACATCTGGGAAGGTCATTCAAGTAAAAGAGGACAGAGTGAAATCAAGCAAACAACAACGGGTGACTCACAGAATCCAAGTCATGTACAGTATTTTGCATTTCTGCAGTAGTTAATAAAACAATACCTTGACTAGATGAACCAGGTGACCAAGCAGAAAACGAACTACTTTTGTGAGCTTTTCCAGGGCCTTCTGATCACCTGCAGGACAGCCCTATACAGTGTAGAAATGCAGAGTAAGCCAGGGCTTTAATACCACAATGTATGCTGTACATGAATTAAAAGTTACCTAACTGTACAGTGGTATAAAACAAACTTCTGCAGTTGATGAATACAGGAAGAATAAACAATCATGTCTTGTACTGACCACATTGGCATGTGCGTGTTGGATTATTTTACATTTCAAACAATCTTCCAGTTACACTTTCTCCCAGCTTTTGCGGCATATCTAAATCACAGAATTGATGGAACCAACAGAACCCTAACCTTAACACACACACAGGTGCTGTTATATTGTGTCTGTCAGTACCTTGTCAGTACCAAGATTCTCCTGGTTACACTGTGAAGCTACTTTGACCCATTGATTAACCTTGGCTTCCACAGAGCTGCAAAGATGAGCAATGACTTGATCAACCTGAAAAGCAAACAGTTATTTTCAAACAGACAAAAGGGAGCACTGAGACAAATCTTCTGGTGATGTTCTATAGTCACACATCTGTTCTGCTAGTTGTACAATTACTGTAGTTCAAACACATGTGTGAGAATTTCCTGGCATCTTTAAAAACCCTTTGCCCAAGAATGAGGAGAGGTGCATGTAATACGCAGACGCTTGAAATGGACTTCAAAAAGAAAAAAAAGAAGAAAGAATAAAAAAAAGAAAAAAACTCAGATCACCATATTTTATGGGGTCCCGCTAGTAAGTATTATTCTGCTTTCTAATACAAAGAAAAGTCAGCTACTGTACATTATGTTTCATTCAGTACAGAGAAAAAATGCCAGGTGAACTCTTGCTTGCATTCAAACAACATTTTCTGGGTTCTGAAATCCACTCCGTTTGTACATGGTTCTAATGATTCTTCTTCAGAGTGACATTACACTGTACAGCATGATACCACTCAGATTCACTCAATTTTTTGAATATTTATTAAATTGGTTCTGACCGTATAATTCACTTTCACTACGGTATCAAAAGCCAAGTTCTCCAAACTGTTTGGTATATTTCTCAGGAAGAAAATTGAACTTGATTACTTCTGAAAGTAAATGGATTATATAGAGAATAATACATGGGCACGCGGAGATATGAATTTTATCTTTGAGTGTTCATCTCGATATCGTGAACATGAGAAAATAAATTTCAGATCTCCAAGTGTCTGTGTATTATTCTGTTTATTTTATAAACTCTGGTGTGATACAGAGATTTCCGCCACTAAGAAATGCAAAAACATGCAAGATCACTGCTTGGCTGATATTAACACACGTAAAAAATATCATATTTTTACGTGTGTTCAGATACGACATTTCTCAGTGGCGGAAATCTCTATATCACACCAGAGTTTATGAAATAATAATTACTAACAGTACATCGTGCAGTACCTATGAAAGTAAGTGTAAAAGAATACCTCAACTGACCTTCAAGTATCCTCTCATATGCTCCCCATGTTTTGTGACAAGCCTGGAAACAAAGAGGAACAGGACATCACAGATAAAACCTAGTATCTGACTGATTAGTGTACTGTACCTTTTGCTGCAGTATATTACATGTAGCCCTGACACAAACCTGCTTAGCACCTTCCATGTATTCACCAGGAGGCTCATGTCAAGGTCCCCAATTACAATGCAGATTTCAAGAAGTTGGTGGCAAGCTGTACAGTAACAACAACAACAAAGAAAAGACTTTGTATTCAGGTGTGCTGTCTGCAGTTCATACTGTATATGTATTGTACTGTATGTATAAGTATTATTGTGAACACCTCAAGACTTAATAAGGGGCATCTGAATGTTTACAGGACCCCTCTGAATAATTACATATTTTGTGGGGGGTTAAGAAGGGGGTCCAAGTGTTGTATATTGACCCCTTTTTCACACCATTAGTCAGAGGCCATAACTAATTTTAAAGCACAACACCTTCTGCCATAAAGACAACTTCTTCATCACAACTGAGTTGAATTCGGTCAAGAAGTTCCATAAGACCCTGCAGAGAGAAATGGATGAGTAATTTTATACAACCATAATTTTACGTACCTGTACTGTACTGTACTGTACTGTACATGCAAAGTGGCACCAAATTTGACATTTTAATAGTTGCAAGCTTCAATTTTTTCTTCCTTTCTGATTTATATTTACTATTCTCTTTCTGTTTCAAAAGCACAAGGTGATGAATTTTCATTCACTTATGTTGCAGAGAAGTTTGGGTCATGTGACCCGTAACTGCAAAGGCCAGGTTGGACCAATGAGTTGTAAACATGTACATATGAGGAAGTAAATGACCTGCTCATTTTAATTTCCTTGAAAGTTAATAATTAAAAATAGTTATGAGCATTGGAAGATGTTACTTTTTCATGTATTTCTTGAGGGTTCTGTGTTCTCCATCATTCAAGCATAAACAATTGCTGCTAAAGTGTAAAGTTTGCATGTACAGTACATCTGTCTTCTGGTTCTTCCATTCATTAACATGAACTATACTTGCTCTTGTTTATGTGATGTCTCCCCCTCCCTAATCCACTTTGACTGACCTTCTGTAGCTGGTAGGTTCTCCTAAACATCAGGGACAGCTCATCTGATACCATCTCAAATAGATCCCCATAAACTACTTCACTGTCCTGTGATAAAAAAAGAAACTCTTAGAAATAACCCAGAGATTGTGCTAATAAACATAAAACATTGTACATAAAAAAACACTTAATGTACATAGAGCTGTTTCGGATGACTGTCGAAAGTAATTGTGTAATTGCTTTGGTTATGTGTTTGCTATGCTTTATGATTGGTCATAACAATTTTAGCAACATTCTTGGCCAATCAAGAGCAAAAGCAAAACCTGGTTACAATATTCTTATGCAAGAAAGCAAGTTGTGACAGTTTGTCATGATGGGTTGTAAAACCAATCGCAATTACTTGGTTTTGGTTCTGTTTTTGCTCAGACTTCTGATTGGTCTGACGTGTTTTTGGTCGCCTCCTTGATTGGCTCTGTGATTGCTTTGGTTTTGGATTTCGACAGTCATCCAAAAAGGGCTCTAATCCATATAATAATACACTAAGCAACCGCTGGTCCAGCTTATGTGTGTGTGTGTGTGTGTGTGTGTGTGTGTGTGTGTGTGTGTGTGTGTGTAATGCTCCTCCCCAGGTCTCCTCATCATAAAAAAATCCAAAAAGCATATGGCTGCCACATACAAGTGAAAGAAAGTATAAATGTATTGGCCTCGTATGTCAACTACTGTTCTTTTGAAAATCAGAAATGAGTTTAGAAAAGAGGATTCTAGCTGTCAGGTGACTGGATGTTGGACTGATGCTGCTGCATGTTTGAAAAACAGGGAAAATTTAATGTCTGAACTATTTAATTTCCAATCAGTTTCACTTAGCGTTGCTCATTATGACATTACAAAAAGTAAGTTATGACGTATCTTTGGATAACGCAAACAATCGGTGATAGTTAACAATCACTAAGAAGCAGGAAGAAACTCAAGGTAAGTGACAAAGGAATAAACAGAAACAAAATCTCAAGATGTTCAAAAAGCACTGAAACTGGAACTCCTGAATTCAATTCCCATGGCCGGAAGTAGTAGGTAGCTGGGGTTTCATACAGCAAGTAAAGACTAAAGTTTATAGGTTAGGAATCATATTTAGGATTATATTATAGATAAGAAGAGTTAAGGTTATGCTTAGGATTATGGGTTAGCTAATACTGCTGCCTGTTTGAAAAACGGGGAGATTTTGATGTTGATCGATTTGCCGAGTCGGGTACAGTTGAGTGGCACACACACTACAGAGATGTTTGTACTTTGACACTGTAAAGTGTATTAAAGATGCTCAAAATGGACTTCAAAAAGGAAAAAAAAAAAAAAAAAAAAGAAAAAAGAGAAATTAGTAATAATTAGTAATTATGTTATAGATAGTATTGTGCTCATTATTTATAACATTTTATTTTAGCCTGTAGTCCTATGTACATGTAGTGTAGCTAACAGTACAGGGGTGTACATCGCCGAAATCTGTTATCTAAAGATCAAATCTGTGGATAGTTCTATTTTTGGACACTCTGATGGACCTTAGAGTATTTTTATACATTTTATAGATTGTATTGTAAGTTCACATTTTACATCTGTATGCTGGCTTATTTAGTTTTTTAAGCTTTTTCCTTTATGGAGGACCTCCCTGAAAACCATGTTCTTTGCATGTTGGGCACTTCCTCCCATCAAGATTATGTATTATTATTTTTTTTATTATCACCATTTTTTATGGGGTTCCACTAGTAATAATACTACTAATACTAATACTAATACAATAGCAATAATTTTTGTTATAACTATGAAATACAGTATAAAATACAGTAAATCCTACATGTATATATAACAAGAATATAATAATCAACATTACAATTAAAATTAATAATAAAACATTCATAATAACAATAATAAGATTAACAATAAATTGGTGTCAGGCAAGACTGTATATACTGTACATACAGTATGTACCACTTGATAATCACTACATTTACAGTAATAGCCGACTCCTGGCCACTGAATTAGTTCAATGTTATGGACAGTTTAGTGTAATTATTCAAATGCAAAATTAAAGTCAGAAACCCACAGTTTTCAAACCATACAGTAGGTACAAGCACAGTATACATATACATTGGTAAAATAGGACATATGTGTGGAGGTACTGTGTAGTTTCAAGTGACAGTTGTGCTGACCTTGCAGTGTGTGAAAGTTGCCTTGACTGTCTGACCAACAGCAGATAACAAGGACTGGACAGAACTGATTGAAAGTTGCTCTGGTGGCTCCACACACTTTTGGGAATATGTGATGCAATTTTCAAGGCAGTCCATGCTTGATTTGACACCCTGGTAAAAACAACTTACAATTTATTACCCTGTGACAGTACAATATGAACCTTGATCAGTGCATTTAGTTTAGTTCACTAGCAGACTTTCTTCTCTTCAGCTTGTCATATTACAGTATCTTTGAATGCTTGACTTTCCTACATGACATGTTGATTGTGTTCTCCAACTGTGGTGAAGCTAATACAATTATTAAAAAGGAATTTATAAAGTTTAATTGGGGTCTTTAATTATCACTACTGGTCTAGTGAACTGTGGTGAAGTGAAGCAAATAGTACTGAACAAGATAATAGATACTTTCTCAAAGTCCTACATGTAGGTGAGATGATGAATATACAGTATGTACATGCAAGTACTTAGTGTAGTGTATTGATATCTGCTAAGGGTTATTGTATACAGTAATATTCGAGGTGTGAGAAGCATGCATTTGTATTATACATAAAGGACACAAATAGGTATGGTATAAGAAGGGAACAGGGCCAGGAGAGTCATTGTGGTCTTATGCTGGAGTGGATACATTTAGTTTTTCTCTGGTTTTGTTTTAGCTCAGTGTACAAAGAGTGTGTGATTATTAAATGGGCTAAGCTTTGTATCTGCTAGACTCACATTGCAACCCCCCTGCCCCCTTTTCAGGGTACTCCCATAAATAATATAAGCCATATAGGTACAGTGCCACCCCAAAGGGTATCATTTTCAAGCATTTTTAGTCTGAAATAGGGTATCGAATTTAAGCCTTTGGTCTGGAATAGGGTAGGAGATTTTGATATTATTTTGGTCTGAAATACTGTAGGGCTAAAAATCACACAATTTGGTCTGAAAAAGTCAAAAATAAAATCTTTCAGTCTGAAATAGGGTAAGAGTTAAATTCAGTTCCAGGTGGCACACTCTCACCCAAAATTTTGAGGGCTACAGCTTCCCAGGGGTTCAACCTTGTGAACACCCATGTCATACTGTGTGGCACAATGTACAAGTTGCACTAAAGGAATTATACACTAACAACTAACCTGGAGGTGCTCTTGAATCTTTGGTACACTCCTGTCATTTTGTTTTTGTGCAGTCACTTGGGCAATGTTAGAGAGTTCGCCCAGCACAATGTCATAAACCTGGACAGAAATAAGGCACTAATATGAACACTATGAGCAGAGCACCTCCATCTTCCCCGCTTGAAACATAAGAGGGATACTCAGCAAAAAACCTTACGGAACTTTCCTTGTGGAGCCATGGGGCAAACTAGTTTCTCTGTAATGGTTGTCATGCATTTGTTGTTCAGTAAATTGCTGAGTGCTGTTTCTTGCACATGAGGACAATGAAACTTATGAAAATGTGGCCTCAAGAGGCTTGGTTGCATAATATGTCACGTCCAACAAAGAAAGTCGAGGTCATTCTCCACACTTTCTCCACAGCAGGGAAGACTGAAGGAAATTCTGTTTGAAGGGTACAGTAATTATTGTGTATACCTGTAACTAAAGGTATAGCAAAGGCTGTAATAAACATTTACAAAAATATACAGACAAGGCTGCAGTTCAGTATTCACACCTCCTCCCTTGTCAAACAATAGGCAGGGCAGTGCTTCAGTGTAGCCAATGCAGACAAGGGAACCTACATCATATACAGCTGTATGTGAGGCTCACTTTGTGTGCATGGTATACTGTAGCTTTGAGATGCTGCAGAGTGCCACAAGTTTCAGATGACTATTATTGCAATCCTAAAGGCTGTAAGAAAACACTTTAAACCAACCAGAAGCCATATGTTGCTTGTGTGAGCAGATCAAATCATCAGGTTCAAGAACTTGTACAGTATGTTGTGTGTTGAAGTGGTAATTGTGTTGTACTGTTATTATTGGCATCATAAACTACTTGAAAATGTTGTGTTAGTTATGCCTGTCAGTGTCTCTTTTGGAAATGTGAATTGGACATTTGTCCTACACAACCAAACTTTGACCGTGTTGGATGTCTGGTGTTCATGAGCACCATTATTGCAGGTTATAGTTCTTGGTTGTTATTGGTAAAATACTGCTAAACGTCAGTGCACCAATCCAGAAGTATACAAAACCAATGAGGTCAGTCGGATCTAATACACTACTGTAGGTCAACAACAGCACCACAGAGCAGCTTACGGCAGGTCTTTTCCGCGGGTAGCGAGTAACGGGTGACGGGTAACGGGTAGCGGGTGACGGGTAGCGGGTGACGGGTAACGGGTAGCGGGTGACGGGTGACGGGTGACAGGTAGCGGGTGACGGGTGACGGGTAACGGGTAACGGGTAGCGGGTGACGGGTGACGGGTGACGGGTAGCGGGTGACGGGTGACGGGTGACGGGTAACGGGTAGCGGGTGACGGGTAGCGGGTAACGGGTAAGCGAGTAACGGGTAGCGGGCGACGGGTAACGGGTAGCGGTGTTCATTTGCCTAACTTGTTTATTTGGTGTTTGTTTGTAAAATAAATAATTTTTATTACACGAGACACATTTACCTCGGTGAAAGCATTTACTTTACTGCGGTAAAAGTACGACGCGTCTAGACAATTCACAAAACCGTGGTAAGTGTGTTTCAGAGCAATAGAAAATTTACCGTAGTAAATGCATCGATGAAGCAACTCAGAGCACATTAACGGAGTCAAACAAACAGCTTCTTTGGCGGGAATTCGGCATACATTTTTGATTAGTTGAACAACAGCTGTAGACAGTGAAGCGTATTCCTTATACGTTTTACCGTGTAAGAAACAATTTTGATTGCCAATTCATTGTTCCTACCAACGCCTTCCCAGAGGAACACTTGTTAAGTTTTTTTCTTGTAACACACTTGTTTTGTTGGAGTGAATAGCAATTAGAATAGCGCTTAAAACAATACATGGCCACCAAAGGACCATACCTCTTTAAAAGGAAACATTTGCAATTGATTACCAAACAAAATTAAGGTTATACAGTATTTTAATGAGATTTTATTAACTATATGTTATTATAATAGCTCTTTGGTTTGATGGGTGACATTTCTATACGTATTGGAACGGTATTTCTTATATCCTTCCTGACTTTTTTCTTCGTTGAAGGCAAATTCATTTGGGGTCGATTTGCAGTTAGTTCAAATTACACGTCAATCAATAAATACTAATTGTCACCAAAGGTACCTGCTTGCGGTTCCATTTAAAATAGAACATCAATCGCATTCACGGGTGTTTAACACGAGGTGGTGACATATCGCTGTCAAACACGACACAAGTCAAGATTTGTGTAATGCATGTGCGAAAGAGTTACGGTTGCTTTGACTGCAATACTGATCTTCATCGATTGAGAAAGCGATTGAGTGTTACCCGTCGCCTGTTACCCGTCACCCGCTACCCGCTACCCGTCACCCGTCACCCGTTACCCGCTACCCGTCACCCGCTACCCGCTACCCGTCACCCGTCACCCGCTACCCGCTACCCGCTACCCGTGGAAAAGACCTGCCGGCAGCTTACCCTTGGTAAGATCCTGGAGAACAGTCTTGGCTCCACTTCACACAGAGGCAAAGCTGGAAGAACTTTAGTTGTCAGGCAGTCTAAACATCCTGAGATAATAACAAAATAAGTTTTCATAATGTCACCAGATAAACCTGACAAGATACTGTAATCAATTACAGTACAGTAGGATAAGATACCAACTACATACAGTGTATTAAAGTGTATATGATAGAATGTCTTCATGGATTTTATATACTATAGTGTCTAAAATGAACTACAGGAAATATTAAAATGCAACACAAGTAAGTCACATTCTAAATTACCTAGCTGTTCGCTGACATTACTGGCACTGACAAAGGAGCTCTGGATTTCTGTTAAGGACAAATCCTATATATTTTGATGCACACACTGACACATCAATGTTAACCAGCACATTTTAAATTGAACACACAATTAAACAAATGAATAGTTTACAATGGGAATAGTTCTGTGCGAGCCACAACACTACATGGAGTAAAACAGCCAGAAACTCCAGCAGGAATCAAGTGGGTCAATCACGGAAACAAGCAACAATCAAGATGATCGGTGAAGTCACAGTGTGTCAGATGGATACAATAAGTAGTGCAAGTTCATCTTGAACAGATGACATGCTTCAAGGAGCTTGCCGTTCTTCATCTCCCAACCCCAAGGAGACAAATGCTCATCCTCGCGCCGCCATTTTGAAATATCCGCGCTCACATACGGGAATCTTCACTTTGTACTGCGGCCGTGGCAGACTGGGTCCCAGAGATAGTGTTTGGCGGGAATCTCGCAATCATAGGCTCACGACATTCACGACACAAGATGGTGGTAATGGAAGTGAACGAATTCCCGCAAAGCATAGCAGAAAGGTAGGGTGAAGAGCTAATACAATACTTTAGTGTGTGTCTGCTGTCTTCTCTTGTGCAAAGGAGCCATAAATACTGTACCTTTTCTCTCGGCGTCGCTGCAGATTGACTGATCTTGAGCAGGAATACACGGACGGGGATTTGACATCCAAGGTTCGTACAGCAAATCAGCTCAGTCAGCATTTAAACAATCATAGCGAGTACCGTCACCCTATGTAACAACGGACTAACGAGGAGAGGTGGAAAAATTTCCCCTGGGGTGATACACATCCAGTACACGTGAAGCATCGAAGTCGGGTGTGAACTTTGCTGTGACCAGATTGTGCATATGTTGTTTGCTTGTGTGTGTCGTTTGTTACTGTATCAATTTGTGTGTATGTGTTTAGTGTGCTGCTCGTGTGTATACTGTGCCATGTGGGTGTGTGGTGACTGTGATTGTACGTTGTGGCGTGTGTGGTATGTATATGGTCCCAAATTAGTTGATTTATTTGTCAGCTACTATTGACAAAGTCTTTGTACTGTTATGATTATTATGGGTATGTATGTGGATGTGTGTACATGTGTATGTGTTGTGCTTGTACATGTGCTGTACTTTTTGTTGTGTTGTGTTGCAAGCAAGTGTGTGTTGTCTGTGCCTATGTGGTCTGTGTCAACCTGATATCATATGCATGCTGAAAATGGCTGATGCAAATCCTGTTGGTGATATTTTTGAGACCTCATTTAGCAATAAGTCAACCTAAATTTTGTCCCAAGAAAATTAACATGAACTTGTACACAGGTAATACAAATTGCAAATTTTATACAAAATATAACAATAACCACTTACAACAGCACCATACCACTCAAATGAACATGTACGTCCAAACAACATCACAACATAAATTCATAAATTCAAAGCTATTACCCAAAAATTTCTACAAACATTTCCTGAATGTTTATGATATGAAGGGTATTACCCATTCCACCATGTTGCCTTAAACTCAAAGTGAATTATTCCTCTTGAAATACAGTATCATATGAACATGAAGATTGAACCCCCTTTAATGACTGCATGGTGGACTTGCTTTATTTGAATGTTACATTTATTGAAAAAACAAATGTACTGTATAAAGTTGAAAAAAATAGTTCTAAAGTGTAATCCCTGTCTAAGATAGTCAGATAATTCCCTGGAAAATCTCCAAAATAGACCCCTTCACGGTATTGAATGCATGTTGGGTAATCAGGGTGAGAACAAAGAAACATGGCAATGACACATGCGAGAAGTCTGACAGTTTAATAGTAAAATCTTTCACAATCAGAACCACTGAAAGCTTGCAAATGACAATTTGGAGTGTTTTGAACTTTCTGAAGATCAGAAAAACAAATGTACATGCAGTTTATTTGCACTGATTACCCATCATGCATTCAATACCGTGAAGGGGTCTGTTCAAGTGGCATATCCTTATACAGGCACTATAGCCTAGAGGAGAACATGTTAATAATATATACAAGAGTTGCTCACAAAACTGTATAGTAATGTTGAGTTCTTCATATACTTGCAGGGCTATACAAAGAAAAAGTGCAAACTGCTACTACCTCATTTGACTTCAGATGCTCAGAAAAGGTAAAGTTGTTTTATGTCTTCATTGCTATTCTTCCAACAGTTACCAATAAATTATGTTTACTACCCCCTATATTCTTTATAAAATCAGGGTGCAATGTGCAGTATGTTGGAATAATGATATTAGTGATATGTTCATTCAAGGAAAATAAGAGTAAAGACATTGCTGTGCAAACAGTTTGATGTTTCATTGTGATATAGCATAGTGTTCCATCAATCATTTTTCTCAAAGCGAGACTTACATTTATTTTACAAGTATGTTAAACTTAATACTTGTACTTTCAAATTAAAATAAGCTCGAATAAGTGGCCTGGGCAAGCATTCAAATTTTTGACCTTAGGGGGGGGGGGGGGGGGGAGCAGTATTTTCTTTAACTGTACCAATCAATGCTAAAAAAATATAACGTTTCTCTCACTGTTAATATATTCTTGGTCCTGTTACATTATGCAACATTAAATTATTGGAAGGGGGCATTTACAGTATATGTAAAAGTAACAAGGCTGAGGTGTAGCAAAGTGGGGAGTGCAGTGTTTGCAACCTGGGCATCACACTGAAAACACACCACCTCAAACTTTAGACTTTGTGGACTTGTAGTGCTACTTGCCCAGGCCACCACTTGCTGCAAGACTAAATATATTGGACTCCATTGTCTGTTTCATGACTTTCTGGGTGGCATCTTTCTTACAGTACATCCTGTAACCTTGAGGGTTTCAAACACTGTACACTAACTTCTCCCTCTTTGAAATTTAATTCTATCTGAATCAATAGAGCCATTTTCAGATGACTGTTGAAAGTAATCATGTGATTGCTTTGGTGTTGTGTTTGCTATGCCTTTGGATTGGTCCATATAAGTTTGTCAGCATTCTGAGCCAATCAGGAACAAAGCCAAAACCTGTTGCAAACTTCTGATTGGTTTCTTCTTCAAAGTAAAACCAAACGCAAAACCAAGCGCGAATTACTTTGGATTCTGATTGACTGAACTTATTCTGGTAGCCTCTGTAATTGGCGGGGTAATTACTTTGGTTTTAGTTTTTCGACACTCTGAAAATGGCTCTATAACACCCTGGGGGAGGGGGAGGGCACTTCCATATATGGGCTATACGGGGATGTGCCACTCAACGGGTATACTTTTTGCCTCTCCAACTCTGGAACAGGGTATACAAATCACCATTTCTCTCTGGGACGGGGTTTATTTTTCATTCAGTCTGGCTCTGGAACAGGGTCAATATTTCTTCCTGCCAGAATCCTTGATGATATATACTGTAGTCAACTGTTTGCCACTGCAAAACAACTCTGAACTGCTGCTATCATGCAACGCCACATGTTTTCTGATTTATGGAGTCACCTCTAGTCTGGAACAGGGTATCTATTTTCACCCTTTTGTCTGGAACAGGGTAGCAAAATGGCTTTTCTTTACTCTGGGAACAGGTTCAGGGTGACAGGGACTCAGTGGCACACCCCCATACTTAATTTAAGGGAGTGCCCTCTGCTTAGTCTACAGTACAAATCAAGTCAATTCGAGGCAATCAT
The DNA here is from genome assembly GCA_964036295.1 of Plumapathes pennacea. NCBI lineage: Eukaryota > Metazoa > Cnidaria > Anthozoa > Antipatharia > Myriopathidae > Plumapathes > Plumapathes pennacea. The sequence goes on along the minus strand of OZ038472.1, from coordinate 8,078,678 downwards.
TAGTCTCCTTGGCATATTTACTACTACTAATAATAATAATAATGTCATTTATTTATGCACCGTGTTAGGCGACTGCAGCATTAGAGCTGATGTGGCCGTGTTGATAAAATCTATAAATCAGGATTAAAAATTGGACTTAAGCTAACTAGTTACATTGCCAGTTGGATATCTTAATAACTAACTACCGATGTTTATATTCTGACAGTAATATTTAAAATTGAATTAATACTTGAAAGTGCATATACAGTCTAAAATGGTTAAGTTGAATGGGTGCTTGTTTGAGTTAGATGTATGTGTGTGTAAGTGGGTAACGTAAATATGGAAATTATAAAGGTAATTTAAATTATAGTATTGCCTAAAGGTAGCTGAGTGATGGATAAGTTGAATGAGTGCTCTTTGCTTCAGTTGTACCCAAACTCTTCGCTAAGCCTTGTGTTTGGCTTTAGGGGTATGCTGTTTATGTGCTTTTTTACTAACTTCTTGAAACAGGAGTGTGGTTTTTCTTGAAGGGGCTCTTCTAAGTAATTCCACAGAACTGATGACCTGTATGTGATTGACTTATGAATGGCGTCCGTGCGTGGTTGCGGGATAACTAGATTGTTTCTACCTCTTAGAGAATATTTAGAACTCCTATGAGTGAAAAGTTTACTGTAGGTGGTTTCCGAATGTACTGCCTTATGCACAAATGTCGCTAGCCTGTATTTGTATTGCCAAAATAGTGTGTTCCATTTTACTTTTTTGAGGACATAGTGCTGGGAGTGTTCCATTCAATCTTGTAAATGATCTTGGCTGCCCTTACATGCATTTTCTCAAGGTCTTGGAATGAGGTCTTATTGCAATTCCCCCAGAGGATTATTCCGTAAGTGATTCACAGCAGGATTACTCTGAAGTAGAATGTTACGAGAGCACTGGTTGGAAGGAACTTCAGAGATTTAAGCAGATTGAGCTTGTTAGCATGACTTGATTAGGTCATGGAGGTGCGTTGTCCAGTTCAATTTATTGTCGATTCTGATACCAAGGCATCTTGTTGAGCTGACAAATTCGATGGCATTGTTGTTAATCTTTAATTCTTGAATTGGGCCGACTAGTCTCTTTCCTGATAATAGCAAAGCTTCACATTTTTTAGGATGTAGTGTCATGGTGTGTTTGATGCACCATTCGTCAATGAGGGCTAGGGCTCTATTAGATGCTGTTATACCAGAGTCAATGTTGTCGGCTATGCAGTATAGGGTGGTGTCATCTGTGAACATCTCAATGCTTGCTTCCTCCAGGGAGGAGATGGTGTCAGGGAGGTTGTTGGTGTACAGGCTAAACAGAATTGGGCCCAAAACTGATCCTTGTGGTACTCCACAGGTGACATTGGTGGTCTGGGATTTGCCCTCACCTAAAGTGGCAAACTGTGTCCGATCAGATAGGTAGTCAGTCAGTGCCATAAGTCCCCCATGATTCCATAGCCTTGTAACTTTTTCGGCAAGATAGTGTGGGAGACAAGAGTCAAAAGCCTTTCGGAAATCAGTGAAGACTGCGCAGACAACTTAACGATTGTCCAGAGCAAAGCGCCACTGTTCGGTCATATATTCTAGTTGTAATTCGGTTTAGAGTGGCCCTCCGTGTATGCCCACTGATTTGGGCTAACAAGATTATGTGTCCGTGCCATGTGATCTGTGATCTTGTCAGAAATGCACCTTTCCATTATTTTGTTTGGGACACTTAGCAGCGAAAGAGGTCGGTAGTTTTCTCTCTCAGTGATATCTCCCTCTTTGTGAGTTGTTTTGAGGCGAGCGCATTTCCAAGTAGGGGAACCGTCGCTTCTACCAAGCTTTGGTTGTAGATTTCCGTTAAAGAGGGTACAATGGGAGGACCGGCTAATTTGACGAGTCTGGGGGAGATTCCTTCCGGTCCAGTGGCTTTGTTGGGATTTAGGGCTTCCAAGTATTTTCGCACCATCTCTTGACTAATTGTCATGGTTTCAATAGTTGGTGTCACTTTGGTGTACAGTGACTAGGGAGGGTTAGATGTCACAGGGAGTCGCGCTGCCTGTCTTTCGCCTATGGTGGCAAAATGCAGGTTTAAACTAGACTGTTTTACTAGACTGTACTGTGATTGACTAATATGTACTTTCCACTATTTACATCACGACGCCGAGAGATTTTATGAAATACTCTTTGACATCAGAATCGGGGTGACTGGCCATCAAAGTTTAACATTGCTGAGCTAAATGCACCTTATTGCTCGCGGGGCGTGGCCCCGGCGAGCTTAAAAATGGAGTTTTTTTTTCTTCTGGGTCGAGAATCAGCACACGGTGATTGGTTCATATGATCACGTGATATGCGATGACGTAAACCGCCGCTCGGTTGGCTCAGTTGGTTGAGTGCCGGTCTTTCGTGCGGGAGGTCGCCGGTTCGAACCCCGGCCGGACCAGCACTCAGGGTCTTAAAATAACTGAAGAGAAGATCCTGCCTTTGTTTCTAACAGCAAATGGTAAGATCTTCACTTGGCTCGGCTGACTACGTAAAATGCCGGTCCCGTCTCCCTATACTTCTATACTTGATGACAGGGGGGACGTAAAATAACCACTGAGGACGTAAACAAATCTCTGGCAGTGACCACCCTCAGTGCCTGTACTCCACAGTAATATGGCGAAGCCAAATTGTTGCTGAAAAGCCCCTTGAGGGGAACATCAATAAAAATATGTATGTATGTATGTATGTATGTATGTAATTGACTTCGCTAAACAACTCGAGATGTGGCCAGTGAATTGCTCGTTACTTGTGTGTAAAAGTTAACTGCATCCCATCCAAACTCAACACCATTGGGCTCTGTGGAACATGCACGGATAAACTGGATTTTAGGGACCGATTTTGGCTTGCGTTCTTAAGTTCACCGCGGAAGCTTTGAGAATAGCCGTAAACAAATGTTTGATGGATACCGCTCGGGGATTGCAAATTTCTCTGTCGCCGCTAAATATTTAGTCCCGACGAAACTTTCTGTGGCGGCACGAAATACTTCTGGGAAGATAACAGGCCGAAAACGGAAACCAAAGCTACGATGAGCTTTAGCCGCAAAACAATGGCGATTTATGCTTTACTTTGTACATGACATCTGTTGCCTCATAAAATTCTTCTGCTTATCGTACTTTGCCTGTTGAAATGTTTCTTTCATTCGATCATGTAGCCTTTGTTTTGCAATGGTCATTGCATGTATACCAGATATGAAAAATACACCGAAACAGTCCTGAGCATTGAGTTTGCAGTTCACAAATGACTGAACACACTGTGAACAAAACCGCAATAATATTGACGTAAACAAGTGTCGTGTTACATTCCTCGCTTGTTACAGAACACGAAAACTCGAAAGCCTGATAGAAGAAACGTATTCAGTTAATAAAAGAAAACACAAAAGTATTGAAGCGAAGGCTGGATTAATCGTGGCCTCTCGTTAGAAATAAGAGTCGAAGTCAAACTGTCAAAAATCAATTGTACATAAAAAGATATGTCACGCATTCTCAAGCAGGAGGCCGGGTTGCTCAACCTTAAGTGTATGAGTGTTGTAATGATAATTTATAGTTTAATCAGGTTTCATTTGAGCAAGGTTTCAACAGCCAAGTTCTTTATAACTGTGTGATATTTTTCTGCTGAGAAACTGGAAGTCTCTCTTGGGAGTTCCACTCTTGTCCCTAACTTTCCATTTTAGTATATTCTGGTCTCGACGCAACTCACGCCGCGAGCTCACTGGCAATGCCAGTCTAGTTTTAACTATCACACTGACCTCCGCTCGACAAAAGGCTCGATAATTAAACTGTTTTTAGACCGCTAAACCCTTGGCGAACCCTTCGAGAAACCTGGCCCGACTTGTCCCCAGGGCAATCCAGATGAGAACTCATCCCCAGGCCCATTTACGTGAGAATCCTCGCTGCACATTTTGCTGGCGGGACATGTACGTTTAATGAACAGCCGCTATATGCAGGCAATTTGCGGATTTTTTTTTTTATCACAAATGAAAGCGAATTGTGTTGCCAACAAAGCCGAGGGTAAGAGCCGTAGCCCTGACTCGTGAAGACCATGCTGGCATAATTAGATGCAAACAACGCTTACGCTTAGTTCTAGGCAATAGTATCCCTTCATGGACCGAGAGTCACGTGTCACGTGATATCAAAAAGCCGCACCCCGACCGAAAACAATGTATCTCACGACTTACCCATAAAGGTAATTCTAGTTGAATCATTATGTGAATCATTAGTGGTGATCACCGACTACTACTCACGCTGGCCCGAGGTCAGGATCCTCACATCGGTCATATGTTGTTTCTACAAATGGAGCTCAATTTACGGTATCTGATAGCGAAATCAGAACTACCCGTGCATCCCAAATGAGTAAATAAAGGAGATGCGCCTGTCTAACTTGTTTCGGAAGGAATGCATTGAGCCCCGAATTTTGAAAACGTGAAGCACCTCACGGCTGGAGAAGAAGTACATGGAAGCGACTTTATTGTGTTTGAGTGGAGAGCACTCGAATGAAAGTCGTAGCAGAGACCCGTATTGCATGTGGAACGTTTTGCCGTTTATTAATACCAAGAACGTATTTGCGGATGTTTAGAGAACGCGCATTAAGGTGACTATAGGCTCAATAACACAAATTCAAACGATATTCTGTTATATGAGAGATCCTTCCGTACACCACGTCATTCATAGTAATTCAGTGTCCCAGGACAGACCCTTGAGGTCACACCACATTGTGTGCATGATGGCTTGAAATAGTGTTTGTTTGGGATTTTATCCTAAGACTTATCGGCTATTTATTGACGATTTCTTCGACCTTTAGAGATTTTGGCGATCTGAACTGAAACTTCTAACAAATTTTGGTTTGATGAATACTTAGTGGTTTTCTTTAGTCACTAAAAATAGCAACCCTGAGATACGCTAAATGGACTGTAAATTCAAGCCACCTGTTTCTTATGTAATTCAGAATTCAAAGAGTTTCCAACAAACATCTCTGTTTGTTTTTGACAGACTTCAAGAAGTAGAAGATAAATTTAAAGCTGGTGCACTGGAAGAGGTTTGTTGCAACTTAGACAATAGAGCGGCATAGCATTACAAATGCATCAGATGATGGAGTTCTGTTCATGCTATAATGACACTCAATGCAATTTGACATGCGTTACTGTTTACGAATTGTTTATTAGCACTTTTGTTGCAGTCATAAAACATATAGGAGAACGCGCATTACAGTAGAAGCATTCTCTCTTCATCATGTCTGCTCAGTTAACTAGTTTATTGGACGATAGAAGAAGAAGGCTCTGCCCTATCGGACCAAGCCTGTGGAATCCTCAGTTTGAAGAACATGTGCCCACAAAAACAGCCAGAAATACACCGATGCGCACTTAGGTGGCAGCTGTAACTCGTATGACCGGTTTATTGAGACAAAGGAACTAGTTTGACTCATCCAAATGTTTGAAAGAAAGTACTTTTTTTTTCAGCAGAGCCTTTTTCTTTATATTTTTCTAGTTGGGAAGAAAGAAGAGTGCTGCCGGCCGGCAGGGTATGGTATGGTACGCTGAGGTGATTCTGTGTTGCACTTTTTTAGGAGAGTTATGTTGGCCAGCTGAAGCAGCTTTTGGAAACGTACTGTGATCAGGCGAGCAATGGGTGTGACCATGAAGAAAAGCCAGTTGTCTTACAAGAGGCTGCAGACGAACAAATGGACCTTGCACCAGTAGCACTCAGTGATGGGAAGTCTTCACAAAGAACTCCTGACCAAGAGACTTCCCAGCGCGACAGTTCACACGATACAGGTTGGCAATCATTTGATGAATAACTTTATTATTCAACTCCCTTAGTAACGTGCGAATATCGCATGGTAACGAGAGCGACAGTGGAGACATAGCCAAAAGCATAAGGAACGGACGTGTTTGATCCTGATGTCGCCACTGTCGCTCTCTGTGCTTATGCTTATTCTTGCGTCGTACGTGTCAAGCAGCCTTTAGTAACGTGCAAAATATACAGCTGTATTTCAGTCCACGTTGATAAGGAAGGAAGCAACTCACCAAAATGCTGCACGACTCATAAAGTGTCTTAATTATCTTGTACACTCGAAATCCTATACAAGCAACCACTGTATTACTTCTTAATTTTTAAAACTGTCCGTGTGGCATGAATATGTCAAACCGGCCGTACTGAAGAAAATCGACCAATTCGGGTCCATCCCAAACTCCTCAACGACACAAGCACTAATTAGCATGGTGCATGCGTGGACAAAACACACAGACGGAAACGGCTCAACTGTCAGAGTCGTTCTCTTTGACTTTAGGAAGGCCTTTGACTTGATCGACCACACAATTCTAGCCGGAAAACTAACAACTCTGGATCTCCCTCATGGAGTCATCTGCTGGATCATTGACTTCCTGAAGTGCCGCAAACAAAGGGTAAAGCTAGCGCACGACTGTAAGTTGGAATGTAGAGGTTTACCGCCCTGGCTTTTTGTCCTAATGATCGACGACATAGATGTTACCTACACAGGCCTATGGAAATATGTAGATGACACCACCATTGCTGAACCTGTACCGAAGGGGGAAATAAGCAAGATTCAGGACGCCGTGGATGAATTGGCGGAAAAGTCTCGTAGCAACTCCAGATTTCCTTTGCCAGGTGCAAACCTCAGTTCGCACCAATCGTTGTCAATGACAACCCAATTGAGGTTATGACTAGCGTCAAATTGCTGGGTTTGAATATCTCCAACAATCTCAAATGGAACTGTCATATTTCTGAAATCACCAAGAAGACATCCACTCGACTGTACTTCTTGAGGCAGCTTAAGCGTGCCAATATCGCTGAGAAAGACCTTGTAACCTTTTACATCACCTGCATCCGCCCGAATACTGAGTACGCTTGTCCCGTCTTCCTACAACGGACTACCAGAGTGCCTCTCTGATGACTTGGGAAGAATACAAAAGCGTGCACTGCGAATAATATACCCATGTGCCAGCTACACTGACGCACTGAAGGCCTGTGGGTTACCACCCCTACGTGATTGCAGGGAAGCCCTGACAACCAAGCTCTTTGAGGAATATGCTGTAACACAAGCCACAAGCTATACCAGCTATTGCCCGAGCTCAGCGAACCCTCTGTTAACTTAAGAAACAAGCGAAAATGTAACGTCCCTGTTTGTAAGACCAATAGATTGAGAGACAGTTATACATATAACAGTTCATGCAAATAGAAGAACGGTTTTTAGGCGTTTTTTATATATCAAATCGTTAGTTTGTATATCAAATAAGTCTCTTAGTAATTTTGTAAAGTTTGTACATTATTCAACCTCTAAGCTGCAGTGTCATAAACTTAATAAACTATATCTATCTATCTATGAAATTTACGCGGGAATTTATTTTCACGAATTTCGAATTTCCCTAAAAATAAACTCCTGGGAAAAAAAATCGCGAAACTTTATTTATTTATTTAGATTACTGAATTTCAGTTAAATTGACTACCAGCAATATTACGACCGTCGACAGGAGCTTGCCCGAGATCCGTAAAAAGTGGGTTCCCAACATTTTAAGGTCTGAAATCCAAATTAGCGAAACTTTATTCCCGCGAGACGCAAAAAAATGGCAATCCGCGAAATTAAAATCCCGCGAAAATTTCATGCCACACGGTATGTGCAGTACTGTAAATTTCAAGTGGTAGACATGACAGTAAATGCATTTATTCTGGAATTGAAATACAAGCTGCAGCAATGTGCTTTATGTCTTTAAACTGTTGACAAGAAAACCAGGCCGCCAACTTATTATCAAGAGAGACTACCAAAAGGTTTTACTGTGGTTTTGCGGGTGTTGGTGATTCATAAAATACAGACTTAAAGCGTTTCCTCCCCCCCCCCCCCCCCCACACTCAAACTTTTGGGTGGGAGTGCACCACACTAAACTGTGGATTCAAGCTCTAATTTTGTAGTTGAATGTAACGCTCGTAAAACCTAAAGACTAAGCTAAGAAACTCAATACTAGGACTTGATACTCAACTGTAAGTTAGTTCAATGCATTTTCTATAACAAGTTGTGCACAAGAAAAACGAGGCTTGCACACGATGCTCGAATTATGAGAAGCTAGATAGCCATGGTGATGAACGCTGACCAATGGAAGTGACGTCAAGAACGTATTTCCGCGGTGTCTATGCACTGCATGTTTAAGTAATAATTTTTAAGTTGGTGGAACGTCGACAGACATGTAAAGATTCGACATATACATTGTGTGATTGTCAAGCACTAATATCGAGTTCCGTTTTAACGCCCTTACAGATGCACCATGTGATGAAGAACCCAGTTCATCCCAAAGAAAGGTATCCCTTTTCTTAATTCACTATGTTCGATGTATTGTAAAATCCTGACAGTATAAGATGAGTTTGCAGGATGAGTGTATATTTGCCAATAATTTTATAGTTGTATGAATTAGAAAATGAACTTTCAGTACACGCTTTGCAAGGAAACCACTCGAAAGCTATTTTTTCTTTGATGTCAAACTGGCGAGTTACTTTAACCACTGGGAGTTAAAATAGTTTGTCTTCGCAAAGGCCTTCTTTCTCTCCACTGGTAAATTGCTGTGCTGCTTTTCTTCAACATTCTGTTGGCTTTTTGTATACTAAATTGAAAATTCTGACGCTGCGTGTGACTCAATTCTGCCTAGGGAAAGTCAAAGGTGGGGTTGCGACAGCCTGGAATCTCAGAAATGTTTTCGAGAGGGTAAGTGTAAAAGGAGCGTAAATAAGGAACAAAACAGCATAATAACAGAGAAATACCGGGCTGCTAAATAAAAAGAGGGAATTGCATACTACTGCTTGAAGATCTGGGACAAATCCAATAAACACTTACATGTGTATTGTACAAGTTGAGCCATTCTTCTAACACTACTATAGGGACTTTAATCCGAGAAAAGTTCGTACTGATCAGGTTTTAAATGTTTAGCTGCAACAATAATGAGCAATAGAATTGGTTTGTACTGTGTTTAAACGTGTAGGGTAACTGGTCTAACTTGTAAGGTACACTTGTAAAAGTTTTATTGAATTGGTCCCAGGTTCTATGTACATATGCGTATGTGTATGTACAGTTTGCCTTAGGAGTACGTCACGCAAGTGATGAGGATACTATATTCGAGAAAAGAGCCAGTGTTTCCGAGTTTCTCATTTATCTTTGTATAACATGCAATTATCCATAACGTACTACTCTAGAACATGGCTTTTCCAAACGAAGGGCTTCTAAACCCTTAAATGTTTGCGCGAAACAAAACCCAAATGATTACCAGTAATTATTGTTTTCCATGCAAGCTGCCAAACTGCAGTACCTGGCTGCTCAATGAAAACGTAGGGTTATGGTCACTATTAATTACTATTAATTTGTGCCTCTTGCTGTTTGTAGAGCTGTGAAAAGGAAGAGTTATGAGTCCAGCGGGTATGAAACGGCTGGGAGCTCAACATCCGACGAGAAAGGCAATGTGAGTTGACTTATGCAGAGCATACAGGTGGCACGAAGTTTCGTTCTTTTTTCTTTTTTTTTTTTTTTTTCTTTTTTTTTTTCTTTTCTTTTTCGTTTTCGTTTTCGTTTTTTTAAGAGTTTTTGTACGTCTAATCCATGAACATGATGCTAGCATTTATTTCAAAATTTGAAGTGTTGGTTTTTATTTTAAACGAAAAGGAAATGAAGAAAGTTAAAACAAAGGAAGTGGACCCCGAGGAGATTTCAAATGAAGTAGCCCGGTGAGTTGCGTTCTCAAGTGAATTCTGTGTTTTGTGGTCGTTATAAGTTACTGCTTGTGTACTGATCAGTTTCTTGTCAATGTACTAATGTTATAGTTAGTATTTTAATACTTTAAATTACATCTTAGATTTCTCGTTTTAGATAGATTTTTATCTTTAATTTTCGTTAGGAGTTGGATGTCAATTGGGACGGAAGTCCTGTTTCTTCCTCCTGTCATTACACTCCATTGTTTTGTAGTTTTTTAGTGTGTGTGTGTGTGACGAATTTAATAAACTAAACTAAACTACCGTTTTGTTGGAAGTGGTGGCGAGTTTAAGGCCGTGTTTGTTCCCGGAGTGGAGATCTTTTCAGTTTAAATATTTGGCTTGGGAGCTGTCTCGATGATTTATTCGCGATTAACTTTAGTGTCGTGGAATTTTGTCCCATATGGTCCCCTTCCCTCGTTTATCATTTTTTCTCTTGCCGTTTGTCGTTTTTAAGCTCGCGTTCAGCACGAAGTGCTGAAAAGCGAAGCTTCATGCGATCCAGTCAATTGGAATGTGTCCCGGTGCTGTCAACAATGGATTCCAAATATGGAAGTCGTTCTGTTCCCAATTTGGGCAGTATCGATATTACCGAAACGCAACAAAATCGAGAACGCGATCGTCGAAGTAGTTTTTGCGGTGGCATTTTTAAGCATCCCACCTTATTGCAGTTAAGACTGCGTCAATCAGTCAGTCCGTCATGCTGTGTCAACAATTGCCTTTGAAATTTGAGCATCAGCGAATACGCATGAAGAAACGAAGAGATGGGAAGACGTTTTCTGGAGTTATTTTGATTGTTATCATTGTATTCCTGAATTGCCAGTAGATCTGTTGCACTTCAGAACCATTATCACAGAGGTTTTGGTAAATTCTCGGTTTGACAAGCGTAAGTCAAAGTTGAAAGACCCGTGACCAGTGACAGCCCTGATCGCGATCGAGTGACTTCAGCTTGTCGAAATATTTCTATCGTTTGATTATATTTGCTTTTCTTCGCATAGTTTTCGCCAACAATGAAAAATGCTGTAGAGAACTGAGAGAAGAAGAATTCGAAAATGAATTTGACCAAAACCGCAAGTAATGTCAACAAGTTCTCAGATTTCATTTAAACTTATTAGACTTGAAACTCTGCCAAAAGAAGAAAGGCGTGTTTTCTTTAAGCACGTATTTAGCTTGAATGCAGCCCAGGCTGGAGTATCATGGCCTCTGATGAATATGTAGATGTTGAACATAAGCTGTGCATGACATGAGTAATGAAGTCACGGATAGACTTTTTTCAGTGCGACTCCGGAAGGTCTCCTTCCGGTTCAAAGATTTGGACTCGGTGAAGAATTTTAAATTCTCCCATTTCGAGCGTCTAAGTTTTATAATTTTCACCCTCTGCCGCCTCGTAAATGAGGGTTTTCAAAACTGAGACTAAATCGAATACACGGTTCAGCAAAAGTGGAGGCCCGCGGAAGCGGATGCGAACTTCCACATACCTAAAATTGAGCAATTTTTACGATGTGGCCTTGAGCCAGTTCTATTAAATACCCACTCCCGCAAAAGTACTTTTTACAAATTCGCGAGCTTACAGCTGCCTTGCTGCTTTGATCTTCGTCTTGTTCCACCAAAATGTACTTAGCAGAACTGTGCCCATACATTATCATTTGGTAATTAACCAGAGGAAAGTCCGTGAAACCATCGAGCCGAGAAAAGATATTGTTGCCCACAGCTTCAATGACTCTACATGAACGAAGGTGTGCTGCGAGGTTTCTCCAAGAATTTGCTTTTCTCGTGCTTTCCTTCTGATCGATCATTCAGGTTTGGCACAAGTACTTTACTCTAAGCTCCACGTATTTATTTAATCGTTTAAAATGTAGAATTAGGTAGCATAACTCTAATTCAAATTGAAAGTATACAGTGAAACCTCGATATAACGAACCCCAGCATAACGAAAACCCCGATATAATGAACGATATTCTTCAGCCCGTTACAGCCCAGTTGCAGTAAAATGTATGTGAGCGGAACCTCGCTATAACGAAGTCCCGTTATAACAAACACATTTTCCCAGTCCATTGGCCTTCGTTATATCGAGGTTTCACTGTATATCATTTTTTTACACGTACTATCCAGGAAACAAAACACTGTAACTTTACGTGTACACAAGCTAATTCCCTCCCTTTTACATTGATACTGTAGACAACCGATAATATGCCTTTGAGCTGAAAATAACTGATTCTCATTAAAACCATTACTGATTTCCATTGCTGATTTTGCAGCAACAAGCAATTATCCAAAGCAAGCGAAGGATCTGGACTGCTGGAAAAAACTAAGGTTTGAATTGGGGGAAGGTTTAACGTTAGAGGGGGCCACTGCAAACTTAGTGACTGCATCGATCTACATCTTTAAAAATTCGCGTGATTAGCCAAACTATTCAACTTTGTTGTTGCCAGGTTTAGCGTTGGGTTGGAACTCAGTTAGTGTGCTTCATTTTGGAAGCAATGGAGTGCTAGCACTTGTGAGAACTGCGTCGTCGAAGATAAAACGACTGAAAGTTAGTAGGAAAGATAAACGCTGTTAAAGAAGTTTAACATAGCAAATGGTTTGAACTAAGGAGTGTGAACAGTAGGTTCACTCAGGCAATAACGGACGATCACAACCAACCTAAAGATAGGTAATGCGATCGCGCAATTTCTACTCCACAAATTTTCCTTAAATTCGCTACAAAGACTCCTTTTGTGTAGCAGATTTGAATTTATAAAAAACAAGACTGGCGTTGCCAGTGAGCTCGTGGCGTGGGTGAGGACCAGAAGAAACTAAAATGGATGGCAGGGACAAGAGCGAGACTCCAAAAAGAGATTTGCAGTTTCTCACCAGAAAAATATACAGTATAGAAAACTTGGCTTTTGACACCTTGCTCAAATGAAACTACTATAAATTGTCATTACAACACTACACTTGCTTCCACTTGCTACTTAAAGGTAGAGCGACTATGCATTTTGAGCTAAGGAGTGAAAGGTCAACCCAAAAAAGAGTAATGCGTGACTTATCTTTTTATGACAGTCGATTCCTCGAACACTTTTTTTAAAATCAGAGGCCACGATAATCTAGCCTTCGCTTCAGTACTTATGTTCATTTTTTACTAAATGCGTTCCTTCTATGAGGCTTTCGAGTATTCCCGCTCCGTAACAAAAATGAAATTGAAAACGAGAGTTTGTCTACAAATTGCGGTTTTGTTCACAGCGAGTTCAGTCATTTGTGACTAACAAACTCAATGCTTTGGATTATTTTTGGTGCATTTTTACTTGGCCAAAAAGCCAAGTCTAGGAATGGGCATTTTTTTGTTTTGTTTTATCTTGTTTTGCTTTGTTTTGTTTTGGGGTCGAGAAATGGCACACGCTGATTGGTTGGGCGCGTTGTTGGTACGTCTTGTCGGGGTATGTGTGATTACAGCAAAGAACTCTTCAATCGAGAATTCGAAATGAAAACAATATTCATACATAGAGAAAATCGTAGTTGCATTGTTTACTGCGGCGGCATTGTGCGTCAATGTAAAAATCGTCGACTATCGCGATCAGATAGACAGATGGATAGATAGATGCTTTATTGACTAAAATACTTGCAGCCATAGGCTGAATTGCGATTTGACCATAAAGCCGCGAGTGAATAATAGTAACATACAGATCAGCATAGTACATGTAGTTGCGCTGTTTGCAGTGGCAGCTTCATATACATCAATGTGAAAACCGTCGGTAGCGTTGTGCAGAGTCTTAAACGATGAAAAAACGGCGAGAATGAATATTTTCGTCATAAGAACGGTTACACTTTCGGCGAAAAAACTTTACAAAACAGCTACAGTATGTACGAAGCAACGGATATCATGTACAGTGCAAAGCATATTAAAATCATCATTGTTTACGGCTAAAGTTCATCATGGCTTTGGTGTCCGTTTTGGCAGAGGTTCTTCCTGTCGCCACAAAAAGTTCGTCGGGGCTAAATAATTAGCGGCGTTATTTGCAATCCCATAGCGATATCCATTAATATACAATCGAATCTATCAAACATTTGTTTACGGTTATGATGATGAACTTATAATCGTTCCCTGAAATCCAGTTTACCCGTGCATGTCCCACAGAGTCAAACGGTGTTGAGCTTGGATGGGATATAGCTAACTTTATACACGCAATTGTATTAGCCCACGTCTCAAGTTGTTCGCGAAGTCACCTTACTTCATCGCATCTCACGTGATAATATGAACCAATCACCGTGTGCTGATTCTCGACCCAGAAAAGAAAACTACGAAAAAAAAAAAAAACAAACAAACAAAGAAAAGAATTTCCATTTTTAAGCTCGTGGGGGCCACCAAGCCTGGCGTTGGCCAGGTACTTGGCCTTGGTGTTTGTGTATAAGTTAGAGTGGTTTATCTGTCTTGTCTTTGTATTTCCCCGTACTTAAGTTATGATTTGTAAAAATATGTCTGTCTGCACCCCTGCGAGGAGTTACAAACAACAAAGGTAACACAACTCGGGTCAAGGGCGCTTGAGTAGGCTCTTCAGTGTTCATGGATTAATTGATTTGAAGATTTTGACCACGAAAACAAAGTCTGACTCACGCCTAGATTTACGTTTGATGCTCTAACCAACAATAACACTGGTTGGGTCTCTTGAAAAGAATGCATCCTACTTTATTAAAGGATCACGTTTCTTCTAAGTGGATCTTGTGTTTTCAAGATTGGAATGATTAAAATCCACGAATGTAGGTAACTGAATTATGCGTTTGTTCGTCTCACTTACAAAGTCACACAACAGCGGCGGGAGACCACACGATTATTTGCCCAGGGAAGTCGACGATTTTTACATTGACGCACAAAGCTGCCGCAGTAAATAATGCAAATACGATTTTCTCTATGTATGAATATTGTTTTCATTTCGAATTCTCGATTGAAGAGTTCTTTGCTGTAATCACACATACTCCGACAAGACGTACCAACATCCGAAGGACAGAACGCGTCAGCAAAAATCACGTGTTCAAAAACAGAGCGCCCAACCAATCAGCGTGCGCCATTTCTCGACCCCAAAACAAACAAAAAAAATGCCCATTCCCAGACTTGGCTTTTGGTCAAGTAAAAATGGGGTCACCGACTCCGTTTAGCTGCTATTGTGGCCGGAATATCACGTGCTTTCTGCTTGAATAGAACAGTTTACATGTAACGCACCAGCTTTAACCAAAATTACGAAAGAACTGCTGCACAGATTTCTCTTTTTCACGAAATGCAGATCTTATATGTAGAGACGTATACCCAAACATTTAGGGTAGATCACCGAAATAATTTTACGTTATTCTTGTGCGTTTCCAAAATTCGCCTTGTCACACGGCGGTCATGTTGGATTGACGTCATAGTTTGTTACACGAAAAACGATATGGGGCGCAGAGCATGCACGAAAGCGAACTCTGTTGTGTTTCTTTATGTAAAAATGTCATGAAAAACAAAAAATCCCATGACTTTCACAGTTGATAAAAATTTCAGCAAGTTAGTAAAACTATGATCTTGCACAAAAACTGTTGCGCACAATTGCGCGATCGCATAAAGTTGACGTTTCGAGATGAAAATGACACGGACGTCATTTTGGAAGGCCTGACGTTTCTAAATCGTCATGCTGCATGCATTTATATAGTCATGTTCTGCAACTATCACACTATAATTGTAATTTACATGTATGCATCTAAAATCCTTTTATCAGTGTCCACCAAAGTGTTCAGAATGTGGCCAATGGCTGGATCGAGCAGATCTCAAGCTCTTTTCTGGAGACAGAGAGGATGCAGTAAGTGTCCGTCTTTTTTATGCTTTTATGCGGATTTTCCTATCATTGCGAACAAAGACATTTCGCAGCATCTCTCCAAGGTTGTAACCTGTATGTCGTCGCCTTTTTTGCTCTTTGGGCTAGGGGTTGGAAGTATGACTCTTACAGGCTTGAGTAAAAAGACAACCCTTCAAGATGTTTCAGTCAACTTACTTCTAGCTAATTGGAAACAGTTTTTTCTTTTGTTTCATCGCTTACCCACTGCACTTATCTTTCTATGCAATGTTGTAGCAATGTCATATCTGTTATATCCTGCGTAAACGTTTAAACTTCAATGCTTTGGCATATGTAGGTGGAGGAATATGTGGCTTTAGTGGACCCACGCCTGTCACTTTTTAGCGGAGATGAAGAACAGTTTGGCAGTTATGAAGACCGACCACAGCACAAAATTACAAACTTCAGGTGAAATATCAGTTCACATATTCTGTTGTTCAGCGTTTTCTTAAAATGGTGTGCGCATACAGTAACTGAAAATGTACTTTCTTCTGAGTATTTGTGTTACTGACAGCAATCTTGATTTTATGTGTCAAGCCTATTGGTTTCGGCTAGGAGTTAATAAATTAATTAATTAATTAATTAATTAATTAATTAATTAAATAAATCACTTTATTTAAGTCTCAATGTATTTAGCACTTGCCGTGCTAATTGGGGAGACTTGAAATGCAGAAACCAAATATCGTAAACTGAACGCAAATGTGTTAAGAATCCCAACTGGTCGGAGGCTAACCAGTTGGCTATTTACATAGTGTGGCCTAGGATTTGAACTCAGGGCTACCGTGTTGCAAATTCAGTTAGTAGTCAGAGCGGGACTTGAACCTGGGACCTCCGGATTTCAAGTCCGGCGCCCTAACCATTTGGCCACACTGCCTCCTTTTTAGCTCGCGAATCCCACTTTGTGGGATTTGCGAGGTATAGCAATCCCTTTCCCTTCCCTACTTCCCTATTCCCTCTGTTGTCAACAATGGATTTCCAAATAAAGCAGTTGGGGTTTTCCAAATTTGGGCATGATAAAGGCACGTGTCGAACAACGCAGTTTAAAAGCAAGATGTTGTCGTAGTTGTTGCGACCATATTTTTGTTCGGAACGTGTTCTCATTTTGAAGGTTTGTCATGCGTTTGAAGTTTGTTTGGCCATTGATTCTGAGCTTGGTTGTGTTTCACTCTGTTGTGTTTTGCGTTGTTATTGCGACATTTTGGCGCGGTGCCATGAATGTCAAACAATCAGTGGCACCGATGGCGTTATCGCAAACAAATCTGAAGCCGTTGGTTCAGTATCCACCAAAATTTCTGTAGTGACAGTAAATACGGCTTGGAAGATACTAGGCCGAAAGATATTGAATCTCGGCTTTTAAAAAATATATATATATATATATATATCCATTTCCGGTTAATGTTTACAAGTTCATAAGTATGCAAATTAGTCAGGTATTTCATTTCTTGGTTTGCATGTGAAGTCATAAAAAGCCATCTCAAAAGTAACGTATCCTATAAGTCCAATACATTAATATGTTCAAGACTATCATGCCTTAAGACTTAGAGCAAAATTCTGAGTCGATAAAAAATATCTATCGGGAGCTATGGACGTTGAATACCGTGACAACAAAGCCGTGTGACACGCTCGTGACCGACTAAAATCGGTGCTTGTGTCTGAACTATAAAGTTTTCCATCACGAAACATTTTAAAATTGGCACTGCGAAAGATGTGAACTAACTAAACATCAAGCTGAGTCACAGATCAACTTCATTTCGTGTTCCGAGTTCGACATGGCGGCCGCATACAAACTCTTATCAAATCTCAAAAAAACAAATTGCCGCTGCTTCGCCAAAATGAAGCCTAGACAATCCAAAATTGGCATCTGGACTAATTCAGGCATGCTCTTTTTAGTTCTGGAGCCAAAAGGGTACAATCTGTTATGTTGGAGAATGCTGCGGTCGCGTGACCCGTGAAAACCGCGTCGATAATTCTTTTCTCTCAATTATTATAAAACACTTTTTTAGCCCGCGTTCACCACGAAGTGGTGAATTGAGCCAGTTCTATAAATAGCTACTTCCGCAAAAAAAAGTCCTTTTTACAAATTCGCGAGCTTACAACTGCCTTGCTGCTTTGATTAAATTAATATTAGTTAATATCAGCTGCCCTGTATTGCTGTTTCTTCATTGTATATATACGGTATAATAATAGTACGCATGGATGGTGATGGTAGCATTACAACGTTCAGTTAGTCTTACAAAAACTTTGCTTTCTTTATGCTCCCAGTGTCTATGATAAAAACACCCATCTGTGTCCATTCGACACTGGGCTGATAGAGAAAAATGTGGAGCTGTATTTCAGTGGCTACCTAAAACCCATTTATGATGAAAATCCCAGCATTGAAGGTAAGACTATTAAGCCATGGAAACAGCAGGATATCAGAGGGTGGTTACACCTAATTCACATAATTCCTTTAGCAAGCGTCACATGTGGTTCAGAAGCAGTCTCTGGTATTCAATGTCAATGGTGGTGAGTGTATGTACTTGAACAAAATTCTTCGAAGAAAACGAAGACAAGGAGAAAGGCAGATAAAGGGGCGGCGTATAGCATTTGTGCTTAGCCACCTACAATATAGGATCATCTTTAGCATTACATCTTGCTGCTTCTTCTTACGATGTAAGTGCTTGACACCGTATTTTGCCAATCCTACCCCACAGTGTCCGATACCAGTCTTCCTTCTTCACATTGTATTCTTCTGACCACACCTACGATGTAGGATACCAGCAATGACCTGTGCCTACAGTGTAGGGTCCCATCTGTCTCTATTCTCATGATATCTTGCCAACCCTACATTGTATGTAGGATCCATATTTCGCGCTTTCACTATATCTTTCCATTTCTACCCACTTTGTAGGAGGATTAAACACGTCCCCACTTCTCACTGTATTATGCTAATCCTGCATGACTGTTAGATCCCATCTTTCCCGCTTTTTATTGTATCCATATAATCCTACCTGCAGTGTAGGATTCAAGCATTCCTGCTTCTCGTAGTATTTTGCCAATCCTCCCTTCAAGCTATAGGAGCAAGTGTAGTAGTAGCAATAGTGGTAAATGTAGTAGCAAATAAAATAGTAACAAGACTATATTAGCACGTAGTTATGATATGATAATCGGTAACACTTCTCAGAAGAAGAGTCTCAGATAAATTTGAAACATTAGTGAATTAGTAGTTTATTTTCCCTTTTAAAAGGTGGGATTCCCACAAAGTCTATTGGTCCTATTAACGAGTGGTGGACTGCTGGATTTGATGGGGGAGAAAATGCCCTCATTGGATTTACAACAGGTGAGTCTTGCATTGCTCTATTCAAACAGCCTCGTGTTATAGTGGGTAAACGAGAAGCAGGACTGTGACATGTGAAGCTTCACCTCATGGCAGAAAACACAAAGATAACATTCTTTATTAGTATGCTGAGCCCAAGTTCCAAACAAATGACAACGAGATCCACATTTAAAAATTTGAACCTGAATTGGGTACAGATGTCCAACGTTGTTGATTAAACTGGTGGAGGGGTTATGGGCAGTGCGTTGTTGTATGTAGTGTCACATTGCAAAAGGTATAGTTTTGACGTAATTCGCTTTGACTTTCTTCAGCTTTTGGGGAGTACATCTTGATGAAACCATCAGAGGAATATCGGCCCCTTGTCGACACCATGAGAGAAAAAATTCACCTGAGTAAGGTAATGGGTGTCATTTGTTGAATTAAATTGAACTCTAAACACCGGTAGTGATGTGAGGGCAAATGTTATGTAAAACTATAGAAACCAGCATTTGTTTAGTTAGGTGTTTCTTTTTTGTATCCATAGATAGTCATCGAATTTATTCAGAACTATCCCGAGGATCGGTATGAAGACTTATTGAACCAAGTCCAGGTATGTTCCATTCTATTTTGGTAGGTGGCGAGAGTTTTAGAGAGATAATGTTTAGAAATGGATACAGAAGAAAACATCACACCTGAAGTTCGCTTATAGACTACGGCAGATTTTATACCAGATTGTCAACTGTTGTAGCAGTTCAAAGGCTCTAAAGATTGCGGCGTGTAGTAATTTCACAATAATAGTCACTTCCTGGCTGAGCGCACAATTGCAATAACTTTACATAGTTATGAAATATCAAGCTGTTGCACGGCCATCATAGAGAAAACATGCTAGTCCTGCTAACACGTAAAAAGGCATCCAAGTTTATGCAATAAGGGGTATACCATCGGGTTTTATGAAGGTCGCACATCGGCGTTGTTAAAAGAACTGGATATAGCAAAGGTGTAATACCAGTTTGAAATCTTCATTCTTAGACATCTGTTCCACCTGAGAACTGCGACAGTTTCACTGAGGAAACCCTGTTGAGACATGCCCAGTTCATTGTTGAGCAGGTAAGAAAAAGCAGTCTCACACTTGGTGTCACCCAAATGATGTTTGTTTTTCTCCCGTGCCATGAGAGGGAGACTAATATGAGTGTGTGTTACAGGTCGAAAACTACGATGGGGCAGCTGATGATGATGAGATGATGTTGCTGGTGACGCCGTGCATGAGAGATCTTATCAAACTAGCTGGAGTCACTTTAGGAAAGAGGTAACCACGAGAACCATGTTGGTGGTCTGGTGCATTTGCATCACGCATCGTACTAATGGTTACTTTCTCTTACCTAGACGATCAGCAAGACGCCTGAAGGTCAAAGCCCTTCCCAAGAAGAAGATGGGACCCACCAAGGCGAGTACACTGTTAGAAAATGACACAATAACTAGTGGCTAAAAGCAGCCAGTTGGGTGTGTAACAGTCAATAGACAGCTCACATAGCAATCAAATGCGAAACCCAAATCGCAAACTATGTATGTATTCATAGATGACGTGAACGCGAGATTTGACGGATTCTCCACTACTTTACTTCAATACTATAATCTTGCCATTCCTGGAAATCGATGTTAGTGAAAGAGTTTTACTGCGCTATAAAAATTTGCTAGGCAACATACCTTTACGTGGTACGGTATTTATATACGTAGAGCAAGACAGTCCTGTGGCTTTTCATCAATTAGGACTGTTGTCGCTGTTGATTGACAACTAACTGACAGTTTAGTGAAGGGCCTTTTATGGTTTGTTTAAACACGAAGGCGCGCTATAAGAGGCCGTTGGCCCCGCCTCTTTTGAAATCAAATTTGCATAATGTTTGTTGAATCGCACGTACGTCCACAGCGTTCAGAAGTCGCGCTGTCCATGATAAAATTTCTCTGCAGCTTGGCGACTAAAAGTATACCTAAAATTAAACATATACGGGCAACTTCAAAGTGAAATTTTGCTCTTGGCTGCCAAAGTACATTTTGAATTTCGCGGTGCGATGCGACGCATGGCTGGGTGCCAAGCATATTTAATTTTTTGTTTTGAAAATCATCCTTGGATTTTACTCAAACAGGACTCAAAATGAATGTTTATGTGATGGAAAATTGGTGGGCAACATCTTGTTTTGCGTGGTGTTCAGGTACAAGGAAAAACAACATTTGGAAATTTTTGGCTTTTTACTAATTAGGAGCTTTTGTCTCGGTCACTGTTGATTGGCAAGTGGCTCTGCTCTTCCCTTGGAAGTGCCCTTTAATAGTGGGATAGTGGGCCTTCGTGTTTAACAGGTAACTTGTTTTTCAGGCGACAACTACCCCCCTGGTGCGGCACATATTTGACATATTTTTCGAGGGTCAAATCATGGACGCATCGCACGCGTCTCGCCGTACTCGCTGCGGCGTTTGTGACACGTGTCAACAGCCTGACTGTGGCAAGTGTAACATGTGTCAAGACATGGTGAAGTTTGGGGGTTCTGGAAAGATGAAACAGTGCTGTGTTGAACGGAGGTTTGTGTTTGTCATTAACATACCTTAAATTGGCACTCTCGGCCAATCCAGTGTTTTTGTTCAGATCTAGAATTATGTGAATATACAATGGTTTCCAACACCAATAAATAAATCGTGCAGAGTAGGTAAACAGTACTCTTAGGCCAAATGAAACAAATATTTTCAAATGAGTTAACGGAAATAGGGAGTCTTATGGAGGATTGTGGACTTTGTCGTGCAATGTACTATAGTTGAAAGGGTCCCATAGTGTAGTAAAAATGAAATCGATGAAACAGGTATCATAAAAGCAAGCATGTAGTGTGGGTGTGTGTGTGTGTGTGTAGGGGGGGGGGGGGAGCTGGAGGGGGAGGTGATATCTCCCCAAAGTTGTCAAATTGTGACTCTTTTACCCTACTTTCTCAAATCGCAAAAATGGTTCCTTTAGGAAGATTGTCTCATCAAATTGCAAAATTAGGGACCGCAAAACCATTTCAGAGACAAACCGCAAAAATTACCAAGACAAGACAAGACAAAAAAACCTGGCAAAGTGTTTTTAAGAAGTAGATAACCAAGTGTTGCTGGTGAGACGTGGTGACCAACTTTGCGACGTAGCTTCCTGCGAATGCAATGTTTGCGGTCCTTGAATATACTGTACCTTACTCAGGAGTGATTTTACTTCTGTATTCAGGTGCCCAAACATGGCTGTGAAAATTGCAGAGGAAAATGAATGTGCGGATGAAGAGGAGAAGGAGAAAGATCCAGTAAGTTAAGACCCGGGTTAAACGTCGACCTTAGCATGCGTCGAACTCAATGCAAATTAGCTCAAACAATGGATTTTGCTCATTTGCATTGAGTTTGACGCATGTGAAGATCGACGTGTAACCTGGACCTAAGTTTTGAGTCAAACGTCCATCTTAATTCAGTCGATCGAAATTCTGTCAACAGTGAACTGCAATAAGTAAGTAAGTAAGTAAAAGTTAAAAATCTTATTCCCGAATTTAGTTCGACGCATGCTAAGATCGACGTTTGACCCAGAGTCGATCTTATGCCGTTCTAATCGACTCTTCCAGTCGATCAAGACTCAATCAGTTGATCTTAAATGGGACAAACGTCGAACTTATCATGCGCTAAATTGTTGAATTTAGTTCAACGCACGTTAAGATTGACGTTTAACCCGGGCTCAATTCGCAAGTGTGCAAAGTTTGAAATGCGTTTCGTCTGGTTAACACGCCTCACCCAATTTTCATACTAGATCAACCAGAAAGACAAGGACAAACACAAACCCGAAATCAGTCGCAGTGCAGCAAAGTCTAGCAAAGTTATAAAGGTAAAGACGTCCATCAAAATTCTGGAAGTCAGGTTCAAAGAGTGTCACAGTTAATAGTACCTGTCTATCATATATGATCATACGCAAGCTTTATCTATCACTCGATGGTTCTACGGGTGTTTTCATGCCTTACGTATGTGCAGACTGTCTGGAGTGGAATAGTTGCTAGAAAATGTTGATTTGACGAAGATTAATACCTGTATGCTCGTGTCATGCTAACTTGTTTTGTTGATCATCGCTTGCAATCTTACTTTTTGTCAATCAATTTTCCGAATTAATGCACATCTTTTACTTTACTTTACTTTATCTTAGCCTTTCCGCGTCAGTTTTTGGCGCCTGAGCTTGCCGCACGTGCAGTTGTTGTTGTTATTGTTGTTGACTATTACTCTTACGTGGTCATGTTCTTGTCATTAGACCAAGGTACGCTGGCTTGCGGAGCCTGACAAGATAGAAAGAAAAAGGCAATATCACTCAAAGGTCATGATCAACAACAACTTTGAGGTGGGTAAGGTGCACATGATTAGTATAGAACCGTTTTCACATGGCCGTGGAAAGAAATTGTGTGATTGCTTTAGTTTTGCGTTTGCTATGCTTTCCGATTAGTCCTAACAAGCTTAGTATAATTCTTGGCCAATCACGATCAAAAGCAAAACATGATTGCGATATTCTCACGCAAGAAAGCAAATCGCTATGGCGTGTTCTCGCACTGCTGATTGGCTAGTAAAACCAATCACAATTACTTGGTTTTGGTTTTGCTCGTACTTCTAGTTGGTCGGATGGGTTTATGCTCGCCTCATTGATAGGCTCTGTGATTGCTTTGGTTTTGGTTTGAAAAGCGCTCCAAGCTGCTGTCACTACTCGTTTTAGGTTGCCTTACTCTAGTCAATGTCTTTAGTTGACCAAATCTGCAATTTAACCTTTTCACTCCCAAACTCAAAATTCAGATTCTGCCAACCCAATTTAGAAGGTATGAGTGATGTAACGAAAATTGATAGTTTAATCAGCTTTAAGCTATTTAAAACTAGGTTCTATATAATGTATGAAAAGTCTCTGGTGTGAAGCTGAATGAAAAAATTGAAGTTGATCACTCTTGGAAGCAAAAGGGTTAAATGTCGAGGAACAAGGACCCGGTGTTGTTGTGCTGAGTCTTGTGTTAATTCTGTGGCTCTGGTTGTCAGGTGTGCGTGGGGGACTTTGTACAGGTGTGCCCAAGTGACGCGCACGTAGCGCTGTATATTGCGCAGGTCTGCTCCATGTGGGAAAACAGCGGTGGCGAGAAACTCTTCCACGCTTTGTGGTTCAGGTCAGTGTTAACTAAACAACGCCATATGGCAAGTTGGCAAGTTTTCTAAGCACCATTGAAGCAGATTTTAGGCACATTTTACCACAAACTGCAAAATATCACATGATCTGACGTCGCTCGTCTTTTCGGTCACGTGTTCACTTTTTCGGATGGCATCCTCAGGTAAATCGGTCACCACTGCAATTTGCTGCTCTTTTAAAAATCTCCACATTTATCAGTTCCCCCTAAGCGAAATAGGGTCGAGTATTTTTTATTCTCTTGAAGAAGTTTCTTACACATACAAGAATGTAGAAGACAAAATGACACTAAAGGGAAATAATTTCATCACACTGCGGCTTCCTCGTGGAACGTTTGGGTTTCTTCCAGCAACCTAAACATCCTCAAATCACCACGTCTTTGTCTTCAATGATTTCGAAATATAGAGAGTTCTCGTACACTGTGAAAATTATATTTACAGTCTTCACAGCGCGCCATGCCGAGCATGCAAGCGCGGTTTTAGTCAGAACTGTTCATGGTGATTCTTCGCTTTTCAATTTCTTCCTGGAAAATGCTTTGGTCAATTCTAGATGGCAGCCGCTCACGGCGGTCATGCATGGAACCATCGACGTCGCAATCATTTAGTAGGCGTTTACAGCTCAATCAACCTTAAGGTCTCGATAAAGATTCGAGCGTTCCTCAAAAATATTCTCGGAAAAAAATCATGGTAGCGTTGCTGTTTAAGATATATACACGTACAATATATAGTTGTAAAGGTCTGCGACTGAAGAATGCAGATCTAGTATTACATTTTTCATACACGTTAAAGGTAGAGTGCGATCTAGATCAGATCGATGAAAGATTTCGCGAAAAATCAGGTCTTTCGGGAAACAAAACTTTCGAGCGTTTTTGTCAATATTGCTCAAATTTTCGTGAGCTGTAGTCAACACATTCTTCTCCAATACGGTGTCAGCTATTTTTGATTTTTTTTTTCGTTCATTTTTTATTAAGTAGTTTGTACAAAAACGAGTCCTGAAACGCTCCCTCCACTTTAAATGAGAATAAAATCCTTAAAACAAAACGGATCAAAATTCGCTGACACGGTATTTTAGTCAACTTCACTGAGTTTTAGCATTTTCGAATAAGACAGAAGTTTTGTTTCCCGTTTCCGAAACATTAAAGTTTCAAATTAACCTCAATCGCACTTCACCTTCAATGTGCCTGAAAAAGATAACACCAGGGCCCAGTTGTTCAAAGAGTGGATAGCGCTATCCACAGGATAAATCCTTATCCTCTCGACTGAATTAAGCTTGATGATTAATTCTATCCACTGGATAGCGATTTATCCGGCGAATAGCGCTATACACTCTTTGAACAACCGAGCCCAGATATATAATCTGCCGTCCAAGGCCTTTACAACGATATATAATACGTGTATGTACGTTAAATTGTAACGCTACAATGATTTTTTTTCCCGAAAGGGGCGCGCGAACCTTTATCGAGACCTTAAAACACGGAACTGTTGCATGTATATAACGTTTGCATAATTTACAGAAATATGCCTGCGCGGTGAAAATATTGGTTTTCGCGTTCAAGAAAGGACAAAAAATATCAGTTTCAAAGCCATAAAAAGGGGGATTGCGGATCTTATATATACTGAGCTACATTTTCACCCGAAAACCACAGCGTAGGTATCATGACAATTGGTGAAAGAAGTCCCCCCTCTAGGATTTTGAAGTTTGATTGACGTGTAAGCAAAAATACTATATTTTGATTGGGTAATGTTCACGTGCAAGCGGCGTGGAAGCCTTTCTTTTCTTGGCTGAGTTTCAAAGTATGTAACGTGAGATTTTTGTTGACATGTACTTGCGCTCTTGTGGTTTTGGTTCTCCACGAACTGGAGAGGCGACCTTTATGGGATTGAGTTGTCCCTCATTCACTCTGTGTCCACAATGGAAATCCATATAAAGATGTGTTCTTTTGTGTTCTCTCCAAATTTGAGCATTCCAAAATTGGGCGTGACGAACGTGTTAACTTGTCCTGATTTATTTATCATGGTGGTCAAGCATTTGAAGCTTGCCGTTTGTTCATTGAGCCAAAGTGTTCCTACAGTGGTAGGGCACTCACTGTACTGTGATTACGAAGCATACCGCAATTGAGCGAGAATGTTCGGTCGAACGAAGAGGATGAAACTGCATGGCTATTATGCCGTGATCACGAAATGCAGCCATTGTGCCGCTCTTTCGTAACGAGGGTGCTTCTACAGCTGTAACGCATATCGAGGTTCACACAGCGAGGCAATTATGCTCGGAACTCAACACCGTTTGGTTCTTGTTCACTGCAGAAATTTCGTGGATTCGATATTTGATGGATACCGCTACGCGATTGCAAATAACTCTTCCGTCGCTAATTATTTAGTCCCGACGAAACTTTCTGTGGCAACACGAAATACTTCTGGGAACATAACAGGCCGAAAACGGAAACCAAAGCTACGATGAGCTCTAGCTGTAAAACAATAGAGATTTATGCTTTACATTGTACATGACTTTTGTTGCCTAACAAAATGCTTCTGCTTATCATATGTTACCTGCTGAAATGTTTCTTCCATTCGATCAAGTAGCTTTTGTTTCGCAATGGTCAATGTGTACTAGAAGTGAGCAATACACCGAAATAGTCCTGTGCATTGAGTTTGCAGTCACAAATGGACTGAACACGCTGTGAACAAAACCGCAAAATATTGTAAACAAGTACAGTATCGTGTTTCATTCATTCCTCGCTTTCAGTCCCGCGGGCTTTCAGTTTTGTATTTGTTACAGAGCACGAATACTCTAAAGCCTGAGAGAAGAAACGCATTCAGTTTATAAAAGGAATAGATAAGTATTGAAGCGAAGGCTGGATTAAGCGTGGCCTCTGATTAGAATCGATTGTGCATAAAAAGATATGTCACGCAGTACTCAGCTTTTCTTGCCGGCTGACACTTTTGCTCCTAAGCTCAAAATGCAGAGTCGCTCAACATTCAAGAAGCAAGTGTATGAGTGTTGTAATGATAATTTATAGTTTAGTCAGGTTTCATTTGAGCAAGGTGTCAAAAGCCAAGTTCTCTATACTGTGTGATTTTTTTCTGGTGAGAAACTGAAGTCTCTCTTGAGAGTTCCGCTCTTGTCCCTTCTGTCCATTTTAGTATATTCTGGTCTCCACGCAACTCACGCCGCGAGCTCACTGGCAACGCCAAATCAACTGGGTCCCTGCAACTTCATCGTTCTAGAAAGCTCGCCATTTCTGGCCGTTGGTACTTTTCCCGGTCGTCTTAGCACTACAGAGATCTATTTAAAACTAGATTACCCTTGACGGGTTCAACTAGCGATCCAATTCTTAAAACGTCCTCCCAGCCTTCGAGTTTCGTCCACATTGGAGGGTCTGGGTACGAGATTGCTCAGATTTTTACTTTCGCGCAAAAAATTAATCCCAATCAGGCAGTATAACATATATAGGCGACCTTACAGCGGCCACGCTGCTTTGATTCTTCGTCCAGCTGGTTAAAACTAAGCGGAAGAAAGCAAACATAATCAAATGATACCATTTCGACACGCTGAAGTCGCTCCAGGCTGGGTTTTTCAGCTTTAACATACGCTCGTCAAACATTCGTGAATTCATCAAAACCGCGGTGATAATAGCTCTGAAATGAAACAGGCCGACTGGAAATTTAGAAAGCCTAGTAGAAAAAATTAGAAGACGAAAAACAGGTAAGCGATGAAGCGCAGGCTAGATTAATCGTGGCCTATGATTAGAAACAAATGTTCGAAGTCAAACTGTCAAAATCAATTATGCATGAAAATGAGATAAGTCACGCATACTCCCAAACTCAAAATGTAGATTTTCTCATCCTTTTGAAGCAACTGTACGAGTGTTGCATTATAACTTATAGTTTAATCAGGTTCATCTAAGTAAATCAAAAGCCAAGTTCCCTATACTGTATGATATTTTTTCGGGTGAGAAAATTGAAGTTGATCACGCTTGGGAGTCTCGCTCTAGTCCAGAGATTGCTTATTCAATAATTCTTATGGTGCGTGCGGACACTTGCCACACCAAACTTGAATCCCAGCATCTGTCGCGTTTTCACGCGACAACACTTGTTACAGTTAAATTGTCAGTTCGTGATTTTTGTTTTAGTAGCACTTTAAATGTTCTTTGAACCGTTAACTGTAGTTTGCGGTCACAATCTCAAACTCAATATTTTACTGGTATATGTCTTAAAAATTAACTGATCTTTCCATTAACTCTTTGCCGCTGGTTTGTTGTTGTTGTTGTTGTTGTTGTTTGCTTTTGTCTTTTTATGACATCTTAACAGACTTGTAGCTACGCCTTGACTCGTTTTATTATACAGAGAAGACTAAGTTTTTTGGTCCTTTTCTTAGCCGAGGTTCCGAGACTGTCCTGGGAGAGACGAGTGACCCTTCCGAAGTGTTCCTTATCGATGAGTGTGACAAGTGCCCGCTGGGAGCAATTATGAAGAAGTGCACGGTATGTGTCGCCTGTTGCCGGTCGGCTGATTTATCAGTGCTATATAGATCTTGAGCCGTTGTATTAGCTGTGTACCTATTGGATCAGGTGACCGTGGCTATATTAAAACAATCATGTAATCATTATGAACCTGTAATCATACTGGCTCCTTTAGAGTAGTTTGGATCAGGTGAAAGTCAACTCTCTCAAGACAGACACCTCTATGGGCCGGACATGGTTTATTGGTCCCGGCCGGCCGAATTTCACTCATTTTTCTGTAAGCCGGACACGGTAACCAGGTCCCGAGGGTGACCGTCTTAGACAGAGCTCACGTTTTATTGATCAGGTGACAGGCTGGGACGCGAAGCCGTTAAACATGTCTTCTATCCGATAAATATTTCAAGGGCCGTTAAAAAACTCGCTGCATGGTCGAGTCTGGAGTTTATTTTGTTTCAGTAGTTTTGTTGCGGGATTGTAATTTGGCCGCTTGGGTCCTGGAGTAGCGCGTTCACAGTAGACCCGTGTATCTTGAGGTGACTCGAAGCTCAGATGTTTCTTATCTGTGTGAGTCTTTAGTTAACTGTAGGCAATTATGAAGCTCTGCCCCGCTTTTTAGGTTTCTTTCAAAGCTCCAAGCCCGGACTGGCGGAGCAAGGAACGCGTAGACGACGTTGACGGTAGCAGCAGCGCATTGGAGGATCATGACGGAATTACTTTCTTCTATCAAAAATGGTGAGCACACACTTAAATGAACCAGTTCCAGCCCAGGGCTTGTAGGTTTTACTGGTTAGTACCAGCTGTTCTGATTTTATGACAACATGCGATGTTTGTTTTATGACTACGTTTGTGTGCAGGTATGATGATAACTATGGCCGGTTTATGGACCCTCCCCCGGAGTACCAGGATGTCATGAATTTAGCAGACTTGAGTCAAATTGGCTGCCCAAGTTGCCGGCGCAGAAACACCAAAGAGAAGGTGAGATGCACAGAGATGTTGAGATTTCAGTTCATACTTTAATGGTTTCCGATTGACTTAAAACTAAAACTAGAGAGGCATTAAAGAAAACGCCAACCAGAAACTAGACGGTTTTGGAAACCAATGGTTCTCAATCTGCTTTACAAAACCTATTAACAGCACGAGCAAACACCCAACCAAGCAATAGGCTCAAGGTTGCGCGACTCTCAAATTACATTTTTAGCTTTCTTTCACGCGGACTGTGTTTGACCTCGATGTAAATGCTTCATGCTGCGCTCTTATTTGAGTTAGGACGGCTATCTTGAGTTTTAAAGCCGTTTTCTACAACGCTCACGCATGAGTGCTCGCTAAACAACTCTCATGTCGAAGTGTTGCGGCCCGTCAAGCTTGAATGCGCGCGCAACCTTGAGAAATGGTCTACTGTTTATTTCTTTGCCCCTATTAATAAGAACGCCCCAGTGAAAATGTTGCCGTATCAGACGTTTGCGTGAACAATTACAGCTGATTTGGTGAGATAATTTTGCTCAAGGGAAAAAGGTTTATCGAAATTTAGAACTTCCAATGTAAGCATTTGTACGTTTCACTGTGTCAGAAAGGGTGCACTTTCATCCGGGCTCTTTCCGTTCTGCAGCTGGAGACCCCGTATATAGGAGAACCACTGGACTGCGAGGATAAAGGAGCTAGCAAACAGTACTACAGGTTAGGGGAACCTATCTCACAACGCACAACACTGCAGGCTCTGCCTGAAAATTTAGTGAAGTTGTACCAACTATTCATCGGCATTGCGTTGAAAGTGTCCTTCGCAGTTCATATATATGTACTCTGTCATATACAAAAATTATATTATTCATCGGTATATTACAATAGGAGAATATTGACACAGTATCCTCGATAAAATAAGTTGCCGATTATCAAAGTTTTAGGACTACAATTACGAATTAGTTTCGAGTTGCCTTGTACTTTTACTTGTACCTGTACTTATAATTCCTTTTATCACCCGTTTCAACTTTGTACAGCTTAATATCATACTTTGCGTTAGTTTCCCTCACTGTCCTTTAGATTTATTTATATTTATATTGACCGCCTTGATTAATCTTTCATACGCCTTTCCGAAAATGGTACCCCTTTCATATTTCTGTACCCTTAGAATTAACTTAGGGAACATCAAGTTTTACCGATAGAGGTGTTAAAGCAAAACAATAAGTAATTATTGTACGAGGTTTAGCAAAATATTGTAATATGCCAGTGGCGAGCAGATCAATAATTGATCTGCTCACCACTGGCAAATCCCGATGTTTTGCTCAACCTCGTACGATAATTGTTTTATCATTCGAGTGAGCTTGCATTTTACAAATTATTTGGCATAAAATGTGTTGGGAAGCGCACGTTGTAGCGAAAACGAGCTGCCATGTTCACACAGGTGGAGAAAACTGCGCATGAGCAGAATATTATTTGCAGTTGACACGCCGAGAAGAGTAGCGCGCATGAGCAGATACTTATTTGTAGGCAGTTATTTGCAGGTGACGTAGCAGTCTCTCGGCCAATCGAAATAGAGGAAGAAGAGTATCGAATGATAATATCATTTATTCAGTTCACTTTATGGCGGGAGTCAAGATACTCCGGACCAAAGGTACCCCTTTCGGGCGGAGCCTCCCCGTATAGTCCTCGACAGGGAGTACTCCCCCCCGGTGTAAACCTACGTACAAATAGTGAATGTTATGACTGATTTCACTTTTCCTCCAGTTCTTGCTCAAAAGATGGAGTGGAATACAAAATCAACGACTGCGTTTATCTGATGCCAGATTCTTACTCGTTCAAGTAAGTCAGTATAGCTAAAAATAAAGGCCATCAGTGCATGAGGCGTTTATTTATGTTCCGGAAAAGGAAGAATAGTATTTGACAGAAGCGACATACAGAGGTGGCATGATAATACCGAGGAAATTTGGGTACTCCGAGAGACAGGTGAAAAATCTCAACACACGATTATCTACAGTCCAATTTAAAATGCTTGAAACCACCTCATGATCTCTCTTCTTTTCATCAGTCAATCTTTTTTGGAGGTCGT
Source organism: Plumapathes pennacea (assembly GCA_964036295.1). Classification (NCBI taxonomy): domain Eukaryota; kingdom Metazoa; phylum Cnidaria; class Anthozoa; order Antipatharia; family Myriopathidae; genus Plumapathes; species Plumapathes pennacea. Next base: position 8,047,093 of record OZ038472.1, on the reverse strand, counting down.
AATTATTTCATTTGAGTATAATTGCTCTGAGGAAGATGGATAAGGCGGCTTGGAACTGTGGTTTTAGTTCTACTTTTGACGTTTTAAATGTATCAACTATTTTTGTCAGGGATCGTAGTTATATTCAGGTATATATTTATCTACCATCACTGTCATTCCTGCAGTATTCGAAAGCCCAAGGAAAACAAGGAGTCAAGAAAAACTGATGCAGTAAGCTGACGATTTGTATTGTTTAGAGTATCGTAAGGAATCCATGACAGTGGTTGTAGTGGAGCACAAACTGTTTTAACGATTTTTGTCAACTGAATAAGTGTAACGTTCAAACCGCACGGAAATACTGATTTGATTTTTTTGAATGACAGTAGCATTTTTTATCATTGATTAAAACCAGAGAGTTACGATCGTAAGTGAAGTGCTGCCGATGATCCGGGTACACACACGTACGGCCAGCTGCATCCTCTCCTGCCAAAATGAGTTCACGTAAATTGGAAGTGCGGCTGCTAGGGCGTTTGACACGCCTTTGTGCACAGAGTGAATATCGTATCCTCTGCTCACGTGTAATTTTTGGTTCTGTTTACAGGTAGATGAAGACATGTATCCTGAGTACTACAGAAAGTCCACCGACTATGTTAAAGGAAGCAATCAATATGTTCCTGAGCCATTCCAGATCGGTGAGCTTTACTCGCGTTAACAGATCTCTTGTGGCTGTTTTGTGTTATAGACGTCCTCTTTTTCGCTTGTTTCTCTCTTGTGCCGCATGTCGGAGTCCATCTTTATCAAAACAATCCACCACAAAAGAAAACTGAGTTAAGTAAGTGCACCAATTTGCAGAGTTACAGACCACAAGTACTGTGAGAGTGCCATCATTTCAAAAAAATAATTAACAAATTTTCTTTGGTTTGCCGTGGTGTGGCCTCCATACTGCACTTTTCAAAATGGTGGTATTCCACCAATTCCGGTATTTGGTCTAGGACTCCGACTCGTTTGTCGGCTCGGTTTCGCAGACTGTATTTTTCAGCTTCTCAAAGCAAAGGCGGAAAGTCCGTTTGTTTTTGCTAGACTGGAACGCAGTCCCTTTTTTCTCTTTCGACCAGTGCCCGGGGACTGGAGCGAGCGAGGTACGCGGCGGCGTGTTGGAATGGGGGGAGGAAGAAAAAGAAGGGACTGTAGACTGTGTTGCTGCCTATTTTCCGCAGGCTAGAGTTTTGCAGAACTTTTGCCTTTCCAAGAAAACTCGGTTTGCGATCTCAGAACATTTGTACACACATCTTCATGTGCAACACTTTGAAAATAGACGCTACAGTAATGCTAGAGTTTTTACATTAATCACTCCCTGTTTGCTCAAGATTCTGTTATTCCTGCACAACATTCGTTAAACTTCAGATGTCATGCTTACGAAATGGGTGATAAGTCGGTGCAGCTTTACTTTGGGTCGCCGGACAAATGAAGAACTCCGGATAACACAGTGATTATGAAGTGTGACCGACTGAAACTGAACAACTCTGCTCTTGTTCTCTCAGGTCGTATTGTCAGTGTATATACCAAGGCAACGGGAACGTTATCACACGACGCGGAGATAATGATGAAGGTTACAAAGTTTTATAGGTAACGCTATTGTGTTGACTGTATTTGGTCAGTGTCGATATTTTTCTGATTGAAAACAATATACAGTCGAAGCTCTCTGGGCGGACACTCTCGTCAGCCGACAGCTCTACTTACGGACGCCTTTTCGAAATCCCTATCAAACTCTATCTCAGACAATTCTGTATTTACACATTCTCATAAGCGGACATTTCCAGTTACGGACACTTTTTCTACTTCCAAAAGGTACCCACTTACGGGAGCTTCAACTGTAGTCACGTAGCTCCATGCACCTGATAAGAAACGTTGCGAGAGAACCTCGGTCTTTGTTCTTATTTTTATGCACGTTGTATTTTGTTGTTCTTCTGTCTGGTGACGCATTTCTACTCTTTTCTCAAGGCCAGAGAACACACACAAAGGCCAGAGTGCTAGTCACCAGGCCAACCTAAACCTGCTGTACTGGACGAGTGAAGGTACTCCATGTACAACACATGTCTCCGTGTTCAAATTAGTTCATCCAGATGCTTCACATGTTGTGCTCTTGCTCTCTGTGCTGTCGTCCGTAAGCAGGTTCTCTTCTTGTGGTCTGTAAATTTTATCTACATTTTCTATATACGTGTTTTAGTTTCATCAGTAGCAATAGACTGTGCCAGTAAACGTTTGGGTCGTCATTGACGCGGCGATGTTGTGTTGTTTGTAGTGGCAACCGTTCCTTTCGCTAAAGTAGAAGGCAAGTGCATCGTGGTTAATGGTGAAGATCTCACCGACTCACTGGACAAATTTTCCTCTCAAGGGCCTGACAGGTTCTACTTTTTAGAGGTTGGTTGCTTCCGTCACTGTTTGCGGTAGTTAATCTCTATTACTCTGAAGCTGTAGGAGCTGCTGGCTTTACCACATAATTCTGGGTTTGGATTAATAGTCTAAGCAAATTTTAGTGTATACAGTTTTGTTACCGGATTTCGGCAAAAATGTCATTCTTACTTTATCTGAACTTAAAGATAACATTTTTTGCACTTTTGTTGATTTTCTCCACTATCGATTGGCGTAATATTTTCCAAGCAGTTAGGTAGTAAAATCAGTACAATGTAAGCGGAACGAACTATATTTACACAAACCTAATGCAAAGAAAGCAATTACGTTATTTGAGAGCTGTTTGCACAAGTACTTACGCATTCATGCATGTACGCCTCGGTGTAAAGTACGGGCCCAGGCTCTCGCATTCAGTCCTCATAATTTCCCATGATGCTCTTTCCTGCTGTCGTCTAACTCCCAGTCGTCGTCTCATGCCCCCAGGCATACAACAGCAAGACCAAGGAGTTCGAGGAGTTGCCTTCTGAGGCGCGCCAGTTGGCTTCCAAGGGCAAGGTAGGAGGATTAGCCAACTGACAGGTCTGTGCCATTTTTCATGTCACTATAAACCCACAGCGTGTAGTGTAGTGTAGTGGGCTGCCTTGATATATGAACAGTCCGCGTTTGTGTATCTCGGGAGTTTATCCTCATATAACACTGGTCAGCATGGTGTGCTCGTAGTGTTTTTTCCATGCATGTATTGACGGACTTGCTCGCCGGACATTCACTAAATATCTATCCATTCGCTAGAGCGTTATTCATGCGTATGAATTCACTGTATAACTTTAATTACTCTGAATTGTATGTTGTCAAAACGGGTTCAACTTGGACCTAGAATAGTTTACATTGTCTAGTTAGAGACAGGACCAGGGAATAAACAAAATGTAGGAAATTGGATTATTGTTTGTAACTTCCTAGAGTTGTGGTCGACCTCATTTTCTTAGGTTCTTATTATCGTTGTTGTCGACGAGCAAGCTACCCGTTGGAAAGCGCCTAATTTATAGCCCTTTAACGCCAGTCGTCCTTTTTAAGGGAAAAGGCAAAGGGAAAAGCAAGAATCGCAAGACGATTCCTGATGACTCCAGTCAACTCGATCAAAATGGCGGCCAGTCAGAGAAACTTCGCACACTGGACGTGTTCGCTGGCTGTGGTGGTAAGCATTTATAGACCTGCTTTATTCGTACCCTAAATTGTTTCACAGACGCACACCCTACCACCTACCACTAGCATTACCACAAATCCAATGTCATTATGTTTATCAGTATCTCATGTTTTGCTTCTTCGTTACCACATTACCAGGCTTTTCTGAGGGTCTTCATCAGGCGGGCGTGGCAGAGTCCAAGTGGGCTATTGAATTTGAGAAACCAGCTGCACATGCATTTGAACTGAACAACCCTGGATGTACTGTCTTCACGGAAGACTGCAACCACATATTGAAGCTTGTGATGGAGGCAGGTTTCTACCATCAGATTTAGTCTTATTTTGCCTTTTCACCATGCTGTCTGGTAGTTGTAAACACGTTGCATTGGTCGGCAGTCAGTAAGGGATCAGTATGTGGTCAACATGTAGTTAGTAGCTACTTGGTATTTGGTCGGTGTGAGGTCTGTGATCGGCATGTGGTCGGAAACTATTCGCTAAGTATGTGGTCAGGTCGGTACGTGATCGATTTTAATTCTCGCGTTTCAACTCTTGGAAGGTCACTAGGATTTACTGTTTCTAAGATGAAGGCAGAGGCTACAGAGTAGCGCAAGTTTGTGTCCATATTGTACCAATCTCAGCAGCTCAGTATACTGAGACTTTAAATTCTGTTCAGACGAAAGGTTCGTTATTGGCCATTTACTGGAAGGTTTTAACGTATAGAAGGTCATTAAGATTCCTTGTTACTTTTTAGGGAGAGAAAACTAACGCCAAAGGGCAAACCCTCCCCCAGAAAGGGGATGTGGACCTGCTGTGCGGGGGTCCCCCTTGTCAGGGCTTTAGCGGCATGAACAGGTTCAGCTCCAGAGATTACTCCATGTTCAAGGTACCGTACGTTGTGTACAATCAGTGATAAAAAAAAGCCCATAAATCTATTCATTTTATATTAGACCGGACTTCGATGTTTTCAACATCGAATCCAAATAAGAAAATGGACTCGTAAGAAGACGATCTATTGTCGGTAATCATTGGATGAAATGCGGCTCGACCTTAGTCTGTGTTTTTGTGTGACTGTCGAAAACCAAAACCAAAGTAAGTACACCGCCAATCACAAAGGCTGGAAGAAACACTTTCAACCAGTTAGAAGGCAAAGTAATTCGCGTTTGGTTTTACTCTGCAGAAGAAACCAATCGGTAATGCTAGGAACGTCATCACCACTTGCTTGAGTGCGTGATAATATCGTAATCAAGTTCTGTTATTGCTCCTGATTGGCCACTAAGAATGTTCCTAAACTTCTTTGGACCAATCGGAAAGCGTAGCAAACGCAGAACCAAAGCCACCGTACGATTACTTTCGACAGTCATCCAAAAACGGCTCTAAACTAACCAAATTGAAACTGTTAGTGATTGTTGGGTTTTGTCAGGGCCTCACAGGGAGAACAGTTGTATTTACCCTGTTCTTTTTTTCCTTATTATTATTCATATATTATTCATATTGTTTTCACCCGAAAACCACAGCGCAGGTGTCATGGCAATTGGTAAAAGAAGTCCCCCCTCTAGGATTTTGAAGTTTGATTGACATATGAGGAAAAATACTATATTTTGATTAGATAATGTTCACGTGCAAGCGGCGTGGAAGCCTTTCTTTTCTTGGCTGAGTTTCAAAGTACGTGAACGTGAGATTTTTGTTGACATGTACTTGCGCTCTTGCGGTTTTTGTTCATTATATTCACTTTCGCATTTTTCTTCGTCCAGGTGGTTAAAACTAAGCGAAGGAAAGCAAACATAATCAAACGATACCATTTTGACAAGCTGAAGTCGCTCCCGGCTGGGTTTTTCAGCTTTAACATACGCTCGTCAAACAACCGTGAATTCATCGAAACCGCGGTGATAATAGCTCTGAAATAAAACAAGCCGACTGGAAATTTAGAAAGCCTGGTAGAAGAAACGCAATTTAGAAGACGAAAAACATATAAGTGATGAAGCGCAGGCTAGATTAATCGTGGCCTGTGATTAGAAACAAATGTTCGAAGTCAAACTGTCAAAATCAATTATGCATGAAAATGAGATAAGTCACGCATACTACCCAGCTCAAAATGTAGATTCTCACATCCTTTTGAAGCAAATGTACAAGTGTTGTAATTATAATTTATAATTTATAGTTTAATCAGGTTCATTTGAGCAAGGTGTTTAAAGCCAAGTTCCCTATACAGTATAATAAGTTTTTGGGTGAGAAACTGAAAGAGAAAATTGAAGTTGATCACTCTTGGGAGTCTTGCTCTAGTCCAGAGATTGCTTACTCAATATTTCTTATGGTTCGTGCGGACACTTGCCACACCAAACTTGAATCCCAGCATCTGTCGCGTTTTCACGCGACAAAACTTGTTATTATTGCTTGTGGCGACACAAGCTTTAAAATGGAGCTTGTTTTTTCTTTTTTCTTTTTTTGTTTTCCGTTATTTTTCTGGGTCGAGAATCAGCACATGGTGATTGGTTCGCATTATCACGTGATTTGCGATGATGTTATGCAATTGACTTTCCTCGCGAGCGACTTGAGATGTCGGCGATTGAAGCAAGAGACTGAAATTGAATTGTGTTAAAGTTAGCCTGTATCCCATCCGAACTGAACATTGGTTGGCTCTGTGGATGTACGGAAGCCATACTTTTAGAACGATTTTGGCTTGCATTGTATTTAAGCGTCGGAAGATTTTAAAACAGCCGTACACAAATGCTTGATGTGTTACCAGCGGGACCCCCATAAAGCCCTGGCCAAACGAGGTGCAAGTCAACGCAAGTCGATGCAAGTTTTCAAACTTGCGCGGACTTGCGTTTCGTTTGGCCACCAACTTGCACGGACTTGCATCGACTTGCAGTGACTTGCATGGAATTTGAACATGTTCAAATTTTCATGCAAGTCGACGCAAGTTTTTCACCTAAAACAGCGAAGAGCGCGTTAGCAAAGGCAAGTCTAAATAAAAAAAATCAAAAGTAAAAGCCTCCTCATTAAGTTACAGCTCAAGAGAGACTTTTTACTCGGTTTCTGACTCAGAACCGTCTAAAAAAGAAAAAGTTTTTACAAAACTTGCATGAGCTTGCATCGACTTGCGTCTCGTTTGGCCACCTTTTGCAAGTCGATGCAATTTTTTTTGTCATGTCGAACTTGCATCGACTTGCATCTCGTTTGGCCAGGGCTTAAAGTACGAAGGGTTGTGTTTTTGCGATTTCTAATTAATTTGTTCTGTTTTTTTTTTTTTCTGACATCGGTTGTATTTCACTCTGCTGTGTTTTGCGTTGTTATTGCGACCTTCATGGCGCGGTGCCGGAGCTATGGACGGCTATAAAAGAGCCAAAATTATCCATGTTTACAAGTTCATACAGTGTGCAAATTAGTCAGGTATTTCAATTCTTGATTTGCACGTGACGTCATAAAAAAGCCATCTCAAAATTAACGTATTAAGTCCAACACACCAATATGCTCAAGATTATTATGCCTTAAGACTTAAAGCAAAATTCCTGGTCGATACAAAATATCTATCGGGAGCTATGGACGTTTGAATACCGTGACAACAAAGCCCTGTGACACGCTCATGGCCGACTAAAATTGGAGCTTGTGTCTGAATTATAAAGTTTTCCATCACGAAACATTTTTAAATTGGCACTGCAAAAAATGTGAAGTAACGAGACATCAAGCTGAGTAGCAGATCAGCTTCATTTCGTGTTCCGAGTTATTGGCCGCCAGTTGGTGGACAACTTGGTCCACTAACATGGCGGCCGCATACAAACTCTTGTCAAATCTCCAACCAAAATGAAGCCTAGACAATCCAAAATTGACATCTTGACTAATATTCAGGCATGCTCTTTTCAGTTCTGGAGTCAAAAAGGTACAATCTGTTATTTTGGAGGGTGCTGCGGTCGCGTGACCCGTGAAATAATCAAAGCAGCGCCGCCGCTGAAAGGTCGCCCAATTCTTATTAATCGATAGGTTTCGTCGCACTTGCTAGCTCGGGTATACTTTTCTATCATTTAATGAGGCGGAGACAAAATTGATAATTGTTTGCAAAACTTAGTTTGCGATGGGCATTGCTATATAACAGTGAAACAATTTTTTTCAAATATTTTTTAAAAAGGAATGAAAACAGCAAATCAAAGGAGCAAGGCAGCTGTAAGCTCGCGAATTTGTGAAAATTACTTTTGCGGCTTAAGGTCACATTTTATAATTTGCTCAATTTTTGGTATGTGGAAGTTCAGAACCGTTTCTCCGGGCCTCCACTTTCGCTAAACTGTGTACTCGAATAAGTCTTAGTTTTAAAAGCCCTCCATTTACAAGGCGGCAGAGGGTGAAAACTATATGTGGTGCTCGAAATGAGAGAATTTAGAATTTTCTCCAAAACACTGCGACAATCATTTAGTACTCTGAACCGTGAACGGGACTTCCCAAGCCGGCAAAGAAAATGGTCTGTCCGTGACTTTTTCGACACCTCAATATTTATTAGAGACTACGATATTCCAGCCTGAGCTGCATAGGCTACGTTTACACTATACCGGATAGGATTTTGAGCCGTTACGAAAACCTAACGAAAACATCGGTCCGGAGCGACTTTGGCTGAAAAACCTATCCGGTACAGTGTAAACACAAGGCCAGTCCGGAACAGCTTTGTCACAATCAATCAATGCAAATCGGAGCGTTTTCCTATCCGATACCAATTGCCAAAGGGGGATTTCATAGGATTGCCCAATGCCTTTTTCCGAGTGCTATGATGTGTGCTGTAAGTCTAAGAACAGGAACATTCATGGCTGTAGCGCTTCTCTTTCTTCGTCAGAATTCCTTGGTGGCGTCGTACTTGAGCTATTGTGATTACTATCGGCCTCGGTTCTTTATCCTGGAGAATGTGCGCAACTTTGTGTCATTCAAACGAAGCATGGTCCTAAAGTTGACGCTGCGCTGTCTCGTCCGGATGGGTTACCAGGTCAGTATGTGCACTGGAACAGTTATGCGCACGCTTTTGAGACACTAGAATTTTACCTTGTCGTCAGAATGTGATTAGATGGACACTGGCTGTTACTTTGTGCTTTTGTACCTGTTATCACAGGTCCGTTGTTTGTGCAGTGTTTTTAAAATGAGTGTCAAATCAGTGTGAAATGAATGTTAACGAGTGTGAAGCGAACGTCACCTGAGTGTCGGGTGAGTATCGAATGAGTGTCAAGTTAATGTAAACTGAGTGTTAAACCAGCTTCAAGTGAGTGTTGAACGTCAAGTTAGTGTCAAATAATGTCAGGTAAGTGTCAATTGAGTTTCAGGTAAGAGTCAAACGAGCGTTAACTGAGTGTCAAATGTTAGGTGAATGTCAATGAGTGATAGGTGAGTGTGAACTGAACGTTAAACGATCGTCAAGTGAGTATCAAATGAATATGAGGTGAGTATCGAACGAGTGCCAACTGAGTTTCGGGTGTCAAACGATTGCCACGAGTGTCAAATACTATCAGTTAGATAAATGTCTGACAGTTGTTGGTTATCGTTGAATTGACTCTTTTAGAAAAACCTGGACACAAAGATACTTAAGTTAGAACTTGAGACTGTAGATCAACACAATTTTCTCTTACTCGGTTTACGCATTTTTTGCAGTGCACGTTCGGAGTCCTGCAGGCGGGATCATATGGTGTTCCCCAGACAAGGCGCAGGTCAGTGGACACTGCATTGACTGATTTCGTTTACGATCTGTCATAAATAGACATCCTATACTACATGTTTCCCTTTTTTCCCCACATTTCATTGTAATCGGGATACATGCATTACGTTTTGCTTGGCTTACAAGTACGCCGTAGTATTTCGGTGCTAAATACGAATCTGAAAATCATTGCACATTTTTAATTGCTCTCTGTTTGTGCAAAATTCAGCACTCAGCTCAAGTAATGCCCAGGTTCGTTTAATTAAATGTTAATTTTCCTGACAGAGCCATTATCCTGGCCGCCGCACCAGGTGAGAAGCTGCCGCTTTTTCCGGAACCTACTCATTGCTTCGCGCCGCGAGCTTGTCAGCTGACAGTCATGGTGGGCGACAAGAAGGTAAGACAACAGTTAAAGTGACCTTCGCAGTTATGAAGCAACTTAAACAGGTCGTATTAAGAAAGTAAGAGGCTTGCAGCTTGGGTATTATGCTACGGCTGCTCACAGGGGAACGTCTGTCACCAGCGGACGCTCGGCTTGGCATTTGCTTCTTTTCTGCTTCCTGTCTCCACAGTTGCAGTCCAACATCACTCGGCTGTCGTCTGCGCCTTATCGCACCATCACTGTACGGGACGCCATGTCCGACTTGCCAGACATCAGCAACGGAGCAAACGAAACCGAGATGTTGTACGGCGGGGAACCCATAGCCCACTTCCAGAGACAGGTACGTCACGCATTCTCTTGCTTATTTCTTTTTTACATTACAGTAGACCTGCGTTTGCAGTATCAGCCTAAGGTTGATGTGAACAATTCCAAATTTCTGGAGAGAAAAGCGTTATTACTTCCCGTCTGAACTGTTGTTGTTGTTGGGAGAACTTGTTCTGGACTGCCTCGGCGTGGGCGGGAAAAACGTATGATGCATTGACAAAGGGTTGATTTGTGAAAACTGGAAACCGTTGAGAAATTTGAGCTGACGTTTCGAGCGTTAGCCCTTCGTCTGAGCACGTGCTGTCTAGCTTGACATCAGACCCCGGTTGTTCGAAGCACTGCAGTTAGGCTAACTCTGGGTTGTCTAACTTTGTTGTTAGTTTGAGCCTAAGGTTGAAAACCTTTCGCAAACAAATCCTTGCTACATTTTGAGTTATATAGAACAAACGTTTTGGTTAGTCTTTGATCAAAACTCTGCAGATTGTTGGCCAAAAGCGCGAGAGACAATTTGGTTATCTGTAGGTTGCCAGGTTCCTCGAGAGTGTCGTCTATCTGATAAACGCGTTACTCGCCAACAAAACAAAACTGTTTGTAGTCATTAATTTATGGTAAACTTGGAATTTAGGCAAATTCTCTGAGCTTCCCTTTAACATTTTGGACGTGTTCGACAGATGCGTGCCGAACAATACCAGCCATTGCTGCGGGATCACATCTGTAAAGAGATGAATCCGTTGGTAGCATTGCGTATGCGTAACATCCCACAGCTGCCCGGGTCGGACTGGCGTGACCTGCCCAACATCGTACTGCGTCTGCCAGACGGCACCTACACCAACAAACTGTAAGTTCCTTCAGCGAGAAGACCAGCAAAGGAGTAGTACCACAAATAGGCTGATCAGTGTAAAACATTCTTTGTCGTTAACCCTTTCACTCCCCAAGTTCAAAATGCAGATTCACCTAACGATAAAATAAGAAAATGTATGAGTGATGAAAAGAGAATTTATGTTTGAATCAGCTGTCATTTAAGCAAGGTATCAAATGCCAAATTCTCCATACTTTATAATATATCTCTGGTGGGAGAATGAAAAGAAAAAAATTGAAGCTGATCACTCTTGGGAGTGAAAGGGTGCGCACGCCAAATCGTATTTTTACTTTAGGGCATGTACTGTATTAACCGAACTAGAGCTGTTTTTGGATGATTGTCGAATTGCTTTGGTTTCAGTTACGTTTGCTACGCTTTCCGACTGATCCAAATACGTTAAGTGGTATTTTTGGCCAAGCAAAAGCAAAAACCCGATTGCGATAAAGCAAGTGGCGATGGCGTTTTTGCTTCTCATTGGTTGAAAGTGTTTATTATAGCCTCTTTGATTTGCGGTGTACTTGCTTTGGTTTTGGGCAATCGTCCAAAAACGGCTGTGTAACCCTAAGGCCATGATCATCGTAAGATTTATCTAAATTATAGGATTAGATTAGGGTTAGCTCTAGGCTTGGTAAGTGCACGCCCCAGAGTGGAAATTTTTTAGCTCTGAACTTTGATTTTAGGACGATGTGAAGCTTTTTACAACTTTCATGGTATGATCTGAACTAAAACAAGCTTCAGTTGGTTTTGCTAGTCAACAAAACCTTGCAACTTGTTGAGCGAGAGGTTGGGAGAAGGAATTTGGTTAATCCTGAATAGGTTCACTGTGTAGAATAACTTCATCCACAGGGAATACACACACAACGACAAAAAGAATGGCCGGTCCAAGAATGGCAGCCTGCGGGGCGTTTGCGCATGTGCGGAAGGCAAGCCGTGCGAGGCCGCTGACCGTCAGTTCAATACACTTGTGCCGTGGTGCCTTCCGCACACGGGAAACAGACACAACCACTGGGCTGGGTTGTACGGCAGGCTAGAGTGGGACGGCTACTTTAGCACCACGATTACCAATCCTGAACCCATGGGCAAACAGGTGAGACTATAGACAACTTAAATGTTATCACCCTACTACCAACAACAACAACAGAACCACTACCAGCACTAATATTAACAACAGTTCTATCATCACAACCCTGAATCCATGGGCAAATATGAGAGAGTATAGATATCTTAATTGTGGCTTGATCACCCTACTACCAACAACCAACAACAAAGTCACCAGTAAAGCCGTTTCCGAATCACTGCTGAAAATAGTCGTGTGATTGCTTTGGTTTTGCGTTTGCTATGCTTTCGGATTGGTCCAAACAAGTATAGCAGCATTCTTGGCCAATCAGAAGCTAAAACAAAACCTGATTACGATATTCTCACGCAATTAGCCAAGTGGCGATGGCGTTTCCTCACACTGCTGATTGGTTTCAACTTCAAAGTAAAACCAAACGCGAATAACTTTGGCTTCTGATTGGTTGAAAGTGTTTCTTACAGCCTCTGTGATGGTGGTGTACTTACTTTGGTTTTCTGAAAACTGCTCTAAAACCACTACCAACAACGGTAACACCATCACCGCTCTAATACTGTCATACTTCCGTCGTCAACTACAACACCAACAGCTTGTCTGAAAAAAAAATTGGAACACTCTGGCCTCCATCAGCTTACGCCTGACTTGTTTCTATGGTTGTGTACAGACACTTGTATTAGTCTACGCCTGATTCGTTCTGTTCAAAGTATGTTAAGTTTTATGTTTGTGCTGAAAGAGATGTACTGTTCGTGGCGCACAGTAACATCTGACAGAAGAAATGCAAACTTAACTTTTGTGAATTTGTCGATGACAGGGTCGGGTACTGCACCCCCACCAACACAGGGTGGTCAGCGTCCGAGAATGCGCACGCTCTCAAGGCTTTCCTGACACTTACCGTTTCTATGGTAGCATTCTGGACAAACACCGTCAGGTTAGTAATAATGTCTGAGCCAATAAACCAAATTCAGCGCTCCGTACAGTGGCACCGAAAAGATTGGAACAGACCAAATAATAAATCTATGGGAGGTTTTATCGTGACGTATTTCCGCTCGTTCGCGTCGCCTGGCCGTCAAAATATCGCGGCGGCTAAGAGTTTTCTCTTAATTGAAGGTTGAAAAGTTGTTCAAAAAACTGTTATTTCCTGGGATAATTCGGGGAAAATGGGAATAACGAACAGGTGCATCACTTTTAAATGCAAAACAGAGGCACGGATATGCTAAAGGAAGAGAAGATGACTTTTCACAGATCTCCAAACTTGCGCAACACAAAAGAAGATCAAAGAAGCCTGGCACGGCCGCGAGCGCTGAGAAGACGAAACTCAAAAGTCGGAAAAATATAGGTTTCCGGAGATGAAAGTGTCTGAGGATACAATAAACGCTGCATAGAAGTACGACTATCCAATTGCCATCGACGATTTTCGTAAACAATTCGCCTTGCAGCGTACACAAGGAATTTAAGAACTTTATCGATGCCGGGCGCTCCGTCAAATTTCATGAACACTTGCCAATTTCAAGAATTGCAAGCCAGGAAAGACTATACCTAAGCAGTCTGACTACGTTCCGCCACCATGGACACGCAAGTTATAAACATTCACGAGTCTGTACAGGTCCGTTTGAGGAAAATAAGGGCAGAAAGAAAAGGCACTATGCGAGTCACAAATTGAATCACTTTGACGGCCAGAGGAAATGTACGCGCCAATTTTTGACGTCATTAAAAGATTCCATAAAACCTCCCATAGTCGAAGTGAAGATATGGAGCGAAAATTTAAACCGGGGCTGTTACATGCACAAGCGCTTTGCACACGGGAGTAGCGTTAGCCTCGTTAAATGATATAGCATTGAGATAAAGCTTCAAGTCTTCTAAATATGTGACTAGTTGAAGTGAAGGAACCTGGATTTCAGCCGCTTTCCAGTTTGTATCCAGGCTTCGGAAGAAACCAGGAGTCTTGGTACGAACTGGAAAGCGGGTGAAATTCCGAAACAACAAAATTTGCTACATTCTTTTCTAGGACTTACTTGCGTCGTTTTGCTTTGTTGTTTCAGGTCGGTAACGCTGTGCCCCCTCCAATGGCAAAAGCTCTTGGTCTGGAAATCAAGAAGTGCCTTTGATTTCACTCGACAACAACCGGAAGAGCAGTCCCACCTGCTACTAACCTAGCTTTGTTGAAGCAACACGACATTTTGAAATTGTTCATGTTTAGACAAAACAAGCTCTCACTCACAAGAGCAAAACATGCATCAGATTTGTTGAAGGAAAAAAATCAACAACAACAACGCGACTTGAGGTTTTCTCGCAATGTATGTCAAGATTTAAAATGAACCTATCAGCAAAGCCGTTCTGTCACCTCACCGCTGGTCTCAAAAGAAACAGCTTGATGCTTTGACCAACGAAATTTCTCACTGAAAGAGGCATGACGCAAGCTCTTACTCAAATTACGTCACAAATACTAAGGGACACTGAAACAGCATGGCAAGGCGCGAGTAATGATTGAAATTTATGGCCGAGGCGGTCACGTTGTATTGCTGCATATGGTTATACGTTGACAGTTTTGTTATTGAGTGCTTGTAATGAGATTCTTTGTATTATAACAGCAAGTAATGTTAGTTTTATTTATACTCTAACCCGATTTTGCTCAAGCATTTTTATGAAAGCACATTTTATTGGTTGTATGTACATCTCTTTTTAAATAAAGGTTCTTTATCAGTCTCCGCGTTCGTTTCCTTTACGGTCCTGCTACCGACACCTGGCTTAACTAGGGGGCGGAAATTAAACATAGTCGTGGGCATTGTCGACAGTGACAATCCTTGACCACGAAATAGATTGAGTTTGAATGGCAGGTAAACAGGCCTTGGTTTAACATGCGAACACAATTTAACACAACAATGTGGTCAGACAAACAACTAAAGCACACGATTTTACGTGCTGTGTTCAACAGTCATTTACACCTATTTTACAAGGTGGACCATTATTTCAACACCACTAAAATATAACCTCGGATATATCTTTACTTTGCTTCATTTTGTCTTTTCTGTCGCTTTACCTTTCAGTTTAACTTCAATTTGAACCGTTCTGGGCTGGGATCAACCAGCTAAACCTCAAGCAGTTATAGTTGAAACAGTTGCCTTAAATAGAAGACAATAAATAACGGTTGGAGTTTGGGGAGACTTTGATCCAGCCCAACTGTACGTCAAGAGGTTCCGCACACAAAATGGCAGGAAAATCGCACACGGGCGCGCGTCCACGGCTGGAAATGATTCCCTTGCCGGATAGATTGTTAGAAAACGATGCTATGGAATTTTCCTTGGCCAGCCTGCTGTCAAAAGCATGGGCGACCCTTTTATATACCTCCAGTACAAATGCACCCCTTTTTTATACCTTTGATCAGGAACGCGATATTCTTCAACAGATCATTTATTCAGTTCCTAAACTGGCGGGAAGCATCAGGCAGTACAAACACCTCTTGCTTTGATTTGTAGCTTTCGATTCCACGGCGGGGTGCTTCCCACTTTTAACAAAGCGGAGTTTCCGGTCTTCCGCCGTTTTTTTTCCCGATTTTTCCTGGCGTTTTTCGTACCCCTTTAAAATACCAAAATTATTTCCTCACTCCACCCTTTTTATTGACCCTTTAAAATACCAAAAAAACGTCATTTTCCTATACCTTTTTTTATACCTCGATCGTAAAAATACACCCCTTTCGGGCGGAGCCTCCCCGTATAGCCGATCATAGGGAGTACCCCCCCCCCCCCGGGGGGGCGACCTCCCCGACCCACCGGGGTTTGCTAGGTAAAACATCGAAACAGGATCACGTCCTCGCGTAGCAGGGATTGCTGGGTAGAAATTGGGAAAAGAATCATGTCCCGCGCAGCGGAGTTTGCTGGGAAAAACATCGGAACAGAACTCCAACCTCGTTCCCAGACTCTTCCTACTCCCGGCCCAAATCTCGTGTTTTAATGTATTTTGTTCACGGGCCGCGGTGTCTGCTGGGTTGATCACGTGGTGTTCTGGTGGTCTTACTCCAAACAAGACATTGTCTCATGTACAGGCATTAAGTTGTCACCCACTGATTAAACAGATCAAGTATCTACTCGCATAAAGAATGTGTTGTGGATTTCTTTTTACCGACGAGGGCTCTTTATGTCTTTGATTAAAAAAATAAACAAATAAATAAGAAAAAAACTATATAAACAAAAAACAACAGTGATCACCAGCATTTACATTTTATTTTTCCACATCATGATTATATCAAAAACAATTTTTCTCATAATAATCATATGGCTGGGGTGCATCTTCTCAATCATTGTGTTGATAGAAACATAAATCCCGAGTCAGACACAGCATACTTCATGTTAATACCACTTTCCATTAAATCAATACAAACAAGAACAAGAACTTTACCTGTCTGTGCTCCCTTTTCCTGTTTATTGGGAAAAAAAA
Source organism: Plumapathes pennacea (assembly GCA_964036295.1). Classification (NCBI taxonomy): domain Eukaryota; kingdom Metazoa; phylum Cnidaria; class Anthozoa; order Antipatharia; family Myriopathidae; genus Plumapathes; species Plumapathes pennacea. The sequence goes on along the minus strand of OZ038472.1, from coordinate 8,030,793 downwards.
TAAAGCAATGACAATGTAAGATTTTGACATGGCAGGGGGTAGTTTTGGCAAAGAATTTTTACTGTGATAAGATCTGATTAGAATAGCAATGTAAACACGATTTCGAGCAGGCACTCTTTTCGCTCGAGATCAATACATTCAAGATACACATGTTATTATCTATCCCAGCCGTATTACTTACGAGTGACATTCTAGAAGGTTTCATACAGTTCGAGTGCAGTAGTGTCCGCTTTGAAGCGAGTGGATTTCAACTTACTGCAGTATTGGTGGTGGCGGGCGTCGTATCGCCCTCCATAACTTCTGTAACCAGTGAGCTAAAGAAAAACAAAGTATACTTGTGGGCGAAAGAGCAACAAAGACAACAGAAACGATATGAACAAGGCAGACCATGATGGAAACATGTGCTACGTGCGAACATCACAAGGCGAACATCGGCTAAATGAATCTTGGCAAAATGAGAATGATATGATGGCGAAATAACAGTCCCCGATACAATCATCTTAGCACAAAATGCTTACTTACTATATTTCGTTTGAGGTCATTCCAGGAAGCAACGGACACTATAGCAGGTTGAAGGAGCTTTACACTCTTGCTGAACAAAGTGAATATGAATCAAGCAGAGAATCAAACCGAACAAACAGCCACCCAACCAAAACAACAGCAGTCGAGACAAGACAGTATTGTCGCTGCCAAAAAGGAGAAGCAACGGCATGACCGAGAGCATTATGAGCAGAAACGAGCTTAGGAGACAACCCAGGAAAGAGAACGGCGCATTAAAACTGATCGGAAGCATCATATGCAGATGAAGCGAGCCCAGGGAAGAGAACAGCGCGTGAAAGTCGCTCGACAACGATCCACTTCCCGACGCCACAATGTATCGAATGCACAAAGGGCCCGTAGGAATGCGTGTACCCTAGTGCCAACAGTTTTCCTACTATATAGGAAAACGGAATTCAAACTTCCATTTCCGTTTTCCGTTCTCCTCAAAAATCGGAAAACGGAATTTGAACTTCCCGATTCATGTTTCAGTTTCCGATTTATTAAGATTTCCGTTTCTCGCCAACCGGAAAAATGTTTGCACTTCCTGTCGTCATGAGAAGGCTGGAAACCAAATACCCAAAAAATGGCGGCCTTGGAACATATTCTTGATGAGCGCCTTGTCCGCAGTTTTCTTTGTTGAGGAAAATAATAGCCATGAAGACCATCTTGTGGTAATCTTACCGACTGTTTTTAGCGAACTAAAACTACACCAAAAGTGAGTTTTCTATAGATATGGTTGGAAATCTTTTTTATTCCTTTTTAGTCACAGGTATGCGCCGATTCAGCTGCTACTATCCTCTAATCCTCCCGCAGCCGACCAGAATTACAAATTCGCCACCCCCGGACAAAAGAAGCGGAAATCTGGCCGTGTTTGCGATCAGTTGCTGAAGTGATGACTTGCCCTGGAGTTTTCACCTCTTCGCTTTGAAACATATTTTTCGTTACTACAAACTGTACTAGTCGGTAAAAATGCGAACCGATTTAGACGAGCTCTCTGCGTGGCGGCCATTCCCAGGGCAACACGTTGCTGTACAATTTCCTGTCCCCCCCTAGACACAGGGCCTGACAAATCTCCGGGCATCTCGGGGGGGAGGATGGTAACAGCTGGAATTGATGAAGAAAACTGCGGACAAAGCGCTCATCAAGAATACTTCTAATACCCCCACTTTTTAGTGTTTGCTTTCCAGGCCTTCGCATGACGACAGGAAGTGCCAACATTCTTCTCGTTGGTTAGAAACGGAAATCTCAGTAAATCGGAAACTGAAAACGAAAACGGTAGTTGAAATTCCGTTTTCCGATTTTTGAGAAAAACGGAAATGGAAGTTTGAATTCCATTTTCCTATATGGTAGGAAAACGGTTGGCACTAGGGTACACGCATTGTGCAAGGAAACATGGCCCACCAAAGTAAGCCTGACCCGAACTATACCTGCTCCAGGTGTATAAGCGAGACAAAAAGATTTCGTGCCGTTTATTCTTGGGTGACAAGACACGGACCCTGGTACAGGACACGTACTAAAACCCGGAACACCTTAGAACACCCAAAAACAAAAAATCGTATTTTGAATTAGGACTAAAGTCTCTCTATAGAAAGGAGGAGCGTTAGGAGCAGGGCAAGAAAGATGAAACAGCAAAACCTCTGTAGCCCATTCCAACACGATTATACAGTCAACTCCCTTTTAACGGACACCTCTCTACAAGAGACACCTGGTAGAAGCGGTGTATGCCGCTTTAATCATTTACTATGACTGAACTTTTTTTAAGAGGACATCTGTCTAAAACACGGATAGTTGGAACTGGTTCCGTGGGCCTCCATCTTGACTTTAAGATTGAATCACAAAATAGTCTCGGAATCCCTCTTAAAACCAAACTTCGCGCCTACCCGATAAATATCGGCCAGCATGAGAATATTCCATCCACACAAACTGCAAGTATTCCCGCTGCAAGGCTTAAATGCTCAATTTGAATTTGATTAACATTTATATTTACCAGAAACACGATAATCTCAGATATTCCCTCGCCCTGTGGGTGGGATTTCGGGATAAGGGATTCATTTTTCGTCGTTCTTGCCTTACTCCAAACGCGGCTCCTTTCTATATAGACAAGACTTATTACTACAATCATGACCAAAAGTGTTGGGACAATACCAATTCCCCCCCCCCCCCCCCCCCCCCTCCTCCCCTCCTCTCCCCCAAATCAATGTTTGAATATCAGTTGCACACAGTACACCAACTCACACCAACATTGATTTAGGGGGAGGGGGACATTATATAGAGATTACTTCATGGAAAGTGCGCGCGTACGGTTTTTATTCACGAGTTGTGAAGTATCATAAAACGAACGAGCGAGGCTTTGCGAGCGAGTGAGTTTTATGATACGAAACAACGAGTGAATAAAAACTGTACAAAGCACTTTCCATGATGTTTTCTGTTTATTATATACATACTGAGACATTTATGATGGGACCGGGAAACCCTTTAAAAGTAGTGAAAAATCGTCGTTCGCAGCTTGTGATTGGACGAACGATTTTTTTCACGTGTGAAAAGCGTCGTTCGCGGCCTCTCATTGGCTAGAACTCATTTGCGTACGAAATTTTACGATATGGCTTTTTCGTGAGTATGTCTCAGTATGTATATAATAAATAATAATTTAGTATATGCCCTGGCACAGTGCCAGCAGAACCACAAGGCCTCAGTGAAGTGGTGGAAATGTTTATCGCCAGGGCTTTTCCCATTATGTGTGTTTACCGGAAACATGGCGGCCAGCGTGGGTACAAAGGACATGTCCTTAATTTGCCACAAGATGTGCAGGGATTTCTCAGCAGTCTCCCCGCTAATGTTGGGGATCTGCCGATTCTTATCATCAGGAAACAAGGGGCAGGTAGGAAATGAAATATTTGTTGTTGCTCTGTTGTTGTTATTATTATGTTTGCTTTTCGTGTGAGTAACTGCCAACCATCTTCAATTTTCACACCTGCTTCACTTACTAAATGTAATATAATTTTCTTAATATGATTTACTTCTTAGTTTAAATTGTCTGTTGAAAACCTACCCAGTTTGTTGAACACGAAAAAAAGTACCTGCACGAAGGACAAAATACGTATTACATTTTCTGCATCAGAAAATAATCTTCTTGACTCAATTCATGTTCCTTTTTGCATTTTGAATTGATTGTGTTTGTTGTTAATCTTTCTTTTACATTGTACAGTATATTTGCAATACATGAATTTTGCTACTCTGGAAAACTGTACAGTGGAGTGTTTTTACACAATACAATATATAATGTTTAAGTATTTAGTGATACCGGTACATGGACCTGTATTATTTTATAAGCATATATTTTCAGAGTACACAATCAGCCTCACTTTATTCAATTAAATAACACTCAAAAAGACTGTAGAGTGCGCCGCAAACGAGTCTTGGATGCTATTCAATGGCTCAAGGCAAACAATCCCTACTACAAGGACACTGTAATAGACCACAACTCACAACAAAACCTGGCCGAAGATGATGTACCAAGTGGTCTTCAAATCATCAAAGTAAACACTGCATATGAAAACAACAGTGACCTGATGTACCCACAGATGCACAGAAGAATAATGGTGAAGATGCTGAACTTCCCAGAAGTATCTTGCCTCTCCCACTCCACAAGAAACAAGATCAGGAAGCCATCAGCTATTGAGGGTCAGGATCCATTAGATTGGCCGTCAATCTCTGAAGACTCGCTTAATGAGTTCAAGACTACAGCCCTGGCTTCTATGTTTTTAACTGCTCTCTTTCCATATGAGAAAGGTGACCTAACCAACCAAGGACGAAAGAGGGTTGTGTCTCTAGCAAACTCATTCAAGCACCTTATCAAGTATGCTGACAAAACTGCTAATGGACATTTTCATTGGAGGTTCGCTTCTCACGCCCGGTTCCCCTACTGGGCTCTAAACACGAAGCACAGGCACCAGCTGTTATCACTACTAGCTACTAGACGGATGATTCGTCTAAGACAGATAATCCGTTGGGTTATTCGTCAAAATTCGTTTTCTTATCTATATCAGGATGCATTATCCGTGTGAAGATTAACTCGTCTTGATGGATAATTTGTCTCTAAGTCCCCGAGCGAAGCGAAGCGAAGCGAAGTGAGGGTAATAATCACGGCGCTAATGCATTAATATCGCCTAACTTGGGGACTCCAAGCCTGTCGCCATCTCGAAATTTAACGTTCGCCTGTCAGTCAGTCAGTCAGTCTGTCTGGCGTACGACTTTAGGAGCGGCTACCCTGCATAGCCAATAACAAAGGCCGGATCGATCACGTGTGCACTGTAGTTTTACTCGGAATTTGAGCGAAGCAATTAGATTTGAACGAAGCAGCAATATATCGTAGTTGCGTTCACGAAAATGGAAAACTTAAAAACTGGAAAACTTGAAACACAACAGTCTTGCGAAGCTCGTCTTCAAATAAGAAGGGAACAGGCACGAGTAAGGCGAAATCGTGAAACGAGCGAACAGCGCCTAATTCGTCTCGAGAAAAGGCGACAATCCTGTTATGATCGACAGCATCATAAAGAGAAGCGTGTCGAAGAAACGGCTCCGCAAAGGGAACAGCGCTTGCAAGCAAATCGGGAGCTTCAGACGCCGTTTTGTGTTAAACTCAGATACCTATTTAGAAAGGACAAGCAACAAAGGTTAGTCAGTGAAAATCGAACAATCACCGTGACAAATATATTCTATCCCGTATAGCCTGTAACTCGATCACTTCAAGAATGTATTAAAATCTGTATGCTTATCATTTTCCCTTGAAGTATTGTTTTAATACGCTTCTGTCGCCAGTTTCGGCTACCGTATTCGCTCAGAGCAATCGGAACTTGGTGAATGATTTAGTCAGATGTCTTATTTTTCTGTAATCTGACACGCGGTGATTGCAGCGAGAATCGTTCACAAGCCTTTAGAAGTATGACTAGGTCTGAAGCCCGTGTATAATTTGAAGTAAACAGTTCAAGTTTTGCTTTGATTCTGGGAGAAATCATGCTGTTTCGAGCGGGTTTACATACAAAACAATTCGAGCCTATTAAATATGCATTGCCGGGGTCTGGTGCATGCAGTCCAGAGTAAAAACAAATCGCACAGGAAGCCTATTTAATTGTAGTGCCTATGAATTCAAAATTGGAAAATCAATGTTCCTTTTTCCGTACTACGACGGCCGACCAGCTTCAAAATTTAAGTATTAAATTTTGAGAACGTGCTTGGCAGACTGTATGAATTAATTTGACGTGCCGACCGTTAGAAATACGTACTTCGTCACGCAATCGACTCTTTTTTCAACGCAAAAGTATAACACACACCATTCTTTTTCTCCGTCCTTTGCGTGCAGCGCTTGACTTCGAAGAAAAGATTGAGTCAACATTTGGGCAAAACAAAGGCTACTCTTGTTGGGAGTACCAAAGTAAAAGTCCCATCAATGGCAGAGCGAGGGGGTATCTGCGATTATCGTATTTCTAGTATATATTGGGCCAATAGAAGAGTTCCGTTCAATGGTGAAAGAGCTAAACAACTCATGAACTGTGTCCAGATGTATGCCACCGAGATCCAGGGCACCAAGCAGTATTGGTTGCAGCAACTGCAGGAATGTCAAGCACTGTCAAGGAGGGATGCCCCACTTTCTTCTCACTGTCAGTGCAGCAGATAACTACTGACCAGATCTTCACCGCCTGCTACAACAGCCAGAGGGTGGAACCCATGGTATGCATGTGTAGTGGGTCAGCGGTAATTAATAATTAGATAATTAGTTAATAACGCATCAGGTTACTGAGGGCACGTGAGAGACTCGTGTGTGTGTTGTAATCGGTCTGTACTGTTAAGCAAGTCTCTTGAGTTTGTCTGTGATTAACGTCCAAGTTGATCGTATAAAGGCATTATGTTCACACATGTTCAAGCCATTATCAACCCCATCTAACAGATTGTTTCTTTTCAACCAAACTGCCACAGTTTATCAACTGCTGGATGTATGGGTGCCTTGATGCAAGCTGGCACTGGTAATGATATGAATGGCAGGCACAGGGATCTATTCACGTCCATGGCTGTACTAAGCTAAAGAATGACCCTGGCCTTTCTGACCTCACCACCACAGCTGCCAAGGGCTGGGAAGCACAGAATATGCTATCTGATCCCAATGCTAATCGTGAAGAACTGCTAGCAACAATTGCAGGGGGTGACCAAGCCAAGGCAACAGTAGTTGAATATGCAGATTGACTGGTGACGACCATGAATGAGGCAATGCTAGACTTCAATGACTAGTCAGCATCATATCCACCCCCATCCTCTGTATCTTTCGGAGATGTGGAAGACAAAGGCGAAGATTACCACCAACTGGTCAACTCTGTTGAGCGGAATATCCGTTGCAATGCAGCCTATTGCCTTCGTCGGAAGTAGGCAGAGGAAGAGCCCAGTCGGTTTGGCTTCCCACAGCAACTGACAGAGCACATGTCACTTTCGAGCAGATCAGTGCAGAAGACAAGATCAGGGCCACCCTTGTCACAAAGCGCAAAGATGATCGCCTGAATCCCCACAATCGTGTGATGCTGCAGCACTGGCGTGCTAATGTTGACCTCTAGGCTGTGGTGGATGTCGATGCATGTGCACGCTATATGGACAAGTACATAGCCAAGGGAGAACCTCGCTCTCAGCCAGCAACGGGCATATTGAAGACCTGTGTAAGCTGCCTTCGGGATAAGCATTATCTGCACTGAAAAAATCCATGATCAAAGTTGCTGGAGATCGTGACATGGGAGCACAGGAAACAGCCCACTTACTGCTACAGAAGCCCCTATACCACTGCACCGATTCCTTTGTGAGTGTATCACTTGATGAAAGCCGCAAAGTGAACCACCAACAAGACAAAGAAGGAAATGAACCAGGTGAAGCATTAGACCCATCAATGCTCAGTATCTACTCCAAGCACGCTCAGTGGGAGGAACTTTTTCCTAGAATCTCAGCCCTCAACTTCATGGAATTTGCCTCAAACTACTGCATCAGCAACTACGAGCCAAGACCACGGTCCATCAGGGCATTTCCAACGTTTTCATCCAACCCTGCTGGAAAGAATTACCCGTTGTACTGCAGATATCAGCTGATCAAGTACAAGCCTTGGGTTGCGGCTCCTCATAACGGATGTGGAGGAATTTCATGGACAAAAAGACACGAGTCCGAGGCAGGAGATACAGGCAACCATAGCAGTGCATCTCATGACCCACAACAACCTTCTGGCGAGTTATTGCACCAAGAACAAATTGTGTCTATTAGTGAAACCAACAATGATGTTATTGCAGACGACAATGCACTGAACACACAGCCGGTTTACGCGACAATTCAGTTCGTATCTGATGACACCATAATTTCAATTACTGTCACTAACAACGGTAATGACCCTGCTGCCTCCGTCATGGACAACCTGCCAAATGAGGTTCTGGAAAAAGTTATCTTTATGGTTGTAGATTCTTCCGGGTTGCTCTGACCAAATCACATCTGTGATGTACTTAAGACGCTTAAAAACGTCAACAAACGGTTCCGCGCAGTCTTTCAAAGATTTATCCACAAGCTGCCTTCATTCTATTTTACGACTGGTGGAGAAATCGGTATTGTTAGTGTGAGAAGATTAATGAAACGGTTTGGCCAGTCAAGTGGCATCGTTCTTGAAATCAGACGTATCATCGCGCATCCTAACTGGGTCAAATTGCAAGTAACGTCGGAGCGTGGTTGGTTCGTAATTTTGGCCATTCTGTGGAAGTCGGAACTAAGGATCTGTTAATCTAATCAAAGGCTCCTGCCAACTCGTGAATGAGAAACGCTATAGATCTATCCTCTGTATATAGCATTGGAAAATATAGCATTGAAGCCACACAAGTACTGTGATTTGAGCCAACGCTACGGTTCAAAGGTTGCTTTCGATCGATCAAACTGTAAAATCCAGGTGAAGCCCGCAGTTAGGTCTTAATTTTCAAGAACATGTGCCTTGAGAATCAAAGGACTCCAAACGAGATAGATCAGTTCATCGCTTTTGCGACTCTCAACCTCTGTTTCGAACGTCGAGTGTTCTCGGTCGCAAACTGGCCGCCATTTTGTTTGCAAAGCCTGCGCCAGTGTTATGCACTGGTCAGCGGAACCCGTTTCTGCCGGAAGTTTACACCCATGGAACGAGCGAGCGATCGGCCGAGTGAGACTTCCCACCACTCACAATAACTCGTTCATTGCTTCGCATTCACGAGTTTAAAATATTGTTATGGTTTGCTAATGTTCAAATTGTTTCTGTTTGTATTGCAACAATACCGTGCAGTATTGACTTTTGCAGACATTTTGCGTGTACCTTGAAACAGCTGTATGATACAGTTGTTCAGATAATAAAGATATTTTGCCCGTTATTGTTGAAAATAATCCTTAATCTATACGGTGCTTGATAATAAACATATATTTAGGCACTGCCTAAAAGTGGGGCTACCGATACGTGCAATTACACAATGACAAGACAACCCTGTCCAAGTTTGGTCAAGTTTGGTTGTGTAGCATTGTGCTCATTTTGAGATAGGAGCTTTTATATTTTTGTTAACCGTTATCAATGACGTCAGACCACGTGACCATCTGGTTTACCCCCTAGGGTCCTGGACAGAATGGTTGTAACAAAAGTCCAAACTGAAGATATAATATAACAATTTTTGTCTAAGGCTATCCCCAGTCCCCGATGGCCGTGCTAGGTAACACCGGGACTTTGAGTCACTCATGAGTGAGTAAGCGAGGGAGTGACACATTTGCATATCGACGGCCCTCACAACAACTCATTTCTATGCTTCGAATATCCAAGAGCAACGAGTTAAAAATTGTGTACTGCATGTCTCGGATGTAGGGTCCAACATAATAGAAAAAACTATACACAATGACTTAAAGATCATCGCTTACTCGTAAAATATTGTTAATTTTACCACTCGAAGATAAACTTCATATTTTCGTGCCACTGCGTAATATGCCTTGTATATATTTTATCTATGATGATCCTTTGACCCGCGCGGAAGCTCCATTGTAAAATCTGATGTCTTCTTTCCGACGGTCACGTGGCTGGATTATACCTGTGTAGTTCGGTCATCCCTGCTAGCATTTTCACCAGCTTTCATTGTTCCAAGATACTCTTATAGTGCATTGATAGATTGTTATTACAAATGACGTCAATGTTTATTACAAATTACGACAGTTTTTTTTGTTACAAAGCACGACAGAGGTGTATTACAAATCACGACAGCTTCTTTATTACAAATCACGACAAGTTTATTACAGATCACAGCAGGTATTACAAACCAGGACAAGTTTATTACAAATCACAGCAGGTATTACAAACCAGGACAAGTTTATTACAAATCACGACAATTATTGTAAATCACGACAGTACAGCTTGGCCTGACCTTAACGAGTATTTCTTATTTTAATTAGTATATTCAGGTTTAGGATATATTTGGATTAGTGGTGTTGACTCTTTTGTTTGACTGTACTTGCTCTGGAAAAGTGCGAATGTTTAAATTGAGCTGTTTACGACCAAGTTTTGGCTCTCTCTAGAGGCGGACCCTATCTGGAACTGCGTCGATTGTGTAATTTTGATTTTCTAGTATTCGTCGCTAAGAACTTTTAGTGCCTTTTACCGCGTAAGACCTAATACTTTTTAAACTCAATAATAGGCCGCAATCTACTGTATCTCTATCCTTAATTTTGAGTTATTCTTACTCGCGGAATACGTTTAAATTGCTAAAATCAAAGTTTAACTTAGTGCCTGTGTTATTGAACACCTGCTACTCAGTAGTCAAGTAGTGAAGCAAGCGCAAACGCTAACGCAAGCGCAAGCGACCGGTTCATACGATAAAATTATGAAGCAAGCGCAAACGCAAGCGCAAGAGAATGGAAAAGTTTTCATTCTCTTGCGCTTGCGTTTGCGCTTGCTTTACCGTGTGAACCAGCCTTTACTCTTATTGGCCTGTAGTCTTGATTGATGCCCTGACCTGTGAGTTACGTAAGCTACTAAGTTGCGATCGGAAGTTACTAAGTTGCGATCGGAAGTTACTAAGTTGCGATCGCAAGATACTAAGTTGCGATCGGAAGTTACTAAGTTGCGATCGCAAGATACCAAGTTGCGATCGCAAGTTACTAAGTTGCGATCGCAAAATGGATGTGTCCCTTATGGGCCACCGTAGGATGCAGATCGCAGGCATCCACCAAAAAATTCTTGTTATTGCTCTCACACCCGTGGGCATATTCCGGAATTTAGTGTGCGAATGAGGCTAAACTTTTAGACCCCCCAAAAGCCTCATTGGGTTAAAGTTAGACCCCCAAAGCAGCTCAGAATGTAATCCAGCATAAAGTAAAAAAAAAAAAAAATACCATCAAGAAATAATGTCATAAAGTTCATGTGCCCTTGCACATCCCTGTCACATCCCTATCACTAACATACCTGAATACCCTTATGAGCTTTCACATGATACCAGTCGGTTGTAACGAAAACGAAGACCCCGAAAACGAAAACCTAAGACTCCGAAAACAAAGACCCCAAAAGAAATTGGCATAAATTGCAGGGTCTTCGTTTTCGGTTTCCGGTGGTGGCTGTACCGAAAACGAAGACCCCAACAATAACAGCCAACAGCTTTACTCAGTGACACTCTCTTTCATATTGCTTGTACAAAACCGTTTAAACTTTACGGCGAGTGGCATAATTTGCGGGGTCCTCGTTTTTGGGTCATCGTTTTTGGTTTTTGGTGGTGGCTGTGCCGAAAACGAATGAGATCCCACAATTTATATATCGCCCGTCTTTTGCGCTAGCCCAGCATCAACATTCTCACTGCCAGATTCCTTCAAAACCAAGTGCACAGCCTTTATATACAGATGTAACCGGACGGCGCGAGCGGTTTCGCCACGAATAATTAAATAGGGATGCAGCGAGTGGACTGACAAAACACTTCAATGAAACAGGTGCCAACGGTGATAAGATGATAATGAGTACGGTAATAAACTGTAGTAAAAACGGTGAAAACAGTAATAAACGGTAAAAACAGAAACGAGTAACAGTGCTAGGAAACAAAGACCATAACCTAACTTCATTTACCTAACTATAGAAGCAACACTAATACCAAAGACTGCTGTTTAGCTTGTTGACAACAAAGATAAACATTGAAAACCTTGCAACAAATTGCTAACTGACAGGAAATGACTTAATGACTAATAAAGTAATCCTTGACTAGCAGCTGATATGAAATCATGCTGTGAAATACATATACCTGTATCTTATTGACCGAGTGCGAGGGCAGTATTGGGAGAATAACGGCCCGAGATTTTGACCGTACAGACCGAGCCGCTTCGGCGAATTCATCATCGAGTCTGCGGCTGAAAAGTTGTTGTGGTTTGAGTTCTATTCAGTGATATGTGAATGGTGAAGAGGATAACTGGTTGAGTTCTGCGGAAGGTAGCATGGGGAAGTTAATACAGAAACTCGTAACTTGCTGAAACAGATGGCAACGAACAGTAGTCAAAGAAACAGGGTAGATCTGGTCTGTATGCCCCAAAGCTTGCAAGATTTGTACTCTGAAATTTCTTGTTTACGATTTACGCACGGTGTCCTAGCGGATTTGGACCCCCCGGTCCATATCCGCTAGAGGATCAAAATAGAAGAACAGAAAGGTCCGCTGGTGAAATATGAAGCTGTTCTTGGTAGCATTACGTTCGCGGACTCACAACTAATCTGTTGAGCTCTATACTGAAGAAAAGGACTTGGGCGTATAGATCTCATCGGATAAGTGGTCGAAGCAAGTTCATCAACAATGCAGCAAGGCAAACAAGCTGCTGGGATTTGTACGCAGGTCCTCCCGGGAAATCGAGTATATTGCTACACGTAGAACCCTGTACCTGGCGTTGGTTCGCCCACATCTGGGTTACGCAACCCAGGTGTGGGCCCCACAATCAATCGAACTGAACAAATCCGTGGAGCAAGTACAGAGACGGGCTACAAAATATGTCCTCAAGCTCCCCTTCCAGTCTCAAGTCCCCTATAAAGAGAGACTCTGTAATCTCTTGCCATTGACCTACTGGCACGAGTACCTAGATTTAATCTTTCTCTTCAAAACCACTAACAACTTAATTGTCATTGGCCCTAATGTTTTGCCGTCCCTTCGGTCCACTGTCAGAATTACTAGACCTTCTCCTGACCCGGACATATTTACCTTCAATCAAAAAAATTGCAGAACTACAACGTATCAACGCTCTTTTATTGCATGTACTTGCAGGGTGTGGAACACCCTGCCTCATCGCTTGAGACTTAAAACGGTCTTCCTAGATATATTCAAGAGCACGCTGTTCGAATACTATAAACATGCACTAGTAAACATTTACAATCCAGAAAATCCCCGTACGTGGAAATCGGTATGCACTAAATGCAACGCGACACGTGGCCTAGACCGCCGTCCCTCTTGCTGCTTTTAACAATATGTAATTCTTTTTTAGTCGAGGGTCCACAGTAATTGGCGTCTGCTGTTGTGGCTTCCCCTGCCTAGTGTGTATTATCACCCCTTCCCCCCTTTCTCTTTTAATTTTTTTTACTTTATTATATTTTCTATCTTTATTTTCTATTATTCCTTTTTAGACTATTGTCTTGTAAATGGCGAAGCTTAATAAATAAATAATAAATAAAGCTGCAAATTAACAGTGTTTGTAAAGAAATTCAGCCTCCTTTTTTTACAAATTGGCGCTATTTGCGGTGTTTACTCCGACCATGCTTCAGCCGCCAAAGCCAAATAGAACCTATAGCAGTGCCGACTTGGTGTTACACTCAATGAACTGGATTTTTGGCTGCAAGAGTTTTGTTTTTTCCTCTGTCCCACATTCCACTCTTGGTGTGAAAAAAGTGATAGAAACCGGGTATTTTGTACCGCTCTGCTTCCAGTCCTACTCGGAGAATACGATCGAGCAAGTCCCAATCTTCACCTCCCCATTTAGTTCGGAATTTCTCAACATCCATTCCTGAGAGACATTAAATGATTTAAAGTTAATTTACTAGCTCGCGTTCCCGTGTAATTATAGCCTCATCTAAACACGCGGGAAGTTGGCAGAACACGAGAGTAGCGTAGGGAAACCACTAGGCCGCGTTATATATTTCTTTTATAAAATAAAAAGAGGTTATTTTACACGGGAAGGAGTGCAATATGGCGGAGTATTTTTACGAGTCGGTTCTGTTTTTTCGAGCCTGCTTCAGGCGAGAAAAAATGAAACTGACAAATTAAGATCAGCCGTATTGCACGACTTTTCGTGTAATAAATTGTTTATTAGACGACAAACGAAGCAGGACAAACGTTCTCGCAGCGCGCAAAATGGAACAAAAAATGACGCGTTCGTAAACTTTGCTTGCGAAAATCGATCACGAAAGCTCATAAACCTGTTCAGTTGATCTGGTTCCTGACGAGTGCAAGACACTCCCATCTTTGCACTCGTTTTGGCCCTTATCTGCACTCGAAAATGTGAAATCGCGTAATTTTATTTTTCTGGGTTACGAATCAGCACACGGTGATTGGTTCGCATTGTCACGTGATTTGCGATGTTGACTTTCCTCGCGAGCGACTTGAGATGTCGGTAATTGAAGCAAGAGACTGAAATTGAATTGTGTTAAAGTTAGCCTGTATCCCATCCGAACTGAACATCGGTTCGCTTTCTGGATACACGGAAGCCATACTTTAGGAACGATTTTGGCTTGCATTGTTTTTAAGCGTCGGAAGATTTGAAAATAGTCGTACACAAATGCTTGATGTGTTACCAGCGGGACCCCCGTAAGGTACGAAGGGTTGTGTTTTTGCAAATGCTCGATTATAGATACCGCTTCAACCAATGTATCTGTGTTTTGAGCAATATTTGTGTGAAAGAACATCGAATAAGTAGAAGACGTGTCAAAACTTGATAAAACTTGAACTTTTCCCTGCGGGCAGAGCGTCTCCCTTTGTCGGAAACTCGGGGGCTTTGTGTAACACGCGGCGTATACGAACAGTCGGCGTTTAACTTTGTTTTGCGCGGGGTTTTGCGTGCAGTAAAGGTTCTTTGTTTATTGTCTGAGGATACTGAATTACTATAGGTTTGAGGCAAATATCACGCGAGATTAAGATACAAGATCTGTCAATGAAATGTCACGAGCATAATATCATAGAACGGGGAATCCCGAATCATCAGCTACTTAGCTTTCACTCACGCCGCCTTTAACAAAAGCAGGGAAGACCGGCAGGCGATTACATCGAGATTATTTGTCACAGAATACCTCGAAGTCGTCAAAAGCTCAAGGTTGATATCCGACTATCCGAGCCTAATGTTCGCTCCACAAGCGTGATGCACGCCTTTGTTGTCACGGTATTCAAACGTCTGCAGCTTTCGATAGAGATTAATTTCGTATCGACCCAGAATTTTGCATTAAAGCTTAATGCATAACAGTCTTGAACATATTCATGAGGAGCCCCGAGACCCACATTCCGGTTTTGCGAGTCCAAAATGGAAAAATGAAAAAGATTGTCACTTTTTCAAAACAGTGGGTGCCGTGTGTGTTCCATCACCTGCTGATTTATTTTGATCGGTCTGGTTCCCTCGCAAGGTTTAAAAAAACTGATAAACATGATAGTGACTAAAAGAACACACGAGTGACCACGAGTGACCACGAATGACCACGAATGACCACGAGTGACTACGAGTGACCACGAGTGACCATGAGTTAAAATAAGCTCCTCATGTGACTGTGACGTCATTTTAATATCATTTAAATATAAAATGTAAAATCATCCGCCCATGAAGTGTAAAAATTTCACTAGCAGTCCTCACTGAAATTCTGCTCTTCTGCCGGTTCCCTATTACTTTCCACGTCGCCGATACTAATAACCTCCACGTCCTCCACTCCAGTGTTAAGTCTTTTCGTTGTCTTACTTTGGTCGTACTTTTTCAGAGTAAAATCTTTCCGTTTTTTATCCGGACTTCCATGCAAGAAGACCAGAAATGTAAATTTTTTTGACATTCAGCGGCCTTATCTCTGCGATCAGCCAATCATATGTAGGTTACCACGCCATGTGAATTCAGTGAGCAATTCCCACGACTTAATTAAAAGAGACTCAAATTTCTCTGATAAAGCCAAATCTGTCCGGCAGGGTCACTAGTTTGAATTAAATACAGCACGCTGTGTCACGTTGTCTACAGCCGACGCTGACGCGTGATTCGTCACGCAAGGGACATATTTGTGTGTACTTTTCGCTTTGTGGTCGGCGTTTTCTTCAAAGTTTGTTTTTTAAAATGACGCTAGTAAAAATTTTACACTTTATCATGGGCGCATGATATTACGTTTTAAACTTAAAATGACAATAAAATGACGTCACAGTCACGTGAGGAGCTTATTTTGACTCGTGGTCACTCGTGGTCATTCGTGGTCATTCGTGGTCACTCGTGGTCACTCGTGTGTTCTTTTAGTCACTATCGATAAACATTTTCGTTTCTTCAATAACGTGCGTGCAGACGGAACTCAAGGGCGCTTTATCGAACAGATTCCGGCATGTTTCATCTGTCCGCTCAAAATTGTTTGTGGAAATTTTTTATCGAGCAGCCGGGCCTCAGCTCTGGAAAGCCTGAAGTACGGATTTAGTCAAAGTCACAGTGTTCAAACCGTCTCAGCCAGGAAAATTGACGCTTGATTTTCTCAAATACAGCACTGCGTTTATGTGACTACTCTGCAAGGAATATATCAACCGCTGCAAACCATGCCGCATCTATACAATTTCCTGTGCTGCTAAACTGAAAATTGATGAAAATAACATCACTCGGCATCAATTTTTATGACTTCTTTTTACAGACCATTTTTTTAAATTCACAGGAATATTACTTTCTGCTTCAGACATGTCACCCAAGGGGAAAACCTCTTTTTTTTGTTAGCAATGAAAATTAGTCGCGCAGAGCATGTTTATACCCACAGAATTTCAGGCGTGTCACCCTATAATTCGTTTCTGCTCCAGGCGTACCGCCCAAAACAGAAGGGGAAACCATAACTTAGGTTTACTGTTAGAATTGAGAAATTATCGGCGCGGAGTATGTTTTTACCCACAGAATCTCAGGCGTGTCACCCAATAACTCCTTTCTGCTCCGGGCGTGCAGCCCAAAACAGGAGGGAAAAACCATAACTTAGTTTGCTGTTAAAATCGAGAAATTATAGGCGCGGAGTATGTTTTTACCCACAGAATCTCAGGCGTGTCACCCAATAATTCGTTTCTGCTCCAGGCGTGCCGCCCAAAACAGGAGGGAAAAACCATAACTTAGGTTTGCTGTTAGAATCGAGAAATTATAGGCGCGCAGTATGTTTTTACCCACAGAATCTCAGGCGTGTCACCCAATAAGTCGTTTCTGTTCCAGGCGTACCGCCCAAAACATAAGGGAAAACCATAACTTAGGTTTGCTGTTAGAATTGAGAAATTATGGACGCGGAGTATGTTTTTACCCACAGAATCTCAGGTGTGTCACCCAATAATTCGTTTCTGCTCCAGGCGTGCCGCCCAAAACAGGAGGGAAAACCATACTTATTTAGGATTAATTTCGCTGTTAGAATTAAAAATTTATAGGTGCACAGTTTGTTTTTGCTCCCCGAACATCACGAGATCAGACAAATATTTTTTGCTGCAGGCGTGCTGCCCAAATAGGAGAGGAAAACATACGTATTTAAACGTTCCACTAATACTCTTGCTTGATAAAACATAATTACATGTTCCTCTCCCAGACCAAAAGGAAAATATTACATACTTGTTTATCCCCTGATTTGATCTGGCCTTCTGAGCAGTGGTTCGGATTGCATTTGGCGGGATGGCGGGCTTTCAACCCGATTTTTGCGGGTTAATCAACTTTTGACGGGTTTTCGGTTTTTGGCGAGGCAGTTCGCACATAAACATTGAATGGCATGTTCAGAACATTTATCTTTATTCCTAACTACAATTCGGCTTTCTCTTAGGCTTGTTACCTGTGCTTTTACCCGTTGTGTGTCGACACGCTGACGTGATGAGATCGTGTTTCCAAAGTGGCATATTAGTTTGTATTACCTTCGCTTTGAACCCCTTTTCGTCTATCAGTGTATCAACAATGCGCCGATTGGTGAGGTTGATGCATTGATTGTTGCGCAGCTGTCATTTGTTGGCCACTCTCTTTACATATCAAGTATGACGAAGAACAAATCCATTGCCAGCTCTCGGAACAGAACCTTTCTCCCGTCATTTGGACACATAGATCTCGCGACAGAAGAACTGCATTCAGCGCGCACCAGTGTTTCCAGTGTTTATGCCGAGCCAATTCCACAATAAAGAACAATCAGCCACGTCGTAATAACGCGCGCCCGCCGAATGAACTCAAAATGGTTTGGAATTTGATTCTACAGGCACTGTACTTGCTCTTCTCTATATTTGGCTTTCAAGACGTCAAAACAATAACATTGCTGACAGACATTTCGCGGGACCGAAAACCACCATGACTATTAGGTGCAATCTAAGGCCCCGTCCACACTACGCCGGATAAATTTGAAAACGCAACTTTCACTCTGAAAACGCAAGAAATGTTTTCCGTCCACGCTGGAAAACGGATAAAATGTTTCCGGGCCCAAATGTATTGTTATTGCTCTACAAACGTCCCTGACAATCTTTGAAACCACTTGACGTGACCACGTGAGTCAGAGTTTTCGAAAAGTTCCGTTTTCAAAATGTTTTTCGTCCACACCAAAACGCAAAGCCGGCATTTTCAAATTTATCCACTTTGAAGAGCGTTTTCGAAAAGTTCCGTTTTCGTGGACAATTTATCCGGATTAGTGTGGACGGTAGGCCTAACCGTAAGAATAAAGTTGCGTTTTCAAGTTTATCCGGCGTAGTGTGGACGGGGCCTAATTAACGCGTTGGACTTCGCAACCCAACGCCTGGTAGGAAACCCTGTTGTGACCGGAATGCAGGCTCTGGGGCTCCTCGTGGTGTATCAGACTTGTACATGTAGGATGTGTAACGTCTGAGATTGCTTTTTCATACGAAGTAACTTCACCACAGGGCAGATAAAATGGGAAGTATCATGCTTTAATGTGCTGTGCTGTCACCAGTTTTATGGGATGTTAGCACTACAGATAGCCAAAAATGATACCGGGCATCATGTTCTAAAAGCATTCCAACATGAGATAAGGCTATTACGCTGTTCCCCAGTAAATCCCATTACAAAATGACAACACAGTTCCTCCACAAAACATGCCAGCAATTCACTCAACAAGGTTGTCAGGCTGTATAGCAAGCGTCACACCAGTACTGTCACGTGCATCGGAAAGCAAATTCAAAATGCTCCCGGCAAAAACGATCACTCAAGGCAAAAGCAAATCACTCATTGAAAATATTATTCCGTATGAAACATCATACCCGGCATGAGTCGGGAGCTATGGACGTTTGAATGCCGTGACAACAAAGCCGTGTGACACGCTCGTGGCCGAACAAAAACGGTGCTTGTGTCTGAATTATAAAGTTTTCCTTCGCGAAACATTTTAAAATTGGCACTGCGAAAGATGTGAAGTAACATCAAGCTGAGACGCAGATCAGCTTCATTTCATGTTTCGAGTTATTAGCCGCCAGTTGATGGACAACCGTGGTGCGGCCGCTTAAGGTGAAGTAATACGGGCAACATTTTCTTGCAACTTTTCGTGCAACAAAGTTGCGTAGCAAGTTGCGGCCTGTGTTGCGCGTATTACTACCTACGCATGCAACAAAATTTCGTGTTGCGAGTTGCGGCAACATGTTGCAAAGAGTAGACTCAGCTTCTACTTTTTGCAACATGTTGCCGCAACTCGCAACACGAAATTCTGTTGCAGAACAAGTTGCATGCGTAGGTAGTAATACGTGCAACAACAGGCCGCAACTTGCTACGCAACTTTGTTGCACGACAAGTTGCAATAAAATGTTGCCCGTATTACTTCACCTTTACAAACTCTTTATCAAACTTCCAAAAGACAAATTGCCGCTGCTTCGACAAAATGAAGCATAGACAATCCAAAATTGGCATCTTGACTAATTCAGGCATGCTCTGCTCAGTTCTGGAGTCAAAAAGGTACAATGTTATTTTTGGAGGATGCTCCGGTCACGTGACCCGTGAAAAACGAAAAATATTCCTACGGGGCCTTCAATAATTGTTTTCTCTCAATTATTATAAAACACTTTTTCGTGAATATCTGTTTGACCGAAATTAGAAGAAAAGAGGGCAAGAAAAATAAAGGGATCTCTTGGATCCGCCATGTGAAAAAACTGACTCGGCTATAATATCTTTGCATATAAACTCTCGACAAAAGTTCCTCTCCTGGGACCCCGCGTGTCTATTCATTGTACTAATGACGCCACAAGCGCACTGGCCACGGGCCTGTCTTGTTAATCAATAAAATACATCACGTATAACGTTAGCGCGTAATATACTCTTAGATATCACACGGTTATTTAGCCAATGAGGACGCGCGCAGTATCATAGTTACTTTATAAATGAAACAACTATGATACTACGCGCGTTCTGATTGGCTAAAAACTTATTTAAATAGATACACTAAGAAGTTAGATATTACACGGACGTTGTGCAAATTCAACGGCTCTTATTTTTACGAGTCCATTTTTTATCTCAGCTTTCATACAAGGCGTTCCAAAGTAATTTCGATTTTTCCAAAGTAGGCTATTCCACAGTTATTCCGTCAATATCGACCACTTTTCAAGATGTTGGATAAAACAGTCCGTCAAAAACAGACATTTCAAGCATTCTTAAAAGTTTGAGGTCTGTTTGTATGTAAAAACGGACTGATTTGACGAAATCGTCAACAGTTTTGCTAGCTGAAAGCAGTCAGTTTTGGAGACACCAATATTATCAAGCACAACAGTAGTTTAAATACATCACTTTATTGTCAAGTCAAAATTCAGAGCAAAGTTCTTCTAAAAACCTACCCCAAAAACCTGCATTCTGTTGAGCAGTACAATTTAATATTATTTTTCGGCTGCGAAAGGCTGGATTTTGGGGGTATTAACTCGCAGTCTACTCATCACAAACCTTTTGCTAGGATATTACGTCAGATTGACTGCTTTACTCCGTGTGGTTTGCGCACTTATGGGTTTGCTCATAAGTGGTCACCAAAAACGACCATCATTTTGCCTACATTAGGTCTGGCGAACTTCTAAGCGCCAAACTACGTTTAATAGACTTCTAAATTCGAAATTACGTCGGACGGACTTTGAGTTACAAAAGACGTCCGATGCACTTTCAAATCCCACTTCTTGTCGGACTTATAAATCCAAACTTACGTCCGACGGATTTCTAAATGCCAAATTACGTCTGACGGATTTCATGTTCTAATTTACGTCGGACGGACTTCTAAGTGCCAAATTACGTCCGACGGACTTCATGCTCTAATTTACGTCGGACGGACTTCTAAATGCCAAATTACGTCCGACGGACTTCATGCTCTAATTTACGTCGGACGGACTTCATGTTCTAATTTACGTCGGACGGACTTCTAAATGCCAAATTACGTCCGACGGACTTCATGCTCTAATTTACGTCGGACGGACTTCTAAGTCCTGCATTACGTCCGACGGACTTCATGTTCTAATTTACGTCGGACGGACTTCTAAATGCCAAATTACGTCCGACGGACTTCATGTTCTAATTTACGTCGGACGGACTTCTAAATGCCAAATTACGTCCGACGGACTTCATGCTCTAATTTACGTCGGACGGACTTCTAAGTCCTGCATTACGCCCGACGGACTTCATGTTCTAATTTACGTCGGACGGACTTCATGTTCTAATTACGTCGGACGGACTTCTAAGTGCCAAATTACGTCCGACGGACTTCATGCTCTAATTTACGTCGGACGGACTTCATGTTCTAATTACGTCGGACGGACTTCATGTTCTTATTTACGTCGGACGGACTTCTAAGTGCCAAATTATATCCGACGGACTTCATGCTCTAATTTACGTCGGACGGACTTCTAAGTCCTGCATTACGTCCGACGGATTTCATGTTCTAATTTACGTCGGACGGACTTCTAAATGCCAAATTACGTCCGACGGACTTCATGCTCTAATTTACGTCGGACGGACTTCTAAGTCCTGCATTACGTCCGACGGACTTCTAAGTGCCAAATTACGTCCGACGGACTTCATGCTCTAATTTACGTCGGACGGACTTCATGTTCTTATTTACGTCCATCAGAATTCTAACTTAGAAGTGCTAAGTCCCAAATTACGTCCGACGGACATTATGTTCTAATTTACATCTGACGGACTACATTTTGTGCTCCAAAATACGTCTTACGGACTTCCAAGTCCAAAGTTACGTCTGACGTATTTCTAGGTCCCAAATTACGTCTAAAGGACTTCTGACCCCAATTTACATCTGACGGACTTTTAAGTCAGTCCCAAATTACGTTTGATAATCTTCTAAGTCGTAAATTGCATCTAGTGGATTCTAAGGTCTCATTTTACGGTATCACCGCACCCCTCCCCGTCCCCCACTCTCCCCTCACGTTAAATAAATAAATAAATAAATAAATAAATAAATAAATAAATAAATAATAATAATAATAAAACATGAAACATGGGCATGAAACATATCAAAATGATTTTGTAAAATATCACAATGATTCTCGATGGTAGTTGCCATGGATATAATCTGATGATGAATGACGTCAGTTTTGTTAAACTTTTAAGTTAATCTTCCTTGGGATTTGACCAACTGGAACGAAATCAATGACACATACATGTATAAAAGGGCATGGCGGTCTAGAAAAATGTCTCAAAATTTTAGAAATCTGAAAATGTACACTTTTCTAGACTCTCATTATAAGCGTAAGCCTTAGGTTTCATTCCAATCTGTTAATTACTGAGGTAAAATTAACTTAGAATGATTAAAAATGTGTGATATCACTGATGTTGCAATAACATCCAATACATGGTGTCAGTGGCAGGCATTTCATAAACAGCCAGAAATTTTAAAAACAGCCTGATATATGACATGCCTATGTTTAGTTATTTACAGCCATTTAAATAAAAAATTCGTCATATAATATAATTTTTTTTGGGGGGGGGGGGGGGGGGGGGGGGGTGATACCCGCTATAAAACACACTGAAGTCTAAAATCAAGTGCTTAGTGTACTTTTAGACCTGAGCCCTGCTTGATAAGACTCGACAGGACTCACACTTCAAGCGCCGTGCTGCTGCTGTGTGAAAATGAACTCGACATTTGGCACGGCGTGCTCTACGGCAGGCCGGCTCAATTCATAAACTATGAAAATGTATTCGGCCGTAGCACGTATGAAACAACTGCCCGCAGTGGCACGACGTTTGAGAATGGGGCTTATAGGACTGAGTCTTTATAAAGGAAGCATTGCCGTTCTGGCAATACTACCATTCCTTGTTTAGCTGTTATATAAATTGCAAACAGTAATAACATCGAACGTATGATCGGTTCGAAGACAAACGAATACATACACTAATAGCACTTTCCCACCTATCTTTCTTCATCTCCAATCTTGTGCTCGCCGAAACCCGCTGTATGAGGATTACAAGTACTTCAACTTGGAGCCAGCAGTATCATACCCTGCGAGCAGAACCTTCTTCACTCTCTGCCAGCAGGGTAGCAGTATCACAGTTCGATCTTGAATGACTTGATATCCTGGAGGTCCCTTGTTATACTTTGGCTAGAGATAAACATCACAAAAGTAGACTTGAGAACGTGACTCTGAAGAACATACAATTCCTTGGTACCAAAAAGCAAAGGAAAGATCGAGATAATACAAGTAAACGTACCTTGAATCGATTCCAGCCATCGGACGTGAAAAGCCGTTTAGTTTAGAAAATGTCTGCCAAAACGTGGAGCTCTCATTGGCTTACGCGTGACATGTGACCTTTGAAGTAGTTCCCAGTCAAGACCGGGCGATATTTGAACCAACGGTTATTTCTACGGTCAAAGTCCATCGAGAAGGAGGCGTTCCGTGAAAGTTTTGGTGTATTGCTGTTTAACGATGTAACCTAACTGGATAGAAGTGAACAGAATCGTTATACATTCTTGTGGCGAAGATACTGCCGATCCGTTATTTGAAGCATTGTGTTGTGTTCGAACGGAGAAGAAGACAACGTGGCGGATTAGAGGAAGCTTACACGTCGGTTAGAAGAAAGCAGACGTTTCAAGGACGGCTCTTGAAAGTACAGCTGATGTTTCTTAGGTAAGTACTTGTAAATGATTTTTACTTATACGATTTGCATAGCGAAGTGCCAAGGCACTGGACGAAATATACATGTATTGTACGTATGCTTGAGTTAGTTTGAGCCGTTTTGCCCCTCAACGCTTTGGATGACTTGGGTTGCTGAAACGAGCGAACGCTTCGGTTGACTTGTTGTTGAAACGAGCAACCGCTTCGAATACTGCAACTCTCAAGGGGATCGATAGGGAATATGTCAGAATATTAAAGGTCCGAGCATGAATCAGGCTAGTTGTTACAGTGAGATTATTTCAAAGTTCCACTGTGGGAATGTTCTTACAGCGTTGTGTTGGCATTTTGGTTCACAGTTTTGAAAAGCCATACATACAGTAGCTCATGTGTTGAAACACCCGGACAAATATCAAGTCTTTAATATCTTGCCAATCTGTAGTTGTCTGTTCAGTCCACCTTGAGATTTAAAACTAGCCTAACAATGTGACTGAGGATGTGGGTGTGTGAAAGCTGGATACCATAATAAATTAAAGGTGAAATGTTGAGTGCTCTTTGACAGGTCAAGTCTTGCTCCAACTTGCACTCGAAATGTCAGCTTTTAAATTCCAGCTTTCACACATCACCATTTTCTCGATTGGTCATACTGTACAGTCAAACCTCTATTAAGTGGTCAACCTTGGGAATAGCCAACTGTCTGCTAATAGAGGTCAAGTTCACAGTATTTAAAAAGTATGGGGAGTGATTTCTGGGACTGTGATAAGTGACAAGAGGAAAGAGGGCCAAATAAGACTGTATATACTGTAAAATTGACCAATCTTGATGTGAACAATGACATCTTATTGTACCATATATGTGCAATATATGTATCATGTGTCATGTATCATTATATGGTTGTTGTGTTGGTGGTCGTTGTGTCATGTATCATTATATGTGCAGTACATGTATCATGTATCATGTGCCATTATATGGTTGTTATCTGTGTTAATAAACATTCCTGGTTGGCAATTTTCCTTAAGGATGTGAAGTTGAATGGAGTAGACTTTGCCCTCTTTTTACAAAGGCTCAAAAACAAGCTGGATGGGCAGGTTGCAGGGCCCTCAACTGAAGCTGAGGGATTCGATGACAAGATTTCATGTGGTGAGAATGTAATCACCATAATCAGGCAGGAAAGCTGACAACTTTCCAGAGGAAATGTAGCATTCTTTGCTGAGAGTGGAGGGTGTGCATTGTCAGTTTTTACCCTGGATGGTATGGAGGTAAGAATGCAAGGCAATGCCATGCATGTATGGATAATGGAAATGACAGAACATTCATGCTTTAATTATCATGGTGCAATGAAAGAGAAAATAGTGTTTGCAGAGATATACACTCTTGTCACAACCAAAAACAATTCAAGGGTTTACCTGCTTTGTTTTCTCAAACTCGTAACATTTGGCCAGCAATTCAGAAGAGGGAAGAGAGGTTGTATGTTTCAAAATAGAACAAAATTGACAAGCTGTTAGTCCTCTCATCCCCAAATTGCAAACTCATTGTTGAAATATTGGTATGGTTTATGTTTTGTGTGCTAAGTGTATTTACCTTTCTTAACTTTTAGGATTTGGTCAGGCAAGTGGAGGAAGTGGTGGAGTCAACTAAGAAAATAAACTTCACCCTGAGGAATATTGTTTCAACTGTGTTTTTTGGCGACGTGGCCAAGGCATTTGAAGTCGTTGCTGTAGTGAAGAGAAGTGGTGCCACACCAAAAGTTGGGTGCGTTCATGTACCAGTAACAGCTGATTCTGGTAAGAAATCCAAATTTATAATATATTTGGAGAATACCTTAACATGCATGCTTATAACTTCTTTGGATATTTCATCCCCTGAACTGCCCACTGTGTTCCATACAGTGTACAGTACCTTTAACAACCCATTTTCTTTTTTTCTCTTGCTTGCTGCTCTGCTTGGCTTTTGAATGTTGTACATTGTCCAAATAAACTGGGTAATAACATGAGCGTTTTACAACAGATTTAATTCCAAGCAGGCTTTTGACCCTCTCAACTTCATATTCTTATGACCTTGTTTTGTTCTAACCAGGGAGCTCACAAGGAATGCAGGAATCCATATGGGCTTTCGTGGTGGCACATTTCTCTTTCTCTGGGAGTATTCTCCTGGAGCAAGTGAACTTTGCCACCACGGAAAGCAAGGCCAACTTTTTTACAGTGCCAGCATTACATTCCCTGGCAATGTGGATGTGGATTGTTGGGCACTTCAGCAAAGTGGGAGACACTTTGCTGGATGTTGGCTCGGAGAATGGTAAGATAAATTGTTATAAATGCTTTCTACTTGTGAACGCTTTGTAATTGAATGATTATCACTGAAGCTACATGTACAGTACGTGATAAAAATATCACAAATGTTCTGTCACCTTACAGATTGCAACGCTTAAACTTTTGCTTTTTTTGTAAATTGATTTATTCTTGATCTTACTTTGTAGGTGTCGTGTCTGCTGCGTCAGTGTTATCGGGAAGGAACTGCATGGCAGTCGTCAAGCCGCATAAGACGTCTGCCGTCAGTGAAGAGATCCGGAAGACATTAAAGAACAGGTCAAGAAAGCTTTAGTAGCTTTTAATGCATGACATTAGGTCCGCCACGGAATTCTGTGTGACGTAATATCTCCCGATTCAACCCATTCCTACTCCCGAACCAATTTTTTGCCTTAAAACGAACGGGAACGCCTGCAATGCAGGCTAGACTTTAGTCCTTAGATTTTACATGTAGATTACGTCCGACGGACTTAAATTTTCAACTGGACGATATTTGGTCATTTTGGCGGACCTTAGATTTGAATTACGTCCGACGGACTTGGAGATTTTCTTGACTAATACAGTGTGTGTTATGACGGACTTTTGTGATTACGTCCGACGGACTTAGATTTTCAACTAGACGATACTTGGTCATTTTGGCGGACCTTAGATGTGAATTACGTCCGACGGACTTGGAGATTTTCTTGTCTAATACAGTGTGTGCTTTGACGGACTTTCATGATTACGTCCGACGGACTTAGATTTTCAAGTGGATGATATTTGGTCATTTTGGCGGACCTTACGTTTGAATTACGTCCGACGGACTGGGAGATTTTCTTGTCTAATACAGTGTGTGTTTTGGCGGACTTTTGTGATTACGTCCGACGGACTTAGATTTTCAACTGGACGATATTTGGTCATTTTGGCGGACCTTAGATGTGAATTACGTCCGACGGACTTGGAGATTTTCTTGTCTAATACAGTGTGTGTTTTGGCGGACTTTTGTGATTACGTCCGACGGACTTAGATTTTCAACTGGACGATATTTGGTCATTTTGGCGGACCTTAGGTTTGAATTACGTCCGACGGACTTGGAGATTTTCTTGTCTAATACAGTGTGTGTTTTGGCGGACTTTTGTGATTACGTCCGACGGACTTGGAGATTTTCTTGTCTAATACAGTGTGTTGTGACGGACTTTTGTGATTACGTCCGACGGACTTAGATTTTCAAGTGGACGATATTTGGTCATTTTGGCGGACCTTAGATGTGAATTACGTCCGACGGACTTGGAGATTTTCTTGTCTAATACAGTGTGTGTTTTGACGGACTTTTGTGATTACGTCCGACGGACTTAGATTTTCAAGTGGATGATATTTGGTCATTTTGGCGGACCTTAGAATTGAATTACGTCCGACGGACTGGGAGATTTTCTTGTCTAATACAGTGTGTGTTTTGGCGGACTTTTGTGATTACGTCCGACGGACTTAGATTTTCAACTGGACGATATTTGGTCATTTTGGCGGACCTTAGGTTTGAATTACGTCCGACGGACTTGGAGATTTTCTTGTCTAATACAGTGTTTTGACGGGCTTTTGTGATTACGTCCGACGGACTTAGATTTTCAAGTGGATGATATTTGGTCATTTTGGCGGACCTTAGACGTGAATTACGTCCGACGGACTTTTGTGATTACGTCCAACGGACTTAGATTTTTAAGTGGACGATATTTGGTTGTTTTGGCGGACCTTAGATTTGAGTTACGTCCGACGTACTTGAAGATTTTCTTGTCAACATAGTGTGTATTTTGACATGTTAAAGCAATAAACAATGTTTCATTTCAAAGGCTTGTGTGAGTGAGTCTGGCGACCTTCTGCTTTCCCCCCTATATCCTTTCCAAAACACATACATTTTGGAGACCTGCTTTTTATGGTCCGTCAAAAACAGCAGTCCTAACACTTCTTCATCTCATCCCTTTTCTTTTTGCTGAAAACAGCCCTTTTTGACGTAAAAACCCCGAACGTTGACCAGAGAATTTTACTTTGGAAAAATCGAAATTACTTTGGAACGCCTTATACACAATAACAGAAATATTGAACTTACCATGAAAACGATCCCAATCTGATTTATAAACGGACACAATTCCACTGCCTATCATTTCCCATTTTCCTTTGGGTTTCGCTGGTGAGACTCCACACTGAAGTCGGGCGACAATTGGCAAGAAGACCGTCTTATTCTGGATGGTGTGCTGATGGTCGAAAACAAACAAACTAAAAGAACAATATTCAAGTTGAATATGTGCGAAAAGGTTCACCAAAGACAAATCAGGACCACGACGCCCTTCGCGGTCAAGCGTCGTCGTCGCCACTAGTTTTGTGTTTCTTTGAAATTCAAAGCTGTTCAGCAATTGGCATACGCTGGATCCCCCACGGCCCAAGCTTTCGAGAGAGATGAAACTCGGTCTGGGCCCAAGAGAACAACTGCCATCGTATTGGCAACAAATAAGACATTCTACATTACACAATATTCAATGTTTTCTGCCTTAATTCAAATAAGACTTCTTCGGCCCGTTTCAGACGCGCCGAACCTAATGCAAATTAACTCAAAATGTGAGGAGCGGTGTCTGAAACGGGCCTAAGTCTTGCTGTTGTTGTCAAGACGCAGATACTCTTAACCAATCATGAATAAAAACGTATCAATAACGAATGATGCAATGGCAAGTAACGAGTAAATGAGTAAGCTATTAAGATAAAATCATCCTTACTGTATCGTATATATCTAGTAAGAGAGATAAATTTAAGTTAATCACTTTTGGTCAGACAACATATCCCCGGATAAAAACGAACAAACAAGCAAAGCACTGTTAATCTATGGAATTATTTTTCACATAACTAAATGCGTTGCTTACCTTTCTGATACTGTCCAAAAGTGTGATGGGCACAGTGATGTGTAAATCGAACAAAAACACGATGCTATCAGGGTCTTTGACTGTGTTCACTGCATCCTGTATCGCCATGGTTTTGTGAAACTCTCCTGTCTCCTTCAACAGGGTGCACTTCAGAGCAAGGGGGCTAGTTTGTAGAATCCTACTGATGTCATCATCGGTGCTCTCAAAGTCGATGATAATCAGGTGGAAGTTTCCATCCCCTGTACGTTTATATAGTTTAGTCATTTCAATAAGGAAGTATTGCACCCACCTCGCTTGATTCTTGACAGGCAAGATAAAGTGGATCGCAGTATCTCTTCTCCACTTGAGTCCCTCAGGAAACCCTAAATGACCTTCAAAATCGCTAAACACATACTCTGCGAGCCGTACAGACTTATGTTTTCGAGTGTCACGTAACTTCAGCTCCAGGAAGTAGCGGACACCCTTTTTCTTGTCTTTTTTTCCTTCAACGCGGATTATTTGCTCCAAGGAGAACCTCCTAAAAGAGGAATAGATAAAATGCATCTTAAATTAAGGTGTCTGACAAGTTGCAGAAGAAATTGCGAGTGCGACACCCCCTCTTTGTAACTTGCAACGCAACAAAAAATTGAAAGACAAGTTGCAGAAAAAGTTGAACAGTCTTAAAACTTCAAACTGTCGTGAAAACTCTACTTTTTCGCAACTTTGCGTGGTCTAGCTCCCTGCCAATGTGAGTGATTTGCCGATTCTTATCACCAGGAAATAAGGGTCAGGTAAGAAATAAAACACTTCCTTTTCTTCCTTTGTACCTGGGCAATAAATGCTTGTGGGAAATACAGTAGTTTTCTTTGCTTTGTTGTTCTTTCATTACGTTTGTCTTTCATGTGAGGAACTGCCAACCATTTTCAATTTTCACACCTGATTCACTTGCTAAATGTAATAATGGATTCGTTAATATTTCCTTCTTTGTTTAAATTGTCTGTTGAAAACCTATCAAGTTTATTGAACACGAATAAAAAGTGCTGTACCTGCACGAAAGACAAAATACGTATGGTGCTACATTTTTGACTGAATTCATGACTTCATGTTGTTTTTTTCTTGTTGAATTGATTGTGTTTGCTGTCAGGTTTTTTTACATGCAATCCATGTAATTGTACAGTATATGTTCACTTCACGAATTTTGCAAACATCTTCCAATAAGTAGAACACAAAGAAATGTATGGTACAGTGCACTCATGACACCATTACACAACTATTGTCTTTTCTAACTGGATTACACTTTCCTTAGTGTTTAATTTCATGGTTTTCTATCAATAATTAATTTAATAATTAATTTAATTATTTATTTATTAAATAGTAGCTGCCATACTTTGTTTTACACTTTTTTGTCTTTGAGAACTTGCATGATTTTCTATCAATTAAAATGTAGCTACACATACTTTGTTTTACATTACTTGTCTTTGAAGACTATGAATTTCATTTCAAATGCATATTTTTCTTTGTTACTGAATACAGCTCAAAATTATTGTGCAATGTTTGATTTATTTTACCCCTTAATAGAGATAGTGAACTGATTTTCATGGTTTTCATTATCATGGTTTTCATATTTAAGTTATTTATGTTTGCTACTGGCATATTGTACAGTGGAGTGTTTTTGTACAGTACAATATATCATTTTTAACTATTTAGTGATACCGGTACATGTATGTATTATTTCATAGTCATTATTTTCAGAGTGCAAGATTAGCCTCACTAAATTTGGCATTAGGAAAATAATGTAATTTATTGCTGCAGTTCCTTTTGCTGTTTTGAATTAGCTGTTTAGCTGGTATACATAATGTTCAGAAAAGATTTACTGCACTAGCAGCTGGTGTGAGCAGAAAAAAATTGCCCTCTAAACAAGTTGGAATTAATATAGATAGCACTGACAGAGACTGTTAAATACAGTATGTAGAAATTGAGTCCTGGATGCCTTTAGAGACTCAAGGTCAATAATCAATTTGCAAGCCAGGATACTAACTGTACATCATTAAGTGAAAAGAATCAATTTGTATTTACCACTGACAGTGAGAAAAGTGTTTGAGTGGTGTTACGAGAATCAAAAGTTTAATAAGTTTTCATTTGAGCAAGCAAATCCTATACAGCTCCACAATAATTGCTAGTGAGATACTATTCCAGCTGTATAATTACCACCAACACCAACCCACCCCATAATGTAACCCACTTGAGAAGTATGTATACATTTTACCTATGAATGTAGTGCAAAAACTGACTTGACCTGTATAATTTCTTAATATTGTGGGACAAAATAAATTACTGTGAAATGGACATTGGCATGATTTTGTGTGAAAGAGAATATTATCATGATGAGAACTTTCAAGACCACCCTACACATATAATATAATTACTGCACGCTTCAAAAGGCAATGGGGGGGGGGGAGCAGTCTCCTCTCATGTGTGCAACCACATCCCCAATATCATGTAAATGCTAATATAGTGTCATCTGCTTTCATTGAGCTGTGTGGTGTAATCATACATGACAGCTCTAGCCAGCAGTGTCATACATAATCGATTAGGGCGTGGGGCTTCTGCGAATATCGTATTTCTAGTAGAATATCTATATGATACTACCCGCGCTCTGATTGGTTAGAAAACCATTTTCCCACGCCCTGCGTGGGTACTAATCTGAACACCATATCGTTTTTTAAAGTTTTTCGTTCACGGGGCGACCTCCCCGCGCAGCGGGGTTTGCTGGGTAAAACACTGGAACAGAATCTTCAACCTCGGTCCCAGGCTCTTTCCTCTCGCGACCTTGAATCTCGAGTTTTAATGTTTTTCTTTCACGGTGTAACCTTTCCCGCACCGCAGTGTCTTCTGGGAGTCGCGACGAACTTCATTTCATGGACCGAAAGATGTTTTTATCGACTGAACTGAAACCGGGAAGTACTACGGTCTAACGCGATGGTTTTCAAAAGCGGAGCTAAGGAAGGGATGACAAGGCAAGCGAACAACGATACACTAAAAAACAGGACGAAAATGCGATGAGTGAAACAAGCGATTGATTTATAGCTAAACCAATCTAATGGCCTAACGTGGTTACTGGCACTTGAGAGCAATGCCCAAGAAACATATCAGGACAGAAAGGGTGCTTGAAGGCCGTCCGAAAGCTGGGCACACTATAACTGAAATGTATTTTACATGTCTCAAGATAGGCTTTTTTTACTTTGTTCACTCAACTCGTTCGTCCTGCATTGCTTCGAGCTAATATCGAACATTTTGTGGCCGTAAAAGCTTGTTGTTGAAATGCTATCAGTTTAAACTACAGAAATTTGTTTTGACCGTTTGAGTGAATTCATTGACAGTGCCGGTTAAATATAGTCTGTATCAACTTCGAGTGTCATACAGTTCAGAGCACGGCCCGATCTTACTGTATGACTTGAAAAAAAAAAGTTTTCAAATTAAAGAAATACTTCACCTATGTTGTTCCTTGTGTGCTTTTATTCCTTAAATGTGTATCATTTCTGGGCAATTTAAATTAATGTTATTTGAACTGTATCTTTTTTTTGCTGCGCACTACATGCATGGCTGCATTTTTAACACTTCAAGAAACCCCTTAACATCAGGACAGTAATAGAATATCTTGTGTTGTGACTTTGCAGGATGATAATTTTGGAGGCATTGAAACTAAAGTTTATATTTTCACTAGGATTCACAACTACCTTTACCATTTCGATGGTGTAAAGGTCAAAAGTATAAGATGCAAAACAAAGATTTAAGAAATGCTTATAATATTTAAATATTGTTAGGCTGTAAGAGTGAAATAATATACTGAAACAAGTTCACTGTACTGTACTTCAGGTTCAGAAAGAGGTCCTTGACACAATGTAGAAGTGTATTGAACAGTACATGTATAGAGGAGGGAACTCTGTAAACAGTGTTTAGCTCAAAAGTGTTGTTATGATGATTTACAGAAGTTCAAATTTGCATGATTATAATTTTGCAGGTATTATAATGCTATAGTGTTTATATATTCACTGAAAGTCACTATGACCATTACGATGATGTAACTGTCAAAAACATAAAATGCAAAACAAAGATTTGAGAAATAAAATCCCATGCTTTTTTTTCTGAGGGGTATTTCACCCTTTAGGGTTATATTTTCCTGGCATGGGATTTTGTGCTTTAGTACATGTACCAGGAACACATTCAACAATATTGAAAACTTTTGAAATGTAGGATGTATTACTTACAGGTACTTGAGAAATATTTATACAGTATTTCGCCAATGAATGGAGTGCAAAGACCGTCTCTGTATACTTTCTTAATATTTATGAAACAAAATAAATCACTGTGAAATGAACATGGCATGATTTTGTGTGAAAGAATAACTTTCATGACCAACCAACATATATAATAGAATTACTGTGCTCTTCAAACAGCAATGGGTAGAGTTCTCATGTATGCTTACACCACGCATGTCAATATCATGTAAATGCTGATATGCAGTTGAAGCTCCCGTAAGTAGACACAGTTATGGACACTTTCTATGCTTACTGTGGGGAACTGTCTGCTTACGAGAATGGGTAAATGCAAAATTTGACTTAGCTAGAGTTTAAATAGGTTTCGTAGATGCGTTCGTAAGTAGTGCTGTCCGCTTACGAGAGTGTCCGCCAGAGAGCTTCAACTGTAGTGTCATTTGCCTTCAGTCACATTACATGAGAGCTCTACCCAACAATCATAATCGATTACCTGGGCGTGGGACCTTTGCGAATATCGTATTTCTAGTTAAGGGATTTTAATCTCTTAAAAGAGAGAGCGTACTTTGTTTGAACGATGAGACCATTGAACAATACATAATTACATAACCAGATAATTGATAACAAAAGAATTGTACACTACAACAAAAGGTCAGTATACTTGAATAAATTCAGTCCAGGCTGCATTGGTCGATCAGGTTAAAAACTCAATTAGTCAGGCCAGGTAAGATTTGGCCGACCGGATTTATTCCCACGCCCTGCGTGGGTACTAATCTGAACACATATCGTTTTTGAATGTCGTTCACGGGGCGACCTCCCCGCGCAGCGGGGTTTGCTGGGAAGAACCTCGGAACAGAATCACGTCACCGCGCAGCGGGGTTTGCCAGGAAAAAAATCACGTCCATGTGCAGCGGGGATTGCTGGGTAAAACCTTCAACATCGTTCCCAGGCTCTTCCCACTAGCGGTTGATTTATAGCTGAGATAATCGGTCGACCGTTCACAGCTGACTCGCATTTACCTTCTTGGATCGAACTTTTATAAACCATTTGAACTGCCTAAACGTGGTTACTGGCACTTAAAAGCAAGTTATGATCAAGAGCAAGGCCCAAGAAACAATTCAGGACAGAAAATAGTGCTTGAAGGCCGGCCGATAGCTCCAAGGGGAGTGTGGACACGTAAATTTACTTTGCTCACGTCACTCAACTCGTTCGTTCTGCATCGCTTCGAGTTTATCGAACATTTTGTGACCGCGGTAAAACTTGGTTGTTGCAATGCTATACATTTTCACGACAGAAAATTGTTTTGACCGTTTGAGTCTTGACATTTAAATCAACTTTCCAGTGTCGCATACAATGCAGAGATTATTTTACCACTTGACAACTTGCTCAGACAAAATCACAACATATCATTCACACAGAATAATCTTGGTGTTTCTGTGCATTTGATTATAGTAAACCATTTCAGTCTATCAAAGCACATATCAAAATATTTGTCCTCTGTGAAATTATACCTGCAGTGCTCAGTCTAAGTTTTGAACACGGAGTAAAAAAATCGTAAAACCTTTTGTATTTCAAGGGCTTGTGAGTTTTGGTTTGAACATGCAGTTTTTTAACTGCCCAGCGCTGTTCATGTACTGTATAACACTGTGTAAGTACTATAAGTCAGTGGCCTAAACTTTAGAGTACCCAGCCAATAACTTTCTAAATACAGTCTTTGTTTTGTCTTTGCTTTGTTCTAGAAATATCAGATATATCAGAATATATTAGAAATAATAAGTGGCTGGGTGTGCTATAGTTCCTTCATACAGGTAACCATCCCTCTCTAAGTAAGCTTCTCCCACAAGGTCAATTTTAGAAATATGCCTCTCTGTCTAATAAGCTCCTCCCCTCCCCCCCCCCCCCCCCCCCCCCCTTTCCCTTGCTATAAATACATATCCTGTATGAAATGTGTATAAACAGAATGATGTTTCAGTAAACTAGAAATTATTATGAATTGTTATTTTATCAATTTGGCATCGGGAAAAGAAGTGTAATTTATTGCTGCTTTTGCTTTTTTGAACAAGACAGGCCCGTGGCCAGTGCGCTTGTGACGTCATTAGTACAATGAATAGAGACACGCGGGGTCCCGGGAGAGGAACTTTTGTCGTGCGTTTATATGCAAAAGATATTATAGCCGAGTCAGTTTTTGCAAATGACGGATCCAAGAGCTCCCTTTATATTTCTTGCCCTCTTTTCTTCTAATTTCGGTCAAACAGATATTCACGAAAAAGTGTATTATAATAATTGAGAGAAAACAATTATCGAAGGCCCCGTAGGAATATTCTTCGTTTGCAACAACCCAGTTTTCATTGCTTTCCGATGCACGTGACAGTACTTGTGTGACGCTTTCTATACAACCTGGCAACCTTGTTGAGTGAATTTTCAAGCTGACATGTTTTGTGGAGGAACTGTGTTGTCATTTTGTAATGGGATTGACTGGGGAATACCCGACATCTTAAGTAGCTGTAAGACAGCGTAATAGCCTTATCTCATCTTCCCAGCGTGTGCATCATGTTCAAGTAGCTGTAGCACATTAAGGCCCCGTCCACACTACGCCGGATAAATTTGAAAACGCAACTTTCACTCTGAAAACGCAAGAAATGTTTTCCGTCCACACTGGAAAACGGATAAAATGTTTCCGGGCCCAAATGTATTGTTATTGCTCTACAAACGTCCCTGACAATCTTTGAAACCACTTGACGTGACCACGTGAGTCAGGGTTTTCGAAAAGTTCCGTTTTCAAAATGTTTTTCGTCCACACCAAAACGCAAAGCCGGCGTTTTCAAATTTATCCACTTTGAAGAGCGTTTTCCTAACCGTAAGAATAAAGTTGCGTTTTCAAATTTATCCGGCGTAGGTGTGGACGGGGCCTAAAACATGACACTTCCCATGATGAAATTACTTCGTATGAAAAAGCCATCTCAGACGTTACGCATCCTACATGTACAAGTCTGATCACTAATATGTTCAAGACTGCTATGCATTAAGCTTTAACGCAAAATTCTGGGTCGATACGAAATTAATCTCTATCGGAAGCTGCAGACGTTTGAATACCGTGACAACAAAGGCGTGCATCACGGGCTTGTGGAGCGAACAATTACGGCTCGGATAGTCGGATATCAACCTTGAAGACTTCGAGGTATTCAGTGACAAATATTCTCGATGTAATCGCCTGCCGGTCTTTCCTGCTTTTGTTAAAGCGGCGTGAGTGAAAGCTAAGTAGCTGATGATTCGTGATTCCCCGTTCTATGATATTATGCTCGTGACATTTCATTGACAGATCTTGTATCTTAATCTCGCGTGATATTTGCCTCAATCCTATTAGTAATTCAATATCCTCAGACAATAAACAAAGAACCTTTACTGCACGCAAAACGAAGTTAAACGCCGACTGTTCGTATACGCCGCGCGTTACACAAAGCCGCAGAGTTTCCGACAAAGGGAGACGCTCTGCCCGCAGGGAAAAGTTCAAGTTCTATCAAGTTTCGACACGTCTTCTACTACTTATTCGATGTTCTTTCACACAAATATTGCTCAGAACACAGATACATTGGTTGAAGCGGTATCTATAATCGAGCATTTGCAAAACACAACCCTTCGTACTTTACGGGGGTCCCGCTGGTAACACATCAAGCATTTGTGTACGGCTATTTTCAAGTCTTCCGACGCTTAAAAACAATGCAAGCCAAAATCGCTCTTAAAGTATGGCTTCCGTGCATCCAGAAAGCCAACCGATGATCGTTTTGTTTGGATCAACAACTGAAGGACCGGAATTTTTTTCTATATCCCTTGACAGAGAAAACACATTGTACTTGGTTCTGTGATTTTGATCTCTGAATACGTCTGATCTTGCAATGCCTGTGTTT
The DNA here is from genome assembly GCA_964036295.1 of Plumapathes pennacea. Lineage (NCBI taxonomy): Eukaryota > Metazoa > Cnidaria > Anthozoa > Antipatharia > Myriopathidae > Plumapathes > Plumapathes pennacea. The sequence continues at coordinate 7,993,643 of OZ038472.1, read as the reverse complement.
TAACACATTTTAAAATACAAACGTATCTTAGCACCTCGGTTACTTTTGGCAATCTTCTTTTTGAGCTTCTAGCTTTCTCGCAGCGATGGTTTAGTGATCCTAATTTTCTCTTTCCATTTCCATCTGTGGCTTTTTATTGTTTCCATGTTGTTTACATGCACGTTCACGGAACGCATTAGCATTGTGAAGTACGTAAGCTCGGGTATAATCATGAACTTTTGACGACTTTGGGACATTCTTTGAAATGTATTCTTGTATTAGTCGCCTGCTTTTCTACTCTTGTTCAAAATGCGTGAAAGGTAATTCAATGGTACGTGGCTTGGCTCACGACTTCGTCTTGGAGGACTTCGGTTTTCTTTCACATAAACATTTGTGGGTATACAATAAAACTGAGCGAAGCAAGATCTACCAACGGTCACTTTCTCCTCAGCCATTTCCTAATTTTCAAATAATAACGCCATCTGTTCCACTGATTGTTTGACCTTCATGGCACCGAGCCAAAATGTAGCAACAACAACATAAATGCACGCAGAGTGAAATTTTGATTCCAAACAAAAGTCAGATTTTCTGACGCTTTACTTGTATCAGCAAGAATAATACAAAGTAAAAGAATACAAAGTACCTTCAAGTTCACCCTCATACTAAACAGTTCCATATAATCCGCTATCAAGCGCTTGTCAAGAATCGCCGTCTTTACACAGGTCCTCGTCTTTGTATCTCGAGCGCCTTCGTTCAGCTTGTTCCTTCAAGTTCTCCAGGTTCTGGATATCAGATTCTTCGTACATTTCTGTACAGTTGTGCATAGTTATGCAGTTCATTGATAAGTTCATTGCATTTGCTTTCATGGCTTTCAGTATGGTTTTTGAGGCTGAACGGACCGACCCAAGCCAAAACCGCTCAATGAAATTTAGTATGGGTCTACCGCAGCCGGCGTATGCGTTTGTAAGTAAGATGAGCGGTCCATAAAATAATCCACAGAGCCAACTAAGGGAAGCAACTTGCTGTCTTCAAAATGGCGAAACTGCTCGCCCGCCAAGTCACTTGATCACAACGTCATCACAAATCACATGATAATATCAATCAATCATCGCATGCAGATCTCTAACCCAGAAAAATAAAAAAAAAAAAAAAATCGCTGCATTTTATAGCTTGTGACGTCACAAGCAATTAGCTGTTTAGCTAAAATAACATTACTGTATATAATATAATGTTCAGAAGAGATTAACTGTATTAGTAGCTGGTGTGGGCAGAAAAAAATTGCCATGATCTAAACAAGTTCAAATTAGATAACACTGACAAGTCAATGCCCCAATCAATGACTCAAGGTCAACAATCAATTTGCTAATTTATACTCTATTCATATTCTAATTATGAAGAGTCAATTTGCATTTACCACAATTAGTATCATTTTACTTAAGCCAGTGCTTTACTACATTAATTTCTTCCTTTTCCTAGATAAATTTGGTGATGATCATTATAGTTTAATAACTTTTCTTTTGAACAAGTTTTTCTTTCCAATGCAGCTGCATGACATTAATTTCTGGTGAGATATTATAATATTTAAACTGTAATTACTCCAACACAATTAGCTTCCCCACCCACCCACCCACCAACCTATCTCATACCACAGAACACACTTTACAACAATCCTAATTATACTCTGATGCTTGTTTTGTTTTCCATAGGTCCCTAAATATCAAGACAAACATGAAGTTCACCAAGTCCAACTGGAAAAAATATCTTTCTGCGATTAGGAAGAGTTAGTTTATACCCACAATTTGGCATGGGAAATGAGACTTTTTAAAGACAAGAATGTCAATACAGTACTAAACTGATGCTCTTCTTGTGTCACACAGTATCTTACAGTACTTGTGGTGGATAATGTGCAAATCTGACTCTCATTTGTCTAATATTCTGTAGAATTATTGTATATTTATAATGCATTTTTCCATTTTCACTCACAGTAGAGTACAGGGGAGAGTATCGGGTTAGGGCTATATTTCTCTGGCATGGGATTTTGTGTGTTTGTACATGTACTATAGGCAACACTTGCAACAATTGAGAACTTCTGAGAAGTATATTGTAACCTACTTGAGAAGTATCTATATATTTCACCTATGAATGTGGTGCTAAGACTGACTCTGTATACTTTCTTATGAGACAAAATAAATTACTGTGAAATGGACATGGCATGTTGAATAATATCGTGAGAACTTCCTTCTTTCAAGACCATCCTACATATTATATAATGAAATTACTGTACTCTTCAAACAGCAATGGGACCCTGGTGAGGGGGGAGTACTCCCATATATATGCCATATAGGTATGTGCCACCCCAAAGGGTATTGTTTTCAAACATTTTTAGTCTGAAATAGGGTATCGATTTTGTGTTTTTGGCCTGGGATAGCATATATAGAAGTGTGTTGCCACGGACAATGCATGGCAAATGGAAGAAAAAAACAGGGTGGAAATCGTTGCAAAAGAAAAAAGTCTCAAAAATAGGTCTAAAATAGGGTATACATTTATGGAGTATGGGTCTGAAATAGGGTATACATTTTGGAGTCAGGTCTGAAATAGGGTATATATTTATGGAGTCAGGTCTGAAGTAGGGTATAGTAAATCAGATATTTTGGTCTGAAATAGGGTAAGGGTTTTCAGGTCCAGGTGGCACACCCCCACCCAACATTATGATGAGTGTCCCCTGGAATGGAACACATGCTAATATCATATAAATGCTAATATATTGAAATGTGTGGTGTACATGAGAGCTCTAAGCAATGTCATGCATAATCGATTACTTGGGCGTGGGACCTTTGCAAATATCGTATTTCTAGTATAAGTAAGTACAAAGACATGGAAATGACGAATCCTGAAATATAAAGACTGCGAGTCGTCCCCTACTTCAAAGACTGATTTATGTGTTACAGAAACTGCAGTCGCCGGTTATTAGAATAGTGAGGCCGTGTGCAAATCTATGCAATTGGTGAAGCAGCGTGAAGAAAAGATGTCTGAACATTGCATGAAATTTAATTCGGAAACCGTGAGACAGAAAGGCAACAATTACAAGTTCAAAAAACATTTTCTAACCTTTACACCTTCGTCTCCTGTGGCTCGTAGCCAGTCACTAGATGGCCTAGATCACCCGAGTTACACACGAATAATTGTAGGCTTATAGTGATAAAGGCACAAACACTCTTTGCCAATGGGTCTGTCTCGGCTGTTGGCTCGGTCAGCATAAAAGCCGTGGAATCTATCCAATGGAGTTGACTGTCTTCCGGCAAAGTACAAGTAATGCTCAAGTAAAGCAAACAAATGTACAAACTACCTTCTTCGGCAGGATTATAGTGCTGTTGTGCAGACATGTTTTCGTCGAGTGACACTTTGCCCTGAAAGTTGAAACATTCTCGTCGGTTCTTTTGAATTCTTGACAAACAGCGGGTCTAATATCCGACGTAATTCTTGTGAAATTCATCTTCATTTAGCAGCCTGTCAACTTTTCCAAATGAACGTGACTTATGTTCCGTTTTCATTCATGGACTGATTTGAGCGAAGTGCCGTGAAACAGACTTTCCGATTGGACGAGTGTGCGCTTTGACGGTTTTCGAGAGAATCTTGAACTTGATCATTCGCCGAAGCGGCTCGTGATTTTGAACTTTTTCTCGTGCTCTCCCAACATCCCGCGTATTTATATAACAGTAAAAGACATGGAGACTCGTGTTATATTGCTTAAATATATTACGCGTTCCCGTGTAATATAGCCTCATCTAAACACTTGGGAAGTTGGGAGAACATGAGAGTAGCGTAGGGCTAAAAGTGCAAGGCCGTTTTTTATAAAATAATTAGTCAACAAAATACACGTATCACGTCTAACATGGTCTTTTAGGCAATCATCATAATTCTTTTATAAAGCATGTTATAACATAGTTACGATATAAGTCACGTTCTCCCGGCCGTGCTGAATAATATGACGTGAGCAAATGCCGCTTCCTTTCGATTTTTTCTAGCTTTCCTCGTTTAAAAATTAACAGGCGCCTTACAACTCAGAATAAAATAGCTTTATTTTCCCGAAGAAGTTTGTAATACATGGAGTCACACCGGCATCCAAAGGAAATGATGTCTGAAAAATTCTGTATTTCAACGGTCGGCACAGAAAATTGTATAAATCGAAACCCACCTATTTCTTGGCGGCTTAAGTCTCATGGAAGGTGAAATCCATCACAGCAAAGATAAATATCCACCAAGCCTCCAACTGCTTTGAAATGAAACGGCGTTCATTCATTCCGAAAGCCGCCATACTTGCAGTGTTTACAGTACAGTTTGCTGGCTGCTGGCAACAAACAAGTCCGCTCGGCAAACATTTTTATCGCTTTCGTAGATGGTCGGACTGTTCACAATGTTCGACTGATCACTTTGCATTTCCAGACCCTCATTGTCTGCCTTTGTTCAAGGCGAATCTCAGTTGTTTTGAAGCGGCAACGTGAATTTCCTGGGTACATTTTAAATCTTCAACAACTCAGTGTACCGTTCAAAACATTTACAGTCACCAATTCCAAAGACACCGCAGGCTGCTCCTTACACCACGCCAGAATAACAACACTCTCAGTGTTTTCGTCGATTAAACAACATCTCTTTCATCGATTCTCATCAAATTATGACGGAGATGTAAACTGTGGCGTGTTTTTAATCAGCCAATAAGAGAGTTTGTTTTACCATCAAAAGAGAATTTTGCATTCAGTCAGAAATTAAAATTTGTTTTTCGCCCAAGTTGTTGTCGCTATGTTATAAAAGAATTGGTTCATGCTTTTAGTTGTGCGTATATCGAGTTATGGATGCACTTGGGAAGTTTGGAGAGCACTCAAGAAGCTAGAGTTGCTCTCGGCTGCGCCTCGAGCAACTCTTACGCTTCTCTCGTGCTCTCCAAACTTCCCGCGTGCATCCATAACTCGATATACGCACGCTAAGCATGAACCAATTCTTAAATATTGGTGATTCTACATTCCTTTTGTTTAGTGAAAGGAATAGAATGCAAATTGAAATGGAGTAAATAGCTACTGCATTGTTAACTTGCATCGAGGTGTGAAGGTATGCTACCTTCCTGCTTCAGTTAATTGCTCAATATTTTAATTAGCAAACTATTGAGTGTGTGAAATCTCGTATCTGGAGTCGCGCGATGCGAAGCTACCCAAGATAGTTTTTAACCGCGAATCATATAGGCCTTATAGAGTGCATACAGGCACTAAAATAAGAACCAAAATTCGGCCGACTTAAACTGCAACACGAAATATATAATATGACTTAACTGTATTTATGCATTGGTTCGGCTCATGTAAGATCGCCCTTTGACACAGAGTCGGTCTTCAGCCGTTGTAATATTTACATTCGGAATAAAATATATAAACACTGCAAAAATTACATAACCTTCTTACTTACTTCCCGTTTTGTCCTTGAAGTGCTGACACGAACTGACTCACAATTTGTTCCGCATCTTCCTTCGGCAAGACTTCATTTGGCCTGAAACACCTGGGCGAAGATTTTAGATCAATTCCTTCATTAATCTGAACAGCATCTTCAGGAAAGAGGAACATTATGTGCCGGTTTGACTGCCATATGCCACTGTTCTTTCTTACGAATCCGTCTTTCACAACATAACTGGGTTTGTAAGAAACAACCGGCAATACGTCTCGTAAATGCTGTTGTTCAAAAGCTGCGGTGTTGTAATAATACTGTAAGACTTCTTCTGTGACAAAAGCGGGCAGTGTTTGTTTGGAGTGGCTTGGTATCCGTAAGGTCTCTTTGAGTTCATCATTAATGCATAGTCCACAACGTTCTTCATTTGTGTCAGCGCAAAAGGGTTTCAGAAATTGTTCTGTGATCATGCTGAACTGTTCTTTTCCGGGGGCTTTCCATAGCACCTCCACATGGCCTTCTCTCCCAGCGTTCTTATGTAAAGACTCGATAAAATACCTCTGGTCACTGCTTAGATATATTTCTCTTGATATCTGTGTGGGATATTTGTTGTACTCTCCGGGTTGTGTCCAAGCATGAGTTTTGTTGTCATAAACACCGGCAATGAATCGAACTTGAGTCGGGTCTCCGTTTGGACTCAGCCATAACTCTGAAGTATCATCGGACGTGATGGCAAAATTATACTTCCCAGTCGACGGTGGATGTAAAAATCCAAAAATCCGTTGACCGACGTGTCCTCCGTCCAAAATTTTGCTTGAAAAGTTCATAACAAAATTCCTTTGATTAGGCAAACAAGGAAAAAGCGGCCATTCCCTAATATTGCTCACGTCAAATCCACAAATGTTCCACACATGAAGATTTAGTTTTCCTGCAAACTTTCCGGCTTTTGGGAACTGGAACTCTGGTTTTGCGTTGTCCGATGGATTTGCTGCGTGGCGAAGGCGACCTTCAAATTCCACTGCACCAGAGCTGAACGCTGTTTCGGCGGTCGACAGTCTTTTATCGTTATCACCAGACACGAGAATGATACCGATCATTACAAAAAGAAGACAACAAACACCAATAAGGAAGAAGAGCACTCTCTGCGAACATGTGAGAGAAATAAAGCGAAATCTGACAGCGGACGACGGCATTTTCGACATAGCACTGCGAATACGATGCAAATTCGATGTCCAAGGAGGCGGAGCTTACCCTTTTACAGTGTGGGTCAGCAACCCGTGGCCCACCACAGGCGGCCCAATCGCGTGGGTCGTTATAAGGGATTAGTATAGAGAATATCACTCGATCGCTAAACTGCGATTTTAGAGCCGTTTTCGGATGACTGTCGAAAGCCAAAACCAAAGTAATCACACAGGCCAATCACAGAGACTGAGAGAAAACAGTTCAGCCAATCAGAAGCCAAAGTAATTCACGTTTGGTCTTGCGTTTGGTTTTACTTTCCAATCAGCAATGCGAGTACACGCCATCGCTTGCGTGAGAAGTGTTTGGTTTTGGTTTTGATTTTGTTCCTGATTGGTTAAGAAGGCTGCCAAACTTGTGTGGACCAATCGCAAAGCGTAGCAAACGCAAAACCAAAGCAATCACACGATTACTTTCGACAGTCATCCGAAAACCGCTCTAACAAGAATAATAACAACCTCGTTCCAGGCTCTTTCATCTCCCGACCCCCGCCCCCGAAGAAAGACCCTGGTTCAGGCTGGTCACCTGTCGGCCAGAATCTGGCCGGTTGCAAAAAAGGAAACCGAGGGAGGGGCCGTTAAGTCGGAAATTTACTTTACTTTGTTTACTGGGGAAAGAAAAATTTGGATATAAAAATTTAACACCTCCCATGTAGTTTACGCTGCGTCTGAACAAAAAGTCAAGTTGTTGCAGGCCTTGTAGTTCTGTGGGAGACCACCGCAAAAACGTATGCGGAAAACAGCCAATAATGCACTTCTCGAAACAGCGGAAGAGTTTTACAGCAGCTCGTTGCCACAGAGCGAAGGTTTGCTACATTTAATCTGCAGACCATGTGAAAGACGCCTCGACAACTTCAGAGCTTTCAAAAAGGCAATTTCGAGAGTCAAGGCTCCTTCGGAAGGGTGAAAAGATGCATTTAAACACGAAGGCGTGCTATAAAGGCCGTTGGCCGCCTTTTTCGACATCAAATTTGCATAATGTTTGTTGAATCGCACGTGCGTCCACAGCGTTCAGAAGTTGCTCTGTCCATGAAATTTCTCTGCAGCAACTAAAAGTATCCTAAAATTAAACACATACGGGCAATTTTAATGTGGAGTCCTGGACGGAAGGGTTTGAAATTTTGCTCTTGGCTGCCAAAATACATTTTGAATTTCGCGGTGCAATGCGACGCATGGCTGCCCACCAAGCATATTTAATTTCTTACTTTGAAGATTATTCTTGGATTTTACTCAAATTGCACTCGAAATGAATGTTTATGTGATGGAAAATTGGTGAGGCAACATTATCTTGTTTTGCGTGGTATTCAAGTACAAGGAAAACAAAATTTGGACATTTTTGGCGTTTTACTAATTAGGAGCTGTTGTCTCGGTCGCCGTTGATTGACAAGTGGCTCTGCGCTTCCCTGGGAAGCACCCTTTTATAGTGCGCCCTCGTGTTTAAGTTTCACCATCTGCGCCCCGAACGTTGAAATGATCGAAGACAAGTTGGGCAAATGAAGCGGCGGGAGCTTCCGGCCGTGCGAAGTGCACTGAATGAAGCCGACGGTGCTATTAGCATCATTTAGCAGATTTCATGAATTGAGTCGTCTCTTGAGACTGAACACAGTGTTTCTTTCAGATAGAAATGCAACTTAAGAGGTAATTTTTATAAAGTTAATCATTGTGTTGTCTGAGGCTCTAGGATTATCATATTTTGCTTTCTCTTCCTGTCCTTTGAAAAAAGGCTATTAAAGAAACATGAAACCTGGTACAAATTACCTTTCTTCCAAGGATTGAAATCTACCTCGTATCCCGTTGACAGCACAGCGACAGTGCCTCCAAAGTAAACTGCTTCCAAGCTCTTGACTTATTGTGGTTTAAGGTTTGTGCTCCAGTAGCTGCTGTTAACGATGGCGAAATTAAGCTTGCCAAAAAGCGTGGCTGATTTGTGTCGTTTGTGCCAGCCTCGTTTTGATTTGACAAACGCACAGCGTGACAAATTTCTTTGACAGGGGGACCCCTCCCAACGGATTATCTTTGTGAGCAAGGCACGTGACCAGCCTGAAGTCTTCCAGTCTTTCTTCGGGGGCGGGGGCCGGGAGATGAAAGAGCCTGGGAACGAGGTTGGAATAATAAAGCTTTATCACATTGACCTTGTTCATATGTGTAATTTATTACTTCTTGTGGTGTTACTTTGGCGCTTGAGCGTCTCTAGACGGAATTTGAGCCTTCTCATTTTTATTACTGGAGGGGAAGAAAACGACGAAATTCCGTCTAGAGACGCTCTAGCGCCAAAATAACACCACAAGAAGCAATAAATTACACCTATGAACAAGGTCAATGTGATAAAGCTTTATTATTGCTTGCGGGGCGTGGCCCCGGCGAGCTTAAAAATGGATTTTTCTTTCTTCTGGATCGAGAATCAGCACACGGTGATTGGTTCATATGATCACGTGACGCAGTCTCTCAACTACCCACCCCACTACCATACAGGAATTTACCGTAAAAAGAGCTTGCGTGTCACGGTTTTCGAAAAACGGCATGAACAAGTGTTTCAGTGCATTTTTATTTAGGATATGTGGGGTTTTTGAACCTAACGACGGGTGAATTCAATTTTTTGAAAATTGAATTCAGCCTTGTGAAATCAAATTACGGACGTGACGCTAATGTTCAAGGTATTTTATCCACACTTGAAATCAACCCACAGTAGCTATTGAACGATTAAAATCACGTTTCAGGGGTGAATTCAATTTTCAATATTTTTGATTTTTGAATGAATGAAACGCCCACGGACCCTAGTCATACTTCTAAGGGCTTGTAAACGATTCTCGCTGCAATCACCGCATGTCAAATTACAGTATTTGTTACAATTTTAGTCTTGAAAGAAATAATAAGACATCTGACTAAATCATTCAAGACTCCAAGTTCCGATTGCTCTGAGCCAATACAGTAGCCAAAACTGGCGACAGAAGCGTATTAAAACAATACTTCGAGGGAAAATGATCATACAGATTTTATTAATACATTCTTGAAGTGATCGAGTTACAAGATACGGGTAGAATATATTTGTCGCGGTGATTGTTCGATTTTCACTGACTAGCCTTTGTTGCTTGTCCTTTCTGAATAAGTATCTGAGTTTAACACAAGACGGCGTCTGAAGCTCCCGATTTGCTTTCAAGCGCTGTTCCCTTTGCGGAGCCGTTTCTTCGGCACGCTTCCGTTCATGATGCTGTCGGTTATCACATGTTTGTCGTCTTTTTTCTAGACGTATTTGGCGCTGTTCGATCGTTTCACGATTTCACCTTGCCAGTGCCTGTTCCCTTCTCTTTTGAAGACGAGCTTCGCGAGACTGTTCTGTTTCAGGTTTTCCAGTTTTCAAATTCATTTTCGTGAACGCAGTTACGTACAATTGTTGTCAGTAAGATTAACCACTGGTCAGTAAAACCACTGGCGGAGACGCTAATCGATAATTATTACGTCATTGCTTATACGTCATTGCCTTAGGCACCTGGCCTAAAAAGTCTTACGCCAGACCTACTGACAGACGAACATTAAATTTCGAGATGGCGACACGCTTGGAGCCTCCGAATGAGGCGATACTACTGCATTAGCGTTGTGATTATTTCCCTCGCTTCGCTTGGGGATTATACAGGTCAAGTCAGTTTTTGCACTACATTCATAGGTGAAATGTATACATACTTCTCAAGTAGGTTACATTATGCTATATTTCTCAGAAGTTATCAATTGTTGCATGTGTTGCCTGGTACATGTACAAAAGTACAAAATCCCATGCCAGGAAAATATAACCCTAACCCTATACTCCCTAACATATTGGAAAATAAGAAGTTCTACAAGTGAAAATGGAAAAATGCATTATAAATATACAATAATTCTACAGAATATCAGACAAAAGAGAGTCAGGTAAGCACATTCTCTATCAATGTAAGGTGCTGTGAGACACAAGATGAGCATGATCAGTTTATTACCATATTGACATTTTTCTCTTAAAATGTCTCATTTCCCATGTCATATGGGTAAACTAACTCTGATCTGTGACTCAGCTTGATGTTATGTTACTTCACATTTTTCGCAGTGCCAATTTTAAAATGTTTCGTGAAGGAAAACTTTATAATTCAGACACGAGCACCGATTTTAGTCTGCCACGAGCGTGTCACACGGCTGTTTTCACGGTATTCAAACGTCCATAGCTCCCGATAGATATTTTGCATCGACCCAGAATTTTGCCTAAGTCTTAAGGCATAAAGTGTATTGGATACGTTACTTTTGAGATGGCTTTATGACGTCACATGCAAACCAAGAATTGAAATACCTGACTAATTTACATACTGTATGAACTTGTAAACATTCACCGGAAATTAATGTTTTTGTCTTTTTTTATAGCCAAGATATTCAATATCTTTTCGGCCTAGTATCTTCCAAGCCGTATTTACTGTCACTACCGAAGGTTTGGCGGATACTAAACCAACGGCTTCAGATTTGTTTGCGATATATTAATGACGCCATCGGTGATTGTTTGACCTTCATGACATTGCGCCAAAATGTCGCAATAACAACGCAAAACACAGCAGAGTGAAACACAACCGATGTCAGAATCAATGGCCTAACAAACTTCGAACGCATGACAACCTTCAAAATGAGAACACGTTCCGAACAAAAATATGGTCGCAACAACTACGACAACACCTTGCTTTTTAACTGCGTTGTTCGACACACCTTGGCAAATGGTTTGAACCCAGGAGTGTGAACAGTAGGTTGGTTGTGATCGTCCGGGTTAGAGTAGTCTCCAGAAAGACTGTTGTTGGTGACTGACGTTTCGACTACCTGAGCGGAAGTCATCTTCAGAGTCAAGTGAAAGTATTCGTCAGATGGCGGTATTTATGTCTCTGGTCGTTGAAGTGATTGGTCCGTTTTGTTGGCTTATGGTTGGTCGAGTCTGCTTGGTTGTGTTTCGTTATTGGTCAGTTGATGTTCTGTTGTCCTGTTGATTTGTCTATTGTTCGTTCGGTTGCGTTTGATGTCATCTATCAGTCGTTTGTAAGGTGCCGGTAATTGTTGGCATCTGTTGAGTGGTTTCCGTTCTAAGTTTGTGTACCAGCTTTCCAGTGTAAGTCGTTGGTAATAGTTGGTACTGTGGCTGATACATTCAGCGGAGTCCCAGTTGATGTCGAGTTCAGTCGGTCGGTGGTGTTCAGAAATGTGATTTCTGATGTCGCCGTTTCTGGTAGCTCGTTTGTGTTCAGTAAGTCTCGTGTTCAGGTTTCTGCCAGTTTCACCGATGTAGGTGGCTTCGCAGTCAGTACAAGATATTCTGTATACTGTTCCCTGTCTGTTGATGGGTTCGTCTTTGTCCTTTACGTTGGTCAGTAAGTCGCATAGAGTCGTACTGGGTTTGTGGGCTACCCGGATGTTGTAGGGTCGTAGAATACGTGCTATCGTCTCAGAGGTGCCTCTGATGTACGGTAGCGTGGCCCAGGTCACTGGAGTTGTGTCACGAGTGCCGGTTTCGTTGTCGGTGGTTTCGTTGAGTTCGGTGTTCTTGTGACAGGCTACGAACAACAGTCTACAGAAAACCAACGCACACTGACAGACTGCTTGACCAGACTTCTTATAACCCTACTTCATACAAGGCAACCACAATCAAAACGCTGACGAAACGAGCGCAACTACTTTGTGACCCTCCCGACGACTTACTTAACGAGACCCGATACCTGGAACGCGTTTTCCGGAAGAACGACTACGACCCAAACTTTGTCAAACGCAACACTCACAAGAACACCGAACCCAACGAAACCACCGACAACGAAACCGACAACAGTCTCTCTGGAGACTACTCTAATCCGGACGATCACAACCAACCTACTGTCGACACACCTTGTTACGCGACCTTCATCATGCCCAAATTTGGAAAACCGCAACCGCTTTATTTGGAAATCCATTGTTGACAACAGAGGGAGGGAATAGGAACCACAAAGTGATTACAATATCTCGCATTCCACTTTGTGGATTCTCGAGCTAAAAACTGCATGTACAATCAGTTTTGAAGCAAAAATCCAGTTCAAAGCTATAAATCAACCGCTTGTTTCTCCCATCGGATTTTCGTCCTGTTTCTTGGTGTACCGTTGTTCGCTTGTCTTGTCATCGCCTTTTAAGGCCATCGTGTTAGTACTGGGAGTACTTTCCCAGTTTCAGTTCGGTGAATGAAGTGACGGTCTGTTGCTTCGCAACCCCGTGAAGAACATTCAAATTGCAAAAGTTCCAATGCATGGGCCGGGAGAGGAACGAGCCCGGGAATGAGATTGGGAATTTTACCCAGCAAACCCTGCTGCACGAGGACATGATTCTGTTCCGAGCTTTTTCCCAGAAAACCCCGCCGCGCGGGGAGGTCGCCCCGTGAAGAACATTCAAAAACGATATAGTGTTCTGGTTATTACCTACGAAGGGCATGGGAATAAACAATCGAAGTTCATACCAAAGCTTGCGAAATTAAACCAACACTAATCCACGAAAGCACTTCCGACTTTAACGAAAGTAATGTCCACATTTACAACTGTTCAAGTACGAACGGCGCTATTGTCACCAACAGTTATGCTGATAAGTTGCTATTTTAAAAGCCACTGACTGCCATGTCAAGTGGTAAAGTTTGCAGTATTAACTTTTGCGGTACAGGTAACTCTCTTTCAAGAATGACATTCTTGTACTCTGATGCTGTGGAAATTGCTTGAAAACTGTTACTCTCAAATCTTCAGAGGAAAGAGTCGTATGCTTTAGGGAAATTGGTGAGTCTCACAAAACAGCAGAAATTATTCGCCGCAAAATCATTTCGGCCGGGCAAACCGCAATAATTAGCTCCTGCAAATATTACCGCAGCCAAACCTATACTAAATCCATCATATTACCAACGTGCCTTCTCTCGATTTCTTTGGAAATAAAGTGTCAGGTTTTTATTAGAAACGCTTGTTAGAACTTCTTAAAGCCTGGTCCTCACTAATGCATAAACATAGCGCAAGAGAGCGACAGTGGCGACATAAGCATAGGCATAAGAAACGGAAGCGTTTGATCCTTATGCTTATGCTTATGTCACCACTGTCGCTCTCTTGTGCTTATGCTTATGCTTAGGCGCTAGTTAGGACCAGGCTTAAGGAAGCTTTGTTTGCTGCAGATTTATCCTTTCGTTCCCAACCTCAGAATACAAATTCTCTCAACCATCAGCCCGACTGTAATTATTAAGAACTCACCGTTCCTGAAAGTCATAGTGTTAGTTCTTTTCCAGCAAATGAAGCAAAACCCCAAAAATGATCGTTTTACGTTAATAATAATAATAATAATAATAATAATAATAATAATAATAATAATAATAATAACAATAATAATAATAATTGTTCGTTGAAGAACTGCAGCTAGTGCAACCTTTTAATGGTACAGCGTACGCACTCGCACTCACACTCACTCGCACTGACTTGAAAAAGCAACGACACACCCAGAAATAGCCTTACTAGAATAAATTACTGACCTAAACAACAAAAAGGACTAACGAGCTATTGTGAGAATACCACTAGGGAACGTAACAGCATTCTGGACAGATACGCGTGACTACAAGTAGCTTGAACGACAACACGAGAATAAAATTAACTAATAAGAAAAAGAAAAAAAAACAACGCAAGTTCAGTTCAGACTATTCGGCGCGCGTGCCGAACATCGCCACCCCTGTGACGAACATCAATCAGGTGGTTAGTTGTTGAGTCAGGTGTTGAATATATCATGGCTAACGCACTGTAGTGCAACTGTAGGGCATCGACCCCTTCAGACGCTTGAACCTCAAAGCAGCGGGGATATCGGAAGGCTGGGAAATGCTGGAGGTCCCGCTTCCAGGTTTCCCAGATCTCTAATTCCTTTCCAGTGACATCGTGATTTCACCCCACCTTCTGGCGCCACAGTTCTTGCAGGAGGTGTTTGGCTTTGAAAGCGAAGGACGCCAGGAATCCAAGGGGATCGAAGATGGAGCTGACGGTCTTTAATACTCCTCGTTTTGTGCTGGTACAGTTCAAAGCAATGTTCAACGTAAACTCGTCCCTTTCGACGTCCCAGTGGACGCAAAGAGCTCGTTCAGTGGGCAGATAGTCAAGATCCAGGTTAATGGAGGGAGTAGCAAGCTCTGAGGGTGGAAGAGCTGCTATGACTTCGCGGGAGTTACTGATCCACTTAGTTAGGTGAAAGCCACCTCTTTGAAGCAGGTGAGCGAGCTGCTGGGCTAAACGAATAGCTGTCCTGGTGGTCCGAACAGACTTGAGTAGATCCTCAGCGTAGAAATTGCGCAGCACAGCCTCGACTGTGGCCTTGTCATAACTTGACGCGTTGTCAATGGCAGTTCTGCGAAGTCCATACGTGGCACAGTATGGAGATGACGTTGCTCCAAATATGTGCACCTGCATCTGGTATGTGAGAAGTGGCTAGTCAGGTGCCGCTGTGTTCCTCCACAGAAACCTCAGACACTCGCGATCTTCTTCTTTCACACGAACCTGATGAAACATGGCTTCAATGTCGGTCATGATGGCTACTTGGTTGGCACAGAAGCGGAGGAGTACTCCAACTAAATTTTTCAGCAGGTCTGGATCACTCACTAGCTGGTCATTCAGGGAGGTTCCACAGTACTTCGCAGCTGCGTCAAAGACAACTCTACATTTCTTGTGAGGTACGAGCACTGGATGGTGTGGTAAATACCATGTTTTCTGCGTCATGATACTGGATTCTTCAGGGCTGAGAGGCCTTGCGTATCCCTTGATAAACAGTTGATAACCCGTAGACTGTATATAAACATTTGTTTCAAGCCTGGGGGCTTTTAGCCCCAAGTACATGCGCCGACGCCGAGACTCGTGCAACACAACTGACTAAACATCATGTTACAGTTTAATGGAATACTAGACTTTCAATTGCAGTTATAAATAAAACTAGTGTGCGTAAATCGGTGGAGCAATTTATTTTGGTATCTACACAAACAGGCGTCTTGAGCAGATAAGCCCACAATACAAAAGAAGCAGTGTCACAATTGATCGAGAATTGTCGTAATTTTGGACGTCAGAATACCTGACAAGGGCAGGGCACAATTATGCCTTCGGCATGGTCAACGTTTACTGGGGGGAACACATTTCCGGATGGGGAACACATATCCTAGGAAATATGTTCCGGGGGGAACATATTTACTGGGAAATGTGTTCCGGGGGGAACACATTTCCTGTCACACCGGCATGAACACCAGCAAACGGCGGGTTCAGAAATTCAACTTTGAAATCTGCAAGTCGATGCTCGAGTTCTTCATCTTGTTCTATCCGGCAACTTTGTGGGGAAGGTCCGATTCAAATCTGCTAAACTCTGCTTTATGGAGAGCAGTCCATGCAACGTGCTTGGCTTTCTCGGCTTCTTCTTTCGCGTTGGCAATGATTTGATCAGCTCTTTGCCGAGCTAATGGTGATCTCTTTCGATCTGACGTTGTGTAGCTTTCTCCAGCTGAGAGGCTCTCAAGGCGTCGAGTTGCGGTTGTCTGGTCATTTCTCGAGCGTGATCTGTTGTAAAATCTGGTGATCCACTCAAGCGCGAGTATGAAGAGGCCGCTTCGTCGGCTCTTTCTTCAAGGTGGGCCTTTTTTTTTTCGAGGCACGACTCCGCGTGTTCTGTGGCTTGTGCAATCCATTCTTCTGCAGCTTGTAAGTCTGGTTCTGCCTCAAGCAAGTCCATGCGGAAGGCTTTGTTAATTTCCACAATTTCAGGAACTGAGCGTTCAATCAATGCCCTCAGTTCGGTACGGCTTCCGTTATCTTCAATAATTTTCCTGGCTTTGTTTAAGCGTCTTGTTATGCCGATAACTTTGCTGTCCTGGAGGCTTTTGTCCGCGAAATCATTTGTAGACTGATTTCATCAGGTCGTGATTCGTTGACGGACATAGCGACGCAGTTTTCCGGCCGATAAAAAGCATCAAAGGGTGAGGAAAGAAATCCGGCTCGAAGGACCAAAATGTTCGTTGAAGAACTGCAGTTAGTACAACCTTTTAATGGTACAGCGTACGCACTCGCACTCACACTCACTCGCACTGACTTGAAAAAGCAACGACACACCCAGAAATAGCCTTACTAGAATAAATTACTGACCTAAACAACAAAAAGGACTAACGAGCCATTGTGAGAATCCCACTAGGGAACGTAACAGTATTCTGGACGGATGCGCGTGACTACAAGTAGCTTGAACGACAACACAAGAATAAAATTAACAATTTATTAATTTCTTACTAGACTGTGTATTATCTATTAGGCAACTTTGTTTTCTTTCTGACAAGTACAATCTTAAGAACAAATTGTTTCTTATCCCGTAAATCTCAGGTTTTTCATGCAAGATACCGTGGTTAACGGTATCGAATGCTTTTTTGAGATCTAGGAAAACTGCAATATTAAATAGACCTTGGTCCATATTTATGAGCCAGGTGTTTGTGGAGTTCAACATTGCAGTGACAGTCGAGTGCATTTTTCTGAAGCCAAACTGATTCTCTGATAATATGTTATTTAGCGTTAAATAGTCATACAGCTGATAGTACAGAATTCTTTCGAACACTTTACTAATAACGGGGAGTACAGAAATAGGCCTGTAGTTGTCAACAGAATTTCGCGGCCCGCTCTTATGTAAAGGGCTCACTCGGGCATTTTTCCAATCTGATGGAAATTGACCACAAGATATAATTTTATTAAATACGTTCGTCACAGACTGGCACAGCATATTTTAGAAGTCTGGCAGATATATAGGGTATATAGGGTATCAATAAGTTTAAAAGCTTTTCGGCTGCTAGTCGGTTTAAATTCAAAAACGCAAGAAACAGGTCTAACAAAGTCTTTAAAGCTATTAAAATCAGTATTTCCGGACGCAAGCTTTGGTCCAATGCTTACAAAGCGATTATTAAAAGTCTCGGCAATTTCAACTGAAGATGTTAAGCTTTTATTGCCAATCTTGAGTTTGGATATTGTTTGATTGCATTTTTGTTTACCGATTAGCTGGTTAATTGTTTTCCATGTACGTTTGGGGTCACCCATTTGCTATTTATCTCACTGTTATAATAAATACGTTTAGCACTCCTGATCTCAATGGTCGCCTTATTACGAAGTGCTTTGTATGCTATCCAGGAGTCTGGGTGTTTTGTGATTACAAAATGTCGTTTCATTTTGTCACATTTGTGTATAATAGTTTGAAACATGTTTTTCCAGGCTAACCACATCTCATTTGGGTCTTCGAGTTGATCAAGATCCGACCATGGTTGATTTTCAAGGTCACTGCAAAATTTGGTAACATTGAGTGATCTCAAATTTCTCGCCTTAATAACTTTAATAATAATAATAATAATAATAATAATAATAATAATAATGTCATTTATTTATACACAGTGTTAGGCAACTGCAGCAATAAAGCTGATGTGGCCGTGTTGATAAAATCTATAAATTTAAAGTTAAAAACTGGACTTAAGCTAACTAGTTACATTGCCAGTTGGATATCTAACTAACTACCAATGTTTATATACTGACAGTAGTATTTTAAAATTAACTTAATACTTGAAAGTATATCTAAGATGGTTAAGTTGCATGGGTGCGTGTTTGAGTTAGATGTATGTGTGTGTGAGTGGGTAACGTAAGTATGGAAATTATGAAAGTAATATAAATTATAATATTGCCTAAAGGTAGCTGAGTGGATAGGTTGAATGAGCGCTCTTTGCTTCAATTGTACACAAACTCTTCGCTAAGCCTTGTGTTTGGCTTTAGGGGTATGCTGCTTATGTGTTTTTTTACTAACTTCTTGAAACAGGAGTGTGGTTTTTCTTGAAGGGGCTCTTCTAAGTGATTCCACAAAACTGATGACCTATATGTGATTGACTTGTGAACGGCGTCCGTGCGTGGTTGCGGGATGACTAGATTATTTCTACCTCTTAGAGAATATTTAGAACTCCTATGAGTGAAAAGTTTGCTGTAGGTGGTTTCCGAATGTACTGCCTTATGCACAAATGTCGCTAGCCTATATTTATATTGCCAAAATAGTGTGTTCCATTTTACTTTTTCGAGGACTTCAGTGCTGGGAGTGTTCCATTCAATCTTGTAAATGATCTTGGCTGCCCTTACATGCATTTTCTCAAGGTCTTGGAATGAGGTCTTATTGCAATTCCCCCAGAGGATTATTCCGTAAGTGATTGACGGCAGGATTACTCTGAAGTAGAATGTTACGAGAGCGCTGGTTGGTAGGAACTTCAGAGCTTTAAGTAAATTGAGCTTGTTAGCATATGACTTGATTAGGTCATGGAGGTGCGTTGTCCAGTTCAATTTATTGTCGATTCTGATACCAAGGCATCTTGTTGAGTTGACAAATTCGATGGCATTGTTGTTAATCTTTAATTCTTGAATTGGGCCGACTAGTCTCTTTCCTGATAATAGCATGGCTTCACATTTTTTTAGGATGTATTGTCATGGCCTGTTTGACGCACCATTCGTCAATGAGGGCTAGGGCTTTATTAGATGTTGTTATACCAGAGTCAATGTTGTCGGCTATGCAGTATAGGGTGGTGTCATCTGCGAACATCTCAATGCTTGCTTCCTCCAGGGAGGAGATGGTGTCAGGGAGGTCGTTGGTGTACAGGCTAAACAGAATTGGGCCCAAAACTGATCCCTGTGGTACTCCACAGGTGACGTTGGTGGTCTGGGATTTGTCCTCACCTACAGTGGCAAACTGTGTCCGACCGGATAGGTAGTCGGTCAGCCACTGCCATAAGTCCCCCATGATTCCATAGCCTTGTAACTTTTTCGGCAGGATAGTGTGGGAGACAGAGTCAAAAGCCTTTCGGAAATCAATGAAGACTGCGCAGACAACTTTACGATTATCCAGAGCAAAGCGCCACTGTTCGGTCATATACACTAGTTGTAATTCGGTCGAGTGGCCCTCTTTGTATGCCCACTGATGTGGGCTAACAAGATTATGTGTCCGTGCCATGTGATCTGTGATCTTGTCAGAAATGCACCTTTACATTATTTTGTTTGGGACACTTAGAAGCGAAAGAGGCCGGTAGTTTTCTCTCTCAGTGATATCTCCCTTTTTGTGAGTTGTTTTGAGGCGAGCGCATTTCCAAGTAGAGGGGACGGTCGCTTCTACCAAGCTTTGGTTGTAGATTTCCGTTAAAGAGGGTACACACTCAATAGTAAACAAAATATGGGTGAAAGCAGCTAGCTAAAATACAAATTACAATTACAAAGAGTCACTAACTATAATCTAGTAAAAAAGATAAGCTAGGTAAATAAACACAAAGCATGTAAACAAGTAATCTCAAGCGAACAATGTTTACCATTAACTATAATGACATAAGAAATAATTGACAATAAAGTACAGAACTTCATTGTCAATGTAAAAAAGTGAAAAAGTCTGGTTTGGGCTAAAAACAACGAAGAGTAATTGCTACTAAAACGAACTAAGATTACCAGTTCAAATTAAAGACTAACAAATGGAAACGTAAACTATAACAAAGTAAGCAAAACGAATTGGAAAGCTAAGTTTACTAAAAGTAAATGTGCTGGCCTTGTAAGACAGCTATTATGAAAATGGACCCATTTGAACTGAAACGAGCTCTGAGATGACTGAGACCTGCCAGATGCTCAATATTTAGCTAGATAGCATTCCAGAACATTCTAAGAAATGAATACTTAACTAAGCAAAATTACTGCTTCCTGACCCTTTTACATACTACACTATAATTATGTAGGATGTTAACAAGTTAAAGCCAACTCTGCACAAGTGAAAAATTATGAAAAATAGGGTTGGGGGAAATGCAGATTGCAGGCATTCACCAAAAAGATATTGTTATTGCTCTAACACTCATGGGCATACTCCGGTACTTAGTGACTGGGAGATGCGAATGAGGCTAAATTTTTAGACCCCCAAAGTTAGACCCCCAAAGCAGCTCAGAACGTAATCCAGCATAATGTAAAATAAAAATACCATCAAGAAATAATGTCATAAAGTTGACGTGCCTTTGCACATCCCTGTCACATCCCTCCTGAGTACCCTCATGAGCTTCACATGATACTAGTCGGTTGTAACGAAAACGAAAACCTAAGACCCCGAAAACAAAGACCCAAAATAAATTGACTTAAATTGCAGGGTCTTCGTTTTCGGTTTCCGGTGGTGGCTGTACCGAAAACGAAAACCCCAGCAATAACAGCCAACAGCTTTACTCAGTGACACTCTCTTTACGTCGAGTGGCATAATTTGCGGGGTCTTCGTTTTTGGATTTTGGTGGTGGCTGTGCCGAAACAAAGGAGATCCCGCAATTTATATTTTTACAATAGCACGTCAGTTTCTCGCTTTGTGATTGGCTAATTTTCATCATCAATAAGAGGACAGACAAATGAAATCGAGCGCTGACGACAGTGATTTGGACGAAAAATGTGAATTCAGCTTCAATTTTACCTCAATTCTTGCAAAAGCAACATTCGCCAATTGAAGTAGAGAACCAGAAGTTTTCAGAGGCGAAACTCCTTGAACTTTGTCTTGAAATTGTTGAGATTACCGCAGCAGAAACACGTTTAGTTTCATTTCTTTCCAACTTCTTTGACAGAATTTTATTTTGCACGCGCGAAATGCTCACGTCAAGCTGTCACTTCTTGACCAATGAAATGTCTTCAATTACAAACGGTAAAAACAGAAACGAGTAACAGTGCTAGGAAACAAAGACCATAACCTAACTTCATTATCCTAACTATAGAAGCAACACTAACACCAAAGACTGCTGTTTAGCTTGTTGACAACAAAGATAAACATTGAAAACCTTGCAACAATGGAAATTGCCAACTGACAGGAAATGACTTAATGATTAATAAGTAATCCTTGACTAGTAGCTGATATAAAATCATGCTGTGAAATGCATATACATGTATCTTATTGACCGAGTGCGAGGGCCGTACCGAGAAAATTTCGGCCCGAGGTCTAGACCGTACAGACCGAGCCGCTTCGGCAAATTCATCATCAAGTCATCAAAACTTTTTTTTGGTTTGAATTCTACTCAGTGATATGTAAATGGTGAAGAGGATAACTGGTTGAGTTCTGCCGAAGGTAGCATGGGGAAGTTAATACAGAAAGTTTCTCGTAACTTGCCGAGTCAAAGAAACAGGGTAGATCGGGTCTGTATGCCCCAAAGCTTGTAAGATTTGTGCTCTGAAATTTATTGTTTACAATTTACGCACGCGGCGGTGTCCTAGCGCATTTGGACCTACCGGTCCATATCCGCTAGCGGATTGAAATAGAAGAACAGAGGGGTCCGCTGGTGATATATGAAGCTGTTATTGATAGCATTACGTTTGCGGACTTACAATTGATCTGTAAGCTGCAAATTAACAGTATTTGTAAAAAACATCAGCCTCCTTCTTTACAAATTGGCCTTAATTGCGGTGTTTACTCCGACCATGCTTCAGCCGCCAAAGCCAAACAGAACCTCTGGCAGTGCCGACTTGGTGCTACACTCAATGAACTGGATTTTTGGCTGCAAGAGTTTTGTTTTTTCCTGTGTCCCACATTCCACTCCTGGTGTGAAAAAAGTGATAGAAACCGGGTATTTTGTACCGCTCTGCTTCCAGTCCCACTCGGAAAATACGATTGAGCAAGTCCCAATCTTCACCTCCCCATTTATATCCGAATTTTTCAACATCCATTCCTGAGAGACATTAAATGATTTAAAGTTAATTTACTAGCTCGCGTTCCCGTGTAATATAGCCTCATCTAAACACGCGGGAAGTTGGGAGAACACGAAAATAAAAAGAGGTTATTTTACACGGGAAGGAGTGCAATATGGCGGAGTATTTTTACAAGTCGGTTCTATTTTTTCGAGCCTGCTTCAGGCGAGAAAAAATAGAACTGACGAATTAAAAAACAGCCATATTACACGACTTTTCGTGTAATAAATTGTTTATTATACGACAAACGAAGCAGGCCAAACGTTCTAGCAGCGCGCAACATGGAACAAAAAAATGACGCGTTCGTAAACTTTGCTTGCGAAGATTGATCACAAAAGCTAATAAACCAGTTGATCTGGTTCCTGACGAGTGCAACACGCTCCCATCTTTGCACTCGTTTTGGCCCTTATCTGCACTCGAAAATGTGAAATCGTGTAATGATTAATCAATAAAATACATAACGTATAACGTGTAATATACTCTCATCTTACACGGTTATTTAGCCAATCAGGACGCGCGCAGTATCATAGTTATTTCATAAATGAAATAGCTATGATACTACGCGCGTTCTGATTGGCTAAAAACCCATTTAAATAAAATAATACACTAAGAGATTAGCTATTGCACGGACGTTGTGCAAATTCAGCGGCTCTTATTTTTACGAGTCCAATTTTTATCTCAGCTTTCATGCAAAATAATAAAAGTATTGAGCTTACCATGAAAACGGTCCCAGTCTGATTTATAAACGGACACAATTCCACTGCCCGTCAATGCCCATCTTCCTTTGGGTTTCGCTGGTGAGACTCCACACTGAAGTCGGGCGACAATTGGCAAGAAGACCGTCTTATTCTGGATGGTGTGCTGATGGTCGAAAACAAACAAACTAAAAAAACAATATTTGAAATATGTGCGAAAAGGCTAACCAAAGACAAATCAGGAACATGACGCCCTTCGTGGTCAGGCGTCGTTGTCGCCACTAGTTTTGTGTTTCTTTGAAATTCAAAGCTGTTCAGCAATTGGCATACGCTGGATCCCCCACGACCCAAGCTTTCGAGAGAGATAAAACCTCAATCTGGGCCCAAGAGAACAATTGCCATCGTGTTGGCAGCAAGTAAGACATTCTACATCACACAATATTCAATGCTTTCTACCTTAATTCAAATAAGACTTCTTCGGCCCCTTTCAGACGCACCGAACCTAATGCAAATTAACTCAAAAAGTAGCCTAAGTTTTGCTTTTGTTGTCAAGACGCAGATACTCGTAACCAATCATGAATAAAAACGTATCAATAAGGAATCATGCAATGGCAAGTAACGAGTAAATGAGTCAGCTATTAAGATAAAATCCTCCTTTACTGTATTGTATATATCTAGTAAGAGAGAGATAAATTTGAGTTAATCACTTTTTGTCAGACAACATATCCCCGGATGAAAACGAGCAAACAAGCATGAAAGCAATGTTAATCTATGGAATTATTTTTCACATAACTAAATGCGTTGCTTACCTTTCTGATACTGTCCAAAAGTGTGACGGGCACAGTGTTGTGTAAATCGAACAAAAACACGATGCTATTAGGGTCTTTGACTGTGGTCACTGCATCCTGTATCGCCATGGTTTTGTGAAACTCTCCTGTCTTCTTCAACAGGGTGCACTTCAGAGCAAGGGGGCTATTTTGCAGAATCCTACTGATGCCATCATCGATGCTCTCAAAGTCGATGATAATCAGGTGGAAGTTTCCGTCCCCTGTACGTTTATATAGTTTAGTCATTTCAATAAGGAAGTATTGCACCCACCTCGCTTGATTCTTGACAGGCAAGATAAAGTGGATTGTGGCATCTCTTCTCCATTTGAGTCCCTCAGGGAACCCTAAATGACCTTCAAAATCGCTAAACACATACTCTGCGAGCTGTACAGACTTATGTTTTCGAGTTTCACGTAACTTCAGCTCCAGGAAGTAGCGGACACCATTTTTCTTGTCTCTTTTTCCTTCAACGCGGATTATTTGCTCCAAGGAGAGACTCCTAAAAGAGGAATGGATAAAATGCATCTTAAATTAAGGTGTCTGACAAGTTGCAGAAGAAATTGCGAGTGCGATACCCCCTCTTTGTAACTTGCAACGCAACAAAACATTGAGAGACAAGTAGAAGAAAAAGTTGAACAGTGGCCTTAAAAGAACCACTGTTTTGTAGCCTAACTTCAGGCCGGATCTTGTTATGGGGGTCTTATCCGAAAACGGTTCGTCAATCAGTAAGTGCGTTATTTTTGACTCACACGTCCGAGTAGTTCTTTTCTTTTGTTTTCTTTTTTTTTCTGCGGTTTTAGTGGAAAAACATTCAAAACAGTAAAAGCTTGAAAATAATAGTTGAGAATTATAGAATATCTATATGATACTACGCGCACTCTGAATTGTTAGAAAACCATATTATAAGTAAGTAAAAAGACATGAAAATGACAGATCCTGAAATAAAAAGACTACGAGTCGTCCCCTACTTCAAAGATTCATGTGTTACAGAACTGCTGTCGCCGGCTGTTAGAGCAAATAGTGAGGCCGTGTGCAAATCATGTGCAATTAGTGAAGCAGCATGAAGAAAAGATGTTTGAATATTGCATGAAATTATATTCGGAAACCGTGAGACAGAAAGGCAGCAATTACAAAGTCAACAAACATTTTCTAACCTTTACACCTTCGTCTCTTGTGGCTCGTAGCCAGTCACTAGATGGCCTAGATCACCAGAGTTACACACAAATAATTGTAGGTTTACAGTGATAAAGGCACAAACACTCTTTGCCGTCTTTGTCGTCCCGCAAAGTTCAATTCTCAAGTAAAGCAAACAAATGTACAAACTACCTTCTTCGGCAGGATTATAGTGCTGCTGTGCAGATATGTTTACGTCGAGTGACACCGTTGCCTTGAAAGTTGAAACCTGACGGCTCAAAACATTCTCGCCGGTTCTTTTGAATTCTTGACAAACAGCGGGACACTATCAACTGGGACTCTGCTGAGTGCATCAGCTACAGTACAAACTACTACCAACGACTTACACTGGAAAGCTGGTACACAAACTTAGAACGGAAACCTCTCAACAGATGCCAACAATTACCGGCACCTTACAAACGACTAATAGATGACATCAAACGCAACCGAACGAACAATAGATTAATCAACAGGACAAAAGAACATCAACTGACATCAACAACATCAACACAACCAAGCCGACTCGACCAACCATAGGCCGACATAACGGACCAATCACTTCTACGACCAGAGACATATATACCGCCATCTGACGAATACTTTTCACTTGACTCTGAAGATGACTTCCGCTCAGGTAGTCGAAACGTCAGTCACCAACAACAGTCTTTCTGGAGACTACTCTAACCCGGACGATCACAACCAACCTACTATTCTTCTGCTTATCGTACATTGCCTGTTGAAATGTTTCTTTCATTCGATCATGTAGCCTTTGTTTTGCAATGGTCATTGTATACCAGATATGAAAAATACACCGAAATAGTCCTGAGCATTGAGTTTGCAGTCACAAATGACTGTGAACAAAACCACAATAATAATGTAAACAATTGTCGTGTTACATTCCTCGCTTTCAACGTTATATTTGTTACAGAACACGAATACTCGAAAGCCTGATAGGAGAAACGTATTCAGTTAATAAAAGAAAACACAAAAGTATTGAAGCGAAGGCTGGATTAATCGTGGCCTCTGGTTAGAAATAAGAGTCGAGGTCAAACTGTCAAAAATCGATTGTGCATAAAAAGATATGTAACGCATTCTCAAAATTCAGGATCGCTCTCCTTTAAGAAGCAAGTGTATGAGTGTTGTAATGATAATTTATAGTTTAATCAGGTTTCATTTGAGTAAGGTGTCAACAGCCAAGTTCTCTATACTGTGTGATATTTTTCTGGTGAGAAACTGGAAGTCTCTCTTGGGAGTTCCACTCTTGTCCCTACTTTCCATTTTAGTATATTCTGGTCTCGACGCAACTCACGCCGCGAGCTCACTGGCGACGCCAGTCTAGTTTTATAAAAAAACAGCCTCTTTATAAAAGCGACTTTTTATGCACCTGGTTCGGCTCATGTAAGATCGCCCTTTGACACAGAGTCGGTTTTTCAGCCGTTTTAATATTTGCATTTGGAATAAAACATATAAGCACTGCAAAATTGTATAACCTTCTTACTTACTTCCCGTTTTGTTCTTGAAGTGCTGACACGAACTGACTCACAGTTTGTTCCGCATCTTCCTTCGGCAAGACTTCATTTGGCCTGAGACTCGTAGGCGCAGATTTTAGATCAATTCCTTCATTAATCTGAACAGAATCTTCAGGAAAGAGGAACATTAGGTGCCGGCTTGACTGCCTTATGCCACTGTTTTCTTTTACGAAGCCGTCTTTCACAACATAACTGGGTTCGTAAGAAACAACAGGCAACACACCTTGTAGATGCTCTTGTTCGAAAGCTGCGGTGTTGTAATAATACTGTAAGGCTTCTTCTGTGACAAAAGCGGGCAGTATTTGTTTGGAGTGGCTTGGTATCCGTAAGGTCTCTTTGAGTTCATCATTAATGCATAGTCCACAACGTTCTTCATTTGTGTCAGCGCAAAAGGGTTTCAGAAATTGTTCTGTGATCATGCTGAACTGTTCTTTTCCGGGGGGTTTCCATAGCACCTCCACATGGCCTTCTCTCCCACCGTTCTTATGTAAAGACTCGATAAAATACCTCTGGTCACTGCTTAGATATATTTCTCTTGATATCTTTGTGGGATACTTGGTGTACTCTCCGGGTTGTGTCCAAGCATGAGTTTTGTTGTCATAAACACCGGAAATGAATCGAACTTGAGTCGGGTCTCCGTTTGGACTCAGCCATAACTCTGAAGTATCATCGGACGTGATGGCAAAGTTATACTTCCCAGTCGACGGTGGATGTAAAAATCCAAAGATCCGTTGGCGACGTGTCCTCCGTCCAAAGTTTTGCTTGAAAAGTTTATAACAAAATTCCTTTGATTGGGCAAACAAGAAAAAAGCGGCCGTTCCCTAACATTGCTCATATCAAAGCCACAAATGTTCCACACATGAAGATTGAGTTTCCTGCAAACTTTCCGGCTTTTGGGAACGGGAACTCTGGTTTTGCGTTGTCCGATGGATTTGCTGCGTGGCGAAGGCGACCTTCACTGCACCAGAGCTAAACGCTGTTTCGGCGGTTGATAGTCTTTTATCGTTATCACTGTAGTGATCCGGACAAGAAAAGTGGACTAACAAGATGGCGGATCAAACCGAACACGTTTATTATTATTGAGCATGCGTAGGTCTAACGCTGACCCAAATGCCTGATGGCACATCCTCCTTTTTCTCTAGCAAACGATAGTATCCAGGTCATGATACTAGGTAAGAAAAACAAAACTTAACTGACAAACATATTATCTGGGAGAGTCTCAATCCAATGACCCAAAGTGTAAACAAAGGCTAATCATGAAATGTTTATTGGATAGTCCAGTCCTTAACTAATAATGAACTAGTACTTCACATAGTCCTGGAATCGACTGGGTGCTCTGACTGTCCGACCTAACCTAGTGGTGTTGGTAGACTTCAGTGTTGATTGTACAACCGGTAGCTCTGGAGTAGTAACCACAGGGGTTTGTTCTTCCATTTCTGGATAGTCGTTTAGTCCTACTTCTGGAGGTGGTTGGACTTCCCCGGTCTTCAACAGGTGTTTGCGGTTTCTTCGATATTCCACCTTCTCTGTTTCAACATTGTAGGATCGAGGTAAAGGGAGGACTTGTGTAATCTTGCCGGGCTTTCACTTCGTACCCTCTCTTACTCGCACAATTTCATCTTCTTTTAGTTGGGGCAGCTCCTTCGCTGATCTGTCATGCTTGAGCTTTTCCTGCCGTTGTCTTTCTTTCTTGGGAAGGACCTCTTCAGGGTGATGTGCTTGGGGTTTCAACATTTCCTTCAGTACTGGAATGGTGGTTCTCAAGCGCCGGCCCATCAACATCTGAGCTGGAGACAAGTTTACCTCATCAAGGGGGGTTGTACGATAAGATAAGAGGGCCTTGTAGGGGTCATCAGCCTTCTCTAGCATTGCCTTGACAGTCTGAACCGTTCTTTCAGACTGTCCATTGGACTTTGGATATCCCGGGCTTGAGGTAGTGTGCTGGAAACAACACTCTTGGGCAAACTGCCTGAACTTTTCTGAGCAGTAGCATGGGCCATTGTCCGACACAAGGACAGATGGGAAACCATATCTGGCAAACTGAGATCTCAATGCAGTGATGACTGCATTACTGGTCAGAGAATGTAGCAGGGTCACCTCTGGCCACTTTGAGTAGTAGTCGATTGTGATGATGTAATTGCGACCATCCTTGTACATAAGATCTGTACCCACCTTGGCCCAAGGTAGGGGTGGTATCTCGTGTGACTTGAGTGGCTCAGACTGCTGGCTTGGTCGACTCTCCAAGCACACAGAGCACTTCTTGATTTTCTCAGTGACATCTGCACTCATCCCTGGCCAAAACAAAACTTCTCTTGCCCTCATTAGTGTCTTGGTGATGCCCAAGTGTCCCTCATGTAACTTCTCCAGCATCTCTCCTCTCAGACACCCTGGCACCAGAATTTTCTGGCCCTTCAGGATCAGTCCCTGGGCTAGGGTGAGTTCCTCTCTGTAGTTCCAGTACTTTTCCATCTTAGCTGGGACCTGATTTCTGGTGTCTGGCCATCCAGACAAAATGACTTTCTGCAACTCAGACAGCTCCTCATCTACCTTGGTGGCTTCAACAAACCTGGTCAACTGTGAGTCCGAAATCATGTGCTCCACGAGATTGAGGTCAAGGAGTTCTGCATTCTAATGTAGTTTGTTCAGGTAGGCTCGGGACAGGGCATCAGCCAAGTGAAGACTTACGCCTCGCTTATAGACCAGCGAAATTCCTGGAAACCGTTGCAGTTGGACTAACATCCGTTGTAGTCTTAACGGTGCAGTGTACAAGGGTTTCTTCGTTATAGCTTCCAGCGGCTTGTGATCAGTTTCAACTGTTGTGTCCCAACCCACAACATATTCTGCAAATTTGGCGCACCCAAATACAATGGCCAAAAGTTCCTTCTCAATCTGGGCATAACCTTGTTGGGTAGGAGTAAGGGCCTTCGAGGCATAGGCTACTGGTCGGCCTCCTTGGATCAAAGCTGCACCCAGACTAGTTGAACTAGCATCAACTTGTAGTGTTAGATCTTTCTTTGCATCGTAGTAGGCCAACACAGGCGCTGCTACAAGGATTTCTTTGATTGTTTTGAAGCTCTGCTCCTGCTGCTCATGCCAGTGCCACTCCACATCCTGGAGTATTAACCGCCTCATTGGTGCTGTAAGGTCTGACATGTTTGGTATGAACTTGCTAACATAGTTCAGCATTCCTAGTAGCCTTTGTACACCAGCCTTGTCTGTTGGTCGTGGCATTTCAGCAACTGCTCTGACCTTCTCAGAGTCTGTCTTCAAACCATCTTTGATGAAGATGTGCCCGTGGAACGTCACTTCTTCCTGACTAATGTGGCACTTTGACTTGTTTAGTCGAAGTTTGTTGTCTTGGGCACGCTGCAGTACTGCTCTCAAACGGGTGTCATGGTCCTTGTCACCAGGCCCATGTAATAAAATGTCATCCATGATGACTTTCATACCTGGCAATCCCTCAAAGACTTGCTCCATACTTCGTTGGTAGACTTCAGGGGCAGATTTAATACCCATTGGCATCCTCAAGTACCGATACCTCCCAAAGGGGGTATTGAATGTCAAGAGTTTGCTGCTTTCTTCATCTAACTGGATTTGGTAGAAAGCTTTTTCAGCATCCAGAGTTGAAAACTTTCTAGATCCTGTGCAACTGGCAGTGATATCCTCCACTGTTGGCAGGGCATAATGCTCTCGCTTAATGGCCCGATTCAAGTCCTTTGGATCCAAACACACACGAAAGGATCCATTGGGTTTGTCAACACACACAAGACTGCTCACCTAATCTGCTGGCTCATTCAGGGGAACTTTCTCTATGATGCCGACACTCTCCATACGATCCAGCTCCTTCCGTAATGGTTCTCGCTTAGAGTGGGGCACCTTCTCGGTGGATGGACTACGGGGGTCACTGAGGGGTCATTAGTGATGTGGTATTTCCCTGATAAGCATCCAAGTACTTGGAACACCTCTGGGAATTCATCCAGAATACTTTCACTTCTAACTGTGTTGATCCGTTGGATTAGTCCTATCTGCTCACAGGACACTCTACCCAGAAGGGGTGCATAGTTGCCATCAACAACTTGAAAGCATACCTGGTGCTGCTTCCCGAACACCCAACAGGACAGCTAACACTTTCCAACAGGTTTGATGCATGTTTTGGTATAACTCTCCAGTTTGGCTGGGGATGGCTGCAGTGGCTTTGTTGTGATCTTGTCATACAGTGTTTTTGGCAAAACATTGCATTGGGTACCAGTGTCTGACTTAAACACCACTTCGATGCTGCCAAAGTCAATTGCTTGGGTCCAGTCACGATCTCCACCAGTGACTGCACCAATAAACAAATTTTCAAACTCACCCTCAGGATTCATCACTCAGCACATCACCCTCATAATCATCAACTGCATTTACACGTACCTCTCTCCTCTGCGATCTTTGGTTGTGACACATTCTTGCAAAATGATTCACCTTTTTACACTTGTGGCAGCCCCGCCCAAAAGCAGGGCAGGCTGCTTTTTCATGCGTAGTTCCACAGTTCCTACAAGACATAGGCTTCTGGCCAGCCGTTGCGTACCTTTCACCGGTAGGTGTTCCTCGTTGCTTTGATTCTCTACGGGCCAACGAATCCACACTCTCAACCTTGGCACTGTCGCTCTTCAAGCTTTTCATGTGTTGCTTGCTTGTTTCAGCGATTCGAGCTGCGTGAAGCGTCTCCTCAAGACTTCGATCCCGTTCCACTAGTCTCTCTTTGAGCTTCAAATCTTTGAGACCCAGCACTAACAGTGAGGTTACCCACGACGCTTCTCTGTCACCAAGGTCACAATTCTTGGCCAGAGTCTTCAACGTGCTGCAGAATTCGTCAACGGTCTCACTTTCTTTTTGCCTTCGCTCGATGAGGAGATACCGATTAAAATGCTTTGACGTCAGCGGTTCACAATGCGCTTTGAATTTCTCTTCTACCTTCGCAATTTTGTTCCGGTCACCCTCGTCGTCCCACACAAAATTTGAGAAGATTTCGACACATTCTTTTCCAAGCACATGGAGCAGCGTGGCAACTTGAATTTTCTCGTCTTTCTTATCGAGACCGCTTGCCACTTTATACAGCTTCCATGACGTGCTCCACTGTCTCCACGCCTCGGCCTTATTTGTTGCCTCACTCAGTAACAGAGTTTCGGGAGGTTTCAGGTGCTCCATCCCACTGCTGACACCATGTAGTGATCCGGACAAGAAAAGTGGACTAACAAGATGGCGGATCAAACCGAACACGTTTATTATTATTGAGTATGCGTAGGTCTAATGCTGACCCAAGTGTCTGATCGCACAATCACCAAACACGAGAATGATAGCGATCATTAAAAAAAGAAGACAACAAACACCAATAAGGAAGAAGAGCACTCTCTGCAAACATTTGAGAAAAATAATGCGAAATCTGACAGCGTACGACGGCATTGTTGACATAGCACTGCAAATACGATGCAAATTTGATGTCCAAGGAGGCGGAGCTTGCCCTTCTACAGTGTGGGTCCACTTTAACCGTGTTCGCTCCCAAAGACTATAAACAATCGAAGTTCATACCAAAGCTTGCGAAATTAAACCAACACTAATCCACGAGAGCGCTTGCGACTTTAACGAAAATAATGTCCACATTTACAACTGTTCAAGTACGAACGGCGCTAATAGTCGCAAACAATTATGCAGATAAGTTTCTATTAAACTTGACCGAGAAAACTGTCTCCTTGCTCTCGATGCTGCCTAGTGTAACGATATTAGCCTGGTCTAAGGACCCAGCATATAATTGTTTTCACCGAAGCCAAGCGTAGGTATCATGGCAATTGGTAAAAGGACCCCCCTCTAAGAGTTTGATTGACGTGAAAGCAA
This sequence comes from Plumapathes pennacea, assembly GCA_964036295.1. Classification (NCBI taxonomy): domain Eukaryota; kingdom Metazoa; phylum Cnidaria; class Anthozoa; order Antipatharia; family Myriopathidae; genus Plumapathes; species Plumapathes pennacea. Next base: position 7,961,170 of record OZ038472.1, on the reverse strand, counting down.
AAAACTGTAATTTGATTGGGTAATGTTCACGTGTAAGCGGTCTGGGGGCATTCTTTTTTTTTTTTGGCTGAGTTTCAAGTGGCACTGGCAAGTTACAGTGATGTAACGGAAGATTTTTGTTGACATGCCTTTTCGTTTTTGTTCAATTATATTCACTTTCGCATTCTTCTTCTTCCCGTTGTGTACAATAATTTTATTGCTGGTGAAAACTAAACGAAGCAAAGCAAACATAACTGGAAATGCGATATTCGCAGAGGCCACACGCCCTTGTAATCGATTATGTACGGCATTGCTGGGTAGAGCTCTCATGTTTGTTTACACCACACAGCTCAATATCATGTAATGTGAATGAAAGTAGATGACACTATATTAGCATTTACATGATATTGGGATGCGGTTGCAACATGATAGCGCTCTACCCATTGCTTTTTGAAGAGTACAGTAATTAATTTATATATAAAGTGCTCGAAAGTAGCGGTCGTCCGGTCGTCCGAGACGACCAAAAGTTCGCTCGGACGACTGGTTTTCTGCCAAATTGATAGTCTAGTAATCCGGGAGAAAACCAACCGGGAAACCTAAAAAATCCCTAAGAAATGTACTTGTGTCTTTGCGCATCCGTTGGAATAGTAATAATAACTAGAAATAAGATAATCGCAGATACCCCATCGCTCTGCCATTGATTGGACTTTTACTTTGGTACTGCTCAACAAGAGCAGCCTTTGTTTTACCGAAATGTTGATGCAATCCTTTCTTCGAAGTCAAGTGCTACACGCAAAGGAAGGAGAATGGTGTGTGTTCGTTGAAAAAAGAGTCGATTGCCTGACGCCGTAGGCATTTCCCACGGTCGGCACCTCAAATTAATTCATACAGTCTGCCAAGCACGTTCTCAGAATTTAATATTGAAGTTAGTCGGCCGTCGTAGTACGGGAAAAAAGGAACACTGACTTTCCAATTTTGAATTCATAGGCAGTACAATTAAATAGGCTTCCTGTGCGTTTTTTTTTACTCTGGACTGCATGCACTAGACTCAGGGATGCATATTTAATGAGTTCGAATTGTCTTGTATGTGAACCGCTCAAAACAGCATGATATCTCCCAGAAGCAAAGCAAAACTTGAACGGTTTACTTCAAATTATACACGGGCTTCAGACCTAGTCATACTTCAAAGTGCTTGCGAACGATTCTCGCTGCAATCACCACGTGTCAGATTACAGCATTTGTTATCGTTTTAGTCTTGAAAGAAAAAATAAGACATCTGACTAAATCATTCAAGACTCCAAGTTCCGATTGCTCTGAGGAAATACGGTAGCCGAAACTGGCGACAGAAGCGTATTAAAACAATGCTTCGAGGGAAAATGATCAGCATGCAGATTTAATACATTCTTGAAGTGATCGAGTTGCAAGATATGGGATAGAATATATTTGTCGCGGTGATTGTTCGATTTCCACTGACTGACCTTTGTTGCTTGTCCTAGCTTTCTGAATAAGTATCTGAGTTTAACACAAAACGGCGTCTGAAGCTCCCGATTTGATTTCAAGCGCTGTTCCCTTCGCGGAGCCGTTTCTTCGGCACGTTTCTGTTCATGATGCTGTCGGTTATAACATGTTTGTCGTCTTTTCTCTAGACGTATTTGGCGCTGTTTGATCGTTTCACTATTTCGCCTTGCCCGTGCCTGTTCCCTTCTCTTTTAAAGACGAGCTTCGCAAGACCGTTCTGTTTCAAGTTTTCTACTTTTTAAATTCATTTTTGTGAACGCAGTTACGTACAATTGTTGCTTTGTTCAAATCTTTTTTCTTCCATGTGCCAGTTAAACTACTGGCGGAGACACTAATCGATAATTACGTCATTGCTTAGGCACCTGGCCCTGGCCTTGAGGTCGTACGAAGACTGACACACTGACAGACTGACTAACATTAAATCTCGAGATGGTGACGCGCTTCGAGTCTCCAAATAAAGCAATACAACTGCATTAGCGTCGTGATTATTACCCTCGCTTACGCTCGGGGATAATAATACTGGAAATACGATATTCGCAGAGGTCCCACGCCCAAGTAATCGATTATGTATGACATTGCTTAGAGCTCTCATGTACTGTATGCTTTCACCGCACATCTCAATATTATACTAGAAATACGATAATCGCAGATATCCCCTCACTCTGCCATTGATGGGACTTTTACTTTGGTAACTCCCAACAAGAGTAGCTTTTGTTTTACCGAAATGTTGACTCAATCTTTTCTTCGAAATCAAGTGCTACACGCAAAGGAAGGAGAAAAAGAATGGTGTGTGTTATACTTTTGCGTTGAAAAAAGGATCGATTGCGTGACGAAGTACGTATTTCCCACGGTCGGCATGTCAAATTAATTCATACAGTCTGCCAAGCACGTTCTCAAAATTTAATACTCAAAGTTTGAAGTTGGTCGGCCGTCGTAGTACGGGAAAAAAGGAACACTGATTTTCCAATTTTGAATTCATAGGCAGTACAATTAAATAGGCTTCCTGTGCGATTTGTTTTTACTCTGGCTGCATGCACCAGACTCAGGCATGCATATTTAATAGGCTCGAATTGTTTGGTATGTGAACCCACTCAAAACAGCAAGATTTCTCCCAGAATCAAAGCAAAACTTGAACAGTTTACTTCAAATTATACAAGGGCTTCAGACCTAGTCATACTTCTAAGGGCTTGTGAACGATTCTCGCTGCAATCACCGCGTGTCAGATTACAGAAAATTAAGACATCTGACTAAATCATTCAAGACTCCAAGTTCCGATTGCTCTGAGCGAATACGGTAGCCGAAACTGGCGACAGAAGCGTAGTAAAACAATAATTAGAGAGAAAATTATCAGCACACAGATTTTAACACATTCTTGAAGTGATCGAGTTACAAGCTATACGGGATAGAATTTAGACTTGCCTTTGCTAACGCGCTCTTCGCGTCGACTTGCATGAAAATTCGATGCAAGTCCGTGCAAGTTGGTGGCCAAACGAAACGCAAGTCCGCGCAAGTTTTCAAACTTGCATCAACTTGCGTCGACTTGCACCTCGTTTGGCCAGGGCTTTTTCGCAACTCATCATGTCCAATAAGTCAAAATCACCACATTTGATATCACCTATCCCATTTTTCTTTCAGAAACTTGCTGAACATATATACATATACACTGGTTTGTTGCACAAGAAAATTTCATCAAAGTCATCAAACCAAAAACATCAATTATGGTTCTACTTAGTTCCTGTTGGAATAAGATTGTGGTTAGTTAGGTTTAAAAATTGTAAATTGCTTGTAAATTGTGTTTAGTTGGGTTTAAAATTTTATATTGCTGCATGTCGTTATTGATATTCTTTGCATAGCTTACAACAAGTTTGTCAACAATAAGTCAGCTGGCAGCCATTTTTACAAGTAAAAATTGTTATTAGGTTTTTGCTTAGTCAGTTCCTGTTGGATATATTTTAACGAATCTCTTTGAATAGCTTGCAACATAGTTTTCCTGAGCGGCAGCCATCTTCAGAGTCAAGTGAGAGGATTCGTCAAATGGTGGTATTTATGTCTCTACTGTTCACACTCCTGAGTTCAAACCAGTTGCCATGTTAGCCATTGTGTTGCAATGTACACTTACATGCTGACAGCTGATCATTGAGGAATGAAATACAAGCTGCAAAGACAGCATCCGAGAAAGGGCCATTACAGTAACATCGTTTTAATTCCAAGCAGTCTATTAGCCATTCCCTAAGGATCACCATATGATACATGTTTGACTATAATGCCCAGCGCAAATAGACCCAACGTCGTTGTCCATTTGTGCCGGGATTAATAGAGTAGGCCCCAGTTGTTCAATGCATAACTATATCCAGTAGATAAATTGTCATCCAGCATGAGCAATGTCCTCCAACTACATTTATTTACGCGAGATTACACTAAACTCAGCGCAGCAATCACGATCTTTAGTTGATGGAATCGTGACACGTGACCGAATAATGTCTGCTCAGGAGCGGACGTTATATTTTTATCAGCGAATAACCCCCGCCTAGCGAACTAACACTGTTTATTGACAATACCCGAACACAGTTTTATTTATTTAATCACAAAAAAAAAACATTACGAGATGAATACCGAGGAGGACAATTTATTTGTCGAAAAGGCAGTTTCAGCCTTTGTGCGTGTGTCCACCAAGTCTCAGTTTTGTTTGTGGCAGCCACCGATCATCAGTTATTAAAACGAGGAAACGGTTGGTATGAAAACCATCATAAACACGAATAAGAGCGGATCTGGGAATTCCGAAGAAATGTCGCCAGTAGACAAAAAAGAATAGTTAATTATTCCTTTTAATACTTATTCAGCTAGCCACTCAGTTTATTATTAATCCAGTTCGCGTCGGGATTACTCAATCGGTTAGTTTCGCTTGTTTAGTGACTATCCCTTGAATTTGATTCCCACCTATACCTCCATGGTGTGCTCCATTACCAGCTTTTGTGGTGAGCAGATGTCTGAATATACCTTGGCCCAGTACGTGGAGAGGCATAAGCTGTCCAGCCGTGTTCGGTTGTATCTTCAAACCATGGTAATAGAAGATGGCGATGGTGACAATGAAGTGGACCTCCAATCACCAACGTTCCAGCAGTCGTCCAAGCTCCCCAATTCCGAAGGCAGCAGCATGCTTCTGGGCTCTACTAAGGAACGAGAAGCCATAAAAGAACTACAAGACAACGAGTACAGGGAAGCTTTAGAAAAAAACAAAGAAAAGGAGGCAAAAGAAGAAGAGAAAAGGAAATTGATAGCATCCAACTTGTCTTCCTTCAAGCGTCAGGAACAGCTCCGGGCCGCCAGAGAAGCCCGAGTTCCTCTTCCCTGTAATGATGAGGAAGCCATTGTTGTCCCTGTTCGCCATGTCACCTTGGGGTTAATAAGTCGTGCATTTTCACGGAACGAGAATATGGCTGCTGTGTATGACTGGGTTGGGTCTCAAGGTTTGACACCTGAGAATTTCACCCTTTCAACCCATGAAGTCAGTTGCTTGACACCAACCTTACCAGTGGTCGCCGTAGAGAAAACAGTACTCCTAATGGTTGAAAGTGAGAGTACACCTTCCTTGAACGAAGGCGACGACGAGATTTCTATCATAGGATTTGGCTCTACCACTACTTTTCCACAAAAGGAATCCTTTGTACTTGACGCTGTAGAAGAAAAGCCACCAAGTGTCCTGCTTCAAGGAGACAATCAAAGGTTGGTGCCAGGCTAGTGGAGAGTGTAATCGATCTATATACGTGATTTTTTTGTCGTTATTTTAATTTTTGACACGTTGATACATTTAATATTCTAAAATTGAACATTTCCCAAGAGTGACTTGATTGCTTGAAAACAGCTACTTCTTATTTGAGAAAAAAAATCTATTGTGTAATGTATTAAAATTGGGTGTCACCTTGGCCTTTATTGCCTTGGGATTTATTGATACTGCCTAATTTTCCAGAAGTGAACACTTCTGACTAATTTCAAAGCAACTTTTGTCCATGTAAAACAGTATTATTTATTTGGACTGTGAAAAGGGTAATACACTGCCTAACAATTACGGTACACGCTATCGAACTCCGTGAACACACAAATGAGCATGTAGTATTTCAAAATTTCATTGACCACAATCTTCTCACAGCTGGCAAGGTGAAGCTTCACCAACAAACAGGTAAGTGGAATTAAGTCTTAACTTAGTAGAGAGCCTACTCAGCACAAGGATATCAGAAATCAGGAGAAAGCAGAGAGTAGTAATATTGAATTCACAAGTATCACTTCTTAAGGTATATGCTGCGATACTCTCTAAGCTCCACCAAAATTTGCTCAACGTAGCTAGTATCAATTACAGTTAAAGTTCCAATCAACCAGTAATTATAATACTAACAAAATCACTGGAAGTATCAGCGTCAAAGACTTCAACTAATGATAGGTACTTTACCCGTCACAAATACCTGACTGTCTGTTTCTCGTTCTTACAAAGAATGGGGAGTGTCAGAGAGAACGAAAACGGAAACGAAAACGAAAACGGAAACGAGGAAAGTAGATCGGACGAGAGAAAGGATCTCCTACCCAGGTACAGTACATATGACCAAACAGCAGCCGATAAGCAGATAAAGTTTCAGTTGAAACCTCTTTGGATTAGACTCAATACCAAAGAATGGTATTGAGCGTTGCTTTCTTTTCTATTAATATTTTGACATTCGTTTCTAATTTCCTTTGTCGTTGTGTTGTTGTTGTTATTTCTTCTGATCCTATAGGGTCCTAAAAGTAAGAAGAGTAAACGTACTAGCCGACATGATCAACCATTTTAAGGACGAGTCAATAATAAATGTCCCTGCAGTGACCGTTGTTATGGTCAATTCTTTTGGAGACGAAGAGGAGGGATTAGACAATAATGGTATTTTCCTGGATGCACTTTCAGCGTTCTGGAACTCCTTCTACGACTCGTGCACAAATGGTGAGGATGAGAGAGTTCCAGTCATCAGACATGACTTCCAGCATCCAGAATGGGAATCCATTGGTAGAATCCTTGTTAAAGGGTATGAGCAAACGAAGTTTTTCCCTGTCGAGCTTAGCAGGGCATTCGTCGCGGCCACGCTCTTTGGAGAAGACGAAGTAACGAGTGAAATGCTCCTGAAATCTTTCCTAGCATATGTTAGCAAAGACGAAAGAGAATCGATTCGTCTATCCCTGAGTAATGAATTGACTGATGAACGGTCCCATGAATGGGTTGACTTGTTGGATAGGTTCGGCTGTAAAACAGTGCCCCAGCCTAATAAGGTTAAGAGCGTTGTTCTGGAGATTGCGCACAAAGAAAAAATCCAGCATCATTTATAATCCAGTATAATCCAGTATCACTTATCGTCTCCCCATCTCGTAGAACTGTTATACGAAAAATGCAAGCCAACCAACAAGAAGGTCTTGGCAATGCTCCTTGCAGATCCGGCCAACAACGCCCAGCGAGATGCCACTTCCTACCTCAAACAATACATACGAGGCCTAGACGAGGAAAAGCTGACAAAGTTTTTACGGTTTTGCACAGGATCTAACATGCTCTGTGTGCAAAACATTACCGTAACGTTTACTACCCTTGACGGCGCAGCTCGACGCCCGGTTGCGCACACCTGTGGGGCAGTCCTTGAACTGCCTACTACATATCAATGCTTTCCGCAGTTTCGCGAAGAAATGAACAATATTTTATCCGGTGAATACTGGGACATAGATTTTCTGTGAGGACAGGATTGCTTTATTTGACAGTTACTATTAATTTCTTGTTGTTTTGTTTGCATTCAGATTAGCTGGTTTACAATATATCCCGCAATTTAGCGAAAAAAAAACAACAAAAAAAACAAAAAACAATCCAATCCGGTTAATACTGGGACATGTTTGTTGTTCTTGTATATTTTTGTTATTTTTGTTGATATGTTGCTGTTATTAATTCTTGCACTCGGAATATATTTATTATGTTTCGACAACCAATGTTCCTGTTTCATTGACTGGCCAATAGTAAACCACAATATTAAGCCATGGAAACACCAGCTGCGCCAGGAGGGCTCATAGAAGAGTGCGTGATCATTGTAATCAGCAGGACAGCATGCAATTAATGCAAAAAATATGTTTTTATAGTATTGCTGAATCAAACAAGCAGACAGCAATGCTATTCACCAAAACACTAAGCTTAATTAAAACTATGTTCAGTGTCAGTCTTCTACAGCAAAATGTGTTCCTTCCTCTGTGTTTCTATTTAAACTCAAAAGAAATTAATCAGAGTGCTTCACACTAAGGTAATAAAGAGAAATAGAAAAGTCAGTCTATTTCTTTTTTTCTTTTTTTTTTTTTTTCTCTCACGGCGCTCTTTTCGACGCTCAGCGGCTCAATTTCAACGTTCGGAATAGAAGAACACCAGGAGAGGTTAGAGAAGCCCTGAGCACCCCAAAACCCGCGTTTCTCAAAGATTCCATCTAAATTGCTTCAATCAAGCGAGTAAGCTCTGCATACAAAGTGAGCGCTTCGTCATGTGTTTGGGGCATAGCCATATTCTGTTCCTCCATGAGCAAATCTGCCAACTCTTTAAAAACCGGGGAACACCCTCCGGGTGGAAGCTGATCGCAGGACATGTGCTCAGCAAAATTAATGTCGTCGAGGTTACATGGGGTCAGGTAATCCCGAGTGCCGGTTGCCTGAGGAATAAAGTAAAGAACGTCTGGTCGACCAGGGGGTGAGTCAGGGTTTCTTGAAGGTCTCATTCTATGGACATTCCACAATTTTGCCACGCGATGCAATTCCTCTCGTAGGACTCCAAAGAAACATAATTTCAAGCACTCTCTATGGACTATATTATTGTCGGAATACAGGCCAACGTCCCTGAGATCTTTAAAGTAATTTATCCACCAGTCGGAACATTGTTTTCGGAGAATTCCCTACCACGCTTCGATGCGTTGGTTTGATGTCGATGCACCAAACGTGAAGCTATTTTCCCCGGAAAAATCGTCTGCGGCATCACTTCTAAAGAATCGCTGCACTGCAGCAATATGTCCATTTTCAGTCCCTCGGTCTCCTCTGATGATTCTTGCAGTGCCCCCTAGTTGTTTTACGCAGTCCAGATAGTAGTGACAAACAATGGTAGGATCATTATTTGATGGGCCAACTTCAAGCCACAGGATACGCCGACTGTATCCGTCTATAGCGCCATGTATGCAGAAGCCAAAAGGCTTTAGTTTGTCGTATCCATCTATGTGCCATAAATAATTGGGGCCTTTTGTTTTGTACTTTCTTCTCATCAATCTCCCTCGTAATCGCCTCTCCACACCCTCAGGGTTAACAATTCGCAGAACGCGGCGTACGACATCTTGACCGATTGATAAACCACGCTCGACTGTTAGTCGCTGATGCAGCGCGCAATAACCAATAAGACGACCACTGCCATTCAGTTCTTCACCAAGAGCATCGAAAACTTCATCTACATCACTTGTATCCCTTCTCCTCAGACCTCTCATACGTAAGATTCGTTTAAGTTGTCGTCGGCTGAGATTCATACCGTGCACCATCAACAGGAACATAAGAATTTCAGTCGCAGTTAAGCCCAGACGAAAATAACTCTCGATCAAATCGTCTCGTCCAACCACGTTATCTTGTAAAGCCGGATTATATGGAGGTAGTACGGCTGATGCACTACAAACTAAACAAACGAAGGTTGCAGCCTGCAATGTCATGTTCACTCAAGACGAGCACACGTTTATCAATTATTCATAACAGGCAGTGCAACTGGTAGTGTAACTGGAAGTTTAAATGGCGGTGTAACTGGCAGTCATGATAACTGACAGTATAACAAGCAGTATAACTGGCAGTGTAAATGGCAGTGTAACTGGCAGTCATAAGAACTGGCAGTGTAACTGGAAGTCTAAATGGCAGTGTAACTGGCAGTCATTATAACTGGCAGTATAATTTGTAGTGAGCATGGCCCTTCCACGGCTCCGTATTCCCCGGGGTATTTAGTCCTCTCTAAAAATAGTGGTTACTGGTTCTAAATTTTTTATGAAAAGTTTCGTTTGAATTGGATTTTTCAAGAGCGTAAAAGGGGCTCGGCAATGAGCTGTGACGCGCGGTAGCTCAGCTCGCAAAACTTTAAAACGTGAGGCTAACGTTTTCAAGTTTGATTGATGGCGGATGAAACGAAGCGAAGCTCGAGCACAACAGAGTACAAATTACGCCACGCCGTTTGTCTTAAAACTACATTATCAGGAAGGAAAAGCAAGTTCAGTCAGGGGAAGTCGAGCAATCGCCAAGGCAAATTTCACTGTTTCTAATGCGGCCTCGTGGTCTCCCTGCGCTGCTCTCATGTTCTCCCAACTTCCCGCGTGTTTAGATGAGGCTATATTACACGGTGACGCGTTATCATTAAGGACTGGGACAATCTGCCAAGTTAAGTTCGTAATGCTACCTGTGTAAACCATCTTAGAAACAAGACTGGAATGTCAGTGACCTTGTGGCGTGACTTGGGTCGAGACAAAAATAAACTAAAATGAAAAGCAGGGACATTAGCGAGACTCCCAAGAGAGACTTTCAGTCTCACCAGAAAAATATCATACAGCATAGAGAACTGGGCTCTTGAGATCTTGCTCAAATGAAACCTGATTAAACTATAATTCAGTACAACACTCATGCATTGGGTTAAGAGACTCTGTATTTTGAGCTTAGGGGCCAAAATTATGAGGAGTACCCCTCCCTGGGGGATTTCCCTTGATCGGACAACAAGAATATTTACGAATAAATTGAAACTTGAGCACACTGGCCTAGATTATCTGTGTATCCTTAACTGGGCGGGTTCTGGGGCCATTTGAGCCAGATTTGTCCCGGGATCTACATTAACTTTTTTTTAAATATTAGAGAGGAAAAATTCAGCAAAACACGCTGAAGTCGCTAGAGCAGTTACAATCTTGGACAAAAGTGTTGACACATTCTCCCCTCCCCCCATTCAATGTTGATAAATTAATTATTTAGCAACAATTTTCCGTCAAAGTCTTACCGGAACTCTTCCAAACTCAAGCTACAACATTGATACGGGGAGGGGGGTGATTAAAAGCAGTTTTCTTCGGAACTGGTGACTCACAGCATGGTAGCTTTGACAAAAGTACGACATTTAAAGCATGTGTCAACACATTTTGTCCGGGATTTTCTGAATACGGTTTTCTAATTGTACACGTAATGGTTTTCCAAAAAAGTTTGAAAACGCAGTGAAGTTTGAGAAACACTGAGTGCTTTATTTTGGCTGAAATGTAAGCTTATATTACCTCGAGTTAGAAATTGACAGTTGAATGAAGCATCCGCTTACAGTAATTGAATAAATACGCGTCGAGTCAGATCATGTTTCAAGAGAAGATTGCTTTAGATCGTAAGAGTTTGTGTTTTTTATGATCGTGCACGGGGTCCCGTATTTCCATCGAATTGCGTGATTCAACAGTGGGCAGCGCAACCTGTTCGAGATCAGTACGGGTGAAAGTCACTCAAAAATAGACGAATAATACATCATGACAAGCGCACATACAACGAGCAATACATTACTAAGTGCGAATTGTGCCCCAATTAGAGTGACTGAGTGAAGGGAAAAGTCGGCTACAGAACTGCTTTGTCGTCGGTGAAAGTTTTTAAGAATCGCTGAACGGCCAAAAGCTTGATAAAATGACATGCAACGCAACTGAATAAGATGATTACGTTAATTAGTTCTAATTGGCAGAATAACGCACGCTCTCGCGTTAGGTAAATTTCACTAAGAAATTGGAAAAAGTGTTACAAAACCACTTGGAATGGCATAAAGAGTGATATTTTATCCGAATACGATATAAAACTATAGCTTGTGTTGCATTTATTTAGGATTTCCAACGGTTTACACTTTCAACGGTTTACACCACAGAGTGAAAGAGGATTAGACAGATTCTATTTTAGTTCGTAGTGTAAGCCGTGTAAACCGTTGTAAACCGTGTCATATTTCAACCTCTCCGGATCATAAAATTCCACATAGGCAACCATTTGCGATACATTTAAGACCATTTTCAATATGTCATTGCCCTTTTTCTGGGATTTCGGAGTCAAGTTGTCAACCTTTCTTATATCTCCTGTGTAGGACGCGGTTCTCGAAATGCATTTAGGTTGCTTTCCAGGGCACGGAACGGCACCAATTTAATGTTGTACTTTCACATAAGGTGCTCTTATTTCTTAATTTGAAACGTGCGTACTCACATAACCATCTTCATGAACTTTTTGGCAGTTGTCGCTTTCTGAGTATCAAAATCCGATATAACTGAATGAACTATGGGCAATTTTTCTGCCTCTGGCATCCCAAAATAGACTACCGCTACAACCTAGCCTTTAGAATTGCATCCAACCCTTGGATTTAACAAAATAGAAGGCTTTTTACGACTCTTAGCTATGACAGAAGTTACTTTCTTGCTATTTTGTATTCGGACAATCTTGGACAAAAGTGTTGACACATTCTCCCCTCCCCCCATTCAGTGTTGATCCCCGAACGAAGTGAGGGAAATACTCACGACGCTAATGCAGTAGTATTATCGCCTTATCGGAGACTCCAAGCGGGTCGCCATCTCGAAATCTAATGTTCGTCTGTCAGTCTGTCGTGCGACCTCGTCCCCAGTTCCTATCGCTTGCTTAACCAATAACAAAGGCCGGATCGATCACGTGTGGCCCCGTAGACAAATATATTCTATCCCGTATAGCTTGTATAAACTCGATCACTTCAAGAACGTATTAAAATCGGTATACTGATCATTTTCCCTCGAAGTATTGTTTTACTACGCTTCTGTCGCCAATTTCGGCTACCGTATTCGCACAGAGCAATCGGAACTTGGAGTCTTGAATGATTTAGTCAGATGTCTTATTTTTCTGTAATCTGACACGCGGTGATTGCAGCGAGAATCGTTCACAAGCCCTTAGAAGTATCACTGGGTCTGAAGCCCGTGTATAATTTGAAGTAAACTGTTCAAGTTTTGCTTTGATTCTGGGAGAAATCCTGCTGTTTGAGTGGGTTAACATACAAAACAATTCGAGCTTATTAAATACGCATGCCTGAGTCAGGTGCATGCAGTCTAGACTAAAAACAAATCGCACAGGAAGCCTATTTAATTGTACTGCCTATGAATTCAAAATTGGAAAATCAGTGTTCCTTTTTTCCCGTACTACGACGGCCGACCAACTTCAAACTTTGAGTATTAAATTTTGAGAACGTGCTTGGCAGACTGTATGAATTAATTTGACATGCCGACCGTGGGAAATACGTACTTCGTCACGCAATCGATTCTTTTTTCAACGCAAAAGTATAACACACACTATTCTTTTTCTCCTTCCTTTGCGTGTAGCACTTGAGTTCGAAGAGAAGATTGAGTCAATATTTCGGTAAAACAAAGGCTACTCTTGTTGGGAGTTACCAAAGTAAAAGTCCCATCAATGACAGAGTGAGGGGGTATCTGCGATTATCGTATTTCTAGTAAATTAATTATTTAGCAACCATTTTCCGTCAAAGTCTTACCGGAACTCTTCCAAACTCAAGCTACAACATTGATACGGGGAGGGGGGTGATTAAAAGCAGTTTTCTTCGGAACTGGTGACTCACAGCATGGTAGTTTTGACAAAAGTACGACATTTAAATCATGTGTCAACACATTTTGTCCGGGATTGTAGAAAACCATCACAACAACAAGGTTAGGAAGTCTAAGCTCTATTCTCGCAATATTTTTGGAGTTCTCGATCGACTAAAATCTCCCATACATTTGCTTAGCAACATGTTTTCAATAAACTAATGTGAATTTGTTTCCAGTTTCTTACCTTTGAATGTTTTTACACCAACTCTAGCGCGAAGGAAGGCGTTTGTTCGTTTGTTGCCATTTTATGAAAGCAAACACTTGGGGGAAAAAAACGCCGGGGAAATTGCTTCACGTCAGCGTGTAATATACTCTCTTATAAAATAAAAGTTATATAACGAGCGCTCTGATTGGTTCCCAACCGTGTTTGCATAAGGCTATGTAACACGGAAAGTGTGTTATATTGCTCTGAGGTTGCGCAGTGGTTCCCAATTCTTCATTTGACCTGAGTTTACGAGAAAAACAAGAAATTATAAGCTTCCAGCAAAGAAACGGCAACGGCGGTTGTGGCAGAAGGAATGATTGATGAAAGATTATTTAGCGCTGGGCAGAAACAGTTCGCTAACAATCGAGTTTCTTTGAAATAACAGCGGAAAGATTAAGTCCACTGAATTGTTGAACTGAGCAACAGGCAACTTACAGTGAACATCGAAAACCGAACGATAATTTACAGAGCATTTGTACAATCAGTTGTGATCTCGCTTGCTCGTGACCCACTAACTACAATTCACTGATGAATGCGGTACCTCTGTAATACACCACAAACGCGAATATATACAGTATCGGTTCATCAAAACTCAGTCCCATTCAGGAATACGTGTAAACAAAAAACGTAAAGTAATTACAAAGTACATACATGATTACGGCACTGCAAAACATTCATCCGTTCAACTCAGTCCGGCGAAGAATCGACGTGATTTCTTAAAAGATCTTGTGAAAGGTCATTTACTTGTACCACACCAAAATCAGTTCTGGACAAGATGTCGTACAAGTGGAGCAGAAAGTAATCATAGCGAAGTAGCTTCCCAACCGTTGCGTTTACATTTAGTGCAGTTCACATCGCTCACTTCAATCGGCACAGCAGAAGCTTCACTAGCTGCTCGACCAGTTTAAGAAGCTCTGCTCTGGATACTACGGAAGCGCCAACCGAGCCGATGGAAGTTCAGTTTGAGAGTCATTGATGGAATGACCTTTTGATTATTCATTTCTCCGGCATTCGTAAGTTCGTACCTGTAGTTTGAAGATTTGAAAACTTTGTCTCGTCCGCTCGGCACAACAATCTGTGGTTGGTTTCAGCTTATGTGTTGAGAACCTCGACTTTGATAATCACGTAAAACGGTCGTTTTTGCGGTAGTATTGCTGTCGTTTATTTCATAAAAGAACGTTTGCCGTGTTTACATAGCCTGATGCAAACACGAGAGGGAGTTTGGGAGAATGAGAAAGTTTGTGTAAACCCGAGCCGCATTTCTTAATCTAACACAATCATCTAGTCAATCAGGACGCGTGTAGTATCATAGTTATTTTATAAATAAAAATCCAGTCCTCATTTGGCGAGGTCTAATCGCTGATTTAGGTCTTGTGTCGTGTGAGTGAATATTCGCCCCGCGATAAACCGTAAGTACTTTTAGTGAAATTGCTCACACTTCAAATTTCTCTTGTTGTCATCCACTCCTGTAAATATTTTTTTTACTCGTTTCCATTTATTCGATAGCCATGTTGTATTACGCATTATTACTATTATTATTATTATCATTATTATTATTATTATTATTATTATTATTATTATTATTATTATTATCATTATTATTATTAGTAGTATTATTATTATCATTTTATTATTATGTTGTTCTTGTTGCATTATTATTGTGTTGTATTATAGCATATATATCATAGAGGTAGGATAGACATTCCATACTCACGTAGAAGTTTCTTCGTGTTCATGTTGAGCGATATCAATGCTTTTTAAACGCATTCGTTTTTCCAGAGAAGAAGCATGGCCACACGGCATCACTCCAATTTCCTGTTGTTTCCCACTCACGAACAAATCACGAGGCTGCTTCGGCGTTAAAACTTGAACAAACCGCCAGCTTTGTTTTGTTTTGGAGTGGGTAACCCACGGTGTCAGTGATTTCATTGCACGCGGTCAATCAAAGCAAAGTTCAACTTACCGGTTCAACCGTGTTGCCGATAGTAGGTCCATTTAGTTGACCAACCTAAAACGGTTGATTCCCAACAGAACACGTAAAAACCTCAACGAAACAACCCGGTTGATCCCAATCGAACATGAACGAAGTCGCAGGCAAACCATACGAGCCGCTTTGTTTGAATTATATTACTACAGCACCATTGGACGCCAAACGCAGTGACCACTTATGTACCCCGACATGGAATGTGCCGGACCCAGGAACCGCCTTATTAAAGGGGCACGGTCATAAATTGGTTTTTCCACTGATTTCATTAACACCAAAAAGGATAGCGTTTACGAAGTTACGATTAATCGTCTTCAGAGATTTATTTCTTGCGGTACAATTTTCGCGAGAAATAATTTTTACACAAAAACGCTCTGCCAATTCACCACGTGGTAGAAATTCTCTTCGTCAATAAAAAATAACAAGCATGGTCCAACAAATAGAGCCGGATTTCCCGATTGTCCACAGCACGATTGCGCAATAAGCGGTTGTTTATTTAAAAGTTTCCTTCTTATGGAGCAATGTCATGACTAATAACAAAAATATAACTGCGCACCAAACTGCCAATAAAATAATTGTCTTTGTGTTGATGAGTTATCTTTTGCTGTAAAGGCCAAATCGAGATTGACCGTAATCCAAGACAAGTTGCTGCCATACGGTTCTATGGAACGATTTATCAAAAACAGTTTGTCAGCTCAATAATAGTAGCTTTCTGACAGCAGACCCACGAGCGACTCCCATTTTACTTTGCTGCCCGGGCAGCAAAGTATAACAGGAGTCGCTCGTGGTCTGTTGTCAGGAGGCTAAATAAACTGAGACGACCTAGTTTTTATAACAACTACAAAAACGACCAGAGACAAAAAAACAAAAAAAAAAAAAACAAAAAAACTTTAACATAGAAAGGGAGCCAATATATATACATATCACCTTATCACTTTGTCCTTTTTACAAGTCTCTTGTTTCCTTTTCTGACCACAGCAGCCCCCTAAACCTAACCACATCTCATCTGTCTCCTGCCAGATTAAAAATCTCGAGATAACTTCCGATAAAAAGCCGCACACTGCGTAGTTTATATAATATTTTCGTTTAGTGGCTTATTCCATGTCCTACTCCATGCTTTTCTTGTTTGAGTTCGTGTTTGTGTCTTTTTATGTCGCTGCATTTGCACCTTCCTACATTAGACAGACATTTCACTGTGGCGAACGTTGGTCTTGAGGAAAGCGTGCAGTTCGTTAAATGTCGGTCTGTCCGCGGGCTCCTTTTGCCAACACGACTTCATCAACTGATACAAGTCGTCAGAACAGATGGCGGGCTGCTCAAGGTACGGGAAGTTTGCCGAGTCTGGACTAAAGAACAGCTTCTGTATGCTCTCAATCATCTGCTCGTCCGACAGCTTATAAGGAAACTGTCGAGCCAGCGTAAGGATCTCCCACAATGTCACGCCAAAAGCCCACACGTCACTAGCTGTTGTGAATCTCCCTGAATGAAATAAAACGGAAACGTAAAACGTAAACAAAAAATGTGCGTGAGGTGTGAACGCTGTCACAGCTGTGATCATACCACTTGGCGTCGAAACAAGATTAAATGTCTATTGAAAGTTATATTGAAAGTTTAAATGTCTACATTATCTGGGTGAACAAGGACGCTGTTCAGTACTCCAGAAGTAAAATCGACACAAATGAAAGTCCCCTGGTGTACCTTGTACAAAATCCACTTACCTTGTAGAATACACTCAGGAGCCATCCAGCGTATGGGCAAGATAGCACGGCCCTGCACGCGGTAATAATGCTTACAGTACAAGTTCCGTGACATGCCAAAGTCAGCGATCTTAACAGTGAAGGAGTGGCCCACCAGGAGGTTCCGTGTAGCCAAGTCTCGGTGAACGAAGTTGAGAGACGCGATGTACTTCATGCCCGCAGCGAGCTGTAGCGCCATGTAGAGCAGCGCCTGCAGCGACAGTACTCGCTCCTTGGCAGATGAGCCTGTATCAGCGTCGCGGTTTTTCAAGAACTGGTTCAGGTCGCCGTTGGCCATGTACTCCACGATCATGCACATTGGGTCGTCCTTACACACTCCGAGAAGGCGCACTACGTTGTCGTGCCTCAAGCTCGCCATTATCTTGACCTCTTTGAAGAAGTCATCTTTGATGTTCTTATCGACCTCCGGTTTCAGCTTCTTGATTGCTACAACCGTGCGGTTGCAGTTCCTAAACTCTCTACCTAGCAGCCTATCCAGTCCCTCCGCCTCTCCTATATGCACTTCTCCGAACTGGCCATCGCCAATTTTTTCTCGGAAATGAAGTTTGTCTCTTGGAAAATCTACAATGGAGTCCATTCTCCTTCTGAAATCCATCGTTGCATTTGGATCGGCATACAAACTCGTGCCCGAGACTCCTTGGAAAGGGTCTGCGTATACTTCCTCGTAAACAGGATTCCGAAAAACGTTGGCTTTTGCTATAACATCAATGGGTTCCGCGTAGCCATCCTGGCTCATTTTAGGAGTTCTGTTGGGGAGGGGCTTGCTGGGCTCTGCATACCTTCCATTATTCTCATTAGGCTGAAGCGGACTGTCCGGAGCTAATGATGTCATATCAGAATCTCCTTCAGAGGTCAGTAGAGGGCTGTCAGGCTCAGCATAGAACACTTCGGGAACCTTCTTTGCAGACGGCGGGGGTTTCCCTGAGAAGGAAATGGTGTCTTAATTTGCTGTGTATATACTATGGCACTGGCGAAACTAACAAGTCAACTGATCGTATAGGTGTACTAAGTGTTAACTCTCAGTCACAAGAAATAAACGAGAAGCGACCAGCAGGCGTACAATTTCACAACCTCAAACCATCACATCGATCTACAGTCCGGGGGGCAACTCAGTAAAGTTTTATACGGGGAGGCTCTGCCCCGAGGTCTAAAACCTTACCCTTTCACATATCTTTCATAAATCAAAGCAGCTGAAAGGTCGCCCATTTCTTGTCAATCGATAGGTTTCGCACTTGCTAGCTCGGGTATACTTTTTTACTATTTAATGAGGCAGAGACAAATTCGATAATTGTTTGCAAAAGTTAGTTTGGGATTGGCATTTCTCTATAACAGTGAAACAATTTTTCGAGTATTTTTTAGAAAGGAAAGAAAACAGCAAATCAAAGCAGCAAGGCAGCTCTAAGCTCGCGAATTTGTGAAAGTTACTTTTGCGGCTTAAGGTCACATTTTATAATTTGCTCAATTTTTGGTATGTGGAAGTTCGGAACCGTTTCCGCGGGCCTCCACTTTTGCTAGTGAGTATTCGAATAAGTCTTAGTTTTAAAAACCCTCCATTTACAAGGCGGCAGAGGGTGAAAACTATATGTGGCGCTCGAAATGAGAGAGTTTAGATTTATCTCCAAAACACTGCGGCAATCATTTAGTACTCTGAACCGTGACGGGACTTCCCAAGCCGGAAAAGAAAAAAAGGTCTATCCGTGGCTTTTTCGACACCTCAATATTTATCAGAGACCATGATATTTCAGCCTGGGCTGCATCTAAACTAAATACGTGCGCAATAAAAACTATGCCTTTCTTCTTTTGGCCGAGTTTCAAGTTAAATAAATTTTAGGGAAATCTGATACACTTGACAACTGTACTTGCGGTTTTGGTCAATTATATTCACTTTTGAATTCTTCTTCCAGTATCCAGTATCATGCACAGCTAGTATTTGACACCTACAAATTTATCAGAAGCCATGATACTACGCCTGGGCTGCATCCAAACTAAATACACATGTAGAGAAAACTGTGCAGTTCTTCTTTTGGCCGAGTTTCAAGTTTAAGGACATGCGACGTTGTTTCTTTTTTTCCAAGAGTCTTCGAAGTTTGCGTAAAAGAATATGCGACGGTTCTCTGGTCGAGTCGCTTCTGAATATAAATTGACTTTATTTACCCTTACCACTCCATTCAAATAGTAACGCGAGCGTTCGTCAAACATTTCAAGTTCACAAGCTGCTGTTGCACCCTCATTCAGCGGCTGGTTTTCGTTTAAAAACAACGAAATGGCTGCACTTCATGATAACAGTATAGTCATGCAGTTTGACCTATAATTTCAGTGTCTTCAGCGTCTGCGCTCAACGGCGTTATATTTTCGTGCCTTAATAATCACAATGTAATCTACGTTCGCGGAAACTTTTAGGCTCAGTGACCAAGCAAACTTCGAATGCTTGACCACCAGAATGACGAGTTCCAGAAAAGCTCCCGCACAAAACCTACTTGGACAACTGCTATTATAACGCGTAACGCGATCATGCCCAAATTTGGAATTGACAAAATCCTTATTTGGAAGTTCATTGTTGACACAGAAGGCTGGAGGGACATCGCGACTCCTTTAAGCTCGCCCCACTTCGTGGGCGACCTTAAAATGGTACCCCTTTGATATACCTTTCTGAAAATGGTACCCCTTTCATATACCTGCAGCACAAACACTTCATCCTTTTCTGTACCATTAGAATTAACTTAGGGCACATTAAGTCTTACCGACAGGGTTGAAGCAAAACGATATACCTCTAGCCTAAAAAATGCACCCCTTTCACATACCTTCAGCCTGAAAAAGGTGCCTCTTTCGGGTGGAGCCTCCCCGTATAGTCCACTTAGGGAGTACCCCCCCTCCGGGGGGGGGGGGGGGGGGGCTACAGTATGATAGTATGGCACTATGTAAGCCTTTATGCTGGGAGATTTCTCCCTCAAAACGTTCCGTTGGTTTCCAGTTTTATCAAGTTGTTCAGTTGAACAAAATACTGACATTTACTTTGGCAAACGCTTGAGAGAGAAGTAATTTGGTCATTACTGAATTACCTTAATGTGGAAGAAACCAGATAAAGCCAACATGGATAAATCGAACGCTAATACGGATTTCAGCACATATATCAACTACAAAAACATGCTGAAATTTTCACTACCTAGTGGCGCAGGTGGAGGTGGCGGACCTTTGCCGTTCTTGTCCAAGTGGTCCTGAATGCTAGCGTAGATTGGACAGGCAGTGACGTCACCCTTAAAGCTTCCAATCGTCCCCTCATTGCTGTCGATGCTCCCGCCGAGATGTGAGTTGCGCCGAAGCGTACTCTGCTGTCTGCTAACAGGCTTCAACTCAACGTGAATGAACGAGCTGAAAGGCTTCTGAACACGTGACAGCCGGCAGTCATGACGACGCCAGTAGATGACCAACAGCACGCACAGCAGCACCACAATGGCTGCAAAGACGATGCCTATTATCGAGCCTACATTAAATGCACTCCCCTCACCTGCAAAGTTGATCAGTTGATCAGTGAGTCACATTTAGAAGACCACGCCATATCTAGTGAAACAATGCAACTTTTATGTGCTTTTTATAACATCAACTTCTCTTTAATTTCTCGTCATTTGTGTCAGTCGGATCACAAAGTTCAAGATCTCCCATGAGGGCATATTCACTGGCTTAAAGCTACAATCATGGTCAAAAGTCGTCGGGACGCTCCTCTTACGCACATCCGGAGCACAATTTAAATCCGTACAACCTGTGGGGATCTTATATTTCTTGTTTTCAAGTCCCTCCCCCTCCCCTCCATCCAATGTTGGCCCATGGTGCAGCTATGAGCCGAACCGTGCTCAAGTACCCAACATTGAGTGGGGGGGGGGGGGGGGGGGTAGGGGGTAAACTTGAAATCGTCCCAACAGTTTTGACCATGATTGTAGCACCAGACTGGCACCCAACCCGAGCTTGTGTAAACAGGGCCTCTAGCGTGCGTGACTACGGATGTCATTTTGGCGTCCTTCTCTACGACACAAAGTTGAACTCCGCTGGTCCTACTTACGGGAATTTGTTCCAGCCGTCGCATCACTCACATTGACAGCACTTGTTGTTGGGGTGGTGGTGTAAGGGGAACAGCGAGGCCTTTCCTGTGAGCCGGCAGAATCTATGAGAAAACACCAACGGCCAATTCAAGGAGCAACCACAGAATACCTCACACCTATTATCAGAGCGCTTAGTAGAACAAAAAATGACAAATTGGTCCAACTTATAAGATATACTTGTGGATGCTTTATTGGATTGGAAGGTACTCATTGTTTTGGGTTGGAGTGCGCCCCCGGTTCTGAAAACCCTTACCCTAGTTCAGACAAAAATATGTGATTTGTTCGACGCTATTTCAGACCTGTATCCCCAAATTTACCCTTTTCGGACCTGGGGCCAATTCAATAAACATTTACATGTGTATTTTACAAGTCGGACCATTATTCAAACACCACTAAACGGACTCTTATCAAGCAAAAGTCTGCAAAATATTAGATACTGGTGTTACATGCATAACCATAACAGTTTTTGGCCATGGTATTGGATTGAAGTGTGTTTTAACGTGCAGACGAATTAGTCTAACTTGTAAATTACACCTGTAAAGGCTTTAATGAATTGGCCCCTGTATACCAATTTTTTTGCGCTATTTCAGCCCTGTATCCCAAAAATTACTAAAATAAGCAAAATTCACTACCTTTTTTACAGACCAAATAGACAAAATCAAAGCTCTACTGTACTTCAAACTAAAATGCTTGAAATCGATACCTGTTGGGCAGGACATACCGTCCTATAATTCTGGGTTATATATGGGAGCTGGCATTCCACCTTACCCACAGGGGTAATCAATAATTGATTAATCCATAATCGATTCATAACACTGTGACATCTCCTTATTTCTGTAGCATATATTAGTGCAAGTAAAATAGAGAGAACTCTTTGTTAGTAAATACTGTACTTTACCTGTCACAAAGATGACTTCACTGAGTAAAATCCACTCTGAACGGTATTGGAAGTCAAAGCGAACAAACTTAGCTTGGTTTCCACACAAATCAACAGTGACATTATAGCTAAGCCACCCATGTGCACTGTTGATATTAGGAGGCTCGTACTTCACCAGTGCTGCAGTAAAAGTATCATTTAAACTGAACTTCACACTGACAGCAGAGAACAGTTCAACTTTGGCTTGTGTCCTGACATTGCAATGAAATGTTACAGTTTGAAACAACCGAGGTTTGAGGAAAGTGAAGGTAACGTATGGACTGGGAGTTTTCAATCGCTGCCAGCCAATCCAGCCCAGGCCACTGTTGTCTCTGTAGTAATCAGAAGCCAGACTGTGATCTGTTAAAACACCCTGGCCAGATAATAAAGTAGGCCCTTGAGTAACTCCACTGTACGAATAGTCGCTCAAATTATACTTTCCATCCAAGACATTGCCTTGCAACAAGCTGTATGATGTAAGACCTACAAATGAAGATAGGCATGATCAGAAGACTCAATCTTACCAAACTATGAAATACACAGGCAACAGAGCACATTTTCATAAAATTTCACTCTGATTCAAATTACAGTCAAAGCCCTCCTTGCAACCATCATTGTAAAACCCCCTTTGAATTGTCACTCAAACTCTGTATTTAAAAGCTCTCTTAAGGGACTGTGACGACTTTTGGGAATAACCAACTGGTCTTTTCCTTAGTTTTAAGCTCTCGTCTTAGTCAAGTGAACACTACTTGATCACATTTACAGTAATGGTGAAATATTGTGCTAATGGTTTGTTTGATAAAATCTGGAATTAAAAGTTCAAGGGAGTTTTGGGTGGAGCATCTGAGTGGCTTAATGCTAAAAGCTCTTGTGAGAAAGCGGCCTCTACTGTTCGAGCGTGTGGTCGCTTATGAGAGCCCATTCTTGTAAGCGACCAGCTCCAGTTACAACCATTCTTCAAATTCCTCAGGTGGTCGCCTACAAGAGCTTTGACTGTAGATGATTCAACTCTTCTTAGACTCTTGGAGATGAATACAAGGGTTTCCAAACTTTTTGGATATTTTCTTGTGGAAGGATACATCTTTCAATGATTGTTTGATAACTTTTCAGACAGTGGTTAAATATAATTAGTTTCATCGAAATCATTCATAATGCTATAATGCATTCTTTTCCTTCACTTTGTAAACAATTAAGGCTTTTCATTGTACTGTACCAAGATTTCTTTTTTTGTACCACCTTCTAGTGTTGGTTCTTATTTATCTCTGATTAGCTATGACCAATTTTGACAGTACTAGTAATCACCAAAGCCATTTAAAGAGTTCATAAACAACTGATGAGAAAATCAGGATGGTTTCCCCCCTTGGACATCAAGACCAGTTTGACGAAAATTCATCTTTTTTGTCTAGCTACATTTTAGCAAAGAGTAACAATGGGATCTAAAACAGTTACCAGTACTGGCCTCAAAATTATAAACTAAGCATTGCAAATTATGTACAATTTTTGAGCTGTAAAATCATGTTTTTTTTTTTGTAAAATCGCCTGTGTCCCAAATGAGCCCATGAATTATTCTGTCAACATATCACATTTTCTTGCTGATTGAGCGTTATTCATTTCAACACCTCCAATGACTATAATAACTGTACAAAAATAGGGAAACTATAAAACAAAAACTTAGCCAAGTTGCACAAAATAGGATATTTGGGGTTTGCTGCAGCACAATAAACTGCTTGAAGTCATGACTTACCATTATCATCTAGTTCACAGCCATAAAGCTCTAGCCTGAAGCAAACTTGGTTTATTAGGTAGATTTTAGGAATTATGCGAATGGTGTCTGCAAGCAGTTCTGGTATAAACATACGTCTGGTTGTTTTTATTGCACCTGAAAATTCCTGTAAAGAAAAGTGTATCATTAAATTATCTTCCAGCAGCAAAAAGTGATTATACTGGTCTGTAGTTTCTTCTGAAGCTTTTATGAACCTACAGCACAACATCAGTGGGTCAAAGTCAAATTTGCCCCTGGGATAAGCACTTTGTTAAAGAAATATAGTGCACAAAACAGCATGCTACATTGAGTTACAGATTGAAGAACTTGGAAATTTGAAAGAAACAAGACAGAAGTGTAGAAAAGCATGACACTGCAGAGTTATTCTCCACTTCTTAGGTGTTCTTACAAATTTATGTGAAATACTAAGTAATGATAACTGCATGTGGCCTTCATCAGTGCTTGCCAATCAGATAACTCTAATATTCATCTTATTTAATAATAGAAGATGCTTCTAAATTTTGCATTTACTACACTTTCAGATTGGTCCAAACAAGTTTAGAGCATTCTCTTGGCCGATCAGAAACAAAAGCAATAGAATGGGTCCCTGCTGCTACAAGAAGATTAAATTCTTTCAACCTGGGCCCAGTTTTTCGAAAGTCGATTAAGCTAATCCAGGATTAACGAAATTCTTTCTCTCGACCTCTCTGCCAATATACTGCAGGATTTTGTTCGAAGATGGATTAAAAAGCTTGTTAAAGCTCACAACGTTATCAAGAAAGTTGTTGTGGATGAAACTTTCACGTTTTTAGGCTTATAAATGACAAGGAAGTTTACACCTAATCCAGGATTAGCCTAATCGTGCTTTGAAAAACTGGGCCCTGTTCCTAGAGATTAAAACCAGTGAACATAACAAGCAACACTGAGAGAGAGAGAGAGAGAGAGAGAGAGAGAGAGAGAGAGAGAGAGAGAGAGAGAGAGTGTGTGTAAGTATGCAGAAACTCACCGCATCCCCTGTGTGATAATTAATGGCTTCCTTCCACTGAGACTTGTCCATAGTATAATTCACATGAAATTTTGCCAGATACTCTTGATGACCCACTCCTCTTCCCTGTACCTCAATAGCTGTTATTCTCAAGGGTTGGCTAAACTTCACCTGCAAATACTGGTCATAATGTGCCTCAGTACCATTCTGAACTGGGTACCATTTAGGTCCCTGGTTTGGGCACCATCCAAAACCCTCTGTGGTGTTTAGGCGAGCATACTTGACTAACGTTGAGGCACTGTAATGTGACGATGCACTCAGCTGCTGCTCTGAGATTCTGCCATTTTGCATACCAAGAGGCACTGCACAACCTAATCAAAGCAGCAAGGCAGCTGTGAGCTCGCGAATTGGTAAAAAGTACTTTTTTTTTGCGGGAGTAGGTTTTTAATAGAACTGGCTCAAGGCCACATTGTAAAATTTGCTCAATTTTAGGAATGTGGAAGTTTGCATCCATTCAGTGATCGCGCTAATGTTTGGAAAAATGCATAGCGCGTACGCATGCCAATCCTAAAATTGTGTATGGCCAAAATCAAATAAATAATTCCAATAACGGGAACCAGGTACATCTAAATGACTGCAGAACAACCCATGAAGTTGAGCGGCTCTATAATGAAGCGTATTAATCATTGTAACATTACAAGTTCAACAAACTCAAAATCTGAAAAATAAACTGTAACTGAAGCCGAAAAAATGTTTTTGCAGAAAAAACTTCATACTCACTAACTTCGTAACTTTAAAGTGGCAAGGCCAAGCTAAGGTGTGCCAATAGCAAAACATTTTACTGTAGTTTTTCATTTTCGTCAAGAACTACGAACTGCAGAATGTGTGTTCGAAGGCGATTTGAAGCTTCTTTTAAAAGGGTAAACAATTCAATCCAACCATGAACGGTAGAACTTCTGCCTTGTTTTACAGAGAGAAAACTCCTGGCAAGCCGCGTGGTGTAAATCATCTGCATCTGGCGATCGAGGGCCTTCCATGGTGATCATCATTAGATTCCTCATAAACAAGGCATAGGTATTATATAACCCAAACCACCCAGCTGAAATAATATGCGAGGGGATTCACATGTAAAAAACGCATGTGCCTGAGCCGTAAATATTTGCTGTTGGCTGTCGGTGCATGACTAAATGAGTGCATGCACGGCGTTCACGAAAATGGTGCGGATTTGAGTTTGTCTACTTTCGTTTCTGTGAATCTGATGATTGTTTTGCTATGTTCAGCTTGTCTATGAGGATTTCGGCATACACACATTTTACCTCAAAACCATTAAAGTGCGTACCATAAACGCACTCTCATCAGCAAACTGCGTACAGAAGATATTTTCTGCGTAAAATACGCAGGTTTTTTGCGTAAGCGCGACCTCTGATCCATTTCTGCAGGCTTCCACTTTTGCTGAAACATGTATTTGATTTTATAGTGTCTCAGTTTTGAAAACCCTCACACAAGGCAGCATGCGGCCGCTATGTTAGTGGAACTCAGAACACGAAATGAAGCTGATCTCTGACTCAGCTTGATGTTAGGTTACTTCACATCTTTCGCAGTGCCAATTTTAAAATGTTTTGTGAAGGAAAACTTTATGATTCAGACACAAGCACGTTTTTAGTCGGCCATGCGCGTGTCACACGGCTTTGTTGTCACGGTATTCAAACATCCATAGCTTCTGATAGATATTTTGTATTGAACCAGAATTTTGCTTTAAGTCTTAAGGCATAATAGTCTTGAACATATCAGTGTATTGGACTTATAGGATACGTTACTTTTGAGATGGCTTTTTATGACGTCACATGCAAACCAAGAATTAAAATATCTGACTAATTTGCATACTGTATAAACTTGTAAACATTCACTGGAAATGGATATTTTTGGCTTTTTTTTATAGCCAAGAGATTCAATATCTTTTCGGCCTAGTATCTTTCAAGCCATATTTACTGTCACTACAGAAATTTTGACGGATACTCCAATGGCTTCAGATTTGTTTATTTAAAATATGGGTCATTCCGCAGTATTTTGGACAAAAATATGAGTAGGAAAAAGTAAACAGCAAGAAGACAAAACTGACATATTTGAAAAGTAGAAGAGTTAAATTTGAGTCAGGCGGGCCCAAAAATTTAATCATCATGTGACATCATGCATAAATTATCATAAATTATATGCATAACTAAAAAAAATGCCGTTACGGAGGGGAAATAAGTTTTATATTCTATAGGAGGCATTTTAGGAGAAACAGAAACCAAGGTGGTAAAGACATAAAGTACTTCATACTAACATTATAAAAAAGTGAATGGAATCCAGCAAAAAATTTTCAGCAAAAATCCAGAATGCAGCTAAAGTACCATTTTCCCCTCTGTAACAAATTTAGTTGGAAAAGTTTATTTTATTCCTAGTGTAATGTGGCCTGGCATGTCATACTTTGTGAAGTTCCAATTTGAAGTGGGAGTGTTCAGATGAGATAACCAGTAAAACTGGACAAAGTTTATTGATCAAAATATTGCAATTTGAAATTTGTTATGGAGGGGAAAATTTTGTTACGGAGGGGAAATTGTTATGGAGGGCAAGGTTATGGGGCGTCCATATGGACAATATTACAAACACTTCATATTTCTATTATAAATGATAAATAGATTGTCCACGTTGATAACATAGATTCTAAACTGAAGACATGTATTCTGAACTGACAACATATACCAGTATATACATTCTAAACTAAAAAACATATTCTTAAATAAAAATATATATGCTAACTTGATGTGGACAAAAAGTTCCCCTCCGTAACGGAACATCCTTACAAAAAAGATGCACTTACTGAATAATGGCAAACAATTCAATTTTTTTATTGCAATCAATTAATAGCATATGCACTGTCAAATAATCAGAGCATACTCTGGTTTCAATCCATGCTGCAAACTCAGAGAAATTTGAGAGCAAAAACAAACTAGTGAAAAATGCAAATTCTCTGATTCCCCTCTGTAACAGGCAAATTTCACCCCTTAGTGCTGCCAGCATAAAAGCCCCGTAGTTTAAAACATATTCAAGTTGTAGCATCCCCAAATCTCTATGATACCGTATGCATTTTATTTGGCTGTTGTGGAATTTGTCAAATTTTGAGGCCTTGAAATGCTCTGATTTTCCCCTCCGTAACATTACCAAATACTGTGGAATGACCCATATATTAAGAATGCCATTGGTGCCACTGATTGTTCAACCTTCCTGGCACAGCGCCAAAATGTTGCAATAACAATGCAAAACACAGCAGAGTGAAACACAACCAAGCTCAGAATCAATGGCCAAACAAACTTCGAACGCATGAAAATCTTCAAAATGAGAACACACTCCGAACAAAAACACAGTTGCAACTACGACAACATCTTGCTTTTAAAACTGCGTTGCTCAACACACCCTGTAACGCGACCTTCGTCATGCCCTAATTTGGAAAACTGCAACTGCTTTATTTGGAAATCCATTGTTGACAACAGATGGACATAGGGAGGAACAAAGTGATTTTAAAACCTCACAATCCCACAGCTAAAAACACAAAATTAAAAGTAACTCAGCATGCATCAAGAGGCAGTCCAGACTACTAAATATAAGGTCAGTCACTACTGTCACTCCTTACCAGCAGAGGCAAGCTCCTTAGAAGATAGGCCATTGATAAGGGCAAAGAAAAACACAGATGTACACACAGCAGGTGACATGTCATGACAGGTACTTCAGCAGGGTTCCTGAAAAGAGCCAAAAGTTAAAGTACACAAATTGAGATGGGGGGTTGGGCAGTTAGATGTCACTAAGAACTGAAGAATTTTTATATGGGGAGGCTCCGCCCAGCATATTCAGCTGTAAGTAGACACATTCTTACAGCATTGTAGCTGTATCCTCATGGTTTATAAAAAATATACAGCTATACATTATTATGTGGCTAGCTCAAGCAGTGTTGATCCACAATAAATATACTAAATTACTAGGGAAATGTATGTAGGCATTGTCTGTTTCTGATTTCTTGATATGCTTAGAAAAATGGTAATTTCAAATTAGTGCTAAATATTATTCTGCTTCTTCAACTTCTATATTTCTTTACCTGGCAAAAATTTACAATATCATCACGAACAGTCGTACGTCCGCTGTGGCGATGCAAGAAATTATTATTTTACACATGAAACGTGAAACGTGGTTAATTTCAGTATTATTTTTTATGTACAGTTATTTCACACAAATACTCAAGTGAGAAGTAAGAAAAACGCGACAGACGAAAACAGCGCCACATGCTGCTACAACGGTGCGGATCAGAAGTCACAAGGGATTTGCAGAAAATCGATCACGCGCAAAAAATTCGTCAAAGCAACGCTACCACAAGTTGCACACTTATAAAATATCAAAAATAAATACTGCTATCACAATTCTCACAAAACTCAAAACGCCAGTTCTCTGACAAAATTGTCGATTACTTGCTCCCGATGCATGCATTACCAAACGGAAATCCGAAAGTGCCTGACCGAACTATTGTCTGCATTGAATTCCGTGATTGATATTGCTTGTGAAATCATAAAAAGAAGCGAAATGATGCGTGCAAGTATTGACATCCTAAACGCAACTTGTCTCTTTCGTGAAAGTATACATTTCATCGCCCCTCAAAACACCACACTTTAATAATTAATTTTTTCAATCGCATTCTTCTGGACGCTAATGGCGTTCATGTCAACCACAATTGGAAGGGATAAAAGGTTCCGACTTGGAAGATGAAGGTTTGGCAACACTACGACATATTTATGTGCTGATCAGAAAACCCCATAACAGAAAATGCGGCCATTTTCTTGAAGCATCGGGTTATGAACAATTTCAGTTCAAAATTTGTTCTTTCGAACTCTTCGACCATCGTGTATACACTGATCAATACACTCGTTTGGGTGAAAAGAAATGCCGTAAACGTAATCAAGCGGTGTTATCTACAGAAATATGTTGTGTACAATTCAACAAGTAAAAGGCCACCGCCGTGACAAATGTATATATTACTTTACAACGCACATATTGCCACATGTTCGCACTGACCTCTGCTGTGATCCTCCAGCAGGCGATAAAAGTAGCTAGGTAAGACTTTGAGGCTCCCAATCACTCCAGCAGCTCTATGAGACTTCGAGCACACACATCGCAACTATGAAACAATCTTCACGACGAAGACACAGCAAGACGACAAGCCCCGTGAGCCTTTGCTTTGTTCACCGGAAGTTGTCACCACAAAACAGTTATCAACGCGAAAGCGAGTTTTAGCCTGATAGGAAAGTGCGAGTGGAAACTAAAGTTCTTTGAACTGCTTTTTTGACTCGAAACTACCCTAAAAATAAAAAGCTGCACCGTGCTTGGCACAGCCCGGCCCAAATATCCCGGGAGGGGGGGGGGGGGGTTCTTTGAACTGCTTTTTTGACTCGAAACTACCCTAAAAATAAAAAGCTGCACCGTGCTTGGCACAGCCCGGCCCAAATATCCCGGGAGGGGGGGGGGGGGGGGGGGGTGGATAATCATGTGCGCCGAAGTATAAAGGGAAGCTAAAGTTGCCGCCAGGACATGTTTACTCTAGTCTAGACAAGGCTCAGCTTCCCACGGGTGCGGAGTCAGTCAACACCCAACTGCCTGCTACAGGATTTTTTGTTTTGTTTTGTTTTTGTTTTGTTTAGTACCCAGGCCCATCCGCGTGGTCTCCTCACTCGCACGGCCCTGGGACGAGGTTCAACCGGAGATGTTTGTGTGTTTTCACACGCTGCTATTAAGAAATTTTCAGAACATTGGCCAAGGCTATAGTTTGGTTACTGTGTACCAGACACTTCAGAGTGACGTAAATAGATGTTTAACCGAAATGATTGAACAAGCTGAAAAAACTACGGTGTGTATAAATCTGAAAACGCCGAGGATATGGAATCTGAGGAAGAAGGTCAGTATGC
Organism: Plumapathes pennacea; assembly: GCA_964036295.1. Lineage (NCBI taxonomy): Eukaryota > Metazoa > Cnidaria > Anthozoa > Antipatharia > Myriopathidae > Plumapathes > Plumapathes pennacea. The sequence goes on along the minus strand of OZ038472.1, from coordinate 7,930,326 downwards.
TTTAACTTATATATATATATATATATATAGAGAGAGAGAGAGAGAGAGAGAGAGAGAGAAAACAAAAAGATAAATCACTTTATTTAAGTCTCAATGTATTTAGCACTGCCGTGCTAATTGGGGAGACTTGAAATGCAGAAACCAAATATCACAAACGGCTGAACGTAAATTTGTTAAGAATCCCAACTGGTTGGAGGCTGACCAGTTGGCTACTTACATAGTGTGGCCGAGGATTTGAACTCGGGGCTACCGTTGCAAATTCAGCTAGTGGTCAGAGCAGGACTTGAACCTGGGACTTCCAGATTTTACGTCCGGCACCCTCACTGCTTGGCCACACTGCCTCCCTCCAATTCAGAATTCTCACTGAAGAGGGACTGCAGTCACACAGCTTCGGCATATCAATCAGTGGATACACGTAGGTCAGATCAGGTCTTCTGAGAGCCATTAAAGGACTCATGTAGGTCCTCAAGGCGTACATGAAGATATAGTGGAACCCTGCCTAATGGCCACCCCATTATTACGACCACTATTTTTTTGTCCTACGGAACAAATGCTGAGTCATTTTCTTATCTGAAAACCCTGTTAATATGGCCACCCTGTTATTATGGCCAGATTTTAATGTCCTGATGTAGTAGCCGTATTATTGGGTTCCACTGTACTTGCAATATTATAAAATAACTATTCTACTATGCGTGCCCTGATTGGCTAAATAACCATATAAGATGAGAGTATATTAGACACTCAGGTGATACGTGATGTATTTTATTGACCAATTATTTAATAAAAGAAATATTTAACATGTTCCCATGTAATATACTAGCCTCATCTAAACACTTGGGAAGTTGGAAGAGCGCTCGAGTAGCGGGAAACCACTTGGCGACCTCTTGGTTTCCTTACGCTACTCTCGTGTTCTCCCAATTTCCCTGTGTTTAGATGAGGTTATATAACGCGGGAGCACGTTATATATTTCTTAAATATCACACCACAGGCGGCCCAATTGTGTGGGTCATCATAAGGGATTAGTATGGAGAATATAGCTCGATCGCTAAACTGTGATTTTACCAAAACTAATAAAGCTTGACAGTATATTATATTATTTTGAGCTGATCGACGCACAAGGTACAGCTTGCCAAAATATTTCAATAATTGTTATGTAAATTTCTGCAGCATTAGTTTCATAACACAGTCTCCTAAACAGACTTGTTTGTTGTGTTCTTTGAACAGTGGCGAAAATGATTAACGGTAAGATTTCCTGTCTTTTAGTTATATCTTTAAAGTTCTGCTCCCCTTCTCTTAGACAGACAAGCAACAAAACCCGCTTGAACAAACATATCAGTAAACACAAGAAACTTAGAACTGAATGTGCTTACCTTTGACATAACATTCATTACGTTCATTTTTTCGTGAGCGACTGTATTTGCCATGTTGGCGCCCCATCCGGAAATGTCATTCTAATGTGAATCTTCTAATGTGAATCTGTGTCACCTGTCTGCCAGATGCTGTGGCAATGTGTGGATGCAGTATGTCAGCCAAGGGGCTGAAAGGGGAGCAAGTGCCAAATATAACCAAAGAATTGGCACAAGCTCACTGGCAATCAGCCGCCATTGAGTTATGCGTGTGAGAGAGTCAGTATAAACCACAAACTTTCTCAAAGGTCCTGTACCACGGCAGCTCTTATTTGGATTAACACTTTGTGCCCATCCCCCCTTCAGTAGTTTTTGTCACTTAATAAAATGTGCTCAGAGGGGGATAATTTAATGACCTAATGAGATTATGCTGGCATAGATGCTATTGTATTATGCACATATACCTGTAGCTTCAAAAATATACTAGTTACAGTACTTTACAGTACTCCACCAATACTGTACCAGTACTGTACCATTTTTGAAAGAAAACTGTTAATGACTTCATGGCCTCACACTGTCAGAGCGTCATGTCAGCATTACCGTGACAAGGAAATATTTCCTCATAAAATAATGATGGTATGCTCAAGATGATCAAAGAACTATGCTATGTAAGTGAGACTATAATATAACCCTAATATAATAACTATTATAACCATGACATGATAGCAAACAGCTGATATTCTTCCCTGAGCTTACTGTGCATAGTAAAAATGCAAAGTTTTACAATGTCAAATGGATCATGGCCTACTGCATTAGCTGGAAGGGTAATGTAACCATAACCTAAAAATATGAGAATCCTACAATGTATATAGGACACCAGAGAATGAGAAATTGAAATAACAAAAATGAGACAGGGGCTGCAATTTGCTCATTACACAGTGACACTACTGTATCTTGGATTCAAAGTGAGGCTAACCTTGCACGAAATCTGACAGCCATGAAACGAGAGTTTTTTATCACTTTAAAGCACCAAGGTGTCTACAGAGAAGATGCACATGTTTGATTTTTTTCATTCTAAGTTTTGCCAGAACAGCCTCGTTTTGAAGCTCATGCCAGTTCCCGTGCAAAGACCCCATGTAGGCAGCACAACATACAAACTGTTATGGGGTTGGTTTCACATTGATGTCTTTTGTGTGCTACTTTTCACAATGTGATGCATGAAATTCAAACTTTCGTTTCCTAGTTTTCAATTGCAAAAAAACTTTACAACAAATTAGAGTGGGCTGCAGGAAACAAAATTCTACTGTACACGAGAAAAACATCCTTTACTTGTGACAAGTGAGATTTTTATCCCAACACTGAACAAGAGTTGAAGTGAAAAATACAGCAGGTCACAGCGCTTTCCCAGGCTGTGAAAGACCTCTATTGATCACCACCCAAACCTGACAATAAAAGTCCTTCAAGAATTTCCAACCACACGAACTGGTGGCACAAAGGAAGATATTGTTTGCAAAACCCACACAGCATGGTACACCTTAAGAAAATTGTCTATATTATTTTATGGTGATTACTGACTTCCACAAGGTTTTGCAGACACAGTTTAAAAAATGTTTGGTCCTGTGATGAGTTACAAATTAGAAGAGGAGAGGTCTAACCTGAACATTAACCACCTGAAATTTTAAACAGATACAAGTTGTACAACAACTGCAGTAGTACATGTAGGTTGGTTGTGATCGTCCGGGTTAGAGTAGTCTCCAGAAAGACTGTTGTTGGTGACTGACGTTTCGACTACCTGAGCGGAAGTCATCTTCAGAGTCAAGTGAAAAGTATTCGTCAGATGGCGGAATATATGTCTCTGGTTGTAGAAGTGATTGGTCCGTTATGTCGGTCTATGGTTGGTCGAGTCGGCTTGGTTGTGTTTCGTTATTGGTCAGTTGATGTTCTTTTGTCCTGTTGATTAGTCTATTGTTCGTTCGGTTGCGTTTGATGTCATCTATCAGTCGTTTGTAAGGTGCCGGTAGTTGTTGACATCTGTTGAGAGGTTTCCGTTCTAAGTTTGTGTACCAGCTTTCCAGTGTAAGTCGTTGGTAGTAGTTGGTACTGTGGCTGATGCATTCAGCAGAGTCCCAGTTGATGTCGTGTTTAGTCTGTCGGTGGTGTTCAGAAATGTGATTTCTGATGTCGCCGTTTCTGGTAGCTCGTTTGTGTTCAGTAAGTCTCGTGTTCAGGTTTCTGCCAGTTTCACCGATGTAGGTGGCTTTGCAGTCAGTACAAGATACACTGGAAAGCTGGTACACAAACTTAGAACGGAAACCTCTCAACAGATGTCAACAACTACCGGCACCTTACAAACGACTGATAGATGACATCAAACGCAACCGAACGAACAATAGACTAATCAACAGGACAAAAGAACATCAACTGACCAATAACGAAACACAACCAAGCCGACTCGACCAACCATAGACCGACATAACGGACCAATCACTTCTACAACCAGAGACATATATTCCGCCATCTGACGAATACTTTTCACTTGACTCTGAAGATGACTTCCGCTCAGGTAGTCGAAACGTCAGTCACCAACAACAGTCTTTCTGGAGACTACTCTAACCCGGACGATCACAACCAACCTACTGTTCACACTCCTGGGTTCAAACCATTTGCCAACTGCAGTAGTGTTAGCCTGATGTAGTATTACCATATTCTTCATATATTTTTTTAGAGTGAGGCAGGGAGGGGATGCACATTTGAGGGGGAGCACTAAAAACTCATGAAACCCCAGAAACAGAAATTCAGAGGGAGTGGGACTGAGCTCCAATGGATATCCCCCTTCATATCCTATGCTTGTAATGTATGGCGCTAAAATTTTTCCCTTGTCACCATGAAAATTGTTGGGCCTAGTGCTAAAGCTAGTCCACAATATTAACCAAATTCTCTTTCTCAAACTCTTTGGCCAATGTAATGAAAGCTCTTCTCAAAGACTAACTAAAAGGCTAACTTATCAACTCACAAGGTTAACTTATATTTGCTGCCACAGAATGGAATAATCTGCCCATGGATATAAGAGATTTTGCTAATTTTTTAACATTTAGACGTTTTATTACAAATAACTAGGAACAGGCTCAGCCATCTTATGCTCCTGTCAAACAGCGCTCGATCGCGATGTGACGTTTAAGTACAACAAGGCCAGAATTTGGTTACAAAGCCATCATTGGGTCAAGTTGCGTCTAGTTAAGGTGATTCCATCGAAAAAGAAATAGTAATTGAATTTTCTTAAAACTTTGCACAATTATTAATTACTTCTAGTACATTAAAAAAATAAAATAAAAATAGGGGGTCACCATGAAATAATAGGCAATTTGATCATCTACACGCTTGCACTGAAATGCCTAAAAACATATTGTAATAGTGATTCAATGATAGTACTTCAAAATTGAGTAAAGAATTTTTGTTTAAATTTGGATATATCATGGGGAGTCGTATTTTCTTAAAATACATGAAATAAAAAAGGGGGGTCACCATGCTCATTTTTGCGCAATTATCCAGGAAAGGGCGAATTCACTTCAAAATAGTCTTTCCGAGAGGGGACTGGGACGAGTTTCAACTTTCAAGGTGGCTGCTTCCACAAGGAACGACAAAAAATAAGACTTATTTGCGTAACGAGTATAAAGAACTTTCGATCTTGAAATTTCGGTGGTTCTTAATGTCCACCATCTCAAAAGTGTTGTGCGCACTAAAGATGCGCAATGCAAAACTAGGGAATCACCTTAACTGCTGTATCTGGTTATATTCGCTTCCTGATGCAGATGCAATCAACTGGGTGCCTGCAAACTTCATCGTTCCCGGTGAAAAACTCCGCCATGTTTGCCCGCTGGTTTACTATTCCGGCTGATATTCCGGTCGTATTGTTTGAAATAACCAATCAGGATAGCCTAAAAATTGGTCCGTTCCAGAGTCTTTCGTTTTCGTCGAGCATGCGCCGTAAGACAGCGGAAGAGTCTGGGTACGAGATTGGAGATTGGGGTTCTTGAAGCAGTTCCTCGTGTTGCGGGCGACGTTTCGGTGAGTTGAATTCATGTTTTTATGAAACTTAAATGCAATGTTTCTTGAAAGTGTGTATGGAAAGCTTTCAACTTCGTCAGTACTCGTCAGGCCGCCTGTCGAAATTTAACGTGAGCTTAAACCTCTGCTGAACGACAAACCAAATGAACCGAGTCTTTGTGCTCTGGGCCCGGTTTTTCGAAAGCCGATTAAGCTAATCCAGGATTAACGAAATTCTTTCTCCCGACCTCTCTGCCAATATACTGCAGGATTTTGTTCGAAGATGGATTAAAAAGCTTGCTCCAGCTTACAACGTTATCAAGAAAGTCGTTGTGGACGAAACTTTTGCGTTTTTCTGGCTTATAAATGACAAGAAAGTTTACATCTAATCCAGGATTAGCCTAATCGTGCTTTGAAAAACCGGGCCCTGATCCATAGCGGTCACAGTGAATTTTGGGTTTATTTTGGGCGCCAAATGTACGAACGAACGCGCGCTGTGAGTGCACGTGCGTGCAGCTTGATGTGAACAAGGGGCAATGGCCGGCTTGCGGATGGTTTTTTCGATACACATCTTTAAACCACAAACATTTAGGTCCGAGAACTCAACTGTAATGCACGCAACGAGCAAGGATGTTTGGGTGCGTGACTAAGGGTTCTTTATATTGTCTGATTACTAATTGGATTAGGGCAAAGATCATGGGAAGCTGCATAAACATACAAAATCTGTCAATAAAATAACTCGACTTAAATATGGATATTTTGTAACGAGAATGGAGAAGGAGCGTCTGTTAAAACTTGATGGTAAAACAGAATTAAGAATAAACCGATTTCAGCGTCTCAGTAGTCGACCGCCATAATCACATTACACAAAACGATGGCTTGGGAACCGCACCAAAAGTTTAACTCATCGAGTGAGTGAGCGAGCAAGTGACAGAATGTACATGTAGACAGCAAATATGCTACGCATATCCGTGAGTCAAAAATGATGTCCAAAGAGGCGGGGCTTGCCCTTTTATAGTGCAGGTATTTGATTTAATGGAGGTGAAGAACATGCTGGAGAGTGATACAGTATGTTTCTGCTATACTGTAATAGAACTATTTTTTTGTTTTTTGTTTTTTGTTTTTGTTTTTGTTTCTGTTTTTAATCAGCAGTGAACAAAAATGTACCTGCCTTGGGTAGTGCTTGACCTGCATTATACCAGGAAAGATGGAACTTTAGACCCCGGTATAGTACAAGTGGTTTATCACATCTTCTTGCCTCAATCACTTTGATTATGGTACCTTGTGCACTATCATATGCAATTACCTCTTTTCCTCCAAATTTCACTTTTCTATGAGCAGTTGAGTCCAATTTCTTTCTTTGTTTTTTATATTTAGACCATACTATTTTGAATTCTCGATCACACATGTGTTATCTGATGTACAGCATTGGGGAAGCAACATTCAAAAGAATGTGCAGACATTGGAAATTCCATATTTTTGCTGTTGTATTAAAAAAACGCAGCCTAAGCTGTTTAATAAAAAACAAAACGTACATGAGTCGGTCATTGGCCCAGTGATCTTATATTGTGGAGTTGGCTCCCATGAAATTGGAAACACATTGAATAGAGCCAGTTTTGCAAGACTGTCGAAAGTATGTAGTAATCATGTGATTGCTTTGGTTTTGCATTTGTTATGTTTTCCGATTGGTCCTGACAAGTATAGAAACATTCTTGACCAATCAAAAGCAAAAGCAAAACCTGGTTGCGATATTCTCATACAAGAAAGCGAGTGGTGATGGCATGTTCTCACACTGCTGATTAGATAGAAAGCCAATCTCAATTACTTGGTTTTTGGTTTTGCTCGTACAGTACTTCTAATTGGTCCGACATGTTTTTGCTTGCCTCATTGATTGGCTCTGTGATTGCTTCGGTTTTGGTTTTCAACATTCACCTGAAAGTGCTCCATATGGTTACAGTACCTCAAATCAATCTGCATACAACTTAATTGATTTTTTGTGGATTATATTTCATAGGTTATTGCAACAAACTGGTTTAACTACCCCAAATATGTGTATTTTGAGAGCTCATTTGAGTGATCACACCTTCACATTTCATTTGATATTTCAGAAGTACTGTAATGTAATTCAAAGTCACATTGGTAGTGAAAGAGTCAACACAGCTTAAAAATGATCTTCAGTTTTCTGTAGCTCTGCTGCCAGCCGCTTCCTGTTCTTCCCAAAAGATACACACTGCCGAAGTCAGTTACAGTGCTGGGTTGAAATGGTAATTCTGGAGGTTGTGTGTGTCCTCAAGATTTAATGCTTGAGATGACTTTTTTGGTGAGCCCTTCATACTGTACCTGGGCATCAGTGGGCGGCCTTTGAAGTAGGGGAAGGGAAATTAAAGACAAAGTAGGGGAAGTAATGTAAGAAAGTACTGTATGATAGGGAGGTAAAGTAAGAGAGCAGGAGGAAGGGAAAGTAAGGAAAACTACACAGGAAGGGAAAACAAGAGACTATGAGGAGGGAGGGAACAAAGGAGAATGTTGGAGAAGAGGGAATGGAATCAAATGTAGGGGAATTAGGGATGAAGGAGTACAGTAGGGGAGAATGCAGGGAGGATTATGTGCCAAGGGTTAGGTTAGATGGGGTATACTGGTCCTAAGAGGGGGACTGGGATGATTGTTGCATACATCGGTGGGTTTGCAAAGAAATGACCACATGACAACAGATAACTTACTTGACTTGACTGACTTAACTACCATTCCCTACCCCATCCTCCCTCCCCCATCTCCTAATCACTTGTGTAACCCAGTCGCTTTCAACCTTCCTCCAGATCAACATAAATCTCAGCAGACATGAGTGATTGGGCTAAAGCGGAAGCAAAGACACAACACAGATGAATGTCAATGATTGGATTAGGGTGAGCATCCGCCCTTGCCAATTACCCACGTTCAGTCACTTTGAAACCTACTGCTTTGCTCTAGGAGTTAGGGAAGGGGCTAGGACTAGGTTTGGTAGACAGGGAGATTGGTTAGGGTTAGGGTTAGGACTTAGGACTTAGGACTTAGGGTTAGGGTTAAGGTTAGGACTAGAGACTTGGGTTGTTTTAGTTAAGTATAACACCCAATTCACTGGAACTAGGTGCTTATGGTGAAGTTAAATGTTTTGGGATAATTGTGTCCAGTCTCTTGCATCACTGAAACAGCATTACCATCTATCTTCTCATCCTGAGGGCTACTAAGGCATTCCTGCTTATTAAAATTTGGGAATTGGGCAGCTAGATGAGGTAGTGGGTTCCAATGTGACTGAACGTAGATTGTTGGCAAGGTCAGATGCTCACCCTGTTTTGACATCCATCTGTGTTGCATCTTCACCTTCACTTCAGCCCTATCAATCATGCCTCCTGCTGAGGTATATGCTGGTTTAAGGGAAGGTTGAAATGGACTGGGTTACACAAGGGATTAGGGGGTTGAGTTTGGAGGGTAGGAGAGGGGGTAGATGATCCATTTGGTTTTGAGTTCGATTTGTTTTGCACAAACAATAGAGCACAATAGGAAAACGCACATTAGCTGCATATATGAATAACAGCAAATTGTGTTCAAAATATTATGTTTTTACTGCAAATCAAACATATTTGAAACGCGTGTTGTTTGCTTACCTCTGAGCTGTACTCCATAGTATGATTATTTCAATGCTACTGACCTACAATATTTGTCCTTTTCCCTGCTTTTTGCAAATAGCTTAGATTATTGATTTGATTGAACAGTACATGTATACTGTATCTGTGCTAAATAGATCTATGTAATCATCCCGAGGTTAGTTAATCATGGATCACTTTTTTTTCAAAAGGTGTAGCATAACAAACATGCACAAGGACAATGCTACTGACCTACAATATTTGTCCTTTTCCCTGCTTTTTGCAAATAGCTTAGATTATTGATTTGATTGAACAGTACATGTATACTGTATCTGTGCTAAATAGATCTATGTAATCATCCCAAGGTTAGTTAATCATGGATCAATTTTTTTCAAAAGGTGTAACATAACAAACATGCACAAGGACGAAAGCAAAATGACAAGAAGCTAGATCTTGTTGGTGATCATCGAACAAAAAGTACAAGATAGCAGACAGAGCAGGGAAAGAAAATTAAAGGATTGAACAGGACATGGACAGGATGCAAGACAGGAACCAGTTCAGGTAGGGGGCACAAGGAGCATTCATTTCAACTATGACAATATGATGTTGTCTAAGCTGCATACAGTGCTGCCCAGATGTAAGTACCCCTAACAAGCAAGCACATAGTGAGCAGAAAATGCAGTCTCAGACAAGCTTGCATAAATTACAAAACTGATCTGGTTTGAGAACCTTATATGAATCTCCTTGAGGTATTACCCATTATGAGTCCAGCATCTGGTGGTACCTCATGGCAGCAATAACAATTTCAAAAAGTACAAAATAGGTACATACCTATTTTGTCACCCTGTTCTGGTAACAGGAAAAATGTTGCATCAGAGGAAGCATGGTTAGCTTTGATGACGTTGGTTTGGATCTGTGATTGGTGATGGATACGACAACCACTCGGCTTGTATTGATAATTTAACACGTCACATAAGAACTGAAGTTGTTGATGTATGTTGGCATATCCAGAGCACGATGAAGACCTTTGGCCATCTTGGGGCTGACAGATTTTGTAGATGATCAACTCACTCTGTTTGACTAATGAGTCATGGCGAAAACTTGCCTTTCAGCTACCTGCCAAATTTATTTTTACTTGTTGTGTTGTAGCACACAGTTCCTGCATAGCAGTCAGCAAGTTGTTTCAAACAATTTGCATGTGGTTGTTTCCATAGTTGGTATTGATAATGCATACAGTCATACAGTCAGTATTTGGTGATAGCAGTGAACAAGTTGCCACATAGTCTGTACTAATAGTGCCTTTGCAGCTGGTTAGTGATGATAATAAGAATTTAAGGTGTATGTTGTAAATATTGGTGGTGTATGTTTATGAAAAAAAAAAAAATTTACTGCACCAAAGAGAGGGAAAAAAAAGAAGAAAAATGAGTTAAGAGTTTGTTTTGGTGGTTGGACCATGTTAATGCAAAATGGTGACAAGTCCAGGGAATGATAATGGTTTGCTAGCTTGGGTCTGGCAGATTTTGCTCAGAACTCACTCAGTTGGACCAGTGAGTCAAGGGGACAACTTTCCTGTTGGCTACTTGTCAAAATATTATTTTTACTTGTTGCACTGTAGCATAGACACTGCCTGGCATAGCAGTGAGCAAGTTGTTCGCACATGGTCATTTTCGTGGTTGGCATCGATGTGTACAGTCAGTACTTGGTGATAACAGTGTGCAATTTGTTCCTGAGTTCATTCTGGAAGAATAATTGGAAAATCAGCATATCAAGCAAGTCAACTTTGCTCAAGTTTGAATGTTAAGTCACCTTGTCAATGTCAGTGGCTTTTGGTGGTGTTTAACAACCTCTTGGATTATTTTCATGGGACCCGGCATGATCTCGGTTGTGCAATTGTTGATGCCAATGCTCCAGTAAATACTGCTTGAGTGTGTGAAGAAATGGTCGCCTCGGTCGTTGATACAATACAGTACAACATCTTTTGTTTAAGCATGGTGGAAGTTGAAGCTTATACAGCTTATGGACTGTGTTACAATGCTATTTTAATACATTAAAAGACATTAAAAACCTAGTGATTAACCTGCTAATAAGCCTAATAAATAATTTATTATAATGTACTAGTAGGACCCCCGTTAATACGGTGATTGGATTTCTTTTTTCCAATTTTTTCTGTCTTTCCATTTTCCTTTTTGAATTGCATTTTGAGCATCTTGAATGCAGTTTACAGTGTCAAAGTATAAACTTCTCAGTAGTACGTGTACCTGATTCGACCATACCACTCAGTCTCCCTGTTTTTAAACATACGGCAGCATCAGCCTGCCATCCAGTCACCTGACAGCTGAAATTCTCTTTCTTAACTTAAATGGAATTTGCACCTTCAGTAGGCACATCCTCAACTTGGTTTAAAGGCATTGGTCCAAAGGATTTGGCTTGCTTGTGCTCTGGAATGAGAAGAAATTGATAAAAGGAATGAGGAGGCCTGTGACATCATGCGAGCATTTGCTGCATCAGAAATCCAAACCACATTACCTTATTATTAGTTTACTTTATCCATATAAGGAATGAGGAGGCCTGGCCAGTAGTTATCTGCTGCATTGACAGTGAAGAAGAAAGTAAGGCATCCCTTTGGTCAAACAGTGCTTGAAGTTCCTGCAGTCCCTGGAACCAATACTGCTTGGTGCCCTGGATCTTGGTAGCTGTAACGGCGATAGGCTTTCGGACTGAATCGAAGTCATCAATCCCAAAACAATACTCTTTAATGATGATCCGACACGTAAAAACTGAAATAGATACATACAAAAACTGTACTACTACTATACTACCGAGGATATTACAGCCTACAAAATCAATAAACAAACACGACAAAGGCGATCATACGGCTACCATCGAAATAATATAAATCACTTAGAACAACCGAAATATAACGTTGTAAACCAAAAGGCTAGCAAGAAACCGATACGAAGTTACATACATACCTCTATCCCGGTTCAAGGGGCGAAACAATAACTCATGGGACGGCTATTAAAAGACTAATGGAGCGGCTAAAAGAAGCCTAACAACTAAAACAAAACACGAGGGCGCTCACTTCAAGAGCCTAATGCGCATGGGCACGCTGACATCACAGCGTGGCAATGTCACGTAACAGTAACGCTGGAAGCTCTTACATGGCTCCCCTAAATTGCTAACAATTTAACTTTAAAGACCAACTACGCAATGTCTACGATTGTTCCGATTGCTCCTTCTGGCTTCCCGGTGGGGACGCTCCGGTCTCCCCTCCATTAGGAACAAGGAGAACCAATTTCTGGACTGGCCTGTCTAGGAACGTTGGTGCCGTTGTCCTTCTGCCATGCTCGTCGAGTGATGTGTCGGCAACCACGATCCTCACTTTTCGAACCAGGCCATCGTAGCTGGGGTACGTTTGAACCACTCGCGCGAGCGGCCACTGGTTTCGATGAGAGTGCTCGTCCTTGACGATGACGACATCGCCCGCCTCCAGGTTTCTGCGCAGTCGTGACCACTTCTGCCTGGTCTGCAGGGATTGGAGAAAGCCAGTCTTCCATCGCTTCCAAAACTCGTTCGCCAGATGCTGGGCACGACGCCATCTCTTCCTCGAGTACAAGTCCTCTCGCTGGAAGGATCCAGGGGGTGGTAGGACTACACTGGATTTCATTGTTAAGAGGTGGTTTGGAGTGAGGGGGTCCAGACAGTCTGGGGAGCTGAGATCGTCGGTTGTGAGTGGCCGGCAGTTGACAATCGATTCGGCTTCTACGATGAAGGTCGCCAACGATTCGTCGTCCAGTTGCTGACCGTGGTGGCTTAGGAGAGCGGTGAGGACGTTTCGCACCGTGCGAATTTGGCGCTCCCATGCGCCTCCCATGTGGCTTGCATGTGGGACATTCATCTTGTAATCTACCCAGTCACAACTTCTTTTCAGGAGCTCTTGCCTTATTTTGGTGTGGTCCATCTCTGACAGGGCGTGCTGGAGTTCGTTCCTTGCGCCAACGAAATTCGTTCCTTGGTCGGAACGTAGCTGGCGAACTGGACCACGGCGGCCAACGAAGTGGCGATACGCGTTGAGAAAGGAATCTGTTGTCATAGAGTGAGCGATTTCCAGGTGGACTGCACGAGAGGCCATACACGTGAAGAGCACGCCGTATCGTTTGACTTGGCGTCGACCCTCCTTCACATGCCAAGGGCCAAAGTAGTCTACGGCGCAGTACGAGAAGGGAGGGGCGGGTCGAACTCGGTCTTCCGGGAGATCGGCCATCTTTTGCTCTTCTGCTGCTCCTCTCAACCTTCGGCATTGTACGCACTTTGCGATGTGGTCTGATGCCACTGAGCTACCTCCGATCACCCAAAAACCCGTTGCTCTGACTCGGTTGAGAGTCATTCCCCGTCCTTGGTGCTCTACGGAGTCGTGACAGTGGGAGACGATCAGCCTGGTCACATGTGCTTTCTTGGGGATGATAACAGGATGCTTGGCGGTGGCTGCAAGCTCGGCGTGCCTCAGGCGGCCACCAACTCGTAGCAGGCCCTTCTCGTCAAGGAAGGGATCTAGCTTGTACAGGGGACTTGCCTTCTTGAGGGTGCGAGCAAAGGTGCGGTCGTTGGAGTGCAGATACCCATTCTTGGGGGTGATCAAGCTGATCTCGGCCAAATTCTCGTTTTTGGATGGCTCTGATAATTTTGGCTTCTGCCTCTTGGAGCTCCTGGGTGTCGACGTGCTTGTACTGGCGGATAATTTCCTGCCTACGTCCCGTGGCATCGGTTGTGGGTTTGGGCTTCAGGCAACTTCTCTGTTTTACTTCGGGCTTCAGCTCGTTTCCCTCATCCGAGCGGTTCCGGTATCTTCTCTGTAGACGGAGGCACACGGCAACTGCCCTCTTTGCTTTGTACCAGCTGGAGAAATGCTTCAGGCGTTCCGGAAGAGAGAATTCTTCTCTGGTTCCGGTGGCCATCACACAGGCCTTCACTTCGGGATCGTCCGGGGTGAGGCAGATGGGCTCAGTGTCGGTGGGAATCTCCTCTAGGGGGTTCCAGAGAAACTCAGGTCCCCTCCACCAACGGGAATTTTCGACCAGCTGCCTTGGGTACAGACCGCGGGAGGCATCGTCTGCTGGATTATCCTCCGTTCGTACGTACTTCCACTGCTGGGGTGTCGTGACGTCGCGGATCTGTTGTACGCGATTGGCGACAAAGATGTGAAAACGGCGGGCGTCGTTGGAGATGTACCCGATGACAACTCTGCTGTCCGTCCAAAACGTTTCGCTGAGGTTGTCGTACTCCAGCTCCTTCTTCAGGGCATTGCTGATCCTTGTAGATACCAGGGCTGCTGTCAGCTCCAGCCTTGGGATAGTTACGGGCTTCTTGGGGGCAACGCGCGACTTGGCCATCACAAGGGCACAGTGGATCTGGCCAGAGTGGTTGGTCAGACGCAGGTACGAACACTGGCCATAGCCGTCCTGGCTCGCGTCCGAAAAGTGATGCAGTTCGGCAGACTTGACTTCTCCGAAGTGGTCAGGCTTATAGCATCTAGGAACTCTCAGCTTGGAAAGGGCAAAGAGACTGTCTCTCCATTTCTCCCACTTCCCGCGCAGGGGCTCAGGCACGTCGTCGTCCCAATCCGTGCCATCTCGACAAAGCTCCTGAAGGATACCCTTTCCGAGGAGGATCACGGGGGCGATCATGCCGAGGGGGTCGAAGACGGAGCTCACTGTTGACAGGATTCCTCTCCTTGTTAGCGGCTGATCTTTCAGCTCGACTCTGAATTGGAGTGTGTCGGACTCGACGCACCACTGGACGCCCAGGGCCCGCTCAACTGGAAGAATATCCTTGGTGAGGTCAAGGTTTTGGAGATTCTTTGAGCGAGCTTGTTCGGGGATGGCATCTATCACGGCCTTGCGATTGGAGACGAACTTGTGGAGTTTGAATCCGCCCTTCTGGCATAAGGCTGTTGTTCTCTTGATCAGACTGATGGCTGATTCCGAGGTGGGCACAGACTTCAGACCGTCGTCTACGTAGAAGTTTTTCGCAACGAAGTTGGCTGCGTCACTTCCAAACTGTCCTTTGTGGTCGCTCGCCGTCTTCTTCAGCGCAAAGTTGGCGCAGCCTGGAGAGGAAGTGGCGCCGAAGAGATGGACGGTCATTCGGTATTCTGCAGGCTCGCTGTCGAAGTTACCACCCTCCCACCAGAGGAAGCGGAGGAAGTTGCGATATTCTGGATTGACGTGCACCTGGTGGAACATTGCCTCTACGTCGCACGTGAATGCCACTGGCTCCTGGCGGAATCTGCACAGGACTCCCACTAAGTTGTTAGTTAGGTCTGGACCTTGCAGTAGATGACGGTTGAGGGACTCGCCGGCGAATTCGACGCTGCAGTCGAAGACGACTCTTATTTTCCCTGGCTTCTTCGGGTGGTATACGCCGTGGTGGGGGATGTACCACACGCGGCCGTTGCCGAGTGGGACCTCTGTAGTGGGCACTTTCTCGGCGTAACCTCGGTCGACGACATCACTCATAAAGGCTAAGTAGTCGTTCCGGTACTTAACATCGGTCATCAGCCTTCTCTTTAGTTTGCCAAGCCGTCGTAGCACGATTTCCTTGTTGTTCGGTAGAACAATCGCTCTTTGCTTGAGTGGCAAGGGGAGCTCGTAGTGGCCGTCCTCTCTTTGGTGAATCTCTTCGGAGACTTTGGAGAGGAACGTCCGATCTTCGTGAGAGAGCGCTGGTTCTCTCGTCGTCCTTTCGCTAAAGTCCAGTTCCAACATCCGGTTCAATTGGTCTGGTGCGACTATCTCTTTGGTGTGCGTCTTGAGCGCAAAGTGGCACATCTTCGGGCTGAATTGAACTTCGTGTGTAACGATACGGTTCACCGCCACGGTCTCGTCCTCATTTTCCATCGCGTTGGGGTTGACTAGGCCGATGACTCCCCACCCTAGGGCTGTTCGTTTGGCGTAGGGGTCGTCGTCGTTTCCGGGGATGATTTCTCTTGGTTTGATAGCACGTGTGCAGTTGATGCCGAGGAGCATGCCAACATCTAATTCACTGTCATAGGGCATTAGGTGGTCCGCGATCTTCTTGAGGTGAGGCCACTTTCGTGCTGACTCTGGTTTGGGAATCTGGCTCCGTCTGGCTGGAATGATGTCTCGGGTGTAGACTTGAGGAAGAGATATCTCTGTGATCTCCTTTACGCCGCGAACCACGAGTCCGGTGACCTTGTGACTTACGATGGTCTCTTGAGCGAGAATGGTCGACAGCTTCAGACGGACCTCGGGGCCGTTCACGCCCAGCTTGTCAAGGGTTGCTTGTTTCACGAAGCAAGCATCGGACTGGTCGTCCAGCAGAGCATACACCATGGTCTTGTTGTCTGGGTTCTCCTTGTGGTGTAGCCAAACGGGGACGATGAGAGAGTGAGAAATGGGCTCGCACTGGCTGCGTGTATTGCGTGCTTCAATGCGATTAGATGTATGGATTCTCAGGTTGGACTCGTTGTCTCTTCGTTCCGGAGGATCGTTGTGGCTGCGTTCTGAGTCATCGTGTAAAGCAGACGGATGCCGACGCTGGCACGTCCTGCATGTCTTCTTCCCTCTGCATTCTTTATAGAGGTGACCCCACTTCAAGCATCCCCAACAAAGCGCCTTGGCCTGCGCGAACCTTCTTCTCTCAGGAAGAGCTATGGCGAGGAATTTCTCGCACAGATCCAAGTCGTGGTGTTCCTTGCAGTAGGCACACGTGGTCCCCTTGGTGGCGTTCGGGCGGCTGTTCTTGTAAGCTGCGTTTCTCTTCTCTTCGGACGAGCCGGTCGCAAGAGTTCTTGCCCCAAAACTTCTTCTTTCTCTTGCGCCGCCGACTGTTCTTCCTGGATGGGGTCTACTCTCAGCGTCGCCCGTCCTTAACGCTTGGTGGGATGTCACAGGGTTGCAGGCGATTCTTGCTTCTCGTCTCATAAATTTGCAAAACTCTGAGAAAGGGGGAAAAACGCTTCCAACTTGTTTCTTCTGGCTGCTTTCTTCAGAGACTTCCTCAGATATCCAGAAGTCGACAACTCTGCTCCATCTTGTTACCAGGTAGTTTGGGAGCTTCTTAAGAATCTTCTGGTTCTCGTCTGGATCGTTCAGGACATTCAAGTACTGGATAGTCTTCATCGCCGTGTTGCAATGTTCAAGGAAGTCGGAGAACTTCCTCAAGCCTTGACCATCGTTGGGGCAAATCTTTGGCCAATCCTGTATTCTCTTACGGAAGGCATCCGCCACGATAAATGAGTTCCCAAAGCGAGTTGCCAGTATAGTTTTGGCCTTGTTGTAAGCGTCAGAACCATCCAGTGACAGGAGACCACTTATTGATTCCTTGGCTTCGCTTCTAGTTTACTTGCCCAAGTAGTAGAGCCTTTCCGAGTGGTCCCTTGTTTTTCTTTCTATCAAAGTCTCGAAGGACTTGAGCCAATCGGGGTACCGCAGCGGATTTCCGTCGAATACCTCGGGTTCTGGGCGCAGTAGGGAGTCTCGGTCTTGTCTCTGAGCTAGAAGGTCAGCCAGTCTCTGCATCAGTTCCTCGCCAGCAGAAGCGGGAGGAGTTACGACATCTGGTTCGGAAGGATCGAGCTTCTCGTCGGGGTCTGGTCTCTTGGGTGTTTCGCGCATCTCGAAAGGTGTGGCACAGGGACTCAAGCTCGGGGGGGCCTGGGTCATTCGTGGCTCTCGTGGCTGTGGTGGCTCATGCACCTTAACGGGGTCGTATCCGCTTGTGTGAGCGACAGTGGGGTAGGTGGCAGCGGTGGTCGCCGACTTCGTTCCTGCACTCGCACTTGGGTAGGGTGGACTCCTCGCTTGCTCCTGGTTCGTGGAGTCAAGCTGGGTCTGCAGGTATTTCTCCAGGCGGTCCTTGGAGCAACTGTCCTTGGGCGGTTCTCTGTTCTCTGCCTCCATGATGAAGCCATAACTTTCCTCCTCCGCCTTTGTGACTGCATCCATTTCGGCTTGAGTAGCGGCCAGTTCCTTGAGAATCTGCAGTTTCTTAATTTCATGCTCCTGTTTCCTGAGGGACGCGATCTTATTTGTTTCCACGTCGTGAAACATCAACTCTGTCTCCAAGCGAGCTGCCCTTGCCGCCATCGTGGCCTTCTGTATGGAAGCGCTGGACTGTTTGGAGCACTTCGATGAACGCGAGCGACTTTTCGAAAGGAGAGCAACGGTCCTCTTCTAGTTGAAGCGCAGTCACCTTCTCATTAAGCAATCGGAGGGCCTCTCGATTGCCGCGGCAAGCGGCGTCGTACCGGACATCCTGTTGACATGTGTCGTCTTCGCCTTCGAGGGTGTCACGTAACGCGGCGTGAGCGCTTGCGAAATCTTCCATTCGCGTTTCCAATTTGCCTCGTTCTTGTAACAGGGCGAAGACGTTTGCGTTTTCCAGCAAGGCCGACTGGATTCTACTGACTTCCCTTTCGCAGGCCTTCTTCGCGGCGTCGAAATCCCTCTCAAGCAAGTTGCGGCGATATTCCTTCATCTTCGCCGTGGGCGCTTTTGGGCGAGCGCTGGCTCGCACGGCTCCGTTCTCGTTTTCTAGCGGTTCATTCAGAATGTCCATGATTGTGTCTATATCCACGATGGTTCGTCGACATCGATCGCCCAACGTTCGTTTCTTAGTGGAAGAGTTTTTACTGTAACGGCGATAGGCTTTCGGACTGAATCAAAGTCATCAATCCCAAAACGGTACTCTTTAATGATGATCCGACACGTAAAAACTGAAATAGATACATACAAAAACTGTACTACTACTATACTACCGAGGATATTACAGCCTACAAAATCAATAAACAAACACGACAAAGGCGATCATACGGCTACCATCGAAATAATATAAATCACTTAGAACAACCGAAATATAACGTTGTAAACCAAAAGGCTAGCAAGAAACCGATACGAAGTTACATACATACCTCTATCCCGGTTCAAGGGGCGAAACAATAACTCATGGGACGGCTATTAAAAGACTAATGGAGCGGCTAAAAGAAGCCTAACAACTAAAACAAAACACGAGGGCGCTCACTTCAAGAGCCTAATGCGCATGGGCACGCTGACATCACAGCGTGGCAATGTCACGTAACAGTAACGCTGGAAGCTCTTACAGTAGCGTACATCTGGACACGGTTTATCAGTTGTTTGGCTGACATTTCTTGCACCATTGAACGGAGCTCTTCTATTGTGAGATTGGCATCTTCAGGGTGCTGCTTAAGGTAGATGGTTGCTTGTGATAACAGCTGGTGCCTGTGCTTCATGTTTAGAGCCCAGTAGGGGAACTGAGTGTGAGAAGCGAACCTCCAATGGAAGTGTTCATCAACAGTCTTGTCAGCATACTTGATAAGGTGCTTGAATGAGTTTGCTAGAGACACGGCTCTCTTTTGCCCTTGGTTGGTTGGGTCACTTTTCCCATATGGGAAGAGCAGGGAAAGCCATAGGAGCCAGGCCTGTAGTCTTCAGAGATTGATGGCTAATCTAATGGATCCTGACCATCAGTAGCTGAGCTGATCTTTTTGTTGTGGAATGGGAGAGGCAAGAAACTTCTGGGAAGTTCAGCATCTTCACCATTATCCTCCTGTGCATCTGTGGGTACATCGGGATAACTGTTGTTTTCATCTTCAGTGTTGTCTTTGATGACTTGGAGACCACTTGGTACGTCATCTTTGGGCAGGTTTTGTAGTGAGTTGTGGTCTATTACAATGTCCTTGTAGTAGGGATTGTTTGCCTTGAGCCTCTGAGTCTCATCCAAGACTCGTTTGTGGCACACTGCAGTCTTTGCGAGTGTTACCTAATTGAATAAAGTGATGCTAATTTTGTACTCTGAAAATAAATTCCTATAAATACATGTACCGTTATCACTAAATACTTAAAACTGATATATTGTATTGTGTAAAACATTCCACTGTACACTATGCTAGAGCAAATGTGAATAACTTAAGAATGAAAACCATGAAAATGAAAATCAGTTCACTATCTCTATTGAGGGGCAAAATAAATCACAACATACTAATTTTGAGTTGTATTTAGTAACAAAGAAAAAGGATGCATTTGAAATGAAATTCATAGTCTTCAAAGACAAAAATGTAAAACAAAGTATGGCAGCTGTTTTTTAATTGATAGAAAACCATGAAATTACACACTAAGGAAAGTGTAATCCAGTTGGAGAAGACAATAGTTGTGTAATGGTGTCACAAGTCTATTTATTTATTTATTTACTTGCTTTAATTATACTTTTTCATGTTAAGTATAATTTGGAATAGTTCATACAGAACTGACATAGTTCCTTATTAAATTGAACCTCCCGACATTACAGTAAATAAACATATTAACCATAAATCATAAATCAGTCACTAATCCCACCCTACCTGGCTACTAGTCCACCCTACATTTCCACAATGTACATAAAAAATAGAACAAAACAAAAATAAGAACAAAACAAAGGTATCCTAAATTCCTAAAAATATATAAAAACTGATCATAGAAACTCTGTTACATTCTTTGAAAATGTTCTGTGGTAGTGTTTAATACACTCCTTGAAAACAGCATTGCTGGTACAGTTACGAATAAAAAGAGGAAGATTGTTCCATAAATCAACTATACAATTGAAATAGGAAAATTTAAAAACATCAGTGAAGTGGCCCTTGGCCAACCAACATTCCAAATTACATACACTGTACCTGAAGTCCTTAAATTGCACCCACTGAAAAACATTAAAATCGTACAGCCCCATCGAACACTTGAAAAAGAAAGGTCAAACAGTTCTTCTACATAGTAAAGGTAGAAGTTCCAGTTTCTGTGGCCTGCTTGGATAGTCATCCTTGGATTTCAGTATAAAACAGGTGGCACATCTCTGAACTCTCGATTAGCTTTATAGATCAGACCGAAATGGGAAAAATGATACCCTATTTCAGACTAAAACCCTTGTAGATGATACCCTAAAACTTGAGACATAAGTTTGTGTTTTTGACACATGGATATGCGTAGCATATCTGGGAGTCATTGGTGTCTACAATCTGTTGCTCAATCACTCACTCGGTGTGTTAGCTTTTTGGTGCGGTTGCTAAGTCGTGTCTCACCATGGCGGTGGACGGCTGAATGTTTGTCAAGTTAGATCAGTTCTATTCTGCTTTGAGCTGCCGCCAAGTTTTACAGAGCCTAAACAAAACTTGTGATTAACACTGTCACAGCTGTAGCCTGCACTCGTCTGAAGCTCTACTCACAGTAGAAGCAGACAGATGTTAGCAGCTGTAAACAATATCATCTTCAGGCGTAACCTTTGCCCTGATCAATGAGATGACTAGCATGCTTTGATGTCGGGCCAATGTTGGTGTAAACTGTAATCTAGCAGCGTCGCTGCTTTGACCGGATAGTCAAGTTCATCAAGTCGCAATACTTCCATATACAGATTTCAGTGCAAAAATTTATGAAAGTCAACCTTTGTCCGAATAGATGTTTTGTACGTTGCCTGGCCAAGAAATACGCACAGTGGTCCACCCAGCTGCTTCTTTTCTATGGCTGCCGAGTGCCACAAATCATAAAACTAAAACTAAACAATGACATGAAATCCGATTCATTTGTTAGTACTGCCTTTGCAGTCAAGGTATTCGTTGCACATACGTATTTCACTTTGAAAGACGTGGAACTTTGACATAAAAAATTTGAAGGAAAGCTTTGTGTACCCAAAGCATTTGTTGAAACGACTGGCATGATTTTATTTTGCAACGGCCTCAATTTTCGAGGGAAATTTACTGACGTCGCTGAAATTGCAGTAATGAATCAGGAAGCTTTGCGGCCAATCTGTTTCCCGAATTTCAGGAATCAGAAAACTACAAATTTGTGGCAATTCATAATCAGAAAACACAGTTGTCTGACCTGTGGTCTCTGCGATTTCCAAAATCAGACATTTCCTGTCATGGGGTGGGTGGAATGTTTTTGATACTTCCGGTTCCTCTTGCCTTAATGGGCGAGGGGGGACGGGCGTCTTTTTACTTCTGGTACACATGACTAAGCGGGAGAGAGAGGGTAACAGTTTCCCGCCTTTTTTTTTTTGATTCGGAAAAGTTTGCTGAACTCGGGACAACATGATTCTTCTGCCGCTTGATTTTAGCTTCTTTGAGCATAATTTATTTAATGGCTGTGATATATAGAACCTGAATTTAACAGCAGATATCGACTGATAATTCATGCTCACACTAGAAATAAAGCTCTGCCATAAATATCTGCTTCGTGTTACGCATCGCATTGATCGTGCCCTAATTTAAAGAGAAGTCTCTTATTTGGAAGTCCATTGTTGACATAGAAGGAAAGGGAAAACCTGACCGTAGGACGGCTCGCTAAAATCTCAATATCCGTGAGTCTGCCGTCGAGGCTCTATGTTTAATAAGAATAGTTTACATGTACATCGCAAAGACAAAAGGGGAAAAATGGTACTTGTGTTGTCCTGGTTCACACATATTTGTCTTGTTATTATTCGTTTCCTCACGATTCAGGAAACCAGAAAGTTTCAGTCATCTGTTCAAGATGCTTGAATATGCCACTTTTTTGGGCATACAGAGAGTTAGAACAATCAAACCCATTCTTATCTGCCAGGGCTTTGAAATTCGAAACCACCTCTTTTTGGTAGCATTTCTGGCAAAAATAAGTGGTAATATGCAACACAACCCATAAAACAATAATAGTTTCTGTTGACCAGCAGCAACCTACACAACGTAGCTCATCCTTTTTGCACTCATAAAATATACAATGAAATTTAGCGAAATCGACATTAATTGTGGGATATATTCCAACTTTATGTTTGGGGTGGTGGTTTCTCTGTACTGTTGAAAATGTTATGGCAATGGCAATGGCAATCACTTGTGTCAAGTCAGAATATTTATCTACGGTTGATATCTTCCCTTTAATTGCTGTGCTTTTTCCAGGAGAACTTCACCGTGCACCACGATTAACAGCAATCTCTCTTGTCACCGCTGGAACCACTATTATATCTGGCTCCCCATACCAAGCATTGGTGCTGCCCAGAGAAAGCCCTTTCCATTTCTTGTTATGATTTTCAGGCAACTTTAAACTGCAGTATGAAAAACATCCTGATGGACATCCTGATTTACCACTCTTTGCTATCAATTTGGGCCCATGAAAGATGTTCAAGACACATGTTCCTCCAAGAGCAGCAAGGATATCATGTGCCAGGTTGATGTTGCCCTTTTTTTCATTATCGGGACACAAATTCGAGGGTGCTGCTTGTGTGATGAATTTTCTTAATCTTTCATACATTTGCCACATGTCATCACTTCAAAGCTGGCTGGTTCGCCTTTCAGTTGGTTTGTCCATTCTTTCAAAAGGTCACAAGCCTTTTCAAACGTTCTCTGAAGCGAAATCCAATTACCCGTAGGTGAAACACTTAAAGGACCAATGCAGAAAGACTTGGAAATCAGAACGTTTGTTACTTCCAAGTAGTTCATTCTGACGTAGAATTCTGGCTGGTCCAACACCTGGTTCAGAACATGAAGTTCTCATCTCTCATTGGCCACCCTTTCTTCCTCTCTTGCACGATCCAACTCTTCTTTAGACAAGCCTTCCTCTTCCAACTGTACTCTCTTCTGTGGTGTACTTGAGTTTGATTCCTTTATCTTTGATAATCTCGTTGCCTTTCCTCAGCCATGACACTGATGACAGGCAATTGATGTCTTGTCAATTAGGGAGCTTTTTGTTGCTCTTTCAGGAAGTCTTGGCTTAATCTTGGCTAAATGACTTGCAAATGCACTGCACCATACATTTTCTTTGTTTTCAACTTATTATGGAGGATATGATAATATTGAGAAATTCATCAAAAGTAATGAAGTGAACACATACCGTACAATTATGTAAAAGAAAGATTGAAAGCAAACACAATCAATTCAGCAAGCTATAAAGAAACATTGAGACAGTCAAGATTTTTTTTCTGATGCAGAAAAATGTAATACCATACGTATTTTGTCTAATTTCGTGCAGGTACTGACAATTACGTTTTCTTTGTGTTCAATAAACGAGAATAAGTGGCACAAGGTATTTTTGTCCTGCTTACACGTGGTGCAGGTATGGTTTGGGTTGACCATACTTCAATTGGCAACTATTGGCCATTTTTCTTTGCATTTTTCTGAGCTGGGTTGTCAGGGTTAGCCCATCCACGGCTATGCAGATATTGTTGTTTCTGGAAGTGCCGTTTTTTATCTCGCGAATCCCACCTTGTGGGATAGCAAGGTATTAAAATCACTTTGCCTTCCCTACTTCCATGTTTCCTCTGTTGTCAACAATGGATTTCCAAATAAAGCAGTTGTGGTTTTCCAAATTTGGGCATGATGAAGGTCATGTAACGGTGTGTTGAACAACACAGTTTTGAAAGGAAGATGTTGTCGTAGTTGTTGCAACCATATTTTTGTTCGAAACGTGTTCTCATTTTGAAGGTTGTCATACGTTTGGAAGTTTGTTTGGTCATTGATTCTGATATTGGCTGTTACACTCTGCTGTGTTTTGTGTTGTTATTGAGACATTTTGGCGCGGTGCCATGAAGGTCAAACAATCAGTGGCACCAATGGCGTTATTAATATATTGCAAACAAATCTGAAGCCGTTGGTTTAGTATCCGCCAAAATTTCTATAGTGACAGTAAATACGACTCAGAAGATACTAGGCCGAAAAGGTATTGAATCTCTTGGCTATAAAAAAGCCAAATATATCCGTTTCCGGTGAATGTTTACAAGTTCATACAGTATGCAAACTAGTCATTTATTTTAATTCTTGGTTTGCACGTGATGTCATAAAAAGCCATCTCAAAAGTAACGTATCCTATAAGTCCAATACACTGATATGTTCAAGACTATTATGCCTTAAGACTTAAGCAAAATTCTGGGTCAGTACAAAATATCTATCAGGAGCTATGGACGTTTGAATACCGTGACAAGAAAGCCGTGTGACATGCGCGTGGCCGACTCAAATCGGTGCTTGTGTCTGAATTATACGCCAGTGAGAGGAGAGCCAGTACCCACACACAACGATAAACAGGCTTTACTATAACACAAGTGAGAATGCAAGATGGTGGTCGCATGAGTAACAGAACACAAGTGCGTGGGGAACTATACTGCTGACGTGCTATTAACTACTGGCGTGGCCACTTCTTCCATTGTGTTCTAAAATAGAAAATAAACCGAACAAGTGACTACTTCTGGAGATGTCCCATCAACTGTAAAAAAAATATAACTAACTGATAGTCCGGGTATTATCTGGGTTTACTATAAGATAAAGTCAACAGTAACATATAGTATCTGAGCTGGCAGTGTTGAATCTGAGCTTTGTCGGGGGCAGGATCAATGAGGGCTAGTAACGGAGGACTGGATATTTCCTCTGGAATAGCTGGGGGTGAAGGTGGAGCAGGGGCTGGTTGGTGGGGCTCTGCCTCGTTGCTGAAACTGTGATTGTCATCCTGAGGAGGGGATGCAACTCCGTGACTACGCATGGGAGGGACTTTGAAGCAATCGATGATCTTCATGTGGTAGGAAAGTTCCTCAGCTGAGAGCCGACGAACTTGTGGATGTTGCACCAGTTCCCTTCAATGGATACAACTAGGTAACGGTCACGGCTACGGGACTTATCCCGGTCTGGGTGGAGATATACCAAATCTCCTACCTCGATGAGCTGGGGGTTGTAGACTTTGCCAGAAGGGGTCTTAGACTTCTCGCTGTGAGGGTGGTTTGTGAGTTGGTCTTGGTGTTGTTTGAGAATTAGCTCTTGGTCAATGAGGGGGAGTTGACTGTTCATGAACTGGTCTCTTTGGGTTAACATCTCCCTTGCAGATAATCCGCACGAGCGAATTCTGGAATTTAAGCAAGCTGTGGCTATGGACAACCTTTTTGGAAGAGGTTGGCCCCCTTGTGGATCCTGCATCAGTAGCTCCTCTTCTAATTCTTGGACAGCTCGCTTGGCAACGGGATTCTTGTTTGGGTTTTTCGCTCTCCCTATTTCTAGTGACATTCTGTAGCGGTTGAGTACCTCGTCATTAATGAGGGCTCTGAAGGCCGGAGCGGGGTCGGTCCGGATGACTGCGTAGGGGCCATCGAGAGAGTGCAATTTGATGCACAGGCGAATCAGGGCATCTCGTAGGGTTTCACGGCATTCGTTGTCTATGAGGAGTGCTTTAGTGTAGGATGTTACACATTCTCGTAAGATCAGTATGAGCTGACGGGAGCGCTTAATGATGTCAGTGGCGAAGGAGACACCCACTGCGGCAGGTGGATCAGGTGTCGACCGTTCTGTGATGGTGTGTGGCCTGTGGCGTAGGGCTGCACATGGGTGGCACCCGGTGGTGATTCTTTCGACGGCTGTAAGTCAAGAGCGTAGAAGTAGCGGCTCACTACTTTTTTGAGCTGGTTGTTGGTGGGATGACTGTAGATGTGGGGCAGTTAAGAGACCATCCAAAACTTGTCTGGGACTGCGATGCACTCACAAGTAGGGGATAGGGACTCCTCGCGTTTCACAAGTAGCAGTCCGTCCGAAGCGATGGTTAGTGTTTAGGTAACGCTTGACGTCCTTGATCCTAGTCAGTTTCTTGGAGGGATGGGTGCCTTGTGAGAGGTGTGCATGTGTGCGTTGTAAGTCGGAGTACTCGGACTGCAGTGACAACAAGGCTGTTCTGCTGGTTAATGGGAGTTTGGTGTGGCCAGACAAGACGTCTTCAGTGGACAAATGTCGGAC
Source organism: Plumapathes pennacea (assembly GCA_964036295.1). Taxonomy (NCBI): domain Eukaryota; kingdom Metazoa; phylum Cnidaria; class Anthozoa; order Antipatharia; family Myriopathidae; genus Plumapathes; species Plumapathes pennacea. The sequence continues at coordinate 7,903,582 of OZ038472.1, read as the reverse complement.
TACAGACTCCTCTGTGCACTTAACAAAGCTGCATATTTGGCAGATTAGATCTTCACATTCAGGAGCGTTTTGACTGGAGAAGTCAGATGGCAAAATGGAGGCCCCGGCCACATGTCTGACAGACGCTTGATAGCGACTTACTATGGAGAGGAATGTCGACACGTGTGGACTTGCGGAGAATTCTCCCCTACACAGCTTTTTGAAGGCCTGTACACATTGTTTACTATCGGTGAGGATGCAAGCCTTGTGGAGGGACTGGATGATATAGGGACTGAAATGTTTAGTGTATACGGCGATTGTGAGGGCTTCCACCTCGCAGGGTAGCCATGCTAGTTGGTGGCCCCTTGGCTTGGTGCTGAAGAAGCCTGTGATGGCTAGCTTGCCTGCGCGAGTGATGTACAGGGTGGCAGCGATTCCAGGTTTCTTGACGGCACCATCAGTAATGATCCATAGCTGGTCGTCAGGTCTGGGAAATGTGATGGCGTGGTTAGTTGTGAGGGCAGTTTGGGCCTTGATAAGTGAAGTGTGAAGGTTGTCCGTCCAATTGATGTCTTCCTGGGATGATCTTCTGGCAATGGTGTTGTTGAGGGGTGCAAGTAAGGAGGAGCAGTGAGGGATGACGTGAGCCAAAACCTTATATGTGTGAATGAAGGATTTCATACCCCCAACCTTCTTTGAGAAATTGCACGAAGAGAGTGTAGCAATGTGGTGTGGACTGGCAGAGTTTGCCTTTGCGACCAGATCCATCCTAAGATCGTAGCAGAGCGAGGGTTGATGACCGTCTTGTGGGCGGAGAGATGTAAACCACAGTTGTGGAGGGCATGTAGGTCTAGGGACCAGTTGTGGAGTACCGTGCTGTGGAGTACCGTGCTGTGGAGTACCGTGCTGTGGAGTCTGTGGACCCTTGCACGAGAACGAGGCTGCGGCGGTGCGCATGACTTTGGCATCATCGGCAGTATGGATCTCATCAAGTGGGGAGTTTAGTGCCTGTGAGATTTCTGGTTTGATGGATGATAGGGTTCGTGATCTGAGCTTGGTGCCATACCGTTTTGTAACAAGTTTGGGTAGCTCAGGGTGGATTAGGCATAACCACGTGAGGTTGATCATGTTCTCCAGGGATGGGGAAAGCTCCTCGTCTTCTGTTATGGCTTCCCCGTGGTGAGTGAGGACGTGGGCCTTTAGGAGACTGTCTTCAACGAATGCCATAAGACGCTGGTATAGATCTTCTGGTCGCTCTTCTGGATCTAGGCAAATGTCACTGAAGTCAATAAAGTGGTTTGGAAACTGAAATGGAGGCGTATGACTTGCCAGATACTGTCTATCGATGTAGAGCTCTTTACGATGGTGCTACATGATATGACAGGGCAGTAATTGGCTATTTGGCCCAGCATTAATTCAAGGTAATTGGCTTTTTGTTGTGCTGTCAGCCTCCGGGCTGGAGGGACGTCTACGGGGTCATTGGCGAAGCCTTGGAGGGGATTAGTCCTGGTTTTCTTTGGCCAGGTTTGCTCCCTCTATAAGAAATGGGGCAAAGTTTCTATCCAAGCAAACTTCTGTTCTACCCAGCAAACCTTGCGGTGTGGGGAGGTGGTCCCGTGCAAGAAATACATTAAAACATGAGATTCTAGCCTGCAAGCAAGCCCTCTTTACCACACCACATGATCAACCGAAGTTGCCCATTGAACAAAAGACATTAAAACAGGAGATTCAGGGTCGGGGGAGGAAAGAGCCTGGGAATGAGGTTGGAGATTCTGTTCCAAGATGCTACCCAGCAATCCCTGTGGAGCGGGGAGGTCACCCCATGAACAAAATACTTTAAAACACGAGATTCTGTTCGGATGTTTTACCCATCAAACCCCGCTACATGGGGACAATTCTTTTTCGATGTTTTATCTGGTAAACCCTGCTATGTGGGGATGTGATTCTGTTTTGATGTTTCACCCAGCAAAGCCGCTACGTAGGGATGTGATATACCCAGCAAATCCCGCTGTCTGGGGAGGTCGCCCTGTGAACAACAGGCATTCAAAAACAATATGTTTAGATTAGTACCCATGCAGGGCGTGGGAAAAATAGGGACTGTTCAACTTGCACAATAGTCCCTAGACCCTTTTCTTCCAACTTTGTCATTTCTGCCCTTAGCATGTCCACATCCAGCCTGCTGTGTGAACTGAATTTTCTGTATACTCTCTCTGGCCTTACGAAGGGGCCAAGATGTTTGAGGACAGCCTTTTGTATGTCCTCCTCCCGCACACTGTTAGAAGCTTGCACTTCACTGAGCGTGATACACTGCAAAATAGTAATTTAAAGTTATCTTTAGAATCCAGTTTGTTTTGTACATATATTGTAAACTCGAAATCACATACAACCACTACCATTTTTCTTTTTTTTACTGTCTATACTCTTTAATTTTCCTACTTGACTGTATTATGTAATCCTTTACAGTCAGTTTTTAAGCTTGTGTTAAGCAAAGCTTCATGCAATCCAGTCCAATGGAATGTGTCCCGGTGCTGTCAACAATGGATTCCAAATATGGAAGTCGTTCTGTTCCCAATTTGGGCAGTAGTGATATTACTGACAACGCAACAAAATTGAGAACACAATCGTCAAAGTAGTTTTTGCGGTGGCATTTTTAAGCATCCCACCTTATTGTAGTTAAGACTGTGTCAGTCCGCCATGCTGTGTCAACAATTGCCTCTGAAATTTGAGCATCGGTGAATACGCATGAAGAAACGAAGAGATGGGAAGACGTTTTCTGGACTTATTTTGATTGTTATCATTGCATTCCTGAATTGCCAGTAGATCTGTTGCACTGCAGAACCATTATCACAGAGGTTTTGGTAAATTCTCAGTTGTTTGACAAGGGTAAGTCAAAGCTGAAAGACCCGTGACCACTGACAGCCCTGAGTGACTTCAGCTTGTCGAAATATTTCTGTTGTTTGATTATATTTGCTTTGCTTTGGTGAAGAATTTTAAATTCTCCCATTTTGAGCGCCTAAGTTTTATAAATTTTACCCTCCGCCACCTTGTAAATGAGGGTTTTCAAAACTAAGAATAAATCGAATACGCGGTTCAGCAAAAGTGGAGGCCCGTGGAAACGGGTGCGAGCTTCCACATACCTAAAATTGAGCAATTTTTACGATGTGGCCTTTAGCCAGTTCTATTAAATACCCACTCCCGCAAAAGTACTTTTTACAAATTTGCGAGCTGATAGCTGCGTTGCTGCTTTAATTCAAATACTTATACAGACTGGATATCAGATTGCGATGGTTGGGCGTAAAGGGACAGACTTGATTTTCTTTTACTAGCTTATAGAATAGCCTGTGATACAGCATTATTTTACACAGCTTTATCGTACGTAGCGTCTTCTTTTGTTTGTTTGTTTTTTAATTCAAGAGAGAAAAAATAATTTCGTTCATAAATATTTATTTTGGAAGGCTTAATTGATGTTACTGATAAATTTGAGTAGGCTGTCTGATAATACAGTTTACTGTTCATGTTGCTGGTCTTGTAGAAGTACCAGGAAGGTACCGTTTCTCAAAAAAGTTAAAATAAACAGCAAAATGTCTCACCTGATGAAGAATGGCACGCAGCTTTTCAAAGTATGATGCCAGAGAAATAGCAGCCTGCATAGTTGATGTGCTGATCTTTCTGCGTAGGTCCTTGGACCTCTGGTTGAGGGCTTGGTTGATCATGGAGAAAAGCACATAAATCACCACAGCTAATCTGACAATGTTCTTGTTATCCTTTTTCCCCATGGCTTGTGGTGTGGCTGGTTCATTGGGGTTTCCTCCCATGTGCCTGATGTACATGTCTAGCAACTTCTCTGACAGATATTCCACTTTATCACCAGTGTTGTGGATGCCATATATATGCTCGTACATCTTATTGAATGAGGACAAATGGGTACTGCTAAGTTTCCTGCTACACTCCATTCTTTGTGCCAGTATGATGGTTGAAGAGCAGGGAAGGTACAGAAGGAACCAATCAAACGACCCATTGTCACTGGCCAGCAATCGCAGCATTATGTACCTTGAATGAGAGAATCAGCCAATCTTCTGATTTGTATTCTTGTGGCAACAGTGTGAAGCTAGCTAGTATGGATGGAAGCACAGCTAAGCAATATGATCAAAAATCTTGCAGAATTAAAAAACCTAACGGGCTATGCCTTATTACTAAATACTGATATACTTCAGCTGCCAAAAATGTTTGGCTTGTTGTTTAAGAACATATCAATATAATAATGAATTGACAATGAAAAATGGTCGTACATACCTTAAAATTCATTGGGCTGAGTAAAGCATGACAGGATGAGAGATGCTGATAGAACAACAACCATCTTGTTGGTGTTTCCCTTGGTTTCATACCAATGCGAAATGTTGTAGCACTGTAACAGGTGCTTCGTTGATGGTGCAGTATCACTGCCTCTGCTGTCGACCACTTTGAACCATTCATGACATTTGTCTATTGTGCATAGTGCCACATGGTTTTCACTTGGGTAATGAACTTGAAAAGCCCTTTTGAGGTTGCATCTTCAAGGACTAACTCCCCTCTTACTTTTCCTTCCAGATGGTGTAGTATAGGATCAGTGATACAGTTTTGGTAGCTCTGAGTTTTCCAAGTTGATGGACCACCAAGGGCAAGCTTATAGAGATTGACATGTTTGTCGTAGCCCTTGAAAATTCTCACTGTCGCATTTCCAGGAGAAACTATTTGCATGTCCCTTTTGCTGTTGTGTAAGTACTTAACCATTTGTTTATCTGTGGTTGGGTCACTTCTTGCCATGGAACTGAACTTTCTTGAGCTTCTATAATTATTAACTCCATGGATACAACTTTGTTTGATGATGCCATGATGATGATACTAAGAATGGAAGCTATATGGCTCTTCAACTGAAGTTTAATCTAAAAGCTAGCGATTGTTGTGCTCAGGCAGCACATACAGCAATTACGAACTTCCTTTAGCCAGAGATTCCACTAAACTCGTCCATCAGCCGGTAGAGTGCCGGTAGGAGATATTTTTTCCGGTCCAGGGCCACTTGGAACCGGTACAACATATATGTGAAGCAAAATAATTGTTTATTCTGCTGTAGTGGAACTGGACATGAGATAATCTATCTCATTGAGTTATTGACCGTTTCGGCACATTTCGTCTCTAGAGACGAGTAGAATATCCAGTGTGGGCACCCTATGGCCAGAAGAGCCTTCAGAAAAAGGGTTGTACTTCATATTTTTCTGGTATGGAATACCGGCAGCAAGTGGAAGCAAGTGTAGTGTTGTAATGACAATTTATAGTAGTTTCATTTGAGCAAGGTGTCAAAAGTCAAATTTTCTATACTGTATGACATTTTTCTGGTGAGAAACTGCAAGTCTTTTTTGGGAGTCTCGCTCTTGTCCCTTCCATTTTAGTTTCTTCTGGTCTTGACCCAACCCATGCCATGATCACACTGGCAACACCAGTCCTGTTATTGGTAAAATACCGGCATGTGCTGGTCTAGCGGAATATCTGCTTTAGCGGAAACAATTCAATTAATCAGATCAGGTCAGAAAAGGGTGGAAGGAATTTCCTAGTCTTGGAAAGATAATATAAGCTCCATAGGCAAAGTGATCTCCACTAGATTTGGTATGCTATGCCTTGGGTGCAAAGTGCTACTGAAGTGTGCATGTGTAACATACAAGACAATGATGCTGCTTTTGTTCGATTATTGTGCACCTGTTTTGGACAGTTGTGGGGTAGATGCCAAAGCCTGCTGAGAGAAACTTAACCGACGTACGGCATGTATATTTGAAAGTCGATCTATTGGAACTGATGAACTCCACACTATTTAGCTGGCCTCATCTTCAAGCACGTTGAGATTATCTTAAATGTGTCTTTGTATATAAATCACAAAATGGCATGGCGCCAGCCCATCTGCTAACTGAATTTAAATTTGCACAAAATCCATGCTTATCCCAGCAGGCATTGTGACCTGTTGGTTTGTCCCTAGCCAAAACAACTAAGTACCAGGGCAGTTTTAGATTCATTGGTGCATGCACCTTCAATACTTCAATACAATCTGTTTTTTTTTGAAGATTTTTCTCTCTTTGCGTTGTAATACAACACCAAGGAACACTTGGCCAATTAGATTACGGAATTCGAAGTGGCAACCAGCATATTTCTTTATTCTGTTGCTGAGAGAGTGCAGTATGAAAGGGTTGTTTTGCCATGGTGGCCTACTAAATCCAAATGCAGCTATTTGGGAAGTACTGGTACTTGGTTCCACCTGCAAATAATGCTAACTTATTTCAGATTTCCAAAAGAACTGTGGTTGGCATACGAGACCAATAGTTATACTTTCTTTTACACACATGTGGCCGCCATCTTTGATTTTGATTCATTGAGTGCAATGCCATAGAAGGGGCCTGGGAAAGAGTGTTTTTGGTGCTAGATATCTGAGCAAATGTTTCTCATATACAAATGTGTTAAACTTAGATTAATATTGGGAACTTTACTGCTTGAAAAGATTACGTACCCATTTTTATTGGCTTAAGGCACAGTGCATGTGCAATTTTATACATTGGAAATACGTACAATCCTGGAGGCGTCTGCTTTTTGGAAAGTTAGTGCACCCTGTCTAAAAATTATTTATATCACCTGCAAAAACTGGGCCATTGTACTTGTGAGAAATCCTGGCGTTGTAGAGCTGTAGCAACATTGAAACGCTGGTTGTTTGGATTTGTAGTAGTTGCAGTGTTCACACTGCGCATGTAGCGTGTGGCTGCTTTGGAACGCCGAAGAGTATGCTGAAACTGTCGAGTTGCAAAAGTTGAAAAGACACGATCCAAGAACGTTTGCAGGGTTTAATCGTCTATTTTGGCCGTACTTGGCAAGACTAATGTGGTTGCGCCCTGGAAGAAACTAAGCAACTGTGAACTACATGGAAACTGAAAACATGTGATCCGTCATGGCGCTGATCCAAAACAAAAACCCAGGGGGTTGGGTACGGGTTCACCTGACTGAATTGGCGCGAAAGCTATTATGATGCAACTGGAAATACTAACAGATGACTGGGAGGTTGTTACATGGCTCCCCCATACATGAGAAATGTATGGAAATAAACAACGAACTTAGCAGGAAAGGCTAGGCTAATATAGTGTCCGACAATTTGAAGTTCTCTAATGTAAATAAATGACAAGGCTCCTCATTGGGGTCCTACTCCGGTCTGGTAGTTCAGACTTTCGTTTGTCAGTTTAAAGTTAGTCCTGACTTCCGTTTTCTTCTTGGTGATAAATCAAGACCAACTGGATTGGCCTTTCAACTTGTTTCTTAGCCCCGGACTGGTTGACAAGAAGAAGCACTTTGTGGATGTGACCATTGTTGCTCGGGAGGCCTTGGTCACTTTGCCTAGGGGCCAATGGTTCCTTGGTGAAGACTCATCGTGAACGAGGACAATGTCACCGACTTGGCTGTCGGGGAAGGCTTCGTTCCACTTCTGGCGCTTCTGTTGCAGTGTACAATACTCTCATTGCCAGCAGTGCCAAAATTGATCTGCCAAATATATAGTACTCTGTGCCATCTCTTCCTTGAATAAAGATCTGGTCTTGAGAAGTTGCCTGGAGGGGCCAACACCACCTTCGATTTGAGGGTAAGCAGGTGATTCGGCGTGATTGGTTCTTGCGCGTTTGGGTCTTACAAGTTCTCAGTGGTAAGTGGGCGACTGTTGACAATGTTCTCCGCCTTGGTGAACAGAGTCCTGAGTGCCTCGTTGTCGTGCCTCGTTGTCAAGCCGCATTGCGTGGTTGATGAGCAGACCAGGTAGAACTGAGCGGACGGTGCAGATTAACTGTTCCCACACTCCACCTATGTGTGAGGCAGATGGAGGATTTGTCTTGAATTCGATCCAATTGCAATCTTGTGAGAGAAGGAAGTTCTTGACAGCATCGTTGTTGTAATGTCCTGTAGCAATACTAGTACACTTACTGGATATGCATTGATGTTTATTCACTCGGTGATTGCTGCAACTGATTCGATTACATTCAGTGATTACTTATTTATGGGTGCATGGTATCCGTGTTATATATTAATGAGATTGCATCAAGTTACAGATTGTGACATCCCTCCCTTTTCAGTGAGGTCCCTATAAAATGTATCATAGATGATAATCAGTCTTATAACTGGAATATAAGATTATTGGTAAATAGTCAATGTTCAGTTCATTCATTTCCAGATTCGATCCTTCATAGTCCTTTAGTTCTCTTTCGCCAGTCGATCCTTCAGTCGTTCTGATCGTCTGAGCGGTGGTGTTGTGTCACGAGGTACTTGCGGTTCTGCTGTGTTGTGTTCAGGCTGCGTTGCGGTTTCTACTTGTGTTGGCTCTGGTTGGATTGTACTCGGTACTGATGGTACTCGTACTCTGGCCTGTGAGCTGTCTGGTTGCTCTGGTCGTTCTTTGACTGTTCGTAGTAACTTGAACTTTGAGGCATCTCTGCAGATGTTCCTCTCGTCCTTGACTCTCTTGGCTTCTATCTGTGATCCTTTGATGTGTGTGACGATATAGATGTAGGGCTCGTAGGGCGTTTGTCCCTTTCGTTTATTCTCTCTCTTTACCACTACTGCATCTCCAATCTTCAGTGTGTGTGCCTTGGTTGCTTGGTGTCTGTCGTGGTAGTGTTTACACTTGCTTTTGTAGCTGTGGTCTCTTGCTCTCACCTCCTCGTCATTGCTGTTTCTTCTTGTTGGGAAGTGATCCAGCTTGGTACGCACCTCTCTGTTCATCAGGAGCTGGTAAGGTGGGGTCTTCGTGGCAGGGTGTGGTGTGCTTCTATATGCTTGTAGCATATCGTAAATAGCTTCATGCGGGTCTAGATGGTCTTGCCTCGCTATGGTGAGGGTCTTGTTGACAAGTTTGTTGAATCCCTCAACTTGTCCGTTTGCCTTTGGATGCATGGGCGTAACGCGCCTGTGTCTGAACCCTGTCTCCTTTGCAAATTCACTGAATGCGTGTGACTGGAACGGTGGTCCGTTGTCTGTCTGTACTATTTCCGGTATGCCGTGCGTTGAGAAGATTTTCTTCAATCGCTTCTTGGTGCTTTCAAATGATGTCGATGTGGTGAATTCGACTTCCGGGTATCTGGAGTATTGGTCTGTGGCTACCAGTGCGTATTCTCCGTTTGGGAATGGTCCGCAAAAGTCAACCTCTATGTGTGTCCATGGTCTTTCTGGGAGTGTTGTCATTTTTGCGGGTTCTGTGTGCTTGGTTACGGTAGAGATCTGGCATTCAAAGCATTTCTTCACTGAATCTTCAATCTCTACATTCATGCCTGGCCACCAGTATTTGTGCCTGATCATTTCTTTGGTTTTGGATAGTCCAAAGTGTCCTTGGTTGTGTGCTATCCTGATGATCTTTCCTCATAGTTTCTCTGGTGGTATTATCTTGTTTAATCTGAGGATGACGTCCTCTGCCTCGTATAACTCTGCTTGGAGATCTCTGTAGGGCTTTAAGACTGGATCTGTTTTGTTCCAGATGCCTGATCGCATGGCTTGTTTCAGGTGTTGTAGCTCTGGATCTGTCTTGATTTCTGCTGCGATCTTGTCGAGCACAATCGCATGATCTGCTTGTGTGATTGCTCTGACATGCTTCTCTGTTCCTGTCTTCTCCGTGTCGGGTAGTGGGTGTCTGGACATGTAGTCAGTGGCGTTTTCTTTTCCGGGGATGTGGACCATAGTGAAATCCAGGTTTTGCATCTTCATGATGATTCGTTCTATCCTCGGAGGTAGTTTCGCCTGTGGATTGTTAAACAGCGGAAGCAGGGGTTTATGATCTGTGGCGAGTTGGAAGTGCTTTCCACCTAGCAAGTATATCTGCAGTCGTGATGTGGCGAATTCCACTGCTGGGGCCTCGTTCTATTTGTGAGTATCTGCTCTCCGTGTCTGTAAGAGTCCGGCTTACGTAGTGGACAGGTTAGAAGCCGTGTTGGGTTCTCTGGAAGAGTCCGCCTCCTAGTCCCTTCGGGCTGCCGTCGCAGATGACTAGGGTCTCCCGCGCTGGGTAATACGGTACTAAGACTGGAGCTGAAGTTATGGCATTCTTCAAGTCGTCAAATGCGGCTTGTTGCTCTGCGGTCCACTCAAACGTTGCTGTGGGTTTTCGATGGTGACGTCAGCTTCTCCAAGTACTGGTAGGGATTCTTGAAGAGCTCTCAGCTTGATCCTTGATCGCTTCATGGTTATTTCTCGTGCCTGGTTCTGCAATTTCTTGAACTGACACTCATCCATGATGTTGGCTTCTGATCCAGTGTCAGGTTCAGCTTGGATAGTTACACCGTTGATCTGAACTGTACAAGTTTTCTCACGGTCCTTTTTGTTCTGGCTTGTGTGTCGGGTCCTTAAGTGATGCAGATAACAATCGTTGCTGCTCGAGCTGTCATCGTCGTTGCTTGAGCTGTCATCACGTTCCGCGTTGCTTTGATGTTCGACGTGTTTTGTACGCGATGTTTGTCTTGGGTTAGACTTGCTGGCGCCCCTATAATCGCGTCTCGATTCTTCACGATGCTTGCTATTTCTGGAGTGTGGATTTCTTGATCGGGTTTCTCGGTGTTTGTTGGTGTGCGGTTCCGATTTTGCACGGCACATGCGAGCATAGTGGTTAAATTTCCCACAATGGTCACATGAGACGCCCATGGCTGGACATGTGTCGTGTCTGTTGGAATTCCCGCATCGTCCGCATGTTCCTTGGTTTGGGTTTCCTGGTTTTCTGGCTGCTATTTTCTTGATTCTGTCTGAGCCACGCTCTGCGTCGAGCTTCTTGCGTATTGCTCCGGCTTGTTCTGTTGTCTCTTCGTCGAGTGCTGTTTCCGTTAGGATTCGATCCAGTGTCCAGTTCTCGCGTATAGCCTTTGTCCTGATCTTGTTGTTCAGTATGGTTCTGATCAGATGATCACGGATCGCATCGGTTTCGTGAGTGCCGTAGTCGCATTTCTTCGCGATATCTCTTATTCTTGCGTAGTAGTCTGCCAATCTTTCTTGGTGTTGCTGCTTCATCTCACTGAGCTGGAAGCGCGCGTAGTCTTTATTCTTCTTTGGTATGAAGTGGTTGTCAATCATTCGGATCAAAACTTTGTATACATCGTCTCCGCCGTGGTCGGGATCTGGGAGTGCATCGTCGATATCGACAAGGTCTTCTCCGCCGTAGATCAGTAGGCCATCCTTTTTCGTTTCGGGGTCTGTGATCCCGAAAAAGCGAAATTGTCTTTCGATGTCCTTCTTGTATCGTTGCCACCGTACTGCTGTATCGTTTGGGTCAGATTGCTTTATGAAGGGCTTAATCTGCAAATTCCTTTGAATTACGATGTTTTCGCGTGCGGCAGTCGCGCCTGCCGTGCTCGTGGACGGTTCAGTGTTGGGCATCCTTCATCTCGTCGCCAATGTAATGTCCTGTAGCAATACTAGTACACTTACTGGATATGCATTGATGTTTATTCACTCGGTGATTGCTGCAACTGATTCAATTACATTCAGTGATTACTTATTTATGGGTGCATGGTATCCGTGTTATATATTAATGAGATTGCATCAAGTTACAGATCGTGACAGTTGTTTACTTCTTTCAGAGCGGAAGTGAGTTCGTTTCTTGCTCCAATGAAGTTTGTGCCTTGATCTGACTGGAGCTGTCGAACTTTGCCTGTTCGGTCGATGAAACGTTGAAGGGCACCGATGAAAGAATCCATCTCCATCGAATTCACTGTTTTCAGGTGGATGGCACGTGAGCAAAGGCATGTGAGGATTAGGCCCCAACGCTTCAGCTCTTTCCGGCCCTCTTTAATGTGCCATGGACCGAATGCATCCATTCCAGTGTACGTACGGAGGGGCAGGTGTGACACGCTCCTCCATCTGTATTTCTAGTACGTATTCCATATATGGAACAACCGGATGAGCAAATACCTGGCTCTGCTGAGCAAATACATTCCCCCAATGAGCAAATACGCAACCTTGAATAATAATTAGCCGTAAATATGTGGCGCATGAGCAAATTTGTGACATTAAATAATAATTATCCGTAACTTGCAACTGGATAAACAGTGTTTGGATTATAGTTTAGACTTATATTTAAGGTTAGGTTTAGGGTTAGGATTAGGGTTATGGTCAGGGTTAGGCCGTAATTTTCGTATATGTATATGTATTTCTCACTCGCATCAATTCAATTTACGGCTAATTATTATTCAAGGTTGCGTATTTGCTCATTGGGGCAATGTATTTGCTCATCAGGGCCAGGTATCTGCTCGTCCGGTTGTGCCTTGTAAGGAATACGTACTATATATCCGCTCCTCGGGGACATCCGACATTTTCTGGACTTGGGTGCACCCTCGAAGGTTGCGGCATGTAGGGCACTTTGTGATTAGTTTGGCTACATTGGATCAGCCATTAATGATCCAATAACCAGCTTGTCTGATGGCATTATGTGTCATGCCATAACCTTGGTGGTGTTGATCTTTGCGATGGAAGTGTTGGATCAGAAGTTCTGCGACATGGCTGTTCTTTGGAATAATGATAGGGTGCTTTAGCTCGTGGGCCATGGAAGGGGCCTTCACGAGATGTCCGCCAACTCGGAGGTTTAAGTTTGTCCAAGAACGGTTCGAGCCCGTACAGTGAGCTTGCTTGTTTGATGCTATGATTTCTGTCGTGAGAACTTTGTCAATCTTAGAATCTGCTACAATAGACCATATCACGTAAATCGCCGCCATTTTGGACAGGTAGGCAAGCCACTCAAAGGGGTGGTTACGAAGCCCCATACAAATCACTGTATTTTTAGTCACACTTGCGAACACGCTTGGAATGTGCCGGAAATTTTGCCACTGAAAGATTACACAGCATTCTGGCCTTCTTTAATATTGAAGGTGGGTGTATTTCCTTATTGTATAGAAAATTTTAGCAAGGTCTGATCGATATTTCTCCTGTTTTGAGCAATTTTAGTAACGCTCGAACATCAAAGCGTGAACACGTGGAGCACATGGGTGCATGGTGTGTTTGTAGACAACTTGCCAAATTTATTGAATCTAACAGTTGTATTCGCTAAGCCAGCTAAGTTTACGTGTTTGATGTGAAGGTAGCTGATTTTAGAATCGTATTTTAACATGATTTTTTGTAATTACAATACAAACAGATAAATGATACTTACAGGTATATGGTTTTTGTTTTTAGTTTTAATTTAGATCTGAGTTTCAAATTTTTCACCCTCAAGTACCTATTATGCATCACAACTTGCAAAGCAAAAAGTAAATGTAACAAATATTCTCAAAATAACAAATATTCTCAAAGGACTACAGTAATTTTCACCAGGTGCTGGAACATTTGTTTGTGCCAACCACTTTCCTGATGGAGAGCCTACTTGGGAAAATCCCAACCCAACACTTTTATGAGCACACTTGAAAATAAGTTTGGCAGTACACCCAAGAAGAGGAAGTTATCTGCAAGAAAGAACATGCCAGTAATTAAGCCTAGAAAATCATTTCAGCTTGGAGCAAGAGTTTCTTTTAACCATGATGAAATTAAGGCTTGGGCTTTTGGCAAATGACTTGGCTTTTAGATTCAACATCTCCCAGTCATTAGTATCACAGATTTTTTCAACCTGCAATCAAATGCAAAATGGTTGAGACACTCGCAGAAAAAGACCCATTCTTCTCTTCTATTCCCTCACTCTCATCTGGATTACATTTGACAGCATCTTTCCCCCCCTCCCCCGTTTCAATGTTGAGTATCCAATATTGCACAACCAGATTTCAGGCCCGAACAACATTGAGACGGGGGGAGGGGCAGAAATCAACAAAGCCGATAAATTGCTCAAAATATGCACCATGTCTCAACTACTTTTGCATTTGATTGTGGGTGCGCTTTTTAGCAAAGGAACTCAGTTGGGTGATAATGTGACCAAGTAAAGGGCAGATCTATTGTGAGCTACCTGATTCATTCAAGAGATTGTTCCCAAAGGTGCGGTGCATTATAGACTGCACAGAAATCTTCACAGAAACCCCAAGTGCTCTGGACATTCAGGCTACACTCTGGTCAGACTACAAGCATCACTCAACCATTAAATTTCTTGTGGGAATTACACCAAATGGGGCTCCTTCATGTGTCTCACCCTGCTATGGGGGCAGAGCAACAGACAAATTTATAGTTAGAAACTGTGGTTTTCTAGATGTGGTAGAGCCATATGACCAAATCATGGCTGACTGGGGGTTCAAGATCAAGGAAGAACTGTTAATGTGAAATGCTTCCTTGTGCATTCCACCCAGCACAAGGGCTGGATTGCAGATGGTTTCGAGGGATGTCAGAGAAACATCTCGAATTGCCAATGTAAGGATATATGTTGAACAGGCAGTTGGACGTTTGAAGAATTATCACATATTGAAACAAGAGCTACCAATCAAATACCTCCCATTATGTGATGATTTAGTAAAGGTTGTGTGTGCACTCACATGCTTGCAAGATCCATTATGTATCTAAGCTGCAGACAGAATTGCCAATCTATTCACAACAAACTGCACTTTATTAAACCAGGAGAACACTGTACATTTGCCTTGGAAAGTGTAAGAACAGTTAAATGATTTATATGACCATGTTATTGCTGTAGTATCAATGTTCTTAACTATTCTGTGTGCAATTCGTATTAAACAAGAGAGGTTACGGCATACTGTTTCTTTATAATGAGAAAAAACTACAGTGTAACCTCCACTAATACATAGAACTAGTATTACAGTGTATCATACTGGACCTTCCCAGGCAAAAAGATCCTGAAGGCAAGCACTACACAGCCACTCCTGGTCGTCTTCAATGGCTGTGACTTGAACACAGGCAAAATGATACCATGCAGCACACCGATCACAGCAAACACTATTGTCTGAGTTCTCAGGCACTTCCTCTGCTTCCAGAATAACCTCACAAGTAGGACAGCAATAAATCTGTCGAATTCCTAACAACACCTTGGCCATGTAAGACTTAAAAAACACATCAAGCTTTAGCAGGACATTTGACCAAAATGTAGCATCAAAATTAATTAGCTCTACATGCAGCTCTTTAGGGGTCCAAGTAACAAAGTAGCACTTTGAGGTTGCAGTGGAAATAATACTTGTGGTTCCTCTTAAGTTAAATGTTTCCATTTATTCTTTCCAAAAAGTCAGTTTCATTGTAGTTTTGAGAAATGTTTAAGGTTCGAATGCTGTACGGGCACTTAATTTCCAGCACAGCTGGACCACAGCATGAGCATGAAACCATTCCATCAGGGTTAGCACCAATGTATGGCTTTTCTTTTAGCACACAAAGACCACTCTTTGATAGTTTACAGTTTTGATGTGTTGACAAAGCAATGGCATGGAATTCAGTAAAAGCCTTGCTTTCATTTACCTGACCCCATTTGATAGCTGGAACATGGTCTAAGTTATCTGATCCAAACAATAGTTTTGAGGCCAAAGGAGTTGTTTTTGGCTTAACACTCCCTTTTGCCTTTGCTACCAAGTCCACTTTGGTACACACATCCTTAAAATTGGACGCAGTTATTCGTCCTTTCCTGTGATCCTTCCAAGCCCTTGAACTAGCCTGTCCTTGATTCCTTCTCAATTTGTGCAACTTCTTCCTTATTCAAAGGTAATGCTTCCATGAATCCACAGATTACTTCCTCTTCACTTTCACTCCCTTGCAATGATCCACGGTATCGCTCTGCACACTTGGTCATTCCAAGGGGCTTTACTACTTGGGTATGAATTTGTGATTCCATACTACAGTTGTGCAGTGGGTCTGATTTCTTTATACCCTGCTAAAAACTTCCTTTTGCCGCTCAGTAACTTCTCTCTGACCTTCCTTTCTTGGGTCAAACTCCTTCCATGCATTACTGATAATCCCCTCTCCTCTTCCATTGTTTGACCTCTTTTCTTTTCTTATTTTCATATCCATTACTTTACTTGGATTGACATCTTTCCGTGTGGAAACATTCCAACCACAGGGAACTGAGGTACAGGTGGGGTCTGTAAACCCACAAGAATGAGCATTTTGTAGAGGGCGGTAATCATATCATTGCATGTGGAACTTGTTCCTGCAATGCAGGTACACCAGCCACACAGAACAGTTCCATCCTTCTTTAGAGCAACCCAAACTTCTCTTGGATCCTCCCTAATGCGTTGGGATGGAGTAACCTTACAATTTAATATGCATTTATCATCCTTGTTTTCTGAGTAATACAGGGTACCCACAAAATTACTCTTCCAGTATGAAAAGGCTTTCTGGTCTTTATATTTCCCAATGTAAGTGGAGTCAAATTCCTTGTTCAACAAAATGTATGAAAATATGCTGCCAAGGTCAAGTGGAGGCCATTTTGCCATATCATCAACCCACTGTGTGTCAGTGGAATTGGGGTCTGCAAGTCCATACTTAAAAAGCCAGTTACTGTACTCCAGCTTCAGTCCACTTAGGTGTTGCTCTTGGGACAGTTTTATTGGCAGCTTGAGCTCAAAAGTTGAAAATGCCCTTGCAACCAGTTCCACTTTCCTGCCACTTGTCTGCAATCCTCTCAGACTTAAAAAGTCTTTCAAGGTTCCAATGGACAAATTAACTCTTTCAGGACCCGCGCGGCCTATATCGGTCACCCATGACTGATGCGGTCATGGGCATACAAAAAATCCCCTTTGCATCAGAAACGTTTGAAATTCGCTGTACAGCGTCACTAGGAAATTATCCAATCACTGACCAAATTTAAAATAGATCAGAGCAGTGATTGGTCAGCTTTGGCCATTGAAAGTTACATCACCGTGGACCGCTTGACGATGCAAGATGGCTACGAATACGAAGCAACTGAAGCCATCGAAATTTCACGATCTGGAAGGAGTTATTGCTTTTGTTCAACGATCCGATAATAATAGTGTCATATATACTGTTTCTGTGGGATATGCAGTGGAGAGGAGTCAAAAATTGATCGCCAGCTTATGAATTTCAACTGCGAGTGAAGGTGAGTAATGCTGACATTACCATATTGTCCGAAGAGAAATGTTTTCTTATGCAAATGTCGCTCAGATCCCGCTCAAAGCATTTGCCGTGGTTTCAAGAAAATGTATTGAAAGTAAAATTGCACTGATTTGATCCAACAAACTGAAAAAAGACGGCAAACGTGGTTAAACTTACGGCCGTGTCACAGACCGCATGGTGTGAATTATCAGCTGACTGAATTATCGGTGGCGCGCTACACCAATATTGTCCTTGTAGAGCGGACTCACAGTTCTGTTTATGTAGTTATGTTGTGTGTGTGCCACTGATCAATTATTTTTTTGATGGTTTTTGTGTACAATTTGATGCAATAGGTTTGTTGACATAAGGAGACATAAGACATTCGATTGTCTGGCAAACAAAGTATGTTTACGTTTGCAACTATACTGTTTAGGACCTGTTCAAACGTTGGCCGTGTTCTCAAGAACCTGCTTTGAAAGTGAAAATTGCAATGATTCGACTTGACAAGCATAAAAACGGCAAAAAACGTGGCAAATTTACGATCACATCACAGACCACATGGCGTGTGTTATCAGCTGACAAATGGCGCCATGCCAGCCCGTAAATCAAACTTTGCATGTTGTTTGATGTTTCTCAAAGATTTTTGCTTGCTATGGACTCTCAATATTATCCCACGTATTAAAATTTTTGCATTTGTCTAACATTCTGCTTTTGTTCTGGGCACTGTTGTCATGGTGATTGTGTAAATACAATCCAGTCAGTTTATCATTTTAGTGTGGAATTCCAGTTTTCATTTTGATCATTTTTGCTGGGTTTTTCTTATAAGAGTACGGTTTTTCACCAGAATCGCCATGATCATAGTAGAATAAGGGGATCACAGAAACATGTACCAATCATACTTTGGAGTATTGCATCTAAGATTTCTGATACTTTTTCTTTCTGTATATAGGTTCTGGGTGGCATGGGTTCAATTCTGTGGCAGATGATGTTGTGACTCACCCACCTTGGCAGTGTGCTAATGTCCCTTCATAATCTTCGGTGTAGCCTTGCCTCACAGTATAATGTAGATTACCCAGCCAAAAAATAAAATCATGACTTTTGGACATTTTCCCACCATTTACTTTCTGCGAGGGACTTTTTTTGTGGTGAACTCTTATCATTTTTACGGATAGTGTAGTAGGTGAAATAATGCAGCTTGCTTATCCATGTTTCACTTCAATATCTTTCCCATGAGAACAATCAGCATTGCTGCATACATTACTATCCCATATTATGTTTGTGAAGTGTTATTTCTGAACATTATGATGTTCATTGACAAACTATGGAAATATGGTATTTCCAGCAAGTGGTATGTCAGAGTTCCAAAATCATAAACCTACCTTCCTTTCATCAGATTTCAGCCAAACTCGCAGAGCAAGTTGCCAAGATAATAAGCAAACTTTCTATGCTTCAAAATTTGTTTCAGAACAAAATTTGGCCAACTCAGGTTTCATTTTGTCTATCTGCGGAGTTAATTTTTGCTAATTTATGCTAATTATATGTTAATTTATTCACCTACACAGGGGTTTATCGTCAAAAACAACTTTTCATCATGAAGTACATCTATTAGGCTTTCCAAAGAGTCATGCTAATCTATGTTCCTCCAAATATTTGTTTTGTTATTAATTTTCTTGTAAAAGTACCATTTTTTCTTGGTTTTCTCACGGTCTTGAAAGAGTTTAAGAAGTCTTCATAGCATTCCATCTACACAGAAAGACACATAAATTATAATATATTTTTAAGCTATAGATCAGTGACACTAATTTCTTCACGAATACGATTCTAAAATCAGCTACCTTCACATCGAACATGTAAACTTTGAGTGGCTTGCCTACCTGTCCAAAATGGCGGCTTTTTACGTGATATGGTCTATTATCTTGGAGGCCTTGGAGAATGTGGATTTCAGCGTTGAAGTGGTGGCCTTGAACAGACTTTGGGATTGCCACTTCTGCTAGATGCAGTTTCTCCACTGTCAGGGGTCCACTATTTGGCCTCATGTTGTAGTGTTTTTCTCTGCGCTTTGTCTCGATCATTCTCTGGATTCAAACGATGCTTCTCTGGGCAGTGAAGGGACGACGAATTTTCGAAGCAGGATTTTTGGATCC
Source organism: Plumapathes pennacea (assembly GCA_964036295.1). NCBI lineage: Eukaryota > Metazoa > Cnidaria > Anthozoa > Antipatharia > Myriopathidae > Plumapathes > Plumapathes pennacea. The sequence continues at coordinate 7,884,476 of OZ038472.1, read as the reverse complement.
AGGACGCCTGGTAGGGCTGTATTGGCGGAGCCTCTTCCACCAGACAAACAAACGGTTGCCAAGATTTTCTTTCCTTCTCCGTCCCCAGCATCCAAATCTGTGGCGGGGTCGGGATTCACTATTGTGATGTGACTTTTCCATAGGAAATCTGGGCCTATGAACCAATGTTGACATTTGATTGGTTCCTTTGCAGTGAGACCTCACGAGGTGACGTCGGCTGGGTTTTCTCCAGTCGAGATGTGGTGTCACTGGGATGGTCTTGACGTGTATCGAATGTGCTGTACATGGTTACCGATGTAAATGTGGAATTGTCTGGCATCATTGTTGATGTAGCCAAGTACAATGGAGGAATCTGTGTAGTAGATTTCCTCCAGATTCTAGTAATGAAGCTCCTTGGTGAGCATGGATGCTACGTTCACAGAAATAACTGCCGCTGTGAGTTCAAGGCGTGGAGTTGACATTGGTTTCAGCGGTGTGACTCGGGCTTTACCTACGAGAAGGCCGACGTTCACTTGGCCAGAGGAATTCACAAGCTGCAGGTAGGACACTTGGCCGAGACCCACGTTACTGGCATCCGAAAAGCTGTGGATTTCTGCTGTAACTGGTATGCCGAAGCCAGGGGGCTTGACGCATCTTCCAACCTGGATTTGTTTCAGCAGATGTAGCTCAGACCTCCACTTCTTCCAACGGGAATGGATGTGCTCTGGCACTGGGTTGTCCCAATTTACGCCATCCCGACACAAATCTTGCAGGATCTGTTTCCCAACCAAGATCACTGGTGCTGCTATGCCAAGTGGGTCATACACCGAACTGACTGTAGATAGGATTCCGCGCTGGGCGAGAGGTTTGTCTTTGAGTTCAATCCGGAAGCCAAAGGTGTCTGATTGAATGCACCAGAATGTTCCCAAGGATCGATGTCATGACGGAGAACAAGATCTTTCAAATCCTTGGCCCAGTTTTCTGCAGGTAAGGCTTCCAATACAGTCTTGCTGTTGTTGGCGAATTTGTGGAGACGTAGGTTTGCTGCAGCGCACATGGCGTGGCTACTCTTGATGACATTTATGGCATGCTCAGGTGTGTTGAAGGACTTCAAGCCATCATCCACGTAAAAATCTCTTTGAAGGAAATCCAATGCTTCGTCACCGAATTGCTCTCGACCTGCTTTAGTGGTTTCTCTGAGGCCAAGTTTGCTACTCCAGGTGAGGATACAGCTCCAAAGAGGTGAACATTCATGCGATACTACACAATGTTGCCATTGAGGTCATTGTTGTCAAGCCACAGAAAGCGTAGAAAGTTTCTGTGCTCTGGGTTCACAAAGAAGCTGGGAAACATCTGTTCAATGTTAAAAGTCACGGCTGTTTCTTCTTTCCAGAACCGAGAAAGGACACTAATCAGGGCATTCATCATGTCTGAGCCTTGAAGGAGGCACTTGAATAGTGATTCGTCTTGGTAGACAGAGTTGCAATCAAAGACTACGCAGACTTGGTCCGGTTTCTTGGGATGATAAACATCAAAATGAGGCAGATACCAGACCTTGCCAGGGACGGTCTTGACTTGGTCTGCTGGGACACGGCTCGCGTGGTTGCGGTTGTACACCTGAATGAATTCTGTGTAGTCTCTGCGTATCTTGTCGGTCTTGAAGAGTTTTCTCTTTAGGCATTGGTCTCGGTTGTTTGGCAGGACATCATCAGTTTTCAAAGGGAGTGGCATTTCCCAGTTCCCCTTTTCGTTGGTATGTATCCCCGCAGTAAGAAGATTGTTGAAACGTCAGTCTTCTATAGACTCGCTTTGTTCTGTACCACAAATGGTTCGGCTGTGATGTAGCTCACTGTAGTCCAGCTGCATCATTTGGCTCAGTTGCTGAAGAGTAGTGACATCTTTACGGTACTGTTTAGTAGTGTAGGAGACAACGGATTTGTCTTGGCTACTGTTGCTTGTTGGCACGTTAAAGGTTTGAGGGTCCTCCCACTGAACAGTGACTTGGTTCACCGTTGCGGTGACAGAGATATTTTCTCTGTTGTCTGGGCAGACACGGCCAATGATGGTCCATCCAAACTTATATTCCTCTGCCCAGGGCTCGTCCACTTTGCCGTAGATAATATGAGAGGGTTGGAAGGCAGTCAGGACATTGCTTCCGATTAGCATACCGATCTGTAGGTCGGGAACATGGCAAATGTGATGGGCAATCTCTTCCAAGTGTTCCCAGTGTCTGGCTATCTCTGGGGTTGCAATGTCGGCTTGCAGGAATCTGCTCTTGTGAATAAGCCAGGGGGATTTTGATAGGCTTGTGGTTACCTATGTCTTGGACTTGTAGGCCGTTGACTTTCTGGGTGCGGATGCTGTTGATTCCGATGATAGTTTTAACTTCAAGGTTCACTTCCTGCCCTCTGACATGCAACTGGTCGAGGAGGGAATCTGTGATGAACACATCTGTGGATTGGTCATCCAGTACTGCGTAAGTGTGGACCTTAACGGAGGGGTTGTCTTGATGGAAAACTTCAAGGAGGACTATCCGGGCACAGGGACGGGCTGAATTGTTGTGACCACAGACTCGGGAACAGGCTGAACTGGCAATTGAAGCACAATCTGCTCTTCATCAAAAAGTTTTTCCGTTCTTGGAAACTCAGCTTCCTAAACTGATCGCACTCATTCAAGGAATGAGACCGCATCTTGTGGTAGAAACAGTAGGTGTCTGGCTTAGCATTATGATCTGGTTGTTGGGCTTGAGCGATGAAAGCTTTAGCAGGTTGGCTTGTCTCCTTGCTTAGAGAGTCTGCATCCTCGTTGATGGTTGGTCATGACTTGGAGGCCAAAGCGACGACTCCTGGTCGACGGAAAGGTGTGCGAGTGGACAGTTTGGGGTAATCTGGTATGGTCTTTGCGTTTGCGGTAGGAGTTTGGATTATTTGTGGAATGTTCATCCTTTCTGCATGGTAGCTTCCTTCACAAAGTCCTTGAACGATAGGAAAGCTTCCTTGCCCTCTTTTCTCTGCAGCTTTAAGACCTTGTCGGGCCATTTGGTCTTGAAACATCCAGGCATCTTCTCAACAAGAGGTTGAATCTTTGAAGGGATGTTCAACACCTTAAGGCTTTCGATGTGCTGGGTTGCGATTTCTATCTGTTGCAGGAAGTCGCTGAATTCTTCAATACCTGTGGCGTCGTTTGGTCCTAACTTTGGCCAATTTGCTAATTTCCTTTCAAACGTGGTGCTGACAATGAATCTCATATTCTAGAGGCGATATTTCTGTTGTGTTTTGTAGTGTGGGCACACTGTTTGGCAAGATAGCGCAAGTGTTACTTGCCTCACTCGAAGCGACTGCTTCGTCCGACTGTCCATGTTCTGTGTTCCTTTCCTGCGGTGAACTCGACGAAGGTGATTGAAGTTGTAGTGTCGCAACGGTCTCAATGAGACCTGTATCATCCGATACTTCTTTCTGGGCCAATTCTTTTGCCGTAGACATAGCTCGAGGGCAAGCTGAGGTTTCCTTGGGAGCTTGGGCCACAGTTACTTGTCTTCCTGCTGGTGATGATAGTCTTTTACTGTAGCGTGTGGCTGCATCAGAACGCCGAAGAGTACGCTGAAACTTTTGAGTCGCAAAGGTCCCCAAAAGAAAGGACACGATCCAAGAAAGATTGCAGGGTTTAATCCTCTATTTTGGCCTAGTGGACTAATGGGGTTGTGCCCTGGAAGAAACTAAGCAACTGTGAACTATATGGAAACTGAAAACGTGATCTGTCATGGCGCTGATCCAAAACTAAAACCCAGGGGGGTGGGTACGGGGTCACATGACTGAAATGGCGGGAAAGCTATTATGACGCAACTGGAAATACTAACAGATGACTGGGAGGTTGTTACAGCGCATCAACCTTCAAAGTAATCCCAGGAGGTGTCCCTTGTGTGTGACTTCTGGTGCAAGACATCATTAACACAAGCAATGTCCAGCATACATTCTGATGTTCTTAGCTCTAGATTGCGATCAGCCACGGCTTAATCATCTGCCAGGTACCTGCTGTTCAATTCCTGCTGTACCTCTAGGGTATTCATCTGAAGCAATGGAAAACATTAAAGTATCTTTCTATTGAAAAATTCAAACACTGGAACAGCAAACAAAGAATCCTGGCTCAAATCCTGGCTCGGATCCCAGATTTACTGTTAGTTTATCTCCCGTAACAGTATTAGTTCTGAACAAAATCAACAAACTTAGATTTAAATCCTTTCAAATCAAACACTTAACACACACTTTACGCACGGCTAAATGATTTTCGCCAAATGTGAAGACTACATCATATTACAGAGAGCAGTACGTTTGTAATATGCACCATTCTATAACTACATTTTCAAATATTTCAACTAGAAATATAAGAATCGTAGATATCCCCTTGCTCTGTAGTGGGTTTTCAGAAAGTGGGGTTCTTGTATACTTTCTGCTTTGAGATTATTGCTTGTGGAGTAATGCACAAGCTTTAAAAAGAAGACCGTTTTTTTGTATTTGTATTTGTTTTGTTTTAGTTTATTTTTCTGAGTTGAGAATCAGCACACAGTGATTGGTTTGCATTATCACATGATTTGCGATGGCGTTACGTAATTGACTTTCCTCGTGGGAGGCTTGAGATGTCCGCGATTGAAGCAAGAGACTGAAATTGAATTGTGTTAAAGTTAGCCTGTATCCCATCTGAACTGAACATTGGTTGGCTCTGTGGATACATGGAAGCCATAGTTGAAGAACGATTTTGGCTTGCATTGTTTTTAAGTGTCGGAAGATTTAAAATTTGTTGTACACAAATGCTTGATGTGTTACGAGCAGGTGCCCCGTAAAGTACGAAGGAGTGTTTTTGCAATTTCTAATAAATTTGTTTTTTTATTTCTGACATTGGTTGTTTCACTCTGCTGTGTTTTGCATTGTTATTGCAACATTTTGGCACGGTGCCGTGAAGGTCAAACGATCTGGCACCGATGACGAAACAAATCTGAAGCCGTTGGTTTAGTATCCGCCAAAATTTCTGTAGTGACAATAAATACGGCTTGGAAGATACTAGGCTGAAAAGATATTGAACCTCTCGGCTATGAAAAAGCCAAAAATATCCATTTCCGGTGAATGTTTACAAGTTCATGCAGTATGCAAATTATCAGTTATTTCAATTCTTGGTTTGCATGCAACATCATAAAAAAGGCATCTCAAAAGTAACGTATCCTATAAGTCCAGTACACTAATGTTCAAGAATATTATGCCCTAAGACTTAAAGCAAAATTCTGGGTCAATACAAAGTATCTATTGGGAACTATGGACGTTTGAATACCATGACAACAAAGCCGTGTAACACGCTCGTGACCGACTAAAATCGGTGCTTGTGTCTGAATTATAAAGTTTCCTTCACGAAACATTTTAAAATTGATACTGTGAAAGATGTGAAGTAACATAACATCAAGCTGAGTTGCAGATCAGCTTTATTTTGTGTTCTGAGTTATTAGCTGCCAGTTGGTGGACAACCTTTGTCCACTAACATGGCGGCTGCAAGAAACTCTTATCAAATCTCCAAAAAACAAATTGTTGCTGCTTTGCCAAAATGAAGCCTAGACAGTCCAAAATTGGCAGTTTGACTAATTGAGGCATGCTCTTTTACAGTCCTAGAGTCAAAAAGGTACAATCTGTTATTTTGGAGGTGCTGCAGTTGCGTGACCTGTGAAAAGTGGGTTGTTGCAAACGAAGTATTCCTACGGGGCCTTCGATAATTGTCGCCAAGTCTCTGGCAAACCTTTTTGCTTAAGGCCTCTATATGTTCTGACCAAGACATATTCTGGCTGAGTTTTACGCCCAAGTATTTAAAAGATTCATTATGTTCTAAATATTGGCCATTAATCTCTGGGGATAAGCTAGAAAAGGAACTGATCTTGGGCATACTACAAAATATGACAAATTTACATTTATCAACATTCAGAGTTAAGAGATTATCATTGAACCAGTGGCAGAGACATCTGAGATAGGTGTTCAAGTTATCTTCAAGCTCCCGTAAACTCAAGGAAGAGAAATATAGTACTGTGTAATCTGCATACAAGGACACTCGACAGGTCTTGGTGCAAGAGGGCATAACCTTCACGTAAATAATAAAGAGGAGAGGCCCGGGAACGCTCCCTTGTGGTAGTTCAACTGATACAGGCTTTGCAGAAGAGCAGGCATTACCCACAGTCATGGCGTCATGGGCAATGGCAGCAAGATGCTTTCACGGCCTATCTGCTTTCGTGGTCTTTTCTTTATTCCCTTTTTTGCTTCTGGAGTCCCTCAAGCCTCACCAAAAGATCACTAAACGTGCCTCGTCTGTAATGCTGGGTCTTAAACTGGATGAGAAGCTGTTCTCGGGTAGAAATACATCTGGCTTACTATGACACTCTTGGCGTAAAACTGGCCTGATGCCATCTTCCAAGCTGAAGATTGATCTCCTGAACGCCTCTATGGCCACCTTTTGTCTAAAAGTATTGGCTGGCGCTGTGAGTTTAAATCCTGGACCTGTCGCAGGCAGGCTTCCGAGATCTGACGGCTTCACGGTGGCCCATCTTAAGAGCGCCCGACTGTATCTGTCAAGAATCAATGTTCACCAACCATTTTTTTGTATTGCTCATATTTGGCGACCTTTTTCCAAAAATCAAATGAAAGAGTTCCTGCAATGTTTATTTTTCTGAAATATCATGAAAATTTGATTGTGCGCCAAAAGTGGCGATTTCCCTGTCATCTTTTTTCTGAATTATGTGCGAAAGAAAAGTGTCACTGAAGTCTTTAGAGAAGTCCGATTTGATTCAAATTGCTGAGCAGCTAGACACTCCTCCTACATTCGAGACTATTCAAAGTGGCCGTATCGAATTTAATGACGTTCATTTAAGACTTTATATACACCACTGAAAACCGCCGAAGCTATTGCTTAAAAATAGTTCATTTTCAACATGATTAAATTGTTCCTGGTACCTCATTTGTTTCCAATCCTAATTGAAAGAGTTAAAGTATCATTCCCAAGCATCTGCCATGAGAAATACCAGCCTCTAACTCGGAAAACTTCCGACCGAGAAAACCACTTTTGTTTGCATGACTTCCGGTCAATTGACCGAAATATTTTCATGAGAGAGAGGTCAACAAATCCCTTTTCCGCAGCTAAGAATTTCCAAAGCATACATGGTGTCTAAAGAATCGTACTTGGGAAACATTCGATTTGCCTGCACAACAAGACAGTTTTGGAAAGAGGAAATCTCGGGAATGCTGTTTTCGTGCACAAGGGGTTTGGTACAGTATGGAAGTGGCGCTGACAACCAAGACGAACCAAGAAAGCATAAGGTTACTCCAATCAGATTTGGAGATAAATTGGTCTTGAAAGGTTAGTTCAATCTCAGAAAAAGAAAACAACAGCAGGACACACGAGGCATCTAGCATTGCCCCTAACATCAGTGAGAATGACTGATCCGAATAAATCACAAGCATTAAACCAGCACGCGAAGTTGCTTTGGTAACTGCACCCAAGTTTCTATGTTTTGTGGCAAGTGCATTCTCTGGTGATTTTGTCTAGAAGGGCCACATAGGGTGCTCTCTTGCGCATGGATGGAGATGAAACATCGAGGCCAAATCCTTCACACATTTGCTGGAGCAGAGGCTTCAACAGCTTGTTGATGGTACCCTCTATAACCACAGAGGAGGGGGATGGGAGGCTCCCACATAAAAATGACGAGAATGCTCTTCGGGAATTTTCGTTTTGACCCCTACGAGGTACTTTGAACGCTAAAAGGTACCAATAAATGTATATCAAGAATTGAAAGTTTCGGTGCCTTTAATTGCTCTAAAGATAATATCACGAAGCACTTTCATTCATTCATTCGACTGACACCCGACCCCTAAACGGTATCACATCACATAAAAATGTCAGCATTTGATGTTGAGCACCCTAAGTGGTACCAAAACCCGTGATTTTGACCCCTAGAGGTACGATAAGCATCCCCATGCTATGACAAGCACTACGCTTCAAAATATGTAGCTAATGTAGAATACATGGCGCATTTATGTACCGATCAATTTGAAACTCTCACATTTCCCCCCCCCCCCCTCCGGACATACCCCGGGCATTTGACCCCCTCCCTTGCCTGGGGAGGCGGGAATTTGACCAACCAATTTCACCTGGGGTGGAGCATTTGACCACAACCACGCAGGGGTGGGGAATTTGAACTCGTTCCCTCAATTTTGCCCTGCTTTATGCGAAAATGTTTTAGCTGTGCAGACGGTGTGCTAAGTGTTTGTTTTGTCTAAAGTGAGAGGCATATCAGTGAATGTTCCAAGCACAATGTTCATGCATCGAGATCAATCTCCGATGTAACGCCATTATGATAAAAACAACTTGCAATAACGCATTGCTTCGCTCAAAGTATGGTTCGAAGCCTTATCATTGCATGTTAAATAAATGCATTTTGTTAGCTGTACGGTTTAAAGAAAACTCGTGGCATTTCTTGTCAACAATTCCATGTCAATTTTTCCTTTTCCCCAGTAATATATAGTTTATAAATCTGCTTCAGTCTTGCAAATCACTCGTACTTCCTCAGATACAGTGTAATCATCCTAAAGAAACAATTTTAGCCAACGTAGTCACCGCAATTGAGCTCGCACGTGGTGCGACTTTCACAAAAACGAGTCAAATTGTCAGAAATTATCAGTTTTTCAGGGTTTTGTTGCCCCGGGGGTGGGGCATTTGACCACTAAACTCAGCATTAAACCGGGGCATTTGGCATTTGAACAATCATTTTGGCCCAAGGGTGGAGAATTTGACCATTGGAAAATTGAAAAGTTCCAACGCCCGGGGGTTGCTCGGGGGGAGGGGGGAGGGGGGGGGGGTTGGCATGTGCGAGTTTCGAATTGATTGGTACATTAGAGACCTTAAGATACGACGACAGGAAGCCGCGACGGCAGTGGTAGGGTAAGACTGGGGAGAGTCCCGCGGTCTCCCGCCATGTTTAAAACATTAAGATTGTGCGTAAGTAGGATGGCGACGTGGTTAATCTTGTTTACTTTTCACATACGATGACTTCCCTCAGAGATGCCAGAAATCTTCTGCTAAGCTACGCCGATGGTCTCATTGACGACGACGAATTTGTTCTTCTTTACGATGCAAATACCTCCAGAAATCCTGAGTTTCCATATGAAGAATACGTAAGGTTCGATTTGGAGGAGATGGATGACACCGAGTTCAAGGTTGAATTTCGTTTCAAAAAAGCCGATATTGCCCTTCTTGCTGAAGCACTAGGTATTCCTGCGAATGGTATTTCCGACAAAGGTGCAGCACTGGACAACTGCATAGGGTTCATAGATGGGACTGTAATGCCGATATATTGCCCTGGAAAGATGCAAAGAATGGTGTACAATGTTTCAGTCGGTCACTTTGCTTAACGGGATGATAGCAAATATGTATGGACCTGTAGGTAAGATTTATTTGTTTTATTTCCTCTTCTATCTCTGCCCATTGTGTCTGCCTTCCAAACATGTCTTGCCCTCTCACTGTGTAACTCGACCATTTTGTTTTGTTTTAGAAGGAAGAAACATGATGCTGGTATGCTAGCGGATTCTAGACTACTTGATGATCTTCAGCAACATGCCTATTCTACCACTGGTCAACCTATGTGCCTTTATGGTGACCCTGCATACCCCCTTCGTGTCCACCTTCAAGCTCCTTTTAGGAATGCAGTTCTTACACAGGCCATGCAAGACTTCAATGCCTCAATGAATGCAGTGCGCACACCAGTGGAATGGCTTTTGGGGACATAGTGAGCTACTTTAAATTCCTGGATTTTAAAAAGAATTTAAAGATTGGCTTTAGTGCTGTGGGAAAAATGTATATTGTCAGTGCAATATTTCGAAATGCCCTTACTTGCCTTTATGGAAATCTAACTTCAGAATTTTTACATTTAGATCCTCCAACCTTTCAAGAATACTTTGTTTAGATTTTCCTAGTTGATTTCAAAGGCATCAAAAACTGCAGCAGCAGACTATTGCTTACTCGGGCTACATAATACCTGGGGGATACTCCAATATATGAGCCATATAGGTATGTGCTGCCCCAAAGGGTATTATTTTCAGCATTCTAGTCTGAAATAGGGTATCAATAACCTTTGGTCTGAAGTAGGGTCAGAGATTTTGATATTTGGTCTGACAGAAGGGTCGAAAATTGCACATTTTGGTGTGAAATAGGGTCGAAAATAACAAATTTTGGTGTGAAATAGGGTAAAGGTTTTCAGTCCTGGGCGGCACCCCCCAAAATTTGAGGAGTACCCCCCCCCCCCTCCGGGACATAACAATGAACCTTGAAAACAATGCATTATACCACGCAAAATAATTAACAAACAACAACAATATTTTATTTATCCCCAAAACTAAACATTGAAAGGATGGTCCAGAGTGGGTGTTTCAATTTTTTAAAAATTTCCTCCATTTCCTCCACACTCAAGTTTTCCTTGGATGTAAGATATGACTGAAGTCCAGTTCAGCATTCTATAAATATCATATTATTTATGACACAAATTATGTATGATTTACAACTGGTGCATTAGAGATCTGTCAATAAGATTTGAAAAAAAGTCAAATCACTGTTTTCTGCTAAAAGAACTACAACTGGAAAATATCCTTGTTGCCAAGGCAGTACTGTGTTTATAGAGAAAATTGCTTGCAGTGACTTTCTACATACAACTTGCCAACTGCGTGAAACTTCTTTTTACTTTGAAAGAATTGAAAAAACGTTATTCTACATGGAAAAGAAGCAACATATCCCAAAAATCCTTAAATTCAACAAGGGGGAGGAGTCTAAGATGAGCTCCCCTTGCAATCATTATTGCCATGACCTTACTTAGGGACCAGCTTTGAAATGGGAGCCATCATTAGCTGATTTTGTTGCTGTTGTTACTGCAGCATGAGAGTCTGCATATGTTGCATTTGAGCTTGTTGTTGCTGTTGTTGGTCATGTATCAACTGCATAAATTCCCTGTGATTGGCACTTTCAACCTCCTGCCTGTTCTTTTCTAAAGCCACATCCTTTCTCTGTTGAATCATCATCTCATTCTTTTCCTTCAGAAAGTGCAATGTTTCATCTCCACTTGATCTCCTTTTACTCTTTCCATTGTTTCCCTTTCCATTTCTCTTCTGTGTTTCTCCTAACTTCTCCAAAGCTTTTTCTCTCATTTCCTCCGCATTTTCTCGATCAGCCATCACTTTTCTCTTTCCCAATGCTGCATTCTCCTTCTGTTGCAGATCTGCTATATCTTCCTTCTGAATTAACTCTTCAAGTGCCACTTCTATTTCTGTCATATCAGTTTCAATACCATTGGCTTTTTCTTCTTTCAATTTCTTCCTTAACTTGGAAGAAAGCAAATTATATCTATCTTGAACTGCTCGCTGATCCACTTTAAAGTATGGCTCCTTGATACTTGATAAGTTTTCTGAAATAGCATGCCATGTGTGGCCTCGTTGTATAGAAGTTTTCTTATGTAAGAAAGGGTTTACTGAGAGGATTTCCCTGCTCAACAGAACATCGTGTTGCTCTGTCCACACCATCACAGACTTCTCACCACTGCACAATAAAAGAGCAAAGAGAGTGTGATTACATCTCTGAACAGATTGTGAAAGCCACTCAAACAGCATCTCCAAAATATACAATTATGAACTGCTTTTAAGATGTGAAATATACCTGAAATCTATAAAATCATTCTACAAAATCAATAAACTTTTGATTAATATTGCCAAGGAAGTTAAACCCCTTCCTAAAAATCCCAGACCTTAACAAATATTTACACAGGATATGCAGGTAAACAAATGAAGACAAATCGAGCGTGATTTTTATATCATCCGCAACCCGATTTCGATTTGTTTTATTCTTGGTGTTGGAAACTTGTCTTGTCTACATCCAAATAGAAGATATTAAGCAAGGGCTAATTGGTACTTATGTAGGTTTTTATCGCGATTGTTCAAAATTGGTCGGCTGATTTCAGCGGGAACAAACTCCATTGAATTCCGAATTGTAACTGCAAAGACAACGTAATATAGCAACTTATTTTTGACCAATATGAGCCATATCTAAACTTAGTTGGTCAAGAGTCCATCCAATTTAGCGAACTGAAAGGATTTGTGGCTTAAAAACTCTAATATATACTCACATTCTCTGGACAACGTCAAATCACTGAATCTTGTGTCAGAGATGCAACAGGACTGGAGCATATCATCTTGACATGCGCAGTGATCTTCCGAGTGGCAGTTTTACTTCCGGAGGTGTCGCCATCCTCTCCCATCCTGCATCCTAAGGTCCCTATTAACTCGTTCATAGGGTGGCTTAGAAGGCTCAATGCAAACAGAAAGTTACAACTCAAGCAAAAAAAGTTACAAAGTGAGGAAACAAGTTACAATGCCCCAAAAAGTTAACATGAGCAAAAAAACTTACAATGTAAGCGAAAAACTTACAATGCCAGTAAAAAAGTTACAAAGCAAACAAGTTAGAACGTAACACCTGAAAACTATTACAACGCCAGCAAAAAGTTCAACGCAAACATTGCAAGCAAAAAATGTAACAAAGCAAGCAAAAAGGCTACAAAGGGCACAACACGAACAGAAAAATTTAAAATACACAGAGCAATACGCATGTGACAGCCCAGGCATTGTGAGACTTGGCAACGATTCTCGAATGTAAAATTTTCAAAACCTTAAATGTCAACATAAGAAAGCTCAACACGCCTGAAAAAAATTAAAACTAAACTCTCTTGAGCTCGAACATGAAGAAGCTGAGGAGGTATTTTGATCATAACGTTGTGGTAAGTTTTGATGGCACAGACCCTCGATCAAACAGCTGGGTATTGAATCAAATAAACGTTCCTTAATAAGGATACCAAGCTCGGAGTGGTACTTTTATTGAAATAACTGCAATAAAATTCTGGAAATATCTTGAATCTGTGTTTGAGATGTGAAGGTATAGTGTGTACATACTGCCGCCGTAATTTATGCATTGTGTGATAAGATAACACGGCAGATTTCTAGTTTGAATGCGACCTTCAAAACATTGTAAAACCTCCGGAATGGCTGTCCAACTTTTAGATTATATTTCCTTTGCACAAGCGTATGATTCTTTAGACACCATGTATGCTTTGGAAATTCTTAGCCGCAGAAAAGAGATTTGTTGACCTCTCAGGCATGAATGCATTTCCAGTCAGTTGACCGGAAGTCATGCAAACAAAAGTGGTTTTCTCGGTTGGAAGCTTTCCGAGTTAGAGGCTGGTATTTCTCATGGTGGATGCTTGGGAATGATACTTTACCTCTTTCAATTAGGATTGGAAAAAAATTAGGTACCAGAAGCAATTTAATCGTGTTGAAAATTGACTTTTTATGCTTTCCCTTCCAATTGTAAATACTTGCTTTCTGTGCTGCAGTGCCGAGCTTGTTTACTGGGTAAGAAGATTTACCAAACTCATGTTGGAGTAATATGGCTTAGGGCCAACACCCAAAGTCGCTTTAATCGAATTAAATTTTCTCTGGAATATTTACAACAATTTTATCCCCGAGCGAAGCGAAGGAAATAATCACAACGCTAATGCGGTAGTATCGCCTCATTTGGAGACTCCAAGCATGTTCGTCTGTCAGTCAGTCTGTCTGGTGTACGATCTTGTCCCCAGTTCCTATCTCTGCTTAACCAATAACAAAGGCCGGATTGATCACGCATGGCCCTGTAGTTTTACTCACAATAAGAGAAAGTAACTACAGTATACGCTAGCCGTGTTTACGAAAATGGAAAACTTGAAACAACACTCTTGCGAAGCTCATCTTCAAAAGAGAAGGGAACAGGCACGGGCAAGGCGAAATCGTGAAATGATCGAACAGCGCCAAATACGTCTAGAGAATAAAGGACAATCATGTTATGACTGACAGCACGAAGCGTGCTGAAGAAACAACTCCGCAAAGAGAACAGCACCTGAAAGCAAATCGAGAACTTTTGATGCCATTTTGTGTTAAATTCAAATAGTTACTCAGAAAGGACAAGCAACAAAGGTCAGTCAGTGGAAATTGAACAATCACCGTGACAAATATATTCTTTTCCTTTGTAATTCACTTCAAGAATGTATTAAAATCTGCATGCTGATCATTTTCCCTCAAAGTATTGTTTTAATACTTTTCTGTTGCCAGTTTCGGCTACCGTATTTGCTCAGAGCTATCGGAACTTAGAGTCTTGAATGATTTAGTTAGATGTCTTATTTTTTCTTTCAAGACTAAAACTGTAACAAATACTGTAATCTGACATGTGGTGATTGTAGCGAGAATCGTTCACAAGCCCTGTGAAGTATGACTAGGTCTGAAGCCCATGTATAATTTGAAGTAAACCGTTCAAGTTTTGCTTTTATTCTGGGAGAAATTATGCTGTTTTGAGCAGGTTCACATACAAAACAATTTGAGCTCATTAAATATGCATTCCTGAGTCTTGTGCATGCAGTCCAGATTAAAAAAAAAATCGCACAGGAAGCCTATTTAATTGTACTCAGCCTAGGAAAACGGGGAAGAATGGCTTGGAAAACTACAGGCATTGTGTGAGAAATGGCAAAACAGCACCAATGTTCTTTGCCTTTTTAACGACGGCTGGCACTTTTCAAAGCACCAAGAACACCAAATGGCTCCCAGGTGTAGCATTAGCAGGATTGATTCTGCTGAAGCCGAGAAACTCGAATGGTACTGCTAGCGTACTGGGTATTCTGCTTAAGACAGGATCCATTGAGATAAGAAGGGAAACTTACTTTATGTGTATGATTCCAATCCCCAAGGCATGTGTCAATGTCATGCTCATCATCATAGCCATCAGTGTCTTCACTGTTACAGTCATTACATGTACCTTGTACATCAGAAAAATCACCAAATATTTGACACAAAATACCGAGTATCTTGTGAACATGCTTCATGTCCCATATTTCTACATAATTGCACACATCTTCAAGTGAAAATATCAGGTGACAATTATCTAAAACTTGAGAAATTTGCTGCCCAGAAAGCCAAGTATGACCTGCAAGGTTGTTAAAGTTTTCATCTGCCCATGAACTGATAAGGTGACGTACCAGTGACTTGTGGTATGAATTAAGCTTGATGACAGAGGAACCTTCTGGTAATGTTCGACTTGTCTTTGATGCACAGATGTCGAATGGGTTGTTTCATTCTTCCCATTAATGCTAGGATACTTGGTCAACAATCTACAATCAGAAGCTCTACATTTACATTTTGGTGCACAATTGTCACAACACAAGTTGAATGCCTGTGGATGCTTCATTTCTGATGGAGTGTGAAAGTTATTAAGAAGAGTCCTGCGCCTACAGTTTTCAGTTTTGACATATTCTTTTGTCTTTGTCAACATGGTTTAGCAGCATTCCATGGTGAAGAATAAATGACACACTGCTTGCCATCTCTGCCTGCCTGTCCACTCTCTTGAATATAGGACTCAACGTTCTTAGACGGCCCAAAAAGAATTGTACTGCAGACCCCCTTGCAGTCAGCACCCATACCAAAACAAAAGGTTGCGACCAGAACTCGAATTACTGAGTCTTTGTCTTGAAAAGCCTTTAAAATTGCTTCCTTGTTTGCTTTGGGTGTGTAGGAATGCAACATTTCGAGAAGAACACTTCTTTCATCTTTGGTTTTACCTGTATACAGTATAGGTCCAAGCATTTCCTTGATTGTCGAGTAGATAAGTGCGCACTGTTTTATTGTTTGGCAGTAAATGATAGTGTGAGACTAAGAACGGCTGCGCAGGAGGATATTATGGCAGCTGATATGAGGGTAGTTCCAATAAAAGTTGCATAGTTTACATTCAAAGGATGGAAGAGTTGTACAGCTTCTACAGTCGGGGGGGGGGGAGATTGTTCATTAACTTAATGGCTCTTGGAAAGTAAGAAGACGTAAAATAATTTTGCTTATAGTGTGAGGTTAGATTAAAATAGTTTGAGTCGAAGGTCCGGGTTACTTAGTAACACAGGTAGCTGGGATAAAGTGTTTATTACAATCAATGTGCATATGGTCAGATTTAAACTTGTACAGCAGACTGATATCGCTGAGTTCCCTGTGGTAATGTAACGGAAACAGATTTAGGGACTTGAGCCTATCTAAATATGACACTTTGCACAGCGGATAGTTTAATATGAATTTGGTAGCTTGTCTTTAGACGTTTTCGATTGAAGCCCGGTGTTTGGCTGTGTATGGTGACCATAGGCAGGGTGAGGTCAAACTAAAGAGCAGTATAAGAGTTTTCTTGTATTGATGTCGGTAATGTCTCTGCAGACATGCTTTATTAGGCCAAGCGTTTTGTTGGATATTTTTTTGAACAATCAATCAGAAAACCGTAAACAGAAATTAAACAATCTAAACCATAGATCGTCATTATAGAAACGTGAAAAATTGTAATGGCTTTACAACAGTCAAAAAGGCCGTTTAGCAAAGAATATTGAGTCTAAGACGAATTAACAATATGATTGATGGTTCTCACCTGGTGTGATTGCATCTTTGGCTTGGATAGTGGCTGCAAAAGCAAACCTTGCAATACCACAATGAACCTAAAAGCAAACCGAAGTGAGTGTCTTCTTGTTGAAATCAACAATTAAACCAACTGATGGTTCTCACCTGAAGTGGTTGTGTGTTTTGTTTGGATGGTGGTGAAGGTGAACCACAGTGAACCTAAAAGCAAAATGAGATGATACGAAATGAGTGGCTTGTTGGGTGCAAAAAATAATCCAATCGACTGAATTCTCACCTTGCCTTAGTCGTGTCCTCAATTGGCTTGGATGAAAGGCAACGGTGGTTTATTTGGGTTCCTTGTGCCGGTGTCACAGTGGATTTGGTCCCTCTGGTCCATATCCGCTAGCGAATATGGACCCCCTCTCGCGGATTTGGACCCCCCTAAAACTTTAAGTATAAGAAAGATTTTCAAGTGTAAGATTTATTGTATCCGATATATTTGCAGTTTCTTATTCAATTGTGAACGTGCTTTACATTATGCGAGTATACGAAATGACTTTGAATAGTTCATCCGATGTATGAAGATATCATGACGACAACTTTGTATCTGCCAACAAACCTTTATTTACAATTTCTAACTCTTAATGATCAATACATACATGAAAAACAAAACAAATCCGAGAACTCTAACAAAAGAAACAATCTGAAAACCCTAATTCCTAAGTCCTATTGTATACACAAAAAAGGTAACTTTGATTTATATAGCTAACTAACACTGAAAGATTTATAGTTTCCTTTACCACTTGAACTCTGGTGGTTTGCACACGCTGCAGAGCCACGCCCTCGGGACTGCTATTCATTCCCTCGCACTTCATGTGCGGCCACTCGTTGCACAGATCACACTGGATCATGTTGCCATAACACTCTGGCATGAAACAGGAACAAAATATGTCAATGTCACATTCGTGTCCTTTGCTGTACCATGCAGGCTTTGCTTGGCAGGGAAACGGCTTGAAGCACTGGTTTTCCAGACAGCGAAGTTACAGCTTCAGCGGCATTCAGTATTACTAGATAAAAAGTTACGTTATAACGAATCACTGAGACCAAGCTACTTCTCTGTAAACAAACAACAGAGCCTCCAGAACCCACTTAGGTGGGGCACTGGAAGGCGAAGGTTTGCCACAACTGATATTGGGCTGAAAGAAAAATTAGAGCAACCTCGTTAAACATTTCAAAGCAATAAGCATTTCACAGTCGGCCTGATTCAACTTACCATATTGATTCCAGGGAATGGGCTGTCGGTGCTTCTGCACGTAATGAGCAACAGATTGACAGTATTATGCACCCTGTGTGGTCCCTTTCAGTCACTTACAGTTCCTTGGTCTGTCCACTTGAACAGCGGCACTGTGTAACATGCACGTGCGAGCAATGTTGCATAGCTTCACAAGCAGTTCTTCACAAATTCAAAAACGATTGCGCCTCAATCGGACAACGCTCATCGGTTAAAGTGTCTATTGTTTTTGTTTTTGTTTTTGTGTTTTTTATCAGCTTGAGCAGCTATTGTGCAACTCGGAGAAAATTTTAGTTATATTGAGATCTAGGAAATAAAAGCATGGAGACTGCTCTATTTTGCTCGGACCTTTTATGTATAGGACCAAGACCAGATAATTTTCAAGATGATTCAAAACCTTGTTGAGATTATACTATTCTTTTTTGGCCGCTGTTAACTATGAACGACCAGTGTTGCTCCCTCTTTTCTTTTTCTTTCTTATTTTTGAAGTGTTACAGACCTTTTTGGATTTGTAGCATTTAAAAAAGCCGTTGTCTGTTTGCCTAGTGTTAGGCATGTCACTTCAAAGTGTGGGCTTCCGGAGTTCAAGCAGCTGAAGACCAATGCGCGCCAACTCCTTCTCGCAACTCCTTTCAAGTCGCTATATTCCTTAGTATGCTCTAGACCAGCAGATTCTCAGAGTGATTTCTTTACTTCCTCGGCGTTCTTGGCAAATTCGGACACTTGCTTCTGAAAGCTGACGTACCACGTCTTCAAGCTATCATACAATTCCATGTTCAGAGGCCAGTATTAAACAGTGTGAAGAGCGAAACAAATGCCAGTTTGGACCGGCGATAACCAAACCAAAGCTCAAAACTTTTTAATCAAAACGATTAAATCTTTTGGAACAGCAACTATAAATATGTGAACAAACTTGCTCTTTATTTGTCTGATGTCAGTGACATCACATATTGTGCTGTCAGCTAGAAAGCGTTCTGATGTAAGTGCATAAATTATCGTCAATTCTCACAACAATCCTTCTTAAAACTTGTGAAAAACTACATTTTGAGCTGAGAAGTGACATGCACCAGAGAACTCCGTGAATGATAGCTGGAAATAACTGACTCTAGTTTTCGTCAAGAGCCTAAAAAACAAGAAAAAAGAAAAAGCGTGTGGATATAAACAATTCCGTTGACAGGGAAGGAGGTTGGGGAAACTGGCAAAAATGATAAGAACACTATGTGGCTTCTCGACATGACTCCACAAAACCAAAGGACCGTCGATGCCACGTTTTTGGCATCACGTTTTTGTTGTATATTGTTAACTGAACGTGCCAATTGGATACGTGATGATTCACAGTTGCAGGCGTCATCCACACTCTTTTCCTCGAAGACCAAAAAGCGAAAAGAGCACCTGGGAACCCATGTTTGCAGTCTCAAAAATGTGACTTTTATTTCATTGACACTTCTCATAACCGCCACACCAAAAGTGTTAGAATCTATTACGAAACTTGCTTTAAAACTGATTAGATCACAAGATCCGCATTTAGATACCACTGTATATCCACCCAAAATTTGCTACACTGCTCTGTGAAGTAAACGAGCCTCCTCGATGATAGTTTAATCAATCTCAACGATGAACGAGTCCTAATTGTACAAGTGACACCAAAATACAATAAGATACTAATACCAAATAGACAAATACAAAGTCATGAAATCAACTTACGTAATAACGTGATGATCAAGGGAGTGAATTACATATAATCGCGAGAGTATTATCGCAGTGTTCGTAACCTAAAACAACGTGTCCGACAGTTCTATTCCTTGAGCCTTCCGGTCAGCGGTGACTCTGTACCGTATGGTCAGCAGTAGTTCTGCATCCCTCCCAGTTCGAGGAGCTATTGTGTTCTATAGGGAAGCGAACTCAGTGTTCTATCCACCTTCCAGTTTCCGGTTCTAAGCGTTTTGGTGGTCGCCGGGTGCGGCTTGGACGCATCGGCTTGTCCACCAGGGGTGTTGTCTGCGCTGCTGATGGAGGGGGACTGGAAGTGGGTGTCTCAGTTGCCGAGGGAGTGCCCGTGCTTGGATGGCATGTGAGTTCTTGCTCCTGTGTTTCTTTTGCCATTACTGTTGGGGGTGGGGGATCCTCTTGTGTAGGCGCTCCTGCTGTTGTAGGGTTTTCCAATGCCTGTCGGGGTGTCACACCTGATAATGGATTGGGTTTCGATTGTGGGTGAGCGATGGTGCTGGTGGGTCGGGGTGCTGCACAGGGCTGCTGAGGTACAGAAGGGGTGGCTGGCGTATAAGCACGCAGGAAGCGTCGGTTGCGCAGGGTTAGGCGTCCAGACCCGTCAACTTTTACCCTGTATTGGTCATGGCCGGGTGACTCTACCACGGTGCCTGATCGATCCCATTTGTTTGGATGGTTGCCTCGCTGATTCTGGAGGAACACCCGTTCACCCATACATAACGGGCGGAGTGGTCTGGAGTGTGCCTGTAGAGATTCCGTCGTTCGAGCCATTCGCGTCTGGAGGGCCTCTTCCTTGGCTGCCCAGGCATGGCGCCATAGCGGGCGGATGTGTGGGTTGGAGAATTTCTCTAGTTTGTTCACAAACGTCAGCGCGTCTCGCAGGGGGCGGCCAAAGATGATCTGTGCAGGTGAGATGTTGCAGTCTGGATCGGGTGTGTTTCTTAACTGCAATATTGCACGCAGGAAGCGGTCGTGATCGAGGTTGCCTGTGGGCCCGGTGTTAGACATGAGCAGGCGTTTCGCCGTCTTCACTGCGACTTCTGCTCTGCCATTTGATTGTGGGAAGCCGGCGGACGAGAGGCGGTGACGTACACCCCAGGAACGAAGGAACTTTACTGTGTTTCCTGCAATAAATTCTGGGCCGCCGTCACTGGATATTTCCTCTGGAACACCAAATGTGGCAAAGAATGAGCGCAGGTGGCGAACCAAGCCTGAGGAGCCTCCAAGATCGGTACCGTTCGACGAGCTTAGTATCTCCACCCAACCCGAGAGTCGATCTCCTATTACAAGGTAATGACTGCCACCATGGTCAAAGAAGTCTGCGAAGACTGCTTCGAAAGGGGTGGAGGGCGGTGGGGATGGGATTGGAGGCGTGGCTGCTTGCGATGGGGCGTTTCTGTTGCAGTCTGTGCATCCCTCTCGCGTGTCGCGAATGTCCTGTGACATTCCTGGCCAGTACGCGATTGCGCGTGCGCGTTGCTCCATCATGGAGGTGCCTTGGTGAGCAGCATGAAGGTGCTGTAGTACTTGGGTGCGGAGGGAGGTTGGGACCACTACTCGATCTTGGAATAGTAGTACGCCTTCGTGGACATAGAATGACTCGCAGGCGGGCCAGTAGCTGGCCAGTGGGGTGTCAGTTCTGTCGAAGCTTGTGTTTCCTTGCTCAATCAGTTTGAGGATGTAGCTTAAGGATGGGTCGGCTTCCGTTTCCCGAGCGAGGATTGGCCATGAGATCGTGCCTAACTCTTGCGCTTCGCTGCGGATGGAGGCCAATAGTGCTGACTCCGTCGCGTCAGGCGTAGTGCGTGAATCCTGAAAGCTGCAATCCACGGAGCTTGAGGGCGAAGGGTGTCTCGAGGTTGCGTCAGCGGCAAGATTGGTCTTGCCTGGTCGGTGCACGATTTCGAACCGCCATGGAAGAGTGCGCTGATTTAGACGGAACAGGCGAGAGTTTGAGATTTCGTCTAGGGTGCGGTCACCAAAGATCTTGGTTAGTGGCTTGTGATCGGTTACGATGATTAAGTTGTTGCATCCTTGCGTGAAGTACCGCGTCTGTTCGAGACCCCAGGCGACTGCAAGTGCTTCTCCCTCGATTGCTGCGTAGCGTTGCTCCGCTGAGGATAGGAAGCGGGAGCCTGCCAAGGTGATTCTCCATCCCCCAGGGCAACAGTCTGGGATGCCCGAGGGGCAGTCGCAGTGCTGTTGGAGCAGGAAGTAGCCGATGCCACGTTGAGACCAATCGGGACGGAGGCAGGTGCGTTGCTGCATGTCGAAAATTTCGACTCCTTTGTGAATGGCTTCAACTATGGCTGATTTGGAAGACTGGAACGTTGCCTCGAGCTCGGGTGGCCACGAGAATTGGGTGCGAGCGCTTAGGAATGGCTTAAAGGGCGCCATGATGTCTCGCAGCTGGGCGTAGTTGGCGACTTGATTCACGAGCCCGAACCAGCTCCTGATGTCAGTGGTGGAGGTTGGCGTGGGAAACTCTCGGATGGCGTCGAGGTATTTCGGTAGTGGCTCGATTGAGTCGTCGGATACCCTGAACCCAGCAAAGTCGACTATCCTCTCAGCGAATTGGAACTTGTCTGAGTTCAGTACAATTCCTGCTCGCCCGACGCGTGTAAGGAATTCGATGGTTCTCCACCAGTGCTGCTCCAGGTCTGTGTCGTGGTGGATTGTGTCGTCCACGCAGCGTTCCTTGCGTTCGAAGGTGGATAGTACAGCGTCAAAGCGGCGGTTGTACCGTCCCCGGATGACAGGAAGCCTTGAGGTGCTCTCGTATATTGCCAACGGCCAAAGGGAGTGATGAACGTTGTTAGGTGGCGGTCGGGTTCGCGGAGGGGGACGCTGTGGTACCCGTTCCACGCGTCGGTCACCGTCTTCCAGGTATTCTTGGGTATGAGACGCGCCAGCTGAAACGGGGACTCTGAGGCGAATGTCTCTCGTTTGCAAAACTTGTTTAGGGGCGAGAGATCAACTGTGCGTCGTGGAGACCCATCATGTTTCCGTGTGACCACCATACGATGGCACCACGTCACAGGTTCGCCATAGGGTACGCGCTCGATTACGCCCAGTGCTTCGTCGCGAAGCAGGTCTTTGTACACGCGCTGCTGCCAATGCAGGGGTACACTGGCCGGGGTATGGCATGCCTTTGGCTTGGCGTCAGGCTCCACGTGTATCTCAATCGGCGGACCATCCATGCAGGGTAGCGGTCTGTGGGGACAGGTGTTGAACGTCGAAGACGCGTAGCGTTCGAGGAGCCACACTTTCATTCGCTCGTTGTTTTCTGGTGTGCATGGGAATGGGAGCTCGGATGGGCATGGTGGTGGACTGCTCCGCTGTGGACAGGAGCACGTGGTGCTGCCTGGTGTGGTGGGTGTGTTGCAGCCGTCGTGGATTGATCGCGTTGCATTAATTGGCGGTGTCCCGCTGCTTTCGTCAGGGTGGGGGTCGTAGAGGTTGACTGCGCGGGGGCTGGATGAGAACGCGATGGTTAGGAGGCCAAGGTTTAGGAGCGTCTCATATGACAGGTACAGGTCTTGAACTGAGCTGCTAACGTACACCATGGACCGGCACCATGATTCCACGCTCTGTGGAGTCTTGGTTGTGAGCTTGGCGAAGAAGGCCCCTTCGACCGAAATGGGTGAGCGGTTAGCTGCAGACAAGCTCATCCGTATGGGATGGAGGTCATCACGTGAAAAGCCACAGGCGAGGAAATCGGACAAGGCCCATAGGTCGGATTGTGCACCGGTGTCGGCAATCCCAGATACGTCAGCGAGAGGGTTAGAGGCGTGGTGCGAGGAGCGGTTCTTTGTTCGGCCGGTGTTGTCTAGCTCAATGGTAATGGGTACTCGCGGGTGGTCGCGAAGGTGGGCCCGTCTCCATTCCCCTTTAGAAAAGATGTGATGACTTAGCGTTCCTGGTTTGCCGATGGACCCATTTGTCGTTGGGGTTTGATCTTGATTTCCTGGATGATCTGGGGTCTCTACTGCTTGAAAGGCTGCGAGCTGTGAGATGTGGTCAGCCTCTACAGCCTGAACGTTAGGTGTGTGGGCCTGGGGCGAGCGCCGTGGGCGCTGTTTCCGACGTCGGTCTCTGTAGCAGGTGATACACACCTGGTGGGGCTTCCTGTTCCAGCCTCGGGTGCCTTCGGTGAAGATCTTGAAAGACGTACTGCAATCTGGACAAACAGAAACCTTCTCCCTGTCTGACAGGGTAGGGGCCTGGGGCGAGGCTGTGGTCGGTGATCGTTTCGTCTGTTTGAACGTCGACATGCTGGAGAGTGTTGCTGACGGGAGAGCGTTCCGAGCCATTTCTTTATTTTCCACGAGCGCGATTACATCGTTAATCGGCTTAGTGAGAATATCTTTCGTTCCCAGGACCTCTCGGCGGATGTCAGGGTCGGAAAGGCCATTTATTAAGACGTCTCGGATGACATGGTCGGTGTACGTGACGCTTTTCCCGCAATCGCAGGTCGCTTCGAAAGCACAAATCTCGGCTTTCCCACGAACCCTGGCAGCGAATGCGCGGAATGCTTCGTCTCGCTCTTGGTGCAGCTGAAGCAGTTCGGTGCGTAGGACACACGTGGCCACCGGTATCACGGCGAGGGAACGCATGGCGGCGAGAAGGGTCAGCAGGGTCTCGGTGGTGGTGTGAGGGTTGGTCTTGAGAAGGCTATCGCCAAGCTCTGCTCCTGCACATTGGAAAAGTTGGGATGGGGTGGATTGCTCATCGATCCC
Source organism: Plumapathes pennacea (assembly GCA_964036295.1). Taxonomy (NCBI): domain Eukaryota; kingdom Metazoa; phylum Cnidaria; class Anthozoa; order Antipatharia; family Myriopathidae; genus Plumapathes; species Plumapathes pennacea. The sequence goes on along the minus strand of OZ038472.1, from coordinate 7,860,240 downwards.
AGAACCCTGCTTAAAAACTTCCCAACGTCTGATAAAGACGTTCCATTCTTCTATAGATACGCCGATATTGATTGTAGGTCGTGCCAATTTTGGCCCTCGGACGGGAGCCGGTGTTGAGTGGGCTTGGATATGTGTGCTGTGGCCCACGGTGTGATTCTCCAACAGTGCGATGGCGAGCTGCTCGGAGACGTCCTGAGTCTTGAACTCGCAGCCGGGGACTGAACATGCGACGACAACCATGGTTTACGACTCGTTCATGAAGTAAACGAGCCTCCTCGATGATGATAGTTTAATCAATCTCAACGATGAACGAGTCCTAATTGTACAAGTGACACCAAAATACAATAAGATACTAATACCAAATAGACAAATACAAAGTCATGAAATCAACTTACGTAATAACGCGATGATCAAGGGAGTGAATTACATATAATCGCGAGAGTATTATCGCAGTGTTCGTAACCTAAAACAACGTGTCCGACAGTTCTATTCCTTGAGCCTTCCGGTCAGCGGTGACTCTGTACCGTACGGTCAGCGGTAGTTCTGCACTCTGCACTATGAAATGAAGTTGTCTTCCGATATAAACTCGAACTTTCAAGAGAAATCGAAATATTGCAAATGGTTGTCCGACTGTGAGTATGCAGCATGAAATAGAAATGACAGAGCAAGTGCCGTAAATTATGACATTTGGCAGCAGTCCCCACTCGATGAAATTCGATATCAAGTTTTCTTCGAGTTTTCTCCATGTGTGAATACATGGACAGGATGGCAGCTTTGTCAGAATCGAAAGTGGTAAGACTGGCAATAGATCTTGTGTTGTATTTCAGTTTCAACTAGGTCTTTTCACTTTTCCAGCTGCAAGTCAGAGACGAACAAGTATAAATCCATTTGTGTGTACAACAGATTTATTAGATTTAGGTCACTGAAATACGGAGAAGGGCGAGATTTTGTGTCTGTATATGGAGAGACGAAGTATTTTGTTATTATTTAACGGCGAGATTTTCTGTCTGTATATAGAGGAAGACAACATTTCACAATGTCACAATGACAAGAAAAGATTAACGGCGAAATGTTATATTTGTATATAAGGTGTGAAGTAATGTTTGTCTTCACCGCTTCTTTGTTGCAATAATTCATCCAGGTCTGTATAAACTTCTTATTGAACGAGCGCGAGGTCTGTACGGAGAAAATATCGCCCGAGGTTTTAACTGTACGGACTGAGCCGGTTCGGCGAAGTCCGCACGGTCAAGACCAAGGGCGATATTTTCTCCGTACAGACCGAGCAAGCGAGATCAATAAGTAGTTTATTATATGGCTTCAAAGTTTTACATCAAAACAAATCGCGAACAGCACTTTGTCTCCAAACAATTTACGCGTGTACGCATGCACTGACTCAGCGTTTACACTAATTAGTGACCACAGCTTCTCAATTTTGCAAACTTATACAATACTTGAGAGAAATAAATATCTGACTCACCGGATGAATTGAGTTAAGCTTGAATTTTTGAAGTACAAGCCCAAAATGTGCCGGTTTTGGTTCAGCGAAAACGTCACTCGGTAAAAACCCATCACAAGCGTGGCGAACTAAAAATAGTTTTCCTTCTTTTTCTTCTTTTTTCTGATAAGCGATTTCCAACGCAAAATTAACAGAATTTTATTTGCTCTAAGCGTTTATACATAACATGCGATCACAACATTCAAACTCCTGGATTCAAACAAGGGATATATTGAAGAAACTACAATATTTCGTATCTCAACCGTCGGCACAGAAAATTGTGTGAATCAAAAGTTTATCATTTTCTCAACAGAAAGATAAGTTCCTTCACTCAAGTCTTCAAAGATGTTGAAATGAAACGGCGTTCACACTCTTAAAATGCCATACTTACAGTTTCAGTAAGCTTGTATGAACTCTGCTTGCGGCACCGTGACAACAAATAATCAGTCTCTTTGACTAAAGTTTGCTGTGCCTTCTACGTTGCTCTAAGTGTTTAGCACGTAGTACAAGGTGTGAACCAATTCTCAGAATATGGTGCTTGAGTCGCCGTTCGTGATGCCACAAACCAAGTCAACAAATCTTCATCTCCAACTGTTTTCTCGGCTTGCAAATTAGTTTCCGCAGTGGTATTTTTTTCTTACATATCCTTGTTTTACCGCTTTGCCTTCAGCCAAACGTAGCCGACATATTCACTAAAAGGAAAGCACTGCACGACCTCGTGATTCATGTATTCAATCTGCCGGTCCGTGACGAGTCCGTAATCGAGCACACGGGTGTTACAGGAAAATAATGACCGGCAAATACACCAATCAGAGCGCGCGATTTCACCGGAAGTAGCTCCAGCCATATAATAAATAAAATTAATGACGAAATTCGTCATTGTACAAACTCCGTTGTACGTTACGTGGCGATCAAAGATTTTAATGCTCATGGACTCTTTGGTGTTAGAAGTTTTCTTGGATGCACGCGAATTTTTATTTGACTGGATCAATAGCTACTAATGACAAAGCCTTCAGAGCGAAACGATGTCAAGCAGCCTACCAACTTTATATTGCCGCCGTTTGCATTTCAAAAGTTCTCTGAATATCGTCGAAAAAAGTCAGACAGGCGTTATACACAAGCTTGTGATTGTGCATTTTGACTGAACCTGATGCATTTTTGCTTTCAGAAATGACCTAACGTCGATTACCAGAAGAGATGGTAAGGAAGGTGTATTTCTATAAATACGTACAGGCATACTTTTTCCCATCTGTTCTTTTTTGTTCTTATAGGTTATGGTTTTAAGAGCCGCAGAGTTTGTCCATGATCAGCCAGCGATGGCACAATTGAAGCCTGAAGCCGCCAAAAAATAAATTTGGTTTTAAGAAAAGTCACTTGATTTGATAAGTTGTCTATAGGGTCCTTGCTTTTGAGAGCTACACGACTATGTGGGCCTTTTGGAGCGTAAAAACAATCAACCTATTGATTCCAACATGCCGTCGGATTCTTTGTTGCATATTAATAATCAACGAAGTGTCATGAAGTGGTCACTGCTTTAATGATTTGGTGGCTTCTAAAGAAGCCATTGTTGTTGTTTTTGAAGCCGTTTTGTAGTGAGAACGCAAGATCAAAGAGACAAATAGGGCACAGCACTCCCCAGGGATTGGCTACCCCAGCTTGTGCTTTTTCCAAAATGCCATCTTCAATAGGGTGTTCCTTGGAAAGGTGCCAGGGAACCATCAGTCTTCGCTACCATTGTCTTCAGCCTCATTGCCCCCAGTGCCATCAGGCAAGCTAAGGTAAAAATAGCGAGCCGGTGCTGGCAGGTGATCCCGTGCCATCTTCTTTAAGTCCCTCACTTTTGCTGGGTTGAGTTGGAGAGGCCGGTTGTACAACTGCTGCAAATCCACAGGGACTGGGCTCTGTTTCAGAAACCTGACTTTTTTCCACGGCTCCTGGTCTGAATAGGAGTACCGAAGCCAAACTTCGTTTGGATGATGAACCAGAGTCATATTTCCAGCAGTGACCACTTCTTCCCCCCAGCCAAAGTTTAGCCAGTGGACACTGCGGAAATTGACTCCAGCAGACGCAAGGCTTCTGTTGGAGTACCTAGAAATAACTATAATAGGTTAACAGATTGTACTAAAACTCTTTGCATAGTGCAATATGCTGTATAGGATAATGGAGGGAGTAGTCCTTAGGCATTTGGCAAATAGGTGAACTTACAAGTATAGTTTTTATATGTTGAAAAAATTTTTGCTTTAATGAAAAACAAAGTCAAACATTAGAGATTGTACAGTAGGGCAAATAGAACAACTTAGCACAAATTTGATCATTACCAAGGTATTGGGAATTTTTTTGCATAAAATTGTAGGACTGCGTCAGCTTCTGTAAACTAACATGGGGGGAGTTCTACTAATATAGCAAACAATACTACATTCAGGCTACTATAGCGGCTACTAAGTTTGGTGATTTTCCCCTCCAAGATGATGTAAAGAATATGTTAAAAGAACGGGTTCAAAACCTAGAACAAATTAGAAAGACCCACGAAAACTAAGTTTTATTAGGTATATGACTCTTTAGAAAACTATGAACGCTGTAAGAAGTAGGATTGCGTACCTGCTGGCTGCAAATGCTTTGTAGTCAAAAAAGTCCTCCTGATCCATGCCAACAACTTCAAAGGGATTCTTTCTGTTTGTGTCCCGCACAACCTGGTACCAGTCTTCAGGGAGGTGGACCATAGCACTGGCTTTCCGCTTTTCAATTTGGGTGAAGTCGCTGTCATTTCTCAGAAAGGTGTGCCCTTGTCAGGAACTTATGGTTTAGGACTTTATAAGTCCTGTTGAGGTGCAACTCACTGTACAGTCCTATGATTGTGATGTTCTTGTTCTGTCCCCCGGAACCGTCTGAATAGGACATCAGCGACTTTGGTCTGGTATGACATTGGGTGCTTTTGCAGGTAGGAGGCAACCTCGGAAGATCCATGCTTTGCTGTGGTTTTGTCCCACATATACATAAAACCTTCAGATAGATAGATAGACAAACAAATAAATATACAATTTTAGCTCACTTTGGAGTTAATGATGAGGCCACATGACCAATGTTTCAGGGGAAAAATATCTGGGATCTAATCGAAATAACCATGTACACTAGAACTCCGCCTTACAATCTTGTTGTAATGATCACTTTTGTTTTTGGTGCTGACCAAACGCAATGGGACACTGTGGTTGTAACACTTGTAAAAGGCCTAGACAAAACGAAAAAGCTGTAAAGGCGTTTGCTACCATACAAAGATGCTAAGCAGCTTACCTTTGCCAGCAACATAATCGTGGATCCCGAAGTTATACGTCCATAACTGTCAGGCGTAAAACATGTTGTTGTGGTGCAAGGTTGGTGTGGGAAGATTCTGCTGGAAGTCAAAGCTGATCATGTCCACAGCATCTTTCGAGCAGCATCTTGCTTGTCCCAGGATTCTGCTCTTTCCTGACCAGCTGGCGATGGCTGCCTTCTGGTCAGACCGCATACTCCGGCTTAAACCGTCGCACGTCGTGCACATGTCTGAACGTGGCAAGCCAAACCCAAGATTGAATTCGGTCAGAAAAATCTTCTGATACGTGAAGTCACTGACTTTGGGCTTGATCGGCGGCGGTATAGGCAGCTGTTGTTGTCGTCTTTGCAGGGTTATTTGCCTTTGATGGGCAAGTTCCTCTGGCTCTTCCTGTTCCAAGTAAAGCTGGTGCATCCGAGCCACGTTCAGATTTGGACTTAAGAAGCACTTAAAGGAGCGTCCACACGGGAGTAGTGCAACGTCGTCCTCGGGAAAGATTGGATGTGCACCTTTACCTAAACAAAAATCGAAAATATGTTTGAGTGAGAGAATACAAAAACACAAGCTTAAAGAGACAAAAACTTTCACTTAATAATCATGTGTTTCTCAAAATTATCAGAAAAAAACTAAACGACTGTAGAATCCCAAAATTTACTTAAGGTATTGCCCGCATCCAAGCTCGGAGAGCCAAAAACTTCGATATTATGATGGTTTTGCGAGCACTCACACAGTAAACGACTTCGAAATGGAAGATAACCGATCTGCATTGAGACCAAATACATTCCGTTGCAAATAAAAATTAAAGCCAAATTTGAAAGTCTTGCATGGCACATTAAGCAACTTTAAGAAAAAGGTCTATTCTTTGGCAGGTTTTAATATGCAGACGTTTTTACAAGTAAATCCGGACTTTAACCATCCAAGAATGAGGAATTAAATGATAATTGCATTTGTGTGTGTCTAGTAAAAAGGTTGTCATTAATTTTGATCAAAGCAGAAAATCCATTAGAAACGCAAAAGAAAATTTTCATTGTCACAGTAAAAGTTGCAAGAAACGACTTCAAAACTCAAGATAACCGATCTACATTGAGACCAAATAGTTCCTAGAAGACCTAAGAAGTTCGGGTATTGAGTCAAGAACTAAACACGTGCTACACTGAAATCGAATGCATAATCATGATTAAGTTCTAAAGACTAATACGTTGCGACTACTATAAGACCTAAGAAGTTCTTGCATTAAGTCAAGAAACTAAACATGTGCTACACATTAAAATCGAATGTTCTAAAAACCAAGAATGTTGCGACTACTATAAGACCTAAGAAGTTCTTGCATTAAGTCAAGAAACTAAATGCGTGCTATACACTAAAATCGACCAATTTTAGTGATTATCGTAATCGTGATTATGTTTTAAAGACTAAGAAAGCTGCGACTACTATAAGACCTAAGAAGTTTGTGCATTGAACCAAGAAGCTAAACATGTGCTGTATATTGAAATCGAACGGGAATCATGACTATTTTCTACTAAGAACACCGTGACTACTATAAGATTTGAGAGGTTCTTGCATTGAACGAAGAAACTAAACATGTAATATACACTAAAATTGAACGCATAACCATGATTATGTTCTAAAAACCAAGAATGCTGCGACTACTATAAGACCTAATCAGTTCTTGCATTGAACCAAGAAACTAAACACATACTACACTGAAATAGAACGCGTGATCATGAATATTTCTAAAGACTAAGAAAGCTGCGACTACTAAAAGACCTAAGATGTTTGTGCACTGAGTCAAGAAACTAAACATGTGCTCTATACTGAAATCGAATGCGTAATCATGATTATGTTCTAAAGACTATGAAACCCTAAAAACGTTGCGACTATTATAAGACCTAAGAAGTTCTTGCATTGAGTCAAGAAACTAAACACGTGCTATACACTAAAATCGAATGTGTAATCATGATTATGTTCTAAAGACAGATCCCTGCGACTACTAAAAGACTTAAGAAGTTCTTGCATTGAGTCGAGAAACTAAACACATACTACACTGAAATAGAACGCGTGATCATGATTATGTTCTAAAGACTAAGAAAGCTGCGACTACTAAAAGGCCTAAGAAGTTCTTTTATTGAACCAAGAAACTAAACATGTGCTTTATACTGAAATCGAATGCGTAATCATGATTATGTTCTAAATACTAAGAACCCTGTGACTACTAAAAGACCTAAGAAGTTCTTGCATTGGGTCGAGAGACTAAACACGTACTACACTGAAATCGAACGTGTGATCATGATTATGTTCTAAAGACCAAAAAAGCTGCAACTACTAAAAGACCTGAGAAGTTCGTGCATTGAACCAAGAAACTAAACATGTGTTCTATACTGAAATCGAATGCGTAATCATGATTATGTTTTAAAGACTATATGAAACCCTAAAAACGTTGCGATTATTATAAGACCTAAGAAGTTTATCCATTAAGTCAAGAAACTAAACACGTGATATACACTAAAATAGAACGTGTAATCATGATTATGTTCTAAAAACCAAGAATGTTGTGACTACTGTAAGACCTGAGAAGTTCTTGCATTGAGCCAAGAAACCAAACACGTGCTATACACTAAAATCGAACACGTAATCATGATTATGCTCTAAAGACTATACGAAACCCTAAAAACGTTGACTATTATAAGACCTAAGAAGTTTATCTATTAAGTCAAGAAACTAAACACGTGCTATACACTAAAATCGAACGCGTAATCATGATTATGTTCTAAAGACTAAGGTCCCTGTGACTACTAAAAGTCTTAAGAAGTTCTCGCATTGAACCAAGAAACTAAACATGTGCTCTATACTGAAATCGAATGCATAATCATGTTTATGTTCTAAAGACTATACGAAACCCTAAAAACGTTGCAACTATTATAAGACCTAAGAAGTTTATCCATTAAGTCAAGAAACTAAACATGTTATATACACTAAAATCGAACGCGTAATCATGATTATGTTCTAAAAACCAAGAATGTTGTGACTACTATAAAACCAAGAAGTTCTTGCATTGAGCCAAGAAACTAAACACGTGCTATACACTAAAATCGAATGCGTGATCATGATTATGTTCTAAAGACTAAGTGTTACGGTCTTCTCCCACATAAGAACCGATACATTCGATAACTCAGGCATATCTTTATTCCAAATACCAGATCGCCAGATACCAGTACCGAACCAAACCAGGTTGCCAGGTTTTCTAAACACATACATACAACTTAATTAAATAAAACTGATGCACCAAACTAATACGATCAAAGGAATGAAGGCTTACTGACTGTATCGCAAGGACCATGTACCAAAAGGCACGAAAAGACAAAAAGCAAAGATAAACAACGAAGATAAACAATGAACACTAGCAGCGAAAACTAAATTGAACTGTAAACGTGGAAACTTGTGAACACAACATGAATAATTGAAAATGCAGTTATGCAATGCCGAACATGAAAGTTTACGAACAGATCTGACAGCCGATGGTCAGCCGACCGACACCGGCCCCTAAATGCAAATTAGGGGGCACAAATTTTCATTTAAGATGCATGGGCTACCATAAATGTTCAAAGTTCAGTCCTAACATAAGTCAGTCGTCCATTTCAAGGCGGCACAGTTTTGAAAGTGGACGTTTAAGACACTTGTGGACGTTTAAGACACTTGCCGAACCCACCAAACCATCTTGACTTGGGTAGACTTCCAGGACTTTTGCCATCGGCCACTGCCCTCTTGGAAGCTTCTCGTCGGCTAACAGAACCAAATCGCCTTCCTGTAGGTTCCTCTTCAGTTGATTCCATTTCTGCTGTGCTTGCAATAATGGAAGATATTCCTTACTCCATCTTCTCCAAAACATGTCAGACAAGTACTGTGCTTGTCTCCATTGATGCCGGCATGACATGTCATCCTTCTTGAAGATTCCAGGCGGCAAACTGGAGGGGGTATGTAATTGCAACACGTGATTTGGAGTCAGGGGCTCGCTATCCAGAGGGTCATTGCTGTTACGAGTGGGGGGTCTGCTATTGAGGATGTGAGTTGCTTCTGACATCACAGTCATCAAGACCTTGTCAACAACTATTTGCTCCTTCAGTAAAGCCTGCAGGATTTGGCGGACTGATCGTATCATCCTTTCCCATACTCCACCCATGTGGCTTGCTCCTGGTGGGTTAAATACCCAGTTGATTCCCCTCTGTGCACAGAATGCTTGAATCCTTTGTTGATTCCATTCACTTATGGCCTTCTTCAAATCCTTGTCTGCCTTAACAAAATTCGTGCCACAATCACTTCGGATGTCTTCTGGCCATCCACAGAAGCTTGTGAATCTTAGGGCGTTAATGATGGAATCCGTGTTTAACTTGTGGACAACTTCAATATGCACAGCACGCATGGCGAGGCATGTGAACAAGCAACCATAACGTTTCATGCGACTCCAGCCTTGTTTTACTTCCAATGGACCAAAATAGTCCACACCAACGTGAATGAAGGGTGGCTTGTTGGGGGTAACTTGCTCCTGAGGTAGATTCGCCATGAACTGTTCTCCATGCGGCGCCTTTTTTTTTCTGACAGTCAAAGCACTTCTTTATTTCATGTCGCACTGCTCGCCCCATATCTGCATGGTACTGTCTAATCACCAAGTTTGTTACGTGATGTTTGTAAGGTAGAATCATCGGATGCTTCCGCTCATCATCGAATGGGGCGTTGTTTAGTCGACCTCCGACTACCAGCAGCTTATTCTTCAGCACAGGGTTCAGCTTGTAAATCGAGGTTCCTGCCTTCTTCATGGACACTTTAGTTAACCGCTCGCTTAGTCCGCACGCTTTCCTCTCCAGGATTTGAATTGCAGCTGGGAATGCATCCAGTTGGATATGGCATGTGATTTCTTCTTCAGCCCTCCGAAGTTCATCCATGTTTAGATTGCCAACTGTTACGATTTCATCCTCTCCCTTCGAAGTAGCATCTGCCTGACCATCGTTCGTGATTTCCTTCTTTCTTCTGCTGTGCGCTCTGTTTTGGAGAAGTTCTTTAAACCGGAGCATCCAAGCGATTGCTCATTTCAGCCTCCACCACTTTCAGCCAGCGGTTGTTCTTCAGCATTTCATCTAACTTAAGTCCCTTGGAGGCATCATCCGCTGGGTTGTCTTTGCTGGTGACGTATCTCCATTGGGAAGCAGTTGATCCATTGCGGATGATAGTCGATTCGCCTCAAAGGTGTGAAACCTCTTGGTCTCACTGTGAATGCACTTCAACACTGAGGTAGAGTCTGTCCAGTATATCACCCAATCCACTTTCACATCCAGCTCTTCTTGAATCATCTGGCCGAGTTTCACGGAGATGACAGCTGCAGACAATTCTAACCTTGGAATGGTGATTTCATGGGTAATTGTGAACAAGTTGAACTGGTCGGTAAGTGGTCGGTATGTGGTCGGTATGTGGTCGGTATGTGGTCGGTATGTGGTCGGCATGTGGTCGGTAATGTGGTCAGTAACGTGGTTGGTAACGTGGTCGGTAAGTGGTTGGTATGTGGTCGGTAAGATTTATGATGTGGTCGGTAAGTGGTTGGTAGAGTGAAAGGTTTGGTCGGTAAGTGGTCGGTAGCGTTTTTCATTTCGGATAACGTTTATTTGAAGCACTAGATGAATCATTCACTTTTATTAACGTGGTGGCTCTTAAAAGAGCTGTGAAAGGGTCAATGAAGTTCTCGGAGTGGTTCACCGTCAGGTGAAGGTATCCATGGTTGTGTAGTGTCCTGTACGGAGTGAACTCATCTGAGTGTATAGTTGTTCCCGGCAAAGTGTGGCGCTGTATTATTGGCAGTAGGGTTTGACGTTTGCAATTTAGAATTAGAATTATTAAATCTTGAAAGAGATTCAACTAGAAACATGAGCTAAAAATATAAAATTCGCGCGACACTGATCGGAAGGGAAAAGAATCCTCTGGGCGAAACACAAAACACAAACACATTTGCAAACACTAGAATTATTAAATCTTGAAAGAGATTCAACTAGAAACATGAGCACAAAGAAGCACAAGCACAAATAATCTGTTTCAATAGACATTTAGCACTAATGAGCCAAAGGAGGCGTTCAGGCGTTGATGTGTTGAGGTGTCAAATCGCGTAAACAATGAATCCTTTTAAAAGCTTTTCTAAATGCTGGTGTATTTCGGTGTATTTTTATCCATGAATAGAACAAACAAGATTCTTTAGACCAGTAAAAGTTAGTGCATTTCGATCCGCCAAGTTTATTGTGAATGTATAAATACGAATAAATTTTTGGCTCACGTCCATACATATGCGCGTCCAGTCAGTCACGAGCTTGGACGAGTAACTTTCAATTTTCAACTTCTTTGAGTGAGATTCGCCTCGAAAACAATGGCTCCTTTGGGAGCCACCAAGTTCAATAAAAGTCAATGACAACTTCACTTTGACAACCCGACTGATTTCTCTCACGCACATCGATTACAGCACATGTGCAAATCACATCGCAAATAAATCAAAGGGTGTTTCTTGGTTTAAATTCTTAACAAAGAAAAGAGAACGGAAAAAAATACGTAGCAAAAAGTGTGGTCGGTAAGTGGTCGGTAAAAGTTTTTGAGTGGTCGGTATGTGGTCGGTAAAGTCAATCGCGTGGTTGGTATGTGGTCGGTAAGTCATCTACTGACCACTTACCGACAGTTCAACTTGTTCACAATTACCGATTTCATGGATAAGTGCCAATCGAACCTTTCCAATAACAAAGGCGCAATGGATGTTACTGTTCACATGATCCCTGCGACTACTAAAAGACTTAAGAAGTTCGTGCATTGAAACAAGAAACTAAACATGTGCTCTATACTGAAATTGAACGTGTAATCATGATTATGTTCTAAAGACTATACGAAACAGTTGTCTTTGCAGTTGCAGTCGGGACCTGTCTGTCTGGCAGGTTTCAGGACTTGGTTCGGTACTGCTGGCCTTGGAAGTACAGCCTGCTTCCTGATGTTGGTCTTCCATCTAAAGACAGAAAGGAGACGTCGGCAAATTAACGTACAGAAAATTAAGAGAAAAGTTTGTGCTCGTCAAGACTCATTTCGCCAAGAACTGCAGCAATGAAAGATGGACGAAATCAGACATGCCATATGCGCAAGTCAGAACTACCTGTCGGTTCGAAGTACTCTCTTCTTTCCTTTGGCGAGAGCTGGATCTGGGCCAACGTTCTCTTGGCCGCTTTCCATGAACCGGTTCGCATCCCTTCTGCTGTGGAATCTTACCACTCGGCTGTTCATGCCAAAAGCTATGTCTTGGGTCGTAAACCTGAAAAACTCTTCATCATCCGAGTCACCGAATATCTCGCGAATCTCTTTGGGTGTTGCCATGATAATGATATGAATAATATTTGGATAGCACACGATAATAATAACACATGAATAGCGTGGGTCAGGGTAGCGTATGAATGCGCAGTCGACCTATTTATTACTTTTTATTAGGATTATCTGTCTCCTCAGAGGTATGCATGAGTGATACGACCAGTGAGAAGTGACTGAAAGCGTTTTCCTTAGAATTTAACGGTGAATGCACTCCGTTGTGTTAATTGTTAGAAAATATAGGCTCGACTGCCAGTATTCCAATGGCTTTAAAATTTTTCTACTCGCTCCAAAGTCAATATGAGCTTGAATATTTTTCAGATCGAAAGTTTCTCGTTTGAGTTAGAACAATGATGCCAAATTGTTTGCAGTGGTTGAGTTGCTTTCAAAACCCATTGTTAAGCTAATAAATCTGTTGGCATCAAAGACAGATTTATAATTCAATAGGCCCCGAACTGCTTGTTTTGCAGAAGCCAAAAAGAAAGAGAAAGAGAAAGCAAACAAACAAACATTGAAACGTTCAGGCACAATCAAGTGCCTGATTGTGAACGACCGGTTACCTTATAAAACAGTTCATTTTGTGCTTTGACTTTTAAGATTCTCTTCTGTGGTGTTTTTGCGCAAGAAAGTTTTCCCTTTAAAAAAGCTTGATATGAAGTGGCGTCTTATGTTGTAGAATTTATACCTTGTCTTAACTTGTTTATGAATATCACAAACACTTCCAATGGTAATCTGTCATAGTGACCCGCTGCAGAAAAACCATCAGGTCAAGTATTTTGTTTGAGCTGTTGTGTGAAGACCGCCTGTGCACTGCCCTTTTCAAATCCTAAATAGGGTCTAATTTTAGAATGAAAAGAATTGCACGTCTTTTAGTTTTATAGTTCAATAGTTCCGCGCTGCTTTTGTTTTCGTTCAGCTTAATTGCCCTTTTGTTTCCGTTTTGGATTTAAACAAATTAGTGTGGCCCTTAATCCCATGCAGACAGCAAGTCTTGAAATTTGACCTAGTCCACAAAAATTTAAAAATGCCTGTTGAGGACCGGTGTCGTATCCCTGGTTGTAAGCAACTTGGCTTATATTTCGTAAGACTGGACAAGCACTTAAAGCGGTGTCATGCCAGCAGAAGTCGTCAAGAAAATTTTGACTATTCCATTCTGAGACACCAAGAGCATGTGCTAACTGGAAAAGACCGAGAACACCGTCCATGTTCAGTGAGGGGCTGCAGGTATTATGGAGTTCAGATGTCTCGACTAGACAGACACTTGAAGAAAGCTCACAAAGAACTCAGGAATAACAGCCAACCAAAATTTTTGCCCGAATTCTCGGTCGATTGCAAATTTTCTGAGGAAGACAAAGATGACAGTCCCAGCGCAGCACTCATTGAAAAAATCATCAGGAGTTTGTAGGAGCTAAACTCGAACTAACAACGGCTTTTTTAAAAGCCACTAAACTTAGTGAAGTGACGACCAATGCTTCTGAAGGTTGTTTCGAAGTTGTTGTTATTTCTTTTTTCAGTAAAAGAGCGGACTAACAACAGAAGCACGCAACCGGTCATTAGCGAAGGCTCTTTCCGTATTTATCATATTTTGTTTTATGATTTTTACAATTGTTCATTCTTTTCCTATTCTATTAAAAACCTCGTGACAAAGGCTCACATTCACATGTAAAGCAAGGTAAAAGTTAAACGCATGAACCAAGCGGCGGAACTGCATGAGCAATCACAAGATAAAGAAAACTTTTCTTTCAAAACGAAAAAAACAACTTTGATTCGAATAACTCTTCAATTAGATTGATGCAGTTTGATAGTTTATCTGGTTGAGATGACGACCTTTAAATACACTTAGTTTTGACTTCGGACCCGGAGCAGTTGAAATTGGCTAATTGACAGTGGAGAATACTCGTACACACCTACATCTTTCATCACACAGCAGTTCCTTTGCGACACAAGCAATTTCTTTTTCTTTTAAGGGCATGCAGTATTAACCCGGCCAAAGTAAGTTTTATCTCAGACCGTGCGAGCATCTATGCAAGTACGATATCTCTTACTAGTAATCTTTTAAGAAGATAGAAAATTTGGAGCGAGGCTCCCACCACGTGCCAATGTTTACAGTAAGCTGTTTGCCTGCTGATTAGATCAAAGAATAGTATGGCCCTTGATCCCATGCACAGTCTCAAGGGACCCATAACCATCGACTCAAAATTTGGCCGACTCAAGAAGCACAAATTCAAATATGCCTGTTGACAGCCGGTTTGGCATGCTTAGTTGTAAACAGCTTTGTTCATCAAAGACACTTTCAGTCTGCAAACAGATTTATCTCAAAGTGATTGCAATCATAACAACTCAGATAAGAAAAGAAATCCAGCTAGAGGTCAAACTCTCCAAATAACGTTTGCCACCGCCCTTGCAGTATGATATTATTAAACTGTGGTATGTTGCGTCACAAGAAATGGTGTTGGTGTGAATGCTTGGACAACCCAAACCCCGTTAGCAATTCAGTATATTCTTTTATGCTTTGCAAACATTACAACTTATCACAGGCCATCGGTGGTCGCAATCAGGAAAAGTAGTTAAGAAAAAAAAAAACAAAAACAAAGAGAAGTATCACACGAATAAACACCAGGTGTCTTTTATTATAGAACCACAGTTATAGCAACTTCAGTGAGTGTCCCTAAAGATCCTTACATGTAAAGTTCAAGAGGTCTTGTAGTATCATCGTGCAGAATCTTGGCATGTGCTTTCAGCGAGTGTTTCGCGAGTGTCCTCAAAACGTCTTAAAGAACAAATGAATTAATGCAAAGTTTAAAAACTTCAATAAACGGGCTTATAACACAGAAGAACCATAGTGTCATCTTAAATCAGAATCTCGCAAAGACGATCAAAAACGTAATAGTATGGACAGAGAAATTTGCAAAAACGGAACTAACATGTTGCTGAATGTTGTCGTTTGGATGGGTTCAGCTGGGCTTAGAAACGTGAAAACTTTACATGCAAAGGCTGTTTCAAGCAAAAACTACCTAACACTAACTTACTCAGAGAAACAGGTAAATGTTACAAAAGAAAATCTGAAATGCTTCAGTTTGGGTATGGTGCATACAAAAAAGTTACAGTTCCAAATCAAAACGTGGAGGCAGAGAGGGAGTGAGTGTACTTGGCGTAGAAGGTGCAGAGGACAGGTGGGTGGATGGAAGTTGGTTGATGGATTCAAGTACGGCAAGTGGTTCAGCGAGTTGATTGGGGATGAAGCGGACATGGTATTGTTGATGGAGAGCGGCAGCAAGATGACGTTTAAAGTAGCAGCAAGATATGATTGTAACAGCCAAAAGGATGCATGCGAAGAAAGCCAGCAGGATCGTGGTGTAAAAATAAATCGAGTTTGGTGAAGATACGTCAGGATCACAGGGTGGTGAAGGCGATAGCAAAGAAAGCGATGATGAAAAAAAGACTTGCGTTGTGGAAGGTGACAAACTTTGATCGGATATAGCAGTGATGATGCTGGCTGTGCCAAGGGAACTAAATTGCAGCGTTGTAGAAGTGCTGGCTGGTGTGGAAGACATTGGAGTTGCAAAGCTTGAAGAGAAGACGGAGAAATGTTTGTGGCGAGGTGGTTGCATACAGATGACAGAAGACTTTGGTTTTGGTAACGAGTTGCAGTTTATAGGTAATGACTCGTTGGACTTCAAGAGAACAGGAACACAAGAGGACTTCACTTGACGACAAAGGCGACAACAGGGTTGAACACGATACTAGGGATGATTTGGAGAACAATACAGGATGTAGAAAGAGCAAAGCAGAATAGTGGTGAACTCGGAGCAGTTCTCAAGGAGGTGACGATATTTTAAGAGTAGTGGTAGATTTTTGATCTGCTGATCTGGCGTTGAAGTTGTCACGTTGTAGTACGTTGCACATCCAGTGAGACCAATCGCAGGGTGGCACTTCAACTGCGCCGCGGCCACACTTGCAAAAATTGAGACGAAAAGAATAGCGAACTCCATTTCTCCGTCAAGTTTCAGTGATGCTCTTGCTATTTAATATTGATTCCCAGAGTTCCTTTCGCATGCGTGGTGAGCTGAACTGGAGCGAGAGCTTGGGAAACATCAATCTGCAGTTCTTTTTATGAACGACACGAAATTAAACCTTTAGAAGAACAATGACTATTCTAAGCTTACAATGCGATAAAAAACGGTACGAAGCGCACACATTTGATCCATTAAAAAACTTCAACGCATTAGTAGCGTTTATAAAATACAGTACTAGGTACCAAATAATGAATCGCTGAAGACTTTTGTGCATAAAAAAAGTGAAATGCTTTTGTATATTAATTGCAGCTACGTTTGGTCGCCTTGTGGAAGTTAGTGCACATGGAGAGATTTCAATGGACTGATTTTTACTCCTGGATAGATTTAAGCGGTTTTGGTTCCAGAGTTAATGCACGTTTATACAGGACACACACCAAGTGACGTGCTTTTTTGCTTTTGCCTAGGACTTGAAAGAAAAAAAAAAAAGAAACTGCTACCGAATGTAATATTTTTAGAGCGGTTATAGGCCTGCTCTTCAATCTTGTTTATCCCCGAACGAAGTGAAGGAAATACTCACGACACTAATGCAGTAATATTATACCGCCTACTTGGGGACTCCAAGCCTGTCGCCATCTCGAAATTTAACGTTGTCTGTCAGTCAGTTTGTTTGTCAGTCAGTCTGTCGTACGACTTTAGGCGCGGTTACCCCGCTAACCAATAACAAAGGCCGGATCGATCACGTGTGCCCTGTTGTTTTACTCGGAATAACTTAGAGAAATTAGATTTGAACGAAGCATTTAGATTTGAACGAAGCAACAATATATCGTAGCTGCGTTCACGAAAATGGAAAACTTAACTGAAAAACTTGAAACACAGCAGTCTCGCGAAGCTCCTCTTCAAATGAGAAGGGAACAGGCACGAGCAAGGCGAAATCGTGAAACGAGCGAATAACAGCGCATGAATGCCGATCGAAAGCGACATGAACAGAAGCGGGTAACGCAGACAATTCCGCAAAGAGAACAGCGCTTGAACGCAAATCGGAAACTTCAGGAGAAAAAGCGGGCCGAAGAGAAGACTCCGCAAAGACAACAGCGCATGAATGCCGACCAAAAGCGACATGAACAGAAGCGGGTAACACAGACAACTCCGCAAAGGGAACAGCGCTTGAAAGCAAATCGGGAGCTTCAGACGCCGTTTTGCGTTAAACTCAGATACTTATTTAGAAAGGACAAGCAACAAAGGTTAGTCAGTGGAAATCGAACAATCACCGTGACAAATATATTCTATCCCGTATAGCTTGTAACTCGATCACTTCAAGGATGTATTAAAATCTGTATGCTGATCATTTTCCCTCGAAGTATTGTTTTACTACGCTTCTGTCGCCAGTTTCGGCTACCGTATTCGCTCAGAGCAATCGGAACTTGGAGTCTTGAATGATTTAGTCAGATGTCTTATTTTTCTGTAATCTGACACGCGGTGATTGCAGCGAGAATCGTTCACAAGCCCTTAGAAGTATTACTGGGTCTGAAGCCCGTGTATAATTTGAAGTAAACTGTTCAAGTTTTGCTTTGATTCTGGGAGAAATCTTGCTGTTTTGAGTGGGTTCACATACAAAACAATTCGAGCTCATTAAATATGCATGCCTGAGTCTGGTGCATGCAGTAGTAAAAACAAATCGCACAGGAAGCCTATTTAATTGTACTGCCTATGAATTCAAAATTGGAAAATCAGTGTTCCTTTTTTCCCGTACTACGACGGCCGACCAACTTCAAACTTTGAGTATTAAATTTCGAGAACGTGCTTGGCAGACTGTATGAATTAATTTGACGTGCCGACCGTGGGAAATACGTACTTCGTCACGCAATCGATTCTTTTTTCAACGCAAAAGTATAACACACACCATTCTTTTTCTCCTTCCTTTGCGTGTAGCACTTGAGTTCGAAGAAAAGATTGAGTCAACATTTCGGTAAAACAAAGGCTACTCTTGTTGGGAGTTACCAAAGTAAAAGTCCCATCAATGGCAGAGTAAGGGGGTATCTGCGATTATCGTATTTCTAGTATAGTGATTGCATTGCAATGTGGCTTTAGATTTCATGCAAAGTCCCAAAGGATGAGAACCACCGACCTAACAAAAGCCACTAATGTGAGTTGAAGCTCAAACTGACAAAGAAAAAGAAGAAAAAAAGAAAAAAAAGAATGCCTACAACACAGGGTATTCCCAGGCGGTCACCCATCCAAGTACTAACCCTGCCCGACCAGGCTTAACTTTGGTGATAAGTCGGGAACCGGTGTATTCCCTGGTGGTGTGGTTGTAGGCAACAGCATAGAGATGAAATTAGTATATTTATCTTAATTCCCGCTAACTGGGCAACCTCGCCAATTCAGAATTCGCAAACAAGAGTGGCGACTCTCCAAACTTTTCATTTTGCACGTTCAATGGGCTTTTTTCACTTTGGATACCAGGTTTTGCATTATCTTTAATCAAACAAAACTGCAGTCGCTGACGGAAGAAGTTGTTTTTAAAGTAAAACGTACAAAGCGTTCGTTCCTGCCACTTTGTAATTTTGGAACGGCTTCAGTATCGCAGATGGCCTACAGTCCCATTCAGTAATCCCATGAGACAAGCAACCCACTTCAGAACAACTCTCGAACTGAGAACAGCTGCACTTTAAAATCGCATCACATTGCGGGATATTGTTGACTACAAAATGAAGAAAGTGTTGCGCCATTAGAACTTTGGTCGACCAAAGCATCTTTTATGTGTAAGACCAAGACTAGATGATTTTCAAAATAATTCAAAGCCTCTTTGAGAATATACTTTTTATTAGCCACTGTGAACTATGAACGAACAGTGTTGCTCCCTCTTCTTTTTTTTTTCTTTCTTATTTGTGAAGTGTTACAGATCAAAACCTTGTTGGATTTGTGGCTTTTAAAAAAGCCGTTGTCTGTTTGCCTAGTGTTAGGCACGTCACTTCAAAATGTGGGCTTCTGGAGTTTGAGGAGCTGAAGACCAATGTGTGCCAACTCCTCCTCGCATCTTGCTAACATTTCTTGACCGTTTTGATGTGCCTTTTTCAAGTCGCCCTTAATCCCAGCCACAGCCCCACGGGTCCTAACAAAAGTCCTAACAATTTCAGAAATGCCTGTTGACGGCCAATGTCACATTCCAGGTTGTAAATAATTTGGTTTACATTTTGTAAGACTGGACAAGCACCTTAAGCGATGCCATCTCTCAAAACCTTCAGTATTCTATTCAAGACACCAAAAGCGTGTGCTGAGTGGAAAAGACCGAAAAAACCATTCATGTTTGGTCAGAGGCTGCCAATATTACGGAGTGCTGATGTCTTGACTTGACAGACATGTGAAGAAAGCCCATAAATAACTCCTTAACAGCGGTCGACCAGAAGTTTTGCCCGAATTTTCAGTCGACTGCTCATTTTCTTCTGACGAAGAGAAAGATGACAGTACAAGTGCGACCATTGAAGAGACCATTAAGAGCTTGTAGGAGACAGTAAACACAAACCAGAAACTAAAAAAAAACGGCTTTTCTAAAAGCCACCAAACTCTAAAAGTTGATGACTAATACATCATTAAACCTGTTCAGGACGCTGAAACCTGTTCAGACATTTCAACTTTAATATTACCATCCCACAAGTAACAGCCAGACGAGCGTAGTTGAAATTTTCAATGTAAACGAAGTTTAAAAATGGACTTCAAAGTTCAAAGTGAGTTCAAAGTGCCTAAACCGCCCCCACCGCTAAAGCCAGCTCTAAAAACACAAAACGCGCTTTCAGGTAAAGAGCTGGAAGCGCTTTTGAAAGCTCTTCAAAAGCGCAAAAAGCCCGGTTGACTGCCACTCAACTGGGCTTCACGGGAGGCCTCAGGGCCTCCCCCCAACAAAGCAAAAATAAAAACAAAAATGGTAAACAAATATGAGGTAAACATAATGAGCTAAAGCCGGGTGCTTTTAGACTTCAAATTTTTGATACGCCGTGTCGCTGGTGGTGCTGGTGAGCGCTCAAGCGTGCTGCTGTGTCTGGCTGCATGGTTTGTTTGTTGATCGATAAGGATCGTGCTATCTTTGAGGAAGGTATTCCTTCCTGGTGCGTTTCTCAAAATGGTAGGCAGCACGCACCTAAGG
The DNA here is from genome assembly GCA_964036295.1 of Plumapathes pennacea. NCBI lineage: Eukaryota > Metazoa > Cnidaria > Anthozoa > Antipatharia > Myriopathidae > Plumapathes > Plumapathes pennacea. The sequence continues at coordinate 7,839,910 of OZ038472.1, read as the reverse complement.
CATTTCATTGATAGCACGCTAAGAAATCATCGGTTTGTTTAGATAGCTTGCTTTCAGCTCGAATCTAAAGCTAAATCAAATCCCCGGGAGGAATGCAAAGCAACTGCTCCGATGAAAAGAAAGCCAAATTAATAAATTAAATTAAATTGACTTAATTATGAAGTCACTCCGACCCAGGCATTGGTCATCAATCTGTGTTGAACACTGAACGTGGTAGGTGACAGTTTGTTTGGCGCACATTAATTTCTGGCAGCTACAAGTTTAATCTCTCTCTTTGTCGTTGTGAATAATTCAGGATGATGAATTTGATATCGAGCAGTATACTGCCCAATTCGAGTTCTTGGTGGCGTTTTTCACGTGGGTAAGTTCGTGCTCTTGCCAAATTAACTGATTTGTCTCCCGCGAACTGTAGTAACAACCGATTTTGTTCCATCTGCAGAGATATCCTGGAATAACCTCAAACGAAATATAGTAAGTAAGCATTTTGTGCTAAGGTGATTGTATCGGGGACTGTTATTTCGCCATCATATCATTCTCATTTTGCCAAGATTCATTTAGCCGATGTTCGCCTTGTGATGTTCGCACGTAGCACATGTTTTCCATCATGGTCTGCCTTGTTCATATCGTTTCTGTTGTCTTTGTTGCTCTTTCGCCCACAAGTATACTTTGTTTTTCTTTAGCTCACTGGTTACAGAAGTTATGGAGGGTGATACGACGCCCGCCACCACCAATACTGCAGTAAGTTGAAATCCACTCGCTTCAAAGCGGACACTACTGCACTCGAACTGTATGAAACCTTCTAGAATGTCACTCGTAAGTAATACGGCTGGGATAGATAATAACATGTGTATCTTGAATGTATTGATCTCGAGCGAAAAGAGTGCCTGCTCGAAATCGTGTTTACATTGCTATTCTAATCAGATCTTATCACAGTAAAAATTCTTTGCCAAAACTACCCCCTGCCATGTCAAAATCTTACATTGTCATTGCTTTATTTTTTCCCCAATAAACAGGAAAAGGGAGCACAGACAGGTAAAGTTCTTGTTCTTGTTTGTATTGATTTAATGGAAAGTGGTATTCACATGAAGTATGCTGTGTCTGACTCGGGATTTATGTTTCTATCAACACAATGATTGAGAAGATGCACCCCAGCCATATGATTATTATGAGAAAAATTGTTTTTGATTTAATCATGATGTGGAAAAATAAAATGTAAATGCTGGTGATCACTGTTGTTTTTTGTTTATATAGTTTTTGTTTATTTATTTGTTTATTTTTTTAATCAAAGACATAAAGAGCCCTCGTCGACAACACAACACATTCCACAACACATTCTTTATGCGAGTAGATACTTGATCTGTTTAATCAGTGGGTGACAACTTAATGCCGAACTGTACATAAGACAATGTCTTGTTTGGAGAAATTGTTAAATCATTACCTGACGAAGGCTTCAGTATTTAAACTAAACCGATACGTCATTGGTCAGACCTGTTGGGTATACAAGTTAACTGACCCAAAACATGAAGAGTCGTTGTTCCACCTGGTGTTCGAGTCTTCCCACCAGTTTTTTTTTTTCTAAAATTATTTTACACAGGTACCAGGGTGCGTATATGTATCAAAATGGAGATTTAGACACATGCATGGCATTGCGAATGTATTTTGGAACCAATGATGAATGAGCATGCTTTAGTGTTCGTTGTTGAAAACGCGTCGCCGCCCGAAACGGCAAAATATCAGTGTGTACTTTTGCCCGACTTCTCTAAATGCAAAAAAGTTCTTGTAAAAGCTAAAAAAAGTCCTAGGTGATTTTAATCGCCGTGTAAAAGCTAAAAAAAGTCCTAGGTGATTTTAATCGCCGTGGTGCATTGTTAACTTCTGTAAACAGACTGGATGGGTACGTATTTGCACCTACACCAGAATTTGGACACGCAACTTTGCTGAATAAAAATTGAAGACCATCTCATGTGAGTTCTAGCGTTTTTGATACAGTATCGCGTTTGCGACCATTTTTTTCGTCCACACTAAAGCGGAAATAAGAGTAACCAAGATTTTGGTTTTCAAAACAGTTTATTGCATTTTTTTTCGCACTGCGCTGTTCCTGTGGTACCACTCAAAAGTCTTGTCACACTTTTCTTTAGTGTTTTAAGCTAACCTGTAGCATCTCTCTCGTCTTTCTTAAGTACTCACAGGCAACAACATGGAGATGAAATATCTATAGCAGCGTTCGTGTTTTTCTTTTTGTTGAATTAAGACCAGGTATAAAATGCATACTGAGAACATAAACTCATAAAATGTCAAACAAGTAGGCAATAGATAGATAAAATAAAGTTACAGCTCTAAATCAAAACATGGCGGCAGCTCTGGAAGCGTGGATGTAGAGGACGAGTGAGCAGAAGTGTTGATGGCGTGTATTGTGGCAAGTGGTTCAGCAAGTTGTTCGGCATGGCAAAATATTTGCCCTTCAAACGAAGATTTGCTGTTTTCTGCGCCCACAATACATTGAGTCAGTAATTATGTTTCTGAGTATGCGCATTAGTAGCAACTGTAATGGCGGCGAGTAGGTGTTAACAGCAGCGACAGCCAGAAGGCTTTTACAGCCATCTTTTTTAGGAATCCCGATCCCGGAACTAGCGTTTCAAAACAAAAATTTAGGCGTCAGCCAAAGGTGGACATGAACATATTGTATGAAGTTGAGGTAAGCATCAGTTGTTCACTCCTCCGTTGCTTGTGCCTTCGATCAAGATATTGACTGATTTTGACTGATTGCTTTCAGATTATTGAAAGGAATAGGAAGGAGAACCGAATCAAAGTCCATTATGTTGGGTACTCAGATGAGTATGACGAATGGAAAGATTGTACACCTGACGAGAAGCCCCTTGTGATGTTGCAAAAACGTTTCATACCCCACGAGAGCTCCGTGCACGACCGAACAGAAATGTTCTTTTGTCGACTGGGAAGGGAAATAGAATTTGCTCTCTTCTCGACGAAAAAGGAAAGTCAGGAAGTTCGATTGGAGCTTCCAATCGACCAGGACGCCTTCAAAACCCTGGAAACCTATGGCCGAAAGGTGACAAGACGAAACAAAGATGTTATTGTGAAAAACCTCAAGGAGCTAAACGGTATTCTGGGAGCAAAATGGGATGAAAGGATCCTTAACACAAATGGAGACTTTGCTTATGTATATAAGGGAACTGTTTGTTTCTGGCTAGTTGAGAAAAAGCCAGTTTTGGAATACAGGTATGTGGGGGGTAGTCTTAGGCAGCAATTGAAAATGAGGTAGTTTTGATTTTTACTTTTGTTCGGGGGGATGGAGTCAGTGCAGACTATGTAAATGGAGATTGGAAGCAAGAAAGAAGCATGCCAGTTTAATGTGACTGAATCTTTCTGTGAGTCAGTTATGAAGTTCTTGATAACTGCCTGGTGCTGCTTGGAATACTGGTGAAACATTTTTTTAGATGGGCCTCTCCCTTTTCCTTTTAGTTCTCGTTGCTGCTGAATCAATTTTTTGGCCATCTTCTTGAAACGCTCTTTCATCCTTTTCAATGCTGCTTTGCTACTTTTAGCTTGTGATGAAGCCTTCTTCAGTCTTTTCTCTAATTTTGCACATTTTTGCTGTTTTGACATCAACTTTTCCTCTGCTTTCCTCTTTCTTTGTTTGAGGTCATGATTTTCCTTCCTCAAATGGTCAATATTCCCCATCTCCAGCAGTTTTGCAGTGTCCAATTCACTGTAAAAAATCTTGAGTTTCCAAACACTGCCTTTACCATTTTTCCAAGATTCAAGGAGTTTCCCCAGCTGTCTTCCACCACTACACCTTTTCAGCAATGATTCCATTTGGTAAATTTTTGACATGAACAGTTTTGCTATGCGTGAATTGAGAATGGCTTGGTAAACATAACCATACTTGCTCAAGGTTTTCCTTGTTACCCTCATAACGACCGACTCTCCTTTACTGCCATCCTCATGGTCCTCTTTTTGAAGTTCTTCTTTGCTCTTTTGTATAATTGTGTGCAACACATAGCTGTAACAACAATAGAATACAATATTATGAATGGATAAACACTTTATTCATGCCTGATAATGAAATCTGCAGAGTTATAGTCTTAGGTGGATTTACTCCCATATTTTAGTTTACAATAAGGAAGCATTCTTTATTTTAGGGGGGTGGTATTGTGCAAAACAAATTAGTGCAGAGCGGGTGTGAGTTCTAAGTCAAAATAAATCAACAATAAAAGTAGACGAAATTGGTGCAGTGTGCTATAAATTCTAAATCAAAATGAAAGAATAAAATACTATAGAAATCATAACGGGATGGATAGGGAGAAATGACTACAGTCTCCTAAAGTAAATGGGAGGCTTCATAGAAGCTAGAGTTGATTTCACAAGTAGTTAAAAATAATTATATTTGTGTGTACGAGTTTCATCCTAGATCGGGAAGTTCATATATTCAATATATATATATATATATATATATATATATATATATATATATATATATATATATATATATATATATATATATATATATATATATATATATATATATATATATATATATACATTCGTATATTCATATATTCATGTATTCATGTTTCAAATCCACTGTCAGTATTCCAAAGATTTGTTGAAGGGTAGGCAAGGCACCGAGAAGAGAATTTCACTTACTTGTTCACTGAGAGATCGAAGAAGAGTGGATTTTCTTGGTTTCCTGCCTTCTCCGAACGTGTTTGGTCGGGATATCCATGAACAAACGAAGCGAAAAACAAGCAAAACCACCACAAGCGTAATATGGTTCAAAGCATGATTCGAGACCAGCATCTTCAGCTGTTTCTTAAAAGTGACAGACCGAAAATTTCGAGTTTGATGACGAAAAACCCACCAAACTACGCATGAATGCCTAAACTATTCGAATCTGCGTGGGGATTTGATCTAGCACACATGGCGCAAAAGATATGCCGCCGTAAAGCGGGGACAGTGGACTCAGAGGCGGCCTAATAGGATTGGTTAAGGAACGGAGTGACAACTTTAACTCTAAAAGTGACATGGGTTTTTTTATGGATTACAACCTCCAAAAGCACATCAAAATGAAGATAAAGCCTTCAAGTTTCAGGAACCATGCGAGTATTTTGACATAATGGCAGAACTTTAGAGAAATAGACGAAAACGTACCGGCTCCCAGTCATTTTTCTTATATTTGCGGGAGCGGAAATGGCGACGCTACAGGGGGCGCGGTCATTCGATACAGAGTATTCCTTCACAAATTTTTTGCCATGAAAAAAGCGGACACGGTAGCGTTGATGGGAAGCGGCGGCAAGACAGCGTTTATAGTAGAGGCAAGATGCGATGTTTAGCGCCAGGAAGATGCACACAAAGAAAGCCAGCACAATCACGGTGTAAAAATAATAAACCATTGATGGCAAAGTCTTGTGAGGATGACAGGATAGTGAATCCTGTGTTCTATCAGTTTAGATTTACCCGCGCACGCAGCACACAGTGTGGTGCACTCTTGCCAAACTCGATTTGCCAAATTTGTGTGAATCGGCACGTCTTGTTGCTCGCAGGGACCTGGGGCCCAAGCGAGCTTAAAAACGCAATTTTTTCTTTCTTTATCTTTTTGTGGGTCGAGAATCAGCACACGGTGATTGGTTCATATTATCACGTGCTGGGCGATGACATAATTGACTTCGCTAAACAACTCGAGATGTGGCCAGTGAATTGCTTGTTACTTGTGTATAAAAGTTAACTGCATCCCATCCAAACTCAACACCATTTGGCTCTGTGGAATATGCACAGATAAACTGGATCGATTTTGGCTCGCGTTAACCGCGGAAGCTTTGAGAATAACCATAAACAAATATTTGATGGATACCGCTGTCGCCAATAAATATTTAGTCCCGACGAAACTTTCTGTGGCGACACGAAATACTTTTGGGAAAATAACAGGGCGCAAACAGAAACCAAAGCTACGGTGAGCTTTAGCCTCATAAAATTCTTCTGCGTATCGTACATTGCCTGTTGAAGTGTTTCTTTCATTCGATCATGTAGCCTTTGTTTCGCAATGGTCATTGAATACCAGAAATGAAAAATACACCGAAATAATTCTGAGGATTAAGTTTGCAGTCACAAATGGACTGAACACACTGTGAACAAAACCGCAATGATATTGTAAACATCTCTTGTGTGACATTCCTGGCTTTCAATTTTATATTTGTTACAGAGCACGAATACTCGAAAGCCTGATAGAAAAAACGTATTGAGTTAATAAAAGAAAACACATAAGTAGTGAAGCGAAAAAGTTAACTGCATCCCATTCAAACTCAACGCCATTTGGCTCTGTGGAATACGCACGGATAAACTGGATTTTAGGAAAAGATTTTGGCTCGCATTCACCGCAGAAGCTTTGAGAATAGCTGTAAACAAATGTTTGATGGATGCCGCTGGGGTATTGCAAATATCTCTGTCGCCGATGAGTATTTAGTCCCGACTAAACTTTCTGTGGTGACACAAAATACTTTTGGGAAGATAACGGGGTGAAAACAGAAACCAAAGCTACGGTGAGCTTTAGCCGTAAAACAATGACGCTTTATGCTTTACTCTGTACATGACATGTGTTGCCTCATAAAAATTCTTCTTTGTATCGTACATTGCCTGTTGAAGTGTTTCTTTCATTCGATCATGTAGCTTTTGTTTCGCAATGTTCATTAAATACCAGAAATGAAAAATACACCGAAATAATTCTGAGGATTGAGTTTGCAGTCACAAATGGACTGAACACACTGTGAACAAAACCGCAATAATATTGTAAACATCTCTCGTGTGACATTCCTCGCTTTCAGTTTTATATTTGTTACAGAGCACGAATACTCGAAAGCTGATAGAAGAAACGTATTGAGTTAATAAAAGAAAACACATAAGTAGTGAAGCGAAGGCTGGATTAATCGTGGCCTCTGATTAGAATTAAGAGTCAAGGTCAAACTGTCATAATCGATTGTGCATAAAAAGATATGTCATGCATTCTCAAGATGCAGGGTTGCTCAACCTTTAAGAAGCAAGTGTTGCAATAATAATTTTTAGTTTAATCAAGGTGTCAAAAGAGCAAGGTGTCAAAAGCCAAGTTCTCTATACTGTGTGATATTTTTATGGTGAGAAATTGGAAGTCTCTCTTGGGAGTTCCGCTCTTGTCCCCTACTTTCCATTTTATATTCTGGTCTCGACCCAACTCACGCCGTGAGCTCACTGGCAAGGCCAGTCTAGTGTTCCCGAAAAATAAAGAAAATTGTTGTGATGTTTTAATCGAAAAACGTGTGGGCAGACCAAGGAACTGTAAGTGACTGAAAGGGACCACACAGGGTGCGTAATACTGTCAATCTGGTGCTCATTACGTGCAGAAGCACCGACAGCCCATTCCCTGGAATCAATATGGTAAGATGAATCAGGCCGACTGTGAAATGCTTATTGCTTTGAAATGTTTAACGAGGTTGCTCTAATTTTTCTTTCAGCCCGATGTCAGTTGTGGCAAACCTTCTCCTTCCAGTGCCCCACCTAAGTGGGTTCTGGAGGCTCTGTTGTTTGTTTACAGAGAAGTAGCTTAGTCTCAGTGATTTGTTATAACGTATGTTTTTATCTAGTAATACTGAACGCCGTTGAAGCTGAATTGATAGGCTGAATTTGCGCCTTTGGTCGCAATAAAGTAAAGGAGAAAGCTCCGCCGATCCTCGATGAAAGAAACAAGCGCATTTTTTTAAATTTGCAGGCCTACACTTTGATGACGGAGGAAGAGCTTGAGTAAGTGTGTTTAAAACCTTTTTGTGTTGGATTGACGTCATCTGCTTGTATTAAATGGCCTGGCCGATTTTCTGTCTGGCCAATCTTTAGCTTGCTTTAATCATAGTGTACCTTTATTGTTTTTTAGAAACCTGGCAAAAGAGGATATTCTCGCACACAAGGCAGGAGTGCGGGTAAGTCCGTTTGTTTTTGACATTGACCAGATATCTAAACATTGTTCGAAAAAAGTGCGTGGCTTTACTTGAGGTTGACAGGCATTTACGTTACTTTTCTTGTTATCGAGTTTTTGCATAATCAATACTGAGTGTCATTGATGTGGATGGTGTGTAGATGTTTTCCAGCGAGATTATAAATGAGTTTATAATTCTCGACCTAGTCTTTCCTTTAGGTCTGTATGCGCAGTACGGGCAAAAATATGATAAATTTCGAGACACGGGTTCGAATTGAATCTTATTTTTATATATTTGACTGTTTAACATTTTGAGAGCCTTCGAACGGCTTACAGCAAATCACCGCACAGACATTCTACTTTTAAGGCATAGAACACGTGCTGTGCCTTCCCTGGTACTGTCCTCAATGAGCCAAACCATTTTTTTATTTTAGTGCCATAAATTATGTGGGGCTTTTGGGGGTTAGTAAGAGTTAAGAAATGTCTTAAAATAAATGGCAAAAACAACGATGAAGAAATCAAAGTTTATTTACAAGAAATGAAAGTTCAAGAAAGTTCATTTACACACCTAGGGGCCATTGGTGGCCCACAGTGCCACAAAACCCCGAATGCCTCGTCTTTCCCGCGTCTTTCAAACTAAGTCTGCGAGTAAAACTTCGTTTGGAAGTATAACATAATACGAAATATCTAACAGTTAAATGCTGAAACTCGTAACGTAAATGTAAGACTGTGGGTTCAAACACGAACAAATAATTTTAAACGGAACAGCATCTAAAATATAACTGATACTTAAGAGTGGTTTGCTGTAAATATCAACTATAGGTATGCAAGATAGAAAAATCCGATTTTCTCAAATTTTGCCATATTAAAGGCCTTCAGTAACTATTACCAAAAATATAGGCCCGAGGTTGTCTTGATTCTCTATCTATTTTTGGTGAATTTTTTTGTGTTCGTGCGTGGAATTTGGCAAATTCAACACTAAAATACCAAGTTTTTCAGAAGCTCCCTCATGATGGTAAAGACCGTTTTAAAGAAAATTGAGTCCTACAAAGTAAACAATGTCTCTCCTCTGTTAACTGATGATGTCAGATTGCAGTGTTACCGAAGCCTGAATTTTTGGCAAATTTTTAAAATTTATGACCGTGACAATGATGTGTGACCTTAAAATATAGGTCAAGTTCAAAGCCAAAAATTGCACTGGTACATCGCTTCGACCACTGAGAATTTACCCCAGGGAAAGACCATCCCTTGAACTAAACATATAGCAAATAAAAAATTGGGGTAAATTAAATGGCGGATTTCGGGAATGGTTTGAAGTCGGGTTATGTGACCAAAACAACGCATCCTTTGATCTTTGACTTTATCGGAAATTAGCGGTCGGACATTCCTATATGTTTATAATTTCCACTTTAAATCACGACAAAACGAATTTCAAGGGTGTTTCAAACCCCTGGAACTACAAATTCGCGTTTGTGTGGATCTACAGACGTTTATTTTGAAACTTACCCTAATTTACATTTTCTCAGCGACACTAATCTATCACAACATAATCGCTTCTGTCCGGTTAAACGTGCAAATCACAAAAAGTCGATCAAATACGAAAATGCTGGACACTATCTGATACATCTTACCGTGAAAAGCTATTTCCGGCCGGTAAATGCATCCACTGTTGTCGCAGAAGGTGCAGCTGTCATGTCGAATTCGTCCCAGCCGCGGCGTTTAGCGGTTGCAAAGTTAACAATTAACCGAGATCATACAAGAAGAATTTGCTGCACAACTCTCGCATTCATGCTTTGAAGATCTACAGTTAAACATGTTAAACAATCATGATGTAAAACCTTTTTGCAACAAACTTGGGAACCTTATCGAACTTGCTATGTGATGTGGTTGTCAATCAAAAAATGGCCGCCCAGGATGTGATGTCATGGAAATGGCGCGAGAAATCTCATTGCAGCAAAAAGGTCGCCGTAATTCCTTGGATAAGCCCTCCTCAGAAATTTGAAATAAGCGCCTCCCCCTTTATATAGTCGATGTTTTTACTCAAATGGCAAATCCTCCAATAAGTGATGTTAGATGACTTTCAGTGTCGCTACTAGAACTATACGGTTTTGAACAATACATGCCCCACCCTATCGAATGAATGGCCCCTTCGAATAAGCGCCCCTCGGCCTATCTAAAATTTGAATTTTGAATTTTCGTACCGTATGAGGGCCACTCTACATTTCGAAATCACTAGAGGGATAACGTAGACGATAACATTTGAGGTTTTGCTGCATTTGCTGGAAAATAACTAAAAACTACGACTATCAGGAACCGTCGAGTTTAACAATTACAGTAGGCATACAGTATAATAACTGCAAACGTCTTTTCAGTTGTGTATTTTAACATGCCCGAAACTGTGATGAAGGCAAAGTAGGATTATATACATATATATAGAACATTTTGCTAATTTTTGAGCTCCACACAGTGCCTTTGTGCCAGGTGGCCGTTATCTTAAATCGTGTGACTGAGACATTAACTCGAAGAAACGTGATTAAAAAAAAAAAAAAAAAAAAAGCACGTATTTGGTTAGGACGCAGCGTTGGCTGGAACAATCGTGGCTTCTGTTAAAGTTATAATAATAAAAAATTGGTGTCGAAGTGCGACTTTCCTTTACTGTGCAAATCTGATAGAGTTGCGATTCTAATTACACTTTCCTTAGACAGTCTCGGATGTATTCTGTATTTGGTGTAGAAAGTTGAATTTACTACTTGTACACGAAAACTTGAAAACGCACCACGGCTTGTTGTCTGAACTAAACCAGACTGCCCTGCGACAAACATATTTTTGCGGCCGACTGGTGACTTCAGCAGTTTATCTCACTTCGATTTCGGCATATTTCATATGTGTCTTTGAAATGCAGAGTGTACAAATGGCCGGTGTACCAGTAAATGTGTTCCCCCCTAAAAGTGTTCTCCCCGGAACACATTTCCTAGTAAATATGTTCCCCCCAGGGAACACTTTTCCTGGGATATGTGTTCCCCCCATCGGAAATATGTTCCCCCCAAGTTAACATTAACTGTATACGATAACAATTGTCTGAGCAACTACAACAGGGATTCTGGCAGAGTCAAGCTTATTGCATTTTGCGTTTTCAACTCTGGTCTACACGAAAACGAAGGAATTCGGTGATAAAAATGCATCGATTCGAAAACACAGCCAAAAGTGGATCGTTTTCAAAACGGCCCAGTTTTTCTTTCTGTGTAAACGTATCCATGTAAACCGCGCCTCAAACAAAGAACGATAACAGATGAAAACATTAAGCAAAGCAAGACTTCAACATCTGAAGCATGCAAATTAACAATGTGGACTAGTTGCCCGCTGAAAAAGCCTGCTGTGTCATGAATAAAATCGTTTCTTTTGTGCTGTGAGGTAATGACGTGAATGATTGACACATTGTTATTATGTTTCCTCCACCCATGAAGTGACAAAATGCACTGACCAATTGTAAGACTGGAATAAAAAACCTCCCAGGGTTTCTGTGGAGTGAAGAGGAGTAAACTGCAAGGAGAAGCAAAGATGGATTCAAAGGAGTATAGTGTTATCTATAATTATGTTGCAAGAGGAGAGTATCCAGATAGGTTCTCTAAAGAAGAAAAGAGATCTCTGAGAGTGAAGGTCGACTCTAGAGGAACGTGGAAATGGACTATTGAAAGATATAAACTTTGATCAAGTGAAGATGAGGGTGTACCTACTTGAGTGCCTAGAGAATGAAGCAATCACGGCCTTTCCCCGTTCACGTAAAGCACCGAAACCGTGACAAAGAAGTCACAAACTGCAGGTGATTCAAACCTTTTGTACCTGTCATCTACCCAAGGCGTATGATGACATGATCAGATGTGATTTGTGCGACAAGTGGTATCACGTTAAATGCGTGAAATTATCTTCAATTTCCGCCAATAACAAAGAATGGCTCTGCCGATCATGCCTGCCACCCAAGAAAGTCAGCTGGAGATAAACAGTTGATAACCCGTAGACTGTATATAAACATTTGTTTCAAGCCTGGTAGCTTTTAGCCCTGAGTACATGCGCCGACGCCGAGACTCGTGCAACACAGCTGACTGAACATCATGTTACTGTTTAATGGAATACTAGACTTCCAATTACAGTTATAAATAAAACTAGTGTGCATAAATTGGTGGAGCAATTTATTTGGTATCTACACAAACAGGCGTCTTGAGCAGATAAGCCCACAATACAAAAGAAGCAGTGTCACAATTGATCGAGAATTGTCGTAATTTTGGACGTCAGAATACCTGACAAGGGCAGGGCACAATATTATGCCTTCGGCATGGTCAACGTTTACTGGGGGGAACACATTTCCGGATGGGGGAACACATATCCTAGGAAATGTGTTCGGGGGGAACACATTTCCTGTCACACCGGTGCTGCCGAAGAAGAGAAAAAGAGTTGTCCCCCGTGGCGTCCAGTTCGTGGACGTTGAAATGTAAGAAGTGGTGTTTTGATTTGCCTAAAATTTATTTAACTTTTGCCTATCATTATGTCCAACCTGCATTTATCCCAAAGGAACGGCTCTCTGATTTAAATTTCAAGTTCGTGGACATTGAAATGTAAGAATTGGTGTTTCGATTTTGCTAAAATTTGCTGGCCGTAAATTACCGATGTTTGTTTGAAATTTTTTTATGTAGTACACCCGAAGAAGCCAAGAGGAAAAGGAGAGGAGGGAGATGTTGGCAAAGATGCTCGAGGAGCAGAAAGCCAAAAATGAGAAAAAGAAGAAGAAACGAAAAAAATCCTTTTTAGGTCGATGTGTTGTGGGAAGTTTGGTGTATTCTCTAGGCATTAAAACAATAGTGGTCAGAAGTGGCAATTTCACCATTAAACCATATTTTGGCTGGTTGGTATTATGTCGTGTTGGTCTTCCTGTGCTTTGCAAACAAACACGACAAGGCGATGCATGCTCTTCCCACTGTACAACTTTTGTGAAGCAGTGATAATGATGGTTCGCAATAGCGTTCTCATACTTAACGTAGCAGTTGTTGCACAGCTTCCGTGGGTGAATGTTTTCTTGGTCTTTTTGAATGTCTATATTGAAAGAAGCATAAGAAAGAACCGGAAAGAAGCATACCAGACACCTTTGTAGCAGAGACATTGTAGGCCACCCTGTCTTTATTCAAAAAGGTTGCACAGACTTGGCAGCATCTCGTGAGCTGACTCAAATGAAATTCAATTGTTCCGATGCGCACTCCATCTGATTCAATTAAAAAAATGGATCAGCAAAAAGTAATTTTTCAGCAATTAAAAAAATAGCACCCAAATCGTTTAAAAGTCATCATGAGCAGATGTTATAGTTTTCCAGAACTACTTACATTTTTCACTTGATTGCTTTGTTACAGCTCCAACTGCCGGTGAAAGTTGACCAAATCGTGGACGAGTGTGATGTTCCTGCAACAGTTACGTGTCTTCTTCAATTTACGGATTCTCCGTGGGAGAAATCTTAATATTCCTTGAAGTTTTTCAGTCGGACCCCTGTCCTTCTCAAAAATGCGCTTTGCTTGTCTCCAAGTATAATAGTTTTAAATTGCCCGCTTTGTTTTTATCTTACGTAATTTTCATATCGGCCGCCATTTTCCTTGCTACGGGACCGCTTTCTCATAGCAACACTTTTTGGCTGCGCATGTGCCTGGAACCGAATGGCGTGATTGAAACAGCTGTGGAGCGGGCTGAAAAAGTGACGGTGGCTGGGCCAGGCTGTGGTAATTCTTGGCGACGACGGCAAACGCGGAGTATAAACCAAATAATAAGAGCAACAAAACAACAGAAGGATAACACGGGAAGACCAATGATGAGTGTGAGGTGCCATGTGGGTTGTGATGGTGAAGGAGTGGATGGCGATGGCAGCGTTGGCGAGGAAAACGGTATTTTTTCTGAAGGCAATGGTGATGGTGGTGTAGTGGTATATGTAGTCTTCGTAGGGGAATGTAGTGTCTGTGGAGGCAAAGCAAAGTTGTGGGGGATCAGGCAGAGCAGTGCAGTTCAGCTTGGCTTTAACGGAAAGGCATAGATTTCGGGATGATTCGGGTCGCAGAAAGGAAGGCAGCACAGACCAAGGTTCTTGAGGCGGAGGAGCAAGCGGTGCGGTGTAGCGGTTTCAAATGGAGAAGGTGGAAAGTGGTGACGTTCTGATCTTGTGGAGAAAGCGATGTATAGTTGACATGTGGGCAGCTCTGGCTTTGACTTGTGGCAGAATAGAGAAGCAATGAATGCCAGCGAAGTTAAACACAGCGCCGATAATGTAAAAGATGCGGGTAAAAGAACGGATGTCCATGGCAACTGAAGAACGGGAGCTTTTCAAAGACAGAGCAGTACTTCTCAACACCGGGTGAAACTTAATAGGCCTGACACAAAGTGCGTTGATCGGGGATTTTGACAACTCTATCTCCTATGTTTTTCCGTCCTAGCTTGCGCCAAAATTCAGTCTCTTGCGAACCAATTGGCTGACCCGCTGCCAACGGCAGCGCTCTTGTTTGAAGAAGTGTTAATCGTTAAATGACATAGGCTTTAGTATCTAAAATAAACCAATACGTCATTGGCCACAAAGGCCAGACCCGCTGACAGCCGGTATGAAAAATACGGCAAAACGAGCATGCTCCTGTACGCCCATTCTGACAGCATTCTTCATTCTTCCAACGGAGCGATTCCACTCCTTCCTTTTCCATTTCGCTTCGTTATCCTTTTAAGTTTGGCTTTTATTTCTTCTTCCATAGCAGAATTTACCAGACATATGATCGGATTATCGGGTGACAAGACCGCCGGTGTTCGAATCTCCACACCAGAGGTTTTTTTTTTCTTAATACTTTAATCTTTTTTTTTTCTTCCTCTTCTTTTGGGTCTTGTTTGTATCAGATTATCGTGAAACACTCAGCAATGCAAAATAGCATTCCGTAAATACAAGGCTGTGTTGATTTCCCCGCTGTCTGTGATTGGGGAGACAGGTAATTCAATCTTTAATGTTCTACATCGATAGTTGACCAGTTCAAGACCTTTTACATCTTGTTGTTTCCTTGCCTGTATTTTCTGTTTGTTTGTTTGTTTCATACTCGGACTCTAATGAAAACAAATCTTTACGTCAGGCTTTTCCTGTCCAGAATTTGGACACGCAACTTTGTTACTTTCAGTGACTGTTGACAGGGAACAGTCACCGATAAGAACATCTTTATCTCTTATACACAGGTTTACCTTGGCATAAATGTGTCAGAGGAAGTTACACTGGAATTATTTTCGGCGAAATGAGTGCCACATTCTGTCGAAGGTGATTTTCATGTCGATCGCACACCGGCTGCAGCTTGTTTGATCCTTCGAAACTCTTATAAAAGTGGATTAGGCACTGTTTCCTGCCCGCTCTTGTAATGGAATATTTACAGGGAATCGTTCGGAGACTCTTTCTGTTGAACAGTGTAGTGCAGTGGACAAAGATCAGAGATTGGGAGGCGACAAGCAGGTTACGAAATTCGAAAGCATTTGACATAAGAAAAGTGTTCGAGCGAATTTGAAGTCTAAAATCGAAAGAATAGCTAAAACAATGAGCCTTTGCACATTTTTGATGTACATGAAACAATGATGTTCTGATTTTGCGCATCATTGCACACAGAGTTATGCATAACAATAGCCAACAATAAATAACAATTACCAGTTTCCAGTGGAATCTGGCCGTTGTCAAGCAAAGTTGGTTGGTTCCTAGGGGCTGTTTTTAACAGTTCCAGGAGTTTTCTTTCAGAAAAAACAATTGGAACGTGTTACAGACACTAAAACTAGGTGATTCTGTGATGTTTTGAGCCAAAAATTACAAAACTAAAATTTGGCCCAAAAAGTCATATAGGCCCTTATTCCGCTGAGGTCTTCAGTGTTGGCGCATTTTGTCCTGGTCGTATGAAATACATGATGGGTCGTTTCCTGCTGCGATGTCACTTGCGAAGGCTATCGCGAACAGCCCACAGTCAACTCCTCGTTGGATTTGCATTTGACTGCGAGCCTCTTCTCAACAGCGGTCTGATAACACTCGCACAGTTGGATCTCCATCGACGGCGTCAGTTTCTTGCAGGAGGAGCTGTCATATAGTTTTACAGGGCTGCCGATTGAGGACGAGGAAACCCAGTGATTTTGGCCAATGAAATGGATTTGAATGGACTCGTCTGCAGTGACAGCAATTGACGTTTGGCACAATAGCGAATCTTGCTAACCACCAATGTCTTTATACTGATTGCTTAGCACCTCCTGAGCTCTGTGAATGATGGTATCATCCAGGTGTTTGTTGTTCAGGATAACATTCCTCTTGGAAGCGGAGTGGCTCATGCTTTGCATTGTACGCCTTCTTTTGCTGCTCTTGTGCTAATGTTCTGCATAGCCTGTGCTTTCACCTGATCACGAATGTTCATCATTACACGAACTTTCTCAAAGTCTGGAGAGAATTCCGTTTGTTCAGCACTGCTTAGCTTTGATCGTATCTCCATCTCAATTGGTAGTACTGGTGCACGGCCAAACATCATTTCAAATGGTGTGAACTTCGTGGAGTCGTTTTTGCTTGTTCGATAAGCAAAAAGGACAGACTTGATGTGGATGTCCCAGTCGTTCTGGTTGTCGTTCACAAACTTTACCAGGGCTCCCTTCAGTGTTTGGTTCATCCGTTCATTGAGTCCATTTATCTGTGGGTGGTAGGCGGAGGAGATCCTGTGGTGTGTACTGCACATATTGAAGAGCTCCTGGTTAACTTTATTAACGAATTCTCTGTCCTGGTCTGACATAACGATCTCTGCAACTCCTCCGTACCTCGTGAGCAGGTCATACAGAAATTTTGCTACCCCTAGAAACGAAAGATATCACAAGATTAATTTCAAACGCACGATGAATCTTTTTAGAAAAGACGCTGCTAACCTGAATCTACAAGGATAGGGTTTATGGTTGAAGTAGTGTAAAAATTACTACAGATATTTTGTGGCAGGAAGCTTTTGCAAAATTTGCACAGAATCCTTTTGAAGATTTATTAAATGTGTGAATGCGTACCTTGAGCTGATTTATTTGGCAAGGGAGCTGCCTTGGGCCACTTGGTGAAGTAATTGGTGCATGTGATGAGGTACTTATTTCTTTGATCCGTTTTGGGCAGGGGACCGACAAGATCAATTCCTATACGATGCCATACGGTGTTCTGTACTGCAATCGGGTGGAGTTGGGCAGTTTTCTTGTTGAACTTCTTTTGGCTTCTCTGGCAAACGTTTCACCGCTTGACGGTCTCATCACAGTCGTGGCTAATTGAACTCCAAAAGTACCGAGAGGTCACCTAAAGGTGAACACGAACATGAGTTAGAGGTATGATAGTGAAAGGGCCCTTCACAGTTATGAAGCAACTTAAGCAGTTAGGGGCATGTCAGTATATTTTCCCTGTAGGGCAATCTGCACAAACCAACCTTGTCTCTGGTCTTGTCGCGGCCAAAATGTCCTGTGAGGTTATCTGAGTGGGAAGCATCTAACACCCTCCTCTTTTCTTCAATGTCGTAAACCCATCTTTTTGGTTGACTCTTTTTATAGCCAGAGTAAAACAGGACACCGTCATCCAACAAAAATTTAGACGCCTTCTTGCATAAGTTTCGTTTTTGGTCTTTTGAAAAATCGTCAGGATACTGGTTATCTTGGATAAAGGCAAAAATCTGTTCGTATGTATTCCTTTCAGACATCGCACCAACTGACGTTTACCCACAATACAGATCATAATGATAATGATAAAACCTTCACATAGTTAATGACCAAACTAGAGGTTAACGAAGCTCATTGGCCGAAACAACTCTTTTCAATTTTGTTTTCATTCCAAAATTAACTTGTTCATTAAACACAGCATTTAGTGTTAGAAAGAAAGGAGGTGATGAACAATAGAGCATACACACCGATTAAATTTGTGATGACGCCGCTTTAAAGCTCTTTAGCTGGTTCTTTTTAGCTGGTTACTTGGATACTGGTGGCTGGAAAATGGAGCACAAACCGATTAATTCAGTATTTATTTGTGACTAAAGCCGCACAAGAGTTGGTTCTCGAGCCAAACAAACCTTAGATTACTTTACAGCACAACAGTGCGGCGACTGAAGCTTTTAATGCAATATTTCTTTGTCCAGCTGTTTCTTTGTAACACAATCAAAGAAGGCGGGAAATTTCGAATTCGTTTTGATGCATGCACCCACTTGGAAATTGGTGGCTAGAAAATGGAGCACAAACCGAGTAAATCAGTATGTATTTGTGACTGAAGCCACAAAAAGGAGTTTGTTCTCGAGAAACAAACCTAAAATTACTTTACAACACAACAACGCAGCGGCTGAACCTTTTAACGCAACATTTATTTGTCCATAACGCAACAATGCACTAATTAAATGGTTAGAGTAAACACCGCAATTAGCGCAACTTTGTAAAAAAGGAGGCGAGAATCTTTGAATTTGTTTTGAATTCGTTTGAGTGCTTTGAATTTGTTCCTCTTTACTTGTGAATGCATATTCACTGTAAGCAGCAGAAATGCAGAAACGCAGTTCTTTCAAAGTAGAGTCGTCAAAAGTGCATATATGTGCCATGTTTCGTTTTTCTCAAACATGGACATACATGCTACCAAGAACAGCTTCATATTTCATTAGTGGAACTTTCCGTTCTTCTTTAGAGAAGGGTGTCCCAATCCACGAGAGGGGTCCAAATCCGCTAGGACACCGGCGATTTATTAATATAATTAATGTAATTCATATAAAACAATTATTATAAACAAACAATACAACAATAACAACAACAACAACGTTTATTTGCACCAATTTTAGAAGAAATTACAATGATTTTTAGGGAAAAGAAAAGAAAAAAGTGTATCTAGGTACAGGTTACCTGTAATAGCCAAGTAGGCTAATCGAGACGGATTATGGTTATTACCCTGGTTATGGTAATTATTAACGATACTTAACTTGACTGTTAAGCAGTCTAGTATAGCTAGGCACAATAAATGAAAGAGACAACAAAGCTATAAAATTTATAATACTTATAATACTAAATTATTCACTCACACACTAGGTAATGAATGGAGATAGTTTGAAAGCGAGTATGGAAAAGATTTACAGTAGGAACTTGGAAATGAATTATAAATAACCACTGATGATGTCTGCTTTAATGATCTGTTTAAAGGCATGTTTTCTAAGGGACGTATAAGTCTCATTAATAGCATTCCAGATTTTCACTCCCCGAAACCTGATGCAGAATTTACCATAGTTTGTTCTGGCTGAAGGAAGATAAAATGATTCTTTTGAAGCTAGTCGAGTATTGTATTTGTGTTCTTTGTTGGTTTTCTTAAAGAACCCATTAAAAGCTGGTGGCAGTTTACTATTATAGTAGTCATACATAAAAAGTGCATTGTGAAAAAAACCCAGATCAGTTAGTCGGAGAATTTTAAGCTCCCTAAATAAAGGTAGGGTGTGTTCTTTGAAATCTGAAAATGTAATAATTTGTATTGCCTTTTTTTGTAATATCAAAATTTGTTTCAAGGTGGATTCATAGGTGTTGCCCCAGATGGTTATCGCGTAAGTCAAAAATGGGTAAATCAAAGAATAATATAATTGAATCAGGATGTTTATGTTTACATAATAACGAATTTTTGATAACACTCCTATACTTCTTTTTATTTTCTTGGATAAATATTGAATTTGGCTTTTCCAATTGAGATTCGAGTCTAAGTATACTCCTAAATATTTTAGACTTTGTACTTGTTTAATTAGTTTATGGTTAATATATAATTTAATCTGGGTTAAGTTTCTTTTCTGTGGAGGGTGGAATATAACAAAGTTTTATCTACATTAAGTGAAAGTTTATTTGAATAAAGCCAGTTATTTACATTTATAAGTTGATTATTAATTGTTGATTCTATATCTAGCAAGCTTTTATTAGAATAAAATGCATTAGTATCATCTGCAAAGAGATGGAAATCAAGAATATTCGAACAGTTTTTAAAGTCATTTATATACAAAAGGAATCCGATCCAAGCGATCCTTGTGGAACGCCACATGAAATGGTTTGTTCCTCAGAAGATGTGCTTCCTACAGAGACGAATTGTTTTCTGCTACATTTGGATAGTCCAAAAAGTTCCAACCCCTTTCTGAACTCATCCAAAAACAGCAGCCTCCTACTGATCAAGCTGACCATCACTGTGCCGCTTATGTCACTGATGCGATTGTCATCTATAACACCTGTGTACCCATGCTCAGTGATGGTGTCTTGATGGGTGGTGGGGTCACTAGCAACAGCTTCAAGTAAAAGCTTATCAGAATCCGTGAAGTGCTTGTTGATGTTTAAACTGCTCATATCAACAGCAGGATCTGCAAGCATCTGATATACGCATTCATCGAGGAAACAGGGAGGAGGTCCTCCCTGGACAAGTCTTAAAGTTTCCATTGTGAACATTTAACGTGGACTTGACAGGAGCTCCATTGGGAAACATGTTGCTTGCAATCTCACTTGTGGCTCTATCCAGGAATTCTTTACCCATTGCACCTGAATCTATTCCATCTTCTCCTGCGAAGTGTACTCTCAAGGTCTTGTTGGGGGTGTTATTCTTTTCTTCTCTTTGCCAAAGGTTTAGGTGCCTCTGAAGGGTTGCACCCCTTCGGACAACCAGGAAGAATTGCTTGGAATGATCAATGCCTTTCGAAAGTGCAGCTATAGCATCAGGCACATTTGGATATTTTGTAGCATATGTTTCTTATCCAGTGATGTTGACATTCTCTGATGCTATAACTGCAGCATCAGAGGCACTATCCCTCATCTCTCCATCAAATGCAGCTTGCATTTCCCTGGCTAGAATCTCATCTTGCTCTATAGCAGGATCAAATTTCACTTTCTTGGTTGGAGGCTCCTGGTATTTCTCTGTTTCAGTGGTGTCACTTACAGAGAGTATATCCCCATTCTCTTGCGCACATCTCTCTGATGTTTGTTGATCTGTGATGGTGCACAGAAATAACACAATTCTCTTGAAATCTTTACCTACTTCTTCTTTGTACCGTTTGAAGTTGAAAAACTCCACTGAACCAGGGAGGAATTGGGCTTCTTTACCATTTTCATAAGCTACTATGTAATCTTCTCCATCTTTATAAAGATCACTATGGTAAGCCTTCCATTTTTCCACTGCTTTATTACGAATCACAGTATATGGATCATTTGGGGACAAACATAGAGCCAATCTTTTGCCTTTCTTGGGTTTTAGCTTAAGATCACTCTCGTTCCACTCCTACAGGTCGATTGAGATTATGACATGATTTTTTTCTTTTCCAGACTTCTTTGACACACTACCTCGGTCACACTTACGACGTCATTAACTCTAGTTAAATGCACTTAACCGTAGTAAACTAGCTATAGCCAGTGTGACCCTAGTCAATGCGACAATCATAAGCGAACATCGCGCCATGTAAATGGCCTATATACAGGTATGGCATTTACCTTTTGTTTCATCGTTTGTTTTAGGGCAAGATGCAGTGTTTGATGTCAAAGCCTGAGGCAAACCTTGCTGGAAAAATTTGTTCTGGTTATGGGAGAACCATCTATTTCCGTGAAAAGTGGGCCAGTCCTGGTCCCTCTCAAGTGCAGAAAGTTTAACATCAGCTGAACAGGACAACAGACATGTTGTCTGGAGACTACGATTGAGAAAGGACAGGAATTGTAGCTATGTTTGAAATCCCCAAAGGTTATTTTTAGTGCCTCTACGGTTGGTAGGACCCAGAACTTTGGTAAATTGGTGTAATTGAAGGGGAGGATTACCCTGTGGAGCATATGTAATCTCGCCAATTCTGAGGAATGCGAAAAATGCCAATGCAAAGATGGCCTGATATTGGCACACCCGATATGGTGAACCTATTATCCCCGAGGCAGCAGTGATGAGGCACTGCAAGATAGGGAGAGTAATGGGCAGTCGGCTGTCCAGGCGAAAACCCAGCTTACTATACCCTTTGAGCATCTGCACAATGTAGAAAACTTTGCTGGGAACTGAGAATCACCTTAGTTTATGTAAATACCCCAGGGCTGAAATATATAAGTATAAACTGTAGATGGTGCATACTTAGCCTGAGACAAGTGTGCAATGACAAGAGCCATCACTGAAGGGGAAATGGGTAATGAAGCAGAGGAGTGTTGGAGAACAGAACGAAAAAAACTGACTGAACAACTGCCATGCCCGCCTATAGGTAGGAATTGAAGAAGGCCGTAAGCTCGATTGCACTAATGTGGAAACTATGATTGCCAATTGAGAGGCTGCAGGTGCAGCAGGATCGCGATTGGTAAAGGATGCATGTAAGCTGGCGCCAATCGCTTGAAGGTTGGAACCTGTAAGCGAGACAAAGCATCAGCCAAATTATTGTGAATACCTGGGATATGTTTAGCTTTGAACAAGATATTGTGTGACAAACAGACCAGTGCCAGCTTACGGACAAAATACATCAAGTCTTTGTCCCGGCAGGACTTTTTGTTAATGACATGAACTAAAGCCTCGTTGGCGGTAAAAAACATAATACGTTGATTCCTCATTTCCTCACCCCACAAGTGTAGACTCAGCACAGTGGGGTAAAATTCCAGGAAGGCAATATTCCGGTGCTTCCAGCTAGCCGGCCATTCACCATGGCACCATTGACGGCCAAAAATGGCTCCAAAACCCAGAGCCCCAGAGGCATCTGTGTATAGGTTAAGCATATTCGAAGTGGACCACGAATCCGAAAGGAAAAATGAACGGCCATTGTAAGCTGATACGAATTGTTGCCAAATACTCAGATTAGACTTAACTGCAGCATTTAGCCGAATCCTATGGTGTGGCATCGTAATACCTATGGTCAGATCAATGAGCCGACGCAGAAAAGCTCGACCTGGTACAATCACAGAACAAGCAAAATTCAACAATCCCGTTAGAGACTGAATTTCATTAAGGGTAACTTTCCGGCGACGCATGAACAGAGACAATAAGTGGCGGCATTTTCCAGCTTATCAGCAGGTAATCGAGCCTCCATTACGACCGAATCTAGCTCGATGCCGGCAAACGAGATGATAGTGGCTGGGCCGACTGTCTTTTCTGGTGCCATGGGAATGCCCAGGTACTTACACAATTTTAAAAAAGCATCCAATTGGGTTGTGCATAGCTGTTTCGATGGGGCAACAATAAGAAAATCATCAAGCAAATGCAGGATATGACTAATATGCAGCTTCTTTCGGGCAATCCATTCAATGGCCGTACTGAAAGTTTCAAAAGTTTTACAAGAACTGGCATATCCCATCGGCATACAACGATCATAATAATAGAGACCCCTCCATTTTAAGCCTAAAAGGTTATAATCTTGGGGGCGAATAGTTACTATGCGGAAGGCATTTTTTATGTCGGTTTTTGCAAGGAAACAACCCGGGCCCATTTGTTTAATGAAGTGTTGCATCCTCGATGTTTGCATAACAAACACTGGTATGTGTAGTGGGGATACCATCATTTAAAGATGTACCCCTCAGAAAGGACAAACAGTGCTCGACACTAACGTTTTTAGGTACTAGGCTATGGGCTAGTAGGTCTAAAAAAGCAGTAGTCCAAAAGGACAAGCTACTAGCCAGCTTTGGCTGGGAAATTAGTAACCTCCACCCTGGGCCCCACTAGACACACAAATACTTTCATTTCTTCCATTGAAAAAAGACTATATTTTAGGTTTACCTTGTTCATTTGGAGTGTTTCTTGACTCATCAACAATGCAGATTCACTTTGTATAGAAATTGAACATTTCTCCTCTGCTAAGAAAGACTACAAATGAACCACTTCTTATGTGTTTCAATCCTGTTCATTTTGTTTAAATTAAGATGATCTTATCAATGCAAGTTACTCAGTGAAGACAGTAGTTTCCAGAATAAAGTTAACAGTTTTACCAAAATGAATGCTGTGAAACTTTATTCACAGTTACTGTCAAAATCAACTTTTATAATTTCAACTCTAAATGAAAATTGAAAAGTGACATTTTTCTAAAAATAAAACCTGTCTTTGAGTTTCCAAAGTCTATCCCCAGCGCAATGAATCTTATCCTAATCCAAATACTCTGGTCTTCTCCTTGTTTCTGCTGACATGAACCATCGTGCAACTGCTCTTGTGGCATCATATTCTTCATGGCTTGGGCCATTGATTGCAATCTGCATCAGAGCACTAACTGTTGGCACATCAAGGCTTGCTCTGTGGTCAGTCATGATCCTGTTTAGGCAACTTGCCTCTTTCAACGCAAGCAGTTTGCACTGGAATGACTAAACACAGCTCTGCCACCATCAGCATGTTTGGGACATCATCTGCATAATCTGTGAAGATGTGATACCAAAACTGTGGAACACTTTCTTCCCTCAGATGGGGCCTTCTGTGAACTAGCAGTTTTAATTCCAACCATTCATTCAAACAGGCTGGCTCATCAAAATTGTGCCTTGCTAGAAGAGCTTGAAAATGCTGAATGATGTCAGTTAGCTTATTCTCTGCAAAGATGAGGTCTTGCCTCTCTCTTGGCCACAGCAAGGGATTAGTGATGTCTGCTGCTGTTTTTAAGACTAGATCATCCTGGAAATTGGAAAACCTCTGGTGAAAGAAATCCCTGGTGGATGCGAGAAGCCTTCTTCTGGTGTTGATGAAGGAAGCAGCATCTCCATTCACCCTTGTGAGCTAAATTTCTTTGAACACGTCATCAGTGATCTCTGCACAAAATCATCTGACATTTTCTCCAGGCCTGATGTTCATAGCCTCCAAAGCTCCACAAAGGGTGTCAATTTTGAGCTGTACCATTGAGACAGTCACATCTCTCTGGAAAAGTAAGGATGCCTTGCTAACTTCTTTGATGACATCAAGCAAGAGGTGCATGAACTTCAGGAACTGAAAACTCTTCAATTTCCTGGAGTAATTCGTGGCCCTTCCTTGCATTTCAGCACTGCTGTTCAAAATGAAGAACAATGATCTTATAGTTCTTACACAGCAGTACCTGCAGAGCTCTATGCAAATGGGGCACCCATCTAGAACCATCCACCTTGGTGCACTTGTAAGCCCTCTCATCCATTGATTCAGCCAGCTCTTTTAGCTCGCTTTGTGCCTTGCAGGAATACTTATAGTACTTCCACATCCCTTGCAACATTTCGTTCCTCTCTGAATATTGGAATAGCCTTTAGAGCATCTTGTAGTCCTAGTTCCAGTTTGTGCGCAATGTAGTGTACGCTAATAAGGCTTGGGATGTCTCGTTTCAAGATCCCATAGACTCCACCATGCTGCCCCACCATCACAGACGCTCCATCTGTTCCAAGGCAGGCAGTTTTATCTTTCCAATTCTGGTCTTTACCATCCATGGCCAATGTGATAGCTTCTGTAACCCCTTAAGCTTTGCCATTTGGACACTCTTTCAGGGTAACAAAGCTGTTAACTGCTTTACCATTCTCTAACAGTCTAACATAAACATCAAGCACTTCTCTGGTACCTACATCGGTTGCACCATCTGCCATGACACTGATAAATCTTGCCCTTGTTAGATTCTGAGACGAACTGCAATCGAACTCCTCTGCAATTGCTCTGATATAGTTCTTACATGCTTTATTGTTGTGGTAGGTTTGTCCCAATTTCACTCCGTGCTTTGTCTCCAAAGAAGCAATACTCTGAAATACGGTGAATGGTAGTTCCAGTTTGGCAGCAAAATAGGCTATGTCAAATAACTTGCCCATCTTCAACTGCACCTCTTCCGATACAGTTGCAAGAGCTCTTGGAAGTGGAGCTCTCTCTGGGTTACATCGCACTTCAGAAGCAATTGAAACCTGCACGTGGGCTTCAGAACATTGATGATTTCTGATTGATTCCAAACGGAAATTGTCTGTTCCAGTAACAAAAGCCGAGTTTCGATTTGCTAACCTCTCGTCCCAATTGCATGGATCCAGACAAGCCCCACAGTACATCTTCCCTTCAGTGAATCGCAGCCATGGGAAAATTTTATTCCATCTGGGTTGAAACTGCCTTTTTCGTTGCTCAACGCATTTTTTCTTTTTATCCTCCCTGTGGGACTCTGGTGAAGCACCATCTTGGACATCTGGCTTAGGATCGGCTGAGGAAGGACGCTTTCGTGAAGATAATGGGTCTAAAAAAGTCGAAATCTTCATCTTGTTGCGCGAAAAACTAGCATGGCGGCTCGATAGTGTTGTTCCCAGGCCCCTACGGGTAACAGGGAAGCGAGGACGAAACGTCATTCCAAGATGGCGCCCGTTTTAATCGATCCTTCGATAGCGAATGTATGTTCGCCAGTTTTATTGATCAAACTTCACAGCCTAGAGCCCAATATAGCTCTCACAAAGAACAATCATTTCTCAGACGATAGTAGAGACTTTTCTTATACAAAAAAATACTAGCCCAGGGGCTAGTGTGTCCCTGTTTTTACTAGCCCAGCACAAATTTTCACTAGTCCCAGACTCGTGGACTAGCGTTAGTGTCGAGCACTGACAAATGGTGAATCATACGAAATTCACCTGGAACTTTCTTGGGGACTAAACTGAGGGGAGAAGTGCGAAAAACCTCAAAGGGTGGAGAACAAAAAGGCCCTGCCAGCCTGCCAGCCTGCCAGCCTCCAACTCCTTTCAGAGCTTGGCATCCACAGTGCCTGGGTTTTGCCTGGCCGAAAGTAAATTAGGGGCTTCAAATGATTGCCTAGTGCCCTCAAAACGCAATGAAAAACCTTCAGAAAAGCCAAGGGAAAGGAAATGAGCAGATGGAATGTCATACCCTGAAACAAACTGCATAAGTCTACTTTGATGTATTGGCGTTGGCAGGAGGCGACTTGGCAACCCTGGGGGCCCTGGTGCTGAAAATTGCTTCTGGGGGCTTCGAAAATTGCACTGGTCTATTCGATGCTTACCTGCATTTGAAGCAGGTGTGTTTATAATCACATCCAGTGCATTCATTGCCCCCGTGAAACCGGAAGCAATACCCCTTGAGAGGCCGATAATAACCTGATTTAGAATTGGCCTGTCCTGCAGGCAAGGCTGATTTTTTGTTGGTGTTGTTATATTGTGACCGTAGCCACAGCTCCCAATGGGTAGAGCCCCAGGGAAGGGAAGATGACTGGGATTGCCTTAAAAAACGGAAATTCTCATCATAGAACCTCCAGTTGTGCCCCTGAGCTGCCAAGTCATGAACCGTGTCCCCGTACTTCATGAGACTGGGGGCTGCCTTGGGGTATTTTGTTGTATAAACCCCTACAAATACGTAAAAGGCCTGTTGCCAAGTTTCTATGGTTGTTATCTTCTGTGGTTTGTCCACAGGCTCAAAGCTTAGTGAAGGATTAGGTCCCCCCTCCCCACTTTGAATAGTAAATTGAAACTTTCCATCTAAAACTGGGTTTACCAATAAGGACCCAAAATTTATAAATTCTTCATTCCAGATTTTGGCCTTTATTTTGGCTCCCACCCTAGCATCCACAGGCATAGCCACCGAGCTGAACACCTCCTTAGGTAATGGTGGTATGATACGGCTCTCACCTGTGATGACAGACTGAGCTGTCTGGAGGGCCCCCTGCACTGGGTCTGAGATAATTTCATTTGACACCAGGGTGCTGGTTGCTGTAAGGGGCTGTGCAGTAGAGGTGACAGCAGGGTTGCCTTGAGGACCAGGGAGGAAGTGGAGGATATTTTGGGTGACGTTTGCCATGACCAAAGCCACAATTTGGTCGAGTACACCTGGAGGCAACAGTTGTGGTGGATCCGTCAAAGGATCCTGGACAGGCCGCCCTGGCTCAACTGTAGAAACTACCAGGGGATCAGCCGAGGATGCTGACCTCTGGCGTCGCCAAGGGGCAGAAACCATGGATTCCATAGCCTGTGTAGATGGGCGCTTCTGGCGTCGGGAACGTCGTGGAAAACAAACTGGCAACCCACTGCAATCCTGAAACAACTAACACTGAAGGTTCATACATGCCAAGTAAAGAACATAATAAACCCAAGACTGCAGAACCAAATTTCAGCCTGCATGCACCATGCACACACATTATGGGGAGAACTACTGTCAAACTTGACTCCCCTGCCGTGTGAACAAGGACAAAATTGCTGCATAAAAGTAGATGCAGAATTACAACAAGAAACCCTCCCCTTGCAATGAGGAACAAAGCCCCATGCAAATAACTGAACTGAGCCACAGGTGAGACAAAGCCCAATGCCATTTGAAACAAAGCCACAGGCAGAAATCTATGGTACAAACCACAGATAGAGGACAAAGCCTCAAGCATGAAAAGCCAAGTGAAACAAAGCCTCTTGGCAAAACAAACAACATGTAGCACAACTACATACATCCAGGACAAAGCCTAGCATAATGGCTGACACATATTTGTTGCCGCAGCAAGCAACACAAAACAGTTGTAAGGGAGCGCTCCCAGTCTAAAACTAGAGACAGAAAATACCACGTCGAATAATGAAATAACTTGTAGGGGCGTGTTGGATTTTAAAGCATGTGAAGTTCTTTTAGGATGGCGCCGCGATAACTGCGATACAGACAATACTGTCTGGCCGAATTAACGTGAACACCATCTGGCAGCAGTAAATCACAGTGAGGCTTATTAAAACCCCTGTGTTGACAGGTAAAAACATTTTGGTGCTGTTCTAATACAGCACAGGCATACTGATTGAGGACATTAGCAGATTCATTAAATTTTGGAGCCTGTGGGAACGACGAACCATGTGGAATAACGTGGCACAAAACGACAACCCGAACAGAAAATTTGATTCGCAACAGCTCTACAAGCTCATCTATCGCAGACCTGATGACCTCGGGGGCCTGTACCGACAAATCATTGGTGCAAATATCAAGGATAACAATGTCCGTGGACAGCGAGTGCACCACATTAAGATTGTAATGTCGCTATTTTGCAACCGTATGCCCACCAACCCCGTGCAAATGAACTGGAGCGGTTCCATGTAAATTAAACTGTGCGTCTGCACCCAGGATGGACTTAGTCTGCAAGTCGCGATGGAGCCTTTTAACGAAAGAGTGCCCTAAAATCAGAACGACAGGCGCTGACGAAGCCATCAAGTTCGCACGTGTGCACACAATAGTGAAAAAACCGCCCACTCATGAAAGGAAAACACAAAGGTCGCCGAAACGGTAATTAGCCAACTTCCCAAAAGTGTATCGAGGATAGGAAGATATATCAAAACCTAACTCCGAGGAACAACACGTCTAGCTTCGGCAACGTATATTGAACAAGAACTGTCTCTTTAATGTTCATCTGCCGAGTACTGATGTATCGGTTATTTAGTCTGTTCATGGCATGCTGATCATTCAGCACGAGAAATTCACTTCCGGAAAGAGGTCATTGGTCGCCGTCGCGACAGTATGGTTTTATTGTTAAGCAAACCGCGCGAAACTTCACTCATTCTGGCGGCGAATTGACTGAATCCATGCCAACGGATAATCGCGTTTCTTTCCTTCTTTCTTGGCGCCTGAATAAAATGACAAACAAGAGAATTGCTTTTGTCGCCTTCTCGAAAGGAATTATTAAAGCAAACAAATTTGCTCTTCTTTACGACATAAACACTTCGAAAAACCCGCCTTTTCCCCACGAAAGTTACGAAGAATTTTTGCTGGATAACTTCAGCGAGGAAGAATGTAAAGCAGAGTTCCGCGTGCAGAAAAGCGATTTACCAGTGTTGGCAGATGCCCTTGGAATCCCAGATGATTTCTGCTGTCCACAGAGGAGTGTTGTTGGAGGAATGGAAGGTCTTTGTATGTTGCTAAAGCGCCTGGCCTATCCTTGTCGGTATAGCGACATGATTCCCAGATTTGGTCGGTCTGTTCCCGAAATCAGCATGATGACCAACGTGGTGCTCGATTGGATTTACGAGGAACACGGCCATCACCTTACTGATTTCAACCAGCCCTTCCTGTCCCGTGCCTCTCTGCAGACATGCAGAAGTGATCCATGACAAGGGCGCTGCTTTACAAAACTGCTGGGGTTTCATCGATGGAACTGTCCACCCCATTTGTCGACCAGGTGAAAATCAAAGAATCCTTTACAATGGGCATCAACAAGTACATTCCCTGAAGTTCCAATCCATTGTGACTCCAAATGGTCTGATAGCAAACTTGTTTGGCCCAGTGGGTGAGTGGAGTCAAGAAATGAGTATTTATTACGTATATTAGGGTCTCCCTACACTCAAACACCCGGGGGGGGGGGATTTCTTCAACTAGGCAGCCAAAAAATTGAACCCCACCCCCTCTCAACCCCCCCCCCATCATAATAAATGAACTTCCCCAATGACCCATTTACAGTGTTCTCATAGCATCTTCAATGTTTATATTTTTAGAGGGAAGGAAGCATGACAGTGGGATGCTGGCTGATTCGGGTGTCTACAATGACTTGGCAAGAGTCTCATTTGATCCAGCTGGAAACCCATTATGCATTTATGGAGACCCAGCTTATCCACTGAGACTACATCTTCAAGGCCCATTTAAAAATGGTGTGTTAACACCACAGATGCAAGATTTCAACAAGTCGATGAGTGAGGTCCGTACTTCAGTGGTGTGGTTCTTTGGCGACATTGTAGAGTATTTCAAGGGTTATGTTTCATCACACTATTTTTTGTCCATCATTTTCTTCAAGTAAGGATCCCATAAGCTGTGCTTGCTGCCTCTGGGATTCCAAAAACATGTTATGCATCTGCTGCATTTGTTGCTGAACTTGTTGCTGGTGTTGTTGTTGTTGGTTCTGCTGATGCTGCTGTTGCTGTAGCATGGTGAACATCTGCTGTTGTTGTTGCTGCTGTTGCACTACAATTGACTGTTCTTCTTTTTTGGCAACAAGTTTTTCTCTTTTCATTTGAAACTCCAGCTCACTATAATAAAAACTGGACTGTATCACTGCCACTCCTCCTCTGTTTACATTTCTTGGGTGCCGAATCCTCTGAATCGGATTTCCTCTTCAGGGTTGAGCCAAGTGTCTCCATCGACATTCTTCTCATTTCCACTGCAGTTTGTTTATCATTTTCAATTTTTCTGGCTTTATTTTGATTTTCGATGTGAAAATCTTGCTCAGCTGATTCCCATTTTTCTCCAATATCCTCAAGAGCTAAATCTAGCTCAGAGTCCTCAGGGGAAATACCAGTTGCTTTCTCAATGTCACGTCTTCTTTTCTTTGCTTTCTTATCAAGAATGGTGAAGCGATCTCTAACAGCTCTCTGTGAAACCTGGAACCCTGGATGAGTATTAAGATTATTGGAAATTTGGGTCCATGCTGATCCACGCTCTTTTGAACCAGCTTTGTGTTTAAATGGCTCACAAAGAAGAATTTCCTGAGCAAGCAAGAGATCTTTTTCTTCTGTCCACTCCATCTGTGAATTATGATTGAATGAGGTAACTAGATGAGATTCTGATAACAACATTATATGGTTGATAAATAATTGTGTGCAACTTGATATTTTAATTTATGAGATGAGTGAGTTATAAAACTACCCTGTGCATAAAAACTTTGCAGGAATCACAGCCTTTGTCCGTACAGACAAGGCAGATGCATGTACAATATGGGCTTTTTTAGTGCTCAATACATATACAAACTAGCACTTGCTATCAACACTTATTTTGATAATAAATAAATGTCAGGTGAGCAGTTACCGGAACACAGTTACAGCTCAGTTTGTAAAATACAGTACATACAGTCGACTGCAAAAGCATGGAAACTTTGACCACGGCACAGTTTGAGCGGTAAACATTTGTTATTGTACACAATTTTACCCGCGTTGAGATAGGCTTGCTGCGATGAGATTATAACATGAGGTAAGAAAGAACCGAAAGAAATAAGACACTCGTATGTTTACCGGCTGTTCATACGAACCAGTAATACGCCAAAAAATGAAAGATACATTCGTTTTCCTTTGCTCCGCCGAATAAGCAATTCAGTTGTTAGCTGCCGAGTAAGCATATTGCAAGGGAGAGTCTTGAAGCCTCAAAATTTGTGTCAAAACCATTTTTTTGTCTTGAAATCAACCAACATAAATTAAACTAAGTCTTAGGGTGAACAGAAATACAAAAGCGAGCTTAATTTTACAAAAAAGAAGGAATAAATACTCACGTTCTCCTCTCGACGCAGAACTTGACGTTTTCACGTTGTCAACGTGGTGGCAGCGTCAGGTGACAACGTCAAGTACATGCGCAGTAGCGCCTTGAAGGAAATTTTTCTCTTCCGGTCGGCGTTGTCCAGCCGCCGACGTCTGTTGCTTAAGGTCCCTAATACTACTTGGTGCCCTGGATCTTGGTGGCATACAACTGTACACGGTTCATCAGTTGTTTGGCTGACATATATTTCACCATTGAATGCAGCTCTTTTATTGTGAGATCAGCATCTTTGGGGTGCTGCTTCAGGTAGATGTTTGCTTGGGATAGCAGCTGGTGCCTGTGCTTCATGTTTAGAGCCCAGTATGGGAAGCGAGCATGAGAAGCAAACCTCTAACAAAAGTGGCCACCAGTTTCTTTTTTCAGCATACTTCATCAGGTGCTTAAATGAGTCAGCCAAAGATACAGCCCTCTTTCGCCCTCTGTTAGTTGGGTCACCTTTTCCATAT
The DNA here is from genome assembly GCA_964036295.1 of Plumapathes pennacea. Classification (NCBI taxonomy): domain Eukaryota; kingdom Metazoa; phylum Cnidaria; class Anthozoa; order Antipatharia; family Myriopathidae; genus Plumapathes; species Plumapathes pennacea. Next base: position 7,807,338 of record OZ038472.1, on the reverse strand, counting down.
GGGAAGAGTGTGGGAAAAGCCATAGAAGCCAGGCCTGTGGTCTTGAACTCCTTGATGGAGTTTCCAGTGACTGATGGCCATTCTAATGGATCTTGTTCATCAACAGCTGATCTGATTGCATCCTGATTTGGCTTTTTGTGGAGTGGGAGAGGAAGGAAACTTCTTGAAACTTCATCTCCATCAGCATCCTCCTGTGTATCCTGTGTAGCCTGATAGAAGTGAAACGCATTCAGTTAAAAAACAAGACAGACTAGTATTGAAGCGAAGGCTGGATTAATCGTGGCCTCTGATTAGAATTAAGAGTGTGTCCATGGGAGGACCAGGCAGGGGTGGCACATGCCATCTCTCCGATTTGGATGAAACTTGGCCAGTTTGAAGGGGTTACCTCAAAACTACTTCAGCCCAAGTTACTCGAAATTTGAACAAAACGGGGGGGGAGTTGACCACCCCCCTTGTTTTCAGGACCAAAATCAAGAAAAATTACTAAAAAATGGCACTAAATGTAGACGGCTCTCCTGTGCACAGGATTTAATACATCTTCCTAATATTTTGCATCAGCAATGCTTAGTCCCTAATTAGTTGAATGTCAGGTCCTCAGTATTGTGTGTTAAATTACCTGTCAATCATGGCCTGTCAATCAACCACCATTCTGCACTCTTTTTTACTAAGTGATAAAACATGGATATTTGAGTCAAAATATCTCAAAAAACCCAACTCATCTGGCAAGGTAAAGCATATCACCTCAAAACCGACACTTTCTACTAACATAAACTGCAATAAAATTTTTGGGCACTCCTAATGTTTTTGCACAGCAGGTCAGCAAACCCAAGGCTGACCACAGGGTACCCACATCATGGAATGGGAATCAAACAATCTGTAATTGTGATGAATGGCGATGTGGGGCTTCAGAATTGAAAATTATTATTCAGGTTAGCACTGACTAAAATATATCTGTACTAAAATCAGAAAAAATAATCCTGAAACTCTACATAAAACAGGCAGTATAACACGTTTGCAATACTGAAAGGTCTCTTTGTTACAACTAAGCTGAGCTAGAGTGGTTGAAATAGATTGTAGCTGACAATAAATATACTCACAAGCTTATCATAGCCAAGTTGTGTAAGTAGCTGATCTCTCAGGCTCGGAGCCTTCAATGGTAAACAGTCATTCCAGATTAAATTATATTCAAAATATTTGACGATGAGCCTAGCCACATATTCTCCGAGTTTGTCAACAAATCAGACGTAGATAAACCCCTTTAGCTTCTTTCGCTCTGTTAGCGGTTCTAGTATAAATTTCCAAGCAAGTCAAATATCCTGATTTTTTTTCATTCTAAATTCTTCGAGATTCATGGGAAATTTAGGTAATCATATATCTAGGCATGGTCAGCGGTCTATACTAGAAGGCGTGCCACGGGTAACCCATAAGAGCCATAGAAAATGTAACAAAGAAACGTGCGTTTTAAATTAATCAATAAATTTCTTTTGAGATAAACAATACAATGTCCTAATCTAAACGAAGCTAAAATTATATGTGTGCAAAATAACGACTCGCGAGTGACTCGCTATAAGTAAACAAGGCTTAGCCTAAAGCTCTACTTGTTTTCTAATTTCGCGACGTCTGGTGATCTCCTCTGCCTCGGTGACAAAGTCCTCTTCCTGTTCTTCCTCTCTTGTGGTGGCTGTGGCTGCCTCAAGGCTGATTCTCCTACTGTGATATAGGGAAGATAGCCTGCTGAAATACCGCGCTACCTGATCAGGGGTGAGCCATTCGTTCTGGCGGAAAAGCTTGTTCCCGTCAGGGCCTCGAGCAGATCTCATTTTGGCGGCAACATCGGCAGCATTTGCTTTATGGCCTGTCTCCTCGCCTTGCATGAAGATTTCCTTAAGATGACTTCGTACAACCTCAGGAAATCTTACGGCGCACTTGGATCTCTTCAGGCCCCATCCGCGCTCACTGGACACACACGCATCTGTCACTGGATTGGTCTCAGTAGTGGATGAGGAGGCCCCAGCCTGGACGTAGCCTCCGGATACTTGCCGGCATGTCTCAGCCCATTTCCGCCGGATGTTGTCGAAGGCTGACTCTCGCTCTGGCTCCCTCATGTGTTTTCCAGCATCCAGGTGTCTCTGTAAAGCACTGAATGATTGGTAGCGCTTAATACAGCCTTCCTCTGGACAACAGAACGCTGAGGCTTCTGTCTGATCAGTACTCGGCGGAGGAACTGTAGAAGTGCCAGGCTCTGAAGCAGGGGGTAGTGCTTGCACAACTCTGGTGCGGGCAGAAAATACCCCAGTCTCCACAGTAGGAGTGCTGAAGGAATGGATGGTCAGGACATTGGTTGGGCCTTGCGGGTTGCCAAAGCGAAGCAGCTGACTCTTGGTAAACACTTTTCCTGGACCGACTCTGTAAGCCTTCCAGACACGTAGTGATCCATCAGGTTGGAATAGATAGTTGTTTATCGCCTGAATGCCTGTCATTGAGTGCTTTACCATGGTCTGGCTGGCTGTGACTATCTTCACCACGGCCACATAACACCCCTTGACTCCTCCATGCGACTCGATGGCGCGCTTCATGTCACTGGCATCGTGGATGTCGTTGCCCTCATTGACAAATCGTCGCATGTGGCTCTTGAGAGCGGCGACCCGCCGGTCACAGATGTCCTTCCCGGCCTGGGGCTCGCTGAAGTCGTAGCGCCTGACGTTAATGCCAACGCGATTACCGAGACAGGGCAAGGACAAGATCAGATATGCACAATGGTAGCATCCAGCATTATCTGATCTCAAGAATGCTTCTGTGACATTTGGTCGCAAAACCTTTACTTCTCGGAGGCTGTGCTCTATGATCGATAGGACAGCGAACCAATTCTGCGTACAGTTGTCCACAGCATGAATGAAGCTTCTAGTCTAAAAATTAAAAAAAACCGTCGTTATAGGACAAGACGAATAATAAAATAAAATGATTAAAAGAAATACTACAAGTATATTTATGCCTACATAATATATATTTAGCGGCCATCTTTTTGGGCGACCATCATCTATTAAGCAGCCACTTGTCAGATCTTGTCAAAGTCCCAATATATGTATTCAACAACTCATTCATTGTAAATTCAAACCACTCATAAGCGGTCAACCTCTATTAAACAGCCAATTGTCAAGCTCCTGAGCGTGGCCCCTTAATAGAAGTTCCGCAATATCTTATAACAGCACAGTTAATCACCTCATTCTCTCCAGCTTTGTTCTTCATGATCAGAACGCTGACGTGCCAAGATTTGCCTTTCTTACCGAACCAGTCCCGCTGTGTTTCACGGAAACTGGCCGGCAGGAACTTCATGGCCCAGTCCATTACAATCAGCACTTGCTGGTTGCTAAGCTCATTAATGATGTTGCTCTTGGCAGCATCCTGATGCGCAGCGCGGACAATGTGAGCCTTCCACTCCTCAACCTTGGGGATGGCTGTTTCTATGTCATGCTGTATCTCTTCACGCTGATCATCTGAGCTGAAAGATAACAATGCAGCCGTATGATATAATCAAATAATTTTTTTTAGTATAAGTACTTTACGTAAACGGGTTCAACTAGTGTGCAATGTGTTTGTCACTAATGTAAGGTCTCCATTAAGGTAATGTGATCGCGCGTTTTGTGCGCAACATTTTTCGCGCATGAGTGTGGTTTTACCAACTCTGTCATTTTTGACAACTGTGAAAGTTACGAGATCTTTTATGTTTTTCATGAGATTTTTACATAAAGAAACACAGCAGAGTTCACTTTCGTGCATGTTCTGCGCCCCACATCATTTTTCGTGTTACAAACTATTACGTCAATCCAACATGACCGCCGTGAGATAAGGCGAATTTCGGAAACACACAGGAATAACTCAAAAATTAGTTCTGTGACCTACCCTGAAATTTTGGGTATAGGTTTCTTCGTGTAAAATTTGTATTTTGAAGAAAAAAGAAAAAAAAATGTGGACCACTTGTTTCGGAAATTGGGTTAAAGCTAGTACGCTTATATGTAAACTGTTGTTTTCGGACAGAAAGCGAGTGATATTCCAGCCACAATAACAGCTAAACGGAGTCCGTGATCCTCCTTAGTTTTATAAATTCAAATCTGGTACAGAAAAGGATTCTTTTTAGCAAATTTAAGCAAAATCTGTGCAGTAGGAATTACACGATCGCATTATTACCTTAAGCGGCCAGAAGGTACGGAGTGTGGCCGCTTTATAAAGGTTTCATCAATTACCCAATTTCAGACTCCCCCTCCCCCCCCCCACTACTACTACTACTACTACATGGCTGAACGCACTTGATTTTGCTGTGAAAGATTAACTTTCTATTGCTAAATGCGTACCTGTATGCTATGTCATCAGAAGACATTGCCACTTGAATATCGAGAAGCACATTCTTGCTCTCTTCACAGCGATCACACGCGATGTCATGAAGGTGATCGCATGCGCCATTGAACTCTGGTTCGGATGTGCTCAGTGCATACACACTACAGTGGTCTGTAGTGGGCTCGCAACTGCTGAGATGAATTCGGTAGTCTGTCTTAAGGTATTGTCTGCTGCTCTTTAGCTGACGCTTCAGTTGCTGCGCCTTTTGCTCGTTCAGACCTGAAATGAACATCCGAATAATGCAACATAATTAAAGGAAAAATTTCTATAGGAGATTGACATCAAAGAAGAAGACACTTATATAGCACACATTCTACACGGAGTATATTGAAATGTATTTTACAATCATGCATTCTTACCAAGTTTAGAGAGCTGAGTAACAGCTGCTTCTAAAGATGAGAAAGCCAACACCCTGTCGGTCTGCGTGGCATCTAAACCGGCGAGCGATTTTTTCTGCGATGCAGCACAAACCTGAAATTGATTCCACAGTCAGAATAGTGAACGCAGAATGTAAATTGGTAAAACTGTGGTGTGGTAAAATATTACTCATCCTAGTATGACTGACATCGTGTATGGCGGTATATGGGGCTGCAGTAAAGTTAACAAGAAAACAAAAAAAGACACCTAGCCTTTTGTGACTCTTGTTATCCTTGATCCATTCCTAAAGTAACATTATTTTGCAATATTACCTTAAGAATGTTAAACAGCGTTAATCTTCCGAGGGGCGTGAAATCCAGCTCTGCGCAGTACAGCTGATACAACTGGACCAGTCGAGAAGCAATCACCGTCCTTACAACATTTGGAATCTCTATTTCCTCACCAGTGGTCAACTTCAACTTCTTCGTGCCGTACGCTACATCTTGAAGAAATGAAGGGCTTGCGATGAAATCTAGAAAATGGTCTACCTTAGTTGGGTCCAGCAGACTCCGTTGTAGTTTTGGGGCATCGATAGCACGACCAGGACTGTTTTCAAATGCGTGCCGGCGTGCCTCATCTATACTCCACTTCGAGAGCCCAGGAATCATGGCTTGCAACTCTGACTTGGAGTAATCTCTCACGAATATAGAGAGGATCTGCCGTCTTGTATTCCACGATGACGCTTCTTCATACAGGCGAATAAGTGTGGCAAGTAATTCCTTCTCAGGGAGGTTCTCCGCTGCAACACTGCAGTACCCGTCAACAACCTGCTGGAACAACCATTTAGAGTTGCCAGGTGCGATTACGTCCAGTACGGCCTCTACGGCTTGGACTGCTTTACGCTTATAATAGCGCGATGTACGGGAAGAAATCTCTGAGACGTCAATTCCCAGCTGTGAGCGTACAGGGCTCACATTCCCTTTCACTCGTCTGAGGAACGTGTTCAGAAAATACAGCTGCTCTCTCATCTGTGGAGTCGGTTGCCACTCAAGAGATGTTTCTGCCTCTGGGTCCGAACTTTGACCAGAGAATAGCGTATCGGTTGTGCTGCTTTGACTGGATTCACTACGAGGTCTGTCGGTAAATCGCACACGGTGAACAAAAGGCATTGGGAGATCCTGTTATATAAAAATATAAGAAAGTAAACAAATGAATGTTAGTGACTTGTTTTATTTTATTTTTGTCCCTCAGCTGCTACTCTACCAACTGCGGCTAGTTGATTATTCCAGTGTTTATTTTGTCTGCTTTATGCTTTTTTAGAGCTTCAAATGTTTTTTGTTAGGAAATAGTGGTCATGTCAGTAGATGAGTATGCCTACGTACCAAAGCATAATCATTCGAATCCGCTTGGGGTGGCTGAGGTACTACAGCTGCACCTAGTCCTGACTGTAGAGATTCTGTACTGCTATTGCTTCCTGTTTCCTCGATGTCAGATGCATTAGAAGGGGCTTTATCAGGTAACAGGGCAGGGGTATTGATTTCCTCCTGCGGAGCCGGTTGATTGAATGCTGCCTGGTGGTCATTTCGGCAAGCTCTGCAGATACCTGCCATCAAAAATCACCATAAATACACTATCTAAACACACGCAGGGATATGGTGCATCAGTAAACAGTAGAGCTAACCGTAAATGTTCGAATTGGCGCCCAGCTTCCAATAATCGCCCCCTTCAAACTAGCGCACCTCTCATACCTTGAAAAATTCAATGAGCGCTCCCTAGCCCAAAATAAGGCATTACCAAACATTAGTTTGTAGTGTATATTTTTTTACTAAAAACAATGTTATAGCTCCTCATTATTTACAAGGTATACCGTAACGTTAGATTTGCATATATTTTTATTATTTCCTAGATCAAATGAAATAAGTGCCCCGTTCATATAAGTGCCTCACTTTGAATAAGGGCCTATTCTCGACTCAAAATATTAAATTAGTCTTTTTTTATTCTAATGAAGCCAAAGGGAGGTCTAGCTGCTCGCAGGCTAATTTAGCTGATTCACTGCAGATGTTTCTTGTTATACTGATTTTAGTCGGCACAATCTGAGGTAAATACTGGTTCATTACAACCCCTAAATAAGGGATTAGTTAAGCACCTTAAATTTACAGAACGTTTGAATGTCTCAGGATGTCAAAACACGACTTACTGATCTTGGAGGCTAATTTTACAACTAATAGCATTGACCGGACATTTAATTCATTTACGTGTTTGCCAAAGTGCTTATTCATAAGATAAAGAGCGTAATAAGTCACATACCTGCACCAAGAGGAACTAAAACATTCCACTTTTGTTTGATTTCTTTGCTGAGTTTTAGATTTGCTCCCCTTTCTGGTTTCCTTTTGCTGCTCCCGTGCAAAGGGTGCTTACACTTGTTTAGCCTTTTCCAGTGCTTCCCAAACTCATCTCTGTGCTTAGGGCATATTGTTAATGAAGTACCGTCTTCATCAAAGAGTCCGGCTCTCGCGAGAATAAGCTCTTTCTCTGAGGCAACACAAGACTGCGCAACGCTAAGTTGCCGCAAGTGAGCCTTGACATTGCCGGTGCACTCATTCAATGGGAGGATTCTAGTGTGGCCCGGGTTTTTGAGCGAGAGACCACAACTGCTGTTTATAGTGAACGATGCGAATGAGCACGACAATTCCGATGAAGCCGACATCCTAATTTCTCCCAAGCTTAGCGCTTTGTAAATGTAATGAACCGAGTGGATGTAGAGAGAGAGAAACCAACTCGTCTCGAAGCGAGGAGCGCAGAAAATCGGTGGCCGGGCGTCGTGAGTCGAAACAATTACTTCAACTGAGTCTTGAACTGAATGCATTTATTAGACTAAAATCACCGGTTTATATATGCTCTTAGCTTAGGTAGCAGCACGTACATAAACTAGGATTGGCTAGTACATTTCCTGAGTTGTAAACAAGTTAATTAAGGTCAAAGCCACAACATGATTAAGGTCAGTAAGCTTTTCCGCGGCACAACTAATTACAAAGGTTAGCGAACGTGTGAAAGGGTTAAGCTGTTAGAACTCTACCTACCAACTGAGCAATCTGAGTCATCTATTATTTAGGCCGAGCACGTCCGAGCTACGCCTTTCCTGAGACTCCTGAGGTGTACATTCCAACATGGTGACTACACAAGTATCTAACAGCGTGTGCGGGAAGCTTACGCAGAAGTAACGTGATCATAAATATGCATGACCTAAGGTTCGCCCGAAAGGAACGCCACTCCTTAACGAAGCGAAACTCTCTGCATAAAAGCCAAAAGCGATACAAAACACCCAACGCTTTAGTTAGATACCAAGCATAGAACGCTTTAGAAAGATTTTTGTTGATACTACCCTTACACTCTCTCCCGCTGAGAGATGTAAAACATTAGCTGGCTTGCGTGACGGTTCTAGCCTGCTCGAAGGGAGGCCAAGCAGGCTAAACTAGGTTTAGCCCTCGCAAAAACAATTTAAAATAATTGAAAAGCAATGTCTTTATTGCTACATTGACTTAAATCCACCTCGGCTCTTTGAAGTTTACGTAAAAAGGAGCTGTCTTCCAGTACAGTCCGCTGACCATGTCTGGATCCTGTATAGGATTACATAAACTTCCCACGGATCTCCCAAGACTTTCGAACGAACAAAAATCACGATGTTTGACTTGCTTGGGAATACTAGAACCGCTAACAGCGCGAGAGAAGCTAAAGGAGGTTTATCTACGTCTGATCTGTTGACAAACTCGGAGAATATGTGGCAAGGCTCATCGTCAAATACATTGCAGGACATTTAGTCTGGAACGACTGTTTGCCTTCGAAGGCTCCGAGTCTGAGAGATCAGCTACTTACACAACTTGGCTATGATAAGCTTGTGAGTATATTTATTGTCAGCTGCAATCTATTGGAACCACTCTAGTTCAGCTTAGTTGTAATAAAGAGGGACATTTCAGTTTTGCAAACGTGTTATACTGCCTGTTTTATGTAGAGTTTCAGGGCTAAATATTTTTCTTTCTAATTTTAGCATATATATTGTTTAGTCAGTGCTAACCTGAATCATAATCATCGATTTTGAAGCACCACATCGCCATTCATCACAATTACAGACTGTTTTGATTCCCATTCGATGACGTGGGTACCCTGTGGTCAGCCTTGGGTTTGCTGACCTGCTGTGCAAAATCATTAGGAGTGCCCAAAAATTTTATTGCAGTTTATGTTAGTAGAAAGTGTTCGTTTTGAGGTGATATGCTTTTCTTTGCCAGATGAGTTGGGTTTTTTGAGATATTTTGACTCAAATATCCATGTTTTATCACTTAGTAAAAAAGAGTGCAAAATGGTGGTTGATTGACAGGCCATGATTGACAGGTAATTTAACACACAATGCTGAGACCCTGACATTCAACTAATGTGGGACTAAGAATTGTTGATACAAAATATTAGGAAGATGTATTAAATCCTGTGCACAGGAGAGCCGTCTACATTTAGTGCCATTTTTTAGTGATTATTCTTGATTTTGGTCCTGAAAACAAGGGGGGGTGGTCAACTCCCCCCCGTTTTGTTCAAATTTCGAGTAACTTGGGCTGAAGTAGTTTTGAGGTAATCCCTTCAAACTGGCCAAGTTTCATCCAAATCGGAGAGATGGCATGTGCCACCCCTGCCTGGTCCTCCCATGGACACACTCTTAAGTGTTCGAAGTCAAACTGTCAAAATCGATGCATAAAAAGTCTGCTGTTTGACAAGTACAGTAATTTCATTATATGATATGTAGGTTATACTAGAAATACGATAATCGCAGATACCCCCTCACTCCGTCCTGCACTAGCATATATTAGAAGTTTCGACGCAAAAAAATAAACAAAGAAGTAATGTGTCTATAGGATTTTATACGGCCTTTGACGTAACCAGCTTGTTGTAGTTGATGGAGCAAGCGTGTTAAAATAGCGTTTTACTACTTGTACTATACCAAGTGCTGAACACTTAAAGGAGAAAAAGAGTGGTCTGAATTATAGTAACTTTGTGTCACTAGTGGTTTACTAATTTTGCACAGCAAAATATATTTAAATTTCGCAAATCATATTTTTGCGTTATATAAGCTTCATCAAGTGCTCCTGCCTGGTACGAAAACCCAAAACCTTGTAGGAAAAAGTAGGAAGGTGGTCTCCAACCAAAAGCATGCAGGAGCACAATCTTTTGGAGGATAAGGGAATAATAACTATCATGAACTTAATACAGGTAAACAGCCCTTTCACTCCCAAGCCTGAATGCAGAATCTCTCAGCTTTTTCAAAATACATTATATAAAATAAATTATGTAGTGAGAAATGACAGTTTAGTCAGCATTCACTTAAGAGTGCGTCCACCATAGGACCAGGCAGTGGTGATACATGCCATCTCACCGATTTCAATGAAACTTGGCACAATTAACAGGTTCAACTAAATACTTAATAAGGCAAAGTGGTTGGGCTTTGCAACTTTTCCTTTGGAAGATAGACCACCCCCCATGGTTTTTTACCCAAAAATCATAAAAATCGCAATAAAAAAGCACAAGAACAAGACACCCCGTCTGCCCTCAGAATACACTGGATTTTATTGTTATTTCATATGATTAAAAAGTGTTCCTCTTTCAGTTCACAACCGTAGTTTCAAGTCGTTTGGAGCAATAAGTGTCAATTAGGAGCTGTCAGTATGTACCCTTGTCACGCAAGTTTCCGGAATCAGGCAAAAATGCTCAACTTCCGATCCAAATATCTCCAATGCGCAACCTTCTTTTTCAAAACTAATTACAACACGATTAAGACCAGTCCTTGGACTTATAATATCAACAATAAAATTTTTGGCATCTGTTATTTTCTTGCGACAACAGCTGAGTAATCCACGTGACCGGCGACGGGCGCCAAAACAGAAAAGGCCCAAATCCAGTCAAATAAAACATTACGGGAGCCGATCTTTAAACACATTTTGTAAATTAGAGGCTTAAAACTATATGTGAATAATATTTATGGCAGTTAAATCTAGCTGACAGCAATAACCGTCTTTATATCCATTGATGTAAACAGGAATGATGCCCAAATTTCCATTCTTACACTCTACATAGACCAGTGAATGGTCTGCAAAGCTTCTTATCGTTACATATAAATCCTGGACATCATCTTGTAATATTTAGATCCTTTTGTAACCCTGCTGATCTGTCAGGGCCCACGTACGACACACGACATCTATTCGCCTTTCGATTATGTAGCGTCAAGTACAACCCGAGTCGTATTTCTCCCTAAAATTAAGGTTTTACCTGACTGATAGAATCCTGAGCTCACCCAAAATGACCATCCGTTTCATTTGCCGTCAAATAAACATTGAATTTGTCGACGTAGTGACATCAGTATGCAAATAAACACCGGAACGCACCGAATACGTGGCGCCAGTACCTTGGTCAGCGGTAACAAAGTGCCGGATGTAAATTATTTTAAGTTATTTTGGTTTTTGGGAAAGTGTCTTTTCTGTGCATAGCTAAATGTGCCGACATTAAATGCAAAAGACACACCTGGCTTATAATACAGGAGCTTAAAATTTTGGGTTGACAGGAGGCATCAGATATGGAAAAAATACTACAATTTTTATACCAAAGAATTTAAAAGCGTAGCTTATCTTTTTCAACTGGAATTATGAAATGTACATTATTGTGCGTAACTGACTAGCATTCAATACTGAATTAAGGTAGGACTATGGATAGTGTATAGTAGGGTTGGAATTGCATGCTAAGTTAGAGTTCCAGCTCTCTTCGGATTTTAAGCCTGGTGGTGATGTCTTCTGCCTCCGCAACGTAGTCCTCCTCCTCATCTTGAGCTGGACTTACATCAGCCTGGTCCATAGCTAGCCGGCCAGTCTTATAGAGCACAGAGAGTCTGCTAAAATGCCGGGATATTTGGTCAGCAGCGAGCCACTCGTCTTTGTTGAAGACTTTTCTGCCACTTTCATCGCGCAGAGTCCTCATCTTGCTGCACACATCTACTGCACTTGCCTTTCGTCCTGTCTCCTCGCCTTCCAAGATATTTTTCAGGTGCGTCTTGACCTTCTCTGAGAAACGGACTGCTCTTCGAGATGTTTTTAGAGCCCATCCCTTTGAAGCCTGGTGATCGGGTTCAGTGGTGGCTATTTGTGGGAGCGAACCAATTTCCCTTTGAATGTAGCTCCCAGAGACCTCTTTGCACGTCTCGGCCCACTTTCTCTTGATATTGTCATAGGTTGTTTCCCTTTCTAACCTTACAAGGTGTTTGCCCATTTTTGGAGGCTTGAAAAAAATTGGTAGGTCTTTGTGCACCCTTCTTCGGGGCAGGAGAAACATCTTCTTAGCTCCGTCTGCTGCTGGCTCTGCTTCTACTGGTTCTAATATACCAGGCTGAGGTTGATGGAAGACACCTTCCCTGGTCGTACACCTCACAGCGCCAGCCTCCACTCGCAGTTGACCAAACGCCTGCAGGACACAAAGGTTTGTGGGCCCCTGAGGTGTGCCCAAACCTTTCACTCGAGTTGGTGTAAAGTGCTTCCCAGGACCCACATCATATGCCTTCCACACTCGCAGACTGCCAGAATCAAAACTAAAGTTGTTCAGAGCCTGTATCCCGGTCATTGTGTGTTTCGTCATGGTCTGGCTGGACTCCTGAACCTTTACTACTGCTGCTTGGCACCCTTTGACCCTGCCATAGGACTCAATTGCAGCCTTCATGTCATCAGCACTCTTGATGTTGTTACCCTCGTTAATGTAGCGTCGCATATGGCTTTTAACAGTGGCAATTCGTCTGTCACAGACATCTTTTCCAGCTTGTGGATCACTGAAGTCATATCTGGCAATGCGGATGCCCGCGCGCTCTCCAAGGCTGGGAAGTGACAAAATCAGGTATGCGCAGTGATAACACCCAGCATTGTCTGATCGGAGAAACGCTTCCTGCAGGTTTGGGTTGGCCGTTTTCGGTGATGTGAGTGTGTGCTCTAAGATTGAAGCTACTGCAAACCAGTTTTGCGTGCACTGTTTGAACAAATGGATGTAGTTCCTAGCCTGAAATTGAACGGTAAACAAGCAATTCAGACACAGCTTCAAAATAACTATGGCAATAGTTAAATGTAATGGGTGGTCCAAGGAAAATGACCACCCTGAGGTAAGGGAGGGAGGTGGTGAACTGACCTCCCCTGGAGTGTATAAATTTCCCTAACCTTGAATATCCAACATTTTAATAAAACCCATGCCCTGGGATTCCGACTTTACTTTGAATAAATTCGAACCTAAAGCCCCTGCTAATAAGTGTTTCAAAACAGTTTGCCAGAGATATGTTTTCTTTTGTGTTTACCTCAATGCCGTCATTATCGCTGTTCATCACCGCAACAGTCACGTGCCATGATTTGCCCTTCTTTCCAAACCAGTCCCTCTGCGTTTCTCTAAAACTGGCTGGTAAGAATTTCATGGCCCAATCCATTATTAGTAGGACCTGGCCTGACGTCAAGTTGTTGATGACGTCACGCTTTGCAGCATCCTGGTGAACTGCTCGAATGACGTGAGCTTTCCATTCATCCAGTTTAGGGACAGCGGTGTCAACGTCATATTCTGTTTCTTCTTGCTGATCTTCACCACTTTAGAAAAAAATCGTTCACTATTAGGCACTATAAAGTAAAAAATAATGATGATAACGATGATAAATTTAACGATGGTGATAATGATGATGATACGACGACAGCAACGTTGGGGACGACGACAATGATAATGATGATGATGATGAAGATTGTGGTGGTGATATCAAAAACTATACAAAGGCCTCTTCTGAAAGTGCCCCCAATCTAGTCAAAAATGTGTTACTCGTACCACTTACCTATACATGACGGCAGGGGAAGACAACGCCACTTGAAGGTCTACCAGAGCGTTTCGATAGTCCTCGCAGCGGTCACAGATTATGCTATGTTCATGGTCACAGCGCCCATGGAATTCTGGCTCTTCGGTGCTTAGTGCATGTACACTGCAGTGATCTGCACACGGATCGGCTCTGGAAACGTGGATTTTGTAGTCCGTTTTTAAGTAATTCTTCGCGGACTTTAGACGGGATCGAACGTCTCTTGCGGTTTGATCGTCCAAGCCTGGACATCGAGACAATCATACAGTGTCAGTGGCTGTAATTTTAGTATTAGTTCAGCTTGTACGCAAATCCTATATTCAACATCCATCTAATTAACAAAATAATCAAAGGTGAACTCTTGTTGGCAGTTGGCAGACGAGGAGTGCTAGCTTTGAGGCTACTATCACAGCCAATATAAATAGAAAGTGAGCCTTTTATAGTTGTCTTAGTAAAAACTAACTACCATAGAAACGAAAATGTATTTCTATTTATTACGTAATAAATAGCGGTGAGTGGCTCAGCCAGTCAGATGGCAGAATTTGTAATGAAATAGTTTTTTTCTAAAGTAAATTAGTACATACCTAATGCACAAAGTTTGCTTGTTGCTTCATCTAGAGCTGTGAAAGCCATAACTCCATCAGTTTGAATACTGTCCAATCCAGCCAGCGACTTCTTTCTAGATGCGGCACATATATAGGGGAACGACAGAAAGTCTTTCTCTTAGAACGTTAGAGCATAGGTATAATTATGACATATATCTAACTGCAAAAAGTCGTTTTCTTTAAACAAATGGTCTGAGCAACAGCGCCCTTTATATGGAAGGTGTGTGGTAGGCACGATAAAGGAGAACACTAACAATAATCTTCAATTAAGTACAAGTTGACTCAGTACATTCCTGGGGCATTGAGCAAGAACCACCATGTTGTCCACCTGGTCTGGGTGAAGGTCAGCATTGTTTCGTTTCGAGACTGAGATTATGATCGCTTTGGTGCAGATATCAACGAGGGCTTTCTAAAACACAGGCAATTACAAAATTTGTTCTAAATATTTTTTAGCTAATTCTAAAACCTCCCCTCATATACCTCTTTGAGAAATGAATTTTAATGAAATTAGAACCTTATCTCGGACTAAAAGTCAGACTGACCAAGAGAAGTTGAGGCTTGCGACGTCATAAAAGTATAATGCCTACAATATGTCATGCTAAATGCATTTTCTCTTACCTTGAGGATGTTGAACAGTGTCGATCGTGCAATCGGTTTAAATCCAGACTCAGCACAGTAGGACTGGTACAGATGTATTAGTCTGGACGCTATGACAGTCCTCACGACGTTAGGAATATCGATTTTCGCACCATCAGAGAGTTTTAGGGTCTTGGTACCATAGGCTACATCTTGGAGGAATGAAGGGCTAGAAATAAAATCCAGAAAGCGATAAAAGCGAGCCTATACTATATCATTATGTTGTCGTGCCAACTTTTATACTGTTTCTTGCCATTAGGCCTATTTCAAACGTTAAACTTCACATGCGTCGAATACAATGCAAATGAGCAAAATCTAGGGTTTCAGCTAATTTACATTGTATTTCACCCATGTAAAGTTCGATGTTTAAAACAGGTTTAAATGACGGCATATTTTTGATGACAGGAAGAAAAAAGTCAGACAAGAAAATGGGATCATGGCTTGAATTCATAATTACCGAGCAATAAGTTGACTCCCCCCCCTTGCGTGAAGAATGATCTTACAAGGAAGAAGAATAATTTCTTCGCGCACTATTCGTGGAACAACCAAAGAACATCTTAAAAAGACTTACAGGTGTGCACATGCTAAGAGACTACTTGCTAAGTAAATTTGGTCATTGCTGACAAAGTTTCCATTGTGCAACTTCAATACTGTAACGTGGGTTATGTTCACCTTTTTGAGATTGCACTGCATTTTAAGTTGTTTGAAAAACTGTGGTAAATAATCCCGAAGTAAATTTTGAAAGATACGGGTGTACAACGGATTGTGAATGAACTGTCAACTTCGTAAGGTACATTTATTCCCACAAAAAATAAATTTATAAATTTATAATAATAATAATAATAATAATAATAATAATAATAATAATAATAATAATAATTGAAGAAGTAACGCTGCTCAAATCCCGCCTTTTTGTCATATTTTTTAAAAGTGCCACGTTATGAATGTTTTTGTCGTTGTTTCAACACGATTCATTGGACTTTTATCGTATCGTTTGCGGATCCTTTCACGACTGGGGATCATTTACCGGCCTGGTACAGAACTTTTTTATGTCATCGATAGAAATATCAAACATACCTCCAAGAAGCTTCCAGGATCACTTGACGCACACGGTCCTGGGGAGAGGGACTCGGGTACTGGAATATCAGCGATAGCGGGCTGGACTTCTTGTGGCTGCTCACCTCGCACAGCGGCCAGGTGATCATTACGACAAGTTTTGCGCGTTCCTGCAAAAAGTTTCCATTATCATATATCTTTTCGATAATTCAACAAGTTGTTTGGAAAGGAGATAACATTAAACTAACACGCAGTAACAAGAGTAGGCTCACCTGCTCCAACTGGAATGAGTACGTTCCATCTTGCCATTGTTTCCTTGCACATTTCTAAATTCGCTCCTCTCTCTGGTTTACCCTTCCGATTTCCATGAAGTGGGTGCACGCACTTTCTCCCTGGCCTCCACATTAATCCAAGTTCAGCGCGGTGTCTTGGGCAGATCGTCATATCAGCACCATCATCGTCGAAGTTACCAGTGCGGGCAAGAATCAATTCCTTCTCCGTAGAAATACTACTCTGGGACACTTTGATTTGTCTCAGGTGAGATTTTATATCTTTTAGGCAAGAACTCAATGGGAAAAATTCTTTGATTCCCGGATAGCGCGAGGAAATGTCACACTTGTTACTCGAAAAAGATGTAAACGAGCACGAGAGGGCCGCCATACAAGCTGATATCAAACTGGAACGGACCGAAATTTATAGATGAAGGAGCAGAACCTCGATGAGAGCGATAATATTTACTGGACGAAACACTTCAGTATTGGAACTCAAAACCTAACTGACTAACACTAGTTCTGCGCTATATTTATACAACGAAGTTACTAAGTATAGACAGTGATTCATTAAAGGGAAGGGCATATCCGGTACGAAAATCTCCACCTAATAATTACGTAAATAGAATGAACTAGCAAACTAAATAAAGGGTGTAACTAAATACGTCAGCAGGGCGCATTTAGCGTGTTGACAGCTGCGGTGATAACGTCACGCAGCACAGTACAAACAAAGTTTGTACTAATTACATTACGCCAAAAAGCATCAAGGCTGTTGGTTTTAAAATGGAAACAACAATTAAGGTTTCAACGCAATGCTCACTTAGATCAGTGAAAATTTACTGCAAGCGATTTATCACTTCATGCAGCAGTGTAATTTATCGCTCGCCAAGGTCCTGGGCTCGTGTTCCGTCACGCATTTAGTGCGTTCCGGTGTTTATTTGTATACAGATGCCACTAAGTCGACAAATTCAATGTTTATTTGACGGCAAATGAAACGGATGGTCATTTTGGGTGAGCTCAGGATTCTATCAGTCAGGTAAAACCTTAATTTTAGGGAGAAATACGACTCGGGTTGTACTTGACGCTACATAATCGAAAGGCGAATAAACGTCGTGTGTCGTACGTGGGCCCTGACAGATCAGCAGGGTTACAAAAGGATCTAAATATTACAAGATGATGTCCAGGATTTATATGTAACGATAAGAAGCTTTGCAGACCATTCACTGGTCTATGTAGAGTGTAAGAATGGAAATTTGGGCATCATTCCTGTTTACATCAATGGATATAAAGACGGTTATTGCTGTCAGCTAGATTTAACTGCCATAAATATTATTCACATATAGTTTTAAGCCTCTAATTTACAAAATGTGTTTAAAGATCGGCTCCCGTAATGTTGTAATCGGCCTTTTCTGTTTTTGGCGCCCGTCGCCGGTCACATGGTTTAATCGGCAGTTGTCGCAAGAAAATAACAGATGCCGAAAATTTTATTGTTGATATTATAAGTCCAAGGACTGGTCTTAATCGTGTTGTAATTAGTTTTGAAAAAGAAGGTTGCGCATTGGAGATATGCGGAAGTTGAGCATTTTTGCCTGATTCCGGAAACTTGCGTGACAAGGGTACATACTGACAGCTCCTAATTGACACTTATTGCTCCAAACGACTTGAAACTACGGTTGTGAACTGAAAGAGGAACACTTTTTAATCATATGAAATAACAATAAAATCCAGTGTATTCTGAGGGCAGACGGGGTGTCTTGTTCTTGTCACGCCGGGCTGGGAGCGATGTAAATCACGCCATTTCAGATGTATGCGCCAGCGAGCAAAGATCAGCGGAAATCGCAGAATAAGTTAATTTCAAGATGGCGGAGCTTATCGTTGAGATACACAATGTGGTTAATCGCTTCATTAAACAGGAGAGAAACAGCTTTCGCAACTGAAGTAGGTTCTGAGGTTTTGCAGCTGTCGAGGGCAGTGGTAAAAAATCATTCTTTGGCCGCCGAGGAAGCATTTAAATACCATTTATCCCAGCCTTCATGAATGGTATCTCGCGCCATTGGATTTTGGACAAGACAATTTTAAGGCGAATGAAGAGGAAAGCCTCCAGCTCGCGTCCATGGACTGTATGTTTTTCCTGGAATTTTCCTATGGAAATGTTTGAATGCTTCAAACAAGCTATTTTGAGTGCAGAAGGTGGTGGCGTGGTTGTAAAGTGTACTCCGAATATTCAAGAAATCCACGTGTACTCCGAAGAGAAGTGTGTTGCGTTTTTTTATTGCTTCACAAACAAGTACAAGAAAACGCTAGATTTTAACGGAACCTTCCTAAAAGAGGAGAGGGACAGGTCATACAGCAAGATCATTGTCAACAAAGATAATCCTGTGGAATTTAGGTATTCAAAGAAACTTGAGCTCTTGAGATTCCAAACCAGATATGGCCATTATAACAGAATGGGAATACCTCAGCACACAATATGAACAGGCCATGTGAAACTGCTCATACTCTGTCTGGGGATGAAAAGGATCTGAACAATATAGTTTCATCTGTATGCATAGCATGTGCAATAATTTATTGAGGATCTTTCATGCTGTTGAAATATACAAAGTTTTTGTCACTGTCAAGTATGGGCAAAGTTCTGAAGTATTTTGATATGCTATAATCTGATATTGCAGAGAAGAATTCCAACATAAAACGAAAGTGACGTCCGGTAAGCATTTTAAATTTTACATTACATAGTCTCAAGTTTTGTTTAGCAAGCTCAGCAAATACTAAACAAAGCAACACAGAGACCAGCTTGCAATTTCCCACTTTCAAAATTATTTTGCCAAAATTACTACATTCTGACAAATTAATAATTTCACACTGTTTTCTGGTCCATGTTGTTGCTACAAGGTTAGAAATATATGTGTGTCAGTGTGTGTGTGGTTGACATATGAATTGAACTGATATTTCAAAGAAGCCAAACTTTATTGGCCACAATGTTGTTACAACTGTTCTGCTAAATAAGAATATTCTAAAAATAAATATCAATGTTGATGTTTACAAACTATTTCTATGCACAAGCAAATGACATGTACACTAACTGTGAAAAAATTGAGTCATTGTAATCACTCATTTTTGTTGAAGTAAATGATTTATTGGACTTAATTAAATCTTTTTACATGAATACAAAGTTGAATGTCAAATGAATAGTAGTTGAATACTGAAGACTACTAAATTGAACATTCCCTATATGGAACGAGTCACGTACCTTAATGTTCACTAGCTTGTAACACTAAGAAGATTGCAAATATATGGGTCCAAAACCCCTCTTTTAGCACTCCTTTCTACACTCTGGTACAACTGAGATGAGCACAGGGAACATTTTTCAGCACTGCACTCCTTGTCTAAGCCACAGTAGCAAACATCTGGTTGCTCAATTTCTTTAGGAACATACACATCAGCACTCTTGTGATATACAAAACTTGCAGGGTCATGTTGCCTTAACCAAACAGTTGCAATAAAGTCATGTCTGAAAACAAGGTTCCACCTTGTTGACAAGGTTGCATGCTTTGCATACTGGCTGATGTGCACATGTTTGGCCTCCTTCCCCTGCATGGTATTGACACCTAAACCCACACAAAGTTTCCTATACAGAATGTCTGTGTGATAAGGAATGGCATGACCAATTGTCCACACTGTTGGGGTTACAGTGTCTAACAGGAGAGAATATGCATTGAAATACCTCTTGCAAGAGTCTTTCATTTCCTGCAAAACACCCTCACTTATGGTGACACGACTAAACCGACTGATAGCATCTCTTAGCTGAAGGCCAATGAATGCAAATGTACAAATTTGAAGCTGTTGCTGAGGACTGTGATCCTCACGAGAAATTGCCTTCAGAATAGATGTGAACTTGTGGCACATCTTTTTTGTTTCTTTTCCTGTAAACCTGTAGGAAAGGGCTCCCTTCCTTCCCTGGGAACACCACTTTTTTACCTTTTTGTACAATCTAGAAGCCCCAATTTCCCTTAAAGTGGTAAGATGGGAGGCTAGAGCACAATTGGGTTCTTTGCTAGGATCAGTGCAATTGGGAGGGAGCTTGCTCATGTCATTGGCATGGACAAGCATGAGCCCATGTAATTGCTGCCACGCATTGTTGGAATTATGCAAAGGCTCAGCAAAAATCTTGTCAATCAGGGGACCCAAAAGGGGAGTTCTTTCTTGCCGGGAGTTTAGACTTCTTATATAAGTTAACAACTTAGTTCTTTTAGTAGACTCGGCAAGTCTTGTTTGGTCCAAATCATTTTTTTTGCTTCCACCTTGGTCACTACCTGAAGCCTTTCCTCATACACCCATGGCTTCCACGTGCATTCTTCAGATTGACCCAAACTAGCATTAACCTTAAACTTGTTCTCATTGCTAACATTGCCAAATGGAGAAAAGTAGAAAGCAGAGTTTCCTAGTTCCCCGCTAAATGTGGAAGCCCACTTCATGTCAGAGGGGACCAATTCAAATGAAAACTTAGCTGAAGCTTTGCTAACTGGTAGGTAAAATCTCTTTCCCTCAATAGAAGCGATATCCGAAACAAGCTTTTGTGCATAGCGCCGCATTGAGATGTGACCTTCGTCACAATTTGCCCCAGCAAGAATAAAGTTGTCATTTTCACTTGCAATTTGCTGACCTACATTGAGAAATGACAAAAGCCAAGCTGTGGCCTCGTCGTCCTTTCCAAAGGGAGCCCCATCAGCTCCAAGAGCAACTCTTAAGTTATAGGGTTCAGATCCAAAATGAAGCAGGAATGGACTAGTTTGATCTAAGCAAACATACATATCAGCGAGATGTAACAGAAATGGTTGTAACTCTCTATATGACCCTTTTACAACTTTGTCTGCATCCAAATCATGGCAGAAATCCTTTATATCTTTAAGATTTCCAATGTCAATCTCATTGACGAAACCTATCAATTTATCATAGGGCACGATCTTTGGCAAACGAGTATTTGCCATTACCTTAAAGCTTGCCCTTCTCTTGCTAGTTTTGCTAACATCCATGGCAAGATTGAGCCGAATGCTTTTGTACTTCTCTTTACTTAACATTCCCTTACTGTAAAGCACCCTGATACTTCTAACTTTGTTTTCAAAGCTATTCTCAAAAGTAGGAATATTCTCTTTCACTACTTTAGGTATAACTTTAGTCATAATTTTTTTGGATAGAGTGAAATACTTCACCAACTGAGATGGTTTGGCTTCCTTGACTAAGGTCAACCACAGAGCATCCACTATTGGCCCTTTATTCTTACTTGTCCCACCATGGATTTCACCACAAGCATCAATGGTCTCCCTTCTTCGCCTTTGGCATGATCTTTTCGCTGCAGGAACTTCATATTCTTCAGAACTGGTTTCTGCTATGGATGTTGGGAACCTTTGTCTTTTCAAAAGTTTTCTTTTCATCACAGAACCCGTCTCGGTTAGTTGTTGTTTCATCATCTCCACATCATTTTGGATTCTTCTAATCTATGAAAAATTTGATACACAAGAGATAACTCACTCAATCGGTGTGGAACACAACTCGTGACTTGCATGCATGTAACCAGCATAACTTGAGTCAAGCGGTTTTGGCTATGGAATAATTTGGCCTGGTGTATCCATCACAAAATCGATGAATAAAATATTCAGATAAATGTATTACAATCTTGAATTAATTTGGACTCGTAAATCCAACTATTGTATTCCCTCTGAGCATGATGTATGAAACAAGCAAAAACTTGTCGATATTCATTACCTGGTTACCAAATATCTTGAACATTATAAAGTAAATTTCAGAAACCAAACCCCACAACTCTATTTGTGACAAATACCTTGTAATATATAAACATTCATAATAACATTGATGGTAAAGCTAATGGCATTTGCTTGTAATATGTTAATAAGAAAATACCTTTCTTTTCAGCTTCTTTAATTTTGAACTTTCAGACTTGTAAACTTGGGAGCTTTCGATAAATTCATTTTTGAGTAGTCTTCGTCTACGAGCAAGTTCGCCGATTGGAAATTTATCCCTCGCGGTGGCACTTGTGCTCCTTCCTCGGTTACGACCCTTCCTTCCCATTTGAGAAAGGGCCGCGATGTCAAATGTAAATCACGGTACCAATTTATGAAAGCTGAAGAAAAAGAGTCCACATTCAGCACATACAATCGACAACTACAATGCCTATCGGAGGTACCTATCGTTTTAAAATTTTAAAAGAGCTTGTATAAATCTTAGAATATCGATTTTCTTCCCGGTTCATCATTTTACGGCTTACGCCACATTACAGGAGAAAAAGACAAATTAGGAAGCTTGTACGTACCATATTCTTCTCAAAAAGGTCTCAAATAACAGCTTTATTCCTCCTCTCTCAAAATGGCTTCTTGTGTTGTTCACGTGATCTACAGCTATCCCAGAATTCAAAGAAAAGCCCGAATAAATTCGAAATAAATTTGAACAAATTAAAAATGGCGCCCTACGCCATCTTGGATGGAAAAACCGCTGCTTGAAATGGCCACATTTCTGAGCCCGTCAGCCCGGCGTGTGCTTTTTTATTGCGATTTTTATGATTTTTGGGTAAAAAACCATGGGGGGTGGTCTATCTTCCAAAGGAAAAGTTGCAAAGCCTAACCACTTTGCCTTATTAAGTATTTAGTTGAACCTGTTAATTGTGCCAAGTTTCATTGAAATCGGTGAGATTGCATGTATCACCACTGCCTGGTCCTATGGTGGACGCACTCTTAACCAAAAAGGTACAAAAAGCTATATATTTTCTATACTGTACAATACAGTACACTTTCAATGGAAGGAGAAAATTGAATTTGATCACTCTTAGGTGTGAAAGGGTTTAAACTTGTTGTTACAACATTGGTTACTGTCTACCTTGGTGCTGGCCTTACTCACATGTTGTTGCCACTTATATTACATAACTGTACTGAAGTTTTCCTTCATAAAAAGCAAACAACCCTCTAACAAATAAGTAAATAACAAAACCTTGTGTCAAAAAGGTACACATAGAAAAAAAATACTTGGCTCTGAGCATGTCATCCACTTGAGCACAATACAGTACCATTCCAAATTTTAAGAAAACATACAAATATACCGAAATTTTTTTGTGGCGTACTCAACAAAATATACAGAATATACAGGCCAATGTTTTTGAGAACATTTTCCTTTGGCATTCTTGTTGGACCAGACAATCGGGCCGTACATGTCAGCATTGAGTTCATTTTTGGCTCCTGACAATCTTACACTTTCATGATGTCAGTGACTTGGTATATGAGGATCCCTTAACAGCACAGCAGTTGACTTCTCAGCATGATTCCTTCACTTTAACATTTCCTTTAGCATGATCTTTGGAGATGAAAACACATGTTCAGGTTTTTGTCTTTGGTACATATTGTTGCAAATTCTAAAAAGTCACGCATCACTCAGATTTACTCGGTGGGTAACTGTTTCGCTTCTAAGCTCAAAATGCAAAGTCGCTCAACCTTTAAGAACCAAGTGTATGATTGGTGTAATGATAAATTTTTAGTTTAATCAGGTTTCATTTAAGCAAGGTGTCAAAAGCCAAGTTCTCTTTACTGTGGGATATATTTCTGGTGAGAAACTGGAAGTCTACCAAAAGTTCCACTCTTGTCCTTGCTTTCCATCTTAGTTTATTCTGCTCTCGACCCAACTAATGCCGCAAGCTCATTGGCAACGCCAGTCTAGTCTTTTTCTAAATTGCTGTTAGCAAAACAAACAAAGAATACACACACACATAGACAGACAACAAAATGATGGAGTTTTATCTTTTTGCTTTTTTGAAGTGACTTTTCAGCCGTAGGAACAAAAGGAGAGAAAGACAAGAATCAGACAAGGACCTCACACGATGTGTCTCAATTCAGTGTGAACGAATACACCGCACGCCGTATCACACTTCTAATTTGCTGTCAAGAAAAATTTGTGGACACAGATTATTTTTTATTTATTTTATTTATTACTAGAAATACGATAATCACAGATATCCCCTTGCTCTGGCCTGCATATATTGTTTTGGTAGCTCAACAACAGCAGCCTTTTGCTCTGCCTTTTACTAAAGCTTGTCTGCCTGTTGACTTTTCTTTCTTCTCACAATCATGTGCGCATAATTTATGACCTTTTGTTCCTCCGCTAGCAAGGTTTCGTCTAAGTCGTACTCCCTAAATCTGTCTTGCTCATACAAGCAAGCAAGTTCGTGTATTACCAATCTGTACTCTTCTGTCGTGACCTCTAGAGCGTGTAGCTGTTTCTCATTATATAAATCCCTACATTGTTCTAATGATTGAATGAAACCTTGTAATTTGTTACGCCTAATATCTGCCTCTCAAAGTTTAGTGTCTATGGCGTTCTGTAAGGCCTTCCTCATTAGCGTGATTCTTCGCTTCGGCGTATGTTCCAGTTCTTGATCAACTGCAGCTTGACTTGCTGTGAGAGGCTCAGCCATAATCTTCCTGACGACTCCGCTAGCTTTCTAAAACTGGTAAAATATGGCTTACCTCCAACTCCTTTGACTATGAACGAACAAACTTTTTACTGTCACGTTCCCAGCACCACTGACACGGGGTGTAGCGTGCCGAAGTTCGCCAGTTTAACCAATGCATACAGGTAGCAGACGGACAGCGAGATTTAAGCGGTTTAATTCAGGCTGGGCTGACTTCACCAGTACACAGATACGGTAAAAACTATAAAACAAATAATTACAGGAGTTTTAGGAATGGAAAATACGCTTCTTACAAATCCGAACGGATCAAAGGTTGACAGGTTATCACTCACGTTTGGTCTTGACTCCTGAACTACGAAACTCCAAAGAAAGCTCCTAAACTCCAGTAAAACTGCGATAGAACTCCAATGACTCCTGATAGTTGTGTGTTCTAACTACGACTGAATTGACTAAGGCTTTGTTCTAAATAACACACCTAAATTCCTAAAATTGTGCGGCCAGCAAAACGGATATAACGTAGTCAATTGAATCAATGCTCTCTTTTTTTTAACAAAACAATCAGTCTCTATAGATAAACGGTTCCTTTGTATGTAATCATGACAGTACACTTCCAGAAAACTGGTGGTGTTATCTTAATGAGTCGAAATACTGGTAAGCTAGTTCAAGGTCCAAGGGTACCATTAGAAAAGTTATGTTTAAATATTACTAGGATATCTAAAGATAGTAATTGCTGCGCTGATTTTGGTGTAATCTCGCAAAAAAATGTAGTTGGGAGAACATTGCTTATGCTGGATAGCAACTTATCTACTGGATATAGTTAAACATTGAACAACTGCAGCCTAATGTATTAATCCCGGCACAAATTTTCTATTTGAGAATGTCTGCCTTCTTACAAATTTAATATTTTCAACGATCACCAATTAATACGGTTTTAGAAAAAGACATTCTATGTGGATGGCTGTCCTTGAATTGGTGGACCAAATCTTCCAAGCATTTTAAAACAATGAAATCACAACAGGCATTCTTAATGATCTCGAGAAATCGTTTGACAATATTAATCACCAAATTCTACTAGACAAACTTGAATTTTATGGCTTCAGAGGAATACCCCTAATCTGGGTAAAGAGCTACCTAAGGAACAGACAGCAGTATGTTGACTTAGGGTGCGTTCCTTTGGTTGAATCCAAATCCGGATTATGAATCCTGAAATGGATTTTCTGTTCCTTTGGACAAATCCAAAAATGGATTTTAATCCTCGAAATCCAAGCAAGAAAAGGATTTCAAGGATTAAATCCTAATCCAGATTTCTTGGATTTCGGGTTTTCCGTTTCTTTGGGCACGGATTAGCAAAACGTCATACTGACCAGCGGTATTTTTTGTGGAGCAGACTCTTTGGTAACAGTTTACTGACGCCATCTTGCGAGGTTAGTATGAGATTTCTTCTGTTCGTTCATCACAACTTGCTTTAATATTTGCTTGCATGAATTACCCGTCAGAAATCAGAAATTAGTACGAGTCGATAGGCACTCTTCAACTGCACAATTGGTCTTTCTTCTGATATATCTCGACTCGCTCGTTTTGTAAGACAACTATCGATCTTCGGTTTTAATATTTGCAGGTATGTGGAACAACC
Organism: Plumapathes pennacea; assembly: GCA_964036295.1. Classification (NCBI taxonomy): domain Eukaryota; kingdom Metazoa; phylum Cnidaria; class Anthozoa; order Antipatharia; family Myriopathidae; genus Plumapathes; species Plumapathes pennacea. The sequence goes on along the minus strand of OZ038472.1, from coordinate 7,781,030 downwards.
AGCTATATACAACTGACTACAGTGTTATAAGCAATGACTCGTGGCAGCCGTTTGCACCAGAGTCTGCGCCCTCCACATCAACACAGGGTCCGAGCTGTTTATCTGCAGATGAACCAAGTTCCGCCGCTAGTTCAAATAGAAGAAAAAACTGGTCAAGAGCTGAGGTCCTTGCTCTGCTAGAAAGCTATAAGGAGAGAAGGCAAGAATTCAGAAATCCCAGGACAAGAAATAAGGACATATGGGAGATGATTAGTAACGATATGCAGCAGAATGGATTTCCAGATAACAACGGCAAGGACTGCGAAACAAAGTTCAAAAACTTAAAGCGTACCTATGTGAACACTGTAGATCATAACAACACTTCAGGTAATGAACGCAAAGTCTGTGCTTATTACGATGAGTTACACGACTTGTTTCACAAGGATGGTACAATCAATCCAGCCGCTCTTTGCAGTAATCGCCGAGGGCACACTCGCAATCAACCAATGCGAGACACCAGTTATTGTGAAACAAGTGAATCAACAACAGATGCTGATGACATTCCCCAGAATAAAGAAGTTCCCAGGAAGAAGAAAAAGGTTCAAACACCTCGCCAGAGAGAAACAGGTGAACTGGTGACATTATTCAAAGAATTTACAAAGTCCAGGGAAGAAAGTGAAAAAGAGAAAATGTTGAAACTGGAGCAAATGCACAGTGACAAAATGAATGTAATGGGTAGATTTTTGCAGGTATTTGAAAAATTCATGAATAAGGTGGATAAGGAATAATATTGTTTTTGGTTTTCAAGAAGTTCATTGTATTTTTGAGACATTTAAGATATTTCATTTCCCATTTGTTGACTGTTTACATTCCTGTTTGTTTATACATACATTCAAATGATTTTCTGAATGATTGCATCCATGTCATACTGTTATGTAACATCGTTGGTTAAAAAGTACTAATAAATGGTTTTCACTGCACTTATGCCATCTATACTCTATTTACAAACACAACAATACAGTACAAGTGGGAATCATCCAAAGAAGTATGTCTTTAATGCAGAAATACATGAATTATTTCACAAGGTTGACAATGTACAAACCCAGTTGCTGTTGCACATGAGCATGTGAGCTAATGTATTCTGGTGTTGGGCTAACAATAGAATCAACAGTTTTGTGCAAAGATAACATGTTACAGATATCAAGTATGAATTGTTGCTTGCCAGGAAAGGGTTGTGGTAGGTTTATGTGGTTGTACAACATTTTGCATAAACATTCACACCTCAAGAGAGAAAGTGAAAGTGAAGGTGAAGGGGAATTTTGCTACTCAAAAATCCCCATGGATTCCTTCCCCAGTTTAAGCTAGGTATCTCACTATTTCATTTCTTTTATCTGCCCCCTCTACCTCTGCTAGAAAAATATCATTATTTTGATCATCATGGCCATCATTACAGTCATTATCAAAAAAGTCACCGATATCATCTTCACTCAGGAGACAGATGTTGTGCAGCACACACGAGGCAACTACAATCTCAGGTACGTCCTCTATTCTACTAACGTCCATTTCAGTTTTCAGCTTTCGGAACCTCCCCTTCAGAAGTGCCAGTGACCTCTCCACGACCATTCTCGTTGAGCTGTGCACGAAATTGTACCTTTTTTGGCTTCTTGTTAGACGTCCATTGTCCTTAAAGGGAGTCAGAATCCAGGACTTTAGGGGATATGCAGCATCTCCGACTAAGTGTGTATTTCCAGGAAATAACTGCCTTGGGTCCGCTTCTGTATCGTGTTACAGTGGAGAATTTCTAAAGATTCTTGCATCGTGAACAGATCCCGGGTACCCGCAAAAGACATCCGTAAACTGCATGCTTCCATCACAAACGACTTGTAGTTGGACAGAGTGGAAGTCTTTGCGGTTGATGTACTGCTCCAAGTTTTCTCTGGGACCTTTAACGGGTATTTGGCAGCCATCAATGGCTCCCATGACGCCAGGAAACCCCCTCATTTCTTCAAATTTATCCCTTACTTCACGTGCGCGTTGGCCACATGGAAATTTGATGAATTGTCCGGACAAATGAAGTGCGATGGCCTTGCAAATTCTTCGGTAGATGCGATATGCACTCGACCTCGTAACGTCGAATCGATCAGCTACGGACCGAAGGCATTCGGGATTGCCCAGAACCCATAATGAAAGCAGAATCTGCTTTTGCAGCAGAACAGGTGGTCTCCCGCCGTGTGTCTGATGCTGTGGAATTTCTGGAAAGACATCAAGCAAACCATGCAAAAAATCCACCGTACCTCTTGACATGCGAAAGTGGCTCCGGAAATCCAATGCACTGTACATCGGAACGATTCTCTCGAAATACTTGCCAACACGCACTCGCTCTCTGTACGGCCTTTGTGCACCATCAGCAAGTAAAGCAAATAAGATTTCCTCACCGGCTTCTTCACAGGCTATTTGTTTCTCGATGTCGTCTTTGCATAATTCGTCAAGAATGAAAAATAACGCTGCCCTTTCCGCCGCCGCCATCTTGAAAGTGTATTGCCATGGTAACAAATCCATTTTTGGATTTGTGTTCCCGTGGTCTTCGGAATCCATGAAATCCACGATAAGAAATCCGTTTTTGGATTCGACGAAAGGAACGCACCCTTATATAACACTAAGTCATCATGCAAGAAAATAAACTGTGGGGTCCCACAAGGATCAGTGCTAGGGCCACTCTTAACACATAGTGATATATGGCAATAGTATGTTTTTATAGTATGTTTTTATATTATATTTTTTGAGGCTACAAAAATTTGTAATACAAGCAATAAGAATTGATTATTGTTGCAAGCTATTCAAAGAGTATCAATAAAATAAATCCATCAGGAACTGACTAAGCAAAAGGCTAAGTAGATGTAAAAGGCTGTTTCTGGAACAGTTTGAAAAAAAGTGCCTGAAAATGCCTAAAAAAAGTTTAAATTTGAAAAAATAGATCGTCAAAATCACTTTATTGGTTTTTTCACCCACATTTCAACCAAGATATTAAATTTTGGACACTCAAAAAAAATTGATTTTTTAGTTTAAAGGCTAATAAATTTTAGTTAAATATGGAGAATGATGCAATAAATGACGTCATGGATGAACCTGTTAAGTTAAAGAAGAAGAAAAATAATAAAGACTATTTTTGCATGCATAAAAAGTTTAAATACATTTGTAAGCTTTGCAAGGGGTCTCAAATTTGCATACATAACAAATGTAAACAAGGTTGTAGGGAATGTTTTGGAAGTTTGTTTTGCCCGCATGGTAGAAGGAAGTTTTATTGTAGAGATTGTGGAGGTAAAGGTTTTTGTATACATGACAAGCATAAGTATAGCTGTAAAATTTGTAAAGAAGAAAAGGGAGCGATAGTAAACAGTATTAATCTTTGAAACTTATAACCAACAAGACTAAAAAATTTTTTTATTTACTTAAAGTTTTGTATTTATAAAGTGAGAACTATGAAAATCGAAGACTTGAGAACTGAAGATTTAAGATTTACTGATTTTGAGACTAAGAAGAACAAGAAGGGCGAAGAATTTTACATTATGAAAGTTTATACGGAAAATGCCAACGGAAAAAGTAGATCAATAATTTTAGATAAAGATACGACTACTTTAGGTTTAAGAAAAGTTTTAGACGATTACGGTAAAGTAAATCGTTTATTTTTTCCAATAACTTTTATAGACACTGATGAAGATTTGAGATGGATTGATAAGTTTGAAGAAATTATTAATTACATAGAATCGCATGTTAAGAATAAAATAAAAAATGATGTTGATTTTACTAAGTTTAATCCATTGAAAATTGAGCCGGGCGATAGTCCAGTGATGTTTCTTAAAGTTGGATATTACAATAAGAGAGTATTTTGTAATTTCTATGGTCCAGAGAGAAAACGTTTAACTGCTGATTATATGTTGAACCAACCTTTTGACGTTGAGGTAAAGATAAAGATTGATTCAATTTTTGTCAACTCAAAAAATGCGTATTTACAGGTTAGTTTGACGGAAGCGACTGTTGACCCAGTGTCAAGGTTTAGAAGGATTACCGAGGATATTTTAAATAGCGAAAGCGAATATGAATAATCTTTAAAGACAAGATTTGCGTTGCGACTAGCGACTAACACTAAATAATTCATAACAACTTTGTTATGAATTAAATTTTAGTTTGCGCTAAGGTAAATTTAATTATTTTCAAGTGTCAAACGCGCCAAGGCATGTTTTAGAGTATGTTGATTTTGAAAAATAGAAATTTAATGATTTTCAAGTGTCCGACGCGTCGGACACCGCTAAATTTAGAATATGTGATTTTTGAAAATGGGGATTGTGCCCGATGCATAGGGCACTTGTGTTTCGTGGTTTTTTGAATTTTGTAAAAATTAAGTTTTGATGAGACACGCGTGTCTCACTTAAGTGAATAATTAACGAAACCACCACCAAAAAACTCCTCCAACGACAACAGCGATTGAAGCTAAGTTATCCTCGTGAATTTTTGAGCTAGTCGAAACAACTGAAGGATTTAATTTTGTGGCGGTTATAGTTTTAACTTGGCTTTGGCTTTGACTTTCGTGTTCAACGTTATCTGGTTTTACGATACTCTGAGATGAATCTTTTTTTGGTGTAACTTTTTTGTTGTTCTCGTTAACCGAATCATTCGCTCCAAATTTCATGTCATCTGTGGCTTTTTGTAATTTGTTATTGTAACCTTCTACTCTTTCTTCGTTTATTATTAATTCAGAAGGAAGCAACCAAGTTCCCGGCGTGATAGCGAAATCTAACTTCACTTTGGCATTTTGCACAGCGAGTTGATATCTTGAAATACTTTTCGAAATGTCTTCTTCAATCACGGCGCTTTCAAATAAGATTAACATTTCTTGTTGCGCTTCTTGAACTCCTCCTCCATCTCCAACGATTGGATTTCTAACATTTGCTTGTGCACCTAAAACACAATAAACGAAAGCTTCGATACTTCGATTCAATCTTCCAAGACCCGCTTTTGTAATTCCTTTGCCTTTTCTCAAGGCGAACCACTCGTGTTGTTTACCTTTATGAAAATCGTTTTGAATGCGTTGAATTACCTTATTTGAAGATCCACCTTCATCTGAAAAGTGTAATCCTCCATTTGGCCATTTAGCATCTTTATTCGAAAACCAAGGACTTGTTCTCGTGTTAGAATAATGTCCGTGAGCGTGATCATAAGCGTAAATATCACCTAATCCTCCGTTTGTCCCACGCGTCCATCGAAGGTCACTGTCAACGGAAATTCCAAACTCCTTACACAAAGCTTGATGTTTCCCTTTGTCAACAGGATTATTCAACGCGTCAAAAGCATTAGTATTTGGCAAAGCGACACCCAATTCGTAAAGAATCCTTCTTATGGTGAAATACACGTGAAATTCAATTAAACTTTGAACTACCTTTGAGTAATTTTCATCAAGACCAATACCACAACCACAAGTAGCACACCAAACGGCGAAACTTAGTTGTTGTGGCCAAAATTCAATGTTAGGCCCAGCTAACCATCTTTTAGCGTCTTTGGAATTTTTGAACGTCAAAGTTTCGTTCAAGAAAACGTCTTTCATTTTAGCAACAAAGGACTCTTCTGGCGTGACATAAATTTCTAAATCCGTTGGGACACTTTTAGCTCCTTGATTAAAAGGTGTCGGATGTAAAGTATAAGTTTCAGTTGTCATCAACAATGTTAATGGAAATAATACTCTTCTTCCAAGGTCACTATTCAATTGTTCTGAAAATGAGTTTGGATCAACCAAAAAGTTTCCATCAGACCAGATGTCTCTTGAGGCTCCAGGTCCATTAGCAGTATCTTTCCATGATGTAATAAATTCTCCGCCCATATTGTATTCATAAAATTTTTCATCTTTTGCGTCGGGAAAGTGTTTCTTGAACATATCATAAGCTTTCTTCTTACCATCAAGAAATTTTTGAATGTTTACTTTTGGAAACTCTTTGTGAAAAATAGCGGCTTCATCTTTCGTCGTTACTGTTGGTCCTCTGACGATAATTGAACCAATGTTATGTGCAAAATTTAATGCTCTTAGTTTATCTTTTTCGCTGAGTATTGCTTTTTTGCTCATGTTTTGTATTTTTAAAATACAAAACAAAACTCTTAAATAACATTTTCATATGCCGGAGGAGCGCTTGGTTTCCAATCTTTGGTCCATTTCTCGATCATTATTGAAGTTGTTAATGCTAATGTTTATATTAATGTTTAGTTTGTTTAAATTATCCAATAAATTTTCTAAAGTTATTTTGTCAACGCTCGAGCAGTCATGAATTTTTGAACGGCTTTCGAGACTTCTTCTGTTAATTCTTTTACGCTTTGCGACCTTTTTAAAGTTACTTCGTTTTTTGAAATCTTGAGAATTTCATTTCTTTTAGAATTATATTCATCTCTTTCATCGTTAATTTTTTTAAACTCTTCATCAGATATATTTCCATCTGAAAGTGCCTTACTTTCCATTTCATAAATGCAACTAATTTTTGATTGACCAAGAGATATTAATTTTTCGTAAATTGTTAATTTTTTAATTGTTTCCTTGTCAAGTCTGATAGCCACGAGAGATGTTACTCCTAAGAGTGCGCCTACTCCGATTATAGGAGCACCGACAACAACACCAAAACCAGTTCCTGAAACACCTGCTCCAGATACTGATAAAAGGGTTGATCCAACCGTTGAAATTGTGTTTATTGTTCTTAGCCTTGAATGTTTCTTTAATTTTTTGTTTCTTTTATTGGTATCAATCTCCAAGTTTCTCTCAATTTTTTCGAGAATTTTTGAGCAAGCACCTAACCTGAAATCGTTAGAATCCTTCGGAAGTGTAGGGTATACTTTTTGAATAACTTCAGCCATCTTTATTAACATTTACGTATTTATATTCCTTTAATTAGTTTTCTTCATGAATTATGGTAACATTAATATATGGAGGTGTCCTTGAATTTGGCGTCATTTTAGTATTATCTGGGTAAAAAAGTGTAATACGAAGCTTGTCTACCACACTTTTCGCGGCGGATATTTTTACTGCCTCAGCTTTTTCTGTTAACCCTAAACCAACAAAAACCAAGTTTGCGCTTTTTACTCTTTTTAAAGTTTTCGATGCACTAGTTTTTTCAATGTTGGTAAAAGTACAGCCTTCATCGATCAAGTTACACCACACAATTACAGGTGAGATGGCGAAAGCACTTGGCCAATATATTTTAATAAACTTTGCTCCGCGAATTTGTTTAGCAAGTTCTACTTCTACGAAAAGACCATGGTTGCCTCTAATAGTGTCGTCTTGTTTTGTTAGAGGTTCTAACTTTAATATAAATCTTGTTTCATACATGTTTCATTAAAATATGCGTTTAGATTAATAGTCGGTATTATCACATTCGTTTATTTTTCTGTGTGATGAATAGCAATTTGAACGAATGCCTCTGGAAGTGATTCGTAGTTGAAAATTGCTTTATCTCTAAATAGTTCAATTTCAATCTCGAAGTCTTTTATTTGACTTTTTGAGCCGCTTATAGGTACTTTAACAGATGGTATGCTGTTCTCAACAATCAAGAATTTATCTGTATTATTTACCTTATCTAAAACCTTTTCTCCTTCACTCATGTTTGTGAAAAACGAACTTTCATCAACAAGGTCGCAACGAATTATTAAAGGAGAAGTTGTGTATGGACATGAAATAACCTCAAAGAATTTTGCTCCTTTTATTTGTTTTGGGAGTTCTACTTTTGCTGCCACACTTAAAACCTGATTCCTATCATTTTTATCATTAGCTTTTAACCTTAACAATAAGTTTGTTTGATTCATATTACTTTTTATTCTTCTCACTTTTTCTCTTAAATTGTTCAACGACGAAAGTGACGACGAGAAGAATCAACAACCAAGCGTGTTTCGATAGAAATCCTATCGCTTCTCCAGCTGCCTTGAACAAAAAGCTAACTATTGCTCCAACCATTCCAGGCAAAATTCCAGCCAACTTTTTTCCAATTTCTTTAAAGCCTTCTCCAACACCTTTTGCAACTTTTGTTAAACCTGCTTTGAGATTTGACACGACAACTCCAATAATGGTTCCTACAGCGGTTAGCACCCCGAAAACTGTCAATCCATATTTTTTGAAGATGTATTTTACTTTTTCTTTGAGACTTAACCTTTCAAAAATTTGTTCATTATTTCCTCGTAATCTTTCGTTTTCTTTCTCTAATTCGTTTATTCTATTAGTCAATGTTTCGTCTCCGGGGTTTTCTTCAGCAGCCTTTTTAAGATTAACAAGCTCTTCATCGTTTCGTTCTATGGCTGCATCGGTTTCTTTCCTTGCCTTGATTAGTTTCGGCTTTTTGTCTTTCTATTTCTTCCTCTAATTTTTTCCTTTTTTCAGGCGAGGTTGACTTTTTCAAATCATTTTCGAGTTTTTTAATGGTATCGTCTCTTCTTGAAACTTTATTTTTCAAAGACTCGTTTGCATCCTTAAGTTTCTTAATTTTTCTGTTTAACTCATCGTTTTCTTCTTTTACAGCCATCGACTCTCTCTTCTTTTTATTGTTTAATTCCATCTCTCGACTGTTATCGTTCATGATTTCCGAATATGTTTTTCCTAACAATTTTTTTAGAGTATCTGAAGGTTCATCCTTTGGGTCTATGGTTCCATCTTCTTTTAAGAAAAACGACCTTGGCCTTCTTTTATCACTACGTTTAAAATCTAAAGAAACCCAACTTCTTCCTAAACTATCTCTTTCACAGTATATTTTGTCTAATTTCGCGTTTGGGTAGCCAATCTTAACTAATTTTCTTGTTTCTGAATCTTTACCAGGCAATTCAGGAAAATTAATTTCATCACTATCTCCATAATGCCCCAATCCAAGAAAATCGTATACCCTTTGAGAAGCGGGGCCGCCGTTTGAGTCTAATGGTTCTAAAACGAAACCGTCTATTCCCTTTCTTTGTACCTTGTACCAACCTTGATCTTCCTCGTTTTCAGTTACGCAAGGTTCGCCATCTTTGATGGTGTATTTAAGATATTTAGTGGGTTTTAACCCAAAACTTTTCAAATCTGAAATAGCTTGTTTTGCCCTTCCTTTTTCTTCCTCGCTATTATAATCTTCTGGCTCAAAAGCATCGTCGTGATCCATATTTTGCATTTCAATTTCTTCACCATCGTCTTTACCTCCATCGTATTTATCTCCATCGTCTATAAGTTTATCTGTTTCTGACATTCTCTAATCATTATAATAAAACGTTAAGTCGATATGTCAATAATACTTAGAGACTCCATAAGCCAAACCTGCCACAGTCAATCCAGTGAATAACATTTCTCCATTTTTCTGATCTTTACTCGGAGAATAATAATCGTGAAAATTAGGTTCTTTTGAATCTTCAATATTTTCGTCTGGATGAACTCGAGCATATGCCTTTAATGCATCATCTGTGCTCATAAAATTATATGACGCGTTTTCCTTATCTTTTTCTTGTTGTTCTCTCCAAAGTTCCACTTTACCCATTTTTTCTTTCCAGTCGTTGTAATCTTTGTTGTATTTCTCAATAGCCAAGTCATGTCTCTTCCTTTCTTCGTCTTGATCTTTTCCTGACAAAAATTTAGCTAAATAACTTCCTCCAATAAAAGTTCCCGCGTTTAATACTGCTCCAATAGCCATTGCGAAAAATGTTGCCATTCTATACTTAGAATGGTAACAATGTAATCTTTATATAATTATTAATGAAAATTATAAAACCGTATTCCACTTAAATTCATTATTCACCCTTGGAATATTTATTAACTTTTTCAACTTCTTAAAAATTAGAGTTCCATATATAATGACACTTAACATTTACAAGTATTATTAAAATACTTAAGTTGGAATAATTTTTTGTTCTACAAGGTAATCTCTCGCGTAAATTGCACCAATCATAACTCCTGTCCACTCGACAGCATTCATCAAACTAGAGGAAGGATCTGAAGTTATCGCTTTTCTTAAGGCTTTCTTAGCAAAATAACCAATCGCTGCAGAAATTCCAACCAAAGCAACCGCCTCTTTTGCGTTATCAACGAGTTTATTTTCACTGCTCATCTTGACGAGAATCGCTAATCTTTAAATCATTCCATATCGATATTTGTCTCTTGTTTTTTCTTTGTTTCCTTTAATGGTGAAGGCTCTTCCACTTGATTAGTCTCGACCACTTCACGTGATTCTTCCTTTGAAGGGTAAAGAAATTTATAGCCATGGTATATCACGAAAACAGAACCTATCAAACCGGCTGTCATTTGTAATCCATTGTTTATGTCTAAAAAACTTAGTGGGCTAATATTGTTCGAATTCTCCATTTCGTGACTTCTCTTTAAAGCTTCTCTTGCTTCCTTGTTTTTTCTTGCCAAGGCTTTACCAGCCGCAACTTTCTTTGGATCCTTTTTTCTATCATTACTTAAATTTTTTGTACTTGTACCATTCGACTCCAGGTCTTTGGGAATACTCGTTATTTTATCCACTTTTACCTCACTCTCCTCGCCTCTTACTTCTTGATTTTTAGTTTCTGACATATCTTTTAATATATTTGTAATTCTTAAGTCATGTTAGCATTTTGATAGTAAACTAACAAAAATTCTAACATATTTATTAATTAGTAAAAAAAGTAAAAAAATCAAAAAATCAAAGTTGTTTATCCTTTGAATCTGATTTTTCTTCATTTTCAATTTTATCATCTTTTGGAATTACAACGTGTTTTGCAATATCCAAACCAACTCTCAAAAAAGCAACCACGTCTCCATATTCCTCAGAAAGTTTAGACGCATATTTTCCAATTCTTCTCCCAAATTGTTTATTATTTAACAAATCTTTCTTCAAAGATTCTTCGTCGTCAAAAGTAAGTAAACACGAAAGTACTTTAACGAATCCATCCACGAAAAATCCCATTCCATCTTTCATTAATTCTTGTCCAGCTTTTTCTTCGTAAACACTGAATAGGGATTCCAAGTCAGAATCGTTCATCTTTCTAATATCGACTGCACTCAAGTTTTCTCCAACATATTCTTCTAAACCTTCCAACATAGCGATTGATGCAAGAATATCTTTTTTTCTTGATATTTCAACTTGAATCTCTGGATCTGTCTTGTTTACTTCAACTTTTTTCGATTTGTTCCTCGCTTTAGGTTTTGTCTTTGTTATTAGCTTTTCTTCTATTTTACTTTCTTTAATTTCGTTTTCCTCTACAATATTAACGTAATCTCTCGCAGTTTCTGACATTTCCGTTATAAATACGAGATCTTAAGTTGATTGTGGAATTTCAACGTGATATGAAAATGGATGACATAGAGAAAAACAAATTCTTGAGTATTTCTCATTTTTCAATATCTCACAAATACTTTTCTTTTCGTTACAAGTAATTCCAGATCCAAAACTTTTGAAAATCGCGTCTGTTCCATCAGAGTCTGGATTGTGAAATGAAATGATACAACCAATATTTTCTCTGAATGGTTTGGCTATACTCGTCAATTGTTGAGTCAAAACCCAAACAGAAATTCCAATATGTCGACCACTATACGCGAGATCGATTAGTTTCGAACTTCTTTTCTTTACATCTTTGCTCACTGCACAATCATCAACAATCACGAGAACTTTGGTTTGTTTTCCTTGGTTGTCCATTTTGTTGTCATAAAATAAATTCGCGCAAATCTCCAAACATTCTTCGACTTCTTCAGCGTTAGGCATCATGACGAAAAAACACTCGTCACCTTTCGCGAAAGATTCATAAGTTTTATTCGTTGGAAAAGTTGGACAAATTAAAACAATGAAATCGAAAACGTGTCTAAAAGGTCCTCTCAAAAGATCAACCAAGTATTTCGTTTTTCCACATTTTGTTGGACCATTAATCAAGCAATGAAAAGGTACTTCTGATTTTAAAGATTCCATCTTTAAAATCATAATCGTATATTTTTAAGCTTGAGTTATTACGAAGATGGTTGAATTCTTACATCTTTCACAACTCCACCACTAACTAAAACTGCAGTGTCAGAAACCACAAAAACGTGACAATCCACGGTTGTAGAGGCAACTCCTTCAAGGTCAATGGCTAATCTAACACCATCATGAGACCTTCCAACCACAATTCCATCACCATGAAGATTGTTGTCTGGCGTTGATCTTAAGTCAACCCACAAGGCAAACTTATCGTTATGAAAGTCTTTTTCCTTAAAGTGATCCTCAACGTAATCAAACCTTTTCAAAATCATTTTCCAGGTGTCTTCTCTTAAAATTCCTCCAGAATGCAAAGCGTTTGGAACGCCATTTATAGAAACTTTAACGGAATTGATTAGTGGATTTACAAATTCCTCTGAGTCCCTCGCTCCATCTGTTACTTCCTTTAAAAAGAACAACATGATTCCTTTCATGCAACTTCTCGGAGTATTTACGTGAAGATTGATGAACGTACTCGTACCAATGTTAATTGATGGAAGCTTTTTAAAATGATGTATGTCTTCAAAGTAAAAAGTCCTTCCGCTTTGATAAACGTTGGATGCTTTAGATGCCAAATTTTCATCCTCAATAGTTGAATATTCCAACTCAATGTTTGTTAGTTCGTAAGTGTAATCTTTGGTAGTGTCAGAAGTTATGACGATAGACCCTGAACTAGCTAGCTTTATTTCAAACCTAAGATTTGACTTTAATCCTCTTTGATAATAAACTCCGTGGTCGTCCAACACTGGGTGGGATAGTGGAATGTGGAAACCTTTACCATATGTCGTGTTCGTATGCTTTACTTCCTCTGCATCTGCGCCAGATGTTTTGAAAATTGACTTTCTTTTAGTTTCACTAATTACTCCCCTTTTTACGTCTTCCTCACACGTTAGCATATCGTGATACCCATGAAAAACGTCGTATCTATCCGTGTCACAAATGGTTTTTCCTCCAAAGACGATCTTCATGTTAGACACTAAATTTCTAGACAAATTTTGAACAAGGTGATTATCAGCGTGTGATCCTGTTTTAAATTTTACATTAAACCTCAAAAACATGCTTTTAGGCACGAACACCATATTTTCATTCAATCTGGGAACGTCAACGTAAAGCGTTTCTCCAGGTTTTGCACTTGATGGCGTAAAAGTAATTCTGTGAAGAGTTCTCTCAGCCTTCATTGCCTTTGACAACTTAGGTTTTCTATTTGGATTTAGTATATCTGCAAGTGACATATTCTAAAGACACACAGTAAATCTTTAAATGAAAAAGATGGAAAAGATTTATTACTCTTCAAAAGGCTATTGGAAGGGCTTATCAGCAATTAAAAAACTTTCTTTAGAAGCTGGCGTTTCTGATGAAGAAGCGAGAGATTGGCTATCAAAACAGGCGCTTTGGCAAATTTATAAATCTTCGCCAAATTACGTTCCAAGACCGCATTGGACGATTTCTGTTCCAAACGAAATTCATCAAGCCGATCTCTTATTTCTTCCTCACGATAAAGTTGGAAGAAAGATTTTCAAATATGCTTTAGTAGTTATCGACATTGCTTCAAGATACGTTGATGCTGAGGGACTCACAAGTAAATCTAGTGATGAAGTATCTTCAGCTTTCAAGAAAATTTATTCAAGAAGGTTGAAGTGGCCAAAAAGGTTGATAGTTGATCCAGGAAGAGAATTCATGGGGAATTTGTCAATTCTTATGAATCAAAAGAAAGTGTTTATACAACGATCGGAGACTAATAACCACAAAGCACAAGCATTCGTTGAAAGAGCAAATAGAACTTTAGGAGAAAAAATTTTTAGCCAACAATACGCTGATGAATTTGTTCTTGGGAATAAGAGATCAACAAAGTGGGTTAATAGGCTTCCAAATATCGTGAAAACCATAAATAATCACGTCACTAGATTAACAGGCAAAAAAGCTATTGATGCTTATCGTGAGAAACATGTTGAACAATTTAATAAGAAATATTCTAGACCTGTTGGATTTGAAGAAAAAAGGCTTGATGGTGTCGTTAACGCAAGGTATTTGTTATCACCTGGCGAGGAAGAGGGCGGAAGTGTAAGAAGAGCGACTGATCCTATATGGAGCACAAAAGTTTTCGAGTTGAAAAACACCGTCATTAAAAAAAATCAACCAGTTTTGTACTATTTAGTTGATGGTCCAAGAAGAGGTTTCGTTAGAGAAGAATTACAAGTCATTCCAAAAGATACTATGTTGCCTCCAAAATTTGTTTTGAAACAATAATTACATTTTTTTTTTATTACATTAGTAATTATTGTTTCAAAACAGAGGTTTCAACTTGGTAAAAAAATAAACATCTCCATCCAACTCTCCAATCACCTTTCTTCTCGCGTACTCATCTTCATTACTATCATCGCAATCGCTATCAGACTCATCACTAAATTCAACCTCATTTTCACCAGTCATGTAATGACCAATCGCAAGCGTGTCTATCTTGTTGTACAATATAAATCTTTTGTCGTCTTCACTTGATAACGCCACCTTGTTTACTTCCTCAGTATAAATTTTGTGATCGCGGCTCCTAATAAGATTCATGGTCCTCATCTTTTTACCGCCTTTAAAAAGGCAATCCTTATAATCCTGAAAAATCATATCTTTCTTAACAACAGACTTTTTAACTCCTTTACACCTTTTTTCTTCTTCAACTACACGCTTTTTAATCACCTTACACTTTTTTTTCACTTCCTTAAAAGAATCAAAAATGTAAGAGTATAACTTCGCTCTCAGGCCAACAAACTCTAAAATTTGTTTTCCTCCAACTTCATCCTTAAACATTCCAATCACCTTTTTGTTAAAATCAGTAGCAATTCCAGAAGAATGATTTTTTTCAAAATTGCTAGTGTCAAACATTCTTAAAATATCCCCACTTATGTCTTTGTAAAAATCTTTTGTTTGTATTTCATACATTAGTGAATCTGTGTCAGTAAACAACAACTTTGCCTTATCTTCGTACTTTTCCTTAATATAATTGTAATGAAAATCATACATTAAAGTTTTACTTATGTCAAGAATTGACATTCCCAAGTAAACTGGTTTATCAAAAAATAATTTCGTCCTATGCATATGAATAGCCGTCAACTTATCGCAAAATATTTTTCTTTTGTCAAAACTTGGTTTTGAAATAAGTTTTCTAGCCTGCTTCTCATTGGTGACTAACCTAATATCTACCCTATTTCTTATATTTTCCATGGTTTTTCCAAAAACCGAGTTATTCATAAGTTTAAAAAAGTTTTTTTCAAAATCGTTTTTCGCGTTTGCTCTTAGACTTGTGTTCAAGTCTATGTAACTCTTCAACCAAGGGCTTTCCTCAAATTTTATACCTCGTCTTACCCTCTTAATCTCCAAGCCTAATCTTTCATACGTTTTCAAAGCTTCGTGATGAACCACATACTTTTTCTTATTAAAAAGCGTAGGAACTAACTTTTCGCAACCATTTAACATAATTCTTTCAGGAGCTAATGGGTAATCATTGTGCAAGTCATGTAATTCTTTGGGATATTCAAGGTCAACCTCAAGAATGCATGGAAATTCCCCCCAATCCTCTAATTCCTCTTTAGTCATCCACTCAAAATTTGATGTTGGTAATGGCTTACTCATCGCCCACCCATAAAGATTATTCGCGTCAAGATATGTGATATACTTGGTCTCTTTCGTTTTGTCAAATTTTTCTTTTTCCATATACGGATTATTCGCTTCTCCATGTCTTTTACAAATCATAGAAACGCCTCCTCTAATACCATTTTCAATCATAAGCAACATGTCCGGATCTCTGATTAACTCAAGAAGTACTTTCGTTTTTTTCAAAGCAGCGCTCCATGCCAATCCTGGTGAAGTGTAAAACCAAGCTGGATCTAACTTGTAATTCTCAAGGCAAATATCTCTAAAATTCTCAAAAACGTCAGCCAACAACAATACATCAGACTCTAGATATATGTTATGATATTCTCTCATGTTTTTTATTTTAAATATATCCCAAACTTTCTCGGCATGCTCATAATCTTCATCCGATAAACTTTCGTTTTAACCTGGAGTAAAACTCTTCGATAGGTGGAAGACTAGTTTCTTCAAATCTTTTTAGGGAATCCATATAATCATAAGGATAAACACCTTTTCTAAGTAGTAAATCAAGTCTATCACCCTTGAAAAACTTGGCTAAGTTATTGCACTTATCTTGCTAAGGTTCTCGGCCAAATCTGCTAAACTAGAACCCATAAATTTAAAACTGTCAATAAATCTAATATCCCTTTTCACTTTAACTAACTTACCAGTATCTTTAATTATAAATTCATCCATAACTAACTCTTTCTTAAAAGATATGTATTTTTCGTCTGTGCAAGGTATACAATCCACGTCTCCACCAAGTTCAGTTATTAAAATGTGAGCGTCGTAGTTTTGTAAATTGTGAAATATTACCGGATAAAACTTTGGAATTTTGTAATTTAAATTACAACCATTATGCGCCGCTCCTCTAAACTCACCAGTTATGTGACAGTGATCTCTAACCTTATCATCTTCAAATACAAATTTTTCCTCACAAATATGGCAAATTTTTGAAGCGTTGTAAATCTTCTTTTCACGCTTACCAAACTTCATTTCCTTTGGATACTTAGTCCTGTTATAAATAGACTTTATTGTATCTTCTAATTGTTGAGTAAATAACTCGGCTAAATTTTCATCTTTTGATTTTTTTGATACTGTAAATGGTCCTAACGAAAGGCTATCATCAACAGATTTCACATAAAAGCAAAACCCAGAAGGTATATGATTTTGATAAGCGTTTGAATAGCTCTTGTCCTTTGAAGGTGAACACGTTGATATTTTTTCCGTAAAACACTCAAAATCGGCATATATAACAAAAGGAACTCTCATACTCTTATTTTCATCCTTGAATTCAACGTACTTTAGATCTTTTGGCAACTCAATTTTTACAGCATCATATTTTGAACAATACTCTAGATGTTTTTCAAGTGATTTTTCACTAACAAAAGAATTCAAACAACGATCACAAAAAAATATCTTATTACATTTTTTACTAACTTGCGAACTAAGTAGTCTAGACTTGTTCTTCACCCAACAATAATGTTTCGTCTCCTCACTTGATATTAAAATTAAATCAATGTGTTTCCTTTCTTCAATTATGTTCTCATTAATTCTTAATGGATAAACTCCCGTTTCGTTTTCGTAACCAAACACATTAACTGAAAACTTGTTCATCTCAAAGGTGTTAATTTGACTTAAACTAGTTGGAAACTCAACCCCTTCCCAATTAAATTTATTAGAATCTTCTCTCAACTTTTTAGTTAATCGGTGTGGGTTATTAATTGCTGGAAAAACCGCGCTAGTAATCGCCCACTTAAAACATTCGTTATCGTTAGTGTTCTTCACGTTTATTATAGCTTTCTTCTTCTCAAGTTTTTCAGGTAATTCTACGTATGAACTTCCTGACAAAGGCTCATATGGATTTATGTGAATGTCAAGACTCAAAACTTCCTTAAAAACCCACCCCGAACCTTCATTTTGATAATTTTCTATTTGTTCAACAAACCTAGATGAAAACTCGTCGTACATTCTCGAAAAATCAGTTGATTCAGTTACAACGTCAACTGTTCCTCTTCTTTTTGAGTTAAAATATCCAACACTATAAATAGTCTCGCCAGTCTCTTCCAACTCCTTTTCAAACTCACACGTAAAAACAAGCATCACCTTTATTGGTTTTTCTGATTTACTCACTAATTTCAAAACTTCACTTTTTGAGTTTTTTAAAAACTCAATGTAATCCTCTACTTTATTTCCATCAATCCTATGGGTTTTTAAGTATCCATTGAAAGAACTTTCTATCAAGCGTGGTTTTTTACTTTTTTTATCTTTTTTACTTAAAAAAAGTTTTATGAGTTTTTTGTTAATTTGATTTTTTAATGCCGCAACTCTATCTATAGCCTCTTTTTTAACTTTATTAGAAACATAAGGTAAAATCCAATTAGTAAAGCCAGTTATTCTTCTCTTAACATATTCTCTAGCTTCGTTAGTACGCTTTAAAATTAAATCCCTCCATTTATTATTGTAAGCTGGAACAAGTTTATTTTCAACGTCATTTATTGCATCATTCTCCATATTTAACTAAAATTTATTAGCCTTTAAACTAAAAAATCAATTTTTTTTTGAGTGTCCAAAATTTAATATCTTGGTTGAAATGTGGGTGAAAAAACCAATAAAGTGATTTTGACGATCTATTTTTTCAAATTTAAACTTTTTTTAGGCATTTTCAGGCACTTTTTTTTCAAACTGTTCCAGAAACAGCCTTTTACATCTACTGGCTAATATGAATTTTTTCTTGCAAAAATGGCTGCCAATTTACTTATTGTTGACAAATTTGTTGTAAGCTATTCAAAGAATATCAATAAGTGACAGCAATTTACAATTTTTAAACCTAATTAATCACAATCTTATTCTAACAGGAACTAAGTAAACTAAGAGCTTATGTTTTTGATTTGATGACATTTTCTTGTGCAACACACCAATGTGTGTGTATATATGTTCAGCAAGATTCTGGAAAGAAAAATGGGATAGCTAATATTAAAAGTGATGATTTTGACTAACTGGGCATGATGAGTTGCGAAAAATGACCTGTAAGTAATGCACAACGTGAACGTGTTCACTCCTTTCATAGTGAAAGAGATGATTGTCAGAATGCATGTAACTGAATAATCAAGCAAGGATAACCTCTGAAAAACTTGGTGTCGTGAAACATTGTCAACAAATCAATAAAATTACCCACCTCGATAGATCGCCGTAAAAGAAACCTGCAAGAGAGAAACGAATTAATATAGCGGCAAGATCGAAACCGAAATAAGTTGAAGCTGACGTTTTGAGCGCTATCCCTTTGTCTGAGCAAAAAACTTTGAAATCTGTCCAGCTTTACAAAAGCTTTCATGTTCTATTTTAAAATACAGTGGAATGATCTGAAGTCATCCATAACGTAAAGACAAATTATAAGCAAAAACAGCGAACAAAAAGCAAACTCACCTGAGCTGACGTGTTGTTGTCCGTTGCGAAGTGCATCCTGGCCCAAGAATTTGTGGTGCATTGTGGCCCAAAAATTTGCGGTGCATTATGGCCCAAAAATTTGCGGTGCACTCTGGATGAAAACAGGATTTTTTCCTACCTTTCAAAATGTATTGTCAAGAATATGAACTGCTGCTCCGCTCGCTGCGCAGCAATTAAGAGACCTTGTGACACTACTGTGTTTCAATAAGTCCAATGCATTCACAATGTACACTATCTATCTTCACTGGCTGACTGCAAGTAAATGACATAAATTTCATGCAGTTTTTTCAAATTTGTAACTCTTGTTACAACTCCCATTTCTTTAAGTCTTGGTCTTATGATGTCTGGTGTGAGGTCAGTAGTGTCAAAGTCTGCTTCTTGATTTTCAAGTACTTGATTGTATAACCTTGGGTGCTTTGCACGAGATTCCTTTATGCTAGTGAGCCAGTAGTCATTTGACCGTTTGTTGTATTGCCTTGGTGTTCTCTCAAGGTTGCTTAGGATTTCAAGTCGCTTTCCCACCAACAGCACATCCTTTGCTGCATCCCATTTGTTGGATTTGAGAAGGTGGATTCTCCGGCAATCATCGTTTAGCTTCTCAATTCCTAAGGTGTACGGGTGTGTGTCAGCAGACAATATTATTTTCTTACAGACACATCACCATTTTACTATGCAAGTCTTTTTATTTGAAGGGCAACAAATGCAATCTTAGTTTGCACAACAAGAATTTGAAAACCACTTACCTTGGCCAGTGAATTTTTAACCCCTTTGTATTTTTTTTATAAACCAAGGGACATGGTACACCATGGCATGAGTGTATGGTGTAACATCTTTCTGACCATAGCCATCAAGTCTACCCTTGAGAGACTGAAAGAGTGTCACCCAATGAGTAACCTAGGAAACGTAGATAAGGAAAGTTGATTTTATTATTGGTCACTTATTGCAAATAATATATAGTATATAAAAATGCAATTTATTTTATAGTTGCAGTCTGTGCAGTTAATATATTTCTAAAGCTCAGCAAGTTCAGACGTTTTTGTACACCTTGGCAAAATAGCTGATGTCATCATTTGTGGGGTCTTTCTTCTGGAGTAAATTGGAGTAGATGTCATCGAATTCCTGGAATAAATGGATGAAATACAGTGTTATACTTTATACATTTTTATTAGCCTGCAACCAATGTTAGTTTTAATACACAACACAATGAAATACCTTCCACAGACTAACAACAGTTGTACATGTTTGTTATGCAATGATGTCCCCAAGCTTAGGTGGGAGTAGTTTCAGGAGAATCTTCTTGTCTGACCCCATCAGGCTGCTAAAGTCATACAACCCACTGCCTTTGCCATCACCATTCATTTTCTCCCATACAGAGAATGATACACCACAGGATCGAATTGCGTTAACAAGCTTGTCAAGGTTGGGTGATGTTCTTTTGCTTGGGGGCTTGTTCTGCTTTTCTTTGTTATCTCTGACTAAAGCCTCGTGGACAAGATTATTAGTCAGCTTATCTGTCAAATCATAACAGTAGTTTAGTTTATCTTTCAACGAAGAAGATGAATAAAATGAAAATAATATTTTGGAAAATATGCAATAAATATTATATTTGCCTGTAACCCTCAGCATTAAGTGGAGCTCGTTTTATTTTCTGATTTTTTTCATTTTCTTTGTTTTTTTGTCTGTTTTTCTTTGTCGTTTTTTTTTAATTTCAATATTTTTTCTTAGTTTTTTCTTCAGTTTTATGTTAATTTGCTATTATAACGATGGGCCACCAAAGATATGTACTTGGGTGGAGACTACAAGGTACAGTGCAACATAAATAAACACTGATTCTATGACAAAGTATCTACTACTCTTCTAATTCCCTATATGCTCCACCCCATGCTATAAGTGTGAAACATTACTACTTAAATTACTAAACACACTTTTCTTTTCAGTTTCTGTTACTTATGATGGGCATGAAAGGTGCTACATCAGATTATGCCTGCATCTGGTGTAAAATCCACAAATTGTCAAGGTTTGTAAAATGTTCACTGTCTATAACACTAAATGAGAGAAACAAAGCTTCAGAAGATGCTAAAATATGTTTGTATTTACAAAGTGATTCACATATCTGTGCTGAAGAGAGAATGGCCCTTTTTATTTGTTTTAAAATTATATGACCAGGACTGTATAAATCCATGACTCAAATTTATCGATATTCACAGGCATGATATGTCCAAGCCCATGAACTTCTATTGGGAGGAAAGCATGAAGCGAACTCTGCAAGAGATGAAGAGATGTGCCCAAAAGAATCAATTTTCCTGTCAGGATCAACCCTTGCCAGATATCCCCCTGGAAAATGTCGCCCTAGATCGACAAAAAAAAATTAAAACAAAAAAAGCAAGATAAAAAAACAAAGAGAGAAAAAAAATAACCGAGAAAAAAAAATCACAAGTCCAGACGTGGCCCATCATTATAATAGACCACAATGCTTTGCAAGTACTATTGGTGCACGTGCAAGTTGAGCAATATGCCTCCAAAAATGAATAGGGTTTGGAAGGAACTCCAAGCCAAAATGAGCGATAAAAGAACAAAGCAAAACCAAACTGGACATGGAAAAGGTGCCGGAGGAGCTCCGCGGGAACTTATTGTTCAGAGGTTGATGGCTGAGCCGGACAACAAACAAACTTTCCGACCAGTGCAGCCCAGGGAATTTGTGGAGTTTATGTTTGATGAACTAACGCTCGGAAACTTAAAAAGCTCGTGTGCTGCCCACTTTGGAATGCCCGTGGGTTCATGCGATATACTCGTAACCAACAAGGGACCTTCGTGTACAAACATAAACCAAATACCTCATCGTAAAGACAAGGTAAGCAATGAATGTATCACTGTGTCGGTCCATTCTGGTTAATCTTCCACAACAACAACGTTTATTATTCAAGCACATAATTACATGGTATTAATAATCAATCGCAAAATTACAGTTGGTGCTTTGCATCTGAGATAACTATAAAGTAAATCGAGTCAGATGTCAGATGATTCCACGTAATTCGTCAAACATTTTGGGCTCACAACAAGCTTGTTGTAGCAGATAAAATACAATTGGCCAACCTCTTCTATGTCTTCTATGTAAATAGAAAGTTGTTGTAAATGTCATGCCTCTTGCATATTGCTTACGTCATCATTAGGTCTACCTTGTACGATTTGTTGTGAACCTTGAGCCAGGGGAAGACGAAGTGCAAAGTGAGCCTTTTACCTTGCCAGAAAGTGGTGATGAATATGATAATATACATGGTCCCTCCAGACCAGCAAAGCACATCAAGTTTGCAAGCACCTCAGTTGCATCTGTAAGTATGCATTCCAACTACCCAAGATCAGTATCCATTGACCAACTCCTTGGAGCTGGTAAATTTGTAAAGCCCATCTCTACAACAAGGGTAGTATTAGATGTTGAGTCATTTGATCTTGTAAAGAGGGAATGGAAAATAGTCCAGTCCCTTGATCTCACCATTGATGAGGATAAATTTGCCTCTGGAGCATTCAGAGATGCTTATAAATGCACACAGGGTAGTTCTGGCCAGAAATGGGTCATAAAAATGTACAATGAAAAAGCTAAATCCAGTATCAAAAATATTATAAAATCTGACATAGAGGTACATACAAGGAAACAAGTGCAAATGCACACAGTTGCAAGAGAATTAACAAAGAAGTTCACATCAAAAACTCCTACTGAATTTGGAGAGTCATTTGTGTACAACAGAGTATATTACTCAAAATTCAAAGATCAGCCAGTCACAGTGGAGGAATATGTTCCTGGAATATTTGCCAAGTATGTAAATAATGATGGCAATTGCATCAAACCTCCCAATGATTCTGATCCAGCATTTAATGATATCTTTGAGAAAGCACAATGTTTGGTACATTATACCTACACACTTGCAAATCAAAAGCTAATGCTACTAGACATCCAAGTATCAGGATATTCCTTGTACGACCCAGAAATTGCTACCATGGAACTATTTGCAGAAGGTGAAGAAGATGAGATCTACTTTTGTTGTGGCAACCTGTCCACAGTCAGTATTTATCACTTTTTAGATGAACATACTTGCAACAAGTTTTGCAAAATGATGGTCTCTGATATCTAGTTGTTGACCAATGTGTTGAAAATGGTCTAGGGTAGTATCAGGAAACTTAATGTTAATGTTAACTGAAAAGCTGTACTATAGTAATGTTCCTATAGACAAACATATTTTTTGTTAAGGTTGTTAATTTTGAGAACATATTTTCATATTCATTCAAAGGTTGACTTTATTGAAAATAAACTACCAATGTAATTTGTATATTTTCCAGTCTTATTCCTTGTAGTGTGCCTTTAAGAACAAGTAGGTTTCTGCTGCATCTCTACTTTTCACATCAGAAAGTTCTGGGATTATCCTTTCACATTTCTCCCTAACCCCGGGATTCAAATAGTCGTCTTCTTCAAGCACACCGGACAATTCAGCTACTTCATCAAGTGCTTCTTGTGAAAGTGGCCATCCTTGTGTTACAAAGAAAAGTAAATTTAAAAACTCTACAGGACATATGCTGAATCAAATGCAATACTGTAGCTCAGCAACAAAATATAAATAAATTATTTCATTGGCAAATTCCATATGGTTTTTATAAAAGTTCAGTTTTTGCAGCCACTCAATTTACTTACATTACATGTTCTTGCAGTTCTCGGACTGTACCCTCATGGTATTAAATCTGATAAACACTAGTACTACTGATTGTTTATTAAACATTACATGTAGAATCTGAGTTATTTTATAAGTTTGGCCATGTATGCACTTTAAACAAAAACATCTTCCAATACCCAAAACAAATATACAATGTAAGACTTTGTGCAGATCACTCTGAGAGGACCTACATAAATTCTGAATTTCATCATTTTATACAAAAATGACCTTTTTTAGTCATTATCAAAATAATATTTGTAATACACCTTACCACAGTCTATTGCTGAATATTTTTCAGGAAAGCTGTAAAGGTGATTTGGGACGCCTTTTGGTATTTGGGCATCCTTCTGATATCTGATGCGATGAGGATTCCATACTGTCTCACAAAATATATCAAGCTCTTTCTGTAGGATTGGGATGTTCCTTAAAAAAAAAGAGTTATTTTTAGAAGCATGGGCCCAGTTGTTCAAAGCTCAATTAGGCTAATCCTGGATTAGGTCTCAACTTGTATGGCACTTTTAGGCAGTGCAAAACTAGTCCTTCCAAGTACTAGTTTTCCCTTGTATTAAAGTTGAAAAGTAAGTTGTAATAAGTTTACTCTTGAACAAACTTAAAAAGTTAAAAAAAGTTTCAGTTTAAAGTGACTCAAAGATCCGCCATCTACCACATCATAATCAATCATAACATGTACCTATCTCGCTGGTTGTCTGGATCATAAAGGCCTTCGTCAAACATCATCGAAAGTTGTTGCTTGAAGTATTTTTCAAGACGATGGTGAAGCTCTCTCCACCACCTCTCAATCTGCAACCACAATGTGTAATTATGAATATAAGGAATTAATGACAAAACATAAACCATAAGTGCTGTTGATTTTTCACCTTAAACCCCAACTAAGCCATGCATTCTTTAACAAATTCCTGGAACACTGTTAGCATTTCCCCTTCCTCAATGTTGGAGGTGGAGGTGGCAAGTGAGTTAAACTACAGTAGTGAGAACTTTTTTAACCCAACCTTGAACTAGGAGAAAGGGGTGTTCCAATAATTACTTGTCTGAGATTTCCTGCTTTTCTGATGTGTAATATTGATCCTTTTGCAAACCTTGTTACTGGCTGATGAGCCATATAGCACAGTGGCCTCTGGATTGTCACAGCCACCTTGAGCACCTCTTAAGAAGGCATGGATAGTGGCCAATTGGCCAGTTTCAGTTCCTCTGTCCAGTCGTAAACGGGAGCTGATGACTGTTGATCAAAGAACATGGTAGTGAGATCAAATAAAATATTGCAGCTATGAAAATTCTGAAACCTACACACAATCATGATTTGTGCCTGCCACATGACAATCACACTCCCCCTACCCCCTCCCATTTCAATGATGGAAAGCAGAGAACAAAGACATACTGTGTGTGCGTTGTCAAGTTTATGTCTTCAACATTTTCAGGGGGAGGGGGGATACATAACCAATGAATCTGTGAGTTGATAGCCACTCAGGATACCGTGTCCCACACAATGTTGTCTAGGATTGTCTAGTTAAATAATTGTTTGTGCTAATATCATCCTTGTTAAGAAAGATGTGCAGTGGTCAGGATGGGATTTTCTCACCTCTGGTCTGGTACAGATGCTGTAAATACCACCTTCCGATTAAATTTGGGTTTGAATTTGAAATCCAAACTTTCAGGTAGAGGAGTTTACTGCTGAATACGTCCTGCATACCATAAATAGCCAAAGGAAACCTGTCCCGTGTAAAACCCATAAGTTTGTCGTGGCCATCGCCTGAGAAGGTATGATTTGGGCCCTGTATAAATAATAGCACCACAAATCAGGAAGCAAGTTCGCAAAAATACAAAAGAAAAAACAGTAAGCATATTACCAAAAGAACGAGTCATTTTAGAACGAGAAAACTCTAAAATAACACCACACGTTATAGTTTTATGGTTTCTCGTACTAAAATGACTCGTTCTTTGGTAATATCTCGTTCTACAAGGGACAGGGGTGGCGTAAAAGTTACTTGATCCGCAATAACAACTTAATAGGAAAGCTAACACAACAATTTTTTAATTACAAAAAAAAGAATACCATTGAAGATAGTGTTCCAGTTTGCCCTCTTCTCCTTTTTGCCTGTCCAACATTCCCTCTTCCTTGTAGACCTTCTGGGTTCACGTCTGTCATCACATCATAAACAAGGCCACGAGGAGCGACTAGACCGTGCTGATCACGATCTTTGCGGTGCATTAATCGGTAGCCCAAAAGCTTCCCTGGTCCGTCGATTTCGGCTTCAACAGCCTTCTTCACATCATCTACATTGATGTTATAATCGACGTACTTGATGCCGAATTCACGCATTCTTATGCTCAAAGTAGGAAGGCTCCACGCATATTGGGGATAATCTCGCATCAAGAAATCTAATATCTCTTGTCTTCGAAGGTTCTGCATCACATACTTCTGTATATCGCCCTTCAATTCTTTGTCGGTTTCCCAATCTGGGTTTCTAATCCGTGCTGCCGCTATCTTGAAATAGCTTACGGTCAGCGGAATCTGCCAACAGTACTTGCAAAGCATTGTGGTCTATTATAACGATGGGCCACGTCTGGACTTGTGATTTTTTTTTCTTGGTTATTTTTTTCTCTGTTTTTTTATCTTGCTTTTTTATTTTAATTTTTTTTGTCAGTTTCACTTTCTAATTTTTTCTTTTTTTTCTTTTCTTATTTTTTTTTTTTGTCGTTTTTTTCGTTGTTTATTTATTTTTTTCTTTTGTTTATTTTCAAGTATTTTTTTTTAATTTCAATATTTTTTCTTAGTTTTTTCTTCAGTTTTATGTTAATTTGCTATTATAACGATGGGCCACCATGCATATCCACAGGGACTTCATTTCCATCAACAGTTATTTGACTTTCTTTCACAATGTTGTTGATATCTTTGAAAATCTTTGCACAAGATGTTTGGATTGTCTTGTACGATTCTTTTCCCTTTATGACAGCAACTGTGTGATTGCCTGGAATAGGAAAAACAAGGAACTGATTTGATTACAGTTCTGTAATAATAATTTCTTTTAATGTGTACATTAGTTTACTGGTTTAATGTTTATCAACAGAACAGGTATTGTGTATAAGTGGGAGATAAAAAATGAAACCTTTGGAAGACATTACAACATCTTCATCATTCAAAATGGAGAATGACACGATGACAAAGCCTGTGAGCCTTGTCATTTTGGCACCATCCCCACTTATTTTCACTTTAAATTTTCCAGCTGCCTCCTCAGGTGATCGGTTCTTCATCTGGGTTGAGAAAAGAAAATAGTTGTGTACATGTTATCTCTTACAACATACAAATATAGGATCAATCCAGGAAGATAGGTAACCTATATCTTTTTTAGAAGAACGAGCTCGATCACTCATTGAGTACGATCTCAAATAAAACGAGCTTGATGAACGAACGAGCTCATTCTTTCCTCAACTCTAAAATACTGACTCGATCTCTCTAAAGATCGTGTCTCGATTTGGGCACTCGATCTTTCTAAAGATTGTGTCTCGATTTTAGCACTCGATCTGAAGATCGTGTCTCGATTTGGGCACTCGATCTCTCTAAAGATTGTGTCTCGATTTGGGCACTCGATATATGTAAAGATCGTCTCTCGATTTTAGCACTTGATATCTAAAGATCGTCTCTTGATTCGGGCAATTGATCTTAAAAGATCGTGTCTCGATTTTAGCACTCGATGTCACGTGTCAAAAAGATCGTGTCTCAATTTCAGCAATGTGTATCTGTTTTCGGTGCTAATTCGGCGCACGATCGCACAATCAAAATGCGCAGTTCAGAAGATCGCACAATTTTTTTTCACACGTGTAAGTGCAAGGTTATGGCTTTGATCTTAGTACAAAATCCGTCCGCTTTTGACCAGCAAGATGAATTATTTCTCCAGTGGACCCAATAAATAAACATTTGTAATACAACAAAAAACCCTCACCCTTCCCTTCCCCCAAAATTTCCAAGTATTCTCTGCTAGTACCCAGTGATATGAATGGCGAAAGTGCGCTTATTATGTTTTATAGGACTGTTTTATAGCACTTTGGGTGCCGTTTGATAAAACTATGGGATCGGTACTCTTTAGTTTTCCAAAAGTAACAACCCCTCCCGAAAGCAGCGATGGAAAAGGCTGCTCAATTTTAAGACATATTTACAGAACTTTACAGTATTTACAATATTGTGCCGAGACACAAGACATGTCATGGAATGGTAGCTAAGATTTCGACGTACATAACAGTGAAACTGACGGTTATGCGGGAAGAAAAGCAAAACGTTCATGCAGAACTAAAACGAAATTTTGGAAAGTATCGTCCAACCCTTTCCAATCCCTCCACATGCTTTCGTTTAGAAAGGGTTGCAGGTCCTGGGACCAGATGCCTTTTTGAATGCGAGCCCTGTACTTTAGCCGATTCCACGCTGACTCGACTCAACTTCCTTGGTGTGAACCCCCGATCGACGAAATTGTCTTCATGCACCACAACCCTGTGGATGTCAGCGTTTGAAGTGTGTGCTGTGAGGTTCCGGCACGCCTCCCAGTCATCACTGTGGACCTCTGCACCAGGCAGATAAATTCTCTGAACTATGTGGATCAACGTCCTTCTGTCCCTCCGCTGAACGACTTCAAAGTAACCGTGCACTGGTGAAAATGCGGTGGATACAACTCCAAACACCCAGCGGTCTTCTGCAGGTCTCCTACCTCGATTTGCCTTGAGGAAAAAAAGTGTCATGTCAGAAAATTTCTGATGAAACAATTAGCCACAATCGGGGACAAAGGCTTTGTATGGGAAGCGTGCGTGTATGTGCGTGTGTGTGTGTGGGGGGCTTCTTCCTGAGAGTATGACATGTTTCTATGATATATTGTTTTTGGTATGTGTCCCAAGGAATGTTTGTCCCCGATTGCAGTTGCTGTATAGCCACAGCTAGGACTCTCTGGCGCACTTCTTCATACATTGTGAATCGAAGCATTCCGTACCTTGACTTTGTGGTTGAACTTGCTCTCGTCAACTTTGGTGATGAACGGAGCACCAAATGGAGTGATGGGGCGCTGCTGAAGGTCCCAACTGCAGATATCGAGTATAGTGCGGTGAAACTGGCTGACCACATCAGGGTTTAATTGGAGCATTCTTGATGCCCTGCTTTGTTTTTCTTCCTCGCTCCACAGGAAGAGAAGTGTCAGCAATTTGCCAAGTGGCACTTTTGGGTGAAAGGCAAACAAGGAATCTGTGCAGATACTTCTCCTTTTTCTACATACTGAACATCGCCTGAAATAGTGAAACGGCGTTACCTCATGTTAGTATTTGTAGTATATTAACAGACATGAACAAGGATTGACATTTGCATGCTATGGTACGTAATATTCATTATTCACCTACCACTGGCACTGATCTACGTGGTTGCCCCTTCGTTGGATAACTCGCATGTCTTGGTCGTCGCATTCTCCACAACGTAGGGGATTTGCAAGCAATGACTGTCCTTGGCGATTACCTGTTGCACTTCTTCGTTAGCAATAGCAGTTATCTCTAGCAAATTCATATCAGTTCCTTTCCTCGTCTGGCATTTTACATTTCACCACAAATCGGACTTCCACAAACTGCTAGGCTAGGGTCAGGTGGCGTGCTCCCTGGAAGTATTGGATTTTCATGTTATATTGGTTATGATGTTTTTTTCTTCATCATCTTGACGCCATGATTACTAGGATAGGATGCAAATCGTTTAATGACAGACGGCCGAAGGCCTCAGGTCCCACCTACATGAGTACATGAAATGTACACTTGGCGTGCCATGGGTGTATCGCCAAGGAGCTCTTAGGCCCGAGTCAAACGCTGAACTTTTCATGAGCAGAACCTAATGCAAATGAGCAAAATCCACTGTTTAAGCTAATTTGCACTGAGTTCAGCTCATGAAAAGTACGGCGTTTGACCCGGTGTCCCAGCGGATTTAATCCCGCACGAATTTTATCTCCCTAAAATGTTGTTTGAACCTTAAAATATGTTCCAAAATATTACAGGGAAGAAGGGGAATTTGATCTGGTTCAACGTGATTTCATTGAAAGAAAAAAAAGTGTGTTTTCATTGTATGCGATATATTATGGCGCCAATTGAATGGTTTTCTGGCGGGCTTATGCGCTTAGGTTGAAGGACGACAAAACGACTGACATTTCAGGCTTGTGCGAGTTTGTTTGACTTGGCTTGACTTCTTCGTACCATTTGTCCACCAACGAGTAAGTTTTGATTTTGTAACTTGCTCGACTAGGAGTACCGTTTGGCCAGGGCTTTATACCTATTTTGTAAAATAGAAACTTAAGAATTAGAAAATACATATATGTTATTTACCGAGCGGGAGGTCCGTATTAAGAAGAACTGTGCCCGAGGGCACATTTTTTCTCAGTACGGACCGACCAAGCCCAGTGAATAACTTGCTTAATTTTTCCACTCGATTTTTGACTTAGAAGATCGACAAGGGTGGCGTGAAACGAATCAAAAGCACAGCAACACAGAAAGCATGAGTTCAACACATAAACTTTACTTTGTGACTGCACTGAATTTTAAACTGTGTTTGATAGGATAAACCACACACCTGATACAAAAGATATGGAAACGGCAACTAAGGAATTATGAGGCATGCCTGATATGCCTGAAACAGAAATAATCTAATAGTCAACTATTTACTTTATGTAGAATCGATTGTGAAGATATCACTTTTGGGCTTATGTGCACTTTAATGCATACATTAATTTAAACTGGTACTTAAGTTTCCTTAAGGAGAGAAGACAGCAAATTGTTTTCAACAATGCTGTATGTGAATGGAAGGTTGTTAATAAGGGTACTACTCAGGGGAGTGTTAGCGTCCCTTATTTATTCAATATTTTCCTAAATGATCTTGAAATTAGCCATGGGTCTGAGAAAGCTCTATTTAAATACGCGGATGGTTCAACTATCATTGCTTCTGTCTGGAAAGATTCTGTTTCTGATATCTCGCCTGATCTGGTTAGCCAATTTCTGGACTGGTCAAAATGTAATTAGGGACTGGTCATTATTTATGCCGGAGGGTGGGGGGCTGGCAAAAAGTTTGAATTGAAATGTAAAAACCTCTTGACCCCCCCACCCAATCGATGAAATTGAAAATACAGTGACCCCCCCTCCATTGTCAATTTTCCTATTTACATACATCCTTTCAGCATCATGTGGGTGACACTATTTCTGATTCTAGAAATTGCTGCTAATATTTTCACAACATATATAAAACAACAACAGGCCACAGGTTCTTCGTTGTCATCTTAATTATTTCAATGCTGTCCCTCCCTGTGTTATTCTTTATGTGTTGTGTTGTTCTTTGTTTCCGTAGCCATAACTAAATTAATACCTCGTAGTTTTATCCAATTAATTTTAATACTCATTAAAAACAGCGGAAAACTTCTTAATAATTGTCCATGACACACTCAAGGACCAGTTTGAGCGCTTTCACCAATTTCTTGGCCTTTGTCTTTTCTTCGACTTGCTTGCTTCCACTCCGCTCGGCTGCACTCTTTTTCTTCTTTCTTTCTGTTTTTTTTCCTGCAGGCTTTTCTGCCCGAGTGCGTTCATGCACTTTAATGTACATAATGGAGTCACTGAAAAGGAATGTCTGTGTTAGAACTGCTGTAGTTAAGCATGTAAAAGTGAAGCTTGTTGTAAACTTATTGTGTTGTTGCACGATCACCCTCTCCATTGGCCAGATGAAATTTTAGGTGCCGTGGGAGTTTGAAGTCACGGGCCACTTGCGATTTAAGGGAAACAAATGTTTTCCACTTTTCCTTCCTAGAACAGAACAGATTGTATTAGCCAGACTAAGACTACTGTGTTGTAGACATAATGCAAAACAAATATATGTCACAAAACAATAAAAGTTGCACCTGCTCTTTACGTAAGAGACAATTACTGATAACTCTACCTTCGTCTCCTCTCTCCCCTTAAACTTGTTTATGACTCTCGTCGAATTTATCACGCCCTCTTCCGTCGTGGCAACAGTTTCCTTTAGTTCAGATTCTGGAACAATAGCTTCCGTCATCCTGACAAAACAAATTTTAAACAAAACTTTTATAGTAAACAAAAGCTGCCTTGTTTAATACTCGTGTATTGTACATACTGTTGGTGTGAGAATACTCTCACCAACAGTACTGCACAAGTTTATGGTTGGCCACCAATAGTATGTCGTTAATTATAGCAGAAAAGAAATAGCAATTCTGTTTAAACCTACCTCAACTCTCAACTCTCCTCACTGGAACAAAAGCTTTTCTGTTGTTTTTCGTTTGCAGGGCCATGCCAAAATTTCCCGTGCATTTGCCATTTGACGTGTGCGCTCGCGTCTCCATTGCTATCGCCCCAGGCCATCAAGAGCGATGATCCGCTCCGTCGGTCGGGAAAAATGACACCAATTAAACAAAAGGGAAAACCACAATGCTGCACTGCTTCTCTACACGCAAAAGGTGTATGCATTATTTGTTCCGGTTACTTCATGTTGATGTAGTTTTCCTTCAACTAACCCCTAATTATAAACTGGATAACGGTTATTCAATTTCTTCAAACAGGAACTATAGATATAGATATAATCATAAATAAAACGGATTACATGGGCGTGGGATTATCTGCGAATATCATATTTCTAGTATCCTTGGGCATTCGGAGGGCACCCTTAAGAGTGTACAAGTCATTTTTTAAGCGAAAGTCTGCTTTGCACTCTGCATCCGACATTTCTTCCAAGTCGAACTGTTCGTACCTCCAGTACAGAAACTCTGGATTTCGAGAGGTGTTTACGTTGAACAAGAGGTGGAGCTCTTCATTGTCTATTTGGCCTTCATCGTGGGCGAACAAAAGACAATCTCGCACTTCCCTGAAAGTTGCCATTTTCACTGGCAACAAGTGTCAGTTTGCCGTGTGTAAACATTGTGTAAGATTCGCGTGAGTCAGGACCGCACAAGTGATCGTTAGTGTAAATACATTTCCCATTCTGCGTTTTGGATGAATACCATTTATGGTTTCTCGACCATCTTTGGTGGTTTTGATGTATTTGCCATTAACAATTTGTTGTTAGTTAGAATGGGTTTTCAAGCAATGCCATGAATGGTTTTCCAGTTTCTCAAGTGCTTTTTGTTTGTTTACCATTATAAGTATTCCCATTATCATTCATGGTTATTCATGTGATACCCATTTATGGTTTTCTCATTTCTGGAGTGGGTTTTGTGTTTCCCGTTATGATATTCCAAATATCATTCATGAGTTGTCATTTGATTTCCATTAACGGTTTCATGAGATACCATTAATAGTTTCAAGCTGTTTCGTGGATTGTATTATATGACTACCCTTACCGTAAAAGTAGTATGAACCATATATGGCCCTGATATGGGTTTATAAGGAAAGATATGTGAACAAAATATGGATCTTACATAGTGTTTATATGGCCGTTTGATCCGCATAGTTAATAAATGTGTCTATAAATAACTATGATAGTTTGCACGTTCTGGTTGGCTAAATAACCATGTAAGATGAGAGTATATTACAGGCTGGCGTGATACGTGATGTATTTTATTGACTAACAAGACGGGTGTGGCCAGTGAGCTCGTGGGCTTCGAGTGAATGGTTGATGTGCAAGATGTCCCTGGGGATGAGGTTGTTGATATGTGGTACACCTCGTACCCAAACTCTTTCTGGTCTCGTGCCCAGGCCTATCCATGTTGCAGCAGCGACAACGTTGGACATGTTTATATGCTATAAATTAGGATAGTTTTTTGTGTTCACCAGTGATCGTATTTGTTGGAGCGCTTAGTAGAATGAGGCAGGAAGGAAAAGGTACGATTAAAATTTTTAAATGGTTGATTAGTTCTATTTCAAAGCTATAATTTGCTTCCACAATTTAAACTTTTGTATCGGTTAGCCAAAACTCAATGTACGTAATGTTTGTCTCTATGGTGTTGCATCGTGCATGAAGATCTTTGGAGTTTATTGTATTATCAATATGAATTGAACCAGAAGTATTCAACGTGACAACGACCCATATAATTTATTGATACTAAACAACTGGTACCCTGGAGTAGTGAGTATGGGGAAAAATATGTTGTGTTTATAGTTTGTTTTTTGTTGATATGACTGTGGTTTATGCAGTCAACACTCAGTTGCTTTTATACTAATAAACGTTTTATTTTATTTGCATGCAAATGCACACATTAATTTATGCTCTGCTGTACAAGTACCATACTGTATATCTGCGCTTTTTTGTAAATGTGCACATGTATACAAATTATTCATCACACAATCATGCAGGCTGTAATACTTATTAATTTCTTCTTTTCTTCCTTATAGAACCTTGCAATATATTTTACATATTGGATAACATGAACATTGCTGTTTACAAACACCATTGGATTGCCATCCTGTCAAGACTTGTTTTAAGAGTCAGCTGTGAAGCAGAAGATGAAACATGCTGACTTAATGTATTTCTTTGTAGTTATACAGTGTTTCTCAGTGGTCACGTGATAGATATAATTGCCTAAATATAGATTTCAACTGGACAACCTTTTTGGGATTGACTGTGTGTGTGTGTATATATATATATATATATGCAATTATATGTGCAAAAAATATATATAATGTGCAATTATATATTTATATATATACATGTATCCTCTTTGTACGACTTGACTCCTTTGGGAAGCGGGACCGGTTTATATGTCTTGATGACACTTGTGTACATTCTTTGTGGGGCATCAGTGAGGCCGAGGACCTTCTCCTTTACTTGCTCAAAGATCAGGTTCTTTGCAATACTGACACTTTCCAGGACAGCATTCTCCTCTTTAT
Organism: Plumapathes pennacea; assembly: GCA_964036295.1. Classification (NCBI taxonomy): domain Eukaryota; kingdom Metazoa; phylum Cnidaria; class Anthozoa; order Antipatharia; family Myriopathidae; genus Plumapathes; species Plumapathes pennacea. The sequence continues at coordinate 7,746,466 of OZ038472.1, read as the reverse complement.
ACAAAATTAAATAGCGGTGGTGAGGTCGAAGACGAAACAGACGCAAAACCAGTTCATCTTCCTTTCCATGGATGGAAATGGCATTTGTTTTCAAGATGTGCTTGATTGTTGGAATGTTTAGTTTCTTCAAGTTAGAAAGTTCTGGTGCTATTGTGCTCAAGTCTCCGTTATAATTAACCACGTATTGCGTTGGCTTCTTTCCTCCTGCGTTGACAATCTGACTAGCGAGCTCGTACTTCGTCCTTTGGTGTTGAGGCCCAGCTGACTACATTTGGCAATTAATTCGGAATTCGATAATTTGTACAGATCATGACTTTTCCAGGTTTCTCTTAATAGGTTGTCAGTTTCATCTTTGTCTTTGATGTTAGAAAAAAAGCTAAAACATCAGCCTCAGGTACAAAAGAGAGTAGGGATAGCTGTCGGACAATGTCTGGTGGAGGTTGAGCATCTATTATGTAAACAATCGGGGGATTCTGGTCGGTAAAAAAAGGTCTGGACTTTCTGCAACACCTTGGACCTCCTCAGGAACGTCGGCCGTTTTATTGAAAGGCAGATAATGGAGCTTTCCGTTTCTTGAAGGAAGGCCAGCATAATCGGGAATTGGCTGCAAGTGCGTGTGTTCCTGATGCAGAGTCGTTCCATATTTGGAACTGATACACTGTCTCACCTCTTCTGCCATTGCCTCCATGTTTTGTAAGTGTTCCTCACTCCCGGGAGATGCCGTCGGGTGAATGCTCTTTGAACTGAAGGCACCATGTCATGAAAGTGCCTAATTCTCCATGGCATGCCCTCGTTCTACAAAGTTCCGCTTACTATGATATTCGGCAAAACTTCTTTGACAAATCAAAGAAATATTTAAGCACATTTGAGTCAGTGGACTGTCAGGGTCTTCAGAGTGGCCATTGTCAACAATGAAAAAGATGTAAGATTTGAGTGAACCAATTGTTGGATTTCTGAAAAGAGTCAAACAAAGGGTGACGTAGCATGTAAAATATTTCGTTCATCATTCTGAAAGTAGTTTCATTCTCATTAATGGCCAGATAAATGAGAGAGGCTGGTGTTCCAGTTTGCCGTACCGGTTGATACCCATCACCAGGTGCAGTAGTTGTAGTCTTCTCCTTATCAAGCTCCATGAAAAGGTGCGTCACTGGGTACACTGCATTCCTTCTGCTCTGGTCGAAGTTGTGGTCTTTGTACGCCATTATCTTCCATGCCTTCCCCGGGAGTTGAAGAGGCTGAATGTCTCCAGGTATTATCGTCTTCGAATCTTTCGAATTGACGAAATTATCGTCTGGATTCTCTTCAGCCTTCTCTAAGAGAAGGTTAACTCCTTTGGTGGTCCGGTGCAAGTTGACCACATGCTTTGATACACTTGTGCGCGGCGGATGTTTTAATGACAAGTTCACATTGATTCATTTCCATGATGATGCTGTTTAGCTTCATAGGAATTTTCTTTATAAGTGTTTGTGTAATTATAGCACGATGAGATCGATATGGAGAATCCAGGTGGTGCAACTTTCAGGAGAAGCTGTCTGGCTTGGTGCATGAACAGGGCATTGCTCCTAAACAATACGTCTGTTGTTAGTCGTGGGTGAGCTTTGACACCACTCCCACCCTCCAGCCCACCATCAAATATCATCTCCAATGCCTGTCCAAGTTCGGGGAAATTTTCGGCCTTTAACACTCTTCCTCTGTTTTCGTAATTTAATTTGAACTCGTCTTGTTTTCGTTTGCGAATGATGCATTGAGTTAGTCGTCGTTGCTGCTCTTTGGTCATGTCGTTTCGCACAACTCTTGAGATGAATACTGTGTACCAAATTTACGAATGTTATGTCCCAATGCGTCTCCACTATGTGCAACGGGAGTTTTGTTTTGCACATTCATCGGTTGACTAACAAACACGCCGGGTCAGCAGAGGCCATAAAGTAGCAATTAGGAGCCGGCTGTTAATCTTGCATATGTCAGCGGTTTCCCGAAAATTCAAGATGGCGGCCAATTTGTCATTTTCACTAGAAGAAGTTATCGGTGAGGTTGTACAGCCAAATGGGAGGGGAAATATCATTGAGACTACTCCAGCTGACTCCAAACAGGTTATTGCTTCTGCTGTCAAGGAATTAAAGAGATTAAGGAGTGAAGTATCAAATTTTGTTGCATTCGAAGAGGAGGCTTTGCAAATGCTCACTGCTCTCTTTGAAAAGTATCAAAAGGATCAGCCCATTTCAGCACGGGTGTTAAGGTCAACAACGGAAGTAGGATCCCTAATTTCCGAACAGGTGCTTCAGTGGCTGAAGATAGTGCACCGACGCTTATCGTCGAGGATGAAGGCTCGAAATCCGTGGAGTGTTACGCAGATGAGACGTGCATTGAGAGATTTTGAAAAATTGTCAGGAATCCCTCGTTCTGACATCACCAAGTACTTTTCAAAGGTGTGCAAAGGAAACCGAAAGGGTAGGATTTCCGTCCTGGTTACTGTAACATTAGTGAGAACGCATGGTTCACTCGGCATGTTCTTTAATCAATTCCCAGTTACAACTGTGCATTGTCATTTATGATGGGATCATGTGATACTAATATTGATGACGTAATGTTCACGTGATTAGGTTATTACATTCCTCCCCTTTCAGTTGGAAATCTATAATCATATTGTTGGTCTATGGTATCCTAAAATTGTTTCTAATTTCAATAACAGTAACAGTAACAGTAACGATTAGCTGAATAGCATGTTCAGTTTAAGTGTTCTACTTGGAGTAGTCCTTTAGTCGTCCATCAAATGTTGATTTTGTCTGCCGTTCAGATCTTCTCAGAGCGGGTGGATCTTGCTCTTGTGGTTCCTGCATATGGTTCATATCCTGTGTAGGTTGCTCTGCAGCATCGTTGATTGGCTGTTCTTCTGCAGTGGCAGTTGCTTTTTACTGTTGTTCAGGTGCGCCAGCAATTGGGTTTTCCTCTATGTTCTGAACATCAGTTGGTGCTGGTGGTGGTACTGTCACTCTGTCAGCAGTTTGTATGGCATTCTGGTTTCCTCGTTCTTGTATTCTCACGGTTCTGAGTGGTTTGAACCTAGATGCGTCTCTGCAGATGACTCTTTCATCTTTTATCCTCTTTGCTACAATCTTCGATCCTTTCGTCTGTGTCACGATGTGGACATATGGCTCATATGGCGTCTGACCTTTTCTCTTGTGTTCTCGCTTTACCACAACTGCGTCTCCGGCTTTTAGAGTGTGTTCCCTGGTGTTGTGGCGTTTATCATGGTATTTCTTGCATCTTTCCTTGTATGTACGGTCTCTTTTTCTGATTTCTTCATCTTTGCCGTAGGTTGCTGTTGGGAAGTGATCCAGGTTTGTTCTCACTTCTCGGTTCATCAGAAGCTCATATGGTGGTTCGTTATTTGCTGGATGGGGGGTGCTCCTATATGCTTGCAGCATATCGTAGATTGCTTCGTGGGGATCAAGGTTGTCTTGATTTGTGATTGACAAAATCTTGTTTATCAGCTTGTTGAATCCCTCCACCTGGCCTTGAGCTTTAGGATGGATAGGGGTGATGTGCCTGTGTTTGAAGCCAGTTTCCTTTGCGAGGTCTGCAAACGCTTGTGAGTTGAAGGGTGGGCCGTTATCGGTCTGGAGTGTCTCTGGTACGCCGTGTGTCGAGAACACTTTCTTGAATTTCCCTCTCACTGCTTCGCATGATGTTGATCTTGTGAATTCAACTTCTAGGTATCGTGAGTATTGATCTGTCATTACCAGGGCGTATTCACCGGATGGGAATGGTCCACAGAAATCTGCTTCAATTGTGGTCCATGGTGGCTGGGGCAGCTCTGTCATCTTAGCTGGCTCTGTATGGTGCGTGTTTGTTGCAATCTGGCATGCAAAGCAGCTCTTTACTGAGTCTTCAATGTGTATGTTCATGCCTGGCCACCAGTACTTGTGCCTTATCATTTCTTTTGTCTTTGATAGGCCAAGGTGTCCTTGCTTGTGGGCGATTCGTACGATTTTGTCCCTCAGGTTTGCTGGTGGGATGATCTTGTTCAGCCGCAAGATGAAGTCGTCTGTTTCGTACAGTTCTGCCTGCAGGTCAATATACGGTTTTAGGTTCGGGTCATTCTTGTTCCAGATTCCTGATTGCATTGCTTTCTTTAGTTGCTGTAGCTCTGTGTCGTCCCTAGTTTCTTCTCTGATCTTGTCAAGGATGACTGCGTGGTCAATTCTCGTGACTGCTCTGACATGCTGCTCTACTCCGGTTGTTTCTGTCTCTGGTAGAGGGTGCCTTGACATGTAATCTGTCATGTTCTCTTTCCCAGGTATGTGGATCATAGTGAAGTCGAGATTCTGCATTTTCATGATGAGTCTCTCTATCCTTGGTGGGAGCTTTGCTTGAGGATTATTGAACAGCGGTAGTAGGGGCTTGTGGTCGGTAGCCAGTTGGAAGTGTTTCCCTCCAAGAAGGTACATCTGTAGTCTGGATGTAGTGAATTCCGCTGCAAGAGTTTCTCTTTCAATCTGGGAGTAGCGGCTTTCTGTCTCTGTTAGGGTGCAACTCACATAGTGCACAGGTTGGTATCCATTCTGTGTCTTTTGGAATAATCCACCTCCAAGTCCTGTCGGGCTGCCGTCACAGATGACTAGCATATCTCGTTCTGGATAGTATGGTATCAGGACTGGTGCGGATGTTATGGCTAGCTTCAGATCTTCGAAGGCTTTCTGTTGCTCTTCGGTCCATTTAAACTTGGCTTTGTCCCTTGTTAGCCGTCGGAGTGGTTCGCAGCGACTGGAGAAGTTTATGTACCTAGTTTATGTACCTAAGTTTATGTACCTAGATAGGTACGCCGTCATCTGAAGGAAAGAGGCAAGCTCTTCTCTGGTTCTTGGCGGTTGGCATTGTTGGACAGCTTTGGTCTTGTCCGGACTGGGTTTCAGGCCGTCAGCATGGAAGTTCATGGAAGTTCAGGGTTTCCCAAACTCACATTTCTCTTTCCGCATCGTTAGGTTGCTGTCTTCCATCCTTTTCATTAGGGCATGGAGGTTTTTGTTGTGGTCTGGCCAGTCAATTCCTCCGATCATTATGTCGTCTCGGTTGTTGAGGACTTTTGGTATGCCTGAGATGACTTTGGCAATCTCTGCGTCAAACAGGTCTTGACTGTTGATTCCACCGAATGCTAGCCTCTTGTATCTGTAATTACCCCAGGGAGTTGAGAATGTCATGGCTCTTCTCGACTCTTCGTCCAGTGAGAACTGGTGGTACACGTGGTTTAGATCAATCTTGCTGAAGATCTTGCATCCTTTGAATTCTCGGATGAAGTCTTCGGTGATGGGTGCTTGGACTTGCCATGTTCTCAGCATTGATTTGTTCAGTAGCCGTAGATCCAAGCATGCCCTGATGTCTTTCGGGTTCTTTGGCTTTGGTTGAACCACTAGAGGTGAACACCAGGTGATGGCTTCGTGTTCGGGAACTTTCTCGATAATGTTGTTCTCCTCAAATTCCTCGATTCTTTTCTTGAGAGGTTCTGTTAATAGGTATGGCACTTGTCTTGGCTTCTGCGCTACTGGAATGGCGTTTTCTTTCATGGGTAATGATATCTGAATCTCTTTCCCGTCTCGCATCGCTTTGCCGATTCCTGTGAATCTGCTCTTGAATCTGTCGAGGATGTTCTCGAGCTCAGCGTGTCCATTGGATTCTGCCTTAACAGATTTGACTTGTTTGTTTGGGTCTCGAAGGCCTCCTGTCTCGTTGATGAGAATAATGCCCAGTTCTTCTAGAGTTGGTAGTCCGATTAGCGGTGGTGAGTCGATGGTCCCGGCGATTATGATCAACGTGGTGCTTGTTTCTCTTGTTTTGTTCGCGATTTTCACGTTGACTTCTCCTACTACAGGTAGTTCTTCTTTAAGAGTTTTCAGCTTGACCTTTGATCTTCTCAACTGCATTTCCGGTGCTTGATCTTTCAGCAGATTGTACTGGAATTCGTCCTTTACGTTTGTGTTTCGATTCCGTTTATTCTTATCCAGCATTTCTTGGTGCTGCTTTGTTGCGTGCTTGTATGATGAATCCTCAGGTGGTGCATGAAGCATTCATCGTCACTCGATGATGTGTCATCGCGTTGATTCACATGTCTCACATTGCGTATGGTGTGTTTTGAATCACACCAGTCGTGCGTGTCGCGTCTCCCGGTTTATTGTCTTTGGGCTCCGTTTCTGCTGTAGTTTCTTCCTCTGCTAGGTTTTTGTTGGCTACGGTACTGTTGTCTTCCTTCTGCTCTAGGTTTCTTGGTGAAACACATTTTGGTGAAGTGATCTGGTTTTCTGCAGTGTCCACACGTGATTTCCATTGCCGGGCAAGTGTCGTGTTGCGTGGAGTTGCCACATGGGCCACATGGTTTCTGGTTTTGGGGTCTTGTGGCGATTTTCTTGACTCTTTTGGGTCGATCCGCGTCAATTTTCTTGTCGATGGCTTTCGTTTGTGCGGTAGTTTGCTCGTCCAGTGCGGCTTCAGTTAGGATTCTGTCCAGTAGCCAGTTTTCGCGGATAGCTTTCATGCATATCCTGTTGTTTAGCATTGTTCTTATCAGATGGTCTCTGATAGCGTCACTTTCATGTTCTCCGTAGTCACATTTCCTTGCGATCTCCCGGACTCTGGCATAGTAGTTTGCCATTGGTTCTCCTGTGTTTTGGTGTAGTTCGCTAAGTTGGAATCGGGCGAAGTCCTTGTTTTTCTTTGGCATGTAGTGGTTGTCGATCTTTCTAACGAGGATTTATGAACATTGTCACCGTCTTGGCTTGTGGGGTCTGGAATGGCGTCGTCGATATCGACTAGCTCCTCGCCTCCGTAAATCAGCAGTCCATCTTTCTTTGCAGCTGGGTCGTTTATTCGAAAGAATCGAAACTGCCTCTCGATGTCTTTCTTCCATTTCGACCATTTGAGAGCCGTGTCGTTGCTGTTCGATTGTTTGATGAATGGTTTGATCGTTAGATTTGATTGACAAACACGGTCGGTGGAGTGTTAGCACTCGCGCTTGATGTTGGTTCTGCGGAATCGGGCATTTTCTGACTTTATCCTCATCGCCAATGTCACATTGAGAACGCATGGTTCACTCGGTATGCTCTTTAATCAATTCCCAGTTACAACTGTGCATTGTCATTTGATGGGATCATGTGATACTAATATTGATGACGTAATGTTCACGTAATTAGGTTATTACAGTTACCGAGGAAAAGCCTTTCAGGATAACGTACAGAAAAAGACAGAGAGACATTATTATAGAATGTCATTATTCCTTCGAGAATGAATTTGGGTATGTTTTCTGTTAGAGTTATATGACTGTTGAAATAAAATACTACTTATCAAATATCATTTTATATTAAATATATCATCATATGACTTTGATCACAGTAATCATGCCAATATATTGTTTGTACATTTTTATTATATCCTATATTATTTACATATTTTACATAATAAATATAAATTAATATAATATTTTCACTTATAATGCACTTTGTTTGCAAATCAGTCTTTATACATATACATACTGTACATATGCTTGGTTGAATATATAGTATATCTAGATTGGTTATCTACAATGAACAGGAGTACACATTTTTCACCTACTAGCTGGGCACATACTTTACTGTGGTGTATTTTATATTCTTGTTTTGAGCTGTGGAAGAATCTTTCCTTCTTTAATACTTCCATCAATTAGTTTCATTATGGGATCACTGCAAAATGTGCATTTGGAATCATTAGGGCATGCTTTGAGCAAACCACAATAACAGTATGATGGATCATTAAAAACTCTTGGTGGAATGTATGCTTCATTCTTTGCCTTGCACCCTGACAGCTCAACACCTTGTTCTGGAAGCCAGATTATCATAATGAACTCGTGATTAAAGATCTCAGCCCATCTTCTCTGATAAGTGGTTTTTTCACTCAGTTTTTTCAAAAATATGTGCTTAGCTTCCCGCCCTTCCATTGTGACTGTCCCAAGACCTTGTCCATACTTTGTGAAAACTTGGTGGGCATGGATAGGAACAACATGACCTAAGGTCCATACAGTAGGATTAACAGACGACTGCACGAACAAGGCATTTACTCTGTAGTACTCAAATGCAGTGCGAGGAAGCTGGTTAAGTTGCTCTTCTGTAATCTCGAATCTGTTAGATAGGGAAACAATCTCTGAGCCTCTGCCTCTGCAAATATCAGAACTGTTTGCCTCTCATGCCTGGAATCACTATCACAACTGAGCCATTTGATTAGCAACATAAAGTTGTGACAAAAACGCCGAGAATCTTTACCAGTAAATCTATACTGGAGATCATGACCTTGTGCTTGAGTTTCATCAAACCATTGTTTGATCTTTCTAGCAAGGTACTTAGCTTTAACTTCAAATTGCAATGCTGTTATCATTCTTACAAAAACACTATCATTTGGAACTTCAGAAAACTTTTTGCAATCAACTGCCAGCTTAGATTTTCGAATAGCTTCTTTCAAAATTCCTTTAAAAAAGTACTACCAGGCATTATTTTTCAGATGCAAGGGCTCTACATGGGCCTTCTCAATTGCTTTACCCAACAAAGGCACAGATTCCTGGCGACTTTTCTTCTTTGCGATAAAATCAGTTATCTTAGATCGCTTACTTTTCTCAGAAATTGGCTTGTTTGCAATTGTTTGTTTGAACTGAGAAACCTGCTTCACAACACGTTCTCTTTCCTTGTATAGCCATAGTTGCCATTTGTTTGTAGTGGCAACTCCAAATGTACCGCTCAGATCTGTGCAATCATCTTTGAATACATTAGCAAAAGGAGAAAAATACTTTGCACTGATAGTTAGTTCTCCTGCCAACATGGCTAGCATCTTTATGTCATTAGGAATTTCTTGGAACTTGAATCTAATTGTGAGCCCACTTTCAAATTCAAAAACAGTTCCTTCCAATTGTACAATCTGTTTTAACAGAAAACTCGCATATTTCTTAACAACTCGGGAAGTTTCATCACAATTTGCTCCAAAAATAATGAAATTATCATTACTGGAAGCAACATTTCTGCCTACATTGAGAAGACTAACCAAAAATGAGCAGGCACTTTCATGTTTTCCAAAAGGACATCCATCACCACCTAATGCTACAAGAAATGTGCCTTCTGTTTCGCCAAACCATTTTAAGGTTTCCTTTCTATTTTTTCGCAAATAGAATTTTGCCAGGCGTGGAAGGTACTCTCTCAGATCTCTGTATGAGCCATTGATTATGGCTTCTGTTTCTATTCCATTGAGAAAGTCTTCATCAATATCATAAACTTTGCCAATATCAATTTTTTTACCTCTTCAACAAGTTTGTTATAAGTGAGGAGTTTAGGCACTCTGTAGCCTGGAATCACAGACATACTAGTTCTTCCCCTGTCTTTTGACTTATTTGAAAGAGCAAGTCGGACGCTTTGATATTTACGTTTGCCCATGACACCACTGGAGTAGAAAGTTGCAATACTCCTTTGGACATTATCTTCAGACTTTTCATAAACATCAATGTTTTTCTTATAACATTTGGAAACTACAGATGCTATTAACTTTTTGTTGCTTAAGACATAGTCTGCTAATGTTTGTACTCTACACCTTTTCTGAAGGGTGTCAAAAATCCCATCAAAAACAGGTGTTAGATTTTTCTCAGTTGCTCCATGAATTTTTGCAATGCATGACAATGTCTCATGCCTTCTCTTTGTTGCTGTTCTAAATGGCAAGTTTGATTCACCATTTACCAATGAGGTAGGTCTGCTTGACCTTGGTTCACACAACTGCACTGTTGGCTAGAAAGAAAAACAAAGTTCATATCTGTAAATGTTTAACAACATAAATTACTAAATCTGGTTAACAAATGCCAAATATTGTAATATTAATAGCAAAGGGTAGTGTTTTCATAACAAACGGAATACTAAAATGAAAATGCAGGACCTGTAAGCTCTGCAGGACCTGCTTGGAAAATATTTCTTAATACTGTCACTCACCACAGTGTTCTCAATTCCATGTAATAGGGTAGTCGTTGTTTCCCTTGCTCTTGCAAGCTAAATGGCATGTACAAAAGAAACAAATCAATGTATAGTAATTTAAATTCCTAATATGTTACACATACCAAATACTTAGTACTGCTGATGATGTAGCAGTATTTAATAAGCATGTAAATGCAATGTTTTATGTTATACAATTAAAAGTAGTGGAATTATTATTGTGTGTGACACTACATTCATGTCTTTAATACACTTCCCTGTAATGTTGATCCAACAACATTTCCACAGAACCTGACAGTTAAAGAGAAGAAAGGAGGTTTGCATTATTCGGTGAACTTACATCACACAGAATAATTTTTTTACAGATTATGAATTATACCTGTATGCCAAGTTGATAACAAATCAGTGTTGGGATAATACGTTGTAGCACATTTCATGAATTATAACCTGGTACACTACATAGAACAAGTTAAAATTAATCAATTACTGGTATTAATTTATAATATGTAAATTATATACAGAACGATTATAAACACCAGCATATACTGTACAGTAAGCATCCGTATAAAAGCTCACCCTTCCTTGTAGCTTCTCGATTTTTTTGTATTCGCTCTTTAGCTTCCGATTCTCTTGAAGAACTTGGTCCCTTGCCTCCGAACGAGCTAATTCATGAATGCAGCAATATCGAAGCGATGCGTTTTGGTGCGTGGCATCATAGATCAGAGTCTGTAACTCAAGCAGAAAAACAAAAACGTGTTATGTTTGCCGTTCCCGTGTCGGTGCATTGAAAAGAAATCGAGAAAACAAAAATCATACGATTCTTACCGAGGAGTCCAAGTTTCTGCTCCCGCTAAATTCATTCCGATTGATGGCAATCCACAAAAACCTATCCGGGCAGAAACCTGGGATTTTGAGTAAACAAAGAAGCCGCCATTTTTTCATGCAAAGCAGCCTCAAATTGGCCTTCGCGTGGAACAAAAACTTACCCATGCTTGGTATCAAAATGAAGATGAAAACATCGTCTTTCCCGCGCAAATTTCAGACCACTCGTACCAACTATCCCAGCAACGCTATGGGCCTTTGAACGCAAGCCCCAAAGTCAACACCAGTCCCCCAATAAAATAGCCCGGTTATCGACGCCATGTTTGGCGACAGACAATATGCCACAAATTTGACTCTCTTGACCCGGCGTGAAATTTTACACTTGTTGCTTTGGCAAAAAGACCGTTGATGAGGTCTCTGTCTTTCTTTGTGTCGGTGAACTACAGAGCTCAGCCAAAAAGTGAACTTAGTTTAGTTTCTATGTGTTTGTTCATGGTACTATGGAGGAGCTGTTCCCTTGAAAAGTTCTCTAGCTCACTGAATATGGCCTGGCAACCTGACTTCGTTTCTTCCAGAATGTACGTGGCGTTGTAAAAAGTTACTCTCTTTATTGTCAAGTGCTTTGCGGGGCGTTTAAATAATACTGATGGTTTGATTCTGGAGGATGCCTTTACGTCTGTTAGATCTTCCTTTGCAGATTGATATACGTCTGCAAGTTTCTTTGCAGAAAGAATCCCTTTTACTGACAGGTGCCTTGCCACTTGCAATATACACTTCAATTCAACGTTGTCTTGCTCAGTTTCCTTCGTCTTACGCTCCAGAACCATGATGTTTTCTACCAACGTGCCACTTGCGGTTTGGGCAGTTTTACGCCTGCTTTCGTTCTTGGCAGTGAGCAAACCTCGTCAACGATACCACGTTTTCGATAGATTTAGAAACGCTGCTTGAACTTTCCGTCGTACTGGCCTCGTCAATCGGTAAGCTACAACGACGAAAAATGATTTTGACAATAGCAGAAAAGGAAAATCACTTAATCGCGGTATTTCTTTTTCAAAGTTTGTACCACGTTTGGGAGAGGTAAGGGAATGGCAAAAGCGGTGATGACTCTTTGTCACGTCTTAAATTTTGCGCAGGTCCTTTATTTGGTTTTTCATGCATAGTACGTCGGGACTGCTTTCTTGAGATTGATTCAGTCACTTCTTGACTATTTTTTCTCTTTTGAGGGAAGTCCGGTGAAGCTGCTGCGCAGTTTGATGTATCCTTGTCATCTTGCAGTGGCAGTAGATCGGGCTTTGACAGTTTACTTTGCTCGTTTCCCTCCTCAGTTTTTTAATGTTCCTGTCGCTTCCGCTGGCCAGCAGTAGGCGACAATTTCCTGTAAATCGAAAGAAAATATAATTGATTTAAAATATCATGATTCATTTGCAAGGTTGTAGAACAGAACAATTGAGAGTAAACCCTTACACGCACAAATTAAAACATTCGTGTTTGTTTGATAACATGTTTGAGATGCCGAATATTATAAAGCGCGTTTACAAAGCATTGCATGGGTCGGAGTCAGGTTTTGTATGTGGATGGAGAACAATTTACAGCTGAATCTGCTAGAAGCCTATATAAGTTACTGGAACTCAAAATATATGCTCATTCTGTGTACACTTTTCTTTTCCGTGTTGATGGGTATCACCACAGGGAGCCCAGGTTCATGTAAGTCACGTCTCATTGTTTGGTGATCTTGTGGCTCCGATTGGCATGTGAATTCAACAAAGGTTGAAAGGGCTATTTTTAGTTTCTTACTGTTTCGAATTAAACAAGGAAATTCCCAATACCGTATATTTGATTTTTTTTGGCAGGGCAGGGGTTTGCAAAAAGCCCCTCGCAAGAACTGCAGAGAAACAGTTTGAAAATACCTACCTTTTAGAATTTTTCTTGGTTTCAATGCGTTGTGTCAAATGAACTGTGGTACACTGTAAGGGCGGGAAGTATGCCTCGTTAAGTTGACAAGAGCTGATACTTGGTTTGAGGCAAGGGATGTTTATCCATAACTTCACCGCAAAGAGGGACGAAGTGGTTTGGTTGAAAGGTAGCCCCAGGGGATTGTCAAGACTGAAATCCCTGGACCACATGACGTACAGATCACCACAATCGCCGTGAAATGCGGGTTTCCTCAGACAAACCTTGCCCTGTAACAACTTGCGGAGGCCGTCAGTACACGGTGGGGTAGACAGCAAAAATATTTCTCCCGAGGACAGAGGACAATCCCATTATTTGCATGAGGCTGGCCCAGCGAGTCTTATCACACGTGGCTATGGCTTCACCTCTCACAGTCTTTGTTCTGTCCCTGGTATCGGCCACATCACGAGAAAGCGATATAGCAAAAAGAGCGCTATGTTGAGAGATGTTGAGATGTCAGTGAATCTGAAATAATAATACCAGAAATACGATAATCGCAGATATCCCCTCACTCTCGATCCTACACGACCTTATAATTTATTGTATTTCGAAAAAAAACAATCGCAAAGGAATACTGTATGCATATATAATGTATATACAATATATATACAACTCTGTACTGGAAGTGTTTTGCTACAACAACAGGATTAAGATTGATAAGATTTATTTATTTATTCGCCACAAACACCTTACAATTTTACAGAATATGAAATTTACTAGTGGCAAGGGAACCCAAGAGAAACCACGGGGCTTTTAATTAGTGGGCTCCCTCAATACTATTATTAAAGTTTCTAAATAATATGTAAAGGCAGGACTGAACATTTGATTAATATAATTAGAGTTATAATATGAAAAAATGTGCGAGGCACAAAACACACAAAACACAAACAAAAGGCATGCAACAACAAAAACAGAAAACGAGGAAGAAAGGTATCTTAAATGTTCACGATAGAAGGAATTCTTTCAGTTTGGCGGTGAATAAAGCAATACTAGGAGCATCATGAATTTCATGAGTAAGAGAATTAAAGAATTTAGGGCCTTGAAAACGAATTGAAAATTCCTTATATTTGTCGTGCAATGGGGCAAGTAGAAGGAGTTAGAGCTTCTTCTTTCATAGGAACACATTTGATGATTTAGTAGAAACATGTTGTCGAAACTTTTGGGAAGTAGGCCTGCTTTATACAGATACATAAATCTACCAATTGAAGTTTAAAAATGTTCTCAAATTTCAGGATGCCAAGGTTTTTGAAAATAGGATCTGAATGTGCATCAAAAGCACTCCTTGACATTATTCTAATGACCCGTTTTTGAAGTATAGTAAGACGTTTCAGGTTAGTTGGATACGGTGATCCCCAGATACTCACACAGTAAAAAAGGTAAGGATAAACAAGACTATAATACAAAGTACAAAAGGAAGGTTTGTTAAGGCAAAAACTTGATTTATAAATTATACCTATAGCTTTTGATACTTTTCTTGTAACGTTGTCTATATGCGACTTCCAAGATAAGTGTTCATCAAGGATAACTACCAGAAAAACAACTTCGTTTACGCGATCAATTGCACAATTACTGATTGTGAAGGTTAAATCAAGTGCTTGCCTATTTTGTTTTGGTTTAAATATAACAAAGTTTGATTTCTTGACATTGATAGACAACTTATTTGCTTGAAACCAATTCGTCACCTCTTTCAATTCTGAATTCACGATTTCCATGAGATGATTAGATAGATAGATAGATAGATAGATATTCTTTATTTATCCACGGTCAAATTCATTAGATATATACATGTAGTTAAAAGCAATATAATAAGCTACTAGATCTATATTTAATATCACAATTTAAGTCTATGTCTAAATCTAACCTAATCTAATTACAGTAATATGTTAAAACGCTAAGCTGCTTTCCATGAATGCCATGCCTAAAATACAGATTTAATCAGTTGTTTAAATTTGATGAGGGACTGCTTGCCTTACGTTGCAAGGGAGACTGTTCCAAAGAACTGTGCCACTATAACTGAAGCTATTTTTGTAATAATTTGTCCGTGGTGACGGAACAGTGGCTTTACTTACGGAGTCCCTCAGGCTATACGTAGTATCGCGGCTTACAAATCTCGAGCATAGATACTCAGGTGCTAATCCATGTAGAGATTTGTAAACCATTGTGGCTCTTTGAATTTGTCGCTGGCAAGTTAGATTTTTCCATTCTAGATTTTCAAGTAAGTTGTTAGCATCAGCGTCATAATTTGAGTAGGTCAAGACCCGAGCTGCTCGGTTTTGTAGTTTTTGTAGTTTCTTTTGCAAGGTTAAACCACAATTTACAGACGATATTGCAATAATCAAAGTGCGGTTGTATTAGAGCCTGATAAATTAAATGTAAGGTCGTTTGTGGTACAAGGTGCCTTACTCGTTTTATGGCCCCAATCTCCGAAGCGATCTTCTTCGTTAATTTATTAACATGGTTACTCCAATTGAATTTGTCATCAATGTGAACTCCCACTGATTTTACTGTATGGACTTGACTAATTGGAGTACCATTAATTGTAGGCATCGGGGAATCTGTGAGAGTATTTAGCCTTTGTCTTGATCCAAACAGCATAAATTCGGTTTTTGTCATATTTAGAGTAAGTTTGTTTGCTATTAGCCAGTTGCTAACATTTGCTAAATCGTGATTTAGACATGATTGAATGTTGTCGACATTGTCACCTGCGTATGTTAAATGGGTGTCGTCTGCATACATCTTTGGTTGACAATTTGATAAGCAATTTGGCAGATCATTAATATATAGCAGAAATAACAAGGGTCCTAAGATGGTCCCTTTGGGAGCGCCACAATTTAATGAGCAACTCTTGGAGAGTGACCCATTTACAGAGCATCTTTGTGTGTGGTTATCTAAGTATGATTCAAACCAATGGTAGACATTATCGTATATACCGTAGTTGCTTAATTTAGATAATAGGATCTCGTGATCGACCGTATCGAATGCCTTTTTTCGATCTAGGAACACAACAGCATTGACTTTGCCATGGTCAATGTTGTATGCCCAACTATCCATAGTGTCAAGGAGAGCCGTGACGGTCGAATGAATGGTACGGAATCCCGATTGGTACTTATAGATGATTTTATGCTCTGTTAAGTAAGCATATAATTGGTCGTAAACCATTCTTTCGAACACTTTGGCCACAACTGAGATTACGGAAAATGGGCGGTAGTTATTCAAGTCACTACGTTCACCTTGTTTAAATAGCGGAGAGACTCTGGCGCATTTCCAGTCATCTGGGAATATGCCAAGACTTAATGACTGGTTAAAGATATCGCACATTGGGATGCAAATAATATCAGCACATTCTCGGATAAGCCTGGCAGATATCTTGTCAATGCCGGCTGCTTTCGATTTGCTTAGTTTATTTAAGAGTGAAAGAACTTGATTTTTGTTAGTGGGGCGGAACTGAAACCTTTTGTCTGTGCTAGTAAGGTAATGTAGATGACTATTGTTATCTGAAAATGGAATCTCCCCTGCTAGTTTGGGTCCGATGGTGGAAAAGTGATTGTTAAATTCATCCGATATTTTGGTTGGATTGGTTATTGATAATCCATTTACTTTTAGCTCTTTCACGAATGTTTTTCCAGACTTTCAAGAGGTAAGCTCATTGATAGTTTACCAGGTTTTTTGGGAATCGCCTTTATGTTCATTGAAATTATTTTGGTAATAGGCCTGTTTGGTTAATCTGATCTCCTTATTGACTATATTACGTTGCCTTTTAAATTGCACCCAGTCACTAGGATCGTTAGATTTAATTGCTTTAAGTTTCAGAATGTTTCGATCATGCATTTGTTTCTTCAGCTCTGATGCAATCCATGGTGAGCTACGCGCGCGAACACGCGTTCTTAATGGAGCATGCATGTCAACAATAGCTAAAAATGAGTTTTTCCATTCAGACCACATATCATTAGGATTGTAAAAATTTTTTACACGTTCCCAATCTTTGGAGGCAATATCGTTTCGGAAGCTATCTCGGTTAAACTTTCGGAAATTTCTGTATGTTATAGTTTTATGTCCTTTAGACTGTCCATTTGTAGATAATTTTCTATAGGCATAAATTAGGCTATGATCGCTGATGCTGACATGACATACCCCAGCGCACACAATCTTATCTGGAGAGTTGGTATAGATTAAATCGATTAGAGTTGAGGTGGTTTCGGTTATCCTAGTTGGTTCAGTTATAAGTTGTTGAAGGCCATAGACATCAGTGATACTTGTTAGTAAACGTGTATTGCCGTCACATGCAGCATTAGCCAAATTACAATTGAAATCAACCATTAAATAAAAATTCAATATTTTCAGAGTCTAGCTTCTCCATTAGAGTTTCAAAGGGTGAGAAAATATCAACGGGAGAGTTAGGCGGCCTTTACCATGTGACGACAATAAATGACTTGGATCAGGGTTTTCTAATTTCTAAAGATAGGTTTTCTAGAGAGTCCACGTCTAGATCGTTGCGAATTGAAAAATTAATAGTTTTTTTTTTTACATAAAAGCATACCCCTCCACCGTGTTTATTTCTATCGCGACGAACTATCTCATATCCCGGAATATGCACGTCGCTATCCTTAACCAATTCGTCGAGTTTGGTGTCATTGATTGAAAGGATATCATGTTATTGTCAAGGTAAACCCGAAGCTCGTCCAAATGTGGGATCAAACTCGTGATATTCAGAGAGGCTAGTTTAAAGCCACGTTTAGATGGTAATGCTGGGGGAAGTTTGTTACTGTTTTGACTTGGGATATTAATCGACTCACCAACATCGTTTTTCTCGGCTTCAACAGGCACGGCATTCATAGATTGTGCATTATTTCAATGGTCTATAGAGCAATGCGAGATAAGATTTTTAGCAAAAGCACTACTGCCATCCTTATTCAAATAGAATCCTTTGTAAAGTTCCTGTTTCGTAATATTAGTGTGTTCAAGAACTTTCCACGAGTTTTGACTACAGAATTGCGCGACAATCTTGTTGACTGATTTACCTTTAGAGTCCAAGCTTGGGTCGTCTCCCCTTGTGATGATTTCCGAGATTGTGATGTCAGTTCCCGGATTCTTGTAGATAATTTGATTGGCGATGTCCACAATTCCTTCAGCGATGTTACGGGGCTCTTCGTGGCGCAAGTCATTGGTTCCTCCAGCGTTGGGGTGGCATAGTGGGTCATGTGTTTAACTTTTGCTCCGGGGAAGGATTTGACGTATACTTTGCCCCCTGTACTTTTGGACACCCTTTTTCCGTTTATATACTTCACCACGGAATCGCCCATAATGGCTGTTACTCGGTCGACCGATTCACTGGGTTGTGACAATGAAGACTCCCTGGGTCGTGACGAAGGTTGCTGGCCTTCTTTCTGTTCTGAGCTACCTTTGTTCATGCCTTTGTTCTTCTTATTTGCATTTCTTTGTTTAGGCTTGGATTTGGACATAGACTTGGCTTCAACCAGCTCCCACGGGGCCGCGTGGTCAGTGGAAAAAACATTCTTGAATACATAATATCCAAAACTTCCCCTGTTGTTTCAAGACATTGGTGACTCATTAGTCTAAATTCCAATCAGCCATAATATAGCATGATTTGTTCTCTTTAGAAATTGAGAATTTAGAGATTGGTTAAACCATTCAAATTTCGTTCAAGGCTTCTTATATTAATATGCAGGAACGATAAACAATTGTTGTCAATTTTTTTCTGAAGCAAGAGGTCATTAAATTTATCTTCGATGTAATACTCACAATTGCTTAATTTTGAGAAGAAATTTGAATCTGGATCAAGATCATTACAAAGACTAAAGTTTTTATGCGTTTTATGCAATAATAAAGGGTTGAACCTCATATAAGATAATCTATCTGGATCAAAATGAATAGATCCGTTCAATTGCTCAAACATAGCTAATCGAAAGCATTTATAGTCTAAGTGAATAAACGGTAACTCATCCAGTAATCATTCGGAATGAAACAGTTATACGTACAAAGTACTTATCTCTTTTCTGAAGGTTATCCTCGAGGCTTATCGCGTATGATCAGGTGATCCAAGATAAAACACGCTGTCTTTCCCGCTTTCTTGGCCTCGAGTTTTTCCACTTGAGCTGCTCGCTTTTCAAGGGTGGCTGGAGCGAAGTATTCGCAAATGAAGAGGTCTTGAGGTTTATCCGTTATGGCTTTCCTCAGCACAGTATCCTTTTGCTTCCAATTGCGAAGACGACAAACGATCGTTCTCTGCCTCTCTGAATCACCTAGGCATAGTTTTCGTGTCTTTCTGCGTTCCACTCTGTGTGCACGCTCGATATCTACCTCTATATCGAGCTTCTCCTTGATCGCCTCTTTCACTTGCCATTTCCCAAGTTTCCCCAACCGCTTCTGGAATCCCAGAGACCCTGATGTTGATTCAGCATAGAACATCTTTCATTGTACAACAAAGCTTGAATTTGTTCATCAGTCTTATTTTGTCCTTTTGTCCTTGCAATAATTTGAAATAGTTCAGGACATCTAAGATCAGCACAGGACAATGTCATGAACCATGTTAGAATCCCCAGTTGTCGAACCATACCTGCAACTTCATACATAAATCTTTGGCAGTATGGTGGAGAGCCTGGAATTTGCCTCAGAAACAAATATGCCTGATCTTTTGGAATAAGATTGTGTATGTTTTGTACATTTGATCTAAATTTCGAGGCTCGTAGACTGCCCATGGACGTTTTTGAGAGCGATGTTAATACTGTCAGATACTTTCTTTTGCTCCATTGCATATTGTACATAAAACAGATACTCTGGGTTTGTTGCAAATCGCCCACTATAATGTAATAGCCATGCATTAAAATATTTTACTGGTGTCAATTTAATTTCCTGTTGAGCTTGATAACCAAATCTCCCTTTTGGAAATAATATTGGAAATGCCAGTTCTTCGCACTGCGTTTCAGTCATTAATAACACAGGATGTTTATTTTCTCCAGGTGGAACATTATAAACTTCATTTCCTAATGAAACACTGCTTTTATTTTGCTCCTCTAAAATTACAGGGTAATCTGGAATTACAGACTGTAAACAAGTTTCATTAGTTGGTGCTCTATGTTCATTTAATGGGTCATCTTTTTCCTCTGAGTTGCCATTTATTTCATCAGTATTATCAAATATTCTATCAGCAGTAGAACTTTCTTCATCAGGTGAACTTGAATTCATATCTTAGGAATTTTGGTAAACCAGAATTAAGTTCAGTTCAGTTCATTTTATTTGATTGCCACAAAATTGACTTATTATCAATAAATTACAGTTTGTGAATTATAAAAAACAAGACAAGCCCGTGGCCAGTGCGCTTGTGGCGTCATTAATACAATGAATAGAGACAAGCAGGGTCCAAGGAGAGGAACTTTTGTCGTGCGTTTATATGCAAAAGATTATAGCCAGTTTAGAGTCAGTTTTTGCACATGACGGATCCAAGAGCTCCCTTTATTCTTCTTGCCCTCTTTTCTTCTAATTTCGGTCAAACAGATATTCACGAAAAAGTGTTTTATAATAATTGAGAGAAAACAATTATCGAAGGCCCCGTAGGAATATTCTTTGTTTGCAACCCAGTTTTCATAGCTCCCGACTCATGCAGGGTATGATGTTTCATACGGAATAATATTTTCAATGAGTGATTTGCTTTTGCCTTGAGTGATCTTTTTGCCGGGAGCATTTTGAACTTGCTTTCCGGCGATGCACGTGACAGTACTGGTGTGACGCTTGCTATAGTAACCTGGCAACTTTGTTGAGTGAATTTTCAAGCTGACATGTTTTGTGGAGGAACTGTGTTGTCATTTTCTAATGGGAGTGACTGGATAACACCCAACATCTTAAGTAGCTGCAAGACAGCGTAATAGCCTTATCTCATGTTGGAATGCTTTTAGAACATGATGCCAGGCAATCTGTAGTGCCAACATACCATAAAACTGGTGACTGACACCTATCAACCGACTGCCCAATGGTGAAGTTGCTTCGTCATCTCCACTGGAGTTCTCGTCTTGACACTGCCGGGTTGTAATGAAAACAAAGACCCTGAAAACGAAGACCTATAACCCCGGAAAACGAAGACCCTAACAGCAACAACATAAAGCTTTTCTCAGTGCCACTCTCTTTAATGTTGCTTCAATATTGCCT
Source organism: Plumapathes pennacea (assembly GCA_964036295.1). Classification (NCBI taxonomy): domain Eukaryota; kingdom Metazoa; phylum Cnidaria; class Anthozoa; order Antipatharia; family Myriopathidae; genus Plumapathes; species Plumapathes pennacea. The sequence goes on along the minus strand of OZ038472.1, from coordinate 7,725,554 downwards.
ATCTCTGCAGCAGATGTTGGAATGTTTGCGTATGTATCATGTACAAGTAGCTGTAATAACAGCTTTTTAGTCTTATCTCGTCTTTGCTAATCTTCCCAGCGTGTGCATCATGTTCAAGTAGTTGTAATTGAAAGCTTTTTAGACTTATCTCTCCAGCACATTAAAACATGATACTTCCCATGGTGAAGTTGCTTCATATGAAAAAGCCATCTCAGAAATTACGCATCCTTCATGTACAAGTCTGATCACTAATATTTTAAAGACTGCTATGCATTAAGCTTTAACGCAAAATTCTGGGTCGATACGAAATTAATCTCTATTGGAAGCTGCAGACGTTTAAATACCGTGACAACAAAGGCGTGCATCACGCTTGTGGAGCAAACATTAGGCTCGGATATCAACCTTGAGTTTTTGAAGACTTCGAGGTATTCAGTGACAAATATTCTCGATGTAATCGCCTGCCGGTCTTTCCTGCTTTTTGTTAAAGCGGCATGAGTGAAAGCTAAGTAGCTGATGATTCGGGATTCCCCGTTCTATGATACTATGCTCGTGACATTTCATTCACAGATCTTGTATCTTAATCTCGCGTGATATTTGCCTCAAACCTACAATCCTGGCCAAAAGTCGTGGGACACTTAGCCTTTTATCTAAAAATTATGACACTTTCCCTCTTCCCGCCCCCTCCCCCCTTGCAATGTTGAATGAATGTGCTCAAAGTGCACTCCCTTTAAGCAACATTGTATGGGGGGAGGGGGAGGACTAAGTTTCGGAAACAGGAGCCGCTTTCGTTGTTCAACAAGGAGTGGTGGTGAAAACTGCATTTTTTCAGAGTGTCCCACATACTTTTGGCCAGGATTGTATTAGTAATTCAGTATCCTCAGACAATAAACAAAGAACCTTTATTTCACGCAAAACCGAGTTAAACGCCGACTGTTCGTATACGCCGTGCATTACACAAAGCCCCAGAGTTTCCAACAAAAGGAGACACTGCCTGCAGGGAAAAGTTCAAGTTTTATCAAGTTTCGACACGTCTTCTACTACTTATTCGATGTTCTTTCACACAAATATTGCTCAGAACACAGATACATTGGTTGAAGCGGTATCTATAATCGAGCATTTGCAAAAACACAACCCTTTGTACTTTACAGGGGTCCGGCTGGTAACACATCAAGCATTTGTGTACGGCTATTTTCAAATCTTCCAACGCTTAAAAACAATGCAAGCCAAAATTGTTCTTAAAGTATGGCTTCCGTGCATCCAGAAAGCCAACCGATGTTCAGTTCGGATGGGATACAGGCTAACTTTAACACAATTCAATTTCAGTCTCTTGCTTCAATCGCCGACATCTCAAGTCTCTCGCGAGGAAATGTCAATTGCATAACGTCATCGCGAACCAATCACCGTGTGCAGATTTGTAACCCAGAAAAAAAAACAAGCTCCATTTTAAAGCTTGTGTTATCCACAAGCAATGAGAATAAAGCATGTGGCGAGGGAGCCCAAAAGAAACCACCAGGCTTGTAGACATTGGGCTCCCTCTTGACAAGAACAATTTACAGTTTTATGTAAAGTGCAAGGTGCAGTGCAACGTACAAACAAAATAAGGAACGGGCAAGAATACATAGGTAATCTATAGTATATAATACTAGTGAATAATGAAAAGTGCATAATAAGAATAGACATTAGGAAAGGGAGAGGGGATACGTTTTCAGATTTGATTTGAAGTTAGATAATGTAGAGGACTCGCAAATATCTAGGTGAGTTTGTTAAAGAAAGTTGGGCCTTGGTATTTAATGGAAAATTGTCTTATTTTAGTTCTGCACGAAGGAATGTAAACGAAGCAGCCTTTCTCGTATTATAATTATGAATTTGGTTTACTACTGGGAAAAATGCGGTAAAGCTATGGGGCAGAGAATTTTTCTTATACAAGAACATAAAGGTACCTAATTGAATGAGTAAATTTAATGAAGTTTCAGTAAATTGAGCTCCTTAAAGATCGGGCCTGTATGAGCATCGAATGGAGCCTTGTTAACTAATCGGACAGCTCGCTTTTGAAGTAAAAATATGCGATTGAGATTGCTTGGATATGTAGATCCCCAAGTTATAATGCAGTAATGAAGATAAGGGTATACCAAAGAAAAATAAAAGTAAAGGGTACGTAAGGATGACGTTAAAAGAAATACCTCGATTTAGACATTTCTACAGCTCGAGAAATCTTAGATGCAACACAGGCAATGTGGGGTTTCCAGCTAACATGTTCATCAATCACAACACCAAGAAACACAACCTCGTTTATGCGTTTAAGTTGATTATTATTAATAGTTACCGAAAAATTTAAGTTTGCTTTTTTTTGTCGAGGTTTAAAAACAATACAATTGCATTTTTTAACATTGAGAGAGAGTTTGTTAGCTTTAAACCAATTATCAAGTTTATTCCATTCTTCACTAACCGTACCAAATTAAATAGTCTGGGTCCTTATGAGAAAAGAATAAATTTGTATCATGAGTTGTAAATAGTAGTAAACTTATAGAGAAACGAGTCATAAGCACATGACACGTCATTACATTCGGTCATCTCGGACAAGTTACTATCCTGTAGTTTTGTTTTAAACGATAAGACGTTACGATCGCTTTTATCACGATACATTGTTTGGGCACATGTTTGTGCATTACAACAATTTGTGAGACAGACCGAGAAAATCGGGAGGTGATCAGAGATGTCAGTAAACAAAAGGCCGTTAAATGCATCATAACCAATTGTCTTTTGTGTGTGTGTGTGCTGGCATTTGCTCTGCCAAAAAATTACAGTCATTGGGAATCCAACAAAATCCATGGATGGCTTTCAAAACACATGAATGGTTATATCAGTTGTGACACACTAATGTTGTTTTCTTATTTCCACTGGATGTTTTTTTATAATAACCATTTGTATTTTTTTGTGTGCTGGCATTTACCAAAAAAAAGAACAGTCATAGTGAATCCAAAAAACAATCCATGGATGGCCATATATTACCCATATATGGTAATAGGTTTTGGCTGTGAATTTAGTATTTACCATTCAAATACCCAACAATGGTTTTTCAGAATGTTTTCCTGTGGTTGAAAGTTAGTAAGAATATAGGTAACTGTCCCTAAGCGCATGTGCACTTGTGAATGAGTGTGCGCTTGCTGCACAACAACCAACCTCGTCCCCAGGGCCATCTGCATGGTATGCCCGACCCTCCCAACAAGTTCAAAACCCTTATCAGCGCGAACGTTTTTCACACACAGGGATAGAATCTGTAGACTTGTTCACCTATAACTGCACAGTGGAAATTATATAAACATGAAAGCGTAAGTGAATCAGAAACTGAAGGTTCTTTGAACTACATTAACTTTCCTGTTGCTAAACCTGGTAGTTGAATGAATGAATTAATGCTTTACTAGAAATACCATATTTGCAGAGGCCCCACGCCCAAGAATCGATTATGTATGACATTGGTTAGAGCTCTCATGTACTGTATGCTTTCACCACACATCTCAATATTATATAATGTAAAGGCAGATGACACTATATTAGCATTTACATGACATTGGCATGTGTCCCATTCCGGGGAGTACTCATAATTTTAGGTGCGGGTGTGCCGCTTGGACCTGAAAACCCCTTACCCTATTTCAGACCAAAATATCTGATTTACTATACCCTACTTCAGACCTGACTCCATAAATATATACCCTATTTCAGACCTGACTCCAAAATGTATACGCTATTTCAGACAGTCCAAATCAGACCTATTTTAGAGATTTATTTCTTTTGCAACAATTTCCACCCTTTGTTTTCTTCCATTTGCTTCCATTTTCTTCCTTGCATTGTCCGCTGCGACATATTTTTATTAAAATCATACCCTATCCCAAGCCAAAAACACAAATCGATACCCTATTTCAGACCAAAAAGGCAAAATCTATACCCTATTTCAGACTAAAAATGTTTGAAAACGATACCCTTTGAGGCAGCACATACCTATATGGCATAGTACTGCCCCCTTGGGTCTCATTGCTGTTTGAAGAGTACAGTAATTTTATTATATAATATGCAGGGTAGTCTTGAAAGAAAGAAGTTCTCACAATGTTATTCATCATGCCATGTCCATTTCACAGTAATTTATTTTGTCTCATAAGAAAGTATACAGAGTCGGACTTTGCACTACATTCACTGGTAGAATACTGTATATTAAATACTTCTCAAGTACCTGTAGGTTACATTATACTTCTCAGAAGTTCTCAATTGATGCATGTGTTGCCTAGTACATGTACAAACACACAAATTCCCATACCAGAGAAATATAGCCCTAACCCTATACTCTTCTGCGAGTGAAAATAAAAAAGTGCAGTATAAATATTCAATAAGTTTACTAGAACATTAGACAAATGAGAGTCAGGTTTGCACATTATCCAGCACTGTAAGATGCTGTGAGACACGAGAAGAGCATCAGTTTAGTACTGTATTGACATTCTTATCTTAAAAAAGTCTCGTTTCCCATGTCATGTGGGTATAAACTAACTGTTCCTAATCACAGAAAGATACTTTTTCCAGTTGAACTTAGTGAACTTCATGTTTGCTATAAAAATTTTAAAAAGTGTGTTCTGGGGCTGGAGATAGATGGGTGAGTGGGGAAGCAGATTGTAGGGGTAACAGTATTAATATCTCTCCAGAAATTAATGTCATGCAGCTGCATGGAAAAAAACATGTTCAAAAGAAAACTTAATAAAATATCATTATTCATTCTATCTAGGGAAAGGAAGAAGTTTATGCTAGTAAAGAGCTGGCTTAAGTAAAATGAAACTAGCTGTGGTAAATGCAAATTGACTTATTTGGCTGTTATAATTATGTATCTTTGCAAATGATTTTTGACCTTCAGTCCACTGAAGGCATTAACTTGTCAGGGCATTATCAGATTGAACTTGTTTAGATCATGGCAATTTTTTTCTGCCCACACAGTAAATCCCTTCTGAACATTACGTTATACACAGTAGTGTATAAAATACAGCTAAACTGCTAATTCAAAAATGCAAAAGGAAATGCAGCAATAAATTACATTATTTTCCTGATGCCAAATTGACAAAATAATCATTCATAAAAATTTCTAGTTTACTAAACATCATTCTCTTTATTTATATATACATTTTATTATAGTATATGTAACTATAATTCATAGCAAAGGGAAGGCGGGCTTAGTAAGACGAAGAAGTAAATACAAACAAAGACTGTAGTGTTATAGAAAGTAGTGGCCGGGTTTTCGAAAGTTTAGCCCAGCATAAAAAACGCAGTTCAAATAACATTTGACTTATAGTACTTATACAATGTTATACTGTACGTGATAAAAACAGTTGAGCAGTTAAAAAAATATTTTGATCTGTTCTTTGATAAACTGAAATGGTTTCTAGTGCTGCAATTTAATAAACACAGTTCTCTCTAATCAAATGCACAGAAACACCCAAATTCTTCTGTGTGAGTGATATATGTTTTGATTTTGTCTATAAAGCAAGTTGTCAAGTAGCAAATTAACCTCTGCACTGTATGACACTTTCTCTCGTGAAAATTTATAGCATCAAGCACTATTTTAGTTTATTTTCTGTCCTCCTGCTGTTCGTGCAGAGCCTGTTAGCCCATCCACGGCTATGCAGATATTGTTGCCTCTGGAAGCACCGTTCTTCGACAACAGACGAACATTGCTCATGGCGTCGATTGTTGGCCTTATTTGGAGCCTGAAGCCTGCGGGCCCTTTGTGCATTTGTTTCATTGTGAGTTGTGGTCCTGTGACCGAGCGTTTTTAGCCATATGTAAGGAGGAACGAAGTGTCCAGAAAAGGCAAAAGAGAATACAAATAAAGAAATGGACTCAGGAGTTACTATCAACATCTAAACCAGACATTCCGCCGGCCTTGGAACGACCCATTCAGGAGGCCTAACGTCTCTAGTCCAGTCAGTCTAACATTCTCAAGGTCATTTTCCAACAGGCACAGCTTCTAAATCGGCCGAATGAAAGCAAAGTCCTTTGTCTTGACCTTGACCGTGCATACCAGGCCGTCACTCCCAGGCTAGGTCTCCAAGACCCGAGCAAGATTCCAGTGTCGCCTTGGTACCCTGTCGTCAACTAGCAGGATCAGAGCATTTGATTTTAGGTTTGGTAGGGCTTTGCGCAATTTCCCTCGAGCTTGCAGTGTCGGCAAATACTCCCACGACCGCCTATTCCAAAACAGGTCAGGAAAGGAACCTGCCTCCATTTCCTTCTCTGATACTGGTCTGTTTTCTCAAACACGCCTGGAGGTAAGCAGATAGTCTTCCTTTGCATCGGAAAGTGTGCAGGCGTGAGTGGGTGCAAATCATTTGAATCTTCTGAGTTGGCGGTAAGGGCTTGCCTATTTAGCTCTCGTTCAACCTCTGTTAGAAGAGTTTGAAGGACTGGTTCTGTGACTGTCTGGGTTTCGAGTATTGCCTTTAGGACGTTCTTAACACTGCACACCATGCGCTCCCAAATACCAGGCATACTGGTGGCTGAAAGACCCATTTGCAACCTCGTTGTAGTAGTTCGCGCCAATTTGTTGCTGATTCCACTGTTCAAGGGCTTCTCTCAACTCTCTTTCTCCACCAACACCGCACCATAATTCAGTCACTTCACCACGGCGATTGATGAACCTTTGCAGACACATTAAGTCATCTGTGCTCATTGACTGAACAATTTGAGGTGTACTGCACGTGTGTTCATGCAGATAAACAGGCAACACCAACGTTTCACTGTATCCCTTCCATGTTTTACGTGTAGGGGCCCAAATAGATCCATGCCTGTGTAGGAGAAGAGGGGTTGGTAGGCCATCATATGACTGCTTGGGAGAGGAGCCATTTGCTGAACCATAGGCTTTGTGTTTAACTTCTTGCAACAGATACATCTTCCAAGGATGGAACGAGCCAACAATTGGAACCGGGGAATCCAAAATTTCTCGCACACCTTTGAGATCAGGTGCTCACGGCCCAAGTTACTGTTACTGGATAGTCTCTTGGCAGGATTATCTGATTCCTAGAAATGCCGGCAACTGGTGGTGACGCTATGCGTCCCTTGACTCTCAATACACCATGATCTTTGAGCACCGGATTCAAACGTTACTGGTGGACTTGGCTTGACTTCCGGACTTTAGGCTCTTGATCTCTTGGGCGTATGCCGAATGCTGGATCACTCTTGCAATGGCAATAGTAGCAGCATCATAGTCTTTTAGTGTCAATGGGCCTCTCTAGACAGTCTCCCGATTGCTAAGACATTGAATGAAGCGAATTAGCCAAGACACTTGGGCTCTAACCCGGTTCCACTCGGAGAACCTGTTGAATATCCGAAGCACAATATCATTGTCCAGCACAGCAGCAAGGGTCTCTGGGAGGAAATTTGTCTGTTGAGCCTTGGTGTTGATGCTCAACAGTATGGTTGGCGTGGGCTGTTTTCTTCAATTCCAGAGCTTCATCAGGGATGTCTTTAAGCCTGGCATTGGGCCAGACAGATTCTGATTGCCACAGGAACTCAGGACCTCGGAACCAGCAGTGGCTTAGGTTAAGCTCTGAGGGGTTCAAGCCGCATGAGACATCATTGGCTGGATTCAAAGCTCCTGGCACATGATTCCAGTCACCCAGCTGTGAGTTTCCTCTGATTTCTTCTACACGATTGGCAACATAGGTTTGGAATCGGCGCCTTTCACTTTTCAAGTAGTGGAGCACTATTTCATTGTCTGTCCAGTACTTGGTAACTTGAATGCGCAGATCTAACTCTTCTCTCAGCATTTTGTTCAGGCGTGTGGAAAGGACAGCTGCCTGTAATTCAAGCCTTGGTATGCTTGTAAACTTAACGGGGGCATTTCTTGCCTTTCCCACGACAAACGAGCAGTGGGCGGGGTCATCTCGATTCTCGAGTCGCAAGTATGCTGATGCACCATAGGCAATTTCAGAAACATCGGAGATGGAGACGGAGAAGGAAGAAGACGGAGATGGAGACGGAGAAGGAAGTCTCTTTAACCATTTCTTCTGGAGTTAGTTTGCGGGCATAGCCCTTTGAGATATAGTCATTAGGCTGATTTAGCAACAGGACGTGGAGGTGCCAGGACGCGACATTTGACCGGGAAAGTACTGGGACTGAACGCCGGCCGTCGGTGTGGTTTAGCAAACACAGGAAATTGGAAGATGTGCCGAAAATAAATTACAAAATGGCGCTTCGTGAAGTCCGAGACGCAATATTATGCATATGATGCCAATATTATCGATGCAGAAGAATTTTTTGTCTTGTATGAAGCAAATTGTTTGAGGGAATTGTTCCCTTACTGGAAAGCGAGTAGATTTGACCTTGATGGCTGGGACAACGCCGAGTGCAAGACGGAGCTTAGATTTGAGAAGAGTGACCTAGCTTTGCTTCTCGAAGCTTTGAGAATCCCGGAAAAATTTGTTTGCCCGTAAAGAACGGTTTGCTCTGGCATTGAAGGACTCTGCATTCTTTTGAAGAGGCTGGCATATCCATGCAGGTACACCGATATGGTTTCGCGGTTTGGCCGCAATCCAACCGAATTGTGTCTCATTTTCAATACCGTACTCAAGTATGTTTATGCAACGCATGAGCATCGACTTCGATCTTGGGATCAGCCATTTCTACAGCCCCAAGCCTTGCAGTATACAGAAAGCATGCACCAACGCGGTGCCCCATTGCAGAATTGCTTTGGCTTTATCGATGGGACTGTCCACAGAATAACAAGACCAAACAACAACCAGCGAGTTGTCTACAACGGGCACAAGCGTGTACATGGCCTGAAATTTCAAAGCATTGTTTTTCCAAATGGACTCATAGCAACTTGGCTGGGCCTTTTGAGGGACGGGGGCATGATAGCACCATGCTTCGTGAATCTGGAGTGTTGCAGGAGCTAGAGAGGGTGGCATGGAGAGATGCAGAACTTTTGTGTTTGTATGGAGACCCAGCTTACCCACTAGGGGTTCATTTGCAATACCCCTTCACGGATGTGGCATTAAACCCCCAAATGCAAAGATTCATGTTATGAGTGAGGTGAGGGTGTCAGTGGAATGGGTATTTGGCAGCATTCTCAACTACTACAAGTTTGTTGACTTCAAGAAGCAGATAAAGATAGGATCAAGCCCAGTGGGCAAACTTTATTTGGTGTGTGGAATTCTCCAGAATGCTCACACATGCCTGTACGGCAACATTGTTTCAGAATTTTTCAATTTACAGCCACCAACTCTCCAAGAGTATTTTTTGGTAAACAAGTCAACAAGTTTGAAAATTTTCAAGAAAACTATTTCTGATGTTGCAAAAACTTCCACAGAAACCAAAAAGCAACAAACCAACACAACCCAAACAAACAAACCTTTCTGGAAGTGCGTGTTACAACTTGTCATTGAACAATTTCATCAACATTTGGGTTTGTTGTTGTTGTTGTTGTAGCATAGCATTAATCTGTTGCTGCATCATATTTTGCTGTTGCTGTTGTTGTTGACACTGCTCCATTTGCTGCCTAAACATGCCGTTGAAAAGTTCCATTTGTTTACTTCTCTCTGCAACATGATCTTCCCTTTGCTTTTTCTGATTCTCAAGCTCGCGCTCTCTAAATTCGACGTTCATCTTCGTCTTCTCCATCAGCCATGCAACAGTATCATCTCCCGTCCGTCTGTGCCTTTTCTCCTTTTTTCTCCCATCTTCTTCAGCAAGCCTCTTTCTGCTTTCGCGCATGCTTTCCATGGCCTTCTGTCTGATCTCTACTGCCTTTTGTTTCTCAGCCTCTGCTGTCACGTTGACCGCCTGTGTATGCTCTACTGATTTCCGGTCAGAATCTTTGCTCAGCTCAGTTCTTCGATTAAAAGCTCGTGTTCTGTGGGTTCTCCCCCACCTTCTCCAGTGCTTTTCAAATCTTCCGCAGTTTTTGCTTTCTTTGATATTGTGTTAAATCTGTCTCATACGGAACGAGCTGTCACTTCAAATCCCTCGTGTTGAATTAGGTTGCCTGCGACAACCTGCCAGACATTCCCTCGCTCTCGGCTTCCAGCCTTGTAGTCCAAAACTCCTTGAGCTCCTATTTCTTTCATGAGGAAGATGTCTTTCCTGTCCGACCAGGTCATTACAGTTCTGTAGGGAATAAATGCGGCCTGAGTTACGACTTAACTTTTTTTTTCGGAATTATTCTTCGAAACCTTGGACCGTCAAGATTATTTGAATAAATCATCTCACCTTTTCTTCCCCTCGCACTCTGCCATTTTGTTCATAAAAGCTGTGGAGTAGAAGCAAAGCTATTATACATAGAATACACCATTAAGACTCGAGTAAGGAACCGAGTGGAAAAGGGTTTTTGACTGGCCAGTACGCGGCTCTGAGCATGAATTATGCTCTGACAAGCATGTCGATTTAATCCACTTTCGTAGAATATTGTTTGAAGCTGTGGTGAATATCGTTTCCAATAAAGGTTGATCGCAAATGTTTCATCAGGATTTCTTTCAAGTTACGAAGAAAAAAAGGAAAATAAGCGGACTACAAAGCATCTTACCTTCGCGTTCTGATCGGGACGTCAAACTTACTCATTTCATGTCACCAACACGAAGTCTCAAGTTTCTGCCGCGCCAGAATTGCTAGGTCCCAGTCTCTTTCACTGCATGCCGCGTTCTCGAGGGCCATTGCATCCTTTTGCTAAATCAGCTTACTCATGACCTCTCTGTACTTGGCAACCATTTCTTCATTTCCTACTCTAATCAGGCGTCTAAGTAATTCTGCTTGTCTTTCAGCCAGGGCGCAGTTGTTTGGTATCTGTGGTTCATCTTGTTTCCATAGAAGCCCAACTTCATAATGCCCATCTTCGAACACAGTACAGTAGTGTCTTCTAAAATTTCAGTGCTCGCTTGTCCTTAACTGACAGTGGCCTTTCACCTGCTTTCGTTGCTCCGTAGTCTTCGATCCTCCAGAATCGTTCAATTGGACCTTGAGGTCGAAGGCCAACCGGCAGGAAGTTAACTGCTGCTTGTCTTCTCTCCCTGCTGGTCAGTGGCCCTGCAATACTCCAGCCTAGTGGGAACTGATAACCATAAAGGCCATTGTCATCTGGTGGGACTCTGACTTCGTTTTGCAAATGCGCAGCAGGGACATTCGTTCTCAACGATTATTGAGACTTGTTTGACGTCAACCTCTGGGAAGGCCAAATCTCGTAGGTGTGGATGCTCTTTAACGTCCACTGTTGTGGATAAGACTTGTTCAGACTGGTTGAGATCTGGGAGGACATGCTTCGTTGACCTCTATATCCACCACATCCTTCCACAGGACTGAGGGTGAAGGACACCCATTGACTTTCTATCAACTCGTTGTTTCTGATTGTCCCTTCCAGATTAGGTTGACCAGCAAGCTCACGATCTACGAGGGTGTCGGCGCAGCCATCATCTAAGAACACATATGTAGAAAGGGAGTCACCATTCGTTGTGGTGATAGTCACTGGGATTACATTTAACAGCACTTGAGCACTCCAGTTTCTCTGAAAAATTCAGTAGGCTCACGTTGTCATTGCGAACAAGCTTAGGACCAGATATACATGCCTGTGTCACTTGAATGGGTTGACCAAAACGTTCCTCCACGGTCTTCATGAAGTCATCGTGAGAACAACCTCGGTTTCGTTTGATGACTTCCAAAGCTTCACCTGTCAGGAACTTTGATAAGTACTCAACTTGCTGTGTATCGGTTAGTAGCTCACTTTCAAGATGAGTACGGGCCTGCTCCCTGAAGAAAGGGAAGTCTGCAGGATTGCCACTGAATTTAGTGGGAGTAATTCCATTCAGGAGTCGTACTTTCCACATGGCTGCTACGTGATCCTTAGGAGAGTCTTCCTTGTCTTGTTCAGGGTCTGGGTTCAGCTTAGACTTGCGCTGATGAGTAGATAGACCTAGGTGCGATGGGCGTCAGTAACTGGGGGTGCTCCTTTGTTGTTCTCGTTCGTAGGATGGTAACCAGTCCCAGGTACTGAACTTGAAGGAACTGGTGGTTTATTGAAGGGGGTGGAGTAATCTACTGGCTTTAGATCTGACGTCCCTCTCAAGGTTGGTATAAGAATTTCTGATTTTCTGGGCTTAAGTTCTCTAAGGGAAATTTTTTAATGGTGTCGGTCTAGCATCTTCCGTCCATTAGATAAGTTTCTTCATTATAATCCCTCTCGATCTTCCAATCTACTTCGGCTAGAGTGGTCTCTTCCTCAAGTCGCCTCAATTCCCTGGTTGTGTTCTGTTGATGTGCTAATCTGGCTAGCTGAGCTTCCTCCGCTTCTTTCTGGCTAGAAGCACAGCTCGTAGCCTTGATGAGGAGGGGGCTCTTGAGGCCGTGGAGCTCCGAGACCGGTTTGAATTGTCGCTTTTTGCTGAGGCTTCATCATCGCTACTATAATTTTCTTGATCTATTTGTACTTGCCTTCCACATTCCTCAATGGTGGTTGTCATTGTCTCTTTGAGGGTCTCAAACCTTTGTTTACCTTTTGCAGTCGCTTCCTCTCATGTATGCCTGGCAGGTACTTCGTGTGTACGGCTTTGAAGGATTTCCAAACTAGAGTTAAATTTTCTACTATCTTGTGAGCAGACAAAGGGTTCCAGTTTGTGTAGAGGCAGGTACGGAGTTGAAGTGTTTGAGTGACAACTTCATTAGCAGTCTTGTTCCAAGAAGCTGCAAATCTGTTCTGCTCACTCATTTCACATCGACCCACAACTTAATCCATCTGTGTGTTAGTTAGGGGGTCCTGGTGTTGTGAGTAGTAGTGTAAATTTATTCCTTCTGGAACACACCCCTTCACCCCACCCCTCCCCAACCCACATTTCGCTAGCACACTTTGTTTTACAAATGAAGTGTGACGTAACCACAAAAACGGGGAAACACCTATCGTAATGAAAAATTGAATTTTAATAAATTAAGACTTAAGGACTTAATAAAAAGATATACAAAATACAGACGTTAGACCAACTTAGAAAAGAAATTGCGAAGGAATTAAGCATTAAAGGTCGGTGGAAAATGAAGAAACAAGAACTAGAGGAGGCGATTAAAAAGGCATAGGAAAGTCAAAAGGAAGAGACGAAGAAGCCGGTTTCCCCCCAAATAAAAGTTACTTCTAAAGCATTTATTGTTCCAAAAGAAACGAAGAAAACCTTTACCTCAAGAGCATTTATTGTTCCAAAGAGAATTGAAAGGCCTATTCGTAAGAAAAAGCATTATTGTGAACATAATAGACAGGAATATTTTTGTAGGGATTGTGGTGGAACACAGATTTGTGTACATGATAAGAATAAAAATTATCGTAAAGACTGTTGCGGATCAATGATTTGTGAACACAATAGACAAAGATATTGTAGAGATTCTAAAGGAAAAGGTATTTGTTTTCATGGGAGACAAAAGTATTGTTGTAAGGATTGTAGAGGCACAGGAATTTGTGAACACAATAGACAAAGATATTTTTGTATAGATTGTATTTGTTCTCATAGAAAACAAAAGCATCAATGTAGAGATTGCGTGACTAAATAATTCATAACGATTTTAGTTACGAATTTTAATTTGTGAATTTTAGATTTATTTGAGATTTTGTAAATATATAACAAAGAAGAATGAAAATCGAAGATCTGAAAACTGAAAATTTAAGATTTAAAGTGCCTATGCAGCGAGAATCCCATAAACAAAATAAACTCACTAAGACAAACCTTTTGAGTTTTCTTTTGGATTGTGAAAGTTTCAGGGGAATTGATTTAAGGAAAGTACTTTTTTTCGCCGCTTGAAGACGACCTGGTCGACCCCGAAAATTGAGACAGTTTTGGCGCGGCCAAAATAACCCTGTGACGTCATCAGTTGTGTTTGCAGTCTAACATGGCGACCACTGATAAGTCAAAGCGTAGAGTTAGTGGAAAGTTTTGTGTTGCTGGAGGCCCGGGAAGTATTAGTTGTACTAACAGCAGTTTAGTACCGGGTATCTCTATGCACACATTTCCAACTGATGAAAATATAAGACGGAAATGGACTAAATTTGTGCAGAAACACCGGCCAGCATTCAGGCCTTCAAAGACGTCAGTGTTGTGCTCGGTGCATTTCAGCCAAGATTGTTTTTCACGAAGATTAGATCTTCTTGCTGACAGTACTGATTTGAAAAATGTATCTGCTACAAGACGACTGATAAAGGGTTCTGTCCCTACCATCGACACGGCAATAAATCCAGCTTGCAAGCCAGACTTGTCTCGTCGCGACAAGAGAAAGGTGAATGTCTTAAACTACTATTAATAAATTTCTCCATTTTAGCGTGTGTTTGTCTCCTTTCGGGCTTAAGTCCTCAAACTTTCCTTTTCTGGATATTGTTGATCATTAAACAGGCTATGGACGATGAAGGACAACAAGAAATCGAAGACAAAGGACACGAAGATAAGCCAGTTGAACCATTTGTTGTTGAAACAGATGAACCGCCCTTGTGCACTGTAAATTTACCACCAGAAAAAACTTCCTGTGCAGACTGCTTGAAAAAAGCGAAGGCTATACGAAAGTTACAAAGAAGTAATAGTTATTTGAGGAGAAGAGTTCGTGAACTCAAAGAGAGTAATAAACGCGTAAGTAAATTAAAAAGTCCCAGTACACGTCAGTGTGATCAATGTTTACGGTTCTTTTTGACAAGGTCCAAAGATTTAAAGCTTGAAACCATGCCTAAGTTAGCTTTACGTCTGTATTTTGTGCAGATTGCCGATGAAGATACTACCGAAAGTTCAGGAAACGAATCATTGTACGATGAATTGAACGAGGAGGTTAACTCCGGGAATACGAATACAGCTACCGAGACAGAAGTAACAGAGACAGAAGATGATCATGAAATGGACCCCGAATGGCTGGCACGTGAAGATATCGGGGACTCAACCGATGATGGTACACCGGAAAGTAGTGAGAGTAATATAAGGTAGGAATGCAAGCGATTTTCTGTATGTGCCACAAACGGGGTGGGGGCAAAATAATGTGTACCCTATCTCAGATCCCACTGCAAAATGTGTGGCACGTTTTACGTTCGGGATTTTTCCCATTTGCCATGCAATGTCATCTCTGTTAAAATCATGGCATATCCTAGACCAAAAAGACATAATCGATACTCTATTTCAGACCAAAAACAAAAAAATGGGGTGGGGATGGGGCTCTAGTGACAAATAATCTGGCCTATAGTAACATATTTAATAGTCATATGTGGAAAAGCAAATAACCCCATCTGTCTGAAAGTTAGTCTTAGGTTACGATAATATTATACTGTGTACAGTTCAGTGTGTTTTTGTAGGGAGGAGGGGGACAGCAGCAGTAAATGTAGCAACAAACAAAAGTTCAAAATGGGAGAGTAGTATTTATCCCACAAAATTGCCCTCTACTTCATGAAATGTGAACAGCTGCAGATCAATATTAACCCCAGTGTGCAATTATATAGGTATAGCTATTAATTGTGTATTTTCCCTTATAGTGTGGAACCTGGTACACCACCTCACCAAGAGCCTAAGTTTGTGGTTTTCTACACCATGCTTCTAAATATTTTCTCAATGTTTTGCTTTAATTGCAAAATGGAAAAGCCCAAAGTTACAATGAAGAGAAATGGAACAATGGTAACTATTATTCAATCATGCACAACATGTACCGGATATAAGTGGCAAAGCCAACCATTTGTTTTGGGGAGACATCCTGCAGGAAATGTACTGATCAGTTTTGCTACATTAATGGCTGGTGCTTCTGTCAGCAAGATTCTCCTGTTCTGCAAACACATGGGACTTTCAGCCATTTCAATTCGTACATATTTCGTTCATCAAAAAAAGGTTATCTTCCCTTCTATACTTCATCACTGGGAAGTGTACAAGGCCAGACTTGTTGATCTGTTGAGGTGCAAAGATGCAGTGTGGAGTGGTGATGGAAGGTTCGACTCAATGGGCCACAGTGCCAAATATGGTGTCTATACTATGTTTTCACCAATTATTTTGAAAGTAGTGCACTTCGAGTTGTTGCAGGTACATTATATTTCTTATGATAATATATGTATATGTCTGTCTATGTGTCTGTCAGAAAGGGCTACTATACATACTGTATGCAATGAAATTCATTATAAAGACAGTCATGTTTTTGTGTCTTATAACCATTATTTTGTGACCTCTGTAATTTTATTGATGGATGTTTTGTTCCCCCACACCCCCTCCCCTCCATAGGCAAATCAGGTTGGAAGTAGTCAAGCAATGGAACTGGAAGGAGCGAAGAAATGCTTTAGCTACTTGTTGGCTGCTGGTCTTCAAATCAAGGTCTTTATCTCTGACAGGCACCGTGGCATTGCAAAATGGCTAAGAGAGAAACATCCCAGTACAAGCCATTTCTATGACATCTGGCATGTTGCAAGATCCGTTACCAAGCAAATGCTCAAAGCAAGCAAAGAAAAGGGTTTTGAGCTGATAAAAGATTGGATGAAAGGTGTCAGAAAACACATGTACTGGTGTGCCACAAGTACCATACAGGGCTTCCAATCCATGATTCTTGCCAAATGGAAATCTTTCATGCTTCATATTACTGATAAACATGATAATCATCCCAATCCATTGTTTCCTAAATGTGCTCATGATGATCAAATACAGCGCAGAAAATGGATGAAGATAGGTACACTAACCTGCACTGTTCAAAATTATTTTGTTCTCTCTCCATCCAATCCACCCCCCCCCCTCTCTCTCTCTCTCTCTCCCCCTCCAATGTACATGTATATATGTATTTTCAGGAACCAAAGGTTATGCAAAGCTCAACTCCATACTGATGAATACCAGAATGCTAAATAACATCAAACAGCTATCATCAGATGCCCAGACTAGCTGCCTAGAAGGCTTTCATGCTACTCTCAACTACTGGCATCCAAAAATGTTATGTTTCTCTTGGCTTGGCACGTATTGTAGGTATATTTCTCCTTTAGTATGAAAAAGTAAACTGTTTATAATGGTGTACTGTGATGTGATTAGTCAAAGATCACTTTTATTGTGTAAAATAATACGGTAAAATTTATTGATTTGCTCTTTTGTAACAGACACATTTTGGCCAGCCTTCATTTCAATGAAAATGTCAAAAGAGAAACCAAGAAAACCAAAGAAGGAAAGCCATATTACAAAGTCACTTGGCCTAAGTTTAAGCTTGGTGAAGAAGTGGTAAGAGAAGTCTCAGTTCCTCATACATATGGTAAGTAACTGTAATTGAAAGGAAAGTACAACAAATAGATTATACACAGCTGTTGTTCCATACCAAGATGAAAAATGTGATTGGTTGTTTCTTGAGTTTGTGTATAAAGAATGATAAAAAACATTTACATATTACCCAATGTTTTTATCTCAGAAATGCCACAAACTTTCAACTTTTACTTTTATTATTTCTTTGCAATGCCATATGGCATAAAGTGCAAAGAGAACTACAATTCCTTGATATGAGAAGCTTATTTTTTTCTATACTTTTGATCAGCAATACATTTTAAACTAAAAATGTTTAAAACGTGGCACTTACCCTTTTTGAAATGGCTGTACTTACAGTAGTACAATGTATGAAATAATTATTTGGGTACTTCTCAACTTTGTTTTTCTAGACAATAATATTGCTTTACTGATAGAAAGAATATGAAATCTTGTTATCTTTGATTTTATACAAAGCACTCAGAAAACATTTTCCTTTTCTAGATTATGTTGATGATATCAGTAAGATTCTGTTCAGTTTGTCTCCTGATGCTCGGGATGAAAAACTTCAGAAGTATGTGGCCATGGTACCAGAACCCTTGAATAGGCAATTTCCTGACAGGTTATCAAAAGAAGAGGCAATAAGCCATAAAGAAGAGAGAAACAAGCTAAGGACACAATTATTTCCAGAAGGTAAAAAAGTGTTTTTTTTTTATTTTTTTTATTATTATTTTTTTCTTGGTATTTCATGAATTAAAGTTCAAACACTAAAAACATGAAACTTTCAAAACTAATTTGCCATAATTAGCATAAATAATAATTGTGGTTTATAAAAAACTTAACATTGAACACGTGTGCTGTTTTTTACTTTTCAGATCAGAGGCAATATGAATTACAGTCAACGTCAGAAGAGCAACAAGGCAAATCTGCTGCCAAGAAAAAAAGGCCTTGTTGTAAAACCTGTCACCAGCCAATGAGGGGCCATTCTAAAATCAATTGCCAATCATTGCAAAATAACACAGTCAATTCGAAAACTAAAAATTAAATACATTTCTAGTTATTTCTTTCTTGGAATGTAGCATATCCTGTGGTGTTGTGCGATGCTATCCTTGTCCGAATGCTGTTGTAAACACAGGCTGGAAGAGGTCTTGAATTCCCCCAGCCCAAATGGCCACATAGCCATCTAATCAACCATCTGTATGCAGTTGCTCTGAGTAGTCTGAATAGAAGTTATAATGTTGTTTGAGTTGATTGTTGTTGTTCTTTTTTGACACAAAATATTTACTTACTCATTTTCTGATCGGCCTGGTTGACGTCGATATCGTCTTCCTTGTGTATCTTTCAAAAGAGGGGCAATATTCTTGAGCACGGTGGTGTTTGTCATTAGTTCGAAGTCAGGGTGCTTTGTGATGCACTCTATATCATCCTTTCCTTCAAAACAAAGGAGGTTTAGCACTGGCTTTACCTCTTTACAGCACCGATATTCCAAGGCTGATTCCAAGTGTGCAGAATCACAATGATGACATGAGCACCTAAACAGTTTAAAAAAAGAGTGAGTGCACCGAATCATTACGATAGGTTGGCGATGAAATGATAGGAAAATCAAAGAGTCGATTACACTGGCGTATCTGACAATCAGAAGCACAGGTGCGAAGCAAATAAAACCTCCAAACTTTATGAATATAATTCAATATCTGGTAGTCGTGTGAAAGAAAATCATACCCATAACGATATGTATATATACACGTACCATATCTGAACGGGATCCGTTCCATCGTGTCGTCTCTCTAAAGTAAGAGGAGCTAACCCATCTTCATCTTCTTCTTCGCCGTCCGTCCATTCATCATCTGCTAGTGGTTCGTCCGCATACGGTTGAAACACATTTGCTATATGGTTTTCTTCGGAAGAAGACTCTTCCTCCCTCAGATGACGATGAGGATATCCGTGGTTCGCTTTCAGACATTTTGTTTCTTTCACGGAGTTCAAAAGCAACAGCACAGAATACTCGTCCAAACAATTACTCGCTTCGAATTACTCGAGCAAACATACACAACCGATGACGTCACTCGTTACCAGGCTCTTGGCTTAATTTTTTTCGTAAAAAAAGCGATCTTTGAGACGTAAAAAAGATATATTTCTTTGTGATCAAACAATTATTTTTTCCATGAAGGTGACCCTAATAGACCATATTTTTTGATTACGGAGATAAAAGTGGACATTCACTCTCGCTGCATAGGCACTTTAAAGACTTTGACACAAAGAAAAACCAAAAAGGTGAAAAATTTCACATCATGAAAGTTTACACCGAAGATTTTAAGGGAAAGAGTAAACCAATAATTTTAGAGAAGAAAGATGTTACAACTTTTGGTTTGAAAAAAGTTCTTAAAGGAGACAAGGGAGGCGGAACAAGTTTTGTGAAATTTAATCCTTTGAAAGAGGAACCTGAAGAAGATCCAATGTTTGTTAGAGTAGGTCATTGTAATGGAAAAGTTTTTTAGTAATTTTTATGGTCATGATGGAAAACGATTACCTCCTGATTTTATGCTTGATGAGTATTTTGACATTGATGTAAAAATAAAGATTGATTCCATCTTTATTAATTCAACGAACGCGTATTTACAACTAAGTTCAACGGAGGCGATTGTTAGTCCAATGTCAAGGATTGAAAATGGTGAGGTAGAAATCTTTGTTGATAAAGTTGAAAGCGAAACCAAAGGCGAGTGAAAAGGTTTTTGGAAAAAATCTAACTAACAATTAATTTTGTTAATTAAGTAGTAGTGCGGCTCATGGCATGAGCCGATTTGCATAATTTCGTAGTGTGTTTTATTTTTAGCAGTGGCTCATGGCATGAGCCGATTTGCATAATTTTGTAGCGTATTTATTTTTAGCAGTGGCTCATGCCATGAGCCACTTTGCATACTTTTATTTTAGAAATAGAAATAAAAGGAGTTAGCGAAACCACCACCAAACAGATCCTCTGACAACTAAAGTGATTGAAGCCAATTTTTCTTTGTGAATTCTTGAGCTCAATGAATCATCAATTTTTGTTGCTGTTATTGTTTGCTTTTGGCTTTTGTGTTCAACAACATGATCTGGTATTACAACACTTTGAGATGAATCTTTTTTTGTATTTGTATCCTCACTAACTTTTTTGTTTACTGAATCATTTGCTCCAAACTTCATGTCATCTGTAGCCTTTTGTAATTTGTTGTTATAACCATCAACTCTTTCTGTGTTGATGACTAATTCAGAAGGAAGTAACAAAGTTCCCGGAGTTATGGCAAAGTCTAATTTTACTTTTGCATTTTGAAAAATTAGCATTTCTTGTTGAGCTTCTTGAACTCCACCTCCGTCTCCAACGATCGGATTTCTAACATTCGCTTGTGCTCCCAAAACACAATAAACAAAAGCTTCAATGCTTCTACTAAGTCTTCCAAGTCCTGCTTTCGTAATTCCTTTTCCCCTCATTAAAGCGAACCATTCATGTTGTTTTCCTTGATGAAAATCATTTCGAATATGTTGAATTACTTCATTCGAAGAACCGCTCCCATCTGAAAGTGTAATCCTCCATTAGGCCACTTTGCATCTTTATTTGAAAACCAAGGACTTGTTGTTGTGTTAGAATAATGACCGTGAACGTGATCATAACCGTAAACATCGCCTAATCCACCATTTGTTCCACGTGTCCATCGAAGGTCAGGGTTATTCAATCCAAACTCTTTACACAAAGCTTGATATTTTCCTTTATCAGCAGGATTATTTAACGTGTCAAAAGCATTTGTATTAGGCAAAGCGACACCCAACTCGTATAAGACCCTTCTTATGGCAAAGTAAACATGAAATTCAATTAAACTTTGAACTACTTTTGAATAATTTTCATTTAAACCAATACCGCATCCACAAGTGGCACAACAAACAGCAAAGCTTAATTGTTGCGGCCAAAATGTTATGTTAGGTCCTGCTAACCACTTCTTTGCCTGTTTAGCAGTTGTAAAAGTGAGTGTTTCATTCATGAAAACATTATTCATGTTCGCGATGAAGAACTTGTCAGGCGTAACGTAAATTTTTAAATCAGTTGGCACTGGTTTTGTGGAATGATTGAAAGGCGTTGGATGGAGGTTATAAGTTTCCATTGTTAATAATAATGTGAATGGAAATGACTCTTCTTCCTAAATCTACTTTCAAGTCTTCTGAAAATGTTTTTGGATTCACTAAAAAGTTTCCATCTTTCCAAATAACCCTTGTTGCGCCTTCTCCATTTTTTAAGTCCTTCCACTCAACTGAAAATCTCCCATCTCCATCCCCCTCATCAACAGCGAGAAACTTTTCATCTTTTACATCAGGGAAATATTTTTTGAACATATTATAAGCTTCTCTTTTTTTCTTTAGTATTTCTTCAACTTTCTCTTTTTTGAGTTTATTTTCTTTTGCAATTCTTTCAACTTCTTCGTGTGACTCAACTTTCATCTTTTCATCACCAGCAGCATTATGTTGTTGCGGAAACCAAGAATTATTTTGATTTGTTTGGCCTGTATAACCAGTACCAAAGTATTCTTCATTCTTTAGAATGGATAGGGTATTCATTTTGTTGAAAAATATTTTTTTACTCATGGTTTTGTATTTAAATAATACAAAACAATAAACTTTTAAATAACATTTTCATATGCTGGAGGAGCACTTGGTTCCAGTCTTTGGTCTCTATTTCGAGTTCTAATGTTTATGTTAATATCTAATTCATTCAATAAATTTACAAAAGTTTTTTGTCACACGCAGGGCACAAATGCCCCCGAAATCGCCAGCGTGCAGCAGTCATGCAGGTCAGCGGAAACGCGCGAAATCTGACAGCGCGCATTTACAAAAATGGCGGCGTCGAAGTTCACTTGCGAGGAAGTTCTTCGGCGTTTAGATGAGATGGAGACGGAGTCGGACAGTGACAGTAGTGTGCATTGCACCACTGGCAACGACGAAAGTATCCAGGAGAGGGTTACTAAGTGTTTATCGGGGTTTCTGCGCGAGGAGGGTCTTTGCAAGGAGAGGAGAGAGGCATTCGTGAAATCGGCTACGAGTGCCCTTTTACCGCTCTACGATCTAGCAACAGATCCTCAAATGGGTTTCGCTGGTGCTGGCAGATTTTTGACGACAACTCCTGTTTATGCCGGGATTGTGTTAAAGAGCGAGTCGAATCTCTGGTTGCAGCGGATCTACAGACGGTTGAGCGGAAGGTGTTCTATACGCCATCCGTATTTTGCTGAAGTTCGACGGGACATCCCATACGAGATTTTTTCATTGTTTGTGCGTTTCATCCGTAACACAGAAGGATTTGCGAGGCCTTTCTGCTCATACACCAAGAGTTCCAAGAGCGAAATTGTGTCGCTGTCTTCCATCAGACTGACGAAGGAGTTGTTTGTTTTACTGAGTGGGCTGCAAGATAGAGAAGTGGCTTCACACTTTAAGCGTACACTGAATGGACTGAAAACAGGACACAAAGTGTCGCTCATTGTAAACAGTGAAAAGGAATTTTCATTCACATATAACTTGAAGAGATGTGACCTCACACTGTCTTTTCATTATGGAGAGTGGAATCCATTTGGCTATCCACAACACAACTGAACATTCCTCTAGCAGGCTCTTTGCAGATGATGCTTTCACTTAGTGACTCTTAGTTGACTTTCACTCAGGGAGTCGAAATGTCAGTCACCAACAACAGCCTTCCTGGAGACTACTCTAACCCAGATGATCACAATCAACCTACAGATTACAACTCCTTTGTCAGTCTGATGATGCTTTCACTTGACTCTGCTAAAGGTGACTTTCACTCAGGGAGTCGAAATGTCAATCACCAACAACAGCCTTCCTGGAGACTACTCTAACCCAGAAGGTCACAACCAACCTACAGATTACAACTCTTTTGTCAGTCTGATGATGCTTTCACTTGACTCTGCCAAAGATGACTTTCACTCAGGGAGTCGAAATGTCAATCACCAACAACAGCCTTCCTGGAGACTACTCTAATCCAGAAGGTCACAACCAACCTACAAAATGATGCTTTGTTGTATGTAATTATCTCAAGTGATGCTGGTAGTAATGGACTCTCAAATCATTTGCTGCTGCTGGAGAAATGGTGGACTAATTTGGCAAATGAGCTTTAATTCATCTAAATGTAAGTTCATTGTTTATTTATAGTTCCTTAAATTTTGTCTGAAGTAGACTAAGTCAACAGCTTTAAATTCAGGGCTTGCTGTTGATTTCAATAAATACTATTGACATATGGAATCATCTCAGTGCTATTGGTCTGGAGACTTTAGACAACAGCTTTAAATGCAAGGTTTGCTGTTGATTACAATAAATACTATATGCACAAAGAAACATTTCAGTACTATTGTGCTAAAGACATAGTCAACAGCTTTACAATTAAGGCTTGCTGCTGATTTCAATAAATACTATTTACAATTTTATGGAATCATCTCAGTACTATTGGTCAGAAGATTTAAGATAGCAGCTTTAAATGCAAGGTTTGCTGTTGGTTGCATGGATAAATCAAGTAATTTACAAATAATTAACAAATCATTCTGGCTGTGCATACAACAGAGCAACTGGTGCTTTAACCCTTTTACTCCCAAGAGTGATCAACTTCATTTTTCACTTTCCAGTCTCCAATCAGAGATAATTACATGATACAGTATGGAGAGTTGGCATTTGATACCTTGCTCAAATGACAGCTGACTTGAAAATGCAATTCTCTTTTCATCACTCATACATTTTCTCCTTTTATTGTTAGGAGAATATCTATTTTGAGCTTGGCAGTTAAAGGGTTAACTAGGGTGCAATAGAGAACAGATCAAGTCACATGGTATTATAATAATTATAAACAATAATTATCATATTATACCCTGCAATAGGACATTTGCATGATGATGTCATTTCACTACAATATAACTATTATGTGATGCTTTGAGGCAAGCTATGGTATTCAGTAATTATTCTCCTGTGAGGAATTGCTTGTGCAGGATGCAAACCTGCATTATAAAGACTACAGAGAAGTTTATTCTGGTAGTTTTAGTCAAATAATGTCATCTTGGAAATGTCCTATTGTTGCCATAAAGCAAGACCTCAAAACCTGGAGAATCAGAAGTTGCTAAAATGAAGTACCAATGATTGAAGGGAACACACCTTATCTTTTGGTCTTCTGTACCTGTACACCAGGCAGGAGAGACTTACCAGTTCTAACACTCTCTTTGATTTGATGTCTAAAATGATGACAACAAAATCGACACATTGCATCTTCTAGACATTTCTTTTGCAGCCCACAGTAACAGTAGCCAGAACCTTCAGTGACACGCTTAGGGATGTAGGAGGACTGAGCGGAAGGGGGCTTAGAAACATTGAACCCCCTTTCTCTAAGCCAGATTAAAGAGACATATTCATGTTGGAAGATTTGCTCCCAACGAGCACTGTACAAGGTATTCTGACAAAATTTAGAAATAGA
Source organism: Plumapathes pennacea (assembly GCA_964036295.1). Classification (NCBI taxonomy): domain Eukaryota; kingdom Metazoa; phylum Cnidaria; class Anthozoa; order Antipatharia; family Myriopathidae; genus Plumapathes; species Plumapathes pennacea. The sequence goes on along the minus strand of OZ038472.1, from coordinate 7,700,858 downwards.
GATATGTTTGGCTTCCCTACCTTCCATTGAGTTGAGACCAAGACCCATATCATACTTTGCTTTCATGTCCTTGGTGTGGGTGGGTACAATATGCCCAAGAGTCCATGTGGTTGGATTTACACAATGGAAAAGACAGAGTGCAGTGTAAAAATCCTTTGACTTTACCTGCAATTCTTCAACCTGTGAATCAGAAACCTGGAGGCGGTTAAACAGAGAAACACAATCTCTCAGACATAAACAAAGAAAAGCTAATACATGGAGGATATGCTGTTGTCTGCCTTTAGTACCTACCTCAATAACATCAATAAGAAACATAAAGTTATGCAGAAACAGCCTCGAGTCTTTACCTGTAAACCGATAGTCAAACTCTTTAGACGAATTACCTTTGTTTTCATTGAACCATTTAATTACCCTTTTGGCTAGTCTGGAAAGTTGGCATTTGGTTTGCATGGTTTCTACATACACTCCAAAAGGGCAAGATGGTGGAACCTGAAGAAAAGAGGTAGAATCAGAGAGTTTGGAATTTGCTACAGCTTCATACAGTAAATATCGATGCAACAAGGCACAAGCATTATTTTTTAGATGAAGGGGTTCAACATGAGCACGGTCAACGACTTCACCAATCAAAGGAACAAACTCCTGTCTACTCTTCTGCTTTGCAATAAAAGTAGTAATTTTGGACCGTTTGGTTGAAGCAGCTAAATGCTGCCCATCTAGTTTCTTCTTCAGATTGGTCACTTCTTTGGCCACTTTCAGCCGATGGTTGTAGGACCATGGCTTCCAGGTGTCTGATGGATTGGGCCCAAAGGTACCATTCATCACAGCAATATTACTGTTACAGACATCTGCAAAGGAAGAAAAAAATGTTGCACTATTACTCAGCTCTCCACCTAAAAAGGCCAACATTTTCATGTCATTAGGAAGCTCAGAGAACACAAATTTGACATTAATAGTGGTATCATTGCAGACAATTGGATAGATGGTCTTCTCAATGTGTTGAATATCTGTTAGAATTTTGGCAACAAATCGAGTCACAGGCAAGCAGTTTTCAGTGCAATTTGCACCAAACAGAAGGAAGTTTTCATTACTGCTCAGGATGCCCTGGCCAATATTTAGAAAACCAACAAGCCATGCAGTGGCACTATCATCTTTGCCACATGGAGCTCCATCACCACCTAAAGAAACATGAAAAGTGTTAGATTCATTATTAAACGTATGCAGCTTGTAACCATTAGTCAAGTAGAACTTTGCAAGTCTGATAATCAGTTCTTCAAGGTCACGGTAGCAGCCATTTACCTTGCACTGTTCTTCTAGGCCTTCACAGAGGGTTTCATGCACACTGTACAACTTACCTATATCAATGGTCTTGATAAACGGCATCAGTTTGTTATAAGGAACTAGCCTAGGGATTTGACAGTTTGCTACTGTTGTACGCACAGCCTTCTTACTAGGTAACTGCTTATATGCACTAGCTTTATAAGTAGAACGATATTTCTTTTTACCCATAACCCCACTACTGTAGTACACTGCAACACTTCTGACCATATTGTCATCAGAGGATTCAAATTTATCCAATTCTTTCTTATATAACTTTGAAAATGCTCTCTTGAGCTTGTTACTATTAGATAAAGAATCTACAATATGGCTTTCTGGACTCTTTTTCTCTATGGTGTCAACTAATCCTGCAACAGCTGGCTTCAGGTCTTCTTTGGTTGCGCCATGTATCTCACATGCTGCCTGGAAGGTATCAGCTCTCCTCTGCCGATTGGCTGCTCCACTCAACTCTCCAGCTCCTGTTGGCCGCTTCTGCCTTGATCTTATCCCTCGCACTGAAAGCATAGTCTTCTTCTTTGCCGCTGGTTCACCAACCCCTAACTCCTGCCCTATCTCCCTCATCTCCTCTATCTGCTTAACTACCTCGTCTACCTACAGAAGTCATAAATCCACAAAAGTATAAACTAAGATATAACTTTTATTATAAATTATTAACACTGCAATAAGTATTACAGGTAGAAAAAATTCAGTAATACATATATATTTTAGAAGAAACCAGTAATGCAGTCTGCACCTTCGTGTCCAGTCGCTTTAGTTGCTCTTTCTTTGCCCTCAGACTTTTGTGTTTGGCCTCCAGTCGCTCCTCTGTCTCCCACTCGAGTCTTCTCAGCTTCATGTCAGCTCCTACGTTGTAGCGCATGTAGTGCGAACGTTTCCTCAACGGCATCTCAAAAGTGTTCTTCGAACTCAGTACAATGCGACCACGGCAAGGGCAATATTAAAAAACTAAAAACATACGAATTTGGATAAACAATCCATCTTTGTTTTCACTCTTCCATGATAATACTAAACACTCCGGATAAAAAAGTTATTTGAAGATGAAAATCATCTTTTTTTTCGCTTCAAGAGCATCTTGGCGGTAGTCTCAGAAAGTGCTATTTTAAACGTTTCATCATATCGCGAATATAGCACTAAAATAGCGGTATTTGGTACCAAAATAATCAGACAATCCTTCTCTCTTTAGCCCGCCAATTTGCAAAACAGAACCAGCCTCCTGAAGGCTTCTGGGGGCTCTAAACCAGTGATGTCAGATCCCTCACTTAATTAGAACCCAGTTCCCAGAAAATTCCTCGCATCCAATATGGCCGACAGTCACGCGCGACGCTGGCGATTTCGGGGGCATTTGTGCCCTGCGTGTCAATATTTAAGAAGTTTCGATTGTTGAAGACGTTTCAGAAGTTCTTCTGTCAAATCTCTTATGCTTTGTGATCTTTTTAAAGATCCTTCTTTTTTTGGAACCTTCATTTCTGATCTTTGTGATTCGTAATTATTTCGTTTGTCGTTCATTTTTCTAAACTCTTCCACAGAGACGTTTTCATCTGAAAGTGCCTTATTCACCATTTCATGAATGCTTCTAATTTTTGATTGACCAAGTGATATTAGCTTTTCTTAAATCGTTAATTTTCTAATTGTTTCCTTATCGAGAGCAATAGTTATGAGAGATGTCGCTCCAAAACTTGCACCGACTCCGATGAGAGGAGCACCAGCAATAACACCAAAACCAGTTCCTGAAACACCTGCTCCAGATACTGATAAAACCGTAACACCTGCTGAAGAAAAGATGTTTACTGTTCTTAACCTAGAGTGTTTTTTCAATTTTTCTTTTCTCTTCTTGATATCATGTTCCAAGTTCTTTTTCATTGTTTCGAGAATTCTTGAGCGGACAGATAACCTGAAAGCGTTAGAATCCTTTGGAATAGGCGGGTACAATCTTTCTTTGAGAATATCTTCACACAGTTTGTTGTCATTTACTTCATACTCTCTTAAATTAATTGTCGGTGTGATGAATGATAACTTGGATGAATGACTCCTTTTCATCATCTGACGTTAGGTTTTTATCTCTGAGAAAGAAAGAAGAGAGAAGGAAATCACAAAAGATCTCAATAAACTTTGCTCCTCGAATTTGTTTAGAAAGTTTTACTTTGGATTTGACACCACCATCATTTTTGATGGCTCTTCCTACTAATCCGGCAGGGGTTAATTTTAATAAAAAAAACTTGTTTGATACATATTTACATTATTTTTTCTTATTCTTAAATTGTTCAATGACAAAAGTCACGACGAGAAGAATCAATAACCAAGCATGTTTAGAGAGAAAACCAATAGCCTCTCCAGCGGCTTTAAACAAGAAACTAACTATCGCTCCGACCATTCCAGGAAAAATTTCAGCCAACTTTTTTCCAATCTCTTTGAGACCATTTCCAACACCTTTTGCTACCTTTGCTAGACCTGCTTTTAGATTTGATACGATAACACCTTTGGCCTACGATAACACACATTTTTAAAGATGTATTTAACTTTTTCCTTTAGAGATAGCCTTTCAAAAATTTGTTCATTTTCTCCTTCTAATCTTTCGTTTTCTTGTTCTAATTCGTGTATTCTTTCGTCAATCCCTTTTCTATCTTCTGGATTATTGTTTATTTATGCTCTTAGTTCTTCAATTGTTTCTTTGTTTTGTTTTATGGTCGCTTCGCTTTCTTTCCTTGCCTTGACCACTTCAGCCCTTTGTTTTTCTATTCTAACTTTTTTCTTTCTTCAGGAGAGGTTAACTTTTTCAACTCATTCTCAAGAGTTTTAATTGAATTGTCTCTTCTTTAAACACGATCCCTCGATGATTCGTTATCATCTGTCAATTTTTTGATTGTTCTGTTCAACTTGTCGTTCTTTTCTTTTTCCTCTCTTAGTTCTTTTTTTTTTTTCTTATTCCATCCTATTTTTTGATTGTTTTCATCAATAATCTCTGTTGTTGCCTTTCCTAATGCGGCGAGTAGTGTTCTAGATGGGTTATTTCCTCGTTTCTCTGGTTTTAATGTTCATCTTCGTTTATAAAAAATTTTGCAGAATTCCTCGAGGTTAACGAGACCCAATGTCTCCCCATTCGATCTTGGTCATAATGTAACTTACTTAAATTAGCGTTTGGCCATACTTTTTTAAATAAATCCTCAGTCTCTGGATTATTTCCTGGAGTATCAGGTAATAATAGACTTGTTTCTGAATCGCCACCAAAGGATGTTTCATGTGTATCGTGATGATCATGATGATTTAGAGGAGTCTCTGTTCCTCTATCTGTCATTGGGATTTCTTCGCCATCTCCATTTCCATCATGAGTACTAGGATCGAAAGGATTTTCTGGATCTATTTCTGCCATTTTTGTATGATTTTAGTCATCACAGGAAAACATTAAGTCAATAATTTTTGAAACACTAGCTAAACCAGCTACAGTCAATCCTGTAAATATCATCTCTCCATTCTTTTGATCTTTGCTTGGAGAATAATAATCGTTGAAATTAGGTTCTTTCAAATTTCCAACTGATTCATCTGATTCACACGCTTTGTCTGTGCTTCGAAAATTATATGAAGCATTTTCCTTATCTTTTTCTTGTTCTCTCCAAAGTTCTATTTTTCCCATTTTTTCTTTCCAATCGTTGTAATCTTTTTCATACTTTTCCATTGCTAAATCGTGTCTCTTTCTTTCTTTGTCTTGGTCTTTTCCTGATATGAATTTTGCTAAATAACTACCTCTAATGAATGTTCTTGCGTTTGATATAGCCCCAATAGCGGTCGTTAGAATTATTGCCATTCTTTTACTTAGAATGGTAATAGTAAATCTTTATGCTAATAATCCAAAAGCGAAACCAATAAGTGAAAAAGCAGCGCCTATAATGTCAAGTTCTTCTTTTTCTGGATCTATTCCAGATTTTAAATTTGAAGATTTGGAAACCTTATTTCTTCTTATTGCAATATCATTTAGTCCTCGACCAAGCAAGAATCCAAATACTGATAAAGTTATATATCTCATTATATTTTCCTAGTTTATTTCTTAAGTTGGAATAATTTTTTGTTCAACGAGATAATCTCTTGCATATCTTGCAGCAATCATAACTCCTGTCCATTCGACGGCATTCATCAAACTCGAAGAAGGATCTGAAGTTACTGCTTTCTTAACGCTTTCTTCACGGCGTATACGATTCCTGCAGAAATCGCAACCAGAGCGACTGCCTCTTTTGCATTACTAACACGTTTACTGTCACTACTCATTTTGAAAATACGAAATACTAATCTTTAAGTCACTCCATATCGATATTTGGTTGGTTTTTTTGTTTTGGTTTAGGTTTTCGACTAGAGTTGATTCTTTTTCTTTATTCGTCTCAACGGTTTTTTTCTCGACCATTTCATGTTTGACATGTTCTACATGTTCTTCAGCTTTTGGTGGATAAAAAAATCTATAACCGTGATAAATCATAAAACAAGAACCTATCAAACCGGCTGTCATTTGTAATCCATTAGTCACATCCAAGAAACTCAAAGGATTAACACTTTCATTATTTTTCTGATTTTCCTGACTCTTTCTTAATGCTTCTCTCGCTTCCTTGTTCTTTTTTGCTAAGGCTTTACCAGCGGCAACTTTCTTAGGGTCTTTTTTCTTCACAGGTTTCTTTTCAATATCGGTCGGAACACTTGTTTTTTTTTATCTGTATTTTCCGTAGATTCTGACATTTTCATGAAATCGCTTGCAAATTCTTAATTCATGTTAGCATTTTTTAACAAAATGCTAACAAAATAGAAATACATTTATTCTTTATTTATTTCAATATTTGTATATTCATCTTTTGTAAATACAACATGTTTTGCAATATCACAAGCAACTTTCAAAAAAGCTACGTCTCCATATTCCTCAGAAACTTTTGACGCATACCTTCCAATTCTTCTTCCTAATTGTTTATTATCCAACAAATCTTTCTTCAAAGACTCTTCATCATCAAAAGTGAGAAAATACGAAAGTCCTTTGACAACTCCTTCAACAAATACCCCTATTCCATCTTTCATTAATTCTTGACCAGATTTTTCTTCATAAATTTTGAATAAAGATTCTATTTCTGCAAATGACATATTTATTTTAAAACGTAATACCAAATCTTTAAATTAAAAAGATGGAAAAGATTTATTACTCGTCAAAAGGATATTGGAAAGGACAATCAGCAATTAAGAAACTCTCTTCTGAATCTGGTGTCAGTGTTGAAGAAGCTAAAAGGTGGTTATCAAAACAGGCGCTTTGGCAAATTTATCTCCCCCCCCCCCCCCCCCCCCCCCCCACCAAATAATGTTCCAAGACCACACTGGATTATTTCAGAACCAAACGAAATTCATCAAGCTGATCTCTTATTCCTTTCCCACAACAAAGTTGGAAGAAAAACTTATAAATATGCTTTGGTTGTTATCGATATTGCTTCAAGATATGTCGACGCAGAATCTCTCACAAGAAAGTCAAGTGATGAAGTAACAAACGCTTTCAAAAAAATTTATTCAAGGAAATTAAAATGGCCAAAAACTTTGATTGTAGATCCAGGAAGAGAATTCATGGGATCTATAACAACTTTGATAAACAACAACAAAGGCTTTTGTTGAAAGAGCGAACAAAACATTGGGAGAAAAACTATTTAGTCAACAATATGCCGACGAAATGTTAACTGAAGGCAGATCAACAAAGTGGGTAAATAGATAACCAAATATCGTGAAAACTATCAACAACCATGTCACTCGATTGACTGGTAAAAAAGCCATCAACTCTTATCGTGAAAAAAATGTTGAACAAGAATTCAAAAATTATTCTCGACATGTGGGATTTGATGAAAAAAGACTCGATCCTAGTGAAAAAGTGAGATATTTACTTTCTCCTGGTGAGGAAGAAGGAGGAAGTGTGAGGAGAGCTACAGATCCTATATGGAGTACAAAAGGTTTTAAGTTAAAGAAAACTGTAATCTCAAAAAATCAACCAGTTTTGTACTATTTAGACGATGGACCAAAAAGAGGATTCGTCAGAGAAGAATTACAAATTATTCCAGAAGATACAGAATTACCGCCAAAATCCGTATTAAAACAATGATTTCATATCACTTTTGATAACAGATTCTAAGCAGCAGCAGCACTTGTAATTTTATAATGACCGAGAGCTAAAGTGTATGCCCCATTTGGTAATACGTATCTTTTATCATCATCAGCAGAAGGTGCAATTTTATTAACTCTTTGAGAAAATATATTATGACCATAAGAACGTATTCTCCCCATCTCTCTCATTTGCTGTTTTTTAGAAAATAAAACTTCTCTCATATGATCCATTGCAATCGTTTTCTTAACTACTTCCTTATTAATTCCTTTACATTTGATATCGTCTTTTAATTCCAAAGATATTCCATACAACTTTGCCCTTAAACCAACAAACTCAAAAATCTCAACACCATTTGTTTCGTCTTTAAACATTCCAAGTACTTTTTTATTCAAACCAGATGGAATACCACTTGGACGATGTGTTTTCACATCAGGAGTAATATCTTTATAAAAATCCTCTGTCTCGATTTCATAAGTTAGAGAATCTGTGTCGGTAAATAGAAGCCGTGCTTTTTCACCATATTTTTTCTTAATGTAACCGTAGTGAAAATCATACATGATCAATTTACTAAGATCAAGAATAGCCATTCCAAGGTAAATTGGCTTGTTGTAATAAGTCTTAGTTTTACCCATGTGAACGGCAATCAAATTTTCAATAAAAACGGTTCTCCCTCGATAATTAGACTTTGACTAATTTTGAAAATTGTGATTCATGAGTCGTAAGTCTAATATCCACTCGATTTCGAATATTTTCCATCGTTTTTCCAAAACGAGAATTGTTCATGAGTTTATAAAAGTTCTTCTCAAACATTGTCTTCCCAGCCATTCCCATATTAGTATTAAATGATATATAATCCTTCATGAAATCTTTTTCATCAAAGGTGATCATTCTGTGCAACTTTTTAAGAGTTGATGTCTGTAAAAATCGAAGAAATGTGGCAATCGGCGGCCAAAGTCAAAAAATAGAAATCGCTCATACTTTGGTCAGTTGTAGGCATTAGTAAGTAAGAAAACGTGATGTAGTTAGTTTGTCCAGATCTCACCTCCTTTGGGAGAAAATTTGCAAAACGTAATTCGGCCGATTCTCAGGGGAAACAACGATTTTCGAAGGTCAAGAAAATCACTCTCGTTATCACAAAGAAATTTACCAAGGGCTCTGTACTGGTTGTTTATTTGTTAAATAGGTCTTTAGCTTTCTTCTGAGAAGATTGTTCAATGAATACCATTATCTGTGAACTATTGGTAAATTAATAACGGAGGTCATATTTCAGTCACATTTCATTGTCATAATTTATGTCTAATATGAAGCGGGTTTTCACCATGCGCGGGGACTTCAAATACTATGAAATTTTGGTTGTGGTTTGAATGTTGATCTTTTAAACTATCGACTTTCTTTTCTGGGGTCTGTGAGCGTTTCTTTTAAAAACGTCAGCAAAATTGCTCGATTTCACGCAAATGACGTTTCTCTCGCCCACAAGTCGGTTATCGCGTGGATTGAAAAACAAATATATTTCTTTTAGGTACTTTTTATCAATACTGTGACACCTCTGGTAACTCTGTCTTTCGTTGTTGAAAAAAAAACTGATCTAATATCAGTTTTCTGCATGTAAACAAACGTTAAAAATTTGCATATATATCGCGAAAAGCGTCTCACTTTAGCAAGGCGAAACATCGTCCTTTAGAATGATATGTAGGTGAATAAGCGTTCGATTAAGTAGTAATAAACCGATACTTTAACTTTTGGATAATTTAGCAGGCACTGCTGTAAATGCCTCCGTCGTTCAATCCACACTTTCGTGACACATTACAAGTTAATACCACGGTCACGCACGGGACTGTTCACTCCGGCGACAAAGAAACAATCGGAAAAATAGTCGCCACCTTACCCTTACAATAAAATTACGGTCTTCTAGAATGATGGCAATTATGAGTAACTGTGATACGTATGACAAATCAGTCATACCATTGGTGCCTTAGAATATTTCGTAACAGCTCGGGGGCCTCTATTCTTGCCAGATTGATCATATTAAGCTAATTTGAAATTGATAAGCCATTGATAAAGAAACGTTGTTCCTTTACCTTCTAGGTAATTTAGGGGGCACTGCTGTACTAAATACACCTGCCGTTTTAGAATTCGTGACTCGTTAGATTTGTAGATTGCTGTCACGCACGAGAGTACCGTTTATATTTTATAACGCGAATGACGTTTCTCTCGCCCAAAAATCGGCTATGCCGTGGATTGAAAAACACAAATGTATTTCTTTTAGGTACTTTTTTTCAATACTGTGACACTTCTGGAAACTCTGTCTTTAGATATTGACAAAAACAATGCGATCTAACATAAGTTTTCCGCATGTAAACAAACGCTAAACATTTGCATATTTACCGCGATCAGTAGTCCACTTATTCAAGTAATGCGAAACGTCGTCCTTCAGAGTGATTTGTTGCTGAACACTTGCGATTCATCGACGAAGTAATAAACCGAAACTTTACCTTTTGAGTAATTTAGCGAGCACTGCCGTAAATAAATACCCTCGCCTTAAAAACTCTGTAAAGAATACATTACTTAGTTTCCTACATCGCGGTCACACACGGGACTGTTTATTCCATCATATAAGTGTGGCAAATGTTTTTTTTTTTCTGAAAAAATAGTCTCCTGCTTACCCTCAAAACAAATTTTAGTCTACAGAGTGATGGAGGTATAGTGATGTGAATTAGACAAATGAGCTAATTTCTCAATTTTCTGACGGTCTTTTTCCAAACTATAAATTTCACCCCACAAGATGCAGAGTTCCGTAACAAATTACAAGTTAAAACAGCTACAAACCTTTGTACTACCTCTTTCTGTACCATCTTGGAGTCAAAGTAGTGAGCCTTCATGTGCATCCCCTCACCCTCGCACAATCCCTAACACGGCCAAAAGAAGTTTTGAATGGATTTCTCATTATCAAGTTTTGGCAAATGACGTTCTGACTCCTGGTTAAAGTCGCTCATTAAACTTAACATTCTCGAAAAGGAACAACTATGGCGCCTTTTCACGTGCAGAGGGGGTGAGTCTGGGGTAGCATATTAGCATGCAGGTGATAATTAAATAATGTACAAAGTAATGAAATGGGAAACGAATATGGAAAAGAGAAGAAACTGAGACAAGTTCCCTGACAAAAATGGTTTGCTAAGTTTGCAAAGTGTTTGCGAAGTGTTTTCCGCAAAAAAAAAAAAAAAGGAGAGAGAGAGATAAAGAAAGAAGGAAAGAAAGAAAGAAAGAAAGAAAAAACAAAGAAGAAAGAAAACAGCAATACCAACCGAAATAACCGCGAACCGAGGAAAACGGCATCAGCGGTCCTGAGTAAATGAACAGTACTTCCCGTGCATGACCTCAATCTAAGAAACTAACGAGTCACGTATTCCAATTAACGAAGTGTAGATTGAAAGGCGGGTATATTTACAGCAGTACCTCCTAAATGCCCCGAAAAACAAAGGAACAACGTTAGTTTATCGATGGATTATCAGTTTCAAATTAGCTTGATATGATCAATCTGGCAAGAATAGAGACTCCCAAGCTGTTACGAAACATTCCAAAGCACCACTGGTATGACTGATTTGTCATACGTATCGCAGTGTCTCGGAATTGCCATCATTCTAGAAGACCATAGTTTTGTTTTGAGGGTAAGGTGGCGACTATTTTTCCGATTGTTTCTTTGTCGCCGGAGTGAACAGTCCCGTGCGTGACCGTGGCCTGAACTTGTAATGTGTCACGAAAGTGTGGATTGAACGGCGGAGGCATTTACAGCAGTGCCCGCTAAATTATCCAAAAGTTAAAGTATCGGTTTATTACTACTTAATCGAACGCTTATTCACCTACATATCATTCTAAAGGACGATGTTTTGCCTTGCTAAAGTGAGACGCTTTTCGCGATATATATGCAAATTTTTAACGTTTGTTTACATGCAGAAAACTGATATTAGATCAGTTTTTTTTTCAACAACGAAAGACAGAGTTACCAGAGGTGTCACAGTTTTGATAAAAAGTACCTAAAAGAAATATATTTGTGTTTTTCAATCCACGCGATAACCGACTTGTGGGCGAGAGAAACGTCATTTGCGTGAAATCGAGCAATTTTGCTGACGTTTTTAAAAGAAACGCTCACAGACCCCAGAAAAGAAAGTCGATAGTTTAAAAGATCAACATTCAAACCACAACCAAAATTTCATAGTATTTGAAGTCCCCGCGCATGGTGAAAACCCGCTTCATATTAGACATAAATTATGACAATGAAATGTGACTGAAATATGACCTCCATTATTAATTTACCAATAGTTCACAGATAATGGTATTCATTGAACAATCTTCTCAGAAGAAAGCTAAAGACCTATTTAACAAATAAACAACCAGTACAGAGCCCTTGGTAAATTTCTTTGTGATAACGAGAGTGATTTTCTTGACCTTCGAAAATCGTTGTTTCCCCTGAGAATCGGCCGAATTATGTTTTTGCAAATTTTCTCCCAAAGGAGGTGAAATCTGGACAAACTAACTACATCACGTTTTCTTACTTACTAATGCCTACAACTGACCAAAGTATGAGCGATTTCGATTTTTTGACTTTGGCCGCTCTTTCTTTTATTTTTACAGACATTTGCTCTTAATCTTCAAACCCATCTTCATATAATATTTCAATAACTCGTGATGTAGTACATATTTCTCCTTGTTATAAAAAGTAGAAACTAGCTATTCAACTTTGTTTATTTTTCTTCTCTCTGGTGCTAATGGATAATCATTATTAAAATTATGTAACTCTTTTGGATATTCCAAATCAACCTCACGAATTGACGGAGGAATGTTCTTCAAAAGTCTACTCTTTTGAATATCATTGTTCATCTCATCTACAACATCTTGTGATACCCACTCAAAGCTCGAATACGGCATCTTTTTTGACATAGCTAATCCATAAAGATTATTTGCATCCAAATATTTAATAAACGTACTTTTCAACTTTTTGTTATAGTTCTTCATGTATTTGTTATTTTCCTTCGAATATCTCCCCGTAATCATTGATACACCACCTCTTATTCCTCTCTCAAACATCATAAACATATCATAATCTGTTAGTAATTCTGGTTCAGCTCCACTCTTCTTAAAAAATGCATCCCAAGTCAAACCAGGTGATGTGTAATAATGAGCAGGATCAAGTCCATAAGATTTCATACAAACACTTCGGAATTTTTCAAAAACATCAGCAAGAAGTAAAACATCTGTTCGTAAATAAAGATCATGATATTCTTTGAAATTTTTCATATTGAAAGTTTTCCAAACTTTTTGTGCATGTTCATAATCACTATTTGAGATATCCTTTTCACTCAAAATCGAATAAAACATCTCAATGGGAGGTAACTCTTTTTCTTTGAATCTTTCAAAAGAGTTAAAATAATCATAAGGAAATACACCTTTCCTTTTTAAAAGACTCAACTCATCTCCTTTAAAAAATTCTGATGTTATTTTGAAATCTTCATCTTCAAGTGTTTGGACCATTCCGTCAAGACTACTCAACAAAAACTTTATAACTATCAATAAATCTTGCTTGCATATTTATTGATGTCATTTTCTCTGAACCATCTTCATTAATTATCGTTTTTCCATTTTTATCTTTTTCAAGTGTCTCATCAACTTTTACGTATTTAGTGAAAGAAATATATTTTTCTTCATTAAGTGGAATACAATTGACTCTTCATGTTTTGCTAATTCTCTTATAAACAAATGTGCATCATAATTTTGAAGATCACGACGAGACGGACGCACTTAGTTATGCTCTGGAGGGTGGATATTTTATCCAGGTTCCAAACATTCCTTTCTCGGCGGGCTTCCCTTCTAATCCCAAAGGAGCTACTAAGTCAATTACTTTGACAGATCACATGTCGTGCAGGGAGTTCCCGCAAACCGCAAGGGAAGAAAAACGCTTGAGCAGAGGTACGACGGACAGAGTTTATTAAAAGCTTTATATGTTGCAAAATATCTGAATATCGGTTTTACACTGTTAATTTTACGAGTGTGATCGTCCAACATGTATATACGGATCTATTTGCACCGTAAAACAAATTACTGCTGCCATGCGCAATGAAATTCAACGGATTAAATGGATAACTACTACTGTAACTAACAACATCGGCGCCCATGAGTGGGGAAACTCATGCGAGAAAAAAAAACTAGAGAAAAGTTTATGTATTACAGTATTTCTGAAGCCACGACCAACACTGACCTCATGAGAACTGGGAGTTATAACTGTTGCCAATGGGTACTCAGGATAAAACAAATTAGAATTAAATATCATAAAAAAAAGTTACGCAATTGATTTCCCTGTACTAACTCGGGCTTTAGTCGGTCGCACGCTTCTTAACATAAGTTTTATTTCTGCTACGGTCGGCCGCTTCTTAGGACTCGTTGCAGTAGAGGCGGCAACGACAGCGTTGCAGTCAGCATCAACAGCCTCAGCGACGAATCTAATGATGATGGCCAGAGAGAATACATCGCTGGCAGTAGTTGCTTTGCGTCCCCTGAGGACCTCAGGTGCCAAATGGGGGAACTTGAATTTTCTGATGCGACCATCCGGCACCTCGGTTATTTTGCAGCTTTTCCCGAAGTCCATTATTATCGGCGAAAAGCCCCCAGAATTGTTTTTTTCTAAAAGCACATTGTTGGACTTTAGGTCATTGTGCAGGAAGCCCTTTGTATATATGTCAGAGTGCTGCACAATTCCTGTAAAACAGAAATTGAGGAGTCAAAGGATAGCCATTTGCCCGTTACTGCTTCGTGTAACGTTACACTTTTGCCATTCACGTTGTGGAATTGCATAACGAGGCAAAATGGTGCTGCTTCAGTTACTACTCCAAAGGGCATTGGTATGGCCGGGTGATCAAAACATGCCAAAAAACCTGCCTCATGAACGACCTTGGCCTTGGCTCGTACCTGGTAGCCGTATGGACTCTCGCCTTTCCTACGTTTCATCTGCTTCACAACCACTGTCATTCCTCTGTACTTGGCAGTGAAACATTTTCCGTAACTCCCACTGCCAATTGGGCTTCCAGCGTCGTAGTATTCTAGAAGGTTGGGGTTTATTTCTCTAACGACTTGGCTTGCATCTGTGTGTGAGGATTTTGCGGGGCGCACAACAGTGGCTGACTCTCTTCGGCTCTTTTTGCGATGTACAGCAGCAGGGGGATCAGCATGTGCGGACCGTTTTGAGGGCTTGAAACGATCTTGTGCCATTCGTACCATTTGTGCACCTCTAGACAAATTCAATATGCATTCTGCTTTGCCAGATATTTGTGCTCTGCTTGACTGCGCACTGATGGGTCGCACCGGCTCCTCCACTGTTACTTCATCAGCCCTACCCGAGCTTTCCGCAGAACTGGCATTCCCCAAGTTGTTCTCTGCATTCTCTCCTTCCTGATTCTTTCGTTTCGGAACTGAGGGGTCAATTTTCTGCACCATTTGTTTAGCCTGTTGCCTTCTTTTAGCTTCAGCAGTTCGGATCTTTCTTCTTTTTTTCTTAACACATTTCTTGGAGTGTGCCCTGATCTGGCTCAAACTGTGCGGATCGTGTCGTTTCTTCATAGCAAAGCTCCCTCGTAAGTAAAACTCATTTGTCTGACAAATGAACCTGCTTGTACGAATGTGATGTGGTAGCCACAAAGTCCAAGCGGAACACTAAAATAGTTTTCACACGCAAACTATTTTGACCATTGTTCATGTGTGATGGTGCTTTATACCCGGGGGGGGGGGGGGGTACTCCCTATGATCGGTTCACAGGGAGGTCCCGCCCGAAATGGGTCCTCTTTTTTACTCAGGTATAAGAAAGGGTATGGGAAAAAGTCATATTTGGTATTTGAAAGGGTCACTAAAACGCTAACCACGGTGAGTGATGTTGAATCACATTGGTTTTTGAAAGGGGTGCGAAAACCGGAAACTCTGCCATGGAACAATTACATTTTAATTAAGATTTTCATGTTTCATTCGGAGTACAACATCTCAGGCACCTTGTCGGTGTGATAGAACAATCAAATCACCGTCACATCTGCGATCGGTCACATCCCGCAAGTTTAGGAACTGAATAAATTGTGCTGGAGTTTGCTAAGTGCAACCGAATGTCTAGACCGGTTAATGCACGTGTAAAGCTGGATACGAGAAACATTTATAACTAAGATGCAAGCTAGGGGTTCAAAAATTGAAAGATCTAAAAGTACGCAATCTTGAGATTGTCATGCCGAATGTCACATTGGACATTTCCGTTTTTGACTGTTTATCACTAAATCAAATACCCCGAATCAGATCATACAATCTTAGCAGTGAAACATTTTGTCTGTGTCGAACCACTTTTTTCAAAAAATGTCATTTTCTGTAAGTTATGATGTTTGCCGAAAAGGCAAATTCAGAACGCAAAGAGCCCTTCGAAAGCATCTGATGGCCAAGCATGGCGCTTTGGTTCAGAGCACGCCTAACTTCAGAGACGAGAATGGGGTGGTCGCAGCCAATCTACCTTGCCCGCAGCAGCTAGAGGAGGCAGATATGCCACGTTATCTGGAATGGCTGAGCGCAATTGTTGAGCGAATTAACGGGACTTTACAGCCATTGTTAAAAGGTTAGCGCCATTGTTTGAACATTCTAACGTCGGGGATACTATAACTGCACTGCCGAATTGAGACATCACGTAACGAAACCGTTTTTATGTTTCAGCTGGCTGGCATAGAGTGGACGATTATTTTGTACCAAAATTTTACATCGAGCACTTGCTGTGTAAGCTGGGAGAGTCAAGTCCGGACAGTATCTGAGACAGTGCCAGCCACATGAAACAACCTTTGTTTTACCGGAAGACAAGACGTATTTCCTACAGAGTGTACGACAAGGACGATGTCCTGGTGGCTCTTGGAGAGCAAAGTGTTACGCCAACCAAACTCACAGCAGTCTTTCGGCACAACAGAGAAGTGCAGGGAAATTCCGCTCCGTTAGATGTAGAGGAAGCCATAATGGCCGCAAAGAAGAGAGCCTTGGTAAGGCACAGCGATCCCACGGAAATGACACCCATCAATGTTGCTTGGCTCAAACAGGGAAGGAAAAGCAGAGAATTTGAACTGATTTGGTGGCCAAACCTTTACACCAACAGTAAATGTGGCAAGCTCACTTTCAGATATTTTGTAGACAAAGCAACTTTTTCACGAAAATAGAGTTTTGATACTGAAAGGGAACTACAGAATGCCCTGCAATTTGTAACCCCTTCTCCCTTTGAAAAATTATATGAAGTGGACCGAACTCAAGTGACACGCACACCATGATTAGTTTTGCGCTGCCTTACCATTGCTAATTTTGATTCAGAAAGGAAAAACTATCAAGAAACAGCATTTGTTAGCTGGTACAGCCGGAAAAGATAAATAGTTTACTTCTGGGTATAAATAAATAGAACAAAAGGTACCATCCAAAGCCTCGCAGTGAGCAACACAAACTATAAGTTGTCTTCTGCACTTGCTTTAAACTATTATCGTGGATAAATAAAGGTCGATTGATTGAGAAATTCAGCTCCAAACCGAAACACTTTTCGACCACACAAGTTTAATAGCCAACTCCCAAATAGCTATTTTATTTCCAACAAAAGTGGGCAAAAATTGGGCTCGCGCGCCATTTTGTTTTACTGGAAGCCGCCAGGAGGTGAATAGTACTTGATATTCCGAGATTGAGGAGCCAATCAGAGCACGCGAAAAGCAGTATTCACTTGACCGAAACAAACGTGCTCTAAAAAAAAATAGAAAAAAAACTAGAAAAGTTTAGTACTCGTTTTCTCAATCTGCATCAGAAACAGGCCTCCCCGAATCGTGACGAATAATGTCCAGAACTAATTTCTTGCGATAATGCCGCATTTCACTGAACTTCCAAGCAAACTGTGGCAAGGTTACAGCTGCACTATAACAAATGAAGTCTCTCGCAGCAAGTATGACTCCGACGCCACAGCTTGACGATCCTACAAGGGAGCCATCGGTGGGTTGTCTCGGCATACCGAACCTGCGGTACCGTCTTGTTGTGTTCCACACCTTGTCATGGAAAACCGCAGTCGATGGGAAAATCTCCTTGAAAGAGGCAATTAGCAAGTGAGCATATGGGATGGGTGGCGGTGCCCACTTTAAACCATCGTCAAAGTACACAGACTTCAACTGCGAGTCAATTACAACAAGGCCCCAATGACAACCCGACAAGTTAACTGGCAGTAGAATATGTCTCAGTTCCTCAGGTTTGGCACAATGGTGTACAACATGTCTGATGCTTTGCAACAAATAGGGCTTGTCGTTGGTGTCTAGCCATGCTGTGGTGTACGTGGGCAGGCAGATCACCTCCAACTGCTTCGCTTCGTCTGAAATGCATTTGGCCAGCATGAAATTAATGACACTGTCATCAATGTCGTTTTCCATGGTAAGTGTGGCCAGAGATCGAAGATTTACAGCATACACACCAGCAGTTGCTATAGTGTCTCGGAATGGACGATCCCACAAGCATGAACGAATTTCCTGGTGCACCACGTCATCTAGGTTATCACCTGTTTCTAGCCAATGTTTTTCTTTGTCAAAGACCCTCTGTAACTGGGCGATTTCACAAAAGCGCCCGAGGGTATAAACAGACTCTTTAGAGAAGACTCCCAGGTGACCAATCCGTACCATGGTTTCGCAGCTGTCCAAGTCATCCACATCTACTGGCCCCTCAGCGTGAAGCTTCTTTTCACTTGCGCTCCTCAACACATCCTTGGCTCTCTCCACAACGACCTCAGCAGGACGAGTTGCAAGCAGGAATGGGTCAGTTTCTGAGGACGTTTGAGGTGCCATGGTTACGCCAGTAGGTCTAACATCATTATTAATGTGGGAGAGCTGACAAGTTGCCATTGCTGCCCGCTTTGCAGAAGAAGAAACCGCGTTCTTTAAGTCTTTATTCTCCTTTGCTGTCCTCCGCTCGGAGTGGAGATTTGGCAAAGCGTTCGTAGATCGTGAACTCGGAGTCAAAAGAACGCCGTCACTCTGGAAATCTAAATTTAGGGATTTCTTGCACAATTTATTCCGAGCAGCTGGCCGAACTTTCCGCTTCCGTCCGGCAGGTGTAGCTGCTGCTGGGAGATGGGTAAAATAGGCTGATGCTGATGGGTGAAATTGGCTTTCCCACAGACTAT
The DNA here is from genome assembly GCA_964036295.1 of Plumapathes pennacea. Classification (NCBI taxonomy): domain Eukaryota; kingdom Metazoa; phylum Cnidaria; class Anthozoa; order Antipatharia; family Myriopathidae; genus Plumapathes; species Plumapathes pennacea. The sequence continues at coordinate 7,682,226 of OZ038472.1, read as the reverse complement.
GCTCGTACACAAATTTGGGTTGGTCATCCTGGGACACAGTGCAGACTCTGGTCTTCTTTGGATATTCATAACGCAAATGAGCCTTTCCAAATAACTTGTTGAAAAGCTCATCCACGATACCAATCCATGCCTTGTGCTCCTGTGACCATGCTGAAGGGCTTCTTTTGGTTGACCACCCGCATCCTCAAAAGTAAAATTTGCGGCCTATGAAACAAAAACAGACAGAGCGGGTTCCCGCTTTAAACTTTTCACATTAAAATAGAGTTCAAAAATGGATTAAATGGTTAAACCCATTTTGTTGCATCAGTCCTGTGTAACAATGGCGAATGACATGCTAGCCGTCTGAGTACTTTTTTATCCATCTATTGTCACTAGCAATCAATCAATGAATCAGTATATTTATCTATCCGCGTATCTACAGTATATATCTTTATGCACTATCAAGAAAGACAAACCTGTGTTGATAGCTCGGACAGCTTGGCTGAAGGAATACCTTACGGACAACAGTTTTACTGCATAGTGATGAACAAGTATTTGCTCAACTGAAAAAGGGACAAAGAAAGTTTTTTTTAGCTTAATATTTTAACACGCTTGTTCGTGTGTGCTACAGTGTAACGCATCTTGTCAATTAAATTTAGTTTGTCTTGCAAATTACATTGCAAAAAACTCAATTATCATACTTGATGAGGCTGGACCACTTCCATCATGGCTGGTAGCTCTGGAGTACATCTGTCGCTGTAACTTGTGGGAAGCCTCAAAACCCTGGTTTGAATACTTGTGGAGGGAGTGGAAGTTTCGTAGGAGCATAGACACATGCTCAATGGTCATATGCCCATAATCCCCTGTTCCAAGGCCTGGTCCAAACAATTCCCGAAGGCATAATCCCCACTCCTTGCACTGAAATTTAAAAATTAGAAAGCGTTTAAAGTCTCATTTAGCCAAATCAATTAAATGCGGCATACCGGTAGCTGACCAATCGTTCATACTCTGTATTCATATAAATCCAATGACTGCCTCGCCCCGAGACAAATGCAAAGGAAGCTTGGCTCTTTCAAGAACGATAAACTATCAATATAAAATATCAACAACGATAAAATATGGCATCAGATGTGCAAAAATAGCAAAAATAGAAAAAAAAGAAGTATCATACTGTATATAGTCAGCTTTACCATTCGATTTATACTGACCTTCAGATCAAATAAATCAATATCCTCTTCCATGTCTTCATCAAAGACTGTCTCCCTCATTGTAAGGGCAATCTCACCCCACTGCTCATAAACCTTTGGCACAAGAAGTAAAACTATATTAGTTGGCCCTGCCGTAAGTGAAAATACATTCCATTTCCCTCTCAGTCAGTACATCATAATTTATAGTACAGTTTAGTACATACATACTGAGATTCTAGAGTATGAGAAGCTAAATTGAAGTAGACATAGAAATACGACATGTCAATGTTAAAAAATACGAAAAATATAGTTTTTTTGTGTAACTGCTACAAAGGCTGGTTCAGGAAATCACTTCTTAGTCCTAAATAATGCACAAGAATAAAACACTGTCTGGTCACATGACTAAGATACCTGTGTGGAATGCTCAGGCGGAACGCCAGGAAACCATCCTGCCATGAAGGCTCAGGTGCACAGGAAATCATTTGGTCACATACAGACTGCCTCAAAAACAATGCTCATTAGTATTTATGCAATGTACCTGTATCATTTTCTCGTAAAAGGTTAGCTTGGAAAGCAAGTATTGCTCTACAACTGCTTGTCCACAATATCAGTGATGTTCCTCATGTAATTCCGTTGAGTAGGACCTATGGCAGTAAAACAATATATTTACAAATTATGTAAAATAAAACAAACTATTTAAATAATTTTGAACATTATTAGTGCAATATTGACCCTTGGGTCAAGATGTGGACATTTAAAAGTACACAATAAGACACACAATAAGAAACCTGCAAATGAGCTGACTTGGATGTTACTTTTGCGTGCTTTCGTCTCCTGTCCAAGTTTCAACTTTACTTTCACTCTGTCATATGATTTCATGTTCTCTGGTCCATACTCAGCAAGAACTTTGTTGCATGATTTCAGGGAATGACACTCATATGCAAAGAGACCCAGTGAACCAATGAGCTGCTCAGTGTTCCTCATTTCACAGTGCAAGGCACACAGATTAACACTGGTGATTTCTTCATCCAACACTGTATCCAAGTCATCTCGTATTCCTTTCCATCTAACATTGTAACAGACAAGTGCTTATTAATTAAATACAACAAAAATGTGAATGATGTACCATTAATGTTTTCATCTTCTTGAGCATGGATTAATGTCTGGACTAGATCCAGAATATTTGCTGCATGTACAATAATTATGTTGGATAAACTTACTGCCCAATGTTTTCTTTGCTTTTAAAGAAACAACCTGTGCATGTTTCACCTTCTGGAACATCTTTACAGTCACACCCCTAAAACAAAACAATTAATGTTAGCATCTCTGTTAGTAATGCTGTCTCTCTAGCTGTATTGTGTAGCTTTGGTAGCTCAGTTAGCAACCTAACAGTATGATGGTATAACTGCTACCCCATATTTTACTATATTATGTAAAACATACTATAATATAAATATTAAATATATTATAATTCATTTTAGTCTTAGTTTCATCCTGCTGGAAACTATAATCTTGTCCACACAGCACTAACCCGGATGGCTTTGCAAAAAAACACAAAACTGTACTCCAAGTCCTCTGCCACCAAGTTTGAAATTGTCCATCTGCATCATCTGCAGTATCAGTCCCCTTTTTTTACAAGTGTCACCAAAGCCTTGTAATCCAGAGTTACTACAAAATAAATAAAATAAAAAATAAAAAAATTTAATGGCAACAACAAAAAATACACAGGATTCTATTTACAGTACCAACATAATATAATTATCTCAAAATAACAATTTAGAAATTAAAGCTCTCATTCTGGGTTGCCCTGACACTGTTGCTTATGTGTGAGTATAATATACAAGGACAAACTAAACATAATAAAAATAGGTTATTTCACAGAATTTCACATGTACCAGTCCTATTTTATGCACATTCTGCGAGCATTTACATTTTTTTACATTGACCATCTTGACCATCTTGAATAGAGTACCCACCTGTGAACCTGAAGTTGAACAGTCTCCCATCCACCTGCAGACCATCTCTTTTCAGCAAGTTCTTCTGCTTAGTGATTTCCTTCAGCATGGCTGTTATATTTGACCTATAACCAGTTTATACAAGTGCCTATCACATAGTAATATATATATAATAAAAATATAACAGTAATATTATTACTTGTTCTTGTAAGTACACAGGCCCCAATTATCACCTGAAATGCAATTTATTTACTTAAATACTGTTATTTCACAACATTCAGGGCCTTGATTTATTTGGCTTTTAAAATTGTTAAATTATATACATTGATCTACTATATCTATCTATATATGAGAAGTATAACAGAGTGCTGCCAGAAAATGTATTAATTACAACACTAGGATTACAGGGTGAATCAATCAACCCACCTGTTCTCTTGACAGTTAGCAATAGCCAGAGGGTACACAGTCTTTGAGCTCTGACATGAGGTATATGGTGCATCCATTGGGACAATACCAATCATAACTTGGCTCTTTCCTGTTTCGACACATAACAGTAAACTTTTTTTTCTATCAGACACATGACTGCATTTTACACACATAGACACATAGTGCAATAGCCATGTCAATATATTGTATTTGGTAACATTGAGCAAATGCGTTGACGTGTATAACTTGTATAAATCAGACAAATAAAAGTGCTTCCAAGCTTAAAAATGCAACAGTTAGCTGGCTGACAAAACTAATAGATAAAAATTTGACCAGCAAATACATGTTCCATTAAATAAATATCAGTATAATGACTGTTTGCATGCAGGGAATGGAGTGATCGTGCACTACGTGTAAAAATAAGGTGTGACTGACATTGGGGTCAGAAACCTAATACAGTCTCATTTTGGGCAATTATAGTACAGACAACAGGGTATTAATATTGTTCACAACCTTCAATAAGACAGTCAAACCAGAACTCCACAATATGACCACCAGAAGCAGGTACATACCACAAAAAGGTCTCCCATCCAGTTTGATATTTAATTCAAGGTCTGTTCGGTCAGGGTCAAGCAGCCTGATTTCACGTGCAGCCCAAACTACAGCAGAGACCAGGTCAACTTGGAAGCCCTCGAGGGGTTCTGGAAATCTACTGATTCCAAGAGTCTTCTTGACAACTTGAAACACCATTTTCCGTATTGCTTTAACTTGTCCAGTCGTCAGCAACAAGGGTGTATCTGACTTTTTCTGCAATAATAATAATGCATTAAGGTGAAATTAAGTAGGTTTCTTACTGATGATAATTTAATTAATTGCAGTGTAACAGAAATAATAAGCACTTTATAAGTCACCTAATTAGAAAAACATATGTACAGGATATAATTTACAGTTGCAATACATAACTTTTAAAATGCATGCAACAGCTTCAATATTTTAACTTAATAATTAAGCTGAATATATACAGCAGAACTGAGCATGCTTGGTGACCAACTTGTGATATGAATAAACAATTATCATATACACTGAACCATTTTCAATATACATCACGAAAATGGAAACATTTACAAAACCTTACCCCACTCCTGCCAAGTTGCGTGAGGTTGAGAAGAGTTTGCCATCCTTGGTCGGGCATTTTTGCCTCTAACTTAAAATACAAAAGTACCCAATCGGGAACTCGCATCGACTGGATGTGTTTCTCCATCAAGCTGTCGGAAAAGGCCCGTTTAACACCCTTTTCCTGGACTATATCCACGATGTCATTCAGTGCATCGTCCTTCGATACCACACTGTCATTTACGCTTACATCGGCCCCCTTCTTTCTCGATTCCACTCCAGGCAAACCAGACCGACAAACTGAGTCGGAGGCGGTGAATCGATGCTGCTGATACCGATAGGGGTTGCAAGCACAGATTTCTTCAGCTTAGCGGTTTCTTCTCTGGCCAAAGCAAGCTCTTGACGAAGTTTAGCGATGGCGTCGTCGTTGTCTTCCACGAACAAATTTGGCGCCAAACTCTCCAGAGCGACGGAGTTTAGGTGGTCTGCCACATTTCGAAAATCCTCTTTAACATACAGAGATGATTTTGACGGGTTCTGTCTGAGCATGGAGGCTATAACACCGAAGGAGGAAGCCACGATCACGTTATCATTCTTGTTGTATCCGCGCAGAGAAGGTTGCGCGCCATTTCTGTCCTTCAATCCAGAGAGCGGTACTTCGGCAAACTCCGTTGAAAACCGCGAACAAAAATGACTTTGTGAAATATACTTCCCCGGCGGAGTTCCACTGATCGAAGTGGATAAAACATACCACTTCTTAGAGGAAAACAAATCGGGGCTGAAAATTCGCTTGAAAAGTTCACCTGGTCGATGCTCACTCGCCGCCTGCATAATTACAACTGAGCGCAACTTAAATTTGCCGCAGATATATTGTTGTGGCGATCTAATGTTACATACATAAACCAGACCAGTTGATAAGCCGTTTCTGTCAACGCGAGTAACTCTATCATCTAATTACAAACCGCAATGACATCACACCCCTAGCAACCAGGACCACATGCGGTTTTTGCAGAAAAATCGCTCCGTCTCGTCATGTGAAAAATGATTGGAATCGTTCTTTGTGTTCTGACTTTCAAATTGAATTTAGAATGTGCTGCTCCTCTAAACTTTCCTGTGAAATGACAATGATCTCTAACTTTTCGCAATTTCATATCATCAGAATTAAACTCACCCTCTGAACCTTTGCAAATGTAACAAACATCTTGAGAATGGTATAATTCTTTTTCTTTCTCACCAAAAATCATCTTCTTTGAATTTTTCAAATACTTTCATAAATAAACATTTGTTGATTCACTTTCTTTTGTGTAAACTACTTGTTTTGGTTTCATAAGATTTTCATCAAAACAAACAATTGTGTATGAAAATCCACATGGAATATGTTCTTGAATATTTGTGGTAAAAGATTTTTTATCTGATTTTGATTTTGGTGTATCATCTTCATTTTCTCGTTTTTTCATTCCAAGTTTTAACAATCTTTGTTTTGTTTCTTCACTCATCTTAGAATCATCGTCTACAATCACTTTGTTGAAAGACTCAAAGTCAGCATAAATCACAAAAGGAAGTTTGAACTCCTTATAATAATTCTTGAACTTACAAACTTTTTCATGAGTTGGCATTATAGCTATTGATCCTTCGTTTGAAAAACAAACATTCTTATGTTCTTCAAAATATTTTTCATAAAAATGATTGAACAATTCCTACAAACATTGACCTTATTTCGACATTTTGTATATTGACTCTTCAATAATCTTGACAATGAATTTATAACACAATAATGTCCTTCGTAAAGTAATAAATCTATCACTTTGTCACCAAATTCTTCTTTTACTGGTCTCAATGGAAAAAATTCTCCTTTCTCTCGTTGACAATCATCATACCCAACTACACAAATCTTATGTCCTGGATTATTTTTCTCAAAAATTGATGGACCCTTCTTAATATCAACTAGAAAGTTAATACCTTCCCAATTAAAATCTTCAACTTTATTTATTAACATTAAGTCTATCCTTTGAGGATTATCTTTCTTTGGATTAAGTGCTCTCAAAATAGACCACTTGAAACATTCGTTATCATTATTTTTTATGTTGGTTACTGCCTTCTTATTAATTATCCTTTTTGGAAGATCTATATAAGTTCCTCCAGATATTGGAGTGAATTCATCAACTTCAATAGTTAAATATTCAACCTTCTCAAAAATCCAACCAGATCCAATATGAACAAATTTCTCTGACTTTTCCAACACAAATTGAAACATTGTCTTGTAAAACTCTTCAATATCAGTGCTTTCATAAACCTCCTCCATTTTACTTTTATGATGATAAATTGATTCTTCCACAAACTCAGCTTTACTAAACATTTTATAAACACATGACAACACAAACCTATTTTTAAAAAAGAAGAAAGTTGGTTGGATTGGTTTGTTAATAATTTAAGAAGTGCTGGTGAAGGGCTTATTAACTATATTCCAGAAGGCAAAGTTAAGGATAGTGCGAAGAAGTTATTAAGTCTTATTAAGAAAGATAAAAAAGCAATATCTCAATCAGAATCAAAAGATCAAGATGAAAAACCAGAGGTAGAAGAGCTTTTTAGAGGAAAAATTAAAAACATTAGGACTAGAGGGCAACAACAAATGGATATTCCAACATTTTTGAACAGAAATAAAAAAGGATATTGGAAAAATCTCAAGAATTTTCAAAGCCATTCAAGGTTAGGAATTGGTTTTTCTACAATTTTTGGCGAATTAGTTTTTAAAGCGGAAATAGGCCTTTCAATTCTCTTTGGAACAATAAATGCTCTTGAGGTAAAGGTTTTCTTCGTTTCTTTTGGAACAATAAATGCTTTAGAAGTAACTTTTATTTGGGGGGAAACCGGCTTCTTCGTCTCTTCCTTTTGACTTTCCTGTGCCTTTTTAATCGCCTCCTCTAGTTCTTGTTTCTTCATTTTCCACTGACCTTTAAAGCTTAATTCCTTCGCAATTCCTTTTCTAAGTTGGTCTAACGTCTGCATTTCTTATATCTTTTTATTAAGTCCTTAAGTCTTAATTTATTAAAATTTAATTTTTCATTACGATAAGTGTTTCCCCGTTTTTGTGGTTACGTCACACTTCATTTGTAAAACAAAGTGTGCTAGCGAAATGTGGGTTGGGGAGGAGTGGGGTGAAGGGGTGTGTTCCAGAAGGAATAAATTTACACTACTTGAGTATCCAAATGCTCCTTGTGTTGATGGTGGCTTAATAACTGTAGAAGGTAGTGCTGAGGCTGTGAATCCAATGTCCAGGGGAAATTCGTGGCTGGCTTTAACCGATGGGTTCATTCCAGAGTCCATTTGATTGATTTTCGAGCCTGGTTCCACTTGGTGTATTCCTTGGTCCACTATCCGGCGGTCCAATCCATTGATTCCATCGTCAATTTCACTCGTAGCATTTATTTCTCACGAAATCCGGGTAAATAATGCAGCCCTTTCCAAATTCTTCGAAGTGAGAATAAGAATTTTTCACAATGTTCGCGTCGGCACAGTAGTTAACGCGTTGAGAGTGGATTATATACTTGAATTTAACGCCAAGAGTGCAGAATTACAAGGTCGATGATCAAATGGTGAAAACTGAATGAAAAACAAACAAACGACAAGTAAGCATAAGGCATAACTAAAGGAACACAAAGGGGGATGAACTACTTACATTCTGTTTCTAATAATAATAATAATAATAATAATAATAATAATAATAATAACGGTTTATTAACAGATCCACGAAGGTGGCTCTTCTTTTGTTAAGAATTACAATACAAACTATAATAAAATTAATTGATAACCACCAAGAATTACAAATACAACAATACAATCCTAACTAATGAAAGAACTACAAGTCAATACAATAATTGGAATAATAACAAAATTAGCCTTATATCGGTATATGAAAGTTCCAGACTATAATAAAATTAACAAATAACTACTAATTGATTAAAACTTATTGGAATCTAGCGACAGCGCAGGTCTTGAGATGTACTTTGGACAGACGAGAGAATTCGGAAAGAGTTGAGGAGGCCTTAATATTCAATGGTAAATCGTTATAAAGGGATGAAGCAGAATCCTGAAAGGTACCAGTTTCTAGTGGGACCTTAAGCCTTTTGTTGTTGGCTGAACTTAGTGTTCTACGGGATAGTTGCAACTCTATTTGGAGATAGGAAGGCCATTCATCGTGGTGTAGAGCTTTAAATACAAGTTTCAATAAATGAAAATTTCTGCGTTCTAAAATAGGTAACCAGCCTAGTTTGAGCATGTCTGCTGTCTTGGCGGAACGATTATAAACAAAACCGTAGACGCTTAAGAAGATAATTTGGGATGAGACTTTCCGCAAGCTGTTTCCTGACAGAAAAGGGTGCTAAATGCTTGAGTTTCCTTATGACAGACAACGTGCCATAACAGCATGATATATTTTTGTTAATGTCATTTGACCACTTTAAATATTGATGAGTTTCCGTCCCAAGAAGGCAAGCGGTGGTGATCTTTTCAAGCTGCCTGCCGTCGACAGATTGTCATGTTTCTTTTAAGAAAAATAAAATTTTTTGCTTGGAATTTTCCATACTGCTGCCTGCCTTAATGCTCGGTGGTAAACTGTTCCACAACATTGCTTCCGATAGGCAATTGAGTTTCTTAAGTAATTTGTCTGAAAGTGTGGGGGAATCAATGCATTTCAAGACCTGTGTCAAGTGAGTGTTTTGTTCTCTTTCTTTAAACATGCTTTGCATGTTGCTTGGAACAAGTCCGTTGTACACAAACAGAGCGAGTCGTCTAACGCTGGGCAAACGTGGTCTCAAAATGTGACACGAATCATAATTTTGCGGTCAGCAGTATCTACCCACCCAAAGTGGCGGCCAAAGTTTATAGTCTGGAGGAGGTAGCTGCAGAAGTGCTTCAAAATGGCAGTGATTCTGAGGATACTGCGGATGAATCAGAACTTGAAGACCTGGAGGAATTATTGAAGGTTAAAATAGATGCATTTACAGAAGCCGTAACGGACTTAGAGCCAGGATTGCAGGGAAATTCTGATGTGTTTAAAGATTGCACAGTTCGATTTTTGATGCCATGCTTGCGTATCTGCGCCAGTGGGGATGCTTCAGGTCACCTGGCTACAGTTCTACGAACAAACTTAAACTGTAGTTCTATTCTGAGCAGGGAGAGCCGACTGTGGCTTACTCTACTAACGAGAAAGCTGCGTGGACGTCAAAGGATCAGAAACCCTTATTATGGTGAGATCAAGAGGGACCTACCATTTGAGATTTATGATGCTTTGAAGTTAGCTATCAAGAGCAGTGATCTGAAGGAGTTCAAGGAGCCCAAGTGTTATGTATGCGGTAACAGAAAGGCAGATTGCATCTCTTTTACATGTGAAAAAAGTGTATTGCTTTTTGTCACACTCACTGGCTATAGAGAAGGTAAAGTGAAAGGATACTTCCGGCGTAAACTGAACTGAACTGCTGGGAAAGATGGCAAAGCAAAGATAATTGCTGGCCCTGAGAAGGATTTTTCACTGGTTTACAAACGCTCCACAGGTCAGTTTACAGTTGGATTTCATTTTGGTGTCAGTGAACAGTCATGGATTCCCACAACACACTTAACTTTAGTGTACTATCTGCTGCTATAGAGCCGAAGAAAAGCAACTGTAAAACTTCATTACCCTGGTGGAAAGGAGTTGAATACGGGGAACACTTGCTTGCTGAAAGCACATTTTAGTTTACATGTATATAACAATATGTTCAAAGGAAATATGTTTTTAATGTTCAAGTTCAAATTGGTTACAATGATTACAATGATTTTGTAATGTACATTGCAACTGACAAGTATAACCTCTGGCTTAATCTGCCAACATTATAGTATATATTCTCTTAATGAAACCCATGTAACAGCAAGCACTATTTAGAACACTAATGAAACCACTAATTATGGGGAGAATAAAATAACATTAACAATGTTGAACAGCTGTAGCCATTGCAAGGGACTACATGGAGTCCTTTTCACATGGCTCCAGCCTTTTTCTGTTTTCAGAAACTACAACTCAACCCATTTGATTTTCACCTTTTTGTTAGAAGGGTTTTGTTTACCTGTATACGTTTCTCTGCCACACTTTTTACAATATCCGACCTGAAATTGTGGCTACAATATTTACACCTTGTATTTGCTGCTGGCATGCCACAGTAACAAAAGTTGGGTTCCGAAACACGATTAGGGACGTATGTTTCCTTGCTTGAAGGGGTGTTGGTTGAATTGTGCCCTCTTTCCTGTAGCCAAATGAGAGACACAAACTCATGACGAAATACCTGCTGCCATCGAGTATTAAAGGTTGAGTTCTGAGCATACCTAGCAATTGCCTGATGTTTAGCTTCCCTCCTCTCCATGGAATTGATTGACAAACCAACACCATACATTGTGAATATTTCCCTTGTGTGTACAGGAACAACGTGACCCAATGTCCACACTGTGGTATTCACATGGAGAAATAATGCACAAGAATAGCAAAAAGTTACTTGCATGCTTTATCAAGCTGATCTAGGTGTTCCTGTTCTATCGCAAACCTACAGAACAATGAAACAGCATCACGAAGTGAGTGAGGCAAGTAAAAACAAAAACATGCAGTTTGAACTGCTGTGACTCTGAATCATTTTGACACTCAATAGCTCTCAGCAAGTACATAAAATTATGCAAAAACCCACGAGAATCCTTGCCAGTGAACCTATACTCAAAGTGCTTGCCATTTCCTTTGGCCTGGTCAAACCATCTTATGATCTTCTTGGCCAACCGTGAAAGATTGGCTTCAGTTTTCAGGCTGGTAACAAATTTAGCAAAAGGTGAATGCTGGCTTACTCTCTGGAAAGTGGTAACATTCTGGGGAAGGTTTAATTTCTCAATTGCAAACTCCAAGATTTGGCGATGCATTAGTGCACAAGCATTGCTTTTTAAATGCAGTGGCTCAACATGGGCTTTGGAGATAAACCTGCCAATTCTAGGAGGGAACTCTTGTCTAGAATGATTCTGAGCAATAAGGGAAGTTACCTTAGTTCTTTTTGAACTTTCAGAAAGTTTGGTCTTGGCTAGTTTGTGCTTTAAAGCTTGAACCTTTGCTACAACTTGGAGCCGCCCTTCATAGGTCCATGGTTTCCACTGGTTATGCTCCCCTTGCCCAAAAGTTAATTCCACACTACTCATGTTAGCATAGGAAACACTTCCAAATGAGGAAAAGAAAGTAGCACTGTTGCTTAGCTCTCCTCCCAAAAAGCTGAGCATCTTCATGTCATTTGGGAGCTCAGCAAATTGAAACTTGACATCAATACCATTTACCTTGAAAACATTGGTCTCCAAGTACTCCATATCACTTACAAATCTGGTAACAAATTTCTGGACTGGAACACAACTTTCAGAACAATTGGCACCAAAAATAAGGAAATTACCTTAAATGCTTAGAAATCGCTTTCCAAAGAAGCTCACAAACCATGAATAGGACTAGTCATACTTCCCAAATGGTGCCCCATCACCACCAATCGCAACTCGTAAAAGGCTAACCAAACCAATTTAATTCTTCGGGGCTGCAGACATTCAAATAAAATTCAGCCAGGCTTGGGAGAAATTCTATGATGTTACGGTAGTATTCGTTAACTTTCTCGCCATCACTAACATCCTGACATAGATTTTCCCTAACACAATGCAGGGTGCTTACATTTATTGAATTTAGAAATTCAATAAGTTTATAGTAGGGCACAAGAGCAGGAACTGAACAGTCAGCAATTTTCAGATGGGTAGATTTTTTCCACTTAGAGGTAACATTCTGGAATGCCAGTGAATGGCGAGCTTTGGTATACTTTCTCTTCCCCATTACTCCCATTCCACAATAAACTGCTATGCTTCTAATCATGTTTTCAACACTACTTTCATACTGCATTTTCCCTGGTGAAATTTCTTAGTGATTTTCTTTGCTAACTTAGCCCTCTTACAGATAATTGATGCAACAGTATCTTTTGAGAACTTTGTCTCCAGTGTGTCAATATGGCCCACAGCTACTGGTGTAGAGCATCCTTCAGACCCCCCATGAATTTCTTGGGCAGCTTGATAGGTCTCTTGTCCTCGCCTTTTCCTTGTCCTTTCTGACACCACATGGTCATCACTGGTTGGTGACGTTTTTCTTCTGGCCAGCGACACAGAGGAAAGAAAATTTCCATCACTGCAATTTCCATGCTTTCTTGTTTCAAGGCCTTCTTTAGGATGGGTGACTTCTGCATTTACTTCAATGATCTAGAGTAATAGGTGCAGTGCATTTAGTGAATGACTGAATTAGTATAAATTATTTCCTCATTAACTGATGAAAAATACCTAAAAGCAAGGTGAAATTGTGAACACAAAAAGACTACTATACTTGCTTCTAGATACAATGAATAGAACGGTGACTCTGATATGGTTTGAATTTCTACCAACAGACTAAGCTGACTTTTTATTCAGCTCATGGGAAGGGATTGGGTTGATTGGTTTACATGTCTTGGAAACTACCATATGCAGTACAATACTCACCCGAGTCCTCATCCTCGCAAGTTTTTGGTTAGCTGCTTGTAAGGCAAGCTTTTCCGTTTCGATAGACTCATGGCAAATGGCTATGCGATCCCTTACATCTTTTCGCTCTTTCATGTATTTTCCAACATTAAACCTCGATGTTTTCTTCTTGGCCACGAGAGGCATCCTTGAGAAAACAAACGACAGCTAACGTCATTTATGGCCGTAAGGTGCTTTACAAAATGCAGAACCACTGTGAATCGAGATCATTTTACTCAAAACAGAAAACATCAGATTCTTACCTGATAAAATTAGCTCCCAAGCAGCTTGAAATCACCGTCAAAACGGTAAGCAAAGCCTTTTAAAAGCGAAAAACACCCAAATTTCACCATATGACTTGTGGCAAAAAAAGCCTTCTCTTAACGTGGTGAAAAGTTTTCACATCGGTGACGAATGTGAGCGAATTTGGTACCAAAATAAAGCTTGTTCTTCGCTCCAGTGGCGGGAACCAATTTTAAATCTCCAAATGAATTATGGGAGGAGCAAACGGTTCCTAAAGGGGTCCCAACTAGGCAAGAAGTTGGTTAGATCCCAGGCCCCTGCTCTTGAGGCCACGTTTGCCCGGCGTGTCTTCTATAAATGGTCGTTAATTTGTCCCACCCAGTTCTTTTTTTGTACCTCTTCTGTACTCATGTCCCAGGGGTGTTTATCTATGATTCATCCAGCTCTGGAATGACGTATCTCAAGGCGGCAGACGTAGGTCTTGTTACATGATCCCCATACCGTCTGTTTGTAAAGGACAGGGTAAGATTACCTTGAAGTAGAACTCCTCCAGTTGCTGTTTGGAAGGAAGTTCGACCGTCGTAGTAGGCTCAATTTTGATGCATACTCCTTTATGACTGCCTCAGCGTGTTCCGTCCAGGACAGCTTGTGGTCCACTTGAACCCCGACCAGCCTTTCCGATTCTGTCCATTCAGTGATTTTTCCTCCCAAAGTTATTTGTTGGACAGGTACGACGAAGCATCCACGATACATCAGCATTGCTCTGCATTTTCTAAGATGCGGAATTAATTAATTGTTATTGCACCATGCTCTTAGCTCATCTTCCATGGCTCTGTTTAATGTATCAGTGGTGTCGTCTGCATAGAGGACTACCTCCGCTGATTTTATTGCAGCAGGGAGGTCGTCGATGAACCTTGAGAATAGCACTGGTCCCAGTACAGATCCTTGCGGGACTCCATGAGATATCAGTACCACCTCTGAGTTTTCCCCATTAATGATTACAAACTGTTTCCTTTGTGTTAGGCAGTCTTTGAGCCATAGTAGGAAGTCGGCCGCTTTTTTGAGCTTTCGTAGCAGTGTACTGTGCGAAACCGTGTCAAACGCCTTCATAAAGTCAACAAACACAACTCTCACTACCTTTTTGTTCTCTACAGCATGGCAGAAACAGGTCTGTAGATCTTCCTTTCTTATATGCCCACTATTTGTCAATGACTAATCCATTATGTGTTTCTTTATATCGTCAGCAGCGCAAGATTCCATATTTATTATAAAATAAATGTGATACTACGCGCGTTCTGATTGGCTAAATAACCGTGTAAAGCTGGTGTTACACTAGTCAATTTGTGTCGCAATGATTAGGTTCCAGGCTACTGAGCACACGCGTGCGGTTGTAAACAAACATGGCGGACACACTGTGGCATCGAAAGTTCACTCATTCTGGCTTTGCTGCTTGCCGATGAAGAAATAATGACTAAAAGGAACAGGACAGTTTGGACGAAATCTTGGATCCAGAGAAGGAATGAACGTGGGGCATTCCACCAAGTGGTGCAGGAGATGTTGGTAGAAGACGAGCCGGCATTTCAAAATTATTTCAGGATGAACAAGGAGAAGTTTTTCGAACTTTTTTTTCGCCTCCAGCCCATAATTACCAAACAGGATACAATCCTCAAGGAGTCCATAAAACCCAACGAGAGAGTAGCCGTGACAATTTGCTACCTGGCAACAGGAGAAACTTTTTCTTCCCCAAAACCCAATTTCGGATTCAACGGACGACGATTTCTGAAATAGTGCTCGAGGTTTGTGAAACAATTTTTAAAGTTCTTGGAGCGGAGTTCTTAAAAGTGCCCAGTACGACTGCCGAATGGCTATTGTTGTCAGAAAAATTTGAAACTCTTTGGAATTTTCCAAATGGACTGTTTGCCGTGGATGGTAAACGAGTAACTATTCAGCAGCCAGCGAACTCAGGAAGCCTCTGCTTCGATTACAAAGGACACAACAGCATTCTTGCAATGGTTGCTGCAGGTCCCGACTACGAAATCGTAGCTGCAGATGCTGGAATAAACGGGAGAATGAGCGATGGAGTCGGAACAAGTTCAGGGAGTTGACAGGCAGCACAGAGAATCCTCTCCAAATTCCCTCCCCAAAACCTCTACCTTGCAGAACTGAGAGTGTACCGTACGTTGCAGTAGCAGATGATGCATTTCCCCTCACAACCTCACTGCTGAAGCCATATCCACAGGCCTCACTGTCAACAAAGCAAAGGATTTTTAATTATAGACTGAGCAGGATGAGGCGAATTAGCGAAAATGTACTGGGGATAATGGCTCAAAAATGGAGGGTTTTGCGAACTACGATGCTTGTTGGACCAAAAGAAGCCACTGCAATTATGCTAGCTATCATGACCCTGCACAATTTCCTTTGCAAAGATGGTACTGCCAGGCGTGTGTACATGCCCCTTGGGTCTGTGGATGCAGGTATGGAGAATGGCATGGCGAGAAATGGTAACTGGAAGCAAGACGGTTGTGCCTAAATCGTACCAACGGGAAGGACAGCCGCGCAAGACTGAAAACGAGTTTAGACCCGATCGCCTCACGACCGAGAATCGGACGATGTCGGTAAATCCAAGATGGCTGTCTTCTGTGTATTTCATCGAACGATGAAATGAACAAGCCTTATCGAGTTAAGTGAAATAACATCGCTTCTTTTCATCATAGTTTTGACGATTATAATACATATTGAACCTCGTGGCGAACTAAACTGTAGAAAATGTGACGTGTCCTTCCCGCTGGTACGGTGTAATCGTGTCGTACCAACAGGAAGGACAGAGAGAAATAACTCGGCTATTTTAGTCGAGGATCATTTTAAGTGAAGAGTAAGTGTATCTTCTATAAAATCAAGTGGCATCTCTTCCTTTGATGGTGATTTAGACAACTGAGGCGAACTAAACTGTGGAAAATGTGATGTGTCCTTCCCACTGATACGATGGAGTTCGATCGTACCAGCGGGAAGGACAGCGGGAAATAACTCAATTACTTCACAGGCTCTTGGAAAGACTATCGTCTTATAAAAGGATAGATAGACCCCGGATAGACAGACAGACAAACAAACAGGCAGCAGACAACTTCATTAATATTTATTATATGTGCATTTCTCATAATGTTTTTGATTGGTGTGATGTACATTGGCTTCAGAAAGAGTAGTGCACAGCAATGTTATGATTTGACAGATGCACACACCAAAAAAAAAAGACATCAGAAAGAGTAAATAACAAGTTTTTAACTGCCGTATTGATAGAAAACCTGCAACTTGTTTCACCATTGTTTTATTCTGCAGACTGTGACACTTTAAGGATATCTTCAGCAGCTTTTGTCCTCAGTGTGGGAATATCCTCCTAAAATGTTATGCAGCATTAAAGTGAGTTAATCTCCTGCTACATGTAATTCTTAAGTAACAAGTTCCCTGATTCTACATTGTTGAAATTTTTTCCGTAGTTTCAATATCCAATCTTGCTTTCATATATTAATCCTCCCTGTTATGCGTAATATTCACTTTTACATACCTGTGAGAACTGGAAGGATCCCAGTCTTGTGTAGTTTTCAGCATACTAGTGAAATTGTGAAAGTGGACATTGAAACATCTTAAATAATTCATTTTTGAAATAATGTTTTCTAACTTTTTTCTTTGTGCAATTTACTGTACACTATAGGAGAACTTTTTACAGTTTGAAAAACCTATCTAATTTTTCCCATTGGTAGGTTAAGTGCTTTCATTTTTTTAAATTCGTGATAAGATTTTGTTTGTCTGTTCCAAATTTCATACTTCACTGATAATATGTCCACTTGATGAATTGTCCCTGAATAAACTTGATTTGTACAAATGTTTGTCCAGTTCATCATTTAAAACCCAAATTATTTTCATCACACTCACCAAGCAGGCAAACATCCCACAGTCAAAACCATTTCCCTGTTTAGGTATGTCCTTGAAATAGATAACAAATGAAATACAACATTACACATATATCATAGAGATCATATATCATAGGAATACACTGGATCCATACCTTTGGGGTTTTATGGGACCATTTGTCAGTGGCATTCACATGAAAGCCATCTTTGACAGCTTGCTGTCTTAAGCAAGACCTTAAAATAATAATAGTAGTGTACATTATTTCAGTATACAGTACGAAAATGGTTCATTCAAGAAAGACAACCCCTAAAAGACGATTTTACCTTATCCTCTCAAAAAAATCTTGATTTGTTCCATGCATGGAGTCAAAGTAAAGAATTTTCTGTTTCCGTGTGTCAATTACCTTTATGGAATAAATGAATTAACATATGTCAGTTGAGAATAAAGATCAAGTTACAGTAATAATATGATTGTTCCATGATTTACAAGTAAATAAACATATTACAGAATGTTGGAGAACAGTTTCCTACTAGGGATTACCCCAAGCTGCTAGTTTATTTTCCCAGCCCCCTCCCCCCCCTCCCTCTCTAAAAACAAAGATATTACAATTCTAAATACTCACTCCAAGAGCCCAGTGATAGCCAAGATGAATAGGCACCAAGATGATGTCAAAAGAAAGTATGTTATCCTTGTGCACACAAAAATAAAAAAACGTTAGTGTAACCCACAATATACTTTTTTGTCAGATTTAGATTGTATGATGAAGATGCTACAAAAAAATTAATAATATAGTAATAATAATAATAATAATAATAATAATAATAATAATAATAATGATAATAATAATAATAATAGCACCACAACCCTCTCCAGCTGAAGCCATGAGGTGTTTCTCAATACCTTTGCAATCCATTTCATCACTCCTTGATATCCTTGTTTTGACAACTTTTGGTAAAAGAAACTGCTCAGACTGTAGACAGTTGGCATCTTTAGATTCTGTAAACATATTGTGCACAGCACATTAGACTGTAATGAAACTAAAAAGTATATGATCTAAGTTTGTATTACTTGAATCAACTAAGAGTGGATGTGTGAGAACTGGATGCCGTGAAGTAATCGGAACTGGCGCTTTGAGCACTGTTCTGAGCAAAAATCAATCTAGTTCTATTTAGAGCTGGTTTTCCATATTATGATCTGGGTAGGTAAGAGGGTTTATGGTATATATACATTTTTATATTTTAATTATGTTGCCATGCATCCACAATGTACTGTGCAATATTTTTAGTTTACTGCATCATTGTACCTTTTTGGATCGATCCTCAACCAGTTTCATGTAAAAGTTAATGATCTGTGAATATGAATATACAAACAAATTAGTAACTAATGAACAAGTCAATTAATAAAATATAACTCTACGACAGTCAAAGTTTATTATAGTGCTGAAAGGAACTGGAGTCTTCTTTTGTGACTAGCTTTTCTGAACCTATTAATTTTCTTTTTTGTGTACTTGACAAGGGATATTTATTGTTGCTTTAAAACAAACAAACAATAGCCAGGTTATTAGTTTGCAGATGATACCTGATCATTTAACCATGTTAACCATGGCTGCGTCACTTGTCGTTCCAGGGGATCTGGTGGCTGCGTCACTTGACGTTCCAGGGGATCTGGTGGCTGCGTCACTTGACGTTCCAGGGGATCTGGTGGCTGCATCACTTGATGTTCCAGGGGATCTGGTGGCTGCGTCACCTGTCGTTCCAGGGGATCTGGTGGCTGCTTCTCTTGTTATGGTTGGAGTTGTGGACGCCGATTTCTTATTTACCTTGTGTTTGGGCCTTGAAGTCCTTTTGGTGCATTTGGCTTCAGTATTGACGTGCATGGCGTCAATGCTGGTAATCTTGACGAATTTCCGTTGCCACTCTGCTTTCGCCCCAAAACGTCCACTTCCGGGATTCTTTCTAGCGCCATGTTTCTTTTTGGGTAGTGGCAATGTTTTCGCCTTTTTATATGGTGGCTCTCGTGTGGCTTCTTCCTGCACTTCACTTGGCGTTTCTTGCGTGGCTTCTT
The DNA here is from genome assembly GCA_964036295.1 of Plumapathes pennacea. NCBI lineage: Eukaryota > Metazoa > Cnidaria > Anthozoa > Antipatharia > Myriopathidae > Plumapathes > Plumapathes pennacea. The sequence goes on along the minus strand of OZ038472.1, from coordinate 7,662,782 downwards.
CCTGCACTGCACACGGAAGGACATTCTCTCCCATGGGAACTCCATATTCGGAGGGGGTCAATCTCTTAGCTTTGCTGTAGAGCTTGTCAATGTCGCTTGCAAGCTCCTGCAGAGCCTGTGTTTCTTTGATCAAGTAGGTACAACCTAAAATCTCTTTTAACACCGCCCTGCAGTGCACTTGCAGGACAGTTGACTTTGCTCTCCTTCTGGGGGGCAGTGGCAGAGACTGGACCGGGGATGACTCGCCACCATGAACCTCCTCCACCGGATCAGGATCAGTTTGCCCTTGAGGATGACAGTACTGGCCCTCGTTAGATAGGCATATCTCGTCGAGGGAGAGGAGAGGGCTTTCTCGGTACAGCGGACTAAGTTTGTCCCATCCCCAACCTGGAAGACACGAAAAGATCTTGATGAAATGTTTACATGGAAGACGAGTGTGCTGCCACTCATAGCATTCGCAAAATGGGTAGTTGGACTCGTCGCCGAAGTGCACTCGCGTCTTTCCATTTACGACAAAGCTTCCAACCCCAAGCGAGAAAATAAAGATATTCAAATAGCATTTCCAGGGCTGCAATATTTCTTAAAGTGGTAGTTGTAATGCCGCACGAATTGTTAGCAGATTAGAAGTATTTATACCTGCCTTGTGAGCACGAGCTGGTTTTATTTCAAATTGCTCAGTTGGTTTGATTTACATAGTGATGGTACATATAGAACATCCCTTTCATACTTGGTATATATTAACATTATAAATGGTCATGACTTTTTAATATAAACATCAGAGGTATTTCAGCAACACTGCTGACATGACAGTAACTGAATATATGAATGGTCAAATATTACCATATAATAAGAAAAGGCAGCCGAAGGTGTGTACAGAACATTTCAGGTTGTCTCGTATAATGTCAGTTACACCAAAAAAATTATCTTTTATGCCAGGAACATCCCATGAGATAAATATAGTGACCCATAAATTTGGAAATGTGTAATTTCTTAGTCATTGAAGTTATTGTAAAGTCATGATTTTAACTGTTTCATTCTCATAACATGTTCTTGTATGGGGTTGGGATAATTTGTATTATTTGTGCATGAATGATCTGTGCACAATGGGTAGGGGGAAAGGGGTCAATTTGTAAAACAATGACACATTACAAGCACTCTTGTGTCACATATTTTTTTCTTTATTTGCACAGTAATCAACCCAACCATACACATAATATATAAAGTTCTGTTTGTCTTTCTGCCCTCCTTTGTGAGCTTTCAAGGCACCCAAGAAGGCAGCTCAGCAAAATTATCTGTCAACATTTGTCCTGCAGTAGTCTTTTTGATAGCAGTATGAGACATCAATTAAAGGAGAGATTATATATTTACTCTTAACATCCTAAGCTAAAATAATTGAGTTATTCCACTCTGTCCTTCCAGCTGGTACGATCCAAAGACAGCGTACCAGCGGAAAGGACACCACACTTTACTATACTCTGCTTCACTGTGAGGCTCATTTTGTGTCAAATATAATTCAGTCAAGCAATTCTACTTGAGTTTCCGATGGTACACTTTACTCTGTATATCCTCGACTGAAGATACGGTTAAAGATAGTCTGGTTATTTCCCGCTGTCCTTCCCGCTGGTACGATCGAACTCCATCGTACCAGCGGGAAGGACACATCACATTTTCCACAGTTTAGTTCGCCTCAGTTGTCTAAATCACCATCAAAGGAAGAGATGCCACTTGATTTTATAGAAGATACACTTACTCTTCACTTAAAATGATCCTCGACTAAAATAGCCGAGTTATTTCACTCTGTCCTTCCTGTTGGTACGACACGATTACACCGTACCAACGGGAAGGACACGTCACATTTTCTACAGTTTAGTTCGCCACGAGGTTCAATATGTATTATAATCGTCAAAACTATGATGAAAAGAAGCGATGTTATTTCACTTAACTCGATAAGGCTTGTTCATTTCATCGTTCGATGAAATACACAGAAGACAGCCATCTTGGATTTACCGACATCGTCCGATTCTCGGTCGTGAGGCGAACGGGTCTAAACTCGTTTTCAGTCTTGCGCGGCTGTCCTTCCCGTTGGTACGATTTAGGCACAACCAAGCAAGACCCGGCTCCTACTGAATCCTGATTGTTACTTCCATCTCTGTCTCATAGCTTAAATTGCTCCCTGGGTACCAAATCCATCAGACTATTTCAACCTTGAAGGTGCTGTCAGTGGTGTGCAGCCCGCATTGATGCCTAGTTGAACTTGCTACTGGCAGCATATTAGGTCAATATTTTTTACCCCACAGAGACTGAACAAACAGGATTTTACATTGTTGTATGTTCTTGTAAACGAAGCAACAGGCAGTAGTTCATAGTTGAAGCACTAAAATGTGTGTACATAATATTGAAATGACAATCATGAGCAATGAAAAAATTTGTACTTTCGAATTTATTACCTATTGAACAATAATTCAAATGTGATTCAAACTGATTCACTGTGGTTAACTGTCGAAACTTTAACCAACTAAAATATTTGGTATGTTTTTCATCATCCTGTAGAATGCACAATATTGCAGCATGTAAATTTTTTCTCTCTATTTACACTAAAATATTGATACGAAGAATATCTTGTTCCTCTTAGTTGTTACATCTTCATGAGCAAGCAACAAGCAACTTACACAGTAATATCATTACCGTAAGTTTATGCTGTGCAAATAAAATGGAAATGTTTTGTTGCAAAAATGTCGTCTCATTTTAGCAGTGCTACACAAGAATGGCCCTTTTAGCGTAGTCAAGCAGTGGGACCAAACATGCCTATTTTATCCAGTAAATTGGATCAGGGAGAACCTCTTTGATAATAGAATAACATTTTAAAGCTCCATCAACAGTTTGCAAATACATCTCAGGGTACCAACATGTTATGGTAATACAAAGTTCGCACAAGAAAATATATCATTCCATGAACAGCATGAAGTAATAAATTGATAACCTTGTTTGAAGAGGGATCAAACTGGTTGTGACAAAACACCTCAGTTAAGGTCTCGATAAAGGTTCGCGCACCCCTTTCGGAAAAAAATCATTCTAGCATTACAGTTTAACGTACATACACATATATACCGTTTTAAAGGTCTTGTACGGTAGATTACAATTCTGGTGTTATTGTTTTCAGGCACATTGAAGGTGAAGTACGATTGAGGTTAATTTGAAATTTGATTGTTTCGGAAACAGGAAACAAAGCTTCTGTCGGTTTTATTCGAAAATGCTAAAACAACTTTTTTCTGATACTCAATGAAGTTGACTAAAGTACCGTGTCAGCGAATTTTGATCTGTTTTGTTTTAAGGATTTTATTCTCATTTAAAGTGGAGGGAGCATTTCAGGACCCGTTTTTTATACAAACTATTTAATACACGGTACTGGAGAAGAATGTGTTGTTTACAGCTCATGAAAATTTAAGCAAAATTTACCAACACGCTCAAAAGTTTTGTTTCCCGAAAGACCTGATTTTTCGCGAAAATCTTTCATCGATCTGATCTAGATTGCATTCTACCTTTAACGTGTATGAAAAATGTAATGCTAGCTCTGCATTATTCAGTTCCAGACCTTTACAATGATATATTGTGCGTGTACAGTCGAACCTCCCGTAAGCGGACACCCTCGGGACTTCGTCGAAGTGTCACGACGTAGTTATCACAGTTAGCCATATGGCCTTGTATGATGACTGGAAACGGATCTAAAATGCAATAAAATCCGGAAAAAACGTAAACGATAAATATCCATCATCTCAGCCTGTAAGTTTAACGTTTTTACAGGTGCACAGTTCAGTCATCGTCATATTTCACGAAACGCATGGCTTGAAGTAACTCGCTATCGAGGACTGTTTCCTTTGCTTCATAAGCCGCATGTCGCACAAAGTGTCCTGGACTTTGAGAATTGCATTGGATAGCATTTCGTTTCCACCAAAATCAGCAAACTCCGAGAGCTGCATTGCCGTTTTGAGAGCTTCAGATGTTGATTTCACACATGGCTCTTTTGTGGTGCAGTCAAACTCGTCATCTTCACACCGTTCCGCTTCATCACAATCGCCTCCCGTCAAGAGATTACTGTACTTTTCATGTCAATAATATATCCGTCACATGCTGAGAAAGTGATAATTAAAGCCATTTCCTGATGCCTTGATGTGTATTTTCCCTTGAGTGGTCTTGTACGGTAGATTACAAATCTGGTGTTATTGTTTTCAGGCACATTGAAGGGAGGGTTTTTTTTATCAACTGGGACCTTAGAATAGGTGTCCGCGTCCGCTTATGGGACTTTGTCGACATAATGTTTTCTTAAAAAAATGGCCGGGACCTCAGACTGGTGTCCGCTTACGGGAGGTGTCCGCTAGTGGAGGTTCGACTGTATATATCTTAAATAGCAACGCCACCTTAACACACAAGTAATGTTGAAAACTGAAAATTAACATTTCGGTGTTACTTTATACCAGCAAGTATTGTATTACCACTAAGTTGTATAATGTTGAGGCTGGGGCTGGAGCTGCACATGATTGTAATGATTATGGGCTTCAAATCCATTCTCAATTCCATTCAAATCCCTTTGATCTTAAGCTGATTCCCTAGAAAAATAATCTGTCATAGATTTGTAATGAAACTTGGCACAATTGTACAACTCAAGTGGGTCACAATGATGCCATAAAAACAAGGGTCACCGTGCTCGAGTTTACGGCACAAGCTGACGAATATGGTGTTCTAGCGTTTGTTGCGCGCAACCCAATACTGGGAAATAAGGTCAATGACTTTGAATGCAGTCTGAAATATCACCAAACCCTCAACTCTATTCTTTTGATTATTCACGTATGTCACAGAAAAATATATGTGAATAGCTCCAAATCTATTTTAACACCAAAAATTGGTGGGAGTTGATATGCAGTGGAGAGTGGCTCTATCCTTAGCATTTTTTTTCAACTGCGTAAAATCTGCCCTATAGATTTCTGCCTAGTTTTTCCAGTTTTACTGGGGTCACTGTTCTCATTGACTGGGCATCCAGCAGCTTCAGTTGGCTTGCAACATACTGGCCAAACATGTCTTCATCTGTCAACGGTGGTTGGACAGGAGCTGGTGGTGGTGGTGGTGGTTGTCGCATATACTCTACTGCTGCCTCATACATGTCACTACGCTTTGCATTTGAATCGTCATTACTTCTCTTTCTTTTCCTTGGCGCTTCCTTCTCTGTCATTATGGTGCTGCGGGGTTCATCGGGCTCCAGGTTTCCAGCCACTACAAAACTCATATCAGCCATGAGTTTCCATGGTGATTGGTATACCTGTAAAGTACATTGTTGTGAAGCCAATGCCAGAGAATGACCAGGAATAAATGACATATTGTATGAAAAAGAATACAAAACTACATAACCGTGAGTTATGGAATAATAAATTGCTCAATCAAAGAGTGCATACTACCACTCCGCACGATAAACTAAGACTAGTGTCTTGATATTGCTACAAAAAATACCTTCGCTGATCCTGTTCCAGATACCTTACTTCCTTCTTCTCTCATTCTTTCTCTGCCGAAGTATGTCTTCGTGTTATTCCAGATAGCCACTACCTCCGTTTCCGAATATTTACCATCCAACTTCTTGACCAGTTCTCCCAGCAGCGCGGACGTTTGCCCTTGTCATGATACTCATGCAGCTTGTGATTCCATAGTGAGTGGTTTTTGTTGTAGAAATTGATGACCAGTTGTTTTTCTTCATCATTCCATTCATCCGCCTTTGCCAATGCTCTCTCCAGGTGTGGTTTTCGGAACAGCAGCGGCTTGTAGAATTTCCATTGGGAAACGTACGTCTTCCTCTCGTTAGCTCTTCTACATTCACGCAACATGGACGTTCTCAAACTTTGCAACACTGCCTTTAGTTCAGTAGGTTGGTTGTGATCGTCCGGGTTAGAGTAGTCTCCAGAAAAACTGTTGTTGGTGACTGACGTTTCGACTAAGTCATCTTCAGAGTCAAGTGAAAGTATTCGTCAGATGGCGGTATATAGGTCTCTGGTTGTTGAAGTGATTGGTCCGTTATGTCGGCCTATGGTTGGTCGAGACTACTCTAACCCGGACGATCACAACCAACCTACTGTTCACACTCCTGGGTTCAAACCATTTGCCACTGCCTTTAGTTCCTTGATGAAATACTTGAAAGCAAAACCTTCTTCCAAAGAGCCCAAGACGGCCAATTTCCAAATTACCAGTACTCTCCTTTAAATAATTACCACTCGCCTCTGCAATTTTTTAACTGACACCAAACACAGGACGAAAATGCACGTTTCCGTTATTCGTAAACACAGCGGAAACGTGTACCCAAGAGTTTCCGTCACGTTTCCGTTTGGCGGAAACGCGCAAAACAAAACTGCCTCACAATTCCCTGTTTCCGCCAAGTTTACGCAACGGAAACACCGCACACAATGTTTCCGTGAAGTTTAAGTCTCACGTTTATGGAGACAAAAAAAAGGAGAAAACGGTCCGATGCATTTAAGCGCTACAACTGAGTTAAAATCCCCAGTGAACTGTTTAATGGCATCAAGTCCCACAATTGATGAGACAAAATCTCAGCAACTGCCCTATGCCCACAACTGAGACACAACTTTCACATACATGAAGTGTCCCACAATTGAGATGTAAAAAAGGAACAAGACTGTTCGATGCCTAGAGTCACAAAATTAAGGCACAACAAAAGTATAAGGCCTTAAGTCCCACAAATTAAAATGTAAAAAAATAAAACTGTATGCTGTACCACAATATTGATACCATACGTTACAAACAGTTGGTGCCCTTAAATGAAAAAAAAGAAGGGGGTGGTGGTGGGGGGTGGTGGTTGAAACCGATGCCTTTAGTCCCACAATCTGGATATGTAAAAAATCAGAACAAAACTGTCTGATGCCATATTGTAGCATTGCATTAAAATAATGGTACACACTCTCAAAAGTAAGAATATTGAGATCAAGACATATAACAGCAAAGCAGTATATCCCATCAAAATTTTTATTGTCAAAATAAAATAATATTTAATAATAATAATAATAAATAGTATAACATTATAATATTATTTATTTATTTACACCATCACAATATCTCTAATAATGTGAAAAGAAACATATGAAGATTGACACAATCAAACCAAATTATTTGACATGATGTTATAATGCACAGAATTTTAAAATGTACGTTTGGAGTTTGAGACAAACATTTTACATCCTGCTAATAAAAAAGTCCATAAAATTTTCATCATAAATGGTACTGCAGACTAAAGTACTTCTGGTTTAAAAGTCTCAAACAGTGTGCATTGCAGAAGCTAGGTGTATGCCACATGACTTGGTAACAATAACAGTGGTGGCAGAAAGAAACTACTGTAGCAAACATTACGCAGACAATACTTATACTGTATTCTAACCCTAAATAATTACAAAATATACTTCTGTGTAGAGTCATGCTTTGGTTGTTGGTTTACAAATAAGTTACAACAGTAGCCTTCTGCAGATAGGGGAAACAATTAAATAGTTCTGACCTGAATGAAGTTTCTCTGCAGAAATAAACCTTGAGTGGATTCTTTGTACTGGCAGAAAGACTGCTGGTCCTGGGCTTTCAAATTCCATTGCATGCCAGACAGACAAAGGATTGCCATATCCAAAGTTTCGTGCAGAGGGCTTTAACCAATTCACAACTGCAAAGGTGTGAATATGTTGCTGTTGCTCAATCTCAACAGAGTGCACCACATAGTGACGAACAATTCCAGGGCGAAGCATACCAGGATGAATGTCTCCATCATCTGCACACCACGATGCCATAACTCGACCATATGGGCACACTCTTGATCCCATCCTTGAACCAAATCGTTCACCAGCCATTACCAAAGATGCATATTTCCTGAAAAGTACAGCTAAATCCAGGGAGGACACAATCACTCGAGGATAAAGTTTGCAGTATACTGCTCGTAGTGCTGTTAGGTCATCATTGTCAAATCTGCCTAGTTTGTATGATCCTAAAAGGGTGACAGGGTTGAGGTTTGCCCACACAGATTCCTTTCCATGTATGGGGCCAACAGATGCCATCATTAGTTGTGGTGACTCCACTGCTTGACAGGAGTCCTCACTTGACTTGAGCTGGGCAAGACAATGAAGTGAAAAAAATTCTTCATACTGCTTTGGTAGGCTATACTGCATATTAGCCAGTGCTCCAGCAGCCATGAATTTGCGCATTATTTGGACCCCCACTGTCTTGTTGTTTGTCTGGAAAGAGCCCAAAACGCCATTGTACCGTTCAAAGCCGAACAACCAAAATCCATATATGCTTCCATAGTCCTGAACGCATTCTTTTAGGTGAAGATGCAGATGCATGTTGGGGGTTATTGCCATTTTGCCATTCAAGCTTTCATACTCCTTCAGAAAATCAAGTAATTTCGCATCTGCAAGCATTAAGTCTGTCTTTGTGATGCATGGCTTGCAAAGATGGCGACAAGCTAGAACAAATGACTGCCAACAATGTAGATGCTGTTCTGGAAGAACTCCCTGCAGCACATACATTGAATACAGAAGGACAAAATTCTTCCACTGTGCAGCTGTGTATCCACCATAATTGGATTTTATGTGCCCTGGAAGTCTTCCAATGTCACTGGCGGCTGAAATTTCTTCAATTTGTTTCTGTATTGTTTCTAAGCCAGCCTTGGTAATGACGTCATTTTCTATCCACTTTGAGAAAACTCTTTTAGCTGTTCCCAGAAAAAGATTGTGCATGGGATCAATGACACACATTGTTATGGAAGAATAATATGGCAGGTCCAGCAGAACTGTATATCTACAGCCAAGTTTACTGGCCAGTTTATCACTGGCAGTCTCTGAGGTGCAGTGCTTAACCCTCAGGGCATCTCGGCGGTGCTGCTCAGTGGTCCTTCTTGGCCACTGGTCTCGGTCCTCAAAACCACTGAAATCCTTCTTTTCTCCAAAGCCTCCAGGGAAGAACTTGTAGCAATGTGAGCAACCTCTGTTGGCACTATGGCCAAGGAACCCACACAGTTTCCGTGCTGCTGGAATATCTGCAGCACAACACAGAAGAGCTCCATAGATTTTAACAGCTTCTGTGGGGCTGTTGTAAGTGTTCACTTTTACTCCATTCCACAATATGTTTAATTCACGCACCACAGGTTCAAGAAAGTGGTTCAGAGACTTTGGTTCATGCGCCAGAGCTGGAATGACACCAACCAAAATTACATTCTCCTTCTTGAATCTCAAACTTCTTGGCAGATTCATCAATGTCATGTACATTACACCAACAGAAAAGTCATTACGATGTTTGAATGGCCTAAACCAATCAACGTTCATCATGAGGCCATATGATAATGGCAAGTTCAGGAATTCCTTTCTGCCCTTCCAGTTTCCAAAGTCTTTCCATACTTTCCCATCATAAACATCAGCATACAATTCATCATTTACACCTCTTTCCCTCCACTTTTCACAATCTTCTTCCAGCCCTGGTCGCTGCAAAAGGGTTTCAAGAGATCCTATGACACTTTTATAACAATAAGTCTTCAGGGCATAAAACTTTGTTCTTCCATCTTTTAGAGTGACTTTCTGGGCAAGCTTTGCACCACAAGCTCTAGGTCGTTTAGAGCGAGGAAAGGCTACATGATTGCAAGTTCTTGCTGCACTCTGATTTACATTGTTGATCACAATTTCATGCAGAGAATACAATTTTGTGCATTTTGGACACACAACAAACTGTTCAAAACAGTCTCGATCAATGTTCAGCAACTTTCTTGCTGAATAAAGAGTTGTTGGGATGTTTGTTGCTAAGACCATGAACAACTCCAAGTCCAGGTGTTGCTTTACCACACTTCCAACACAAAACAGTAACTGCTGGACAAACTTCAGCAGCTGCTCAATTGCATTATCACTTATATAGTTCTTGTACTGCCAGACTAAAATAAAATAAACAACCCAAGTCAAAATGACTTTGGCCTGCTGACATCCACTGGTGACTGGAGCTGGTTCAGGCAGTTCACATCCATCACTGCTCAACATATCCTCCAGGTCAGAATCCAAATCAATGTAATCAGGGCCTTCATCTTGTTCAACCTCCTCCTTCTCAGATATTTCATCAGATTCAGTGTCAGATGTGGAATCAGACTCCTACAATAAGAGAGCAACCATATGTAAGAGAGGATATCACACTAAAGTTCTATAAGCTGCACCTACTTGTACAGATCAAAGAGTCCTGTTGTCATTAGTGATTACAAGTACTATTTATGCTCTTGAAGATGACACATTTATTCATTTTCAGAAAAAGATATTTCATAGTGAAAATGCCTCTAACCTGACAAATTTGATTGTAAACGTAAGATGTATTATTTAATATGTTGTTGAAGGCCTTTTTTTACTTCAATAAATCTCTCAATTAGGTAGGCATTTTGTTGTTTCAAATATATTCAAATAACTTTTCATATGGTCAAGAGTTATATATAATTACTGTTCTCACTGTTTACCTGCTCAATATTTCTTAAGTGCTCGTACACATCTTCCCTTTCACTGCATCCAGCAACACTTTCTTCTGCAAAAGAAATCAGTTACATCATTTGGGAAATTCTAAACATTTGAAATGTTCCTCCTTACAGCACCAACCAAATTTGGACTCAACAAGGACTACCGGTACACATAATAGAACCGCAAATGAAAGATTGGAGATAACCATTCTATATAATTTTCAATAAATTAATAAGAATTTGACACTTGAACCATTGAATGCTAAAAGGTGATGCTCAATTTTTTTGTCTAAAAATTTCAATCTTAATATTGATTGTTTTGTCGTTCCAATAAAGCTCAGTGCCGGTCTCCAAAAGGATAACTTCAGTCGCTGCCTGGCAGTCTGATAGCCACTTTGTTTCAAACTTATTCATGGTCAGAAAGATGCATATGCAACTGAGTACTGCATTATCAGGTGTGGCCTTAGTGTTTCTGTTTGGCTTAGATTTGGTTATGTGGAGTTGGAGCTAGAAATGGAAACAGCATAAATATTTACTAGGGCATGATAAAAGTAGCCTGAGCACAGGTAATATTTTCAACAACCATTTGCAGTAGATATTTACTACAAATCCATGGACAAAGGGTAAAAAACATCTCTCAAGACACTCAGTAGACTGCCTTGCAACTCTCTTTTTAATGAAAGTCACAGTAACCGAGAATATAACCCATATAATATTATCAACGAGAAACAAGTAAACATGCGTACCTTCACTGCTGCTTCCGTCAACGTCAACGAGGTACTTCGGACGTTTCGAAGGATATGAACATCCCTGTGAGTTCCACTGATTTGACGTAAGGTCGAAAAACAGTCGTTTGTGCTCGTAGTACTGACTCTTGCTAAGCATTTGATGACAGTGACCGCATCTCTTTCTCCCACTTGACTTTTTGTTGACAAAGGACTGCTCTGGATTTGCATCACTCTTCCATTGCCGTGTAGCTTCATTAAAGTAGGCATTCTTGTGCTGGTAAAACTTTGTTCTTCCAAGCATCTGATCACAGTGCCCACACCACTTCCGACCACTGACAGCATGACTTTGGTTTCTATTTCTCTTCGGCATAGCTCAGCAAAACACACGAGGTACTATCAGCTCCGATGAAGGTGTCATGTGACACTACGATGCGTTTATCTTGGCCAGCGGTATCCTTGACAACCGCGGCAAGCGTCACGGTGCGTCACGGTGTGTCACTTCGTGTTTGTCACTTCGCCGTTGTCATTCCAGCAGGAGCGCAAATTTTAAATTTACTTAGTGTCAAAGTGTGTTTTCTACGGTTTTGTGCCTCTCGTGATGTCAACACCAAGAAATATGGATCACGAAGAAGAACAAGTTCTCCAAGCTGGATTTTCTGCAACTCCATCGACTGCATGTTCAGGTGACGCCGACCAAATAACCAGAGTGTTGGCTGAAGTGGAAGCCATTCGAAAAGAGAACGCTTGGTTAAAGAAGACAGTCAAGAACTTGAAGCGATCGAGTACAAGGAAAAAGCTCTTCAAAGAAGACGTAGAACCAGAATGTTCGGTAAGTGGTTTCCGATTAATTGAAAACGACGCACTTAATTTGTCATCTGTATAACAAGAATAACCACACACTTCTTTAAATAATTTCACCATACACTGCTCTTTGGAACTGAGAAAATTTAAATCGAAGGTTTTGGAAGTTATTAATTCTATGTGTATGAAATTGATCTGCGTTGCACTTGCAACAAAAGTCAGTCACATTTGTCACGCGCACGTCACACATGGAGCACATGCTTGAACAGGGTTGTTTATTCTTGGATATCTCTTGTATACTGCAGTTGATAAACAAGATCTTTTATATGATACATTGACTTCGTGGGTCATACAGTGTCTATATTCTGGAAGCAAGCTGTCATATTTGAATATACCCAATGTATGATTCAGTCTTTGTAGTTCCCGGAATGTTGCCTTAGGCTGTGTGAACTGAGCACGTTAAAGAACGTCATAAATCAATAGCAAAATAGGCAAGTAGCACTTTCAGGCCGAAATAAGCTAATCTTTTTTTCAAGTGAGTCGGATGGAAACGGATTGCTAAAGTTGACTTTCGGGGCTCCTAAAACTAAAGGATTCAGGATTTTGGCGCGCAAAGGACTGTGGATGAGAGGGTGCCTTGCATGTATCGCTCTTATTAGACGAATTTTACTCATGTCTTCATTATCCGGAGACTTTAATTTGGACAGGCCGGCCTTCTTTTAATATAGCATATTTAAATTTATTACAAAGGATGCTGTCAGAAAAGCCTACAAGGAGCTCTCCAGCCAAGCTGGAACAGAAGAAGAGGACGAGAATGTCAGGGCCTGGACATTTGAATTTACTGAAAGGTGAGCATGCAGAAAATAATTGTTTTGATACCGGCAAATGCGGTCAAGACAAAAGCCTTGGCTATGTTGCTTATCCGAACCCAGATAGATATGGCCGTGAGAGACTGATTGCAATGTCCATTTCTACTCCACAGATTTTCTAGCCAAGAAAACCAAGTTGCCTGCGCCAAGATTGTGAACGAAGTGCGTAGTTTATACGGAAAGAAAAAATGGAACAAAGCAAGCATCAAAGGTAAGAAGTGAACTTGACTTCCTAGTAAAAAAAAATCATTTAAATGTGAACAGTTCTCCGCAACAACTTTAGTAAGCAGCAGCAGGTTCTCGTACAATAATTGGTAAACTGAACCATAATATTAATCTCGTTTAAATTTTTATAGCCGCAGTCTTCAATCACTGGAGGTCTCTCAGGGATGACGCCACAAGGAAGAAGAATGAGACCTATGATAAACACCGACAGCTCGTTAAGCGGCACATCCGAATGAAAAGGGTACGTATCAAAAAATAAATATATTGATGAATTTTACCTTGGCCTTAGAATTATGAAAGTAGAAACTGAGCTGCCATTTAACTTAATAAGTTGCGTAATAAAAAATGTTTCCACCAAATACGGTGTTTTTGAAGTAGCAATCTGTCTGTCGAAAAATTCGTCCGTCCAAATTGAGTTCCTTGTACTACAAAAAAGAAGTGTAAATTTTTGTTCTGCAAAGATTTAATAAATTTGCAGTTAATTTCTTATGACATTCTGCTCAAAAGTGGAAAAAATTACACTTTGACGATACTCTTTGGAACCAAATTTCTAAAAAGTATTAATTTCGGAGGAAGGAAAATTTCAAATTTTTCTAAAAATGCACTATTACAGCGGAACAAGAATTGTAAAATCTTGAGAATCTAAGTTTTCGTCGGAAAAAAATAGTTTAAAAAAACTGATTTTAGTTTAGAACGCCTTTTGGTCGCGGTTGTGATCGTCCGGATGAGAGTACTGTAGTCTCCAGAAAGACTGTTGTTGTTGTTGGAGTTAGGAGGACGCCCCATTTGCCATGTAATAAATAAGTGTAACTGTTTTACTGAGACATATACATGCAGTTACAGTAACAACATTTGAACTAATCGTGGTGTTACTGCTTTTAATGGAAGACAAGGGTGCAAACTCCAAAGTGATTTTTTCTTACCCGGTCTGTTCCCTTACAGAAACTTGAGCGCCGACAAAAGGCAGTGCAAGATGCTCCGCTGACAGAGGCCGACAGAGAGAAGGCAGTGGCAATCCTCGGTGATCCCTGGGGTGTAGAGTTCATGTCATCCGAGGAGAGCGACGACGAGTGCGAAAATTCAAGGGGGCCTCAACCGCGGAAAGTAAAAAGACTCAGATGGCAAAGAAGCAAGCTCAGAAACATCAAGAGTGTTCTCGATGAACACCACAACACAAACCTTACACCAAAGCAGAGAAGGACAACGGCTCCTATTCGAGTGAGCAATGAATTCTCGGATAGGAGCCCTCCAAACGGCAGTCCAAAGTGGGCCGTGAGGCAGCTGACACCAATGTCAAACTGATAGACTGGCTGACACAAGTGTCATTTTGATAGGCAGTAAAGCACGAAATGCGTTTCATGTTGAATATTATTTTGTTCACCATTTTCATTCTATCGAGAACCAACGCTATAGTTAAAATTATTTCATGTATATATATAGTAATATATGGTTATGTTCGAAGGCACGCTGTCTCTAGCCACCGCCAAGTGTTCATTTGTGTGATTGTAAATAAAACAACCTTGATGTACCTGTAAATGTGCATTGTCTCACGCCGTGAATCGTTTAATAATACAACAGAAGTTATCATGCCAAACAAACCGTAAAGCAGTGAACATAACATACCTAACTAGTTCAGTTCCAGTTCAAAAACTAAAATTTTAAGGATATTTTCATTTTCTACACAAAACAATCCGATTACCCCAATTTATATTTAACGGAAACATGACTAATACAGCTGAAACCCGCAGATGGAAACGTAACTGTTACATGGGAATAATAGAACGGAAACATTGCGGAAACGAACAGAATGAGTCCGTTTACGACGCTTCCGCAGAAACGGAAACACGAGAAACCCAAGTGTTTATGCAACGGAAACACGTGTTTCTCGCAACGGAAACCTGAATAAACTTCATGTTACCGTCATGAAAACGAGCACGGAAACGCACATTTTCGTCCTGTGAACAGAAAAGCGGAAAAAGATATCACAAAGGAAGTCCGAAAGCAAAATAGCGCGACGTCGCACCTTTTCCCGCCCAAAGACCATGGTAGGCCCGAACAAGAACAAGCGATCAACAACATAAAAGGTTAATGCTTTCGAAACCGATTTTAATCCTCTATACCACACAAGATGTAGCATACTTGAACATAACTGTATATATTCACTGGATCAAAAATGTTTGCACAGAAAAATCTGAAAATGATTATGAATCGACCAAAAAATATGGCTCTGGAGCCGTTCGAAGAGTTCTGTTCATTGTAAGGTCCAGTAAGCTTGCTACTTATGTGCAAAATGAGCAGCAAGCAACAGCAAAAACAGTACTCCATGGTCATTTCTCTGTAAAATCCAGCAATCACGTCAGTCCAAAACCGAGAACTCAGACAACCAAACAGAAGAACGTTCCTTTGCTCGGGAAAACCACGCCGCGGACTGCACTGCAACATGGGATGGACTAAACCAACCTTGTTCCAGGTTTTCTCCTCAAAGAACTCTGGTCAGCATTGCGACAAAAATCGACGGAGGGACGTTACGCTGATCAACTCGCTCCAAATTCATGCAACGGTGTTGCAAGTTTTTTAATCACTTTCAAAAACTTGCAAGGCACGTTGCAACACTGCAAACATCGCGAAAAATCATTCGCAATGGGGTGTTACACCTGAAGGAGTTTTAGCGCAACATCGTATTGTTGCAAATCGACCAGTGTAACAGCACCTTAAGATGAGAGTATATTACACGCTGACGCGATATGTGATGTATTTTATTGACTAACTACTTTATAAAAGAAATATATAACGCGTTCCCATGCAATATAGCCTCACCTGAACACTTGAGAAGTTGGGAGAACGCTTGAGTAGCGGGAAACCACTCGGCGGCCTTGTGGTTTCCCTACGCTAATCTCGTTCTCCCACTGACTTCCCGCGTGTTTAGATGAGGCTATATTACACGGTAACGCGTTATATGTTTCTTAAATGTTGTCGGCAGCGCAAGATTCCATAATCTTGCTTGGTATACTGAACATGGACAGAGTACTGTATTTGTTTACGTCTTGTTTGTTTCCTTTCTTATATGCAGTTACAGTAAGTTACTATGCAGGAGAACCCCGCTATCTCGAACTCTCAAGGGAAGCGAGAAACTGAGTTCGAGATAGCGAAGAATCGAAAAAGCGGAAATTTCTACCAAGTTCATTTTCAAGGAAAATCAAATTCTGTTCGGGATAGCGGGGTTCTACTGTAGTACTTCTACTTCTACTGTATTGACTGATAAAGCGGTATCCCCGCATCGCATCAGTATAGAAGTATAGAAAAAAAAAATAGAAATATTTTGCATTAAATAATATATAATTTAAAATTAATACAACTAAACCATTATCCTCAATATCCACGATGCTACCAGGAAGCTTATTTCAATGCTTGATTGACCATGGGAAAAGGCTGTTAGCATGTTGGTTTCAGTTTCAATGTGGTCTTCGAAATAACTTGGAGTTGCCAATCCTTAGGGTGCGAGATGGAGGAGTTTAATATGTGTCTTGCTCAATATCAATACTTCCGTTGACGATCTGATGAGATTTCTCCTACTCTCAAGGGATGGCAATCCAGTTTTCCTAATATAGAAGTTACAGAACCTGGTTCTCTGAAAATAGTTGTTAAAACAGAGTCGAGCAGCTGTACGTTGTATCATGTCTAGGTGGTACTTATCTTATTGGAGATAAAGATACCAGGCAGAGTTTGCATATTCTAGCTTGGGTCTTACTGAGGCTCGGGTTAAACGTCGATCTTAGCATGCGTCAAACTCAATGTAAATATGTAAAATCCATTGTTTGAACTAATTTGCATTGAGTTCGACGCATGCTAAGATCGAAATTTAACCCGGGCCTAAGTTGCAATAAAGTGTAGATTTACAAACTACAAACGTATGCTTAAAGTTACTCCTAATAATATCAAGGGTCTGTTTGGCACTTGATGTAGTATGTGCAACATAATTTGTCCATTTTAGATCTTCGGATAGTATAAGGGCTAAGCATGAATGATCTTGGACTCTATCCAGACCATGGTTGTTAAGGGTACAAGATACGCAACTTGTATGGCATTTTTCTGCATTGAATGACGTCTGCCAATCCTCTTCTCATTTAAATAGGTCATCTAAGTCTTCCTGGAGGCGTAAGCTATCAACTGGGCTAGTTGTAGTACGATACAAGAGGCAAATTGTCAGCAAATAACCCTATTGTTGATAAAATGCTTGTAAATAGGTCATTGATGTACATTAAAAATAGTATAGTGGGCCTAAGACCGTACCTTGCGGGATTCCCGATGTCACAGCACACTGATTAGATCTGTGTTCTCTGGTGAGAAATGCTCTATTTCAAGTCAGCATACTACCGTTTGTACCTAATGGCTTAGTTTTTAGAGTAACCGTTCATGTGGTACTCTGTCGTTTGCTTTAGAAAATCTAATATATGCATGAGCATCACCCTGATTTCCCTTATTTATTGTACTCACTAGATCACGTAAAGAAGCAGTGAGGTATTGTATTAATAATATTGTTGTTGTTGTTTAGCTGTTTTTGTTGTTATTAAAACCATTGGCCGAATTAATTTCATTTCCGGTGAATCCGGCGTGATTGCGATTTTGGGTGTATTAGTGGTGTGTTTCTCAACCATTAGAGGATCTTGGCAAACCAGACCAACCCAGCTCATGTAATTCGGAGACTTGTTCTTGCCGATAGTTTTAAACTTCTAAATGCACGTGTCAGGGCCTTAGCTATTGGGGGGGAGGGGGGTCAGGTGCCCCCCGAGAAAGATGGGACATCTATGGTGGCCCAGGACTGCCATAAGGAAAGAATATAAATATTAAAATGAAAACAAAACATAACATAAATTTAAATAAAATAGAACAAAATGAAATAAAAAACAAAAAAATGTTCGTGGCCCAGAACTGCCATAAGAAAAAATATAAAAACGAAAACAAAAATAAATGAAACTTATTTTTGCGTGGCCCAGAACTGCCATAGACCAGCATGCTTCGCAAGTCCAGATGCTATACAGACCAGCATGCTTTGCAAGTCTTGGTTGCAGTAAAATGGCCAAGTGAATTTGAAATGACGGATGGACCGATCTTGCCTTAAAGAAGGAGTTACAAAAACATGGTCATCAAGGTTTGCAACGGGTAGAAATTTTATGGAATGGGACTTCAGAAAGTACGCTTGGAGTTTGCGGACTCTTGATCGAAGATTGCGATACTTCAAAATAACTCACACCGACGCGAAAGTTACCGTAGCAGAGGTCAGAGAGGCAGTTGTGGAAGAGCTAGACGGTCCTGGAAGGCTTCTAGGTTATAGAGCTATGCATAACAAGATCAGAAAGCAATATTATCTCATTTTTCCAAGAAATTTGTGCACACTGTAATGTTTGAACTTGATTCGGAGGGCCTTGAAGCTCGATGTCCTATGAGGAAGAATAAAAAGGCCAAAGGAAAGTTCACAACAAACGGAACAAATTGGGTGCATTCCCTGGATGGTCACGATAAGCTGATGGGCTACCAAAACAGCACATTCCCACTGGCCATCTATGGTTGTATCGACACAGCAGGCCGGAAGATTCTTTGGTTGAGAGCGTGGGTCAGCAACTCCGATCCTAGACGGGTTGGGCGCTGGTATCTAGAGTACCTTCATGAGTCAAGAATCATTGCCTCTTTCGTAAGAATGGACAAAGGGACTGAACATGGGGTACTTGCTACGATGCACGCATACCTCCGACAAGACCATGGTGACGTGCAGAACCCTTGTGAAACTGTGGTTTATGGACCATCAACATCCAACCAGGTAATTGTATTTTTTTAATTGGAGAAATATTCATGCATAATTTCAGTGCAGTTTATAAAAGGTCTAAAAAGTATCTCACAGCAACACTGGTGTTCTTAATTTCACTTCACCCACCTCTATCAAAATTAGTCCCTGAAGCTGGGCATTTGACAAGACGTACACTTTGTCATTGACAATGTAAAACATTAGATTTGTAATGTAAATGTACATACACAGTATGTACTGTCTTTGTTAAGCAAACTGTGCCTTTTCGTTGGATTTGTAATTTGTTATAGTTCGAATATATTCCATGTTGACAATATCTTTCTAACCCTGTTTCAGTTTTACATTGCTTTAGTATGAATAATATGATTCCAGTATCCAGTTGCATGTGCCTAATCCTGCAGTTTCTGTTATGTATTTAAAGTAGACCACTAAAATACTGGTGAAAGTTTAGTTTGATGAAGAAAAAACAGTCATTTTTTTTGGTATTAAAACAGATAGAAAGGTGGTGAAGGGAGTTGCACCAGCGGCTCGAGAAGTATTTTAAGGAGCACCTACAGAGGAGGCTCGAACGTCTTCCCACAATGCATCGCGTTTCACATTTTGTCGTTTTTAAGATGGCGTCATTTCGTAATGTCTCGGCGCCGACATCACAAGAGGACAAAACGTGGAGAACCTACGAATTATCAAGGTGAGAACGGATATAAGTCGTACATTAATGCATATAACGTATACTTATGAACTCAAACATCTCTTCTCGCATGCATGGGCTCATTTAGACGAAAGAAGGTGACGCTGTGTTGCATATTTCAAGCGTGTCGCTTTTGTGTACTCAAACAATCGATCCATTCCTGAATAAGACATGGTCATTTACAACATAATGACCAGAAACCGTTGATTAAGAGTTCGTTCATCACAAATATTCTAAAATGATCGAAAGTGATCCAGACTTAAGCCTACTTTTCGAGGTCACAAATAGTGCAATTTTAGAGTTTTCAAGCATGGCTTGACGTCCGACACGTGCGAAAATTTAGCACAACGAAAGAATAAAATTTCAACCAATTTGCCCAGAGCATGATAGAGCGTTATGAGATCATTAGAAGAGCATTAAAGGCTATGCAAGGGTTTGTAGAAATGTCTTTTTTTACATATTCTGGCTCGTTTTTGAAGTTTTATGCACGAGGTAAGAATCGTTGTTTACATAACTTGGCTAATTCTGAGCTGATTTGTGTTAAGTGAGTGGTCTTTTTTCGTTCATCAAACACAGACATGAGTAAAAGGAGTGTCATTCCTCAAGGGGACACCCCTCACAAGCCAAGGGCAAAAAGAAGGTCCCATATCTACATCAAAGCCCCAGCAGGAAGAGGCCATTGTTCTCGGTGCCTTCAAGGAGTAAAGTACGTGTAAGTTCTGGACACTATTCAGGAGTCATGTAGCCAAAGCAACATTACTTCTGAGCTTTTTGAAGGCTTGTGGTTCATGTTGCTTTCTCATTGTTGTAACAGTTTATGGAATCAACATCAAGGTCATCAGTTAAGAAACATCTTGGACCTATAATGAGGAACGTGCCCTGGTTGAATTTGTTGGCATGGGGAGCACAGATCCAGACTATGGTTTCTCCAGTGAGAACCAGGGATGGCCGTCATTTGCTCCAAAGCACTGCTTCTGGTCAGATGCAGCCAAGCATATGCAGTGTACCACCTCATCCAACATCTTATTGACAAGTGTGCAAAACTTTATTTTATTTTATAAAAAAAAATAGGTTCGGTGACTAAATTCAAAGTCATGTGCATGCTGTTTATGTAGCTGTTCATAGTTCTTTAGTTTAGCTTGTTTCTTTGTTTGTTTAAAGACACACGGCTCAAAGGTAGAGTTGTGAACTCCCTCAGATCAAGGTTCAAGACACTAGAAGAAGCTGAAGTGCACTTCAACCTGACTTTAAGCTCCTATCTGAGTGAGCTGTCCATTGGACCAATTCATTCAAGTAATGTGAAGAATAATGTGGACAAGGCCTGCCAAGTCAATTTTGACCATCAACAGCCTGAAGTTGTACCAGAAATAACTTGCAAACTTATGCCATCAGAAGTAAAAGTAGCTGTCAATAACCTTGCTCATGTCCTTTCTGCTAACACCTTGCTGATACTTGGCTCATTTTTAATCATTTTCCTTGACCATGATGACAGGCTTGAGTTAATAAATGAATCATTTTTAAGGTATTCCTGGAGGCTATTTCGACCTTGTCTCTTCACAGTAATTTTTTGCCATCAAAGAGATATATTACTAAAAACCTGGTATGCAGAGTTTTAGATGCGGGCGTGCTATATTTTGCGAGATATATTTGACCAAAGTTTCGTACTTTCGCGCCAAATCTGGACGGCCATGACAGTTCTGGTTTATAATTAGAGTGCCTCCAACCGGGATTCTTGACAGCACTTCGCACCTCTGGGTGATGGGCATTCAGCGGTCAATGCTATCATGCAGATTTTTTGTCACACTTACGCACGTGGATCTGGAAGGGAGCGAGAGCTTTTCGCCTTTCGTCGTATTCACCTAACTCGTTGTGACATCTTCCCCATGGCTTCAGGTAAGGCAGACCATCAATCGCTTTGTACGGCTCGCAACTTTGATTTTCCCCAAATAACATTTGGATCTTACTAAAGTTGCTTCTTTGATATTCAGAATCAACCGATTTCAAGCTCCTCGCAATTGAGAAGTTCGCAGCCGATGTTTTGAAAATGACGTGAATTCTGCTTTGTCCACCGCTTGTTGTCGGGTGATCTGTATAGTAATAGTAATGCGTTTTTTTCTTCATAGTGGAGAAGATTTATCGGAACCACTTCGCTGCCTCCTCTGGTCCGCGAAAAAGATGCAAATCCAGCGAGACGAGAAGAAGGAAGGGCCACCTTCAGATTCAGAGACGCGGCGGTTTATTTACCGCCGTCTCTTTGATTTCCTATCGGTGAGGAATAGGAGGTCTGAACTGGCTCCTCAAAACTTATTAGTACAACAGTTGATCGCAGGATATTCCTAGCTTTGATTTTGAAAATGCGGTGTGAGAAATTGGTCAATTTCGACCGACACGTATCGTTTGCACCGTCTAGATTACATGAACTTGAATCTCTTGGTACATTGTTTTCAGCGAGAAAAAGGAGTCGGCGGTGGAGCTTCATTGATCTACCCGGATGAACTTCTTGACGCCATCAGGGCCATGTACCCTGATGGCGTCAAGAATTACCCTCCCAAGCCTGGAAAGGTACTACAATATTTTTGTTTTGTTTTATGAGAAAGAAATGTGCATATTGCCAACCGGATAAAACAACTTTTTTCACTTCACTTGGACAAAATAGGACACCTCTGTACTCCAAGCACTTTACTCTGTTACCCAAGTATTGGAGTGGTTTATGAAAACAGTTATCATCTTTTCATTTCGCAGAGAAAACGTTTTTATGAAGTTTCTTTGGAAGAGCTGGTGAGGGAGTACCGACGACCACCAAGCCCGCAGTTTTAGTCATTTTACACATGTATACATTTGCATTTTTACATGGTTCAGTATGGTGGAAATAAAAACTTGGATTCAGAGATAAACAGCTGTTGTTGTTTATTCTGGTGAAAGTATGGTATTACATCTGATATTATAGCAAGAATAGCAAGATAGTTTGGAAGAATTCAGGGACCTTGTTCAAACTGCAACCAACTATGCAAAGAAATATATATATTTTTTGTTGACATTTTTGAATAAATAATTTACAAGAAAGCCCCATGACTTGACTAGGGGGTTCAGTTGTCAGTAAGTGCAAATTTTGTTCAATACAAAAACTTTATATTTTTTGTTCCCTTTTTCAGCGCTGTGCAAAAACTATGAGCAAACATGTTATGCTGATTCATGTTGAAGGGAAGCATTCCTCTCAGTAAAAATCTTTGAGCAAGAAAAAGCAACACTGCATTTGAATATAGAACTAAGCACAAGTTTTGTTGTTCAAAGGGCAATCCCTATGGCTTCTGCGGGAATGAATGGTACTTCCACATTTACACCTTTTGCCCCCAACATCCATGACAGCATTCACAGGTAAAACTGTCTGTATGTCATCTTGCATTGCAGCAGCTTGATGTCCTTTAGCAATCGCTTGCTCTGCCATTGTTTGATTGGAGGCTTTGTCTGGTAGTGGGTCATCAATGTCATCATTGCCATAATAATGTCTTATGCTTAGAGACTTTGTGTACTTCTTCCTGTGTGAATAATAAGATAAGCCAAATCATATTATCTACGCTGGTCAAACAGCAAGCCATGATCACTACCAGTATTCAATAATCAATGTATCCATTGCACTGAGCAAAAAAGATTTTAAAAAATGCATGTGCAATCCACCCCTCACATGTAAAAAACGTTACAGAGATTGACTAAGTACCTTTCCTTCTGTTCCTCTGTTCGTTGTATTTTTCTTTGGACTCGCTTGTTCTTTTCTGCAGATTCCTTCTGTTTCTGGAGCCTCTTCATCCTCTCCAAGTTGTCGTTCTCACACTACAACAATGAATCAAAATAATAAGGTTTGGTGGGCAAAATAAATAATCAGACACCCTTCTTGCAGTCAATTGCATAATTACCAGAAATTGGCTGCATAATTTAGACAAAATCAAAGCTCTCCAAGCAATTTTGTAGTAAATTTAAAAATGAAGTACAGAGAGTTAGCTTGTTATCAGGACAACTTATCCTGCAAGTTTGGCTGAAATTGGGTGAGATGAAGGTGTATTCCTAATTTCGGAAGTCATATTACCTGGAATTTTATGCTTCCCCCGGTGGGACCAGTTCTTACTCACTGCTCACAAACAAAATGAGTACCGCACTTACCATTTCCACAATATCCTGAATCAAGGGGAGGCCCATCCGCTCGTAGAGATCAGGAATCCAGTGGTACCCAGATCCCCTGTTCTGATAGGCCCATGTCATGTTGCCTTGGATCAAACCTAAATTTGTTGATGCACTGTAGTGCTTCTGGTGGAGGTTGGTGTCTTTCGGTCTGAACTTGGTAAGTACACTGAATGCTGATTCTGGAATATTAGAATGGCCCTTTCCCAAGCTTTTGTCAATTACATCATTTGCTTTTGCAGCTCGAGCAGCACACTCGATTTCGTATGCCAAGGCATGGAATTCACAGGTCAGGTTATGTGCTGACTTGTAGGGTTTTCCAGCACACTTCAGTTCCTCTTCCTCATTTGGGCGGCCCTTCTTGCACTCACCACAGGAACAAACAGTCTTTGGATGGAAAGTGCAGGAGCCTCCTTTCCACTCTTGAATTCCTCTGACATGGTACTTCCCCAAAGTCAGCATAGTTTCCTGATATTTCTCTGGGTCTGTTCCAGCTTGCACCAATGCACAGTAGTGGTTTCTTTTTGCACCTTGGATGAAGGCATCACTAATGCAACCGCATCCAGCTCGATGCTTCTTCCCAAGACAATGGCATTTGACAGTCTTGACTTTGGAAAACTCTTTGTGATGAAGGGAGATGAACTGTGAAGAGAATGAGTGCATTGCCTTGCATTCTACCAGTTTCTTACCATGGGCTCTGCCCGCATGGCCACCACAAAGCATGACTTTAGATTCTTGATCATCAGGGAACCAGTACCTGAATCCCTTGGCAGAAGAAGAATCCCCATCTTGCCAGTTCAGGGCAACCACCATGCCTTCTGCTTTGGCTTTTCCCCAAATTGTGTGCGCCAAATGACCTTCTGACGACTTGGCTGTGCCCTGCCAAAGCTCTTCATCACATATGTTGTCAGCTCCTCTCATGGAGAGATGGCCATAGAACAGAAGACCACCAGTGATATAATCTTTCACAATAAATGTGCAGTTTTGACTGAAATGTCCCCTTATCAGCCAGCAACCATCGCAAGTCGTGACAGCTCTTGACCAGCTGCCAAGTTGATTTTGGGGCTGTTCTTTCATGGCCTGCTTTGCATCGGCACACATCTGGTCAAGTATTTCCTTTATGTGTGGAAATGCTAAGTCAATTACTTCAAGGAATGGCTTTTCTGTCAAAGTGGAAAGTCCCAGTCCTCGACCAAGAGCTTTTCTGTAAGAAGCATATCCGTGGCCACTCACTAGGAAAGCAAGACACAGGGAAAGTGACACAAGATGTCTCCTTGAATCCGTTGCCAGCTGAGAACTTTTGTAGTCAATGATTGTTACCCAACAGCCATTGCACTGGATTTGGAACTTGATTGCTCCACCATAGCCTTTTTTCTCTGTTGCTACAATCACAAGATTTCCTGTTGATCAAAGTATACGTGTGTAAACTTTTTGACTTCCTGCCACTGTATATTTATCAAATGTAATCACTTCTTAGATGTAAAATGATGGCAAATAATAAATGACAAATGGAGTGGTCTTCAGATCAGCCTTTTGAACGTGGGGAAGAGGGGGTCATTTACAAAAACTACAAAGACTATGCTTGATTTTTTTTTTTTGGGGGGGGGGGGGGGGGGGAGGGGGTTAACAAAATTCAGCATGATAAAAATCCAATTGCACCAGCCCTCCCGTCCTTAACATAATAGATTCGAACCTTGGCAAGTCTCATAATTTGAAGGGCATTTGAAATATCTGTTGAAGTCTTTGATCAGCTCCGCCATCGATGAAGTTGTCCCGACGAACATGCTGTCCGGCCTCTCTGTCATATCCAATCTGAGAACAAAGATGCACAACTGAAATTCACTTTCATCCTCATCGCAAGATGTTTACAAACCAATCAATTGGATTACAACACAAATTGCAAACTTCTAAACAGCACAAAATACGACCAACTCACTTTTCACAAGTCGATCTTGCTCTTTTAGGACTAGGTGGATCGGAGGTCTCAGATTCGGCACTCGACGTGGTAATGTCACTGCCGTCAGAAAACTGTACTTCCTCCCACAAATTTTGCTCTTTCAATAGGCCTTCTACGTCTTTTTCTGTCTTGATTCTTTTCCCTGTTGGGCTTTCGTACGTGAGTATGGTTCGTTGCCGACCGCCAGTGCAGCTTTCTCTCTTGTGGATTTTCCATCCTAATTTCTGTAACTTTTCTGTATCGAATGAGAGCCTTGATGCAACACCGATCCCTTGCGAAACATTCAGAACAGCTCCCGGGGCAGCACCATAACTTTTCGCCATAAAAGATCAAGCACAGCAACACAAACATGGGGTCACACGCTGAGATCCAAGATGGCGTTTCACACCTCGTTAAATCGGATGTGTCAATGTTACTCCGTTGCTACGTAAACAAACAGTTGGTTGGCTCATGTGTTTTCGCGCCAAATATTCTGAGCCGTATTTGGGGTACAAAGCCTTTCGAGGGACAAATAATGGGCGCAAACCGCTGACATTTGCGTGTGGGCTTTCAAACATGGCGGACAACAAGACCGTGGCGTGTTTATCGGAGAATAAGCCGTTTTTTTGCAGCAAATCGACGTTTATCGGTCCCAAATTTTGAAAGAGAGGACGTAACGCTTCGTTGGCTTTAAAAGTTATCAAGGTATAGGCACAAGATTTTGCCCAAAGCTAGAAATATGAGTTTTAAACAATCTGACCCGTGTCCGCCAGATGGCGACTTATACTTTTCGATCACCAGGCGTAATTCTGATTTCAAAATTTTCGTCAAAAGACAGGGTCATAATTACGAGGGAAATTACTCCCCGTTGGCGGACACAGGTATTAAATGTGCGTATTGTAGGCCTCGTTTGTATGTGAAAGTTTCAGAATAATCTATCAAATACAGACGAAGAAATACGGAAAAAGAGGAAATTTCCCCCATTTTGACTTCTTAATTAGAAATAGCTCAAATTACAGAATTTCCCACGTTCTCACCCTGAAAACATTTTTATTTGTTTGACTACTAGTAGTACTTCGATATAAAGCCCTTTTGGATACTGATCTCGTGAAATCACGTTCAAAACAAAGAAAAAAACTTTGACCAAAATTGTCAAAAATAGCCTCCAGGAATACCTTAAAGCTTGCAATTGATAGAGGTATTGATAGTAACCCTGCAGATTTTGCTACACTTTCTCTCAATGCTATGGTCACCTTGCAATCCAATGATAAGTCCAATATAATGTACAAGTTTGCTCATTGTCTTGGTAACAAGAGACCAGGATCAGATGAAACCCTTTTCCCAATCACAAGAATGCCATTTGGTATGGTGCAATATCAAATTGAATTCTTCAGTTGCACACACATCTCGTAGGTATGTACATGTAAGATGTGTATTGTGTGTCGTAGAATATTACACATTATGATTTATCTATGTGCGCCAGGGTTTGAAGATCAGTACATAATTTTTCAGATTGATTGTCACAATGTGCTCAGAATTCCCGATAAGGTTCAACAGACTTTTCCGTGGACCAATGTGGAGTGGACAAGAGGAAAATGGGAATCCTCTTAATGAACAATCAGATGCAAAAGTAGTTGAGACACAGTGCATATTTTGAGCAATTTATCGGCTTTTAAGTTTTGTTTATTTCTGACCCCCCCCCCCCCCCCTCCCCCTGTCTCAATGTAGTTCGGGCCTCAAATGCTGTCAAATGAAATTCAGATGAAAGTGAGGGAATAGAAGAGAAGAATGGGTCTTTTTCTACGAGTGTCTCAACCATTTTGCAATTGATTGTCTGAAGCAGTTAATGTGCTATTTCTCTTTGAATATTTGAGGTATCTTCATATAATTTGCAGAACATACGCATGGTCCGACTACCGTTTGCACAACAGTTAGAAATGTGTTACAACGGCAATTTTCGAGATTTGGCAAGGAAATTCCTTTGTAAATTGAATGTTTTTAAACGCACATAATTGTCACAGCTGGGTATCCGTCTTATTAAGCTTACTGTCTATTGATGTGAAAGTTCAGTGATGCACGTCATGTCATTTCCTGGTTTTCAGTAACAATTCTGGAACAGTTGATGCAGTCTTTATCCTCACTTTAGGCCTAAAATGGGCTGTAAGGTATATGTGCGTAAGAGCAGGCATGACTCTGTTTACGCACGATAGCGGGTTAATGCCTAAACAATTTTAGGGAAAGAAATCACACTCAACACTAATGCACCTTTTTAATTATAATTTGTGTGTGCTATATAAACCTGGGGTTTTCACCTGTTTTCAAACATTCTCGCTGAGTTTATACATCGTTTAGGCAGTTCAATCGTTATCTGAGTGCTTCAGAATATCACAGAAACGAGACATGGAAGACATTCAACCGTATTTATCAGAACTAGAGGGTTGGGATGACGGTCAAATTTTCCATCTGAACCAAGCACATCATCGCCCATTGGAAAGGCATCTGAAGTGAATGAGACACAAATAATGATGTGATTGACGAGCGAGAAACTGAGATACTGTCTGTGCAATGACGAGTATTCAATTTTAGCTATCAGATTCCCACAGAGGAGCAGAAAGACATTCCACCGTGCCAAGAATGCTTCTCTAAGCTTATTTTCGGCACAGAGATGTGTATGATCCATCTACCATAGATATCAACAGGTGAGCATACAAAAATATCTTAGTGAAACAAATTTATTGCTTTTCAGGGGTTCAATGTCTTAATCAAGTTCATTGTTACAGTACGGCAAATAGAATCTATTCAACTGTTACATATACAGTACAGTTTTACCACTTCATAGAACTACTTACCGCGAAATTACAGCTCGATAATATGCATGAAAGCGCTGGACTTCTTGAAGGTATCAAAGCAAGTCTTCTCACGGCCACTTGCTCGATGAAGGTTATGTGGATTTCGCGACTACTCATTTCAACACAAGTCAGTCCACGTGGCGAGACCAAGAAGTCACTTTCGGACACGCAGTGGATATAAATAAGAGAGTCATTTCCGAACAATTCCGAGTTTTTCCTACGAGTCCTCGACATCTTTCCTCTTTGAAGACTTGGTAAGTTCTGATGACGTAATCAACGATTCGATAATATACTTCAATGAGCAATGCACTGTGGGAAGACGTTCGAACCTCCTCTGGAGCAGCTACTTTGGCTCAAAGGACAAGGCCATTATAACCCACATAATGAAACAGATAGGTTTGTATCATTTCTTGAAATTTACTGCTGAAAATAATAGTGTCGTAACTGGTATTTTTGATTAGTTTTTCGTGTTGTATTGTGTACTTAAGTATTAGTGTACAGATGGTGATGGTCAAACTAGAATAGACTTTCCAGTTTTTTAGAGGGAGTACCCGGACTTTTGACCAGAATTCAGAACTCTTTATATGTGTTATGATACTATTTTGTAGGAAGCTTATGGCATTCATGTGTATTCCGCTGCTTCAAGCACAACTTAACACCTTTAAGGACACTGTATGGAACAGCCACAGGATTCGAACACAAAAGAATACTCTTCTACCAGATGGAGTTCCAGACCACGCATACAGCTTTCCAGAACAATACGGATTGGAAGAATGTGGTAAGTGCAATCATTTTCTATACTGCACTTACTAATACTGACCCAAAAGGCTAATTTTTCACTCACTTTTTTTCTTTCCTTCCTTCTATTCATTCTTGCTGCCTCTTCCTGTTTGTATTTTGTTTAGGTTGGCCTGTCACAGAGGATAAGTTACAGGTTGCTCAACACTCAGGGCTCATTGTGAGAGCATTATTCCCAAACCAGCAGAAGTTCAGCCCAGGGAATGTGGACAGGCCTACCTCTACCTCAAAAGAAAGTTCTTTGAACATCAGTAATGATCAAGAGAACTGACTAGAATCTCAGCAAGGGAAACAGCAGGATGGTTGAGCATTTACTTTGTTGTATCCCTTCCAAGAATGTAATAATTAATCCCAATGAGCAATGTGTTATTCTTGAAAGGGGAAAGGCAGTGCTTTTAAGGGTGGCGCTTCACATCATGATGATCTTTGAGAAGTATGAGTGAGCACTTCTGTCCCAGGTTCCACTCCTTTCCATCTTCTCACCCGAGAAACACACAAACTGAACCTTACTCATGTTCAACAACTGGTACTTTTTAATAAAACATTTTGCCCAGTGTTAAGAACAACAACAAGAACAACATGTGTCAAGAACAACAATGCAATCAATGGAAATGTACGAGCTCTTCCCTTGTACTGAATGTACTTTTAAAAATTCAACATGAACATTCCGTTGTGTGCTTGGGAAGTAAAGGAACAAAACAGTACAATAACTGCTATCATGGTGTAGGAGTGGCGTGAGTCAAAATAATTGTTCGCTGCAAGTATTTGCACCAAAAAGAGAAGTATACTAATGCAACATCAGCATTTATGATAATGGCTTGAGATTCAAACATTTACAAAAGAAGGTGCCATGCATGATACTCTATGAAGTTATTCATCGCTGTCGTTGATAGATTTCCTGTAGTAAATATGACTTCCTGTTCATTACCAAGTAACACTTCGGAAGCAATCTCAGGATCAAAACGGTTGTATGAACTACCCTGTATGTCCACGAGAATCACTTCCCTATTGGACTGCTCAAAGGAAAAATGGGACAAGCACTGCATTTCTAGACAACAAATCAGTTTCATCGCCATAAGGTAACCCATCATTGTTGATGTGCTTGCTGAAAGTTCCTTTCACCAATTCTTCTACGATGACAAACTCTCCACCTGGAAGCTTTCCAAAATAAATTTGACCATACTTCAGGGTGTTCCCAAATACATCAAAGAGATCATCTTTCATTACCTTCTTGTGTAGTTGTGCAGCAAAATTACGTGCCAGATGATGCATCTTGGATGGACAACTTTTTTGTGTGCTCTTCGACTGACTGGCCACTATCTTTAATGACTTGAAGTGCTTTGGGCTTGTACTTCTTCACGACCCACGTGGTTTGGTCAAAATCATTAGTCTTGGTACTTGCCTTGTAGGCTTTTCAGAATCCACCTTCGCCGAGCAGATGACTTGAAATAACGAACTCAACGGGTACTGGAATGGTTGACCAGGTCATAGTTTCGATATGGAAGGAAAACAAATTGACCAGTGTGGTGGTCGTCTGCAATACTCTTCCCATCTTCAGCATCGCAGAAACCGTGAGACTCTTGGGCGTACACTTCCCAGTGAGGTTCTTTTTCTGCTGGCGAAATGGAGCGGAAAAGGATGTCGATGTTGTTCTTGATGTATGGTACTTTGCACGTTTTGGTGGTGGCCGCGCAAAGGCAGCACCTTCTGCCTCGTGAGTAAAACGAACATGGATGACCTTCAGGTCTAGAATTTGCTAAACTGAGTTGCATGAAGGCCCTTGCTCCCCCGATAGCACATCACATACAAGGTTCTCTCCGATTCTGGTCCCAAAATGTTTAATGCATGCTTCTTTGATTTCTTTTATGGTTAGATCCCTGTTACGGAAATCCACGAACTCTCTTGGCCCAACTCTGGAGTATTTCTGGGCGTTTCCAGATACTTTCGCGCTTAACCGCTGCACAGTCAGTTCATCCTTCGTGTCATTGCACTGATCTTTCCCTCTACTAGCCTTCTCGTTTTTTTACCTTTTAGTTTCTGCTTCATTTCATCTTGGAAAGACTTCCACGCTCAACCATATGGCGACAGACGCGGGAAAAGCAGCCAAGATGCTGGTCTGTATTGCATCTAGACTTGCGAAGCATGCTGGTCTATGGCAGTTTACATCCCCCTCTAGGATTTTGAAGTTTCATTGACGTGCAAGCAAGAATACTATCATTTCATTGGATAATGTTCACCGCCATTGGATAATGTTGACCAAGCAAGCCTAAACTGGTTTGCTTCATACCTTACAGAACGAAAACAAAAAACTTATGTTGATGGTGTTCTATCAGATAGCTGTACAATAAAATGTGGAATACCCCAAGGTTCTATCCTTGGTCCGCTACTCTTTATAATCTATATAAATGACCTTCCAAATTGTGATCTCTACTCTAAAGTACGGATGTATGCAGATGATACTAGCTTAACTATCGCAAACTCTGACGAGAAAATACTAGAACAACAGATGAATCATGACCTATGCAAAGTACATACATGGCTAAAAGCAAATAAACTGAGCCTGAATGTGGTCAAGACAAAATATATGATAATAGCTAGTCAATATAAGATAAAGCATCTTGAGCATCAGTTTCAAGTACTGGTAGATCACAAACCCCTGCTAAGGGAAACAACATATAATTATCTAGGAGTTGAGATAGACCAATCATTAACTTGGAAGGAGCAACTAGACAAAATTTTAAAGAAAGCATCAGGGGGGATTGGAGCTCTAAGGCGTGTTAGACATCTTGTACCATATGATACACTACTCACGATGTACAGCTCTCTTGTACTACCATATTTCGATTACTGTAGTTCAGTATGGGGAAGCTGTGCGAAAGGGATGGCTGACAAACTACAAACCCTCCAAAACAGAGCTGCCAGGGTGGTGACCCTCTCAAATTATGATAGGCGGTCAGTTGACATACTGGATGAACTTAAGTGGGATAATCTTGGGACACGAAGGTCAAAACAGTTAGCTATATTAATGTACAAGTCAATTAATGAAATTGTACCAAACTATTTGACCCAAATCTTTGATAGTACAAACTCTGTACATTGCTATAATTTAAGAAACTCATCATATAACATATTTGTACCAAGACCACACACTGAAGCAGGGAAACATAGCTTCCATTATAGAGGGGCGGTTCTCTGGAATAACCTATCGAATGACCTTAGAAGTCAGACAAATTTAAGATCCTTTTTAAATCTTTTATAACCATTTTAGTCTTCATAGTTTTTAATAGGACAATAACTTTAGGGGAACTTTTATACTAGGATAAAATGTATTTTTTAGAATTTAAATGATTGTATGTAATACATTTTTAGCGTTTTGAAATGTTTGTAATTATTATAATTATAATTATTATTATTATTATTTATTATCAATTAGTATAGGTTATACGGATTTCTAGAAGAGCATTTGTATGAGAGAAATACCGTGTTTAAATAAAGATTGATTGATTGATTGAAGCGGTGTTGAAGGCTTTATTTTCTTGGCTGAGTTTCAAGTATGTAACGTGAGATTTTTGTTGATATCTACTTGCGCTCTTGCGGTTTTTAGCTCGCGAATCCCACTTTGTGGGATTTGCGAGGTATAGTAATCACTTTCCTTCCCTACTACCCTGCTTCCCTATTCCCTCTGTTGTCAACAATGGATTTCCAAATAAAACAGTTCCGGTTTTCCAAATTTGGGCATGATGAAGGCGCGTAACAGGGTGTGTCGAACAACGCAGTTTAAAAGCAGGATGTTGTTGTAGTTGTTGCAACCATATTTTTGTTCGGAACGTGTTCTCATTTTGAAAGTTTCTCATGCGTTCGAAGTTTGTTTGGCCATTGATTCTGAGCTTGGTTGTGTTTCACTCCGTTGTGTTTTGCGTTGTTATTGCGACATTTTGGCGCGGTGCCATGAAAGTCAAATAATCAGTGGCACCGATGGCGTTATCGCAAACAAATTTGAAGCCGGTGGTTTAGTATCCGCCAAAATTTCTGTAGTGACAGTAAATACGGCTTGGAAGATACTATGCCGGAAGATATTGAATCTCGGCTTTAAAAAAGCGAAAAATATCCATTCCCGGTGAATGTTTACAAGTTCATAAGTATACAAATTAGTCAGGTATTTCAATTATTGGTTGCATGTGACGTCATAAAAAGCCATCTCAAAAGTAACGTATCCTAAAAGTCCAATACATTGATATGTTCAAGACTATCATGCCTTGAGACTTAAAGCAAGAGTCGATACAAAATATCTATCGGGAGCTATGGACGTTTGAATGCCGTGACAACAAAGCCGTGTGACACGCTCGTGACCGACTAAATCGGTGCTTGTGTCTGACCTATAAAGTTTTCCATCACGAAACATTTTCCAATTTTGAATTCATAGGCAGTACAATTAAATAGGCTTCCTGTGCGATTTGTTTTTACTCTGGACTGCATGCTCCAGACTCAGGCATGCATATTTAATGAGCTCGAATTGTTTTGTATGTGAACCCGCTCAAATCCTCCCAGAATGAAAGCAAAACTTGAACGGTTTACTTCAAATTATACACGGGCTTCAGAACTAGTCATACTTCTAAGGGCTTGTGAACGATTCTCGCTGCAATCACCGCATGTCAGATTACAGCATTTGTTACAGTTTTAGTCTTGAAAGAAAAAATAAGACCTGACTATATCATTCAAGACTCCAAGTTCCGATTGCTCTGAGCGAATACGGTAGCCGAAATTGGCGACAGAAGCGTATTAAAACAATACTTCGAGGGAAAATGATCAGCATGCAGATTCTAATACATTCTTGAAGTGATCGAGTTACAAGATACGGGTAGAATATATTTGTCACAGTGATTGTTCGATTTCCACTGACTAACCTTTGTTGCTTGTCCTTTCTGAATAAGTATCTGAGTGTAACACAAAACGGCGTCTGAAGCTCCCGATTTTCTTTCAAGCGCTGTTCCCGGCGGAGCCATTTCTTCGGCACGCTTCCGTTCATGATGCTGTCGATTATAACATGTTTGTCGTCTTTTCTCTAGACGTATTTGGCGCTGTTCGATCGTTTCACGATTTCGCCTTCCCCGTGCCTGTTCCCTTCTCTTTTGAAGACGAGCTTCGCGAGACCGTTCTGTTTCAAGTTTTCCAGTTTTCAAATTCATTTTCGTGAAACCAGTTACGAACAATTATTGCTTCGTTCAAATCTCTTAAAAACACTGGCGGAGACGTTAATCGATGATTATTACGTCATTGCCTTAAGCACCTGGCCTGAAAAGTCGTACCACACACACACACACACACACACACACACGAACATTAAATTTTGAGATGGCGACACGCTTGGAGTCTTCAAATGAGGCGACTATGCTGCATTAGCGTCGTAGATATAACCCTCGCTTCGCTCGGGGATAAACTTTTTAGCCCGCGTTCACCACGAAGTGCGCTCGGACCATAAGGCGACGAAAAAAACTCGGTCCATAACTTACGGTACGAACCGCGCACTCGGTTAATAAGGTATTTATTATGTGGCTTTAGATCTTTCGGCAAACATAAAACAAGGCCCCAAGGAGTACTCGTCTCGTTCATTCAACAACAACAATCGCGATCAGGCATGAATTACGCACGTTTGTTTTCGCAACAAGTTCAGTTAACAGCTTACAATTCTACCGATTTGAAAATCTTGAAAGAAAAAAAGCGTCTGTCGAACCAACCGCCTAAATAAATCTCAATTGTTCTGAGCTGAATGAAACGGCCGATAGCGTGTGTCAAACAACGACACTTCAAACGAGCTCGCCCTCGAGCAGTTGCTCGTTCACTAAAGTTTTTAAAAAACTACAGTCTTATCTTTTTCCAGAAGAAACTGCTTTGTAACTCAGAGTATATTTTATTCTTTTGAATAAGTTTCTTACACACACAATAATGTAGAAGGCAAAATGACACTAGAGGAAAATCATTTCATCACACACTGCGACCGACACATCGTTAAAAGTTATATTATTCAAAACTCACCGATTAATTTTCCTGCCTCCTCGTGGAGCGTTTAGGTTTTCTCCCAGCAAACTAAACATCTTCAAATCACCACGGCGTCTTTGTCCCAGACAGTGATTTCGAAATATAGAGAGTTCTGGTGCATCGTGAAAAATATATTTACAGGCTTCACAGTGCGCCATGACGAGCAAATATGTCTGCAAAACTTGATTTTTTCACGGTGTTTTAGTCATAACTGTTCACGGTGATTATTCACTTTCCACTTTCTTCCTAGCAAGTGTGCGAATTTCAACACAGGGGTAAGAAAACCCTCCATATATCTGCAGCACTTGTTGTCAATGACGGCTGAGGTCGCAAGCAAATTTTTCCTCGAGTGTTTTGATTCACCTTCTTCGTAACGGTAATTTTCCCAGATTGTAAGCTTTTCCCGATCATCACAACCTAACAGTGAGTATCCGGAACGTTTAAACTGAACTTCTGGGCCTTCTATGGCAAACGTTTAGCATCTACTACAGTAATCATTCGCGATCCACATGTGTAAACTGAATCTGAGCGGGCCGTACAAGAAAATATTACCCGCTCAGACAACCAATCAGAATGCGCCATTTCGCGCGTATTGCCCGTTCAGAAACTAGCCATATAATAAAGACTGTTATGACGTCACGTCAACCTGGAATATGCAACACGAAAACAGACTGTTTTTCCGAATTCGAATCGAATACTCTTGACTGATCTAAATTTGCCAGTGTATCACACGCTAGAATCCTAACGAGTCAGACCTGAAAACCTGGAATATTTTCCGTGTTCAAGAGTATTCGAGTTAAATTTTTACAGCGCTTCCAGTTTTCTTGGGTGTTCGACTTGAAAACTAGCGAAAAACCTAGCGCTTTCAAGAGTATGTCGATTCGAATGCTATTGCACTTCAAGTTTATTTTAATGCTCGACTTGAAAACGCGCAAAAAATCTAAAAATTTCAGAAGTATGCAATTTTAATTTTGTGGCGCTTCAATTTGTTTAGGTGTTCGACTTGAAAACTTGCGAAAAACCAAGAGTATACGATTTGAATGCTAATGGCGCTTCTGATATTATTTTTTAGGTCTTCGTCTTGAAAATCTCAGCAAAATCTGGCGTCAAGTAATAAAAACTTCTGAAAACTAATATTTCCGTTATCGAAAACGTCTCATTTTTACGTGTAGTTTCGGAACGAATGTATTCGGAAACTACAGCTGCTATTTTATTCTTTTTATTCATAACTTGAGCAATGACATACCCATTTATAGTCGAAATGCTTTTATTATTATGGAATAGTGCAGTCTAAAAATACATCAATGCTTCTTTCATAGCTTTGTTCTGTAGCGAATTACTGTACTTCTTAATCAAAGGGTGAGAATATAATCATTTTTTTTAAACCGCGCATTTAATGTTTCAAACCGGCTTGGGGATCGAGAGAAAAATGTTGGGTATGCCCAACAACAACAAGAACAATACTAAATTCTCGGTGATGCTTAATCAACATTAACGCTTTCTCTGAAATTTGGCATGCCCCTTGTCTACAACTCTTTTTGCAGGAGACCTTGACACAGATCTTGTCATCCGCCCTGGAGGGGTCCTATCCCGGCTTTTTTTGCTTGGGAGTCTCCTAGTTACGGGAGAAGGGCTTCGGGATTCGGCGAAACTTCTCTGAGTAGAAAGAGGACAGGGGCTCCTGGACCTTACTGGTGAGTGTTCCCTCTGAGGAGAAGGGGACCTCCTTCTCTGTGGTGTGGGAGTTTCAACCCTCTGTTGGCAAATGCCTTCACCAATTGTAGCCCAAGTTACGAGTAACCTGGGCTTGCTGCGCGTTGAAGGATTGCCGGGCACTCGAAGGTTTCTTGGCCGTTCTTCTTGGCTAGCCTCTATTTTGCCTTGTAGCCTTCTCATCAAGGAATCTGCAGCTGCAGACCTCCACATTGGGGGCCTGATAACCCTGTATGTATCTCTCTTCTGATTCAAGTGTATTGTTCAAGAGGTGAACATTATTCTAAAAACTAGACTGGCCTTGCCAGTGAGCTCGCGGCGTGAGTTGGGTCGAGACCAGAATATAAAATGGAAAGTAGGGGACAAGAGCGAACTCCCAAGAGAGACTTCCAGTTTCTCACCATAAAAATATCACAGTATAGAGAACTTGGCTTTTGACACCTTGATTAAACTAAAAATTATTATTACAACACTCATACACTTGCTTCTTAAAGGTTGAGCGACCCTGCATCTTGAGAATGCGTGGCATATCTTTTTATGCACAATCGATTATGACAGTTTGACCTCGACTCTTATTTCTAATCAGAGGCCACGATTAATCCAGCCTTCGCTTCACTACTTATGTGTTTTCTTTTATTAACTCAATACGTTTCTTTTATCAGGCTTTCGAGTATTCGTGCTCTCTAACAAATATAAAATTGAAAGCGAGGAATGTCACACGAGAGATGTTTACAATATTATTGCGGTTTTGTTCACAGTGTGTTCAGTCCATTTGTGATTGCAAACTCAATCCTCAGAATTATTTCGGTGTATTTTTCATTTCTGGTATTCAATGACCACTGCGAAACAAAGGCTACATGATCGGATGAAAGAAACACTTCAACAGGCAATGTACGATACGCAGAAGAATTTTACGAGGCAACAGATGTCATGTACAGAGTAAAGCATAAAGCGTCATTGTTTTACGGCCAAAGCTCACCGTAGCTTTGGTTTCTGTTTTCGCCCTGTTATCTTCCCAAAAGTATTTCGTGTCGCCACAGAAAGTTTCGTCGGGACTAAATATTTATCGGCGACAGAGATATTAGCAATCCCCCAGCGGTATCCATCAAATATTTGTTTACGGCTATTCTCAAAGCTTCCGCGGTGAACGCGAGCCAAAATCGTTCCCGAAAATCCAGTTTATCCGTGCATATTCCAGAGAGCCAAATGGTGTTGAGTTTGGATGGGATGCAGTTAACTTTTACACACAAGTAACGAGCAATTCACTGGCCACATCTCGAGTTGTTTAGCGAAGTCAATTACGTCATCGCTTAGCACGTGATAATATGAACCTATCACCGTGTGCTGATTCTCGACCGGCAAAAAGAAAAATAAAAATAAATAAAAATTTGCGTTTTTAAGCTCGCTTGGGCCCCAGGCCCCCGCGAGCAATAACGTTTATAGGTATTAGGAATATCCACAAAGCACAAAATATGAAATGACTGCGCAGCTCTTGATGATTGAAAACCACTCTTACAGGGACAAGAAAGATATGTATGCATTTTTACATGAAATGTCAGATATCTCCTCGCTTTACGCCTTTGCCGGTTGCTCCGTAAAATACCATATTTGTTATATTATACTTTTTATACGGCCTCAAAAATTTTAAAGTCATTTTCAACTTGAACCGTACAGAAATACTTTGAAAACAGGAACTGCTTTAGCGGCTAAGTTAATATAGATTGTTTACTTTTAAACAATGCCGCAAATTCCACAAATACCGCGTGTACCAGTAGATGTTTTTAAAAACCTCCATTCATGTATTTAGACCACAAGGCGATCAACAGCTCTCAACTCATGTCTCGTGTTTTTTTGCTTAATGTCCCTTTTTCTGTTCTTCCTATAACGGGACTACAACTACAACTTAACGGCTTTTTCAAATACGCCGCGCTTTTCTAATTAGCGGAACCGCGCACTTTTAATTAATTGTTTTGTGATCTTTGTTAACTTTTTATATAAAACAATAGCTGTTAGCTTAATTAAAAATTAGTTCGTTTATACTCACCGAAATTCCAGGTGGGATCTTGCCCTCATCCTCGTAGAAGCCTTCACTTCCTAACTCATCCAATTTTTCATGAAGTAACTTGTTGTCTTCTCGAAGCTGCTTCACTTCTGTGACAAGTAGATCCTGTGAGGTTGCCAAACTTTGCGGCACCTTTTGGTTATCCCTCAATGGCACCGCTGTTGAATTAAAGGCATCAAACAACTTGTTCAACTCTGATGTAGAGACAGTCACCGCTTGTCGCACTGGTTTTTCATCCCTGTTGTCTCTGCTAGATGAGTGCAAACGGTTTGCCAAGCCGTTCCCACGGGTCGCCGAATTGCCAGGACGAGAGAAGAATGAACCAGAACGGAAACCCGACATACTTTAAGCGTTTTCTGAGTAACAAAGAAAAGCGGGAGAACGCGGATTATTAATAAAATCTTACAGTACCTTCAATTAAATTACTCTAAACTTTGTCTCACCTTAGTAATTCTTGAAGAATAATTCTGGAAAGGCGTCCAACAATTCTCCCACGTGCGTCAACGAAGAAGAATGCATGACTTCGAATGTGTAGGCTAATTAAAATAGCTGTGAAACTATTCGCATGCTTGATGCTTTTGTCCGCGTTTCATACCGCTGACTTCACGAGCCTGCGCAACGCGTCGTTAGTGTGGCGGGAGTACGGTGCACAATGACTTGAAGCGCTTCTTCCGATGGCCGCGAGGCAACGAAGCGGGATCTTTTAGTGTAATTGACGTCTTCAGCCATTTGCTTGGAATATTTCATCGTCTAAAAGGTAAGCATACCTAGAAAGACTTATATGTGGAGAGCAAACCGATATTCGTACGATGTGTACCTCACCATGGCGCCAGAGATTGCTTTCGCGCCACATTTTTGCCTTATGTCCGACGCTCGACATTCGATCTCTTTCTCAACCGGGATAAAGTAACTTTTACGCCACCCTTGTTCCCATTTTGACGCCATCAGCTTCTCTCTTTCGCCGCCATCTTGAACACACGTGTTTCAGTTGCTCTGAGGCAATTTGTGAAATACGTTAGCCAAAGTACGAGTTTCTTGAATAGTTGTCATTCAAAGATTTTTTGTGGTATTTATTGCTCGCGGGGCGTGGCCCGTCGAGCTTAAAAAAGCAATTTTTTTTTGTTTTTTTTTTCCGTGTTTTTCTTTTCTGGGTCGAGAATCAGCACACGGTGATTGGTTCATATTATCACGTGATATGCGATGACGTAAACCGCCGCCCGGTTGGCTCAGTTGGTTGAGTGCCGGTCTTTCGTGCGGGAGGTCGCGGGTTCGAACCCCGGCCGGACCAGCAATCAGGGTCTTAAAATAACTGAGGAGAAGATGCTGGCTTTGTTTCTATCAGCAAATGATAAGATCTTCACGTGGCTCGGCTGACTACGTAAAATGGCGGTCCCGTCTCCCTATACTTCTATACTTGATTACAGAGGAGACGTAAAAGAACCACTGAGGACGTAAACAAATCTCTGGCTGTGACCACCCTCAGTGCCTGTACTCCACAGTATATATAGCGAAGCCAAATTGTTGCTGGAAAGCCCCTTGAGGGGAGCATCAATAAAAATAGGTATGTATGTATGTAATTGACTTCGCTAAACAACTCGAGATGTGGCCAGTGAATTGCTCGTTACTTGTGTGTAAAAGTTAACTGCATCCCATTCAAACTCAACACCATTGGACTCTGTGGAACATGCACGGATAAACTGGACTTTAGGAAACGATTTTGGCTTGCGTTCTTAAGTTCACCGCAGAAGCTTCTAGAATAGCCGGCGTTTAACTTCGTTTTGCTTGAAGTAAAGGTTCTTTGTTTATTGTCTGAGGATACTTAATTACTGATAGGTTTGAGGCAAATATCACGCGAGATTAAGATACAAGATCTGTCAATGAAATGTCACGAGCATAATATCATAGAACGGGGAATCCCGAATCATCAGCTACTTAGCTTTCATTCACGCCGCTTTAACAAAAGCAGGGAAGGCCGGCAGGCGATTACATCAAGAATATTTGTCACTGAATACCTCGAAGTCTTCAAATGCTCAAGGTTGATATCCGACTATCCGAGGCTAATGTTCACTCCACAAGCGTGATGCACGCCTTTGTTGTCACGGTATTCAAACGTCTGCAGCTTCCGATAGAGATTAATTTCGTATCGACCCAGAATTTTGCGTTAAAGCAAAACATTAGATTTCCCAAATATTAAAATGAATACACACTTTGGATCTTTTTCTTGATACATATTTGCAATGTTTAACATCGCAAACCAAGTATTTCAGCCTGTACTCTTATAAAGTAACAATAGAGTGGTAAAGTGATGACGTCATAATTTTTTTTTTCGGAAATAATGGACTTTGCGCAATACTTCGGAATGGCTTATCTAAAAAAAGGTTCACACAGAAAAAATTGGCTCTTTAGTGCATTAAACAGCTGAGATACAGGCTTTTGAAGTTCAAATTGCTTCATACTAAACCCTCTTATTTGGTGTTGGTTCCTTTGATTTGGAACCAACTCTAAATAAGAGAGTTTAGTTAAGACTATCTCGAACCAATCCACTGTACTACTGATGCCACAATCTCAATAGCAACATTTCCCCCTTCCTATTTCATAAACTTTGTCAAAAGAAACCGATGCTGCATTTATATGCACAGCCAAAAACATTCATGATAGTTATGGTCACTCGGTGAACACGAAAACTATTCCTGTAGCATAACAACAAGCACTACAAATAATGCCCTTCGACTATGGACAACATCAAACAGTATTAATAAACCATACAGGTCATTTTCTGATTTTGTGTATATAAGTTTGCAATTCAATAGTTTTTCTTTTCCAGCCTTCGCTTCACTACTTATGTGTTTTCTTTTATTAACTCAATACGTTTCTTTTATCAGGCTTTCGAGTATTCGTGTTCTGTAACAAATATAAAATTGAAAGCGAGGAAAGTCACACAAGAGATGTTTACAATATTATTGCGGTTTTGTTCACAGTGTGTTCAGTCCATTTGTGACTGCAAACTCAATCCTCAGAATTATTTCGGTGTATTTTTCATTTCTGGTATTCAATTACCATTGCGAAACAAAGGCTACATGATCGGATGAAAGAAACACTTCAACAGGCAATGTACGATACGCAGAAGAATTTTACGAGGCAACAGATGTCATGTACAGAGTAAAGCATAAAGCGTCATTGTTTTACGGCCAAAGCTCACCGTAGCTTTGGTTTCTGTTTTCGCCCTGTTATCTTCCCAAAAGTATTTCGTGTCGCCACAGAAAGTTTCGTCGGGACTAAATATTTATCGGCGACAGAGATATTAGCAATCCCCCAGCGGTATCCATCAAATATTTGTTTACGGCTATTCTCAAAGCTTCCGCGGTGAACGCGAGCCAAAATTGTTCCCGAAAATCCAGTTTATCCGTGCATATTCCAGAGAGCCAAATGGTGTTGAGTTTGGATGGGATGC
This sequence comes from Plumapathes pennacea, assembly GCA_964036295.1. Taxonomy (NCBI): domain Eukaryota; kingdom Metazoa; phylum Cnidaria; class Anthozoa; order Antipatharia; family Myriopathidae; genus Plumapathes; species Plumapathes pennacea. The sequence goes on along the minus strand of OZ038472.1, from coordinate 7,620,146 downwards.
AGTTAACTTTTACACACAAGTAACGAGCAATTCACTGGCCTCATCTCGAGTTGTTTAGCGACGTCAATTAGGTCATCGCTTAGCTCGTGATAATATGAACCAATCACCGTGTGCCCATTCTCGACCGACAAAAAGGAAAATAAATAAAAATAAATAAAAATTTGCGTTTTTAAGCTCGCTTGGGCCCCAGGCCCCCGCGAGCAAAAAGGAAGCAAAGGATGAAAATGATTAAGAAACAACAAAGAGCCGAAGTGCAAACAAAGCAGAATGAAGACAAAGATGCACAGGACAGTATTGAGTTTGCTACATGCAGTTCTGTCACACAAACTGAGACAGAAGAAGAAAGTATTTGTAGTGTGCCACCCCAGAAAGATAAAAATATTGAACTGCTTGAGAAGGATGTGTCATACACAGGAATGCTGAACTATGCAAAGACAAATAAGCTGCTTAGACACCTGAAAAAATATCCGCTTCGCAAGCAATAAATACATAATTTTATACTATTTTTTAGAATTTTTTTGTAGGACAAAAAATGGTAGCTGGTTTTGTTTTTGACCCTTTTGCTTCGAAGAGTGATCAACCACCATATTTATCTTTTCAGTTTCTCAGCAGAAACATCTATATATCATACAGTATGGAGAACTTGGTATTTGACAGCTTGTTCAGATGCACGCTAATAGTCTCAATGCACAAATAATATTCACAAATAATTTTATCCAGAGTTGGGAGAATTTGTGTTAGAAACTCAAACTGTAAATAATATCTTGCTATTTTTCCATAAAAAGATTGAAGGTTAGAGCTGAATATTACCACTGTTCAGTGCCAATTTTATAGAAAAATTCACTGCCTGACGAGTGAATTCCACGTTAAATTTCACGAGAAAAACCGATATCGCACGAATCGCGAAGTGATAAGTGCGATATCGGTTTTTCGAGTGAAATTTAACGTGGAATTCACGAGTCAGGCAGTGAATTTTTCTTGAATCGCATAAGTCAAAGAAAAACAATGAAATTATGTTTTTACGCTTCAGCGCGCGAGAAAGACATTGCAAAGTCAACTGTCAAGAGCCAGCGAATAGGAATCAAGTTGAGATTCAAGATCACAGTCACTTTTATTTGAACCTTGTGGTGTGACCAATCTTTGTTATAAATGCCGTTTGAAGACACGAAAAGTTCTATTCAACAAAATCTTTTCCACTTATAATTTATAAAAAATCATCAAGAAACCTGGAGACAAGATTGTTGTCGTTGAATACCGATGTTCAAGCACGTGAATTGGTGCCAAAAACTGAAAGAAAAAACTTGCGTGAAAGAAGAAGCCCAAACAAGACGTTAAAAATATATAACTGGTAAGTACCTGGATGTATTTGCTCCATAGTTCACACCGAAATGCTCAGCTTTTAGCTAAAAAGTCAGTCAACTATGCTTGTTTCATTTTACAGCGAACGGCCGCGTTCTTGTTAGACGTTTGAGTGAAAGCCAATGGAAATGTTTACTGGAGAATTATTAAAAGTTACTCCAGTAAACAACCCATGAGCTGCTCCTGCCATACTTCCAGAGCGACTGGTGCCAGTGTCATCATCAGCTGTTTTGTTGTCCACGGGTGCTGGTTGAATACCAGGGCTGTCAACAAGAACTTCTCGCAAGACGTGCCTGGAGCCGTTGCTGTTGTTGTTAGTGAAACCAGCTAACGCATTGGACATCTTTCGCTGTTTATCCAGAGGATTATGGCTGTAACTGGAAATCGACTCTGGATTGGCGTGGCCTGTCAGCTCGGAGATTTCTAATGAGTCGAAGTCACCCCGGCCGCAAGGTTTGAATGACACACTAAATACCATCCATGCAATTCCACACTAAATACCCTCGCTTCGTAACCAATCAGAACGCGAGTTTTCTTTGACTTATGCAATTCCACGCTAAATACCCTTGCTTCGTAACCAATCAGAGCGCGATTTTTCTTTGACTTATGCGATTCGTATCAATATTGTATAGCGGCTCATTCATTTTAGCTTCCAATGGGTAGAATACAATACTTCCCCCTATTAAATACCCCTCTGTCTGTTTATGCCCAACCTTCCATCCCGCCTGTGACAGACCATTTCATAATTTCACACTTTTTGACAAATCAGGGGCATAAACACATGAGCCAAAATAATAAGAATTTCTTGAAATACATGGCTTATTGAATCATGATTTTTTAACTTTCTCAGTATTCAGTAAAGTGAATATTGCCACAGTAAAGTGAGTGTTTTGTATATTATCTGACTTTTGCAACAGCCACAAACATACTACCTTTGTCTTTCACAGCGACTACTGATCCCAAATTGTTTATAAATATGTCAAATCTAGTGCCGTGATTCCTGCTTTGATGTGACACTGATGTTCAAGATGTCGGATGTTTCAGCAGATAAAATATAGACAAGATTTTTGTCATTCGAACTTTTTTATGATACTTTGTTTTAATCGCGCCACGATCTTTGAACTTGGCATACCCAGTAAAGTGACCATGAGATCTTTGAATTGAGTATTGCCACAGTAAAGTGAGTGTCTAGATTAATATACAGTATCTGACTCTTTCACCAGGTGAAATCGAGTGCGAATGTCATAATACAGACATATAAATTTATATATATTTCGCACGACGCGTTACAAAGTAAACGTTTCCGGCCCGCAAATGCTAGCGACATCGAGCGTGATCGTCATACTCCAGACAGATTTCTTACGTGAAGTATACCAAGTTTTGACCCGCAAACGTTAGTGACACCGAGTGTGGTCGTCGTACTCCAGGATTATTTTGCACGTGAGGTCTACATTTTCCGACCCGCAAATGCTAGTCACGTCGAATGTGATCGTCATACTCCAGAAAAATTTTGCACGCGAAGTATATGATCAAGAATATTCCAGGAAGATTTAATACGCAAGGTGTTCTTCCGTGTTCAGTAAGAATATCCCAGATGGACGTGACGTGAGGCGCGCGACTTGAATACGCCAGGCACACACGAAATCACGACGGCGTATACAATACAAGAACACTCTTGAAAATTCGGCTTTTCACACAGTGTCATAATAAGTATAAACCGTCTTGCAAAGATTGTTGTAATGGTGCATCGATGGTGTGTATACACGGTAGACGAAGGTATTTTTACAAGGATTGTGGTGGTAAGGATATTTGCTGCCACAGGAGACAGAGATACTTTTGCAAATATTGTAACGGAGCTGGTGTCTGTTCTCACGGCAAGAGCAAGTACTCATGTAAAGACTGTAATGATCGTAAGAAGAAGGCATGAGGTGACTTTTGTTATCGTCTTTGGGTTTAGCGTTACTAAGTAATTCATAACTAATTTTTGTTATGAATGTGATTAGCGTAATTTTGTGGCTATTGTTAGCATAACTCATGATTTATGTTAATCAACCCAACGCGCTGGGTTTATAAATTATTCAAGAGATGTTAATCAACCCAACGCGTTGGGTTTATAAATTATTCAAGAAGGATAAAGCATCGAAACCACCACCAAACGGCTCCTCCAACAACTACAGCGATTAAAGCTAATTTTTCTTCGTGAATTCTTGCACTCACCGAAGGGTTTATTTTAGTTGTGGTTATTGTTTGCTTCTCACTTTTATGTTCGCCAACATTATATGGTTTTACGCTGCTTTGAGATGATTTTTTTTCGTGCTATCACCTTTAGTCTTTTCGTTAACCTCAACGTTACTTCCAAACTTCATGTCTTTTGTAGCCTTTTGTAACTTGTTGTTGTAACCATCGACTCTTTCACTAATAATAACTAACTCTGAAGGTAACAACCATGTCCCTGGGGTTATTGCAAAGTCCAACGGCACTTTCGAAGAGAGTAAGCATCTCTGGTTGTGCTTCTTGTATTCCTCCCCCGCTCCCAACGATAGGATTCCTTACATTTGCTTGTGCTCCCAAGACGCAATTAACGAAAGCCTTGATACTTCTGTTAAACACGAGGGCGCACTATAAAAGGGCGCTTCCCAGGGAAGCGACAGCCACTTGTCAATCAACAGTGACCGAGACAACAGCTCCCAATTAGTAAAAAGCCAATATTTTCCAAATTTTGTTTTTCCTTGTACTTGAATACCACGCAAAACAAGATAATATTGCCTCACGAATTTTCCATCACATAAACATTCATTTTGAGTGCAATTTGAGTAAAATCCAGGAATAATCTTCAAAGCAAGAAATTAAATATTATTGGTGCGCAGCCATGCGTCGCATTGCACCGCGAAATTCAAAATGTATTTTGGCAGCCAAAAGCAAAGTTTCGTTTCAAATCCTTCCGTCCAGAACTCCACATTGAAGTTGCCCGCATGTGTTTACATTTAGGTGCACATTAAGTCGCCAAGCTGCAGAGAAATTTTATTATGGGCAGCGCGACTTCTGAACGCTGCAGGCGCACGTGCTATTCAGCAAACATTATGCAAATTTGGTGTCGAATGAGGCGGGGCCAACGGCCTTTTATAGCGCGCCTTCGTGTTTAAGTCTTCCAAGTCCTGCTTTCGTTATACCTTTACCTTTTCTTAGAGCAAACCACTCAAGTTGTCTCCCATGGTGAAAGTCGTTTCGGATGTGTTCAATCATTTTGTTTGAACTTCCACTCTCATCCGAAAAGTGTAATCCTCCATTAGGCCACTTTGCATCCTTGTTAGAGAACCAAGGACTTTTTGTCGTGTTGGAGGTGTGTCCATGTACATGGCCGTAAGCGTAAATGTTTCCTAACCCCGAATTCGTTCCACGAGTCCATCGAAAGTCAACCCCTTCATTTAATCCAAACTCTTTCAAAAGCGCCTGATACTTCCCTTTGTTTATAGGGTTATCCAAAGCGTCAAAACCACCAGTCTCTGGCAAGGCTACTCCAAGCTCATACAATACCCTCCTCATTGTGAAGTAAACATGAAACTCAATCAAGCTTTGAACTACTTTAGAGTAATTCTCAACAAGACCAATTCCACACCCACAAGTGGCACACCAAACAGCAAAGCTAAGCTTCTGGGGCCACATGTTATGTCAGGTCCTTTCAACCACTTCCTTGCTTGTTTAGCCTTAGTAAAAGTAAGAGTTTCATCTAAAAAGACGTTCTTCATCTTTGTTACGAAGCACTTTTCACCTCCAACATAAATCTTAAGGTCCGTTGGAATTGGTTTTGCTGAGCTACTAAAAGGTGTTGGGTGTAAGCTATAAGTTTCCGACGTCAAAGTGAAAGTCGCTGGAAAAGTGCTTTCCGTTCCAAGGTCTTCCCTTAAGACATCCGAAAAACTGCCCCTATAGACAAGGAAACTTCCATTCTTCCAAATAACTCTTGTTGCACCTTCACCATTTTCCAAATCTTTCCACTCAATAGAAAAGTCTCCATCTCTCTCATCAACGGCAAGGAACTTTTCAAGGTTAGCATCAGGGAACCTCCTCTTAAACTCTTCAATTGCTAACCTTTTCTTCTTAAGGATTTCTTCAATTTTCTCTTTCTTAAGTTTGTTTTCTCTCGCAATTCTTTCAACTTCTTCATGTGATTCTGCTCTTAACTTCTTATGACCTGCAGCGCTATGAGACGGTGGAAAGAATGGATTACCTTTTCGGTTTGTTTGCCCTGTATAACCAGTGCCTATATACCCTCCAAGATTAAAAAAGTTGTTCCTTTGGTTGAAGAAGGATTTTTTGCTCATTTCCTTTCACTTGAAAGGAAATATATTGTTCCTTAAGTCTCATACTGTGGAGGAGGAGGAGCACTAGGACAAACTAGTTGTCCTCCGAAGGTGTTAGGTTCTAACCTTGTTTCCGACCTTTTCGCGTTTATAACAATGTTAACTTCGAAGTCGAACTCTCTTATTATCCTCTCAATTGTTGAAGAGCTTTCAATAACTCTTCCATTGTTGTACTCATACTCGGAGCTCTTTTTAAAGAAGGTTCCTTTTTTGGAATACTTAGAATTTCTCTTCTTTGTTCTTCATAACTATCCTTCTCTTTGTTTATTTTTTTGAACTCTTCCTCGGAGATGTTTTCATCATTCAAGGCTTTACTAACCATGTCGTGGATGCTACATATCTTAGACTGACTTAGCGTTATTAACTTTCTTACAACTTCCTTATCAAGAGCTAAGGTTATAAGAGAAGATACTCCTAAGAGAGTTCCAACTCCTATAAGGGGTACTCCTACGACATCACCAAGACCACTACTAACACCAGCTCCAGACAACGACAAAACTGTTCCACCAGCTGAGGCAAAAAATGATTACGTTTCTCAATCTTGAATGTTTTCTCAACTTTTCGTCTCTCTTCCTGAGGTCTTTTTCAAGGATTTTTTTCATAGACTCTAGAATTCTGGAGCAAGAACTTAACCTGAAGGAGTTAGAGTCCTTCGACATCACGGGATACACACCCACTTTTTGATTCACTTCACACATTGTCGTTATAACGTCCCCTCATGCTCTCTTAAACCACATGTGGTCTTTCATGGTTCTGTGTGATGAATGACGACTTGGATGAATGACTCTTTTGTCGTCATTAGTAAGGCTCTTATCTCTTAGGAAGAAAAGTTCAATGTCGAATTTATTTATTACGCTTTTCGATGGGCTTACAGGAATCATTCTGATGGCTTTGTCGCTTTTTAAGAGCAACATGACGGAAGTTTGTTTAACTCTCTCCAAGATGTCGTCAGAGTCAATGCTCTTTATGTTTGAAAAGTGAGAGCTTTCGTCTATCAAACTGCACCTCACAGCCATGGCTGACCTAACGTAAGAGAAATCACGAAGGATTTCAAGGAACTTTGCTCCCTGAATTTGTTTAGCGAGTTTTACTTTGGCTTTGACGCCACCACTACCATTGATGGTTCTTCCAACCACACTCTCGGTTAATCTTAATAAAAAGTTTGTCTTATACATCTTAGGGATTTTTTCTTCTTACTCTTAAATTGCTCTACAACGAAGGACACTACAAGAAAAATGAGTAACCAAGCATGTTTTGTAAGAAAACCTATTGCTTCTCTTGCAGCCCTAAACAAAAAGCTTACTATCGCACCAACCATTCCTGGGAGTATCTCCCCTAACTTCTTTGCGATTTCCTTAAATCCATTCCCAACACCCTTAGCGACCTTAGTCAAACCAGTCTTAAGATTAGACACTATTACTCCAGTGATAGTCCCAACAGCAGCAAGAACACCAACTACACTCACACCATATTTCTTAAAGATGTACTTAAGAATTGGTTCATGCTTAGCGTGCGTCTATCGAGTTATGGATGCACGCGGGAAGTTGGGAGAGCACGAGAGAAGCGTAAGAGTTGCTCGAGGCGAAGCGTAAGAGTTGCTCGAGGCGTAGCCGTAGTAACTCTAGCTTCACGAGTGCTCTCCCAACTTCCCAAGTGCATCCATAACTCGATAGATGCACAGCTAAAAGCATGAACCAATTCTTTTATAACATAGACATACGAAATTACGAGCGAAAACAAATTTTCATTTCTGATTGAATGCAAAGTTCTCTTTCGACACGCAAAAGGCAAAACAAACTCTCATTGGATGATTGAAAACACGCCACAACTTACTAACATTTCTGCCAGCTAAAAGTTGATGAGTGTCGAGGAAAAAGATGTCGTTTAATCGACGAAAACACCGAAAGTACTGTTAACCTGGCGTGGTGAAAGCCAGCAGCCTTCGGTGACTTTGGAATTCGTGACGATGTAAATGTTTTGAACGGTACAATTGTTGAAGATGAACGCTTCAAGTCGCCGCTTCAAAACAGCGTGAGATTCACCTTGAACTATAGCAGACAATGCGGGTCTGGAGAAACAAAGTGATCCGCCGAAGAATGTAAACAATCATCATAAGCGAAAGAGATGGAAATGTTTGCCGAGCGGACTTGTTTGTTATTCGAGCTGCCAGCAAACTGTACTGTAAACACTGCAAGTATAGCGGCTTTCGGAATGAATGAACGCCGTTTCATTTCAAAGCCATTGAAGGTTTAACGGATATTTATCTTTGTTGTGATGGATTTCACTAGTCCATGAGAATTAAGCCGTCGAGAAATAGGTGAGTTTTGATTCATACAATTTCCTGTGCCGACCGTTGAAATACGGAATTTTTCAGACTTGATTACTGATTTCCTTTGGGTGCCGGTTTGACTTCATGTAGTACAAATTTCTTCGGAAAATAAAGCTATTTTCTTCTTAGTTGTAAAGCTTCTGTTACTTTATAAACGAAGAAAGCTAGAAAAAGTCGAAAGGAAGCGGCATTTGCTCACGTCATATTATTGAGCACGGGCGTGCACGATAAAGTTATGGAGCACGCTCTTCAACCAATCAGAACGTGGCTTATATCGCGACTATGTTATAATTTACCTTCTCTTTGAGGGAAAGTCTCTCAAAAATTTGTTCGTTCTCTTCTAATCTCTCATTCTCTTGGTCTAGTATCTCTATTGTCTCTCAACTCTTTCGCTATCTTTAGGGTTTCTTTGTTCTCTGAGTCTCTTAATTTCTTTCTGTTTTCCTCTATCGTTTGCATGTTTTCTTCCATCTTCTTTCCTGCCGACCCTCCTAAAAAGTTGAGTAGTTCCTTCTGGCTTGGCTTGTTACCTTTCTTCTCAGCAATCAACTCTCCATCTCCACTTACTAAGAACTTCGCTGCGTTTGACCTTATTTTACTTTTAACCCAAGTTCTACCGAACTCGTCCTTACCATAAAGAATTTTGTCTAGTTGTACTCCACCGACTCTTACTATTTTTATGAATTCCTTTGCTTCTTCCTTTTCTCTTAGCTTAGAGTCGATGATACCACCTGTTCCTTCGTTATTATACCTCAAACCAAGAAGTTCATACACTGTGGAAGAACCAGGTCCTTCACCCTGATTGAGTGGGTCAAGGACGAAGCCATTTGCTTTACTCTTTTTTACCTTATACCAGCCTTCATTCTCTGCATGTTCTATAAGGTATGGTTCTCCATCTATAATAGAGTACCTAAGTCCAGTTGATGTTTTCAAGGCAAAGCCTCTCAAAATTGACATAGCTTCCTTTGCTCTATTTCTTTCTTCTTCACTGTGGTAATCGTCTGGGTCAATCGTTGTCGTAAGATCCTCCTCCAGCTCCATGTCCTCCAAAGTCTGTTTCTTCTTAGTCCCCATCGTTTCCTTCATCTCCATCGTGTTCACCCATAGGCATTAATGGAATTTCTTCGTCTGCCATCTTTGTGTCCTCATAAGAAAACGTTAAGTCAATAATACCTTGAAACTCCCCAAGCTAAACCAGCTACAGTTAACCCAGTGAATAACATCTCTCCATTCTTTTGGTCTTTGCTTGGGGTGTAGTTGTCATTGAAGTTAGGCTCTTTTAGACCTTCGACGTTTTCATTAGGATGTGTTTCAGCATAAGCATTCAGTGCCTCGTCTGTACTTCTGAAGTTATAAGAAGCTTGGTCTTTGTTCTTCTCACGCTGCTCTGGTCAAAGCTCTACCCTTCCCATATTTTCTTTCCAATCGTTGTAATCTTTTTGGTACTTCTCCATCGCAAGGTCATGTCTCCCTTTCTTCGTCTTGAATTTTTCCCGACAAAAAATTTGCAAGGTTACCTCCAATGAAAGAAGCAGCGTTTAGTACCGCACCAATTGCTGTCGTAAGAACTGCAGTTGCCATTCTTTTAGAGTGACAACTTTGTTGTTATGTGGGAAAAATCTCTAAGTCGGAATGATCTTTTGTTCGATAAGGTAATCTCTAGCGTAAATTGCACCTAACATCACACCAGACCACTCAACTGCATTCATCAAACTCTAGGAGGGGTCTGAAGTTACCGTCTTCCTTACAGCCTTCTTTACAGCGTATCTTATTCCAGCGCACAACCCTACAAGGGTGATTGCCTCTTTTGCGTTGCTTACAAGTTTGCTTTCTGCCATATTGGAGAAACGAAACTCTTGTCTTTAAGCAATCCATGTCTATTGTGACTTCTTTCTTCTTAGGTTCTTTCTTTGGAGGTTCACTCGGTTCCTCCTCCTCTGGAGATTCTTCCATGACTACCATCTCGTGCTTTAGTCCTTCGTCTTTTGGGAAAAGGAAGTTGTAACCATGATATAAGACGAAACAACTCCCCACACCTGCAGCGACCTGTAAACCTGAACTAACATCTGAGAAGCTCAAAGGATTAACTTTATCCTTTTGTTTCTTAGGAGCATCTCTTGCTTCCTTATTTTTTCCTTGCTAACTCCTTACCTGCCTTTACCTTCTTGGGGTCTCTCTCTTGATGGCTTTTCCTCTGGAAATGTTGGAGCACTTGCTATTTGGTCTACCTCTTTCCCTTCCTCTGGGAGTACTGGTTCTGCCATTTAGGGTCTTAACACATTACTTTAAATCGTGTTAACACATCGTTAGCATTCTCCCTAGGATTGTTTCTGTTCACCTCCTACGTCGTTTTCCTCTTTCTCAGGACTCACTATAACAACATATTTTGCAACGTCCCAAATGACTTTTAGAACTGCAACAACATCACCATACTCCTCTGTCACTTTCGAAGCATTTCTTCCAAGAGTCCTACTTAGAGGTTTGTTTTCCATAAGGTCCTTTTTCAAAGACTCTTCATTGTCGAAAGTTAAGAAGTAAGAAACTCCTTTAACAGCTGCACTTACGATGACGTCCATTCTATCTTTCACTAGTTCCTGTCCTGACTTTTTATGGTACAACTTAAAAAGTGCATCCACCTCTCCACCACTCATCTTCCTTACATCAACAGCACTCACTTCTCTTCCGACGTATTTCTCCAAACCATCTAACATTGCAACTTAAGCAAGTATGTCCCTCTTTCTTGTTGTCTCCTTTGCTTCTTCAGGGTCTACCTCTTCCTCTTTGACAAGTGGGACGTCTTTATTTTTCTTAGACTTTGTCTTTCTCTTTGGAGGGTTTTCCTTTGGGACTGCGTCATCTTCATGAACGTATTCTATGTGCCTACCACTAAATGCAAGGTCGATGAGTTTACTCGTGCGTTTCTTTACGTCCGAACTTACAGCACAGTCATTAAGAATAAGGAGAACTTTAGTTTGTTTCCCTATGGGGTTCATCTTGTTGTCGTAAAAAAGGTCAGCGCACACTTCCAGACACTCTTCGATTTCATCCGTCTTTGGAGACATTACGAAGAAACATCTATCCCTATGGGCGAACCCCTCATACGTTTTGTTTGTTGCATAAGATGGACAAATCAAGACTATAAAGTCAAAGACATGTCTGAAACTTCCACGAAGAAGGTCTACTAGGTACTGCGTCTTTCCACAATTAGTCGGACCTGTTATCAAACAATGAAATGGCACTTTGGATTTTAACTCTTCCATCTTGTGAGTTAAAATAGTGAAGTCTTAAGTCTTTTCTCTTAAGACGATGGTTGTATCCTAACGTCTTTTACAACCCCGTCTTTCATAAGGACCGCTGCGTCACTTACAACGAAGGTATGACAATCTACGGTAGTAGAGGCAAGTCCTTGAAGGTCTACAACTAACCTCACTCCATCTTCTGACCTTCCGACTATGATTCCATCTCCATGAAGATTGTTGTCTGGTGTGGACCGTAAGTCAATCCACAACGCAAACTTGTCATTATGGAAGTCTTTTTCCTTGAAGTGGTCTTCGATATAGTCAAACCTTTTCAAGATCATAGACCAAACGTCTTCTCTCTTCATTGCATCTGAGTATAGCTTGTGAGGTACTCCATCGATAGAAACCTTTACTGAGTTAACAAGAGGGTTCTGAATCAAAGCTCTTCAAGAAGAAAAACTTGTAACGCAAGGTTTTGGTCCTCAATGTAGAGTACTCCAATGCGATGTCCTTTACCTCATAACCATGTTCTTTGGTGTTTTCCGACGTATAAACTATTGCACCATTCGGAGCTAACTTTATCTCGAACCTAAGGTTTGACTTAAGGGCATGTTGGTAAAACACCCCATGGTCATCGAGGATTGGGTGAAACAAAGGAATGTGGTATTGTTGGTCGTATGTCAAATTTGTTAGCTTCATTATCTTAGAGTCTCCTGACCCTTTAGCCCTGACGTCATCTTCAACGGTGAGCATGTTGTGGTACCCATGAAAAATGTCGTACCTGTCCGTGTCGCAAATAGTCTTCCCTCCAGAAAGGACCTTCATGTTTGACACAAGGTTCCTTGACACGTTTAGAACAAGATGGTTATCAGCATGTCACTTCTCTATAGCGATGTTAAACCTCAAGAAGAGACTCTTTGGGACAAAAACCATGTTTTCGTTTAGCCTTGGCAAGGCAACGTAAAGTGTTTCCCCAGGCTTAGCAGACAATGGTGTGAAAGCCGTCCTATGAACCGTTTTCTCAGCTTTCATAGCCTTCGTCAACTTTGGTATCCTATTAGGGTTAAGAATTTCAGCAAAAGACATAACACTTAGAGACGTGATAAAGAGTCTTTAAATGAAGAAGTCTCTCGAAAAAGTTTATTACTCACCAAAAGGGTACTGGAAAGGTTTATCTGCGATTAAGAAATTCTCTATAGAGACTGGAGTGACACTAGAGGAAGCGAAGAGTTGATTGTCAAAACAAGCACTTTGGCAAATTTATCTTCCTCCGCCAATGCATGTCCCAAGACCACATTGGGTGGTTTCAAAGCCAAACGAAGTTCACCAAGCTGACCTCTTGTTCCTTCCACATGACACCTTAAGAAGAACAACTTACAAGTACGCTTTGGTTGTCATTGACCTTGCTTCGAGGTATGTAGACGCTGAAGCGTTAACAAGTAAGTCAAGTGATGAAGTGGCAAACGCTTTCAAGAAGATATACTCAAGAAAGTTAAAGTGGCCAAAAGTTATCATAGTAGACCCAGGGAGAGTTCATGGGAACTGTAACAAAGGTGATGAGTGAAAGAGGAGTCGTCGTTAGGCGATCGGAAGCAGGTAACCACCGTTCTCAAGCTTTTGTTGAAAGAGCCAATAGGACCCTTGGAGAGAAAATATTTTCTCTCCAATACGCCGACGAGATGTTGTTGGAAGGGAGGTCTAGGAGGTGGGTGGATAGATTGCCAAGCATCATCACAGCCATAAACTCTCATGTCACTCGGTTGAATGGGAAGATAGCCATAGACGCTTATCGAGAAAAGAACGTTGAGCAAAAAGACAAGAGTTATCGAAGGAGTGTCGGCTTTCTCGAAGAGAGACTCGACTCATCCGTCAAGGTAAGGTGCCTCTTGAGAGATGGAGAGGAAGAGGGAGGAGACAGAAGGAGAGCGACAGACCCAATATGGAGTACGAAGGTTTTCGACTTGGAGATGAGTATTGTTTCGAAATATAAACCATTATCTAGTCGATGGACCAAAGAGAGGATTTGTGAGGGAGGAGTTACTCATCGTACCAGAAGACAAGGAGTTACCTCCGAAGCGTGTTTTGAAGTAGTGAAGGCGTTAGGTTCCAATAATAGGCTCAACCAGAAATTCTGTAGTGACCAAGAGCTAAGGTATCTATCCCGTTTGGAAGTATATACCGCTTGTCATCTTCCCTACTTCCCGTGCTATCTTGTTATCCTCTTCCGTGTAAACATCGTGGTTGTAAATATGAATGAGATTCATCTTTCTCATTTGCTTACCACCACCAAGAAGACAATCCTTATAATCCTGAAACTTGATGTCCTTATCGATGACCGACTTTTTCACCCCCTTGCACCTCTTCTCCTCAACCTTGGAAGAATCCAGAATAAAAGAATAAAGCTTTGCTCTCAAACCAACAAACTCAGAAATTTGCTCTCCTCCAACTTCATCTTTGAACATACCTATTACTTTTTTGTTGACGCCCGTTGTAATCCCAGATGGGTGGACACTTGGGTAATTACTAGTGTCAAACTTCGCTAGGACATCACTGATATCCTTGTAAAAATCATCCGTTTGTATCTCATACATTAACGAGTCAGTGTCTGTGAAAAGAAGCGTCGCCTTATCCCTATATTTCTCCTTGATATAGTAATGAATGTCGTACATAACGTCTTGCTAATGTCGAGTATTGACATTCCCAAGTAGACTGGTTTGTGAAAAACTAGTTTTGTGCGTTGCGTGTGGATAGCAGCTAGGTTCTCGCAAAATATCTTTCTTCTATCAACGCTCGGCTTCGCAAGGAGTTTCCTTGCTTGAGCCTCATGAGTCAATAACTTAACGTCCACCCTGTTGCGAATGTTCTCCATCGTCTTTCCAAAGACTGCGTTGTTCATGAGTTTGAAAAAGTCTTTCTCAAAGTTATTTGTCGCTTTTGAGCGAAGTTTCGTGTTCAAGTCAATGTAACTCTTTAGCCACGCACTTTCCTCAAACTTTATCCCTCGGTGAATCTTTTTCGGTACCAACCCCAGCCTCTCGTACGTCTTTAACGCTTCATAATGAACTACGTACTTTCTTTTGCGATTAAGTGTTGTTACTAGCTTTTCACATTTACCTATCACGACTCTCTCTGGAGCGAGTGGATAATCGTTATGAAGGTCATGAAGGTTTTCAGGATATTCCAAGTCCACCTCTAGAATGCAAGGGTAATTCCTCCAATCTCTCATCTCTTGGCGATTCATCCACTTAAAATTATGAGTAGGTAATAGTTTGCTCATTGCCCACCCATAAAGGTTATTAGCGTCAAGATAAGTAATATACTTCGTTGGTTGAGAAGGATTGTGTTTTTCCATGTAAGGATTGTTAGACGTTCCGTATTGCTTACAAATTATAGAAACACCGCCTCGAACGCCTCTCTCAATCATTAGTAGCATATCAACGTCTGAAAATAACTCCAACTCAACTTTCGTAAGCTTCAGAGCTGCACTCCAAGCTAACCCTGGGGAAGTATAAAACCAAGCTGGGTCTAGTTTGTAATTCTCAAGACAAACGTTTCTGAAGTTATCAAAAACATCTGCCAACAAAAGAACGTCTGATTTCAAGTAAAGGTTATGGTACCCTCTCATCTTCTTTATGCGAAACGTTTCCCAAACATCTTTAGCATGTTCATAATCTTGCCTAGAAATTCCTTCATTATTTAGCTTTGAGTAAAATTCCTCAATAGGCGGTAGATTTGTTTCTTCTAGTTTCTCGAGTGAGTCTACATAATCGTAAGGATAAACACCCTTCCTAAGTAAAAACTCCAAACTTTTTCCATCGTAAAATTTAGACAAGTTTTTACACTTCTCCTTCTCGAGGTTACAAGCGAGACTTGCTAAACTAGACGACATAAACTTAAAACTATCAATAAACTTAATGTCACGCTTCACTTTAACTTCTTTACCGCTCTCCTTGTTGATGAAGGTATCAACGATTATTCTTTTCGAAGAGGAAATGTATTCCTCATCGGTATTTGGAATGCATCGTATGTCACCCCCCAATTCCTTGGTGAAAAGATGTGCGTCGTAACGAGCCAAGTTGTGAAAAATAACTGGCTAAAACCTTGGCACTTTGTAATTTAGATTACACTTATTATGGGCTGCTCCTCTAAATTTCCCTGTGATGTGACAGTGGTCTCGAACCTTTTCATCATTTGGAGTGAACTCTTCCTCACAAATATGGCAAATGCTGGAATCTTCAAATGTCTTCTTATCGTCCCTAGTAAAAGTCATCTTTTTTGGAAACTTGTTTCTTTTGTAGACGTACTCAACAGCACTCAATCTTGCTTGCAAATTTCTTTGTTAAATTTTCATCATCCGACTTTTTCGAAACTACGAATATGAAAGACTGTCATCTATACACTCGACGTAAAAGCAAAACCCTGAAGGTGTATGTTTTTGATATTTATTTGCGTAGCTCTCCTCGGTGGGTGGTTCAGACGTCGACGAAATCTTTTCCGTAAAGTACTCAAAATCAGCATAAATCACAAAAAGAACACGCATACTCCTCTCATGATTTTTGAATTTGATGAAAGAACCTTCTTCTGGTAGTTCTATCCTCACAGCATCATTACTAGAACAAATTAATAGATGATTCTTTAACTTTTCTTCACTAGTAAAAGAGCATAAGCATTATCACAAAAGTACCTCCTATGCTCACTCTTACTCTTCTGAGCACTAAGTAACCTACTCTTATCTTTTACCCAACAATAACGCTTAGTCTCACCATATGAGATTAAGTCAAGTCAATGTGTTCCCTAGCTTCGCTTTGCCTGTTAATTCTTAGTGGATAAACTCCATTTTTCGACTCATACCCAAAAACGTTAACTGAAAATGGATTTTGTTTTTCAAACTTGTCGATGTGTTTTAAGGAGAGTGGGAACTCGATTCCATCCCAATTAAACTTTTCAGAATTCTTCCTCATCAAACTTGTCAAACGTTGAGGATTCCTATCCACTGGATACACAGCACTTGTTACTGCCCACTTAAAACATTCATTATCATTCTTAACGTTGATAATAGCCCTCTTCCCAACCAAACTTTTAGGAAGTTCAATATAAGAGCTTCCTGATAGCGGTTGGAAAGGGTTTGTGTGGATGTCAAAATACTCGAATTTGGAAAATACCCAACCATAACCGTTATTCTGAAACGTGTCTATCTTCTCTAGCAAAATAGTAGTGGATTCATCGAAATACTCAGAAACATTAGTAGCATCCGTTATCACATTTTGTCCATCGCTAGGTCCTCTTGTGTCGTGAAAATAAGAATAGGTAAAGGTTGAATCTCCGACCTCTTCTTAAACTCACAAGCATAAACAAACCTTAACTTAATTGGCTTCTCTTGGTTAGTAATGAGACTCAAAACACTCTCCTTAATCTTTCGTAAAAACTCGACATAATCTTGCCCATCCCTTCCATCTATCCTGAAAGTATTCAAATACCCTCTAAAAGCTGTCTTTATTTTACGTGGTTTAATAACCTCTTCCTCTTGTTCCTTAGCTATTTCATCATAAATTCTCCTCACTTTCCTCTTTAACGTCTTCAAAAGCACATTCGCTACCCTCTTAATTGTTTTTGGAACGTAAGACAAAATCCAGTTTTCCAGTTTCCAGTTTGCACTAAGTTAGCAGCCTTTGAAGCTAATTCTCTCAACGAGAGAGGTCTACTAGTAGCCTCAGTCGGTTGGAGGGTTGGCGTATTAATCTCTTGCACAGGTTCGTCCATAATATTCCTTGGTTCTTGAGTTGTGTTCGAAGCCATCTTTTTAACATTTTCTTAATCCTTCAAGTCAAAATTCAAATTGATAAAATCGATGATGGTGTCATTCATTTTAACACACTCATGCAAATTACATTTTAACATAATTATGCAAATTAGCTTCTGTGCCAAAACCGGCTATATACCACTGCGTATCAGATTTCACTTAAACTTATTCGACTTGAAACTCAGCCAAAAGAAGAAAGGCGTGTTTTCTTTAAGCACGTATTTAGTTTGAATGCAGCCCAGGCTGGAGTATCATGGCCTCTGATGAATATGTAGATGTTGAACATAAGCTGTACATGACATGAGTAATGAAGTCACGGATAGACTTCTTTTTCAGTGCGACTCCGGAAGGCCTCCTTCCGGTTCAAAGATTTGGCACTTGGTGAAGAATTTTAAATTCTCCCATTTCGAGCGCCTAAGTTTTATAATTTTCACCCTCTGCCGCCTTGTAAATGAGGGTTTTCAAAACTGAGACTAAATCGAATACGCGGTTCAGCAAAAGTGGAGGCCCGAGGAAACGGATTCGAACTTCTACATACCTAAAATTGAGCAATTTTTACGATGTGGCTTTGAGCCAGTTCTATTAAATACCCACTCCCGCAAAAGTACTGTTTACAAATTCGCGAGCTTACAGCTGCCTTGCTGCTTTGATCTTATGGCAGTTCTGGGGCACGAACATTTGTTTTTGTTTTTGTTTTTTATTTTATTTCATTCTGTTTTGTTTTATTTTATTTTAGTTATATTTTTGTTTTGTTTTGTTTTCATTTTAATCCCCGAACGAAGTGAGGGAAATAATCAGGACGCTAATTGCATTATATCGCCTTACTTGGGGATTCAAAGCGTGTCGCCATCTCGAAATTTAATGTTCGTCTGTTAGTCTGGCGTACGACTTTAGGCACGGTTACCCTGCATAACCAATAACAAAGGCCGGATTGATCACATGTGCCCTGTAGTTTTACTTGGATAAGAGAAATAATTAGATTTGAACGAAGCAACAATATATCGTAGCTGCGTTCACGAAAATGGAAAACTTAAAAACTGGAAAACTTGAAACACAACAGTCTCGCGAAGCTCGTCTTCAAATAAGAAGGGAACAGGAGCGAGCAAGGCGAGATCGTGAAACGAGCGAACAGCGCCTAATTCGTCCCGAGGAAAGGCGACAATCCTGTTTTGATCGACAGCATCATAAACAGAAGCTTGCCGAAGAAACGACTCCGCAGAGAAAACAGCGCATGAATGCCGATCGAAAGCGACATGAACAGAAGCAGGTAACGCAGACAACTCCGCAAAGAGAAGAGCGCTTGAGAGCAAATCGGGAACTTCAGGAGAAAAAACGGGCCGAAGCAAAGACTCCGCAAAGACAACAGCGTATGAGTGCCGATCAAAAGCGTCAAAGAGAAGCGGTTGACACAGACAACTTCGCAAAGAGAATCCAGTCGCCAGCGAGTACCTTCTCGACGTAGCAATGAATCGTCTGAACGGAGTACCCACAGGCTTCAAGCTCAAAATGAAGCCAACACTCGACGCCGACAACAGCGTGCTGCAGTTATCGAAGAACGTCGCAGCCAAAAACAACAATATTTGCATAACCGTGGGTGGGCAAATCCAGAAACTCCTCCATTCCACGAACAAGAGTGGGTACGGAAGGAACTCACTGCCTTTCACAGCTTTGAGGAAAATCTCCGACACTTACGCTGCAAGGTATGCAAATAAACATGGCCGATCACCAACCGAAGTATGCCCGAGCAGAACTATACCTGCACCAGGTGCAAGCGCGACAAAAAGACTTCATGTCGATTGCTCTCGGCTGAAAACGACATGGATCCTGGGACAGTGCCTGTAGAACTACAGGACCTCACCGAAGTAGAGGAAATGCTGATCGCCAGAGCTTTTCCCATCATGTGTGTTTACCGGAAACACGGCGGCCAGCGTGGGTACAAAGGTCATGTCCTCAACTTGCCACATGATGTTCAGGGATTTCTCAGCACTCTTCCAGCCAATGTGAGTGATCTGCCCGTTCTTATCATCAGGAAGCAAGGGGCAGGTAAGAATTCAAAACTATTCTGTATGGCTTTTATGGTTGTGTTTACATTTTTGACCTCTGTGTATTGATGGCCAAATTGCAAATTTGAACAATTATGCATTAATAGCAATACGGCCATTCGTTGTCATTGTTTATTTTCAACGAATAACAGCTGAACAAAGGATGCATGGTGAACTTTTGTTTTATCTGAATTCCTGTTGTACAATCTCTTTATCACACATTCTTCAACTAAATATTGCTATCACCTACAGTGTACTGTGAAACACTTTACAATGTACTCAAGAATTTAGGACCTATTCGTGTTAACATTCCAGGACAACAAGTATTTATTTACAGTGCGCAAGATCCTTTGTTTTGTTATTCACTAAGTTAGCAGCCTTTGAAGCTAATTCTTTTCTAATTTCTAATTCCTTTGTTTTGTTATTCACTATGTTAGCAGCCTTTGAAGCTACTTCTCTCAACGAGAGAGGTCTACTAGTAGCCTCAGTTGGTTGGAGGGTTGGCGTATCAATCTCTTGCACAGATTCGTGCAGCATCCTTTCAAGATTTATGTCAATTGTGGATGAAAATGGTGCAGGTTAGCTATGAAAGTGCATTGTAATGTGTAGGTCCGTGGGTCTTCCGTCCATTCATTTTTGTATAAATTACAAAATCAAAAATTGAACATTGAAGTTTACGTGGTTTAATAACCTCTTCCTCTTGTTCCTTAGCTATTTCATCATAAATTCTCCTCACTTTCCTCTTTAACGTCTTCAAAAGCACATTCGCTACCCTCTTAATTGTTTTTGGAACGTAAGACAAAATCCAGTTCGCAAATTCGTTAATTTTTTTATTCACTAAGTTAGCAGCCTTTGAAGCTAATTCTCTCAACGAAAGAGGTCTACTAGTAGCCTCAGTCGGTTGGAGGGTTGGCGTATCAATCTCTTGCACAGGTTCGTGCAGCATCCTTTCAAGATTTATGTCAATTGTGGATGAAAATGGTACAGGTTAGCTATGAAAGTGCATTGTAATGTGTAACTTCATGTGATAAACAGTAATGAAAATCAAAAATTTACATCGATTTTCAATTTTTAATTTAAATAGAAAATCAAATGGACGAATTACCCACGGACCACGTTTTAGAGAAGAATTCAATTTTCAATATTTTTGATTTTTGAATGAACGAAACGCCCACGGACCGAGGGGGTATCTGCGATTATCGTATTTCTAGTTAGTTAGTTACTTATTTGTTAGAGGTTGTTTGCTTTTTATGAAGGAAAACTTCAATTCAGTTAATATGTAATATAAGTGGCAATAACATGTGAGTAAGACCAGCACCAAGGTAGACAGTAACCAATATTGTAACAACAAGTTTAAACCCTTTCACACCCAAGAGTGATCAAATGTATTGTATACTGTACTGTATTGTACAGTAAAGAGAATACAGCTTTTTATACCGTGTTGGTTAGATGAATGCTGACTGAACTGTCACTTCTCACTACATATTTTATATAATATTAATTTATATAATTTCTTTTGAAATTAAAGCTGAGAGATTCTGCATTTTAAACTTGGGAGTGAAAGGGTTGTTTACCTGTATTAAGTTCATGATAGTTGTTATACCCTTATCCTCCAAGGGATTGTGTAGCAAAAGTGTTAAAAAAATTGTTTTAACATGCTTGTCCCATCAACTACAAAAAGTTGGTAACATTAAGGCCTCATAAAATAGACACAAACTTCCATGTTTTTTTGTTTTTGTTTTTGTTTTTTTTTTTTGCGTCCAAAACTTTAGTAAAAGGCAGCGCAAAAGGCTGCTGTTGTTGAGCTACCAAAACAATATACGCCAGGCCAGAGTGAGGGGATATCTGCAATCATCGTATTTCTAGTATTTATATTCTTTCCTTATGGCAGTCCTGGGCAACCATTGACATCATAACAACTAAAGAAGGCATCAAAAGTTTAAAATATTGGTGCGCTTTCATTGGTTCCTTTTAAGGTCAAAATTAGCTTGAGCAATTCTCATTTTAGTACATCTTAGGGGAAAAACAAAAGGTCCCGCAATACGGTCCGTAATAAACGCTATTTTTACAATAACACGTTAGTTTCTCGCTTTGTGATTGGCTAATTTTCATCATCAGTAAGAGGACAGACATAAAATCGAGCGCTGATGACAGTGATTTGGATGAAGAATGTGAATTCAACTTCATTTTTACCTCAATTCTTGCAAAAGCGACATCGGCAATTGAAGTAGAGAACCCGAAGTGTTCAGAGGCGAAACTCTTTGAGTTTTGTCTTGAACTTGTCGAGAAAACCGCAGCGGAAAAACGTCTAGTTTCATTTCTTTCCAACTTCTTTGACAGAATTTTTAAGTTAAAATTAAAATTAATATTTTGCACGCGCGCACGTCAAGCTGTCCTTTTTGGCCAATGAAATGTATTGAATTCGACCATAAACTTGCCCAATTAGAAAGCGAGAAAAGTTGTTGACGATATTTTGGTCAAATTGAACAAAATGCAGTTTTGCTTGTGTGTTTTCCCCGCTTCGTCGCTTGAGTTTGTTATTGTAAAAAACAAATTGACGTCAGTTTCTTTTTATGTGTCAGTCCTCTTATTGATGATAAAACGCGTCATAACCTTGTCAAAAAGATGTGGATCCACGAGGCACTGTCAGTTCGGGAGAACGGCAAGTTTTTGCCGCAAACTAAACATGTCGGGAATTGGGAGACACGAAAAATATATCATCACAGAAAACATCCGGAACATCTGGGAAGCTTTTCCTTCTGGCTTAATGTGGCTGAAAAAAAAAATCACGCACAAAAACTTCCAAAGTTTCTGGAGGGCTCTTGGCGCGAAAACCGTTCTTTCCCTTTCCATACGAGATATTGGAGGCAGCACTCCTGTATTTACGAATTGTCAGGTACATTGATGGAATGGTTGTGATAAGACATTTTATTAATTGTTAGGATGTTCTATTGAAAGCCGCTTTTATTCTCTAGAAGGCAAGAGATGATAATATACTGAGCCAAATTTAAAACAAATTCCGGGGAAGCATGTCCCAAGCCAGCTTGCGCCTTCGTTGCTCGCCCATTACACATTATGTGCGTGGTTTTTGACGTAGTGGGCCAGGTTTTCACTGAGCGGGCCAGCACCCTCGGAGGATGAAACTTAACTGCCCCAGTTTTGGAAGAGGACTAATATTTACGTCTGGCAGTTAACAGTACCACAAACTGGCAACATGTGCGGTTCTTTGGTTTGAAAGTTTACATTTGTTCAAAATAGTCCTCAAAAATGCACGAAATTGTGTTCCAGAAAATCAAAATTTTAAAATTTGGGGGTGCATGTCCCCGGACCCCCCATTGTGTGCTGCCTTCGGCGCTCAAACCACCTCTCACGAAATGCTCTATCCGCTCCACCCCTTAATGACTGAAAACGTTTCAATGTCCAGAGTGTTTAACAGAGTGCTATGAACCTTTAACTTCAGGGTTAATATTTTTCGGGAGGATGTTCCAGATTTTCCGGACGACTTTCATTACTACATAGTAGCGCTCAAACAGCGTTTGTTAGAGTGCAGAGTCTGCCCCCATTCCCCCCGCCCCGGAAAAAAATTCCTACGGCCCTAGGTGTATTTTAAAAGAAGTCTTTTTCAGTTTCATAGCAACGGAAGCAAAAGACTTTTAAAGGCGGAATCACATGAGGGAAGCAAGCGCAAGCGACGGATCTACACGGTATGAAAACTTGTGAAGCAAGCGAAAAACGCAAGCGCAAGAGAACGGACACTTTTCCATTCTCCTGCGCTCGCTTTACCTGGAAGGGTGCTGCGCAACTTCTTACTCAGCAACATGGTCTCGAACCTAGAGATTATTCACAATTGTGAACCAAAATTATCATATATCGACAATCCTACGTCATGCGCGTGGCACTGGGACTGGGATCGTTTGCATCTTTCAATAATGACGGATTCCGGTATGTGAAATTCAAATGAAAAACACTTCCAGATCTTTAGACTGAAGCAGCAAGAAAACCACCACCACAACAAGGTTAGCAAGTATAAGCTTTATTCTCGCAATATTTTTCGAGTTATCGATCGACTAAAATCTCCCATACATTTGCTTATAAAACCCGACCGTGACGTCACACAGTTAATCAGCTTGAGCCGCCTGTGATTAATGGCGATTGTGAATGGCGATTTTTCTTACCCTTGTAGCCGTAAATGCCGTAATGAATAGAACTTGTGTACAGCCATTGCGTGTTGTAGGTGGTTTTTCTTTTATGAAGCGCATCTGAAACCTGCGAGCGTTTTGGGAAAACACCAGCAGTCGCAATTGTACTTAAACATAAGCGTAAATAAAAGAAGAAGGAACTGTTCGATGAGGTAATCGTTACCGATCTTGACGAGAAGAAAAAGCAGAAAAGGGCACAAAGGCAATAAGGAGGGCAGACACATTAACCCTTTTACTTTTCAAACGTCTTGTAACAGGGAGGCCACACAAAACGCACTGTGAGTACAGGCCAAAAGGAGCCCCAAGTAAAGATCATGGGCAAGACTGAAAATTTTTCCAGTACTGTTTCAGGTGCAATGTTCTTATGTGATCCTTTTTCTGTGTAAGTGATATTGTATACTGAGTGTTGTGAATTACATTATGCTTATGTGTGTAGGTGGATGTACAATAGGGTATACATGCACATAAATACATGTGTGCGAAGCAGTTAGTTTGTGTGTTTCTATATTCCCTATTCACAGCAAAAAACTCACTGTATATATTTGTCGTAGTGCTTTTGATGTGCCTATTTATGTGTGTATTATATACTTATATTTGCATATTTAATATTTTTTCTTCAGCTGATATGACTCATAGTAATAGCGACAAAGCCACCTCGATGAGCACAGTTTCAGCTGCCAGTATGTCTGTGTGAGATGATGCTCTATATTTTAGTGGAGGGATATTTAAATAGTGGCAGTGATGGCAATAAATAACCTTACTTTCTCATTACCTGAAATCCCATATGGTCCAGTAGTTAGGATGCGACGCTATCTTTAGTGTTGAGGCCCAGGTTCAAGTCCTGGTGTGGGATTTTTCGTCCTATTCTAACTTCTTCTTCCTCTTCTTCATCTTCTAACAGAGTCAGGAGTTTGCAAAGGAGCAATACTAAAAAATTATTAATAATTATATTAATATGCAATAAATAATCACAATAAATTAATATATTGTATGGCCCAGAGAGTAGTCAGAGAGTAGCTTGCATGTTCCATTTCATAAACAATGAAAGAGTCATTTAATATTTTTGAATTTTATTTTGCATTGTTAATGCTCACGGTCTGTCAATTAGGGCACTGAAGAAGCTGGCAGGGCTACTCCAAGTATGTTATCAGTATTACAATCATTACTGCAAGTATCATCAGGAATAATAGGGATAAATTTGTTACAGAAAAACAGTTGCCCCCTTTTTGACTTACTTAAAAAATCAGCCGATGTACTCCTCAAAGAGTGGCAGACTAGGAAGGCTCCACTCCATCAGAGATGGAATGAATGCACAAGCAGTTTAAACAAAAGCTAGGCAGACTGTCGCGAAGACCTTTTAATACCATAATGTCCACCCATGCAGTTGCTGACAGCACTTATGACATGTGTAAGAGCAACAATGCTCCCATTTGTTTATCGCCATAGACACAAGTATTGTGGCCCTTGTGATCAAACTGTTCGTGAGTTTTTACCATTTCTTCAGTGCAATATAGCTGCTGAATGCTTTTTAGACCTGTTCAACCAGAGTTCAACGGATGTTCAAAAGTTTGCAGGCTTGTGATTACGATACCGCACGATACAGGTTCACCTTATTCACCAGTTTTCTAACAGTTCACCCTCACAGTTATTTTAAAACATGTGTGTTAATATGTACATGACTGTGTGGATGTTTGAATGTTGTTGCTATTTTATGACAGAATTTCAGAGTCCTCTAAGCATGCATGAAGCTGCACCGAAAGATTTGCTAAGAGAAACTATAATTGAAGTTCTGGTGCCCAGATACAATACGATCACCGACATATCGCTGGACAGCGTAGAGATTCTTGAGGGTGCCTTTCCTTGGCATTATTATCAAGTGACAGTTTACATTATGTTGCTTTAATTATATCTATATGAGGTAATATTTATTTTGCACTGTAAGGACTTTTTTCTTTCCGTTCATTAAAGGTGTTCCTGTTTGTGGTAAACTGATTAATCCTCGAGAAGATTGGCACGATCAAGCGGTGCATCGACTAGCAAAAAGTTGATAAACAATGAAATGTCAGGCTTCTTGGTTTGCGTAGGGAGACTTAATACGGGCTTAAAAGCGAAGATATACATCTCATAAACGAGGAGCAGACCGCAATCGGCACACTTGTGGGTTTGATGAAAAAATGAAACTTGTTCAGTTACTTTGTCTAAATACAAAAATAAATGAAACTTTACCCGAATTATTGTTTCTTTCTTTCTGTTTTTTTTTGTCAGATATTGTTCCGCAAACTGATGGTTTACACGAATCACGCAGGGTAACGATTTTGTAATGGCTTCTATGAAAAAGGCCTATTCTCGCGCTATGCATTACCAAAAAAAGAGTTGTGGGATATGTTCTAACCTTCCTCTTTGTAGGTCATTAGGAGGTATGCTGTATAATCCAACACAACGGATGTTTTGAGTGGTGAAGCGAGTTCCTACAACCTACTGGAGCTTCCGTCTGCCCTTGAAGACTATGCCCCTTTAATGACAAGACCAGTGATAGTGGAACGACAATGAGGGCCTCGTTATTGATCTCTGTGCCCTCTATAGAAAATGAAAGAGAGAAACTGACAGTTATACCGGCAGTGCCTCTCAGTACACATAGTAATGGGAGGGTGGGATACTGGCTTTTTCCAACAGCTGGTAGTCAGAAATGGTAAAAATGGTAGCAGTGCCTGTAGCATCATTGCCATCTTGTTTGCTGTTTCAATGTTTCATGCCCGCGGGAAGGATAGCTCTGTCAGCTCCTGGAGTACCTTTGTATGCGAAATTGCAAAGGTTGGGGAATGCTGTCTATGATTACGCGCGTAGCAACCTTCAAATCCGCTTTTTGTCCGCAGCAGAAGCCGCAAATATGCTACAAGGTTCTGTGGATGTTAAAGGTAGATGCTCCACTACCAGCAAGAATTGAAGATCCCCACATCCCAAGCACATTGCTTGACACCTTGCGCAGTTTTTTTGCAACCCCGCAAGTAGCATTTGCTTGATATATATTTGAGGGGAAGTCAGATTTGTTTCCTATAGCCTTGGTTTTGGTGACTTAGTTTTATTGGAATCTCATCTTTATCATGAGCTCGGAGGTGACGCGCTACTTGTTTTGGGCCAATTTCCTTCAATCAGTCGTAAGCCGGTAATTCGGCATCGGTTAAATGAATTGACAAACCGTATCCATACCCAAACGTCAAGCCTCGGAAATCTTGAACCTAATAACTTCAATACAGTTAATGCTTAATAAATGCTCATGAGGAACTCGAAGGTGTGATCGCTGTTGTTGACCTTGGAGCAAGATTGTTCTTGAAAAATTTGGCGTATAAAAAGGTCACTCCTGCTTGACAATATTACGCCAACATCCCCTAGTCACGTATATGTATATGTCGATTGGTCAACCTACTATTTGCAAGAAGTAGTCAAAATAATGCCTTATTCCCTTGGTGATATCAATAGGTTTAAGCAATAAAATTTACAAAAGCTACAGTTTTCTGACTGATTATTTATGTTTATTATGATAACGCACATACACGAACTGTAAACTGTGCCAGAGGTACGGAGAGCACTGAGGAAACCCCTGAAAACATTACATCCATAAACATTCCAAATCTGCATCACGAGAAATCTCAATAGAGTCTAGCCCCCTAGCGTATGATATAAATGCTAAGGACCAAAATAATTTCGTCAAACTTTCTCTTTTTCGTCAAAGTTTCCTACCCGCCGGTTTAGACTCTAATTCATAATATATATTTTCAGCGTTTTATGCGATTTTACCCGTGTTTCGGTCAATGTAGTACGTAATAGCAGGGAATTTCATCTGGTTCAAAGCAAGAAACGTGATTATTTTCCATAACTGCTGTTTGATCACCTTCTTTTTCATTTTTATGCGAATTTGTCCTTACTTCCCCCACTGTAGCGTCTAAACCCAACGAGTCTCATCCAGTTCATTGCAAAAGACGACTATTTCGCATACATTACTCAAATCCATTTTCTACGCACTATGTGGTTCTTTCAGTGTTTTGTATACTGTAGCGTCTGAAGAATAGGTGTTTCTTCCTTTTTTTGAGCAAAAATCGACTAGTTCGCACCGTCAGTCCTCACCCTACCCCCTTGAAAGTAAATACCAACAATTTGTGCGACTACATAATCAGGTAGTTACAAACGCTATATTTGCCTGAAGTATATCATATGAGAAATGTACATACCGTAAGTCGTTTCAGGGTTGTCCATACTCTCCCTAAAACGACATGAACAAGGGTTAATGATGCCGTCATTTTTGGTTTGTGAGGGGGTGGGGGTTGGGGAAAAAAATGTCGTGGTGGTGACCAAGCCGTACTCTGAGAAATCCAATTTTTGACCAACTCCAGCCATCATTCTACACGAATTTAACAAATATCTCTGTCGCTTGTCCTTTGACTTTCACCGATGCCGTATTAGCGCATTATGCATCTTCGCTAACGCGGTGAAAAAGCTGTTTTTGATCGATTTCTGAATGAAAAACAGGCGAGATTTGTATGTCAATTCCAATTGATATTTCATCCTTTGAAATTAAGTGGCGTACACAGCAAGCAACAATAAAAAAAAACTTTTGGTCGAGCTGTGCAACATGTACCACCCTCTAGATACATTCTGTTTTTCATGCCGAGCCCAAAAAATTGATTTGGGGTGGGTAAAATTTTCGTATCAAAACCATCGCATATGTAGTAACTTTTTGGTCACGGAGGTGTGCGATCCACGCACACCAAGGAGCTTATACTTTCTAGTAGTATGCGCTTAATATCTGCAAAGATGACATTCTGCTTGAGGTAGCTTTTTTATTTTCGGATATAATTTTCGATTAGATAAAGTCTAGAAAAGGCTTCAATACTATGACCATCTACACTTTATCCGCGGCAGGATATTTTTTCATGATTTACATTTAAAGGTGAAGTAATACGGGCAACATTTTCTTGCAACTTGTCGTGAAAAAAAGTTGCGTATAAAGTTGCGGCCTGTTGTTGCACGTATAACTACCTTCGCCCGCAACTTATTCTGCAACAAAATTTCGTGTTGCGAGTTGCGGCAACATGTTGCAAAAAGTAGAAGCCGAGTCTACTTTTTGCAACATGTTGCCGAAACTCCCAACACGAAATTTTATTGCGTGCGTAGGTAGCAATGCGTGCAACACAGGCGGCAACTTGCTACGCAACTTTGTTGCACGACGAATTGCAAGAAAACGTAGCCCGTATTACTTCACCTTAACACTTTGAAAGAATTTCTAACAAGATTTTAATCTCTCTAACACTGCCAATAAACTAATTCAGATATTAACTAATATCCGGATTCAGATTTCTTATTTCGATTCTGGACTCATTTTCTTTTCGAATGCACTGAAAATGACACCTGATATAGAAAAATTAGAACGCTATTAGTACGCTATACAGTATATGGTATTCTATTTTTATTCACGAAATAAATGAGCTGAAATCACAAAGAGGTACAGTACATTAATGACTAAGTTCAGGATTCTTGCAGCGACCAGGTTTTTCTTAGGAAGTCCATTTTCATCTGGATCCCCAAGAAATAACGGAGCGTCAGTGCTGCCTTGTACCCACGTTATCTTCACATACTCATATTGGGTGGCAGCAGTCATTGAAATAAGCGAGTTGGCAGCAGCGAATCTCAAAAAATCTCAGTACCTTTTCAAACATTTTTTTATTTTTTTCTGTTCAATGATGTTACTTTGACCCATGTCCTTTATGTTTTTTCACTCCTTTGGAGAAGAGGTCGTGTTGCTGCACTTTTTTCTGGTTACAGTCTGATCAAGACCTGCACAGGAGTCACAACACTGCAATAAAAACACCATACATTAAATCGGAGACCATAAAACACATAGTGTTGTGGTTGTAAGTATTATTTCATTTTTCACATGTCCCTTCAAACCTGGTAGTCACATAAGACCAAAGACAATGGTTTAGATTATGTACTCAGGTGAAGCTGAAAGACAATGCAATGTGCAAGTAGGTTTAGTCTTTGCCAGTTTATTGGACAATTAAAAGCAGACAATTAAAACAGATTATAATAATTCTAAAACAGAATTTTCTTGAGAGGGTGGGGTTCAAGGGGTAGCAGTAAAGCTGCAATCCCAACAATACACTCCTGTGGGAGGGGGGGGAGTACTTAGGTGTATTAGGAATGGGGAGATGCGAATGAGGCCAAATTTTTGGACCTCAAAATATAGTTCTATTAAGCTAAAACTAGACCCAAAAAATGTCTAAAGGCTCAGATGTAAACCAAAAGCCCCTTCCTTTCTCTGTATAAAAGATAAGTAAAAAAGAGAGTGTGATCTCTTGTGAATAAAGCACTTTAGTATATACCACATAAGTGAATAGTGCTTTTCGTGTGCTCTGATTGGCTCCTCAATCTTGGAATATCAAGTACTGTTCACCTCCCGGCGGCTTCTGGTAAAACAAAATGGCGTGCGAACCCAATTTTTGCCCACTTTCATCGGAAATAAAATAGCTATTTGGGAGTTGGCTATTAAACTTGTGTGGTACAACAATTATTCGCCTCAGTGTCGGTGAATAGCAGTGGATATTTACCTCGCCAAAACAACTCGGTAAATATCCACCGCTATTCACCTCCACTTTGGCGAATAATTGTTAAATAACAGGAATTCTCCCCGTCATCTGCATGTTGTTTTTGATACAACACTGTTTGACATAAAATCAAGAATGCAGGGTATGGTTTAATTTATCAACACCAAATTCTCCCCAATTGCTATGATACAAAAATTAAAGCAAATAAAGTAAAATATTACTAGAACAGGGGCTGAGGGGCTTGGCTCAGATAATGGGCAGTCCAGCTGTAATCTTACAGTTACTATAAAAATTTAGCAATTTATCTTCAAGGATAACAGCAATCTGAGCTGCAACTTCAAAGAAAACAAATTTTATATAAACAAACACAATGTTGCACAGCTTGGCATAAGTTAAT
The DNA here is from genome assembly GCA_964036295.1 of Plumapathes pennacea. NCBI lineage: Eukaryota > Metazoa > Cnidaria > Anthozoa > Antipatharia > Myriopathidae > Plumapathes > Plumapathes pennacea. The sequence goes on along the minus strand of OZ038472.1, from coordinate 7,589,821 downwards.
TCCGGTTATTTTCATAGTTATTTATATTAATTTAATTTGCAAACATAAATTCAAACCATATTCCTTCTTTCTTAAAATAGGGTTTTTATTTGTGGAATACACTTTTAGCAAATATCAAAATTGGCAGTTTTTAGAGTTAGCAAGTACTTAAAATTAGCAATTTTTCATAATTCAATAGATTTGTTACATAAGTAGTCACTAAAAATGGTAATTGGCCCTATTTGACCCACCTGACTGAAAATTTATCATTTCAGGCTTTTTGCCAGAATTGGAAAGGAGAGTGGTGTAGAAATGCAAAATTTCGGGCTCACAGCATTTATAAGTCGATCAAATTAAGTTCAGAAGTAAAAGAAAATTTGTATGGAAAACAGTTGCTGGGACGCAAGAACTCCCAAAAAGATAAAAGACGATATTGAGCCCGCACATATCTTTTTGGACAAGGACATAGGTCCTTTTTATAAATCGATTTTAAATAACGTATCGTTTGCATACCTGTGCGACTGAATTTTTCTGAAATGTTATTGCGAAGGAAAGCAAATGAATAGTAAATAAGCATCGCAAATCACACAACAAAAGAGATCAACAATGGACTATACTAGGCGTAAGCAAAAGGCGGTGAATACATGAAAATAAAGCTCTCACATACCGTCCGCCAAATATATCTTGATCGTTCTCGGGAGACCGTGTTGGGAAGTTACCAGGTTGCGCGCGGAATGGAATTTAACAAATTGACGTCAGTTTTTTATGTGTCTGTCCTCTTATTGATCATGAAACGTGTCATAACATTGTCAAAAAGTTGTGGATCCACGAGGCGCTTCGCCAAGTGGATCCGCAACTTTTTGACAATGTTATGACGCGTTTCATGATCAATAAGAGGACAGACACATAAAAAACTGACGTCAATTTGTTAATTTTACAATAACAAAACTCAAGCGACGACGCGGGGAAAACACGCAAGAAAACTGGATTTTGTTCGATTTGACTGAAATGTTGTCAACAACTTTTCTCGCTTTCTAATTGGTCGAGGTTGAAATTCAAGACATTTCATTGGCCAAAAAGTGACAGTTTGACGTCAGCATTTCGCGCGTGCAAAATAAAATTTTGTCAAAGAAGTTGGAAAGAAATGAAACTAAACGCTTTTCTGCTGCGGTTTTCTCGACAATTTCAAGACAAAGCTCAAGGAAATTCGCCTCTGAACACTTCTGGTTCTCTGCTTCAAATGCCGAATGTCGCTTTTGCAAGAATTGAGGTAAAATTGATGCTGAATTCACCTTCTTCGTCCAATTCACTGTCATCAGCACTCGATTTTATGTGTCTGTCCTCTTATTGATAATGAAAATTAGCCAATCACAAAGCGAGAAACTGACGTGTTATCGTAAAATAATTTTATGCCATTGTCAGCATAGTAAATTCACTTATCCGTTAAGGTTTGCCTCAGCATTATTGGCATGCAAATCACTGATTTGATATTCAGCCGCCATTTTGTCAACCGTACCGTTGCGATGTTTAGTCACCAGTACTTTACCGTAGTGCAGTGACGTAAGATTGTCGATATATGATAACTAGCAGGACCCCCGTACAATACGGGGATCGGGTGATCGAATTTCTTTTTTCCTAATATTTTTTGTCTTTTTTTTCCTTTTTGAATTCCATTTTGAGCATCTCGAACTCAATTTCAACCGTATTCGACTGTTTACCGCGTCAAAATACAAATTTTCCTGTAGCGCATGTACCACTCGACCGTACTCGACTCGTCGAACCACCGATCGTCCGACATCCAAATCTTACCGTTTTTCGAACATGCGGCAGCATCACCCCGCCATCCAGTCAGTTGACACTCTGAAATTCTCTTTCTAAACTCAAACGGAATTCTCACCTTCAGTAATCGCGTCCCGTGGGCTTGGTTGAAAGGCAGCGGTCGAGAAGATTTCTGGCCTGCTTTTCCCGGCGATTCAATTCGAATTGACGATACAGTAAATATACGATCGTACGCGAGCATTTGTTGCGTCAGAAATTCAAACCACGCATTATCTAATTACCGGTTTAATTTGTTACGTCACCAATCGAAATTATATCAATTTGTTACACACACACACACACACACACACACACACATGAGCCGCGGTCAGCGGTTGCTAAGCGTATTATTATATAGAGATTTTGTAATTTTGACATGTTTCGAGAACACGATCTCGAGGCGAGAATAATGATTACTAGCGGGACCCCCGTAAAATACGGGGATTGGATTTCTTTTTTCTAACCCTAACATCAAAATCTCTCTGTAGTACATAACCACTCGACTGTACCACTCGGTGAATTGCCGATCCATCGACATCAAAAGCTCCCCGTTTTTCGAAATTCTTTTCTTTCTTTTCTCCTTTTTGAATTCAATTTCGAGCATCTCAAACGCAGTTTACCGCGTCAAAATACACACGTCCCTGTAGCGCATGTACCACTCGACCGTACTTGACTCGTCGAACCACCGATCGTTCGACATCAAAATCTTCCCGTTTTTCGAACATGCGGCAGCATCACCCCGCCATCCAGTCAGTTGACACTCTGAAATTCTCTTTCTAAACTCAAACGGAATTCTCACCTTCAGTAATCGCGTCCCGTGGGCTTGGTTGAAAGGCAGCGGTCGAGAAGATTTCTGGCCTGCTTTTCCCGGCGATTCAATTTGAATTGACGATACAGTAATTATGACTAACGATCGTACGTGAGCATTAATGTTGCGTCAGAAATTCAAACCACGCATTATCTAATTACCGGTTTAATTTGTTACGTCACCAATCGAAATTATATCAATTTGTTACACACACACACACACACATGAGCCGCGGTCAGCGGTTGCTTAGCGTATTATTATATAGAGAAGATCATAAATTCATATTTGATCTGGAAATAATGATTATGATTGTTCCCAGGGCAGGTCATGCGATGCTTGTCCCCAGGGCCATCTGCTTCATCAAAATGGCCGCCTCTCGTGGCATGCAAGCGTTCTCGAGATTTATCAACCGACGCTGTTGCTGAATGCTACAACCTTATCGAGAGTAGAAAAGAAGTCCAGGAAAGAATCTCATAACAGATGCGACGATGATGCTAGCGCAACTCCTTCGGGTAAGGCGGCCAAACGACTTCCAAATGCTCGTTTGTAGCAGTAGACCACTGCGTCATGTAGGCTGGATATCTCTTGAGAACGCTTGCCTTTCACGTTCGATGTGCGACGAGAGGCGGCCATACATCTTGGTGATGCTGATACAAACCTGGCGTGCATGGAATTGCAGGATATGGTTTGTGTAGTTTGAATATTGCTTCTTGTGTACGTTGAGCTGTGAGTGTGTGGTATATACGGCTTGTTAAAACATTATTTAGAAAATATTTAGCATTACAGTAAACACCCGCTTATAAGAACCTACATTCATACAAGTCAGCCTAAATAGGTTCTTATATATCGGGTGTTCAGTGGGAATTAAATCAGGCTGTTTTGGTTCTTAAGTAGGTTCTTATTAAATCAGGGTTTTAAAACTGTTTGCTACTCTTCAGAATAGTACAAATCCATTACTATGTAGCATTTACCTGGTTCGTTGTTGGTCAAGGGGTTGAGCTAGCGTAGAACTTTGGTTCGTAGTGTGAGAACGATCTCAACACGCAGATGTTACTCTTACAACTGACTTTATTGCAACATCTCAACTCATATATTGACTCTATTTGGTACCATTACAGACTTATTTCACAATCAGTCGGTGCATATCATTTTACTGAACAGATTAATGCTATAATGTGTTTATATTAATTTCTGGGCTATGCTACAACTATAATAATATGATTATATTATAATACCATGTTTGCAGCAAACAATGAGGATTATATTTCACTTGAGCCATCATAGTGATATTAATGTGTCCATGAAGCATCTAGTGCCAACACTGGTACATGTAGAGCTACAGTAGTATCATTTGTTGCCGTAGATTTACTACACAGGTTGAGAAGACCTTGATATTGATCGCAAAAGCCAACCCAATATGCTGCAAGCAACAGAGAAAGGAAACCTTGGCATGTAGAATGACATGTGTCAACAAAATAGTCTCACATACATATATTAAATAGAATGATTATTATATTTGCTAAATAAAGATAACTAAATAAAAATAAACTAAATTATTTAGTTTATCTTTATTTATTGACAGGGCTTGTCAGTAAAACTTGGCAACTGGCTGGGGGGGGGGGGGGGGGGGTGGAGGGTAAAGTTATCCCCTATATTTCCTATAGGGACGTTCTGCTGGATAGGGTATAGTTTTCAGGGTCCTCCAGCTGGCTTAAACATGGTATATGATTTTACATTTTCGCGTCTTAAACAGGGAACTTAACTCCCACACTCAACTAACTTAAACTCCTGCTTTGGCTTGAACTCTTGCTCTGCGCAACAAGAATTGCGATTACATTAAATGATTTGTAATCAACCTTTTCACATAATGTTTATCTTGCCATCACTTTGTCTATATGATAGCATTTGACAAGACGTATTTGTTACAAGGAGTTTTGTACCTGATATGTATTGCCGCGTAAATGCAGACGGCTCTGTTGCCTAAGGAAAATTACGTGGAATAAAGCATTTTGCAATAGTGTCTTGAATATGGTGCAATTTTTGGTTGCCTTACAAAATCAGGAAATTTGGACTGATGGCTAATACTTATGGCTACTTGGTGTATAAATGAGAATGACGAACTTATCTGAACCCTGTAAGAATTTCAGGCTTTGGTGCAAAATAGGACTACTTTATTTGTTTGTACACTGACTCAGTGTGGGAGAAAAAAACTAGATTTGCCTTATATTCCAAGTGGGTGCTGTCATGCCGATGCTTTTTGCAAACAGTTTACTGCCTGAACACTGCGTATATTTACCAAAAAAAGGTTGTGGGATCTCTTTGTAGGTCACAAGTGGGAGGATCCAAAAGAACCAAGATCCAATTGTAGAATCCAAAAGAACGGATGTTCTGAATGGTGAAGCGAGTTCCTACAACCTACAGGAGTTCCTCTCTGCCCTTGAAGACGATGCCCTTTGACGACAAGACCAGTGATAGTGGAACGACTTCGTTATTGATCTCTGCTGCTGTGCCCTCTACAGAAAATGAAAGAGAAACTGCCAGTTATAGTGCCTTTCTGTACACATAGTAATGGAGGGGGGGGGGAGGGGATGGGGGGGGGGTGAACCACTCTGAAAGCTTCGTTGACCCTTTCACAGGTGTGCATAACCAATATTGTCGAATGCCTCTGGAGTGCTGTGAAGCGAAAGCTGAAGCGGATGAACGGCACTCGCTACGATCACATCCCAGAGTACCTTGACGAGTTCATGTGGAAACGACAATTTAGCCAAGCCGACTGGCTCCTTGCAATCATCCAAGACATCGCCGCGGGCTACTAATGGCCTGCCACTCAAAACAACGGCTCTCTTAAGAGCCACCACGTTAATAAAAGTGAATGATTCATTTAACTCTTCAAATAAACGTTATCCGAAATGAAAAACGCTACCGACCACTTACCGACCACTAAATCTTACCAGCCACATACCGACCACGTTACTGACCACGTTACCGACCACTTGCCGACTAGTTCAACTTGTTCACAATCACCCTGGCTTTTTCCAATAGTTATCAGTCAGGTAGGCCTGTAGCTTCATTGCCACCTTGTTTGCTGTTTCAATGTTTCATGCCCGTGGAAAATAGCTCTGTCAGCTTCTTGGGAGTACCTTATGGTGCAAAGGTTGGAGAATGTTGTCTAATATTACGCGCGTAGCAACCTTCAAATCCGCTTTTGTCCGCAACAGAAGCCGCAAATACGCTGGAAGGTTCTGTGGATGTTAAGGTAGATGCTTCACTGTGTCAGTAAGAATTGAAGATCCCCACATCCCAAAGCACATTGCTTGACACCTTGCGCAGTTTTGTTATATTTTTTGCAACCTCGCAAGTGGCATTTGGTTACAATACGATACGATAATCTTTATTTAAACACGATAAGAGTTTAAGCATCAGCTTGTGGGGTCGTGATATTGAATATATATATTTGAGGGGAAGTCAGATTTGTTTGCTATAGCCTTGGTTTTAGTGACTTAGTTTTATTGGATTCTCACCTTCATCATAAGCTCGGAGGTGGCGCGCTACTTGTTTTGGGCCAATTTCCTTCAATCAGTCGTAAGCCGGTAATCCGGCATCGGTTGCCGGCAATGAATTGATAAACTGTACCCATACTCAAAAGTCAAGCCCTCGGAAATCTTGAACCTGATAACTTCAGTACAATTAATGCTTAATAAATGCTCACGAGGAACTCAAAGGTGTGATCGCTCTTGATGTCTTTAGAGCAAGATTGTTCTTGAAGAATTTTGCGTTTAGAAAGATCACGCCTTGCTTGACAATATTACACCGACATCCCCTAGCCACGTATATGTCGCCGGCTGGTCAACCTACTATTTGCAAGAAGTAGTCAAAATAATTCCTTATTTCTTTGGTGATATCAACAGCTTTAAAGCAATAAGATTTACAAAAGCTGCAGTTTTCTGACTGATTATTTGTTCATTATAGTAAAGCACATACCCGGTGGCTGTAAACTGTGCCAGAGGGACGGAGAGTAGGAAACCCCTACACATCCATAAGCATTTCAAATTTAGACTCTAATTCATCATTTCAGCGTTTTATGCGATTTTGCCCGTGTTTCGGTCAGTGTAGTATGTAATAGCAGAAAGTTTCATCTGGTTCAAAGCAAGAAACGTGATTATTTTCTATAACTGCTGCTTCATCGCCTTCTTTTTCATTTTTATGCGCATTTGTCTATATTTCCTGCACTGTAGCGTCTAAACTCAACGAGTCTCACCCGGTTCATTGCAAAAAACGACTATTTCGCATACAACGCTCAAATCCATTTTCTACGCACTATGCGGTTCTTTCCGTGTTTTGTACACTGTAGCGTCTGAAGAAAAGGCATTTCACCCCTTTTTCGAGCAAAAATCGACAAGTTCGCACCGTCAGTCCTCACCCTACCCCACTGAAAGTAAATACCAACAATTTGTGCGACTACATAATCAGGTAGTCACAAACGCTATATTTGCCTGAAGTATATTGTATGAGAAATGTAAATACCGTAAATCGTTTCAGGATTGTCCAAACTCTTCCTAGCACGACTTGAACAAGGGTTAATGATGCCGTCATATTTGGTTTGTGAGGGTGTGGGGGTTGGGGAAAAATTGTCGTGGCTGTGACCTAGCCGTACTCCAAGAAACGCAATTTTTGATCAACTCCAGCATCATTACACTCGAATTTAACAAATATCTCTGTCGCTTGTCCTTTGACTTTCACCGATGCTGTATTAGCGCATGCATCTTCGGCAAAGCGGTGAAAAACCTGTTTTTGATTGATCTATAAATGAAACAAAAAAAAGGTGAGCCACCATTCCACTCGAATTTAACAAATATATCCGTCGTCCAATTAATATCTCATCCTTTGAAATTATAGTGGCATACACAGCAAACAACTATAAAAAAACTTTTGGTCGAGCTGTGCGACATGTATCACCCTCTAGATACATTTGTAGGCGCATGCCGCGCCCACAATAATTTACACGAAAATTTCGGATTTGGGGTAGGTAAAGTTTTTGTATCAAAACCGCGGCGCCCATTTTATATATTCTTTCTCCTTTTCGATAAGATCGTTTCTTTCATTTGTTAAACTCACTTTGATACTAGTTTCATTTTATAGCATTTTGTTTCATTTGGGAAATTTACACCCTGCGCAGTGCACTGTGTAGTAATTTTTTTTGCCTCGGAGGTGTGCGATCCACGCACACCAAGGAGCTTATACTCTCTAGTAACATGCGCTTAATATCTGTTATCCATTTTTCGATCTTTGACAAACTTTTGATCCGCACTTTGCGCGCAGCTAGAAACATTTGGGCTTTCTTCGTTTTTCCGACAAATAAAACTAACTAGAAACTAGAAACTGCTTTTTTGCACTAACCCTACCTTGGACGTAAATGTAGCTTAAACTAGCGAGACTCTTCAAAATTCAACTATGGGCAAACCTAAAGGAGCCACTAAAGCCGTTGCATCTCCTGAGAAATCTGGTGACTCATTCCTGGATGATGTTTGGGCGAAATTAGAGATCAAACTCAATGACTGGATTGCAAGCACACTTCCTGCCATTGTGAAGGATCTTCTCAAAGCTCAAGCCTCCAAAGCGGTAGATGACTACGTCTCTTCTTCCGAGTTTACGAGCTCCCTTCCAGAGAGCATCCTGTTTGATGCTGCTGAACAAAAAGATTCTCACATGGCCACGGAAACTAAGATCACCAACCTTCAATGTACGAACTCTCGACTCCTTGAACAAATCGATGATCTCGAACAATATACTAGACGTACAAACGTACGAATCTTTGGAATACCCGAAGCAGCTGATGACGCAAAGGAAAACACCGACGATCTAGCAATAAATTTTTTTGCTAGTGAACTTGGAGTACAACTATCCGCCAGCGACATTAGCCGATCCCACCGTGTTGGGAAAAGATCCCCGACGAAGCCTCGACCGATTATTGTACGCCTGGTTCGTCACAATACCAAGGTTGAAATCCTACGTAAACGACGTCTACTCAAAGAAAACAAGAGACCATATAACGTACAGGAGGATCTCACCATCGCAAGAAGGAACATCTTGAAATATCTGAGTCAAGAAATCAATTCAGGCATCGTGACGAAAGTCTGGACCGACGATGGCACCATACTGTTCCGTCCTACTCAACACTCTTCTACTATTGAGAGGTATACGCCAGATAAATTTGAAAACGCAACTTTCACTCTGAAAACGCAAGAAATGTTTTCCGTCCACACTGGAAAACGGATAAAATGTTTCCGGGCCCAAATGTATTGTTATTGCTCTACAAACGTCCCTGACAATCTTTGAAACCACTTGACGTGACCACGTGAGTCAGAGTTTTCGAAAAGTTCCGTTTTCAAAATGTTTTTCGTCCACACCAAAACGCAAAGCCGGCGTTTTCAAATTTATCCACTTTGAAGAGCGTTTTCGAAAAGTTCCGTTTTCGTGGACAATTTATCCGGATTAGTGTGGACGGTAGGCCTAACCGTAAGAATAAAGTTGCGTTTTCAAATTTATCCGGCGTAGTGTGGACGGGGCCTAAGAGTCGATTGCGTGACGAAGTACGTATTTCCCACGGTCTGCACGTCAAATTAATTCATACAGTCTGCCAAGCACGTTCTCAAATTTAATATTCAAATTTTGAAGTTGGTCGGCCGTCGTAGTACGGAAAAAAGGAACACTGATTTTCCAATTTTGAATTCATAGGCAGTACAATTAAATAGGCTTCTTGTGCAATTTTACTCTGGACTGCATGCACAAGACTCGGGCATACATGTTTAATGAGCTCGAATTGTTTTGTACGTGAACGCGCTCAAAACAACATGATTTCTCCCAGAATCAAAGCAAAACTTGAACGGTTTACTTCAAATTATACACGGGCTTCAGACCTAGTCATACTTCTAAGGGCTTATGAATGATTCTCGCTGCAATCACCGCATGTCAAATTACAGTATTTGACAGTTTTAGTCTTGAAAGAAATAATAAGACATCTGACTGAATAATTCAAGACTCAAAGTTCCGATTGCTCTGAGCCAACACGGTAGCCGAAACTGGCAACAGAAGCGTATTAAAACAATACTTCGAGGGAAAATGATCAGCATACAGATTTTAATACATTCTTGAAGTGATCGAGTTACAAGATACGGGTAGAATATATTTGTCACGGTGATTGTTCGCTTTCCACTGACTAACCTTTGTTGCTTGTCCTTTCTGAATAAGGATCTGAGTTTAACACAAGACGGCGTCTGAAGCTCCCGATTTGCTTCCAAGCGCTGTTCCCTTTGTGGAGCCGTTTCTTCGGCACCGGCAGGTCTTTTCCGCGGGTAACGGGTGACGGGTAGCGGGTGACGGGTAACGGGTAGCGGATGACGGGTGACGGGTAGCGGGTAGCGGGTAGCGGGTGACGGGTAGCGGGTAACGGGTAAGCGAGTAACGGGCAGCGGGCGACGGGTAACGGGTAGCGGTGTTCATTTGCCTGACTTGTTTATTTGGTGTTTGTTTGTAAAATAAATAATTTTTATTACACGAGACACATTTACCTCGGTGAAAGCATTTACTTTACTGCGGTAAAAGTACGACGCGTCTAGACAATTCACAAAACCGTGGTAAGTGTGTTTCAGAACAATAGAAAATTTACCGTAGTAAATGCATCGATGAAGCAACTCAGAGCACATTAACGGAGTCAAACAAACAGCTTCTTTGGCGGGAATTCGGCATACATTTTTGATTAGTCGAACAACAGCTGTAGACAGTGAAGCGTATTCCTTATACGTTTTACCGTGTAAAAAACAATTTGATTGCCAATTCATTGTTCTTACCAACGCCTTCCCAGAGGAACACTTGTTAAGTTGTTTTTCTTGTAACACATTTGTTTTGTTGGAGTGAATAGCAATTAGAATAGCGCTTAAAACAATACATGGCCACCAAAGGACTATACCTCTTTAAAAGGAAACATTTGCAATTGATTACCAAACAAAATTAACGTTATACAGTATTTTAATGAGATTTTATTAACTATATGTTATTATAATAGCTCTTTGGTTTGATGGGTGACATTGCTGTACGTATTGGAACTGTATTTCTTATATCCTTCCTGACTTTTTTCTTCGTTGAAGGCAAATTCATTTGGGGTCGATTTGCAGTTAGTTCAAATTACACGTCAATCAATAAACACTAATTGTCACCAAAGGTAGCTGCTTGCGGTTCCATTTAAAATAGAACATCAATCGCATTCACGGGTGTTTAACACGAGGTGGTGACATATCGCTGTCAAACTCGACACAAATCAAGATTTGTGTAATGCATGCGCGAAAGAGTTACGGTTGCTTTGACTGCAATACTGATCTTCATCGATTGAGAAAGCGATTGAGTGTTACCCGTCGCCCGTTACCCGCTACCCGTCGCCTGTTACCCGCTACCCGTCACCCGTCACCCGCTACCCGTTACCCGTTACCCGTTACCCGCTACCCGTCACCCGCTACCCGCCACCCGTCACCCGCTACCCGCTACCCGTGGAAAAGACCTGCCGCTTCGGCACGCTTCCGTTCGTGATGCTGTCGGTTATCAAATGTTTGTCGTCTTTTCTCTAGACGTATGCGCTGTTCGATTGTTTCACGATTTCGCCTTGCCCGTGCTAGTTCCCTTCTCTTTTGCAGACGAGCTTCGCGAGACCGTGCTGTGTCAAGTTTTCCAGTTTTCAAATTCATTTTCGTGAACGCAGTTACGTACAGTTGTTGCTTCGTTCAAACCTTTGTTTGACCTCGCTTTGACGCTAATCGATAATTATTATTACGTCATTGCCTTAGAGGTCGCCCTATGACAGACTGACAGACTGACTGACGAACATTACATTTCGAGATGGCGACTCGCTTGGAGTCTCCACACAAAGCGAATTTGCTGCATTAGCGCCGTGATTATTACCCTCACTTCGCTTCGCTTCGCTCGGGGATTATCCTTAGTTTTATTAAGCTTCAGCTTAAATTAACTAACTAGAAATACGATAATCGCAGATACCCCCTCACTCTGCCATTGATGGGACTTTTACTTTGGTAACTCCCAACAAGAGTAGCCTTTGTTTTACCGAAATGTTGACTCGATCTTTTCTTCGAAGTCAAGTGCTACACGCAAAGGAAGGAGAAAAAGAATGGTGTGTGTTATACTTTTGCTTTGAAAAAAGAATCGATTGCGTGACGAAGTACGTATTTCCCACGGTCGGCACGTCAAATTAATTCATGCAGTCTGCCAAGCACGTTCTCAAAATTTAATACTCAAAGTTTGAAGTTGGTCGGCCGTCGTAGTACGGGAAAAAAGGAACACTGATTTTCCAATTTTGAATTCATAGGCAGTACAATTAAATAGGCTTCCTGTGCGATTTGTTTTTACTCTGGACTGCATGCACCAGATTCAGACATGCATATTTAATAGGCTCGAATTGTTTTGTATGTGAAACCACTCAAAACAGCAAGATTTCCCCAGAATCAAAGCAAAACTTGAACAGTTTACTTCAAATTATACACGGGCTTCAGACCCAGTAATACTTCTAAGGGCTTGTGAACGATTCTCGCTGCAATCACCGCGTGTCAGATTACAGAAAAATAAGACATCTGACTAAATCATTCAAGACTCCAAGTTCCGATTGCTCTGAGCGAATGCGGTAGCCGAAACTGGCGACAGAAGCGTAGTAAAACAATACTTCGAGGGAAAATGATCAGCATACAGATTTTAATACATTCTTGAAGTGATCAAGTTACAAGCTATACGGGATACAATATATTTGTCACGGTGATTGTTCGGTTTCCACTGACTAACCTTTGTTGCTTGTCCTTTCTAAATAAGTATCTGAGTTTAACACAAAACGGCGTCTGAAGCTCCCGATTTGCTTTCAAGCGCTGTTCCCTTTACGGAGTTGTCTGTGTTACCCGCTTCCGTTCATGTCGCTTTTGGTCGGCATTCATGCGCTGTTGTCTTTGCGGAGTCTTCTCTTCGGCCCGCTTTTTCTCCTGAAGGTCCCGATTCGCTTTCAAGCGCTGTTCTTTTTGCGGAGTTGTCTGTGTTGCCCGCTTCTGTTCATGTCGCTTTTGGTCGACATTCATGCGCTGTTGTCTTTGCGGAGTCTTCTCTTCGGTCCGCTTTTGCTCTTGAAGTGCCTGTTCACTTCTCTTTTGAAGACGAGCTTCGCGAGACCGTTCTGTTTCAAGTTTTCTAGCTTTCAAATTCATTTTCGTGAACGCAGTTACGTACAATTGTTGCTTCGTTCAAATCTTTCTCAAAAACATGGCGGTGACGCTAGTCGATAATGATTACGTCATTGCCTTATTTGGACATTGCCTTAGGCACCTGGCCTAAAAAGGTCGCATCGCACAAACAAACACACACAAATACACGAACATTAGATTTCGAGATGGCGACGCGTTTGGAGTCTTCAGATGAGCCGACTATGCTGCATTAGCGTCGTAAATATTTCCCTCACTTCGTTCGGGGATTAATTTTCCTTGTATTACCCCTATGTTATATACCTACATGCTAGTTTTGCTACTGTACATTCCTAAAATAGTGTTATTATTGTAGCCATACTATAAGTGTTGTTTAATTATTATTATTTAATTTTAGCTATATTAATTGTAAGTGTTACTGTATCTTATGCCTACTAGAAACCCGTGCTCTATCTGCCATTTCTCTGTACATCAAAATCACCGAGCGATGTATTGCAATATTTGCCTAGAAAAAACCCATATCAAGTGTGCTAAACTAACCCAAGATGACTTCAATAACCTCTGTGCTACAGGTGATACTTGGTTTTGCCCAGCATGCACTTCAGCCATTTTCCCATTTAACCATTTAGATGATGATGAGGATTACTACCTAGCAATCTATGACCTACAACATATTTTTGATTCACATTTTGACATAGACTCAATTAAGACTAAACACTTTAACCCATTTCTAGAAGATCCTGATTCTCACCACTTACTTCTTAACTCTGATATTGATCCTGATAATAACATATTTGTTGGTAACTCTAACATCCTTACTAAATGTGCATACTATACCTCTAAAGAATTTAACAAACTGTACAGCAAACCTACTGAGTCCTTTTCCCTATTCCATCTAAATATCAGAAGTCTGAAAAAGCACTCAGAGGAATTAAGTGAATATCTGCAAGCACTCGATATTTCATTCTCTGCTCTTGGTATCACAGAAACATGGCTGGATGAACATAACAAAGACATTTTCAACCTTCCAGGATTTAATTTTTTATCCAATGTCAGGGATCATAAAAAAGGTGGAGGTGTAGGTTTATATATAGACTCTAAATATAACTACAAAGCTCGCCCTGACCTTGAATCAAACAATTCAAAAATATATGAATCTGTATTTGCTGAATTAACCCAGACCAATCGTAAAAATATTATTATTGGCTGTGTCTATAAACCACCTGAGGTGAGTGTAGATGATTTTAATGAAAGTATTAATAGTGTTCTGTCAAGAATCAGCTTTGAGAATAAGACAACTTATCTAATGGGAGATTTTAACATCAATGTTCTTAATGCCGATACTCATAAACCAACTAAAGACTTCCTGGATCTACTGAACACTAATAGCTTTTATCCCCTCATATCAAAACCTACTAGAATAACAGACCACTCTGCTACCCTCATTGATAACATCTTTACAAATAATTTAGACTATGACATAACAAGTGGTTTATTTTACACTGACAATTATCTGACCATCTTCCTATATTTCAAATGACTAATCTCAAACTTACCTATGACATGCACCCTCAACCTCGATACTCGAGAATGATATCATCATCCAACATCCAATCCTTTCGTTTAAAACTACTGAGAACAGACTGGTCCTCGATTATAAATGCCCCATCAGCTAGTGATGCATATGATCAATTCTCAGACTATCTAACCCCAATGTATAACCAGTGCTTCCCTATTAAACAAATCAACTCAATGTCCCAGAAGAACTCAAAACCATGGTTCACCCCTGGGCTTCTTGCTTCATGCAGGAGAAAGAATTCTCTTTATAAACAGGCTAAAATCAATCCAACACCAGAAAATAAAATGAAATATAACAAATACCGTAATAAGTATAACAACATTATAAAGATAGCCAGAAAACTGTATTATCATCATAAACTAACCTCTATTAGCTCTTCTTTAAAGAACACCTGGTCAGTTATTAAATCAGTAATCTCCAAAAAGCAATCCTGCCAAAAACCAATGATTATGAAGGATTCAGGTGGTCAATATACCAATTTGGAACAAATATCACAGAAATTTAACAACTACTTTGTTAACATTGGATCATGCCTGACCAAAAAGATTCCCCAAACTAACACTAATAACCACAAAGAATACATGACAGGTACTTACAACAACAATCTCTTTTTCTCCCCCACAACTTCCAGTGAAATCTGTACAATAGTATCATCACTAAAAAATAGTAAAAGTGAAGGTCTGGATGGTTTTAATATTCAACCTATAAAAGCAGCAATTGATTTACTTTCATTTCCCCTCTCCAAAGTTTACAATTTATCCCTCTCCACTGGAGAATTCCCTAAAAACTTTAAAATTGCTAAGGTAGTGCCTGTTTACAAGACTAATGATGCCTCTAATTTCTCTAACTACAGACCAATCTCAGTCTTACCATGTTTATCAAAAATTTTAGAAAAAGTTGTTTATCATAGAATATCTGAGTTCCTTACTAAGTTTAATATACTCAATGACCACCAATATGGCTTCAGACAAAAACACTGCACATGGATGGCTGTTCTTGAACTTGTTGACCAAATTTATCAAGGTTTTGAAAATAATGAATTTACAATAGGAATTTTTGTTGATCTAAAGAAGGCATTCGACACCGTCAACCACCAAATCCTGCTTAATAAACTAGAGTTTTACGGCGTTAGAGGCATCCCTCTAACCTGGATTAAAAGTTATCTAAGTGACAGGCAACAATACATTCAAATCAATAACTCCAAATCTTCCCTCAAGAAAATAAATTGTGGGGTTCCCCAAGGATCTGTATTAGGACCTTTGCTCTTCCTAATCTACATCAATGACATATTTAACTGCTCAAAGTATTTAGCCTTTATTCTTTTTGCTGATGACACGAATATTTTTGCTAAACATAAAAATACTCAAAATCTCATGGATATTGTTAATACTGAACTCAAATGTGTTGCATCTTGGTTAGCAGCTAACAAATTAACCCTTCATCCCGACAAAACTAAGTTTATTTTATTTCATCCAGCCAGAAAACAAGTTAACCTCCGTGACATTAACCTCTCCATCAATGGAACTAATATTGATAGGGTGGAGCACACTAAGTTTCTAGGCATTGTAGTACACCAAAATCTTTCATGGGTACCCCACATCCAAACTATACAGACCAAGATCTCAAAAGCACTAGGTATCATCAGCAAAACCCGCCAATTTTTTGACAATAACACCCTCAGAGTTCTATATAACTCTCTGATTCTACCTTATCTACTATATTGTAATCTAATATGGGCCTCAACCTACCCCACTCACATACAACCTCTCTTTATTTTACAGAAAAAGGCTGCTCGAATAATCACTAACTCCCCACCTCGTACCCATTCACAACCCTTATTTGATAGACTAAATATCCTAACTATTTTCAATATCTACAAATTACAGATATCCCATGCTTTGTTTTTTCTCACATTAACAAATTGCTTCCTAATCCTTTATCTGCATTTCTTAAATTTAATCAAGAATACCATGATCATAATACCAGACACAAACATGACCTACATAAAGACTCTCTAAAATACAAATTTGCTATTAGATCACAAGCTCCTAACATCTGGAATTCCATTCCACTGTCAATTCGCCAGTCGCTGAAACAATTTAACTACAAGAGGTTATTGAAGTCATATTTCCTACACCTCACTTACTAGTTCACCCTACAACTATACTAACTATATGTATGCATGTAGATATGCCTTTGATAATTATATGCATGTGCGTGTATGCATATGTATGTGTATGTTTCTGGCTAAGTGTATTTATAGTAATAATGTACTGTATAATATATGCTTGTGTATTAGACCAATAATTTATGAATGTGCATAGCACATTTCTCTTGTAATTTTAGCACTTTATCTCTACCAGTCTACTCCTGTATGTTCCCATAGCACCTTGCATTTTTCATGTTTCCACTAATCTGCTTACTACTTTTTTTTTTTTTTTTTTTTTTTTTATTTCTCTGTTAATGTTATTTGATTTGTCAGTTACACTTCCTCAAGTCTAATTTTATTGTCTTATATTGATTTGCCACAATTCCCAATGTCCTACAGCAGTATTTTTTTTTTTTTCACTATAGACTTTCCTCCAGCCTATGCAATATAAGCCTCTGGCTTTGGCTATTAATTTCAAATATGTACAAATCATAAAACAATAAAGGCAAATTATTATTAAACTGCAGCTTGAAACTTTAGCGGTGCTTTGCGACATTTTAGTTTACGAGTCTGAATTGAGTAAATATGCTCTTTCCAGCTGTGTGTCATAATTTCATCTTTGTCCAAGTTTTACATAAGCTATCATTACCGCGATAAAGATCTGTTACAGTACCTCGGCACTGCATGACTAAACCCTTTCTTTTAAATGGAAATAGAAAAACCCGATTGCGATATTTTCATGCAAGAAAGCAAGTGGCGATGGTTTACAGTTGTCCGCCCACTGTTGACTGATTTCTTATTTAGTGTAAAACTAAACGCGATTTCCTTGACTTTCGGTTGGCTGAGTGTTTCTTATGCATAATTGCTTTATTTTGGTTTTCGAAAGTCATCCAGAAATGGCTCAAATCAAACACAATTAATGGAACACAGGATCAGAAACATGAATGTATTTAAAACAAAGTCAAAACCAATACAAAATCTTAGCATTTAAGGATAGGATAGAATACTCCCATCACCATATGTAATAAGGTAATCATTCTGTTATGTCGTTCTTTTAATTTAAATTCGGTGCCAGCCTTGTATAACAAATGTGGAAAACTATGAAAACTTAAACCTCAATTTGACCTTTTTGTGAGTCAGGCATAACAGCACCCACTTGAAATACAAGGCAAGTCTAGATTTTCCTTTCATACTGAGTCAATGTACAAACAAATAAAGTGCAGTCCTATTTTGCACAAAAGCCTAAAATTCTTACAGAGTTCAGATAAGTTCTTCATTCTCATTTCATTTTAATCATGTTTGGAAACAATATTCCTCTTGGCAGTTGTCCCAGTTATTTGACAATGCTGACATTCTTGAATCCCAGGAACAATGTTTTATTTGTCATTGCCACTCATGTCAACACAGGACTCCAAAGCTTCATCCAAAAGATCTTCAGAAAAGAGAAAAATATGGGTAATACTTCAATAAAATAAAAAAGTAGCATCTGATGTAAACAGCAACATGTAGCTATTTGTGAGCTCATAGGACTAGTTTACATGTACAACAAAAACATAAGCATAAGTGTAAGCATAAGCATAAATGACAAAAAAGTTACAGTGCAACATATTAACATAAAATATTTTCTTACCCAGTTATGCTTAATATGTCCCACTGTGGCTCTCCTGTGTTTATGCTCATGCTTATATGTTTGCACTTGTGCTTATGCTTATGTCATATGTGTAAACCAGCCTAAAGAGTTGAAAAGATACCATTTGCCTGGGGGAGAGGGTACTCAATGGTAAATTGGGTAAGACACAAAAATATATATGTATTTTACCCTGTCTAATTTGTGATCCTGTTCAAGACTGAACCAAAAATTGCACCCTACTTAAGACACTAATGCAAAATGATATATTCCATGTACTTTTCCTTAGGCAACAGATTCGTCTGCATTTACACGGTAATATACATCAGGTACAAACTCCTTGTAACAAATTCATCTAGTCAAATGCTATACTACAGACAAAGTGATGAATGCAAGATCAGCGTCATGTGAAAATGTTGTTTACAAATCATTCAATGTAATTACAATTCTTGTTGCGCAGGGCAAGAGTTCAAGCTGAAGTAGGAGTTCAAGTTAGTTGACCATGGAAGTTAACCTGTTTAAGACATGGAAATGCAAAATCGTATACCTAATTGTTTGAGCCAGCTGGAGGATCCTGAAAACTATACCCTACACATTAATATTACTATGATGGCTCAAGTGAAATATAATCCTCATTGTTTGCTGCAAACATGGTATTACAATATAATTATATTATTATAGTAAAGGATTTGTACTATTCTGAAGAGTAGCAAACAGTTTCAACCCTGATTTAATGAGAACCGACTTAAGAACCGAAACAGCCTGATTTAATTCCACTAAACACCCGATATATACAAGAACCTATTTAGGCTGACTTGTATGAAATGTAGGTTCTTATAAGCGGGTGTTTACTGTAATGCTAAATATTTTCTAAATAATGTTTTAACAAGCCGTATAATACCACATACTCACAGCTCAGCGTACACAAGAAGCAATATTCAAACTACACAAACCATATCCTGCAATTCCATGCACGCCAGGTTTGTATCAGCATCACCAAGATGTATGGCCGCCTCTCGTCGCACATCGAACGTGAAAGGCAAGCGTTCTCAAGAGATATCCAGCCTACATGACGCAGTGGCCTACTGCTACAAACGAGCATTTGGAAGTCGTTTGGCCGCCTTACCCGAAGGAGTTGCGCTAGCATCATCGTCGCATCTGTTATGAGATTCTTTCCTGGACTTCTTTTCTACTCTCGATAAGGTTGTAGCATTCAGCAACAGCGTCGGTTGATAAATCTCGAGAACGCTTGCATGCCACGAGAGGCGGCCATTTTGATGAAGCAGATGGCCCTGGGGACAAGCATCGCATGACCTGCCCTGGGAACAATCATAATCATTATTTCCAGATCAAATATGAATTTATGATAATCATTATTCTCGCCTCGAGATCGTTTCGAGGACATGCTGTACTCAGGGCCATCCGCGTGGGCTCTCACTCGCATGGCCCTGGGGACGAGGTAGAACCATTATGGCGGCCGAAAAGGCGCAGTCTGTTGTTGGCAGATTGTCGACTGCAAATGGAGTTGTTTGCGTGTTTTCACACGATGTTAATTTTCAGAAGAGTGGCCAAGATTACAGTTCGGTTATTCTGTGCCAGAAGACACTTCAGAGCGACGTAAATAGATGTTTAACTGAAATGATTGAACAAGCTGACAAAAGCACGGGTGTGTTGGTACAACCTGAAAACGCCGAGGATATGGAATCTGAGGAAGGAGGTCAGTATGCTTGAAACAACAACAATAACGTGTTTATTTGCACCAATTTAGAAGAAATTACAATGATTTTAGGGAGGCGGAAAGGGAAAAAAGAAAAAAGTGTATCTAGCCAAGTGGGCTAATCGAGATAGTCTGCTCGCTGCCGTTTTTGTGGTCGCAACACTTTTGCGACCACAAAAACGGCTGCGAGCAGACTATGATTGAGACGGATAACCCTGGTTATGGTAATTATTAACGATACTTTACAGTCTAGAACTACAGTAACATACACAAGTACAGCTAGGCAAAATAAATGAAAGAGACAACAATGGTATAAAATTTATATTACTTATAATACTAAACTGCAGGTCCAGTATCAGTTTTTCAATGGTGTTGAATCTCTGTGCTGTCTCTTTGTTCATTGTGAGTAAACTAAGCCAGGTCAGCTGGTTGAAAACGTTGTTCAGGTACTTTAAAACGGTTTCTGTTTCAGAGCTTGAAAAACGCCCTTCACCGCCACCATCTTGACGCATGAAAAAAAACTTCACCTTAGTGGAAGTAACACAAAAATAATGTTCACTGCAGCCACACATACTATCTTGGAGTAGAATGATATAGAATACCCATCTACTCATAAATTCTATGTAACTCGTGCACTAGTTCCTCGCTCTCTGATTGGTCGATTTACTGTGGTAAATAAGAGTCCAGACAATGATGCTGATGTCAGCATGTCATGCTTTGCTGTGAAATACAACGAAACTCTCCTGTATACATGTATTTATAAATATTGTGGTAAAAAAAACAAAATTTCCACTGGTTTGCAGTGGTGTGGACTCTTATTTACCACGATTTATATCATCACATGGTCAAAATTTGTTGTGGACTCACTCAGCAAAGTGCCTCTTGAGTCCACAACATTTTGACCATGTGATGACATAAATCGTGGTAAATAAGAGTCCACACCATGGCAAACCAGTGGAAATTTATTAAATTTCCCTCATGAATACAGAACTGTAGAAACACGATATTTGCAGGTATGCCCTTGCCTTTATGCAGTGATTTTGATGGAGTGTATTTTTCCAAATTCCTTTATTCAATCAGAACAGGTAACATGTACAGTACAATCATGGTCAAAAGCTGTTGGGGCGCTCCCCATACACACATCTGGAGCACAATGTAAATCTGTACAACCTACGGGGGATTTCTTGTTTTCAAGTCCCTCCCCCTCCCCTCCACCCAGTGTTGGCCTGTGGTGCAGCTATAAGCTGAACCATGCTCAGCTACCCAACATTGAATAGGGGGAGGGAGTAAACTTGACAACTTTGAACTTGGCATAGTCTGAGGTGATTGAATGTTTAGTTGGGTTCTGACTGCTGCTTAGTAACATTTGCATTCACAGCACAGTTTTTCTGAAAGATTTTGTGTATTCAAATTCTCCATGCTAAAAAAAATTATGATGTCTATGTAA
This sequence comes from Plumapathes pennacea, assembly GCA_964036295.1. Classification (NCBI taxonomy): domain Eukaryota; kingdom Metazoa; phylum Cnidaria; class Anthozoa; order Antipatharia; family Myriopathidae; genus Plumapathes; species Plumapathes pennacea. Next base: position 7,568,456 of record OZ038472.1, on the reverse strand, counting down.
TAATGATTTTCCCATACAGTTTCAACACTGTTTGTATAGGTAATCGCATGATTTCGAGTGCAATTTGGAATACATTAGCATGAGTACATTTTTTTTGAGTGCTTATTTATTCCAAAATTGCATGAGAAATCACGTGATTACTTGTTAATAACATGCATACAATAATTTACATCGTGCAATTTTGTTCAATTTCATTACAATTCACAAGTAGTCTACAAGTGTCTCTCAAGAAATTCTGTTCTCTCAAACAGAATCGGAATTGTCCTGAGGAATGAAAGCACGCCCTTTTGTTTTGTTTGGCTTTGCAAATACGCGCACCAGCTGTCAGCAATTTTTAATTCAAATTTCTGCACTCTTAATTTCACATTTCTGCACTGTTAATTTCACATTTTTGCACTGTTTGGGATAAATTGATGTGCACTCAGCCAATCAGAATGCAGAAATTATTGTATGCATGTTATTAAGCACAGTAAACATAGCATTCTAGATATTTTAGGTCCCTATCTCTGGGGAAAGATTAACAAGGAACTTCGTAAATATAACTATCCTTTACACATTTAAGAAAGCTGTACGCGCTATTAAATACATCTTATTCAATGGTTTAGCGTGAAATACGGGCCGGTATTTTACGAGTTGCTCGTATTTTTCCGAGCCCCGCCGCGGGGCGAGGAAAAATGCGAGTAACGAGTAAAATGCCGGCCCGTATTACGCACTAAACCATCGAATGAGGGATTTATTATATGACTGTGACGTAGTTTTACCTTTATATAAAATATATTTCAGCAAACATAAAACAGAGACTTCGAGCAAAACTGTTTTCATTCAATCCCAGGCAAAATGTACGCACACTCATTTACACAAAGATTCACTTACAGCTTCCAATCCGGTCATCGATTTAAAAATCTTGACAGAGAAAATTAAAGAAGTTATGCCACCAAATGATCGAAGTTCAATTCAGATTAAAATGTGCTGAGATAAATGCGCTGGAGACGAAAAATCGCTTGCTTCGACAGAATAAATATTCAGCGAAAAAACGTGCTTCGAGCGGTTGAAATCGATCACTTCGCTTAAACTTTTAACCATTTTTGTTCTTCAATAGCAAGCAGCTTTGTACTCAAAACAGGATTTTTATTTTCTCGGAGTAGTTAAGGAATAAACACAAGAACAGAGCCAGCGAATGTGTATGTTGAAGAATCTGAAACTTTCATAACACAACTAGGATTTTTACCGCCGACACGTTGTCAAGTTAGATTACTAACAACTCACCGATTTCCTGCCTGGCTGTAGAAAGTTTAAGACCCCTTCCAGCAAAGGAACCACTCACAAAACAGTGTTCGTACACGGCGAAAATCATTTTGCAGTGTTTACAATGACGGCATCGTGCGGAAAACTTTACGGAGTCAGAACTGCCGTTTGTCCATGGCGATTGTTCGCTTTCCACCAACTGAACTGTGCTTTCTCTTCCTTGACAAATTATCCAGTAACAGTTTCTTTCGATGGAAGGGTCTTGTATCTGAAAAGTCATAGACTTTCGTTGCACCGTTTTACCTTGCACTCAGAAAAATCTTTGATTCATTTGTGATACGCGCGCGTCTAAACCGGTCAAACCGGTTTTCTACAGTGTAATACGGATTTGAAGTGTGTAATACACTCCCGTACCGGCACTCTGTTGCGACCTTATATGGTAAAACTACGTCACAGTCATATAATAATGTACTGTATTAGATATGCTTGATGGTGCATGCAGATGTCCTGCATGCTTATCATAATTACAGACAACTAATCTTAAATTTTTGAGGAGAATAATGTGGTAATTTTGGATTTTTAGATTTTTATATATAAATAAATTTCATAATACATTTTAATATTGTATGTAATATGTATGTATGTATGTGTATGTGTGTGTGTGTGTATGTTTACAGTATGCTACAGTATATACTGGATAGGATTACAAGTGTTGCATAAATGTGATGCTGTGTTATCTACTATGTGGACTATTAGTAGCCAGTGTGTGAATTACAATATACAGTGTTGTCAACATGTTATTGCTTTGATTCCTCCTAGACGAGGAAGAAGACATTCCCGAAAGAAATGGGACTATTCCAAAGAATAGCAGACACGAAGTAAAAGAACCCAAGTGCAAAATACAGCGGACACAAGAGATGAGTTGACATTAGCAGAGCACACTGACATGAGGTTGTGCAAGGGCTTGATCAATCTGATTTACGCTTAACAAAATTACTTTCCTAATATGGTTTTGGCTACCAAACTGCACTGCTTTGATCAAAGACTATAACCACAAGGTATAGTCCTCAACATTAAGGTTTTAGGTTGGTTGCCCTTCAGACTATAGATGAACTTCAAGTAATTGGATGTTTCATAGTTTTTAGTTGTCTGGCTCTGAATTTATCTGCCCAAACAAATGTTTTGGTTGCCCAGGGCATAGCAGGTAACCATTGATATCTCGAGCACTGAAGGAGGCAGTTTCCTGAGTGAAATCTTTTGGAAATTATAGATGGTATAAAACTTGGAACCATAAGAAACCTCTTACCTGTGAAATAAAATAATGTTGTCTTCTACAGAAATCCAGCTTGCCACACTAACTGCAAACTATATGTATAAGGAATAAGTGGCACCCCACATGACTGGTTCTCTCCAACTACAAAAACAAAATATTTGCACAGTAGCAAACTCATGTAGCCTCCCATGTTGAATCACAAGGTTCCACCCTATTTAGCCCCTATTCTATTCCTACTCTGTATAAATGACATGCAAACTTTCATTTCAAATATTTGCCAGGATGATACCAGCATATTACTGCGAATGAGGCCACATTTTTAGACCCAAAGAATGTCCATTAGGGGCTGGCAAAAGCTGTGAACAAACATAAGAAAAGCTCTTGACCCCCCTTGCAGACAATCAAACAATGGAGCGTTGAGGGCAGAGCTGTCTAGGGGGATCTGAGGGCATGTTCCCTCGGGAAATTTTTGAAATATTTGTTTTCTGAAATTTCCTGTATTCTGATTCCATTTACTAGCCAGTTATTTGGTTTGTACCTCCCACCCCTTTCTCTGATTTAACTAATAAAAATTACATAACATTAGGTATGTGTATGATGATAAATTTGTAAAAGCTATGTTTTTCCTAATTTGAAAACACTCGTATATATATTTTGCTATTTCCGTTTTGTGATTTTGGGGTGAATTAAGTTCTTTGTAGTTGGTCACTGGTTATTAATTGGGACGTGGGCATTTTCTTAACTCTGGGCTTACGTAATTTCTGTTATAACAACCACGCTCAAGTTGTAGTATGTGATCACTAATTCTCAATTTAGTTAAAGCTCTGCGGTGTTCTGTATTTTGAATCTTGTTTGAGTAATTCTCAAATTTGTATTTGGCTTTGAACTCACGGTAGGTTCTTAGTTTGTTCCCTCCTACTGATTCATCATTGAAACGGCTTGATCGCCAGTCTTGTATCTCTATTTCTTCCAATCTTTGCTTTAAGTTGTTGTGAAATCTTTTTAATTCAGGTGTGCTTGGAGTAATGTTTTGTTGATATTCCCATACATATCCAAAGCCATTTTGAAACAAAAGGGTTTTAATTTGGGCTGCCCAGCCTTTGGTGTCTGAGTATCCATCCCGGGGGTGGGGTTCTCCCATATATTTCCTATATAGGGATGTTCTGCCCGATAGGGTATCATTTTCAGGGTCTTCTGTCTTAAACAGGGTATCAAATTTTACATTTTCATGTCTTAAACAGGGTTATTTTCTGAAGATTTTCTCCTCTTCCCCTCCCCCCCTCAACCACATTTTTGCTCTTGTCATTTTTGTGTGATTTCTTCATATGTTCCAGTGGAAACGCGTGCAACGCAGGCTAACTTATCTAAACTTAGTCTTGAACAGGGTATCAAATTAGAGAGCACTTTGTCTCAGACAGGGTAGCAAAATTTCCATTTTTGTGTCTTGAATAGGGTCAGGGTTTTATAAGAGTCAGCAGAACACCCCTACCCAAATTCCTATTGTTGAGTACCCCCCCGGGGTATCCATGCATGTCCAGGAAAGCTTGTTTTGCAAGTCTAGTTTTGTCTAATGTTAGAACTTGGGCCCAGGAGGTTATGACCTTCGGTTTGATTTCAGTAGTTAATACAAACGTCCTAACTCGGCTCAGCAGGCTTTGTTAACAGCTCTTTTGAGCTTACACCCAGGATTTGTTTGCAGAATTTAATATGTACCTGTTCGATTGGGTCGCGTATTTCACATTATTATATACATACTGAGACATACTCACGAAAAAGCCATATCGTAAAATTTCGTACGCAAATGAGTTCTAGCCAATGAGAGGCCGCGAACGACGCTTTTCACACGTGAAAAAAATCGTTCGTCCAATCACAAGCTGCGAACGACGATTTTTCACTACTTTTAAAGGGTTTCCCGGTCCCATCATAAATGTCTCAGTATGTATATAATAAACAGAAAACATCATGGAAAGTGCTTTGTACAGTTTTTATTCACTCGTTGTTTCGTATCATAAAACTCACTCGCTCGCAAAGCCTCGCTCGTTCGTTTTATGATGCTTCACAACTCGTGAATAAAAACCGTACGCGCGCACTTTCCATGAAGTAATCTCTATTTACTGGAAAATATACCGTGCGTAAAATCCATCCGAAACTACATCCGGGACCCGAGTGGCGTATTTTCCATATCTTCACTAGTGAGGATATCGTTGGCATCATTTCCCGCTTTTGCACGGTTGTTTGTGCAATTTCTCGTAAAACACTCGTGTCTAATATAATAAAAAGAAAATTTCACGGCGGCTTGAAGATATGGATTTTATTTTCTCGTGGTAAAATATTGTTTTTACCACTTGAAAATAAAATTCATATCTTTGTGATATAAAGGACTGGACCCTAAAGATGATGCAATTAGGCGCATGCGCGAGAGAGCGAGAGAGCGAGAGCACGAGTCGTGTTGTGAAGTTCAAGAAACGAAATAAAACCGCTTCTGTACCGGTTATCACATTGGTGGCAGCCGTGGGATGGCAACTAATAGTGAAGGAGAACCGGGAGCATCGGCAGCTACCACCGATTCGCCACGAAGACCTGTCGTACAGCCGAGTTCTTTCAAAGGCGAGGGAGACTTCAAAGCGTGGTTGGACAAATTTAACCGAGTCGCTAAAGTGAACGATTGGAACGAACAGAAAAAGCTTGATTTCTTGTCCGTGTACCTTGATGGGACAGCAGACGAAGTCTACCGGGACCTGGATGACGACGAGAAAGCAGATTGGGAAACTCTTACGTCAAATCTCGAGCAACGATTTGATCCAGCGCCGTGCCCGGACGCGTTTGAAACCGAGTTATGCACCAAGAAACGGGCCGAAGGAGAGACACTGTCAGACCTAGGACATGTCATCAGGACTTTGACTCGGAAAGCTTATCCTACGGAGAAAGCTGAGACGAGGGACCGGCTGGCCAGAACTCAGTTCATAAGGGCGCTAAACGAGCCGGAGATGCAGCTGAAAATAAGGTTGGCAGAACCTAAAACCCTCAACCAGGCCATCGAAATGGCCATCAAGTACGAGAAAACGCTGGAGGACATACAGGCAACCACAAGAAAACGGGAACAAAAACCCCAGAATGTGGCACGGATTGAGGAAGAAAACCAGACCCAAGAAATGAAGGCAGCATTACAGAGGAACAACGCCTTAATGGAACAGATGGTCAACCTCATGAAGGATATGAGAGACACTCCACGACAGCAGAATAGTGGACAGCGGCGATACACCAGCAACAACAATGGCTGCTGGGAATGTGGTGGGGAACATTTCCGCAGAGACTGCCCAAGATACCAACCAGGCAAACCCAAGAGGGCGGGAAACGGGTACTGACTGGTACTGAGGGTCAAGCGTCAGTCAGGAATGAAGCCCGTAAAGAGACCCAAACTGTAAGTAAAGGTGAACATGCAGCTTCACTCAATCAGTCACTGTATGCCAATGGCATGGTAGCTGGGATAAATATCCCCATGTTAATTGACTCGGGAGCCACAATCTCCCTCCTACATGTTGATGTGTGGAAGGAAATCCAAACAAAGTGTTCAAAGCAACTGGAACACCTGAACACACATATAAGATCTGTGAGTGGGAATGGCCTAAAGGCACTGGGTCATGTGTGCCTCCCAATTTGTGTGGGAAAGTTTACCACCGAACACAAATTTGTGGTTGTCGAAACAATGACAACATCATGTCTCATTGGGATGGATTTTCTCCTGCGAAACAAGTGTGTTGTTAACTGTGTGGATGCCACACTGGACATACAAGGCCCAGGTGGAGTGACAGTGCCACTCAGTGTGGACCAGAGCATCCTGAGAGTGTGCAGAGTGAGCCTGACACAACAGGTGACAGTGCCAGGTTGCCATGAAATGATCCTTTCAACGAAACTGGTGCAATCCAAACATCAGCAAGGACATGTCAGTTCTACAGTTCAGGAGATCCCAGTGGGAATCATTGAACCCCTGGGAAGCTTTGTCGAGAAACAAGGCGTTGCTGTTGCCAGGTCTGTGACACAGCCTGCTACGGGGTGTATGCTTGTGCGAGTCTTGAATCCCTTCTCTTCCCCTGTGACACTGAACAAGGACACACACATAGGAACCTTCTCAACCCTAGGAAGTGATTGGGAAATCACTCATGATTGTGACCAAGAGGAGGACACAGTGAATGCTACAGTATCCAGTGGGGAAACAAATAACACAAATGCCAGTAAACTGTTTAACCTAGACGGGATTGAACAGACACAGAAACAACAACTGGTGGAACTACTGGAGGAGTTTGATGATGTCATTAGTAAAGGAGCCCATGACCTGGGTCGAACCAATGTCGTCCACCACCGGATCCACACAGGAGATGCACCACCAATCCATCAAGGCCCACGGCGGTTACCCTTCCACAAGAGGGAAATTGAGGAGCAGGAAGTCCAAAAGATGTTGGACCAGGAGCTGATTTCCCCATCTACCAGCCCATGGGCAGCCCCAGTTGTCCTTGTGAAGAAGCGGGATGGTACACCCCGCTTCTGTATTGACTTCAGGCAGTTAAATGAGGTGACTACCAAAGACAGCTTCCCCCTGCCCCGTATCGACGATGCTCTTGATGCCCTCCAAGGAGCCCGCTACTTCTCAACCCTAGACCTGGCCTCGGGGTACTTCCAAGTCCCCTTAGACCCACGAGACAGGGAGAAATCAGCCTTTATCACGGGGAATGGCCTCTTTGAATTTAACGTCATGCCCTTTGGATTGTGTAATGGCCCAGCCACATTCCAGAGACTCATGACCAATGTTTTGGCTGGACTCCAGTGGAAGACCTGTGTAGTCTACTTGGACGATATTGTAATAGTTGGACAGACTGCAGCGGAACACCTACAGAGGTTGAGAGAGGTTCTTACAAGGCTACGGCAGGCAGGCTTGAAGATTAAGCCAACAAAATGTCAACTCATGCAGCCATGTGTTTCCTTCCTGGGCTACACAGTCTCAGAGAATGGTGTAGCCACAGACCCCTGCAAGACCAAGGCAATTGACGAATGGCCAACCCCAACATCAGTCACAGATCTGAAAGCATTCCTCGGGCTAGCATCATATTACCGACGATTTGTTGCCAACTTTGCTGATATTGCTGCCCCCCTCCATGACCTCACCAAGAAGGCAACAAGTTTCCAGTGGACAGTAAAGTGCCAAGAATCATTCTCAACCCTAAAACAGAAACTCCAAGAGCCACCTGTTTTGACATTCCCAGACTTTTCCAAGGAGTTTATCTTGGACACCGATGCCAGTGATGTTGGACTTGGTGGAGTCCTATCACAGATACAAGATGGCGTGGAAAAAGTAGTTGCATATGGCAGCCGGTGCCTTTCGAAATCAGAAAGGAACTATTGTGTTACACGAAAGGAACTGCTAGCAGTTGTCCATTGGACAAACCACTTCAGGCACTACCTGCTGGGTGCGCCCTTCCGACTGCGAACAGACCACAATGCCCTCATTTGGCTGCACTCATTTAAGCAACCAGAAGGTCAAGTTGCTCGGTGGCTTGAAAAGCTGTCCGAATTCCAATATCGCATTGAGCACCGCCCAGGAAAACTTCATGGCAACGCAGATGGTCTCTCAAGGAAATCATGCAAGCAATGTGGCTGGGAGCCACAGCTACAATCCAGTCCAGAAGATGACCACTGCTCCGCCCTGACTGTGGACAGGCCATGGACAATGGATCAGCTCCACCAGGCTCAAATGGATGACCCTACCCTGAGGACAGTCCATGACTGGCTAGAGAACGGCACCCGGCCCCCGAAGGATGATATCCAAGGATGCCCCCGGAAGATGCGATCATATTGGAGCCAGTTTGATCGCTTGCTATGCAAAGATGGGGTAGTCTGCAGGAAGTGGATTGATGAAGCCACTGGACAGGTGGCGTATGTCCAGAAATGCCTCCCACCCAAGTACATTCCTCTGGTACTAGCTGAACTGCATGACGCCCCTACGGCAGGTCACCTTGGGGTAAACAAGACCATTAAGGCAATCCGAAGTCGCTTCTACTGGCAAGGCCTGAGCGAGGATGTAGAGACCTACATACGACAGTGCCCTCAATGTAACCAGGCCAAGAATCCCCCCAAACCACGGAAGGCACCCCTTCACAGTATTTCCGTAGGCTACCCATTAGAAAAGGTGTGCCTGGACCTAGTTGGACCACTCCCCAAGTCAAACAATGGATTTGAATACATTGTGGTGGTCACAGACCTCTTCACAAAATGGCCCGAAGCATACCCACTAAGGAACACCGACGCACCTTCTGTAGCCAGAAGAATAATGGACGACTTTGTATGTAGATTTGGCTGCCCCGAGGGCTTGCACAGTGACCAAGGCCCCAATCTGGAAGGTTCCGTTTTCCATGGCCTGTGCGACTTGATTAACACAGCCAAAAGCCGCACCACACCCTACCATCCTCAGTCGGACCCTGCTGAACGGATGATACAGAGCCTCACATCCATCCTGCGAACTCTTGTGTCGGAAAACCAAAAGGATTGGGATGAACTCCTTCCAAAAGCCTTGATGTCATACCGAACAAGAGAGCACAAATCAACTGGCTATACACCCTACAGGCTCATGTTCGGTAGGGAAGCAAGGTTACCAGTCGATGCTATGCTGGCAGACCCACCAGAAGGACCACAAGACTACCCCACCTACGTAGCCAAGCTGAAGCAACAGATGGTGGAAACAGAAACAGTTGTCCGGAACAACTTGAAGACTGCACAGAAGAGACAGAAAGACCATTATGATGTCCATAGCCATGGGGAACCATTCAAGGAAGGAGACCGTGTGTGGTACTACCAGAAAGCTATTCCACGAGGAAAAACAAAGAAGTTCTGGAGACCCTGGCAGGGACCTTGGAGAATTGTGAAAGCACTATCTGATGTGACCTATCGCATCCAGGCTGAAGCCCCTGGGGGTGGCAGAAGGAGAAATCGCAAGGTAGTCCACTTCAACTTGCTGAAACCCTGCACTGTACCAGTGGAACGTCTGATCCCCCAACAGCAGCCAGGCAGGAACCGACCACGAAGAACCAGGCGAGTGTGTCCACCTGCCCCGGCACGAGTGGGGAATGCTGCACCCCTGTTTCCTGCCCGGTTTTGTGACGACAGCGATGACGAGGAGTATGCGAGGAGGCCAGAGACCCAGGTCGATGACGTGATGCCAATGCAACATGACCGGGGAGAGATTGTTGTGCCGTTGGCCCCAAGGCCTCACAGGGCAGCCAGACCACCTCGGTGGCTGCAGGACTATGAACACTAGAACAGTCGTTAATGTTTTTTGTTATCAGTTCATTTCCAGTATGTTCGTTTTTAGTTGTATGTGACTCACACTAGGAGGAGAGTGATGTGATATAAAGGACTGGACCCTAAAGATGATGCAATTAGGCGCATGCGCGAGAGAGCGAGAGAGCGAGAGCACGAGTCGTGTTGTGAAGTTCAAGAAACGAAATAAAACCGCTTCTGTACCGGTTATCACATCTTCGCGCCGCCGTGTAATATCCTCTATGTATTTACCATTGAGACTCCATATTTCGCAGCAATAGGTAAGAATCGATTTTATCAGTGTGTCGAATAAATGAATAGTGAGCGATAAATGTCTTCTAAAGGATGTTCCCATGCTCTTACGTAATGAATAGAAAGCTTTTAATGCTACTTTACGTCCCTATATAGGAACATATAGGAATGTAGGGGGGGGGGGGGGGGGGGGGGGGGGGTTCCGACCCGGGCAGCACACTCACTCCCTAAAGATTATTTTAACGTATTTCTGTGCGGAGCATTTTCTCATCACGTCCCCAACCTTATATGCAGTATGTTGTGAATGGTCCATGTGTTCGTGGCGTAACCAATCAGGTCGCGCGTACTATCTTCCTCATCTGGGCAGGTCGTCGAAACAAAAACCGGTCTGACGACAGCAGGACAGTGGAAAAGATGGATAACAACGATCTCACTCGCCCACACCTGGGTTCCTCTGCAGGGGCAGTCAACCTGCTCCTCAACGAGAAAATCCGAAACTTGATGGAAGAAGGTAAAACTGTGTACCATCTCGCTTTTGGCCAGTCTCCATTCCCGGTGATGGAGAGCGCGCGGGAACAGTTACGTCAGCACGCTGGAGAGAATGCTTATTTGCCAATGGCAGGGATTCCTGAGCTCAGGAAAGCGATCTGTGACTTTCATTGTGAGTATGATGATCTACAGCTCAGCCCTGACGGAGTAATTGTGGGTCCGGGCTCCAAGGAGCTGATCTTTCTGCTACTGACCGTGTTTAACGGTGATGTGTTTCTGTTGTCGCCATCTTGGGTCACTTACAAGCCGCAGGCCATCTTGGCGGATCACGAGCCTTTTGTCATCAACACGGAATCCCGTGATAAATGGCGTCTGACACCTGACAGACTCGAGGAAGCAGTGAAACGATCCACCGCCAAAAACAAACTAGTGATACTGTGCAACCCGGACAACCCAACCGGAACAGTTTACTCAGAGGAAGCCTGCAAGGATCTTGCAGCGGCATTGAAGAAAAACAACGTACTAGTGCTGTGTGATGAGATCTATGGACGGCTTAACTTCACTGGGTCTCACTGTAGCCTGGCCAAGTTCTACCCTGAGGGTACCATAATTTGTAGTGGTCTCTCTAAGTGGGCCAGTGCGGGAGGGTGGAGGCTGGGGTACCAAGTTTACCCACCCTCTCTACATCAGTTGCATTCTGCTGTTCGTGGTGCTGCAAGTCACACCTATTCCTGTGCCTCAGCACCAATCCAGTTTGCTGCACTGGCCTGCTTCAGTCTGTCAGACGAGACTAGAAGTTACATGGCCCACACCAGACGCATTATGGCTGTTGTTGCAGAGTATTCATACAAGCACCTGACTGAAGTTGGGCTCAAGATAGTCAAGCCACAGGGAGGGTTCTACATGTTTCCTGATTTTGAGATACTCCGTGGAGCCCTGGCTATTCGAGGCATCACGACTTGTCAGATGATGTGCAATATAATTTTTGAGGAATGTTTGGTTACCTTGATGCCTGGTGAGCCATTCTTAAGGCCTGTAGATGAATTTACTGTTCGTTTGTGCTATGTTAATTTTGATGGCTCAAAGGCTTTGAAGGCAAGTGAAGCCATAGGTCTCGAAACACAGCTTTCTGAAGAATTTGTTGAAGAGCACTGTAGTTTAACAGCAAATGGTATTCTGGCACTGAAGGATTGGGTGCAGGGTCACATCGAACAACACTGTGTCTGATAGCTGAACTGGTTTTACATTGTACAGATATGACTCATTCCAATGCATTTATTTGTAGTTAGGGTTCTGTAGTTACAGTAGTCGTAGCTGTAGTGTTGTAGTAAATAGTATTTTAAAACTTGTAAAATGTGTCTAATGGAGTAGGGTTGTGGTTGCAAAATATGAGAAAGCACATTATTACATGAGGCATTCACATAATAATCATGTGAGCATCCAGAAGGCCAAGTGACAAAGTACAGTATATGACAAAGTCAAGGAAAAATGAAATAGAAGAAAATTGGACTGTAGGATCCAAAAAATGTGGGAATAGCTCCATAAAAGAAATTATTATTATTATTAAAAACAAAATAGCAAGGAAGGAACGGTTTTTCTTTTTGTACTTTTTGTCCTCCTTGACTTTGCCATCTACTAAAGAAATATAAAATGCATGCAGTGTTTACATAGCCTGATGTAAACATTAGAGGGAGTTTACACAAAAACTTTTGAGTTCTCCCAAACTCACTCTGGTTTGACATTCAAGCCAAGAAATATTCTACTGGTCAACTATTTGATATAGAATCGATTTTTAGCAATAAAAGTTTGACATTACAGTATATGCACTTGATGAAGACTTAAAGTGCTAAATTAGGTGGAGTCATGTAAGGTATCTATTAAATGACACTTGAGATGTTAGAAGGTCAGAATACTACAGAGATTTGTTAACTTATGAAACAAACAGTCAAGAACCTAAGTTATTTGAAATAATTATACAGAAGCACAGGCCATAAGGGAAGTAGAAATGCAGTTCCATAACTTACAGTATGGTCTATTTATTATGCCTCGGCTGAGAATAGAATGTGCCAGTCCATATACTTTGTTCAATACCACTGAGAGTATTTTTTGTGCCAGATAACTAGAGGGGGTATGTTTTAAGACATGCACATTCAGGACATTCACAATAAAAATTATTTTTATGCATTTTTGCCCTCATGGCTCTACAAGGATGACTTAAAATGGAGGTTTTTGAAACAGTTCCCAAAATGGAGACTTTCGAAAACAGCCTGGTTTCAAATGAATTAGTGTTGTTGAGCTCTGTTTTGGTCAGCATGCAATGTAGTAGGTCCACATTTAGGCTTCCAAAATGTTAACCTGCTACATTGTATGTGCATGCTGTGCTCTTTCCTAACTCAGTTTCTCAATGGCAATGCAGACTTTTGGTGGCATATCCTAGCCTCCAATCCACATATGTTGCACTTTAAACAAAAATAAACAGACTTTCAGTGGTGGATCCTAGTTTTTGAAAGTTTCAGTTGTTTGCATAAGAAAAAAAAGTTAGACCTTATATAAAAATCTTGCCCTTCCTTCTAACAAAGGAAATTGTCATATGCAAATAAAGACGTTTTCGTTGGCTTACTCTCGAAAACGTGAGAGTATAAAACTAAACTGAAAGTTTTTCATTCTTTTGGTTTCCGTCAGCAGGAAATAACGTAAGCCCTCCCGGACGTCGTGGGGCACGCTCATGGTACGGAATATGGTCCTTTGGGCCCAGGGTTGCGCTGCCTTGATGTCCGGGCAGAGTAGTCGCATGCCAAAAATGATCGTCGGCGATTCCATCGTGCTATCGTCACCAGAAGATTCTTAAGAGGGCATTTTAGCTTTCAACTTGTGCCATGACGTGGGGAACAGAACTTTGGGTCAGTTAACGCTCCAACTTTAGTGTGGAAGATGGCCGAGCCTTCAGTTGAAGAGCGTATTTCAAGCGATTGTTTCCTCATCTTCTGGCTTGTGTCTTTGTACAGGATCAGTTCTCTTTGGTAGCTGAACACACACATCAAGGAATCGAATTTGTGGAGAAGACCTCAAAATTCGTGAAGGAAAGATGCGAGATCGAAGCAAAATATGCGAAGGATTTACGGTGAGAAAGCTCTGCTCTGACAATAGGTTCCATTCTTGCTCCTGCTCGCACCGCAAGCCCTTGCGTGGCGCATCTAGTAGTACTGTTCGTTAATGAAACAGCTGCGTGCTTAAAGTTGATGGAACTTCTGGGCGGAAAGCCTTGGTTCTGGCGAAACAAAGGCTGTCATGTAGCGATCAAATACCGAAACATCCATGTGTTTGTCTAAGTGTCCATGTATTTCTGTTTCACTACCTTTTTAGGCTAATGGTTCGTCTACAAATTGACGTCCGCACATAATCAGACTGTGTCGGAAACAACTGGAATAAAGCAGTATTATTTGTTTATTATTGGGCGCCAATTGACACACCTTGGTTTTGATTCGATAGGGCAAGAACACAAACTGACTATGGGTTGGCCATATTTTATTCGCGTGATTCTATTCCATTCTTTTATGTATGCGATCGAAACAGAGTAAATTTGCTTACTATTTGCTTTGTGTACGCTGGAATTCGATCTGCCAGTAAACAACAAAGTACATAAAGTTAAACGTGTCCCAGTATTAAATGAAATGAAAGTTATTTTGTTGCGGAATCATCGAACGAACAGATATAATACGTCGATCGTGAGTAAGTATTATATGGACGCGGGAACTGTTTTTATATTCGATGTTATTCTTCTCCGTTTAATATTGAAGTGTTTCAAAGCCTGGATGACAGTAAAACATTTTAGACGTTAACTAGCGAAGCAAATCTTTCCATAAATGTTCCAAGTGTTCTAACTTTCTAATTCAAGTACGTGCATAATCATAATTTACATGTGACGTTTTTGTAGAAATTGGGTGTGCTTATAACACACCAAATTAGCAATGATTGAAATACTAGTTCCTGGCTTGCTCTTTTGCCAGAGCACAAATTTGTGTTCCACACTAGGAAAGTTAACGTGCATGCGTATAATGATCAAGGTTTATATTTTCAAGAATGATCGATTGCCTTTTTTCTGTGGTGTTGTTAGTGTTATCTAAAGGGATTACCAGTGTATCAATAGCATTTGGTTTTTTTTTAAACAACCTATTTTTGTAGTCCTTGACCAGGCTAACATTTGCTGTTAATTAGAAGTGTACAGTACAATGTGTATATGTAGTGTAGCAAGTGAACTATTCTTGTGTGTAGTATACCAAATGTGTCACTGTTTTTATGTTTGTTTGTCAGTGCAGACAGGCACTGTAATAACCCCAGACATTTCAAACTTTCATCAGATAATGCATCGATCAATTCCAGCTGTTACCATCCCCCCAGGGATTTGTTAAAAAAATTGCGTGGGACTACAAATTCCCCACCCCTGGGTCACCAGAAATTACAAGTTCCCCACCCTCTCCGGGCAAGAGAAACGGGAATCTGGCCACGTTTACAATCGGTTGTCGAAGTGATGACTTGCCTTGGAGTTCCAACACTATGCCATGTCAGTTTTATGTCCATTTTGAGTTACACCTCTTCACTTTGAAATCTATTTTTCATTTCTGCAAATGCTCTAGTTGGTAGAAGTGTGGACTGATTTAGACGAGCTCTCTTTTGGCGGCCATCTTGGATTTTACGATCAACCATTCCCCGCCCCCACCCCCACCCCCCGGGGCAACACGTTGCTGTACAAATGCCCCGCCCCCCGGGACATGGGGCTTGACAAATCCCTGGGGTATGCCCGGGGGGGGGGGGGGGGGGGGGGGGGTAACAGCTGGAATTGATTGATGCATAACTCTAAACAACTGAGATAAAATCAAAGCCCCTGGGAATGTTCTTTCATTGTCAGATTTGATGTCAGGACAGTTACATCTGATTAAGGGTGCATTTGATTGGGTCTATTCCAGAATAGGAACAGTTAAAATGACCCAAAATTTTGCTTGTTCTGGGGGAGATTTTGTTCGAAATTGTTCTAGAACCCCATGCTTGTATTTTGAACAGCTCCTGATTCATCCCAACCTAAATCAGCTCCAAACCAAAGAATTTTACCAATCAACAGCGCTATTCCTATTCCGGGTTAGACCCAATCGAACGCGCCCTTAGTTGTATCTAACAATAATTATGATGACAAAAAAATAATGATAATAATAATTAACAACTAGCATGACCCCCACCAAGTACAATGATCAGATTTCCTTTTTTCCTAATTTCTTCTGTCTTTCATAGTCTTCTTTTTTAATTCATTGCAAGCATCTCGAACGCAGTTTACAGTGTCAAACTAAAGTACAAACTTCTCTGTAGTGCATGTATCACTTGAGCATACTTGACTTGTCAATCAGTTGCCGATCCAGTCGACATCATAATCTCCTCGTTTTTGAAGCTATTTGCAATATGCAAATAGCTTCTATGTCGGCGTTTGGGCGATAGTTGAATCGCCGTTTGGCCCATCTCATTCTCCCTCTGGGGGGCAAAAACTACTGAGTGGGGAGGAGCATGAAGTGTTATCCATATAAAAGCCGCCGTGGTACAGGTCCTGTGAGAAAGTTTGTCTTTTATTATCTACTTAACACAAAGAATGCACAGAGAGATTTCCAGTGAAGGGTTTCCGTGCTAATGTTATAACTTTGCGACAGAATGTCAGAAGCTAAATTACCTCTCCGGGGAGGGGTTTTCTAAATATAATTGGCTCTCTCGCACGTGGAAGTCATTATTTAATGGCGGCTGTGAACGTTGCCGATTCTTTGGTTGCATGTGGAAATCTGCTCCCCCTTCAGGCCCCGGCTGACATATCCGTAGTATCTGGCAAACGGGCGACACAGATTCACATTTAGAGCGACATTTCTGGACACATTTGCGAATATACGCTCCGCTCACAAAAGAAGGAACACAGCTGTATGGTGTGACCATGACATATGTTTTGGCAAAGATAAAAGCTTATTCCGAGTTTTTTTGCGTTCGCTGATATGTTTGTTGACACATGATTTCATGCCATTTCATGTTGTTTGTTTATAAAATTGTCTCGAGCGGATTCTGTCACTAATGAAAAATCGACAGGAAATTAATTACTGTGAATCCTTTTCACCACCGTTCGAATAGCACGAGAAACAGGTTTGTTCGGCTGGAGTGTGTTACGTTACGAAACTATTATAACGAGTCAAAATCTGGTTTACCTCGCATGATATGTTTGTTGACACATGATTTCATGACCAGATCGACTGGTTTGTCTGAGTTGTTTGTTTACAAAAATTTTCTCTAGCGGGTTTTGTTGCTAATGAAAAATCGACTGAAAAGTCGACAGGAAATTTTACTGTGAATCTATTTCACCACCGTTCGAAGAGCACGAGAAACAGGTTTGTTTGGCTGGAGTGTGTTACGTTAATACGAAACTACTAGAACGAGTCAAAGTCTGGCTTACCTCGCAGAAATTTACAGAACGACTTGAAATATTTTGGCAAGCTATACTTTCCTCCTTTTATGTCAATCAGCTCAAAATAATCATATAATAAACTGTCATGTTTGTGCATTTGTGTTTGGTCATGCATAAAACCCCGATCAAACGGTGATAATATTCGATGATAGTTCGTGCCCCGTTGTGACACGAACTTAACCTATCACAGATTATCATCAACTAGCAAATAGCTTCACGTACGCTTTGCGGACCTATGTTTTAAACATGCGGCAGCATCAGCCCGCCATCCAGTCACTGACAGCTGGAATCGTCTTTCTAAACTCAAACGGAATTCTCACCTTCAGTGTAAGTCGCATCTTGGGCCTTGGTTGAAAGGCAACGGTCAAGAGGATTTTTGGCTTGCTTGTGCTGGCGATTCAGTTCAAATTGATGAAAGAAATGAGAAGGCCTGTGACGTCATGATAATTATGACTAATGAGTATGCAAGCATTTGTTGCGTCAGAAATCCAGACCACACATAATATTATTACTGGTTTAATTTGTCCATATAAGGTTTGAAGAGGCTTGGGAAAGAGCGTTACACACGCACAAACAAATACGCACATGCAAACACATGAGCCAGGCCAGCAGTTGCTGGATTTATTATATAGACTAGTGGGATCCCCATAAAATACGGTGATTGGTTCCTTTTTGTCCCACTTTTTTCTTTCTTTTTACCTTTCTGAATTCAAAGTACAGACTTCTGTAGTGCATGTACTGTACTACTCGACCATACTCGACTTGTCGAACCACCATTTGATTGACATCAAAATCTCCCTGTTTTTCGAAGATACGGCCATCCAGTCACCTAACAGCTGAAATTCTCTTTCTAAACTCAAACGGAATTCTCACTTTCAGTAGTCATGTCCTCGACTTGGTGAAAGGCAGTGGTCCAGAGGATTTCTAGTTTGCTTGTGCCGACGATTCAGTTCGAATTGATGTCATGATATTAAATTATGACTAACGAGTACACGAGCATTTGTTGCGTCAGAAATTATCTTACTAATGGTTTAATTTGTCTATACTGGGAAGGAGGAGGCCTGGGAAAGAGCGTTACACACACACACACACACACACACACACATGTGAGCCGCGGTCAGCGGTTGCTAAGCGTATTATATCGGATAATAATAACTAGCAGGACCCCCATAAAATATGGGTGACATCAGATATTTTTTCTTTTGTTTCTTGTTTTTCCATTTTCAAAGTCCGTTTAGAGCATCTTGGATGCAGTTTATAATGTCAAAGTATGAACCATTTCTCTGAATGATGGAGCACTCGGCGAATCGGCGATCAATCAGCATCAAAATCTCGTTTTTCGAACATGCAACAACATCGGCCACACATCCAGTAGCCTAACAGGTCATAATTTTATTCTCTTTTTTGTAGACCCAGCTGTGTGTACAGTGATGTGATTTGATATATTGCACTTATCTATTTTTACTAGGAGGTTGGCAAAATCATATCTTCCAAAAAAGAAGGAAGAAGAAGGACAACAGTAAGTGAACACTGTATGCACTGAATAACCTTTAACTCTGATATTGAGCCTGATGGATATCTCACTTGTTAAAAGGCTGTCAGTTACAGAGTGTAATTTGATTGCAGTAGTTTGGAATTTTATGTTGCTTGTTAGTTGTTTTGTTGTTGTTTCAATATTGTAGCAGCTGTAGAATTGACTGAAAGCATTATTATTAGAGCAAGTTGTTGTATCTTCACAGATTAACATTCCAAAAGGCTTTTATTGGTGTTGTCAAAGAAACTGATGATTTAGCTGGACAACATGAGCTGATCACAGAGAACATGATGTCCTCTGTGTATAAGGAACTGCAGACTCTTCACAGTGAACTTAAGGCAGAAAGAAGAAAGGTAACTAGATGTAGATGCTTTTCTGTTTATCCTTGTGTGCCTCCTGTACCAATCCTTTCTTCCTTCATTATTTCTGTTTTGATTGTTATTGTTGCTACAATTAATGTACACTAGCTGCAGGGCCCTGTTGAATATGGGAATGTTTTTTTTTAGCAAAAATGCAAATTAATGACTTCTTTGTTCATTACTATATCTATTGGTCAATACAATTTGGCATTGGCATGGTTATGAGAAAAGGTAAAGCCTGGTCAGGCAGGGTTAGTACTTGGATGGGTGACCACCAGGGAATACCAGGTATTGAATTAGTATATGCAGTTAAACCCCACTATCTCAAACTCGGTTATCTCGAACTTCCCACTATCTCAAACTCAAGCCCATTTCCCTTGGATTCGCCCTTTCATTCATTGACTATTGATGCCAACCCCGCTATCTTAAGCCCCCGCTGTCCCAAACTATTTCTCAGTTCCCTTGAGAGTTCAAGATAGCGAAGGTATTACCAATCATTAACTCTTCTCAAATTTAACAATTCAACAAGAAAATACACACTTCTATTCCCATTTGGATTTTTGTAAATTACGGTATCTATCATTTAGAGTAAGAGTGGCATGAACAAAGTTGCTGTTGTTGTTACTAGACAGTGTAGTTTTGATTGTTGAGTACTGTAGACCACGTTTACCTAATGTCAATCCTTTTTTAACTAATGCAGTGCCTGTCAGATGGACGTAAAGTTCAGGATGCATTGGAGCAGCAAATGAAAGCTATGGATGTGGTGAGTTCAGTTTGCAGAGTGACTGTACAGACTGAGTCAGGTTCAATGTAAAGGCTTCGTGTTCTTCCAGGCTGGACATTATATGCAATATATGCAGGTGCTCAACTTATTAAACAAATCGTTGTGCAGCATTTTGCTATTTGGTGTACAAGTCATATCTGGAGTTTTGTGAAAGTCTGAACCAAACATTTGTAGTCATCCCATGTGAAATGTCATAGGATTTGAAGATAAAACCAAAACCAATCAACACGGCCACATCAGCTTTATTGCTGCAGTTGCCTAACACTGTGTATAAATAAATGACATTATTATTATTATTACAAAATGACATTATAAGTTAACTGTTTTGTGAAATGCAAAATTTGCTCCAACAAGAAACCCCAACTAATGTCAGCAACTATTAGCAATATTGATAGTGTAGCCTTACAGTATGCTTGACATTTCAGAGTAAAAAGTTGTATGAAAAGGCAAATGCAGAGGCAGAACAAGCACTTTTGGCCTACCAGAAGGCAGACCAGGATATGACAAACTCACGACTCACTATTGAAAAGGTATGACATGGTTCTGTATTATCAGCACTGTAGCAGTATGGTGAATTGTGCTCATATAGGAGGAGAGTCAAGCCTTTAAAGTCTCCCTCTTTGCAGCACTGCCCCCCCAAGCCCTCTGAGGGTCCTATTGTAACCCTATCTCATTTGACAATATATTAACAGGGGTTCTTTACACATACATACACACACACATATGAGGTGTAGGCATGACCAAAATGTTGAACAACCCACCATATGGACAAGGATGCACATGTGAATATTACACTTCTAGTATCAGTGCTCTTCACACAAAGCTCAGCTTGTCTTGTGAATTCTGCAGCCTTTTTGGTTTGACTTCAAATTGATATTGATTGGCTTTGAATTTGATTTCGATTGACATTGATTTTATTTCTGATTCATTTTGATTTTTATATTTTTTAATTTCATTTAATAATATTTTATTTGTTTTAATTTAATTTAATAAATGCTGATGTGGACCTAACCTGTGTCGCACGAGTGGCTCTGAATGATCACACTGAGGTCTATCAAAGGCAAAGACACCTACTTTTCAGTGAAAGAAGCCAATATCTGGGATAATAAGGGCAGCATGACAGCAAGAATTCCACAGAAAAATGTAACCTGACTTGCGATTACTGTATTTCAGTTTCTGCATTGATGAAAAATATACTCAATATGCAACCGACACTTTACTGATGTTCCAGATGCTTATCTGGAAGAATATACGGCTTTGTGGAGACAGAGGTATCGCGGTGATTTAATCACAAGCCACAGGATGGTCAAATTGTGAAACTCTCATGTGCAACTCAACTTATTTCTTCCGACGAAGGTATAAATTGCATTTGACCATGTCTTACAATTTTCGTATGTCTTCAAAGAATTAAAAAAAAAAGAAAGAAACAAAGAAAAAGTTTTGGTTTAATATTGCTTGGCCGGGGTTCAAACCCGGACCGCGTGGTCTTCGTGCTGCTCACTTCCGGTTTCAGACGAAACCCATGAACTTTTTGAGATTGTTATAGGGAAAAGCATTTTAGAACAAAAACAACTCCAAGCAAAGAGAAGTTGAACACCCTGACTAATCTCTGATTACTACTAGTAATACGCTAAGCCACTTCTGTCCGTCTGTCTGTAATGCTCTTTCCCGGGCCTCCTTATAAAAAAATCCAAGATGGCTGCCACATTGAGTGAAACTAAGTATAAATATTGGCCTCGTGTGCCGACCACAGTTCTTTTAGAAATCGGAAATGAGTTTAAAAAGAGAATTTGTGCTGTCAGGTGACTGGATGTTGGGCTGATGCTTCCGCATGTTCAAAAAACGGGGAGATTTTCATGTCGATTGATCGGCAATTCATTGAGTGATACAGTCGAGTGGTACACGCACTACAGAGAAGTTTGTACATTAACACTGTAAACTGCATTCAAGATGCTCGAAAATGGACTTCAAAAAGGAAAATAGGAAGAAAGAATCTGATCACCTTATTTTTCAGGGGTCCCGCTAGTTATATTATATTGTTTTTATTTATATTGTATTTACAGTCAACTCTCTCAGGTGGACACCTTCGGGACTAGATTTTGTGTCCGCCTTAGAGAGGTGTCTACTTAGAGAGAGTTGACAAATTCACTATGGGTCACAATACTACAGTACAGTTGCATGTAGTGCACAGCCAGTGGAACTCATAACTGCTTTGTTTACCTGACCAGTTTAAGACAGTCTCGATAGAGAAAGGCCAAGCATGTGATCGTGCTCGTGATGAATACAAGAATCAACTGGACAAGGCAAATAACAAGCAGACCCTGCACTATAGTACTGAGTTGCCAGCAGTATTTGATGTAAGTAAATAATGAGGTCATTTCACAACAGCAACAAACTGTACCCACTAGATGTGCCAAATATAATTTACAGTAGGGACACATGTAAGAGAGGAGAGGAAAAATCCTGGGATCATAATTTTTAGGTCAAAAAGCTGTTCTAATGTTGAGCATGTAAGATTCAAGAGTTTTCGTAAGGGTGGGGCTATTTGCTCATCCATATGGCTGTAACAGTTTCAGCGGGTTTTGAAACTAGGGCAGGGAATTCGGCTACCCAAAATAAAAAAATTAAATATGCAGGGTGTTTGAACCCCATTTCTGAGTTTCCTTTGCCTCTGTTTCAAAACAACGTCCGGTGCAAAGCTTTACAACGATATAAAAATAAGTTTACCCAGTATACTGATACATTCAGTTTTATGCAAGTCAAACTTATTTTTGTCAGAAAGGGGTTGCACTAGACCTAGCTGTAATGAAATGTAACTCAGGTGTGGGCTATTTATGGTTAGTACTGCACATGGCCATGTCATAGTTCCATGGGTCATTTGTATTGTTCATCTCTGTGGTCTGTTAACAGGGACTTCAAGCCATGGAAGAGCGAAGAATAAAAAAGCTAGGGGAGCTGTTGGTGCAGTATGCAGAGGTTGAGTGCAAGGTTATGCCGATTATCCAGACCTGTCTTGAAAACATGAAACAAAAGGGCACATCAGTGGATGGCCCAAAGGTAAGACAAGGGCAGCCATCAAGAGCCAGTTATTCAAAGCATGATTATGCTAATCCTGAATTTGATCTTTCATTTTGATCCTTTCACTCTCAAGATTGATCAACTTTAATTTTCACACACTCACACACACACACACACACACACACACACACAGAACAGCTACTACAGCTAACACATGCGCACTTGTAGATCTTGTCGAGTCATCATTTTTTCTCGAGTTTCCTTTGGTGAATGTGTCTTAAATTTTGCAGGCAAATAAAGATTATAGCCGGTCTTGTCGTGTGCGATTTTAATGGTGATTTATGGAGCACTTTTTTATTTGCAAAAAAAACCTAAATTGCCAATTAGCTTGGAATTCGTTCCTTTAACTCCTAACTGTATGTAATTAATATTTCTGGTGAGAAACTTGAGGACAAAATTTAAGTTGGGTCACCCTTTAGGGTTAAAGGGTAAATTTGAAAGTTGTGCCAGACAGAAAGTTGCAAGTGTTGATTTTAGGCTTTTGAAGCCTCCTTGTCATGTATCTAAAAACGATTATGCAAGTGGTTTTCATGCTGTAGTTCTGATGCTCTTGCTATAACCAGTACCTTCCAATATTCATAACTCATTGTTTTGTTTTATTTGTTGTTGTTGTTGTTGTTGTTGTTGTTGTTGTTTGTGTGTGTGAACTCTTTACTACATGAAAAACATGTTCTAATCTGTTTTGCGCGAAGGTAATGCAGTGAGTGGTGCACCTTACTTTGTTGGCAATTCAGTAAAATGCAATCACTTTTTCATCTTATGTGATAGTTCTTGCTTTCGTTTATTCGTGACGCTTTGTTTCTCAGGACAGTCAGGCATTATGTGAAATGAACAAGACTGCCTTAGAACCTCCGGGAGACATTCCATTTGAGGAAAAGGGCAAAGCTCAGACAATAACACGGTCACAAAATGTTGCTGAAAAGACCAAGAAGAAGGGAACGTTTGGTTTTGGCAGGAAGAAGAAGAAGGTTTTGTTTGCATCTTTTGCAGTTTCACTTATACTGTACTGTACTGTATACGTAACTACAGCAGCTACTGATACATTTTGAGATACTGTCCATTTTGCGATACTGTTTGCAGAAAAAGCCAGTTGCAGCAACATTTTGAACGTTTAACACACGAAGTTCTCGCCATTTGAGCTCTTCAGTAATTTATATTTGTTATCTGTAAAGAGCGTGATGCTGTAATAGAAGGATAGAATGGATGGGTGCAGGGAGGTCTGAGGCTGTTGCGCCGGTGTCACAGCGGATTTTATCCCCCCGGATAGAATCCGTTAGCAGAATTCATCCCCTCTCGCGGATTTTATCCCCGCGGATTTTATACCCCCGTCATTGCTCTCTGTTTAGTTTAATTTAGTTGATCAAAGCAACATTAGAGCTTTCGAAAACGATGTGTGTGTGGCCGACCAGCCACGACCCCGACCGACGGTTAAAGGGAATGGCGTACGGCTATGCCTATTGTTAAAAATCAATCTTTGTTTTAAGTCTCTAATGTGCTTTGCATCCAACTACATGATAAATTTCAAGACACGGCTTCTAAGACCTTTGAACGCTTCGCTGTCGAGTACGAGTTAGGGGGAATTAAATCCGCGAGAGGGGGATAGAATCCGCTAGCGGATATTATCCGCGGGGGACTGAATCCGCTAGCGGGTTTTATCCGGGGGGATAAAATCCGCTAGGACACCGGTTTGGTATAATACCCATTTGGTATTTGGTGAGGGAAAAATTAGGGAATTTATAGAAAAACAAACCAGGGAATTTATTAGATCTGTAGCAACTATGACAACATCAGCTCGAGCAAGATCACTGAACAGAAAAAGCGGGGTTCCAAAGGCATTGAGGGATACATTAGACGTCAGGGTGGGAAGGTGGACAGTGCCATCGCTCTTCTAGGCCTCAGTGAAATTTGTATTTTCTTGTGCAGCACGATGAGGCTGGTGTGGATGGAAACGACTTCCAAACGTTGACTCCAGGACAGAAAATCAGAACCTGCAAGAAGAAATTAGCGGTGTACGAGGCTCAAGTGGACAAGCTCAGATCGTCAAGGTAGTCTTCTGTCTCACCTTCAGAGTCCATGCTGTTAACTACTAAAAAGTCAGACCAACAGAAGACTCGCGTCGTTTTTAAACATTCATTTACAGCTTCCAAACCTGTCATTTCGCGGTAGGTGACGTGTAGTGACCATTGTGCTCGATTCAGAAGCGACATAATAGTTTGAGAGGAGTCAAGTGATAATTTTCAAGCGACCATCGTCTGCTGCTTATAGTTTCTGTCAAAAAAGGAACATCTTAAACCAAAATGAAAATTTAAGCTTAAACTTAAAAAGACTGGACGAAGAACGAGTTTACATCAATCATTTAGTTTCGTATGCAAATACCACAGGCCATTTTCGAGTTCTTGGCCGTAGTGCAGTTTACAACTAACAAATAACATTTTGACTTATCTAATTATGCACGTACATGGAACTTATGTACAGTATTGACAATACACACATTGACAGAATTCATGTGGAAGGTTTGATTTTTACCAGAACTGTAGCCGACATGTTTCTTTTGTGTTTGTTTGTTCTTTTGTTGTTGTTGTTGTTGTTGTTGTTGTTATTTTTTATAAGAGAGGCAATGGAGAAAATGGTAGATGTTTACCAGCAGAATCCAAGTCTTGGCGACTCTGCCACAATCGAACAGCAGCTTAACGAGAATGCCAAAGAACTGGACAGTGTTAATGTGGAACTTCACAAGTATCAGGTTAGACTGACCTCACACGAAATGAAAATTAGAGTGTTTGGTTATGTACAGCAAGGTGACATTTGTATCGTTCACTCGATGTTGTTGAGATTTGTATCGTTCACTCGATGTTGTTGAGATTTGTATCGTTCACTCGATGTTGTTGAGATTTTGAGGCTCGTAGATTCAGACGTAACTGTGTTACCGACCAAACGAACAGTTTTCGTGGGGACCTGGGTAGAACACTCTAACCTCGTTCCCAGGCTCTTTCCTCTGCGACCTTGAATCTCGTTTTCGTGACCAATAGCATGCCTCGTGCAAAAGAGTAATTTCGAAGTCACTGTTTTGTCAAACCATGACAAACATGAGAGGTTATCAAAAACGTCATCTGTCCGCATAGTGGATGCATGTTGGACTAAAGAAATACAGATACATAATTCGTTTAATCTTACTGTCTTGGGGGTTGTGGCATTCCTGTTTTCATATGTTGAACCATGTTAAACCCTCCCTCCCCCATTTTCTTCTTACACTGTAGCTTGAGGCTAGAAAACCTTCAAATGTCAAACGCTTTCTACTTCCTCGTCATCATCACTGAACACTTGTCCTCATTTGTCTGTGCACCGCTCTGATATGAACGATAAATTACAGGATTTGTACTACTAGGACGTGTTCTAGTGATTTTTGGGGACAAATATATATGCCTAATGAGGGTTCTACGTTAACTTGTTATTTAACTCTCGGCAGTGCTACTTGGCGGCTCTCGAAAACAGGGACACGCCCCCACCCCCAGAGAAACTGTATAAAACCTCCGGCGTTCAACCTCCGCCGGCCCCTACGGATAGTGTGCCCCCGCCGCCGGCCCCAGGGCCTCCTGCCGCTCTAGTACCCCCTGTAGAGGAGCCTTCTGATGAGGAGTTCAGAGAAGACGATGACATACAGTGCAGGATGCTCTATGACTTTCAAGGTAACTCAATGCTCTACAGAACACAAACACACAACAACAACAACCCTGGCAACTTTATTTCAGACCGCAACGATCAATTTTGCAATACACGTAGCTATCCAGAACTTCCTTCATTCTCCCCTATATGGCAAGAAGAAGGCTCTGCCGACGACCTCCATATTTTTTTGTTGAGCATGCGCGACTTTCAGCCTGTTTGACCGAGCCTGTTGAAGCCTCGTTTCAAACAACACCAGCACAAAGACAGTCGGCGATTCACCGAACTATACATGCGTGGCAACCCTAACTCGTTGCCGGTTTATCGAGACCAATTGACTCATCCAAGTGTTTGGAGCGGCTTACGCATGCTCAGTAGAGAAAGTCGAGTTCGTTAGCACAGGCTCTTTCACGTTTCTAGCAGGGGAGATTGAAAGAGGTTCTGCTTGCAAGGCGCAAGTTGGCGGGCAGTTGTTTCAAAATCGATACATTATTTCTTGTGTTTGGTTGTATGCTGAATGCTGGTTTTACAACAAGAGCTGCTGCTGTACAATGCCCAGCAACCCTGTTTTGAAAGTTCCATGATGTATCGCCGGCCTTCAGGACAAGCGTGAATTTTGTTTTCTTGCACACAGATTTATTGCAGCTTTTGCCTTGGAAGAGAGGAACTCGATTGCTTCTTGTCTGTAGTCAGTGTGCTTGAACATTTAAAGCCACGTATCAATTTTGGAGACATTTTTTAATCATTTCTCTTTTGTCGTATCAGAAACACGTGAGCTATTTTTGATGATGCCAATTGTGGCTGGCTCCAATCTTCTAAGAATAAGACAAATAGCCCTTTGCATATCTACATACTTTTTGATGCTCTTCCCTTTTTTTTTTTTGGCACTCAAGAAGCCCGAGGAGTTGAATTTCAGTCACGTGGTGGACTGGGTCATGTGACCAGACACGTCAATAACCCGGAACGAGGCAACATCTCCATACAACTGTTGGAACTCGTATTGGAAGATTCGCAGACGCAACTTGCACTTTAAAGCCTTTGATCATTTGTCGCTTCCAGAAACTAAACAATTTACGTGTGCTTCCTGTCCGTAGGTACCAATGATGGCGAACTGGCTGTTGTTGGTGGAGAAATACTGATCGTCCTTGAGCCGGACACGGACAACAGCGGGTGGACTAAAGTTCTGCGGGATGAGGAGGAGGGTTACGTACCGACTGCCTACATCGAAGTGTTCGATTAATGTGGCTCAGCCGTCTATTTTCCAGTTCGAGCAGCTGTAGCTGAAGTCCAGTCAATGGGAATGTATCTTGAGTTTTTAGATTGCGTTTTAATCTGTTTGTGTTTGTATTTTCTGAGAAGTGTCATTTTAAATTTGCCGATGAGAAATTTACCCGGGCAGCATTTGAAAGACTAAAATCAAAACTTTTAAAGGAGCAATGCCCGAGTCATGCAGTTACGATTAAACTATATATTGTATAAAATCCGTTTTCAGTATCAGCGCTTCAACGCGAATTTATTTCTTAAAATTTGAGTTAAAGAGTCGGGTAGTGGATAGAAGCCACTGCTGTGGATGTATCCCATAATAAATTGATATATACCATAATAAATCCACAGTTGCACTGTGGACACTTTTCTGTCTGTCCGCTGGTTTGTTTGCTTCATTTTCTTGTTACAAACAGATCCGTTTACATTCAATGCTATTTTGCACTAAACGCACATGTCGCTGCAACTATCTCGGCTTTCATGAACCCAACTACCCCAGCTTTTATTGTACCAATCTCTTTGTTATGGCTTATGATACTAACCGAGCGGAAGATCTCTACGCACTACGGAGGAACATTTTGCACAAGATCGGAGGGCAAACGTTAGTGTTAGGGTTATTTAAAATTGGAAAATCTGCATTGCGGCGATGGAAAGAGCCTGGGAACGAGTATGACGTCACATCAGGTCTAGTTTATCCACGAAATGCCGTGGGCGCCGCGATTATATTAATATTTCGTCAGACCGACGAGAGAGTTAAACACTGATGAGATTAGCAAGTTAGAACCAGGAAATGTGCAACACGGGCGAAAGGGCGAACTCTTTGTTTTGTGGGATTAGCTTATGACTGCCACAATAATCCTGACCTTTGGAGCCCAGTTTTACTGAACAAAAGTTGTCACTGATTTTATTTGGTCGGCGGTGTGTTTCCTGGTACTTCGACCTTATAGATTAACGGCATTGTTTGAGTTTTGTCTCTTCCAGCAACGTTCCATACACAGACTTTGACGTAATTGGATCAAATGCCTGTTATTCAATTTATTGCGGAACTCCACTTATCACAGTCACGTCGCGCCCCATATTTGGTCCAGAGAAAAACACTTGATGTCTGATGGGGCGGTAAATGACTGAAAGGGAAATCCAAGGGAAGTGGGTTTGAGTTGGAGATGGCGGGGAGTTCGAATTAACCGAGTTCGAGTTAGCGGGGTTCTACTGTATTTGAATTACGTCCTTTCCCGGCCGAACTATAAACTTGCGGTCAAGATGTACCAATGATAAGAAGAATGAGCCCATACAGCTCAACAACGCACGAAAAAGAACCACTTCCGCTTGTTCAGTCCTTTGCTCCGCCAAAAATACCGCTGGCAAAACCACTGAAACCAGGCGATTCTTGTTGTCCACACCATCACGCCCCATATGAGTGCAGGCATTCCGTACTATGTGGAAGTCGGACGAAGGGGACGGGGATGGGGGACTCTCCAACCCCCACTCCACCCCGTAAATATCAAGCAAACACGTACTGTACCGCATGACTTTTTATTCCGTTTTCTGTCCATGAGTTTATTATTCTCTGAGTTTTAAGAGGCGCAATTTCAAGAAGTCTTTCGCCTCAACTGGATGTGCCGTGTTTATATTTGAAAAACTATAGCACGTCACGCAGTGATAAAATTTAGCACTCGCCAAACTCTGACTCTTTGATAGTTTTACTTCGCCTCTCCTGCTCTTTTGTATTCTCTCTTTTCCTATCCCGCTGCGACTCCAGAATTTTCACATCAGTGAAACGCCCGAAACAACAGTTTTTGTTTGCACCAATCCTCTCATAATATTCCAAGTAATCATAATCCTTTGTGTTATTATTATATTAACTACGTAACCGCAGGAGCCTGTCATATCCGTTCACCGAAGCGAGTCTGACTGAAGCTGGAGCGACTTGACCACCGCGCGCCAAGTGAAAGACGCTCACAGGTAAGAAAACAAACATTATTGATCAGAGTTCACTAACGTCTGGCCGAATTCTGTTTATTCGGTTTCTAACCGGAACACAATAGTATGACGTAGTCGCCAGAAGCTTTATGAAGCCGCCGATTGAAATTAGAATTTGGTTCACTTGCTGAGCAGTGGATGTTCGAGCGAAAATAAGGAGCCCCCGTACACAATATTCTCGTCTGTGTACAGGGCACCGCATGTATGGTACAAAATCGTGCACTGGTTGACATGGATATGCCGAATGTCGTAAGAGAAGGTTTCCAAGTAACGTTTGAACCAATTCAACATATCTACAGTACACCGGACAGTCTCACAGTTTCACCTTAGTTTCACTTCCACTGACGCAGGCCGGCAGTATTCAATGTGTAGAGTGCTCGAGCTTATTAGCACACTGCTTTTAATAGTCGCTCGATTTTGATAGAACAAGATGTATCGGTCTTGCATAACTTTGCAGTGCAACCAGCTCGTGATATCGTCGCCGTGAGCAATATAAACGACAGTCGGGCGTAGAGGCTTTATTGGAATTGTTATTATTATCATTTTGCCATTCGACAATTCGATTATCATGGAAGACCTTCTCGACCTTCGATCTGACAGAGTCGAAATATGAATAACATTCTTGGTAAAGCTGTCAGATTTGCGGTCTGTAAAATCTACTTAATTCTCAAGGCTCTTATTACTGGCATGTTTTAACACAAAACGCACGGTATTTTAATATGGCAGACATTTCTTGATGCGAATCCCGTTTGTGCATAGGATATGATATTGTTCGACCTAGGCGTTCATTGGAGCTTGACCCGAGTAATTTGCGGAAAATGTGGACAGAGTAATGAAGTCTCAATCGCACGGAATCAGTAACTTGGTTCATATCGTGATATATTGACCAAGTCTGTATAAACAAGACGACCAATTTCTCGCGTTCCAACATATATCAGTTTTTATGCGATCTGCTCTCGCTGTCACTCAATTACAAGGCGGTTGTCTAGACATCGAAGCTTCGCCAAGTATACCTGACAAACCCAATCGCCCCCACTTCTTTTTTTCCTTTTTGTTCACTGGAGTGAGTGACATTGTGGGAGTAATAATTGTGCGGGTGACAAGTTGTCTTTATGAACGTGTAGTTGATACAGGGATATTTCTGCCTGCGTGATTTTATTTGCCCCCTGCGCGACCACAAGAGCACATTTTATGTGTAATAAAGGTGAACCTATTTATATTACACCCTTCTGGAGCCAGAAATGCGGAGAAGCGTGTTTTAGATTATTCAGGAAGGGTGCAGTCAAACGACTAATTCCTCTGGGATTTAACTATCGCCAGCGATCATTAGTGATGCAGGGTTTGCGGTTTCCAGTTGTCATCGTTCAACAGTGACTCTCTGTAGAACTTTAAACTTCTGTTTACAATCTGACGAGGAACACATTACATTATCCATCTCTGACATTTCGACTCCAGCTTGTAACGCGATAAGAGACCATTGTTCGACAAAATGAGAGAGCAGGTATGTTGTATTGTGTTTGAATTCGTCGGCCGGTTGCGTACAAATATAGAACTTGATTTATAGTCGAAGGAAATAGCAACTACCTTACGCGCTCGGACATTTTATGGGTACCGAAGTTTGCAAAGGGCATTTTAAAGACTGCTGGCGTCCCTCTCACTCAATCAGTCGCCGGGTCTTGAAAAGCGAAGTGACCTCTACAAAACCACACAATGAAGGTTCACGCTGGATGTGTTAGTTAAAATCACGCACGGCTTTGAAGGCCGATATTTTTCACAAAGATCAGCTGTGCTTATAGCCCGCCCAATGAT
This sequence comes from Plumapathes pennacea, assembly GCA_964036295.1. Lineage (NCBI taxonomy): Eukaryota > Metazoa > Cnidaria > Anthozoa > Antipatharia > Myriopathidae > Plumapathes > Plumapathes pennacea. The sequence continues at coordinate 7,536,938 of OZ038472.1, read as the reverse complement.
GTTGTCTCTGAGTAACCTTGGCATACTTTCAAGTGTGTTTTGAGAATCTTGTACTGTGTTCATTGGTGAGTGAAACTCGACCATAACTTTTGTGGTCGTTCTGTAAACACAGTTGCGAACGTGTGAATGGGATTTGTCGTCATTTCATGAAACGTAATGCGTCGTGTGAAAGTGAAACTTCTAGAAGCATGGAAGGGCAGTGTTTATATCTCCCTTTTGCTTTGTTACTTTTCATCTTGCAGTATTGACTGCCTTTCCATCATTATCTGTCAAAACGCCCCGGCCACTTAATCACCGACTCGCTCCAGTGAACGCTATGTGTTAGCTCACGTGGTTTGTTCGCGTTTCAGGTTGGACGGACGCGCGTGTGATGTCGAACTTCAGGAATAGGAGCAAAACTGTTGGTAGTTCGCCAAATCGACTGAAGCCTCCACATGCCGCTCCCAAGTCTAGAACTCCCTTGACATTCAGAAAGTGAGTACGAGTTTCATCGTGTTTTCTGTTTTCGATCTGTCTGTATATCTTTAGTCTTAATATTTCTCTATCTGTGATGATGAGCAATGCTTGACATGTTCCATTCACTTAACAATTCCGAGATATCGGAATTTGAACCGCGGACAGTTCTCAGGCATAATCAAAGGGAACAGTTTATAGATCAATCTCGATATCCGAACAGACCAGCAAGTACACGTGAAGGCGCAAACACATGAAGACCAGAACATGAACAAATGCCTGAGGTACTAAAGATACGAGTGAACTATACAACACGCGACTACAACGAACACATGAATGCAACGAATAGACTGGCATACGAGCACACAACGAACACACGAACAGACATACGAGTACACAACCAACACATACGAGTACACGGCGAAATAAGCGCTACTATTATTACTAGACATACGAATACACAACGAACACGCGACTACACATCGAGGAGGCAACGAACACACGAACCGAGTACACAATGAACACACGAATACTCAACGAACAGACGTATATACGAGTGGACAACAAACACCTGACCAGTCATAGAATGAAATCTCATTTCTATGTAAAACATAAAAGTCCAGACTAGTTTGATTTTGAACAGTAGTGTACGGAAGTGACAGGTCTAACAATAAAGAACAAATCAGCGACAAGGTACAGATTCTGTAAGTCGATCTGGCCAATCAGATCGTATGTACTATTTTCTCGCCAATTTCGCGGCGTAGTCGCGCCCGCTCTTCCCTGATCCGCGAAGTGAGATTCTCACTCAACGGTTTCAGAGATTAACGAAAGAACCTCTGGTTACCAGGGTAGTGGACTTGTGACTGCTTTGTTGTTGTTGTTGGTGTTGTTGTTGTTGTGGTTGGAGCGGTCTTCGGATGACTGTTGAAAACCAAAACCAAAAGTAAATACACCGCCAATCACATAGGCAGAACACTTTCAACCAATCAGAAGTCAAAGTAATCCGCGTTTGGTTTCACTTTGAAATTGAAACCAATCAGCAGTGCGAGGAAACGCCATCGCCACTTGCTTGCTTGCGTGACAATATTGTAATCAAGTTTTGCTTTTGCTCCTGATTGGCAAAGGATTCTCCTAATCTGAAAGCATAGCGAAGGCAAAACCAAAGCAATCGCACGATTACTTCGACAGTCATTGTCGTTTGTGTGTTTTCTTTTCCTTCATTCAATGCAGTGCTCTCTCTTTCTGTGTCAGGTTCGCGGATTTCCTGCTTCGTCGAAAGAAGCGCAAGGCTGAGCAGGACCCGAACTCTCTTGTGCTTGAAAAACAAATTTGGTTCCATGGCAAGATCACAGCGGAATATGCTGAGCGATGCATGCGGCGTGAAGGCGACTTCCTCGTGAGGGAGGACCCAGCAAAACCTGGCAGCTGCTTCCTTGTGGTACGGTGCAAGAACAAGACTGCTGTACATCTGCCCATTAGCAAAGTCAAGTCATCCAAAGGAAATCGGATTAAGTACAAGATCGAAGAGGGAACAGAGAGCTTTGACAGTATCTCGGAATTAATTAATCTTCATGTTCACCGAAGATCACCTCTCACTCCTAAAACAGGTGCGGTCATCGTTCATGCGGTCAGTCGAGACACGACGCTTCTTGCTGACGAAGTTTTTACACCTGGCCCATCAAACAAACCGTTTTTTCGCCATAACACAGATGTTAACGCCTTCGCTACGCTCAGGCACACTCCAATGATGGGGAGAACTCGAGAACGGAAGAACAGTGATCCTCTGCTCTCAACGCGTGTCCTCGGTGCTTTGAATATTGATCAGGGACAGGTTAATTCAAGAGAAAGTGGAAACAAAACTCAATCTCCTGTCGCCAGTCCATCGCCAACAGAGAAGACGCCTGTGGACAGACAGGATTCCCAAGATATAACGGTTAATCCAGAGGACTTATATGACACACCAGAAAACAATTCGTTGGTGGAAAGCCTGTACGATAAACCCGGTGGTCAGCACATGGCCGAAGGCTATTACGACAAGCCTGAGGAACATAAAGCAGAAGAAACGTACGACAAGCCTGAAAATAATAGCCTTTTAGAAGAACTTTACGACAAACCTTGCAACAGACCAGAGAGGGTCCCATCCCTCAGGCACTCCGATCCCTTGGCACCATCACAAAAGTTTCGTTCAGGCCCTCGCTCACAGAACAGATCCAGCGTGCCCTTGATCGATTCGATGACAGTGGACTTACAAGCCTTGGGCAGGCGCGGTGATGAACACAGCCAAGAAAAGCCCGCCGGCGGTCAGCGGCATCCCGATGGAGAGTTTGAGCCCGCGACTCAGAACGTAGACGCACTTTATTCCGTCCCGCCCCTTAGCAATGCAGTCGACGAAAAAGATAAGAGCGCTGGCGAACCAAGCGAGAATGTCAAAGCACCAGAAAACGTAGACAATACGGGCGAGAAAGCCCCCGAAACCCCTCCCAAAGACAGGAACAAGATCTACCTGGAGGTCATGCGAAAGATCCAGGCACTCTTAGTGGAGCCCTTCATACGCTGCGACTCTCTCAACCTGGCACGTCACATGACTCGCATGGAGTTGGAGATTTTATGGCAACATGACCTGGATCGGGAGGCCTGGAGTCTAGAGGATGGCTCGGGTGGCGCGGAGGGACTGGAGATACTAACACTGCCCCAGGGAAGGAGCAGGAGATCCCGTTTGATTGACAGGTAAAGCCGTGAGGTTATCTAACACACTTTTGACAACTAAGTGCATGAAGTGGGGAAAGACAAACGGTCTGAATAACGGAGACGTAAAGAAAGTTATAGTTTCTCGTCACTTGTGCTCTATAACATACTGACGAAACCATAAAATGCTGCTCCACAATGTGAACGCTGTACAGAGAAAGGATGAGAAGAATGACGTGAGGGGGATTTTCTGACAGTGATGATGAAAACAGCAATGACTGATATCTTATATATAGGAAAATATGCACTTCCACTCTTAACCTTTAATCCTCCAAGAGTAATCAGAGGCAAATTCCGTTCAGTATTCACTACCAGAGAAAATGGCGGGTAATCTGTTGTTTGGGTTCAAGCTGGTCAGACAATACAATGCAATGCAATAATCTTTATTAAACACGATGAGAGTTTAAGCATCACTGCCTGTGGGGTCTTGTTTAGGCTATCAATTGTGTAATGTCGTATGTAGACTATCACTTCTTCACTTGTGCATTTTGTTCATGATGTATTTGGTGTTTATTCTTGTTTTTGTTTCGTTGTTTTTCGTAGTTTGTTGACAGCATTTTCTGTCACAGGTACACAAACGTGTCTTACTGGGTTGCTACGCTACTGGTGGGCGCGGGAGACCTGGGTCGGAGGGAGCTGGTGTTGGCCAAACTGATCGATCTGGCGGACATTCTGAGTGACAAGCTGGGTAACCTGGTCTCTTTCATGGCCATCATGGATGGACTGACACTACCCCAGGTGAGTGAAGCTTGGAAACGATAGACATACAGAATAAGATTGACAGAGGAAATGCTCTCTGGAAAAATGACAGGAGTATTCCTATATTCCAAGTAAATTCTTAGAATTGTTCCAAAGAGTTTCCATATTGACGTGATTTTTATGTGGTAAAGCACATTTATAAAGCACATAAATGAACTGCAGATGAACAGAAGGCAAGAGAAGATGATCTTTGCACTGAGTTCAATAAAGCAACGTCCCTTACCAGTTTCGAAGATAGAGGAAATTCGGAAGCTATTAATTCTCACTACATCACTCCTATATGTTCTTCTTAAAAGGTTGGGAGAATCTGTATTTTGACCTAACATTAATGTGGACAGACACCGCGGAAATACTTGTTTTTGGCCGTGCAGATTTTGTACTTCAGTGTATTAAGAATGCTCGTAAAACTCAAGACTTAGCCAAGAAACTCAATACTAGAACTCAAATAAAATTTGTTGAATGCATTTTCTATTACATTAGTTGTGTACAAGAAAAACGAGGCTTGCACACGATGTGAAGTTAGACAGCAAAGGCAGCAAACGCTGACCGACGGAAGTGACGTCAAGAATGTATTTCCGCGGTGTCGTGTGGATATGTTCCGTGATGCTTCGTCATAGCAAAGCGAGTCAGCGCTCAATTTGTGATTACGTTTTACCGCCTTGCCGACCCAGACCATATCAGGATTAATATCGCATTGTATGGAAATTAGACCTCCAAGGATTTTTCAGAAGATATCCAACCTCTTTTTATACTATCGAAGAGATGCAATTTGTTCAGTTGGTGGAAATCAAGATAGGTCTAAGCCGGATTGTACAAGTGATAAATAGAAATTCCATCCTTTAGGCAAAAATTGGCAATCGACTATTTATCTCAGATGTTAGACTAGACCGCAGTGGCGCTCCGCCTTGTCTTTTCGCATTATTTCAGAGGGACATTTTTGAGGATTACGAGGAATTAGGCTGATGAACGTGAAGCGTATTTGGGGCTAATGGATCGCGCGCGTCTTAAAAAGTGTAAGCGCTTTAATGTGTTCAACCGCCCCATGAATGAGAACTTTGAAAAAGCCGCTTCTCAGAGGAATATGTTGTTCTGTAGCTGGCAAATAACGAAATCATTGCGATGTCGCGTGGAAGCAGCGCCATTCTGTACGATCATGATCCCCCCCCCCCCCCCCCCCCCTCACTCACCCCCGTCCTCCCCAGTTCATGTTTTGAAGTTTCCATTCTGCTGATTTTAGACACACCCGACCGTTGACTAAGGACATCTGAAACATTTTGTAACACATTTGGCATCGTTTCTGCCAGAATAAGTGACAAATGTTCTCAAAAAATGCAGCCAGGACTAAGGATTCACCGGGAAAGTAGTTTGGGTTTTACGTGATATGATTTTATGACCGGATTAGATCGTTCAGGAATTACTGGCATGTCCAGTTAAGTTTTAAAACGGTTGGATTTTCTGCTCGGAAACCAAATATTAGGAAGCTTACTGGTGATTTATCCGACGGGAGATTAACGCTCTAATCTCTTAATTCTCTGCGCTGTTCCAAAGGAAAGTGTATTCATTTGGCATGCCCCAGGCCATGGTATTGCATGAGTGCGTTTCAACGTGTAAGTGAATTAATTCAAACACAACGTGCGACGTATCAACGGGGAGGGGGAGTTAGTAAGAGAGATTAAACCTCCCAAGCTCGAAATACAGGTTCTCCCAACCTTTTAACAAAAAGAAAAGGTATGAGTGATGTAGTGAGAATTGATAGTTTAATCAACTTTTATCTGAGCAAGGTATCAAAAGCCAAGTTCTCCCTACTGTATCATATGTTTCTGATGAGAAACTGAGGGACAAAATCGAAGTAGATCACTAGCGGGGTTGAAAGGGTTAAGCTTATCCACATCAACCTTAGACTGATACATCATACGTTTTATCTCTATGCCGACGCAGATTATAGTTAGTCATGACAGGGACTAGCATTCCTTTAGTTCAAATACATTTGTGAAACGTTAGTAGTGATCGAGGCGTATTAAAAGTTTGTCGAAAGTCAAAAAGGAAAATCTGTTTTTTTCTTGTCTGTCAGGTGAGCAGACTGCACCACACGTGGTCGTGTCTCCACCACCAGCATTCCAGCACTGCCATACTCTACCACAGCACCCTTGTGCCCCTCGCGGGACTTCTTCAGTCGGGGGCTCCCAGCCCATTTCCGGGGGTGTGCTTGCCATATATAGTCCCTTTAGCAAGATTTTTGGAGATGTCCACAGAAGAGGTCCTTAATGACTGGGCCCGTGAGGGCGTAGACCTGGGACTGGGGGCCATGCTAGCGCATCTAGATTCAGGCCGCACGCTCACGCAACAGTTACACGTGTTCCGGCAGGAGGCCGTCAGCAGGCTGCAAGGTGACGCCCAGTACCACGTGGACTCTCGCCTAGAGAGTGAAATCAAGAGCAACTTCAATGTGGGAACCGCACTAGGACTGGCAGCAAGCCCCAGTGAACTGGCCGGCAAGGTCTCAACGCTGCTCCATTGGCTGTCCGAGAATGCTGAGAACTCCATCGGGTCTCCAACAGACATCAAGTAACAAGAGTTGAAGTAATTGAACGCCAAGTACAGAGCTTTAGTCCTTGTTGTTCAAAGCACGATTTATAGGCTAATCCTGGATTTCGCCAGGTTTTGTTTTCATTTAAACTTTGAAAACATTTTAGGTTCTCTTCGCAGGACAACTTCCTTGATTTATTTTTGAGCTAAAGCAACTATTTTGCAGTGTTTAGTCTTGGATTAAAACTAATGGCCTGGCAAAACGTGCGGCAACATTGTTGCGCTCAGTGTGGGCACAACAAATGTTTCTGAAGTTTTTCAGAAATATTTTTTGTGTCCAGGACACAAATTAGTGTTCGCAACAAATGTTTCGCGCGTGACAAAATGGGGCAACATTTGGGAAACATGCAGTCGCGAGCGATGTTGCCGCCAAAATGTGTCCTCGTTTGGCCGCTTTGAACAGACCCCTTACCTGCAAAGAGAGAGAGAGAGCCGAAAAAATATATAACAAAAGAATAATCAATCGCTTTGTCCCTCCGACAATAGTTTGTGCTTTTAATGAACTTAGTGTTGCGCCTAATTGAAAAGGCGGATTAACAAACTTTGAGGTTTTTAAGTGACATTAGTTGCGTTGGTGTTTTCCTTTTTTGGAACCTTCGCTTATCTCCATTATTACTGTGTATAGAACGTATGCATTTGGAAGGTACCTGGTTGTTGACAGAAGTTACCAAAACGAATCCTTATACCCTGCTCAAAATAAATATTTCTTAGTTCGTTGTTTTAGTGTAAACATGGGAGTGTTGTGTTGTCCTTGTCCTGCTTGGTTTCGTGCGCGAGTTTAACCCACTCAGATTAATTGTTCTTGTGTAACGGATAACAGCTGAAAGATGATTGGTTAAGAAATGACGGCAGTTATGGAGGTTTTAGTTTCCAGCGAAGCTGAACACAAGAGAAGGTTCGTTCATTAGAGCAATCAAATTTCCGGGAAATATCGCGCCTTCAGCTTGAAATGTTCTGACTGGAGCTCCGCGTTGTTTTATTGTCTACCCTCGTTGGTCATACGATACGGCAGTTCTTTTGAACAAGAATGAACGGTGAACGGTTTGGGACATGCGAAAACTTTGAAAGAAATAATACCCACGTAATATGATGGAGGAAGTTTTCGTCCACTAGTTTTAAAAGATAAAGTTAAAAAAAAAAGGAATAAAGAACTCGTCAGTGTGTGCACTTCTTCAGATGCTAGACACCTCGTGTTCTTTCAAATTTCTGCGTGCTTCTATAACGTAATATAGCACGCGTACTAGTGCTTTATTTCTTTAATAGAGGTCGTAGAAACTTAATTCGCGCTCAAAGTTTCCACTCACTGCTGGTCCGCACAAGAAAGGACTGTATCTTTCCACTTGCTTTATTTATCTCCGACCCAGTTACACCCTAGCTCTTTGTTACTTGCCCTTATCCTAAAATGGGCCTCTATTTATGGTCTAAGTCTGCGTAGTTCTACTGACCATAGCTTTATTAACTCTACTGACTAAAGTCCTCGTGTAGCTTTCCCTCTACCGTAGTTTTACTGTACTGTGCAAACAGATCTGTAATCTAGTACAAATATACATTGAAACTGAGCCTTTTCCTTTCTCACATGCACATATGTCTTGTCTTTATGCCGCTATTCTCTGAATTACGCTACGTTAAAGTGATTCCTATCGATTTATACCCTTGTACTTGCTGCCATGCTGCTTTAAAGGTCCATTGTAATAGGCAAGGTTACATAATATCTCAATGAATAACAAACCGGAATTTCGTGACTGAATCTATTACCCAAAATTAACTAAATCAATAACATATGCGGGTTTTCCCGACAATAGAAACGCAAACACGGGTTCAAAAATTTAAGGGTGCGTTTCTTTGGGAAAATCCAAAACCGGATTTTTAATCCAAAACCACATTTTGCGTTTCTTTACTAAAATCCGAAAAGGAATTTTGAATCCATTGAATCCACAGTCAGAACAGATTCGTCGGATACTATCTAAATCCCACTTGGGATTCATGATCTGGAGCGTTTCTTTGAGAAGGATTCGAAAAAAATACACATAACCAGCGGCTCCAGGGTTAGAATCACCATATTTTTGCTGTGACGATGGCAAACGGCAGAGATTTTGGCGACGAAGGTAATGAGTAGTGTTATCGTTTCGAGGTTCACGTTTGTAGATATAACCAGAAAACTAACATACATTGATCGATTATATTTTCAGCCCGAGACCGACGTAAATACTCCATTTTCGGATTTTTTGTTTCTTTCGTCGCGGAAAATCCGTGTAATCTGAAATTTAAATCCGATCTCGGACTTTCCCAAAGAAACGCACCCTAAGACAAAACTATTCACGTCTTTTATGTCGGGTTCATGTGTACGTGTTATCTTGAGATATAAAGCACGGGCCGAGCCAATCAGAAAGCCTATGCTATATTTACTATCTATTTGCCTTATCGAATAAAAATAAACAACAAACCAAAATGAAGGTTATTAGTTACAAATGATTTCAGGCGTCCGCGTGTCATCCGGCATTTGTGGTCACAAATAAACACTAACCCATGCAACACATGCCCCATGGTCACCCGCAAAGGATTCCACTGGGTACAAATTTTGTAAGTGAGTGGGCCGCCTGGAGTGTAATCTATTAGGCGTCAAAAAACGCCTACTCCCGACACCTGATAAACTAAATTAAGCCGCAATTTCTAAAGTGAAGCATTGCACTATTATAGTCCCTAGCTATTATTGACAATTAAAAAGAGAGAAGATCAGTTAAACCATAGCCAGCACGTTACTATTACTGAAACTTACAGCCATAGGTGCAACCCAAGCTTGTACGGCAGTATTTTACATATGTAACTGCTCAAATCGTTCTGAGCATTAACTGCCTTGCTCCCACCGTTAGTTCATGTTCCCGCCTACATTTACTGGTGTAATTCTGATAGTTACTTCTTCACCTCCGGCTGATGAGTTTTTATTTTAATAAAATAATAATAATAAATCTCACAATGTGGTCATACCACCCCTTCCAAGATAATGCGAACGTCATCACAAAGCAGCTATAGCTATAGCAACGCATGGTTCACAGAGGCTGTTCAGTCATAATCAGGAATACGTGTCCCAGCTTTGTTAATGCTTTAATGCTGTGTAGCTTTTACTGATAACATTCATTTTTTTAAAGAAAACTGGATCATTAAATTACAGTGAATATATGCTTTGTTCTTTGCTTTTGTTAATGACTGGTCACATCCTCCATTTAGGATGTGGGTGCATACTCACGAATAAAATATGGTAATTTTGGATCAATTTCAATTGAATTGGAGTAGTTGGGATTAATATTATCGTAGTCGATCTTAATCTTTTTCAATTGATTCCGTGATGCGAGCGTGGCGCCTTGCTACGGCTACATGTCCTTCAATCAATCAGCCAATCAATGCGTTTATTTAAACACGATCATGTTTAAAGCTTACAGCTTGTGGGGTCGTGTATAAAATATAAATGTATATGAAATACTATAGATGTAAAATTTCTGACTTTCTTTATAAACTCCTAAATACTAGTTACTCTCTAAATATCCTAAAAATCCCCCCTCTCCCTGCCTATTTGCTTAGTGCTACGGTTCAAATATAGATAAAATCATTGATCCTAGCCTATTGTTGTGCTGTGGTGTTAAAATTAATAACTTGGAAGATGTTGGACTTCGACACCTCTCGTGCAAACGAGCTTACGAATTCAGGGCTTCAGAATTATCCAGCAAAAGGAGCCGAATGCTGGACTAAGGACTTGGTACAGCGTTATCACTTTTATTTCCAGTTTATGTCGAATTAATACTAGGCTCGCTAGGTCAGTACGTCAAGTCACCAAAAAACCAACGTTAGACTAATTTATCGTGTCAGCAACCAACTATTAATTGTGTGTTAAACGCGAAATTTAGCATTGAAACCTAGTCTTTAGCCACAAGAAAAGAAAAAGAAAAAGAAAAAAGAGTTATTTTTTCACGACTTTAAAGAAGGATGCAAGGCTGGACAAAGTTTATTGCTTTTGTAACATATGTAAAGTACAACTAATACATGAATACCTCCTTCACTGAGAATCGCCTGGGTTTCATACTGCAAGACAGCTGTTACACTCGAGTAGCCGTGTAAACTGTATTTACCGAGATCTTCCCGCGCAGCCCATCAGGTTACAGGCCAATGGAGGATTTATAGCGTTTCAGGGCGATCAAAATTGGCGCATAGAAACACTAATTCTAGAAGCACTTGCAAAGCATCAGAACCAAAAACATAATTTCCTTAGCGATGAATTACATGTCATTCTCATCTCAAAATTGAATGAGATTGGCGTCGTTGTAGCAGTGTTTTTACAGCCAAAAAGAATGAGTGCTAGTTTAGACTTTTAACGAAAGGCTCCAAACTTTTGAGATGAAAGCTGTTAGGACGTGCGCTTTTTTCAGTTAACTAAAGTACTTCTTAAGCTACCCGGCTATGCACTCGGGTTTTTAATTAGCAATATGGTGTAAATGTGTCTGCTCAATGAATACTATTAATGGCCTTTGTCTCTTTTGTGTAATTTTTGCCATTGATTACATCCATATCCTTTTATTCGCAAGGTTAACCTCAAACAAATGTCAGAACATTTTCGCAGCTTATTCACAGTCTAACAGAGTTGAGGTTTGGCGAATATAATCAGTGTTCAGATGAGATTAGAATTTACTAAACAAACTGTGCCCACGTTTGACTATTTAAAGGTTTATCTATTTGTATTCTTAAGAAAAGCGAATTCCTCCTAAATCTATAATTCAAATCCCTCAAAAGAGAAAAAGAGAATGTTGTTTACATTCACAACAATTATACAAAATAGATCGTGTTATAAATTTTACCAATCAGCGAGGCAGCGTTGGTTAACTCACACAGGAAGCGTTTACTATTGGCTGGGCAGCCGTATTGTTTCGCTATAAACCCTGAACTCCAAACAAAGAACATGACCAATGTAAATTTTTATTAGCGCGTCCTTGACTGCAGCTACTGTAAGCCAAAATTTAGATTAAAACTCCTTTAGGAGTTTTTTCCTTTAACTCATGGGCGAGAGTATCGCAGTTTTGATTCAGAGCTGCCGTGAAATACTATCATTTTAAGAATCTTAGACTTCCGATGAGTTCTTTCAGGTGTATTTTACAATAATATTTGCTTGACAGTTCAAATAATGGTAAAGTAAATATTTTAATACTGAACACAAATTTTCATCGGAGTAGATTGACGCCTTGTGAAAAGCTTATTCTTATTAATTCTACTTTTTTATCTTGTTATTGACGTGGCGTCCATGGCGGTAAACCACCGCGAATGACAACTCAAAACCACCGCCATTGCCTGTTCTGTCAAATTTGGATATCAACATCAAATACCCTGGCCTTTGATTCGAAGTTAATGCTTCGTGTACAAAGTTTTGAACATCTGAGGATGAAGTGGAAGAGACTACAAGAGAAAAAGGAACGACTTAAGCATCTGCTCTTTTTCAGTTTCTTACAAACTAGGTTTTGCTAAGTAGTTCCTGCAAATCATCTTTTAACCTCTTATATTTATTCATTTTTCGGTGCGGCGAGCGCTTCTCAGGGACACCTGAATTATGGTCGCATGATATTAAATGACAATTCCTCGGTGACAGAAACTCCAACAGGCACGCCAATAAGGCAGCACCTCTCAAACACATTACCTGCCTACAACAGACGCATATTATGAGGATTTCATGTCATGATGCATCCTTACTACGGGTTTTTGAGCGCGTAACATATAAAGCTTTAATGAGGTCCAAACAAAATAGAACTCATTTTAATAACTTGTAATGATGCTCTTTTTAATTTCGCAATTTACAATGTCCATTAAAAGAAGAAACGAAATCACTCGGGGTTGATGTCTTAATGTCTAATGATCGTGTGTTGTAGGCTATTCTAATTTTGTTTTGAGCAATATTTAAATACCAAATCCAATTGAGGGAGGTGCCCTGCACTCGCTATGTGGATTAATTAAAGCGCATCAAGTTTCTCCGCTCTCACCTTTTCCTCCATCGAGCCAACGCAATATAGTAGCACGCATTGTTTTTTTTTTTTTTTTTTCTTGGCTCTTAGCCCGTTAACGTACCAAGAGTGCTTCGAGGCCCGGTGAACCGACGTTTTACTGATACCGTGTGAAGTGGGTCTCTTTTATGAAACTGTGATAAAAAGAGTTTAAGATATCTTATAATCGGTCGTTTTATCATTAAGAAAATTGTTCGCCCATTCAGGGCATATTAGCATTGATATTGAGGTGCTTTCATGTCGACCGACCACTAATAAATTTCCAGCAGCTTCTAATGCGACACCGTGCAGGTGCTTAGAGTTGGTGTTAGATGCAGTAATAAAATTTCCTTTTGTGTGTATTCAAACAAGACCATATTAATTTTCTTTTTTTTTTTTCTCTCCTGGCCCTATGCATGTAAGGGTGGATTCTATCTGCACCTGCCTCGGTTGTGGAGAAACAATTAGCACCGAGGCCATAATCAAACCCACAGCTAATAAGTACAAATAGACACACAGGAGGAACAGCGTTCAGTCACCAAGAAACACGTCGATATGGAGCAATCTTTAGCCAAACCCCACAGCCAGTACGTTATAAGTGATGTCATTGCACTCGATGGTATTGGATCGCGTAAGTCCATTTTCGTTGTTTTTCTATGTTATTTTCCAATGTTTTATGTTTTTCTTTTAGTTTGGTAGACTTTTATATCTACCACACCCGTGTTTCGCTCGTCCTTGTTGACGTAGTTATGATATTTTTCTTTTAATCTTCTTCCGTCTCTCTTTCGTTTTTCCTATCACTTTCTTTGTGCCTCCCTCTATCCTTCTAGCCTTCCCGAAAACTTTCACCCAACAGTGTAAAAAGTGGAAAGGTGTCCTTCCAAATAACCAAGCATAGCTAACCGTAATACTGATTTTCTCCTTACAGATCCGTCACTCGTGTATCGAGCATTCCCTCCCCGTTCTGTAGAGCAACAGCATCCGCAACAACAGCAGGGCGCGGAATGCGAAAACCCAGCCACAGTTCGCAGGAAACAGCGAAGAAACCGCACAACTTTCACCAAACAGCAGCTTCAAGAATTGGAGAAAGTGTTTGAGAAGAAACATTACCCCGACATTGCTCTACGTGAGGAGCTAGCCACAAAAATAAACATCAGTGAAGCACGCATTCAGGTAACAAACCTTTGCTCTTTTCGCTTGCAAACTCGAATAAATGTCCTTTAATGTGAATAGGAAGGATCAGGTAAAGTTGTAATTGTATTATGACACGGAGCAAGATTCTATTACTCTGAAAATTGTGTGATGCTCGATATACCTTGGAGCTTTGAAAATTCACGCATAATTAAATTTTACTGCCTTCCACCTCTGAACACAGGAGATACTGGCAATAAACGGCGGTCATCTACTCTAACTTTCACTTAACAGAATGCTGATCCATTCTGCGAGAAAAGGCAAAACCTTTTAAGTTCTCTTCACTTGTATTCACCTTTCCACTGGCTTAAGTCTTGGATTTCTGAAAGAAGCCCAATAAAAGTTGAAAGATTCCATGTAGATGCACATACGTATAGACTAAATGAGTAAAAAACAATCCAATCAGTTATCTTTTCATCGTTTAGTTTTATATATCCATATATGTTTGCTCTGCTTGTAAGTCTAGTTATTCTTTCTTCCTTTCTCTCTGTTTGCTTTAGTGGCATTGTGTAGAAAGTGCGTTGATGATTTCCATTAGCGCGCTCATTAGTTTTAATAAGCACTTGTTCTTGCTCCTTTCACCCAGGTATGGTTTCAAAACAGAAGAGCTAAATGGCGAAAGCGACAGAACCCAACACTTGCTCTACAGAAGAAAGTCCGTTTACAAAATCACGAGAAAATGGGTCAGCACCTGCCCATTGCCCCTCGTCCTGGCATACACTGCGGCGGTCCGCCGAACTATTTCTTAGGTCTTTCCGGCGCCATGCCCGCCGTAACCAGTTGTCCGACCTATCCCGGACTTTTAACGCCTCTCAACAATTCCGCGGGTATGCCTCCGTCCCAGTTTGCTAACATGCAAAACTCATCACTGTGGTCTTGCCAGACGGCATTTTCTGCTCCCATGACTGACCCGCCAAAGATGGCACTTGAAGCCTTGCGCATGAGAGCAAAGAGCCATACCTCTTCAGTGTCTGCCTTCGACTTTCTGCCAACCTACCGTTGAAACTACACTGGCAAGAAAACCCTTCACAAGGTCTCGCTAAATTGTTTAGCAGCACCGATTTGTTTCAAGTGAATTTTTGACATGTACAAACGGTTTTTTCCTTTTTATCTTAAGAGCCTTTTTTTGTGTGAGTAACTCAACGTTGAAAATATGTCTATTTTAAGGAATTTGCTTTTTATGTAATGCACGGCTGAGAAGCATAAGATTTTATCTCCGAATAAGGATAGTCACGATAAGCACACAACCCGTATTACTCGAAATTGTACAACGCCGTCAGTATCCTGTTGACATAAAAAATAACTGAGCATGTAGGATTTAGTGCTCGATTCCGCAATCCGTCAAATTTCTCGTTTGGTAGTCTGTAAATTTTACACTAAAAGACCAAATATTGTAAATAGTTTCCATGCAAGCCTTGGCAGCAATAAATGAAGAACGTCTAAGGGTCGTGTGTTTTTCTGTCCAGTGTTCTCTTATATCTTTTCAGTATAGAATGAAAGCCTCAGAGTAAAAACAATACAAAACCTGCAAGAATCATTGAAAGTGGACTACAGGACATAAACTCTCTGGCTTTTAGGCTCCTTGGTTATAAATTTTTCGGAGTTTATGAACGCGCACGGAAAGACAAGGCACCGAGAACGATTCTCAGTCAGTGTCGATTTATGGAGTCTATTCTAGAGACTTGGCGTAGAGGGATTTCAGGACTGGACAAAATAGGGGCATTCCTACTAAGATACATCAGTCTATCTTGGTTAAGTTAAACTCAGAATTTCATTTGACCTGAACCGCATGGTGATTCAAACCGTAGTTATTTTTTCTCTTCCCCTTTCTTTCTTTTGTCGAATTCCTTGGATCGAGATTAGATACGGGAATTACATAACCAAGTTTATTAAAAGAAAGATTATTCTTAGCAGAGATAAACCTTGATAACTAAAAATATATTGCATATTAATTTCTTACTTTGCGACCTTTCCCTTGCCTATTCCTTTTCGAAGCAGCTGATTTAAGGTTTCAGTTTATTTGTTATGCGCGCGGTTCTTTTCCATGCTATCACCTCGGGCGCCAAACGGATAAGTAATTTAATGTTAATGGCTTAATAGAGATGCAACGAGAGTGCGCCCAAGATGCTTGTTTGTCACAGCTTAATAGAGAGTTCATTTAGCGCCATAAAGTGTCATTATGCTCCCTTTTTCGTCTCTGTTTGTCTGAATGGATTCTGCGTGTTAACGTCAAAACACATCTTCCTACTCCATCATCTTGGCCAAACAGTCTATGAATCTCCAGGGGGCAAGGCACTGTCGCATAATAGTATGCAGTTCTAGTAGAATGAAGCCGTACGAAGCGTGTCAGTGTGTGTTAAAAATAAAAATTCCCAAATCGCACATATCACATGAAAAATTTAGAAGTCTGGTGGCAAGCAAACAGAATTACATTAACAACTCAACGAAGATGTTTAATTTTTACGAGGAAACTATCACACTGCCTTTACGTGTTTCTTTTTTTCTGTTTTCTTTTTGTTGATTAAGACTTTATGGTTTCTGTCATGAATATTATTCCTGCCAAGCACTTCTGGTTTCTTATTCACTTGAAAGCTCCTTCGTAAACAAAATTTTGAATCAATTTGTAGATGGGCTTCGAGAATAGAGTAAGTTCTATTCCATTGTGAAGTCGGTATTTAAATTTGCATGATTGTTAAATGCGTCACTAGTTTTCATTATCAGAAGAATGCAAAATGATTATCAACCCGACCAGTTTTCTTGAAACAATTACGACCTTAGTCTATAAAACACAATTCTAATGTGCGAATAATCCTGGTTTTCGCCTTTGGACCCAAGGGTTTTAAGACAGCATTGAGAAGTTCCTTTTTCTCGGCAAGGATAACAACATGGTGGGCAGGTGCTCTGTCGAAGTTGTTCTTGATTGCCTTGGATCGGGTAATAAGTGATGTTTCAGATATCCTGACGGCTAAAGAAACAACCCGAAAAAATCTTGTGCCCATAAGGCTCTAAAATAAAATAAAAAACTCGTTTAACGCAAGCAAAAAGGGATTGATTTTCGACACTGACTGCATTTTCAGAGCGACTTTATTCAATTTAATCGGTATTGAATTGTAAGAAAAAATAAGGCGTATAAGACTTCCCGTGTTGGAAAGCACGTACACATCAGTCACTGTAAGGTGACCTACAGGATGCTTGGGAAAGCGACCGAAATATAGAATTTCTGGCGGCCTGAATTCAAACTTCGGTCGAAGACAATGTTATAAATATTAGCCAACTATAACTACTTTAGCTTTGTTATGGAATTGCTCCTTTTTCCCAGTGAATAACTACTTTGATCTTAATGCTAGTTATAATGACAGGCAGACGCCAGCCAGTTTAATTTCCCGCTAGTTGAATAGTGCTTTTAGTTAGCAAGTTAGAATGACATCGTTAAATTTTTGTGAATAATTCATGGTGAAAAAGACTGTTGCGAATGTCATAGGCTCAACTGTGATCAAACATTCGCCTCCAAAAAAACTTTGCGATATTTCTTCGCAGGTGTTCTGTCGGTCATCCTAATTTTGACGCTCAAACTTTGACAACTAGCCGGAACATGGAAACCCCACAATATAACTGAAAAGGTTGACTGAATATCAGTAAACCTGGCCGGTTTGATGTCCAACCTAGAAAAGCTGAGAGACCTGCTCCTTCGGAATCAATACGTTTTTTTCATTAAGTTTTTTAATGAACAATGCCTTCGCCGAGTCTTTTCTCGTCCATATAAAGTTCTTTCAAATATGAATAAATAGCACGAATTTTGTACCCTGCAAGGCAGATCAAATAATAGAAATTTTTTTAGCAGTGATAGGTGATAACAACCCGCGTGTGTTTAACAATGAGACTGCGCCGTAATTTGTGACAAGAACTAGCTTGAATTGTTTAGGAGTTCGAAAACTGGATCACAATGGGTATATTTTAAATAGCCAGATTACCTTCATTTTAGAAGATAAAGGTATTTTCTTTTGAAAACAAAAATGTTGCTATAACAATTGACGCTTCCAATCAACATTATGCATGCAGCTGTTCGACCGGAAGACGCAGCGTTTTGATGCTTCGCGGCTATACACAGTTTCAGACGAATTCTTTTACTTGCGTGAAAGCGATAAAGAGAGCTTACCTGTAGTCGTTTAGGTGATATTAATACGACTTCCGTACAGCGCTGTTTTAAAACTGTTTAATGTCAATCGATATAAAAGAGATCGCTCTTTAATGCGCGCTGGAAGGAAAGTAAACGCTATGTATAATTGGAATTACAAGTGGAATACTCATCTAACAAAAGAACAAAAACTACAAACCTTCACAAAGAGTCACTTGATAGCAAAGGCTCTACTGCTACTTACTTGCCATGAAACAACGGCCCAGTTTGTTAATCTGTGGCCCACGAGGAAATCGGGATTTTATGATATTCGCCATAACACTAATCAATTTTAACCAAACATAAAATTTAAACTTACCCGCTCTGCTACTTAGTTCACCGCGATGAGACAGCTCCATTATGACCCAAGGGTTGCCCTTGTTTAAAAACTCGGTGTTTTAAAATCAGTTTATTAAAAAGCTGTACAAAGAGAAAATTGAGGAAGAAAAAAGAGATAATGGCTGATGAAATTGAGTTCAGCTCATTATACATAACCACTTGTAGCCAAGACACCTTGAACAGCCACTACTTATAACATGACCAGTTCGATTCTTTAGTGCAGTTCCCCTGTCTTTAAGCTGTTCTTATTTGCAGTACTTGTTTCAGATATTGAGACGTTGATTTCATCGAATGCCTGTTATCTGTTAACACACAGAAGGCAAAGCGTCGAACATAGTCAGCGTCCTGATCGTTTCGTGTCGCACCTTCTTTGAGAAGTAGAATTGGCCTGAACAAAATTATTTATTGAAATTGTAATCACTCTATGGCCCATCACTCGGACTAGCCTGAGGTTGGCACTTCAGCTGGGTAACCAGGCAACTTAGTGACCTGGCTATTACGGTTATACTCGAGACGGTTGGTAAGAACCCGTCACGAAAACATTTAGTGGAACAGTATGGTCGATATAAAATTGGTGTTGTGTGTTGAAGGAAACTGACGAAGGTGTGGTGGTTGCCATCAAGACTTACATTACATTCAACAATTGAGCTATATGAGACTGAGCACAGGGAATTATATAACAGATGAAAGGACAGGAAGACAATTCTTATAAAACACCGACATCAGGAGAAATGTTGGACATTTTTAGCCCGCACGCCGATGTCAGCGGTTATTCCCTTAGTTTTTTCGTTGAGCCGCCAAATTGTGTGAGAAAGCATTTTTAGTACATCACAAGCAGCGCTTATCAATTTTAGATTCCAAATACTGCCATTGCTAATAATATGAAAACGTTGGGAAACTGCCAGATTTGACTGCAAACATTGTCAACAAATGTTTATAGCGTTCGTGATTTTGATTAATATAGCTGGACAGTGCTGTCCAAAGCTAGAAATGTGTTTCGTAAACATTACACTAGATCTCCTGCAGCAAATAACTGTGATAGTCGGTTAAAATTACCTTCGACCTCTGGCATGACTTTCCTGCAAATCGGCAAAAACTTCACAAAAACCCTCCCCCTCCTCAGAACAGTCAAGCATCCCTACTTAAAACTGAGGAGGACTAGGAACTAACATAACATAACATGGCGGCCAGAAACATGGTAGTCTGCTCGCAGCCGTTTTTGTGGTCGCAACACTTTGTGCCTTGCGATCACAAAAACGGCTGCGAGCAGACTAGAAACATGGCAGATTGATCTTACAGTCACGGATTTTTTGCCTACAGACCTTCCATATTAGGATCAAGTTAGAGCCAACATGGCAATATATTTTGGCTTGGGGAAGAGGCTAAAGCTCAAAAGACAAAGGTCATTTTGAGCTCTATGGACTCTAGAAAGCTTCGACTCGATGTCGCGAGCTGGACAAATTGGACACAATCAAGTCATCGGAATACGGACTTGAAGTGTAGCTTAATTGCGAAAATACAAAGAAACAGTGTGTTCATGGAGTGTGAAATGCAGGTACGTTGAGACGTCTGGGGAAGTAATCTAGAACTAATTGAACGACGTTAGATTCTTGATAATAAGACGTGTTTGGGGATACATAACAACTTCGGAGCTGAACAGTTTGCGTTGCTATCACTCCTAATCAGTAATACGGTTCTTTATGGTGTCTCCCAAACATTTTTGTATGTGAAATTTGAGTCACAGACGGTTAAAGAGCTACAGAAAGCGCATGTGTGTACACCATCTTGTCCATTATTTCTTTTTTTTGTATTTTATTTCTTTTATTTATTTTTGCTTAAGCTACACAGTATAAAAAAACTACACACACACAAAAAATTAAAATTAGATAATTATTAAAGTAACTATAGAAAAAAGATCATAAAACACTTAGAATCTCGTACACTTTTTTGTTGTCAAATGATAGATTCAGAGTGGTTTTAAACGCCTAATATTTCTGGGATCAAAGGCTTCCATTTTTTGTAATGGTAGACTAGGTTATTTTTTTCTCTCGCAATGAAACGCTCGTTCAAATAAATTGCTTTGATTCGTTTTTGAAACAATCCTTGTGTCAAAGGAATATTGCGAATCTTTGAATGGTATATGAGATTAGCCGTTGAGGATAATTAGGTTTACCAGTACGAAATTCTCTTTGACATTACAAGCTCCAAACAGAATATCTTCCACGTTGAGTGGTTTTATTAAGATATCAGGTGCTTCTTTCATTCCAAAAGCTTTGGATGCAGCTACAGTTAAAGAAAAGATGCTCTAAAGTTTCAGTTCCTTACTGCAGTAATGACATAACGGGGAGTCGATCTTCCAAATTTTGTAGAGGATTTCATTTGTATAAAGGATCCTATTTATTATCTTATATTGAAATTCACGTAATTTTGTACTTAATGTAACTTTAAAGGGTAATGTGTATATAACTTTCCAGTCCATCTGAAAGGAAACAGTGTTGTAGAGATTTTCGTATTTACCCATAGATGTTGGTGTAGTGGCTTTCTTCGAGACAATCTTATCATAAACTAATTTCGCTTTAAGTTTGGTTACTTCTAGTTTTTCGTCTCCAATATGTAGGTATGCAGTGTTTAGATTTAAGGAAGTAGTAGTTTGTCTGACTGCTTGACCATTGTCTTTCAAAATCTTCCGCCATTCCTGTGGGATTGCGTTAAACAGACTTAATAAGTTAAAATTATTGAGTGGAGTTAGATTCGGATTAACCTGCCATTTTCCTATCTTGACCTTACCACTTTCATCAAAAAGATTCCAATCTTTTGTAGTCCAAGGTTCATAAGATGCTTCCAATAAACAGATTTTTGACCTACACAAGTGAATTTGTTATTCCAAAGTACTTGATTGAATATTTAGTCCTCCAAGGTGGAAGGCTTGTTCCCATTTAAGGAAGACCATGCTTGGACACATTCCTTATAAAATGTTAATAAAGCTAAGGGTAATTTCGAGTATTCAAAGTTGCAATGAAAAAGGAAAGTCCCACCCACTTTTTTAAAATGAAAGTTCAAGTAGTTTTTCCATCCGGAAGGTTGTTTACTTAAAAACCTCTTGATACAGAGTATTCTTTGTGTTATCATCATTGATTCAATATCAACCATTTTCAAACCTCCATCTTCAATATCATTAATTAATGCAGTGCGTTTTACTTTGTCTTTACCGTTCCATATAAAGGAGTAAAATAGTTTATTCATCTCTTTCCAAAATTCTTTTCCGCTTGGTATAAGTGTAACTCGCTATAGTATTTTTGGTATTGCGAGTGCTTTAATAATTTGGATTTTTCCGAACACTGGAAGGCCTCTCCAATTCCAGGTAGTTAAAATTTCTTTCACCGATCTCAAAACAGACTCGAAGTTTGGTTTCTGAAACGCTGTCGGATCATAAGTAAAATTGACACCGAGAATTTTGACAATTCGCTTGATCTCTTTTACACCTAACTCCTCTTTTGAAGCTTTCATGATGCCTAGGCACATTACCTCTATCTTTTCTTGATTCATTTTTAGTCCTGAATTTGCGCCGAATGTTCTGATAATACCCATCATGACATGATATGAAACTTTGCCTGTTACAAAAGTAGTCATATCGTCCGCAAAAGTGACCAGTTTTATTTCTTCATTGTCTACTTTGATGCTGTGATAGCAGTATAATAGAGGCGAAATTATGCGGGAAGTACAAGAGCGACCATATATTTTGACAATTGCCGCCTATACCTTAAGTTTAGACAATTGTGAGGCAATTAAGGGGAAAAAAACTTCAATAAAGTCTCATAAGATCCCAGATAGTAAAAATCAGAGGCTAAAAGAGGCAGCCCTAACGGCGAGAAAATTGTCGTTAAAAAACTTTTGAGCAAGGACAACTATGAGCAGCGCCTTTTCATGAAGGAAGCAAAAATCCTAAAGGGAATTAGGAATGAACATGTGGTTAGTTTGAAAGCAGCGTGCGTCGATCCGTGCGGCGCCATGATGTTGGAGTATGTATATTTTGATTTTGACCCTTTTGGAGAATCGGAGAGGGTGAGCAGCCTCGAGGACTTTCTTCGGCTTACCGAGAGTAGAGGAGTTATTCAGCAGTTTCCCTTTCAGTATAAAACTGCGGAAGACACGGCCAGGGGGTTAGCGTACCTGCATCAGAACGGAATAGTACATCGGGACATTAAACCTGCCAACATTCTGGTGTCAAACCAACATTATTGCACTATGACTGACATGAAGGGCCCACATAAAGAGTTCAAGGAAAAGCCCATAATTTGCAAGATGGCCGACTTTGGAGAGAGCCGCTCTGTAGTTAACCAGACAGCCCAACTATGTCGCCTCGCCACAGCTAACCTCGCACGTGGTACTCCAGTATACCGAGCTCCGGAGTTGTTTGGAGAAAATTCAGACAAGATCACGCTATCTATCCAAGATTTAAAGGCAGCAGATGTCTGGGCCCTTGGCATGGTCTTCCATGTGATCGTCAATCCCGACCTTAAATATCCATTTCAGATGGAGCTACAGAAAGTGCAACAGGGCCAGTGTCTCAGTGAGCTGGAACGATTACTCGTGATGAAGGTGAAGCCAAGCCATCCAAAGAAATACAGCGTATTCCAAATTACCGACTGGTATGGCGTTCTTCACTTATTTGAGCAGTGCACCAGTTTCAAGTCCGAAGACAGGCCTACTGCACAGGATGTTGCCAATATTTTGCACAAGGCAAGTGCACCGAGCTTTCTTGACATACCTCTCCAGGTAAGTCAGAACAGCGCCATTGAAAATGCTGCCGCTGCAGTCAGTGCGTCCAACGACGGAACCAACAGTTGTGCATTCCTATCACTGGCGTTTTCTCATCTCATTCATATGAAGGAGGATAGCATTAGTGGAGAAGACGAGTTCCAGATGATGGCTTCCCTCGCTGAAGAGGTCATTCAAACCTATCCCGAGATGTTCAACTCTTATCGAGATTTAGGCAGTCAGTATGACGTCTCTGAGGCGAATCCCTTCAGTCCTTCCTGGAAATAAAGTTTCAAAGGTATGCCACTTTGGTGTTATTTCAAGTACACAGGCGTAAAACAGTTCCAGTTTCAGAGATTAATGTGTTCATTGATAAAATCACGGGTAGACAAACACCAAGTAATAGCGCTATCGCGCGGTGCGTTAAAAGCCCATGCATGTCAAAATCTAGACTATCTCTATTACGCTTAGCAACCGCTGGCCCGGCTCATGTGTGTGTGTGTGTGTGTGTGTGTGTGTGTGTGTGTGTGTGAAGGACGCAACTACTGAAGGTGAGAATTCCGTTTGAGTTTAGCAAGAAAATTTCAGCTGTCCATAGATAACTCCATAGACACGTAAAAGAGATACAGCCGTATTCAACGTTGCTAAGGAAAAAAAACTTTTTCTTCATTCGTTGCCGTTAATTCTTTTCTTTCGCTTTTCGTATAAAAGTCACCCTGTGCATTTACATCACTTCTAGAGATTATTAAGCAGAGAAAGAAGCACAGAATTGACCTGGCTTACTATCCGATACGCAAAATCGAGCACGAAGACCAGCTTCTTCGTCAGAAAATCAACTGAATTTGTCGCAACATAACTAATCTTCCGTTCCACAAAATGTCAGACCACACACCACAGTTTGGTTATCAGGCCATAGTGTTTCCAGCCGCATCAATATTTCTGAGAGAAGTTTAAGAATCCCTGTCAATCTCGAAACGAGTTCTTGTCGGCATTCAACATGGCAGCCGTTGGATTTGCCTCGGCGTGTAATTCCAGTCCAAGATCTATGGCATCGACTGGCAACAACAGGCATTGATTAACTCTATCGAGAAACGGCAATGCGAACTGTACCACTACTGGTCACAAGGTAAAGTCCTTTTCATACTTCATAAGCGAGGAGAAGGCGAGAACTGGCTGTTTGTTGATTCAAGGCACTCCGGCGAAAATGAAAATGTTGACTCATCTCGTTCGTCCAATTTGTTCTGTTTATGACCACATTATGTGATGTACTATCTCAGATCTCCCCGCAAACTTTGTTTAAAGTACCTCTTTCAGCTTCAATGCTACTCGGCTTAGAAAACAACGACTAGAAGTACTGCAAGTACAAAATCCGCGCTTGCTTACACTGCACACGGCACTAAACTTGATTAACATATCGCGCGCGGAAAACATGTCACTTTGGTCACACAACGAACCGCGATTTAAAAATAATTCTCATCTTTTACTAAGGGAGTTGTATAATAAATAACTTATTAGGCACTTAGGCGTGTAGTACGGCTGTATATTTTTACTTGTCGCTTGTACTGCACGACTCGTAAAAATATACAGCCGTACTACACGCCTAAGTGTCTAATAAGATATATATTTCCTTTTGTTAAAAGTAGCTGTGCAATAACTAGTACATACCCCTTTCAAAATATAAATTACTCAACTCACATTTTCATTGCACTGTGGTAATTTTGTGAGCAACAACTCATAACTCAATGTTTTGACAATATTTTATGTGAAAAATGCTGTGAAAATAGAGTAAATCTAAGTGGAATGACAATAAATGACATAAATTTCTGGTAAAAAAGATACTGCAGTCTGGATTAAATAATAAGCAATTACTGAAGAGTACCAGTATATATGTATTTAATGTCCACATCCAAACAATGTCACTCTCGAATTGACCATGTAATGCATTATTATTATGGAATAGATATACTAATCACTGGGAAATGGACATGATAAAGTGTTGTGTTTGGAAAAGGGTAAATGGAACGTGCATGGTCCACTCAATCATCCCACAACGGTATCCAAATAGTTGTTCCCTCCAAATAGGAGCTGATTGAATCAGAATGGGGCTTGTCAGTTCACCTTTCGAATGACAGTCAAATAATTGATTTATTGGGCGAGGAGCTGTCGGCGAATATCGTATTCCTAGAAGCGAAAAAGTTTTTGAGACCAACAATGGGCGAAACTAGCTTTTCTTTCTGACTTCGGCATTTACTTGGTGAATGCCTCCTGGACGATTTAAAAAAACCATTCATCTACTTCAAGCAGCTTTGCTTGTGACAAAACACATTTCGCATATGATGATCTGTGTGTAATAAATATATGCATCGACGAACCCGTTTTCTTTCCCGTTCTCTTGTTAACTGTCGCTCTTTGGTTGACTGAAGAGCTCCCGTTTTTGCTGGGCTGCTCGTCAGTTTCGTTTCCTTTCACGCTTGGTCGGAGAGAGAGCTCGACTATTCTTCTAAACTTAACTTTTTGACAAATCCCATTTCGGGGGTCAAAATTCCAGTTCCATCTTCAGCGGCTACCAACCAACACCATCGTCTTTCTTACTTTTTCCCGTTTGTACTACATAAGTACAAAATTCTTTGTGTCACAAGAAAACTTTTTACCATAACACACTAGTTTCTCGCTCTCTGATTGGTCGATTTACCGTAGTAAATAAGAGTCCAGACAACGATGCTGACGCTAGCATGTCACGCTTTGCAGCGAAATACAACGAAATATTCCTGTATATTTCTAAATATTGTGGTACAAAAAACACTTTTACCACAACACACTAGTTTCTCGCTCTCTGATTGGTCGATTTACCGTGGTAAATAAGAGTCCAGACAACGATGCTGACGCCAGCATGTCACGTTTTGCAGCGAAATACAACGAAAGTTTCCTGTATATTTCTAAATGTTGTGGTAAAAAACAAATTTCCACTGGTTTGCCGTGGTGTGGACTCTTATTTACCACGATTTACGTCATCACATGGTCAAAATTAGTTGTGGACTCACGAGGCCATCGATGCACCATTTTTATTGCTTTTATTATTAGTACTTTAAGCCCTGGCCAAACGCGATGTTCGACAAGACAGTAAACTTGCATCGACTTGCAAAAGGGTGGCCAAACGAGACGCAAGTCGATGCAAGTTCATGAAAGTTTTGTAAAAACTTTCTTTTTACGGTTGTGAGTCAGAATCCGAGTCAGAGGTCTCGCTTGAGCTGGAACTTAATGATTATGCTTTTACTTAGTTTGAAATTTTCGGTTTAGACTGCCTTTTCTAACGTGCTCTTTTAGGTGAAAAACTTGCGTCGACTTGCACGAAGATTTGAACATGTTCACATTCGATGCAATTCCCCAAATGCAAGTCCGTGCAAGTTGGTGGCCAAACGAAACGCAAGTCCGCGCAAGTTTGAAAACTTGCATCGACTTGCGT
The DNA here is from genome assembly GCA_964036295.1 of Plumapathes pennacea. Classification (NCBI taxonomy): domain Eukaryota; kingdom Metazoa; phylum Cnidaria; class Anthozoa; order Antipatharia; family Myriopathidae; genus Plumapathes; species Plumapathes pennacea. The sequence continues at coordinate 7,510,456 of OZ038472.1, read as the reverse complement.
GAACTTGCACCTCGTTTGGCCAGGGCTTTAGATATGTGTTTTAAGCATGTTATATAATTGTTATTTGTTATTATCAATAATTTTAAATACAGGTCAGCGACTCTTTTATCACTGATTATTTTTATACACGACCCCACAAGCAGTAATGCTTAAACTTTCGTCTTTTTGACTTTAAACGACCGCTGCCATTCGAATGCCTTCGAGTTGTAGGGAAATGACCAGCCAATCAGTTTATGCTCGACAAACGAAGACTGCCTCCCCGAGCTATCGACCACCGTAGAAGACCACAAAATCCCTGAATTTGGCAATTATTTACGCCGAGCAAGTTGTGTTCTTGGAATTGCTTGGAGTTTGGAATGGTTTGATATCAGAATGATTGTCCAAATATTTCATTTTATTCATGTTGTAGAACAGTTAAGTTGGTTTAAAATTCAGCCAGGTCAAACGTCCTTGATTAAGGAAAATGAATAATTCCAGGGGATCTCTCACACCTCGATCTTTTATTCGTTCGTAAATCTTTATAGAGTTAACCTCTAGATGTACTTCTTTACTGTTTTGTTTCTTTATTGTAGTGGAATGCTATTACTTGTGAGAACTGACTGTGTCGGCGTAGAGATACTTTGCGTGCATGATAAATCCATTAAACTGAAGTCTCTGTGGGGATGCCACTGAAACGCTTTTAAAGAAGTTTTAAATACGTCAGCCCGTCGTTGGAGGAAATAGAGACCTTAAGCAACAGGACGGGAGAGGGGACGGCGACGTCTCCGGAAGTAAAATTTCCGCTCAAACAATCATTTCGCATGCCCGAATTTGATAGCTTCCTCCGTCCTGTCCCGTCACCGACGTCAAAACAGGGAAGCGATTCCCACGTAAGGATGGTTACCCCCTCCCGCAGTCTGATTATATTATGTCAGCGGTCGCCCCACTGTATTAATAACTAACCAACCTTGAAGCAGCGGTAATTTTCGCGCTGTTATGGTTCTTTCTATTTGCCGTTTTCTGTGTTCGTGTTAGGTAGCAATGCTCCAAAATGTAAATAAAAAAGGATCGATGATCTGTGAATGACTCGTTACCAGCGAAACCCCTTCACTGGTCAATTTGGAACTATGCGATGTTGCGCTAAAACTCGTTTTCGAACGGTTTGAAAGCGATTCAAGAACTTGCAACGCCGTTGCGTGGATTTGGAGCAAATCGGCGTTGCAAATAGCTTTAGGCAAAGCACTAAACATCCAAGGGAACCATTCCCGGCGATAATTCAGTTGTTGCGACTACTCGAGCCTTGTAAAAAATAAAATCAAGTTTCTACAGCAAAACCCGCGCGATGTCCGCATCGAAAGAGATTTAAGGCTACTGCTTTTTAGATGGGACCACGTTGAACTGTTCATATGGGACGGTTTAGCTAGCTAGCCGTTAAAGGCTCTGCCCCCCCCCCCCCCCACCCAAAAAAAAACCTCTTCTCGGGGGGAGGGGTAGGAGGTGAAAACCTTCATAGTTTTGAGTCGGAGTGTTCTCAAAACCCTTGCCCTACTTCAAACTAAAACTGTACGATTTTTCGACCCTATTTAAAAAAATATATTTGAGATTTTTCGACCCTTTTTCGACTCTGTATACCAAAAAATGTTACCCTATTTCTGCAACCAAATACCAAAATATGCAAAATCTACTATTTCAGACCAAAAAGGCAAAATTGATCCCCTTTTGCAGCCTCAAAAATGTTAAAAAACAATACTGCCTTTGAGGCGGCGCACTGAGTATTGATGGGACCCTCCCCTCCCCCCTCCGGGATATTTTTCTCTGATTCACGTTGATCTTAGTTACATTTTATACTAAATTTACACGAAGCGCTAATTTTCTATAAAAGAGTATTGCATGCATGTTTCAAATAAAACGCTTTAGGAACTTAGATATTTTATACTTTACGTCTTTTCTTCGTACACGCTATTTCACTCCAATGTGCAACCTCGTTCCCAGGCTATTTCATCTTCCGGCCCCCGCCCCCGAAGAAAGACCCTGGTTCAGGCTGGTCACGTGCCTTGCTCACAAGGATAATCCGTTGGGAGGGGTCCCCCTGTCAAAGAAATGTGTCGTGCTGTGCGTTTGTCAAATCAAAACGAGGCTGGCACAAACGACACAAATCAGCCACGCTTTTTGGCAAGCTTCCTATAAAAGGGCGCTTCCCAGGGAAGCGCAGAGCCACTTGTCAATCAACAGTGATCGAGACAACAGCTCCTAATTAGTAAAAAGCCAAAAATATCCAAATTTTGTTTTCCTTGTACTTGAATACCACGCAAAACAAGATAATGTTGCCTCACCACCAATTTTCCATCACATAAACATTCATTTTGAGTGCAATTTGAGTAAAATCCAAGAATAATCTTCAAAATAAAAAATTAAATATGCTTGGTGGGCAGCCATGCGTCGCATTGCACCGCGAAATTCAAAATGTATTTTGGCAGCCAAGAGAAAAATTTCGTTTCAAACCCTTCCGTCCAGGAATCCACATTAAAGTTGCCCGTATGTGCTTAATTTTAGGTATACTTTTAGTTGCTGCAGAGAAATTTCATGGACAGAGCGACTTCTGAACGCTGTGGACGCACGTGCGATTCAACAAACATTATGCAAATTTGATGTCGAAAGAGGAGGCCAACGGCCTTTTATAGCGCGCCTTCGTGTTTAAATGCATCTTTTTACCCTTCCGAAGAAGCCTTGACTCTCGAAATTACCTTTTTGAAAGCTCTGAAGTTGTCGAGGCGTCTTTCACATGGTCTGCAGATTAAATGCGGCAAACCTTCGCTCTGTGGCAACGAGCTGCTGTAAAAATCTTTCGCTGTTTCGAGAAGTCCTTTATTAGCTCAGTTTTCCGCATACGTTTTTACAGTGGTCTCCCACAGAACTACAAGGCCTGCAACAACTTGACTTGTTGTTCAGACGCAGCGTAAACTACATGGGAGGTGTTAAATTTTTATATCCAAATTTTTCTTTCCCCAGTAGACAAAGTAAAGTAAATTTCCGACTTAACGGCCCCTCCCTTGGTTTCCTTTATTACAACCGGCCAGACTCTGGCTGACACGTGACCAGCCTGAACTAGGGTCTTTCTTCGGGGGCGGGGCCCGGGAGATGAAAGAGCCTGGGAACGAGGTTGTCCGATGTGACGTTTATTTATCACTGCGCTTCTGTCAGTCAATTATTACTGTTGAGGGGCGACCGCTGACATAATATAATCAGACTGCGGGAGAGGTTATCAGCCTTGGGAATTTGCTTTCAGTCAAAACAAGTGATCTCACGTCGTGTGACAACGTCGTATTTTTTCGTTTATTTTAGGCCAGAAAGATTGTGTTTACGAGCTGAAACCTAAACGAGGAACACTCAACATCTAGAGCCGAATGAAAGGTACTTCAGCCTTTTATTACGGAGTATATCGGGGTTTACGAGCATCGCTTTACCGCAATTGTTTGAGTGACTTTGCAGTTCGTTCCAGATTTATCGGCGGCCAGGAAAAGCACATTATTCGTCCTGAATCCTCGTAAGTACAATCAACAGAGTACAAATTCTCCATGATGTTAAGGATTTTCCTTTCTGAACCATTTTCTTTCCTTATAATCGAGTATCGGAAAACATGTGTTGTTTGCTTACGAGTCCCTTCGGTCAATAAATCGTTTGTTTGCTGCATGCGTATGTTTTGATGTATTCGTCCGAATGCGGATCTTCACAACACATTTAGCTCTCAATGGAGACTTTTGCCCGCTGAATGTGCTCTTAATTCCTTGAGCTGTGTCATCGTCGCACACGCAAGTTTTGCAAATTGCAGCAGGAAGAAATTGAAAGAGCTAGTCAGCTTGTACTGAGACTGTAAACATGTCACGAAAAGCTCTCTGACGGCACTTTTAATGTTTATCCTCGATGAACTAACGATTAAATACTGTTAGGCAGGTTTCTTTTGGGTTGTCTAGAAAAAACTAAGACCTAAGACCTCAGACCTCAGACCTCGAAAACTAAGAAAACATAGGCCTAAGACCTAAGACCAAGAAAACTCAGACCTCCCAAAATACGCTAAACGATTTGACCGTTCGCCAGTGGCGGATTTTTTTGGGGGGGGGGGGGGGGGGTTGAGAGGGAGGGGGCGAGGGGGGGCCGAGGGGGCGAGGGGGGGCCGAGGGGGCCGCGGATCCCCCTTTTGTCTGAGTCTCGGATTTTTTCAGACAACGTAGACCTGTACAATAGTACACGGGCCTTGTTTTTCGTTTTTTGTTGTTGTTTATATTAATCAATTCAGAACTTTTGTTCAGTTTCGTTACCAGTAATTAGTATAAAGAAAATTGAGAAATAAGCAACAATGTGGAATGACTGCAGTGCTTTGTGTGAGTGTTGCGTGCAAGCAACACTCTGACGCCCATCCGGTCCGGGATTAGGCCCAGGCGTACTTGTGTAATTGTGTTGCAAAATTAATCCGTCCGGCTGAAAAGAGCCCTAGAGCAAATGAGAGAAAATGGGTTTGTTGAGAACGAGACATTTCACAGATAAGTTAATAAAGAATGTACGCCAGAACGCAAAAACAGTATTTGCTGGCTCGGTGTTTGAGAAGATGAAGATGATGGCCAAGAAGGCAGACGTAAAGATAAACATCCCCCGCACCTGTGGCAGACAAACACTGCGCAACAACACCAACGCCAAGACACCAGTCGCCTACTTTCGGCGCTCGTTCTTTCTCCCCTTCCTTGACAACCTGCTGCAGCAAATGGTTACTCGCTTCAGTGCACTATCAGAAGCAGCGCTGCTTGGACTGCTACTGATACCTGCCAACCTGCGGAAACTGGACAAGTCTTCTCAAGAGAAACTTATCCAGCATTATTCGCCCGATCTGTCATCACCAAGTAGTGCGTTACAGGAAATGGAGCTGTGGAAGCGTTTCTGGTAAGTATTTTGAGTTAATGAGCTCTATTTAATAATATCATGCGGAAGTAATAGTGTGAAATGCTATGAAACGTCCATTTCAGTGCTACCGTAATATGCGTAGTCTTAAGAAACCACCCATGTCTTGAAATAGGGATGTGTAAATGTATGCTTCTATTTTCAGGACTAACAGTGCCGAAAAACCTGTAAAACCACAAGAGACTTTGAAAGCCTGCAGCTGAAGCCTCTACCCCAACATCCACACAATTCTGCGACTGCTCTTGATCACCCCCGTCACAAGTGCCACTGTGGAACGCAGCAACTCTTCACTGCGTTTTGTAAAAAATGTCTATCGCAGCACCATGGGAGAAGAACGCCTGAATACACTGTTGCTCCTCTTTGTTCACAAGGACATACCTTTGGATTACAGTGCAATATTGTTGACGACTATGCCACGCGTAACCAGAGAAGGATGACATTCATCAATCCCATGATGTGACTCTTACTTATATCATCTGCATGGGATTGATGGTTGCAATAGGATGACCCTAGTTTGTTGGCTTCTATACTATTAGCGCGCTGCAACAGATTTATCTGTCGTTTGGCCAATTGGGGGTGTGCGTTAGGCAGCAAAGTGTTTTATTACGCGTTCGATGCGGCGCCGAACTTACCGGCAGTACCAGAAAGATAAATTTCCTTCCAAAAGCTTAATATTTGTGATCAATTCAATCCGCTTGTTGCACCTGCTTAATGGTCTAAAAATGCAGGAAATCGCTGTTTTAGGAGGTTTAAATTTCAAAAATTTCCGGGGGGGGGGGGGGGGGGGGGGGGCATGCCTCCGGACCCCCCTAGCGGGCTCGCGCCTACCGGCGCTCGGCCCCCCCTTTCTCAATTTCCCGGATCCGCCCCTGATTCCTTCTCATAATTGCTTTAACCGGAAGCTGCTTGAGAGAGACATCAAACAATGCGGTATTTTTAGCCATTTCGCAAACATTCGGCAGGTTCTTAGTTTTCCACATCTGGAAAACTAAGACCCTGCCGAATGTGTTGCGAAATGGCTAAAGATACCGCATTGTTTGATGTCTCACTCGAGCAGCTTCCGGTTAAAGCAATTACGAGAAGGAACGATCGAATTGGGGGGTCTGAGTTTTTAGGTCTTAGGTCTTAGGTCTTTGTTTTCTTAGTTTTCGAGGTCCGAGGTCTGAGGTCTGAGGTCTGAGGTCTTTTCTAGACACCCGTTTCTTTCGAACGAAACTGCACTCGGCAGGATCAATTATTCGACACGAACCAAAGCGGCTTTTAGAAACGTTTTACTTGCACAAAACCAGCAAATTCATGGGAGCCAATGTTCTACAGTCATAAGCCTTGATCATATAAATTGCTAGTATTTTACATTGGTACAATAAAACTAATCAGCTTATCCGGCGTTCTCCTATGCACGACACGACCGCGTTCTCTGCCCAATCCTCTCGCGGATCTGCCGTCGCCGTCGTGCTGTCCCGTCCTGTTGCTTAAGGTCTCTAATAACTTACAAGGTTTGTAATAGGGGGCTGATTACAACGACAGCCGTTTGTTTCACTACGGTGCTAGCATTGCTACCTTCCATCTTGATAGGCTGAAAATAAGTAGTTTATTATATGGCTTCAAAGTTTTACATCAAAACAAACATCAAACAGCACTTTGTCTCCGAACAATTTACGCGCGTACGGTACGCATGCACTGACTCGGCAGCGTTTACGCTAAGCGTTGATCACCGGATGAATTGAGTTGAGCTTGAATTTTTGAAGTACAAGCCCAAAATGTGCCGGTTTTGGTTCTGCGAAAACGTCACTCGGTATAAAACCCATCACGAGCGTGGCGAACTAAAAATAGTTTTCCTTCTTCTTCTTCTTCTTCTTCTTCTTCTTCTGATAAGCGATTTCCAACACAAAATTAGCAGAATTTTATTTGCTCCAAGCGTTTACATATAACATGCGATCACAGCATTCAAACTGCGGGATTCAAACAAAGGAAATGTTGAAGAAACTACAATATTTCGTATCTCAACCGTCGGCACAGAAAATTGTGTGAATCAAAAGTTTATCATTTTCTCAACAGAAAGATAAGTTCCTTCACTCAAGTCTTCAAAGATGTTGAAATGAAACGGCGTTCACACACTTAAAATGCCATACTTACAGTTTCAGTAAGCTTGTATGAACTCCACTTGCGGCACCGCGACAACAAATAATCAGTCTGCTCGTAGCTCCGCAAACGGTTCATTGAGATTGCCACGTCACTCTTTGACTGAAGTTTGCTGTGCCTTCTACGTTGCTCTAAGTGTTTAGCATGTAGTGCAAGATGTGAACCAATTCTCAGAATACGGTGCTTGAGTCGCCGTTCGTGATGCCACAAACCAAGTCAACAAATCTTCATCTCCAACCGTTTTCTCGGCTTGCGAATAGTTTCCGCGGTGGTATTTTTTTCTTACATATTCTTCTACCGCTTTGCCTTCAGCCAAACGTAGCCGACATATTCACTGAAAGCAGAGAACTGCACGACCTCGTGATTCATATGTTCAATCTGCCGGTCCGTAATCGAGCACCGGGGTTGCACACGGGCGTTACAGGAAAATAATGACCGGCAAATACACTAATCAGAGCGCGCGATTTCACCTGAAGTAGCTCCAGCCATATAATAATGAAGAAATAAAGCACGCTGACGAGTGCTTTATTTCTTTAATAGATGCACTTGGGAATTTGAACGAACACGAGAGAAGTTTGGAGAAGCACGAGGCCGCCGAGTGCTTCCCCAAACTTCTTTCGTGTTCGTTCAAATTCCCAAGTGCATCTATAACTCAATATACGTACGCTGACAAGTGCTTTAGCCCGAGGTGTGTACAATGGTCTTCCCTGTAGAGCCGTCACGGAAAATGCTGCGCTGCAAATATGGTTTTGATCGTATGCCGTTTCCTCTAACCGCTGTGATCACACGGGGTGTGTTGTTTGCCCAGTGAGAAAACGCGACCTCCAGAACGAATTTTAATTCGATTCGGGCCTTGTTTTCGAAAGGTGAATTCCGTGTGCTACTGAGATGTCAACTTTCGCACGGTGCCAGTGCATGTGAACATTTAAACTAGAAATACAATAATCGCAGATACCCCTCGCTCTGACATTGATGGGACTTTTACTTTGGTACTCCCAAGAAGAGTAACCTTTGTTTTACCGAAATGTTGACTCAATCTTTTCTTCGAAGTCAAATGCTACACGCAAAGGCAGGAGAAAAAGAATGGTGTGTGAATCAGTGGCAATTTCCGGCAATTCTACTTTTTTGTTGAAACTCGAATTTGGAATCACGAAAATAAAGGAAAACCCAATTCTTAGCGCTATTCTTTCTTGGGAAAGTTGAAATACCTCAATTATTTTCTACGTCGTTGTATTCGGTCTGCAACGTAAATATTCTCGACCTTTCTGAATAAAAATCTCGATCTTTTCTGAGATTTGTTCCGGCCAGTAGTTTGGGGAAATGTCAGACATTTTCTCACGTTTGTCTGTCGGTTCGTGTCTCGGAACAAGCCTTTCTCATGCTGTTCCCACGTGACTTTACAAAAAAACAACTTCGCGCCACTTGCTCGCCGGGTTTTGACGTTTGGGTTTTGGCGCGACGACACGTGCACGGCAAGATGCCTTTTGTAAACGTTAAACGAAAGGGCAAACTGGTGAAGGTAAAAATATCAGACTTAACACTGAGTTAAAAGCATTTCAATGATCTTTAAGTATCACCGTCTGATATTTTTACCTTTTGCCCTTTCGTTTAACTTTTACAAAAGACATCTCGCCGTGCATGTGTCGTCGCGCCAAAACCCGGCGAGCAAGTGGCCCGAAGTTGTTTTATACGAAAAGTCACGTGGGAACCGCATGAGAAAGGCTCGTTCCGAGACACGAACCGACAGACAAACGTGAGAAAATGTCTGACATTTCCCCAAACCTGCTGGCCGGAACAAATCTCAGAAAAGATCGAGATTTTTATTCAGAAAGGTCGAGAATATTTACGTTGCAGACCGTATACAACGAAGTAGAAAATAATTGGGGTATTTCAACTTTCCCAAGAAAGAATAGCGCTAAGAATTGGGTTTTCCTTTATTTTCGTGATTCCAAATTCGAGTTTCAACAAAAAAGTAGAATTGCCGGAAATTGCCACTGATTGTTTTAATCTGGTAATGTCACGATCAACACAAACTGCAAAGGATGAAGATGCATGCGCTACGCACGTTCGTCATCGTTAAACCTTTTGAAAAGCTTCAAAACTTGAGGGCTTGCTGGAGTGGTAGGTTTGTGCGGGTGACATCGCTGTTGAAATGCAGGCTCTTCTAGAACCATCATATTATGCTTCAACTTTTCATCACCTCAGTGCGGGAATATTAATTGGCCTGAATCCTTTCTTCAGGTGAAAAGTCAACTTTTGGATGAGTGGGATTGGTTCAGTTTTGCACATGAAAACTTCTGAGTTGTATAAAACTTGCCAATACTTTGACTCAGAAATACGCACTCGCAAAGGTTTAACTTTTTCACCATGAGACTTCGTTCCGTCTGCGCCACCGAGCACGCGAGAAGCAAGGGATCTTGCCTGGGCTGTGTTCTGAAGAGCAGAACTGTCGCAGCTTTACCTTGGTTTTAGATTTCCCAGTAAATAGAGAAATGACAGATCGGACAAAACTGTGGGCAATTTGCACCCCTGAAACGCCTGAAACACCGTGCACCAATTTACCCTGCCGAGTTTAAGGCAATGCTTTGTTTATCTTTGCGACAGCTGGGCGCTTCAAAGCTTCATTCTTCAAATTCGTGATTTCGGACGCCTCATCAAAGCGCTGCTGTCCCCCGCTGTCACACAAAGCGGCCTTCTTGTCGCCGGCTCTTTGACACTTGGGTCCAGTCCGTCGTTCTCTTTACTCAGCGCTCACGACAACGGAGCCGCGAAGGGAAAAAAGGTGAGATGCGAGCGACAAGCGCTTGTCGTGAAGGTCTGTGCCTTTTACGCTGGCCTTTTAACACTCTTGAACTGCTGTCGTGACCATTAAGGAATTACTACTGTCTCAATCGTTTCGAAACTAAGTATCCTTGATATTATATTTTTAAAATGCTTGCCTTCGGCGAAGCGGATTCTTCTTGTTCAAAACAGCCTAACTGCCAGTTTTATAGAGTCAACGCTATGGCCTTAGTTATCCGTGAATCGATCTGGCCGCTGTTCAAAAATATCTGGTAATGTCAAGGACATAAATTGGTTGATGTTATTATTCGCCATGTTTTTGCAGGATGCCCTCAGCTCGCGTGTCTGCCGTGCATGGTGAGTTCTGTGCCGTGAAAGCAGGCGTTTCTCTCTTACAAGGAACAGAATCGAGTGTGAGTACTGTAGCTAGTGAGCTAGTGAAAATTGATATTACTCCGTCAGAGCTGAATTCATATTCAGTAATACCTTATCACAGTTTTATTAAAATCACATGTCAGCATATGCATGTAGCTTGTATAAAATTTTTCAGGCATGTGGCATTACAGACATTACAAGCAGCTTATATTATGTCTGCCACACGAAAGAAATTGATTTGCAGATCAACAAATGATTACTGTTTCAGGCACTTCTGATTGGCACTACAGCTATGAAAATTAAAGCTGATGTAAATATGCTTTAAGCAGGAAACACAACAAATTACATGGCCCACCATTATATGAAATTCAATACTATAATGCTTTGGCCCAAAGATGTTTTGAAGGCAAAGCAACCTATGTCTATGTACATGTCTCTGATGAGTGTAATTTGTGGCAGTGATTTTCCAATATAATTGCTTCATATTGATAAGCTAAAGTGAATTGAATTCACTTCACTGGTTGATTTTAATACATGGCATGACCTCAGGTGGCTTGTAGTTTTAATTTATCAATACTACAAAGTATTACAAGTTTCACATCATATAATATTGTAATTTTTAATATCATTTATGCATTACTTTTCGTCACTGTAAGTTAACTCTTTCCTGCCCAAGTCTAAAATACAAATTCTCTCAATGACCCCTGATTACAATATTATGGTATGTGAATGTGAGACTTGTGGCCTCTAAGAATCATTTTATGATTTTCTGGAACTGCCATTCTTAGTGCATATCAGTCATAACATACAGTACTGTGTCCAGAAAATTCTCATAACAATTCAAGAACTGACATGATTAATGAAGTGAGAACTGATAGTTTAATCAGCTTTCATTTTTATGTAAGCAAGCAGTTCTCCATACTGTATCAAAAAGGAACATTGCTATCGACCACCTCATGTGAGTGAAAGGGTTAAATATTTAGGGCTATATATTTTGTTCATTTTTATTAATATAGTATTATAATGTAAAATCCTGGTTATAAGCCCCCCTCACCGCTCATAAGCCCATCTACTATTAACACAAAAAACATCCCAGTTATAAGACCCCCCCACCTAAAAAAAATTTTTTTTTCTTACATAAACAACATCACAGAACATTGGAAAAAATTTGCAAAAAGTTACTTGCATGCCGGGTGAGTGCATATCAAGGCTCAAACAATGGCTTTTTGGTGATTTGTACTGAGTTCAGAGCATGAAAAGAGTGACATCTGAATTGGACCTGAGCCACTCATTTCTTATTGGCTCATTTTGAAACATTTATTTCATCCTGGTTATAAGCCCCCACCCCCTTTATAAGCCCACCCAAAACTCCTTATGAAGTTGTACAAGCCCAGGGCTTATAACTGGGATTTTATGATATATCACTGTGTGCATGTTGCACTAGGGTTACAACTTTGCACAAATTATACACTGAGTTTTCAGTCAGCCCAGTGCTCATCTGTCAGCTGTTGATTGCGAGTGTTTCTCATACTTAGATTTTTTTATCAGGTAGCTCCGGTGTAGATACAATACATATTTTCATGAAAAGCATGCAGTTATTTCCTTCAAGGTAAGATTATGTTGCTTATGGTCACTCCGGAGTTTCATCTGGTGCACTCGTCCATGACAAACTTTGGATCATAACTTTTTTGGCTTTTATGCGATTCCTATAAAATTTTGAGGAACGTTGCAGCTATCATTCAGCAATTATATGATTGAATTTGATTTAATTGGGGAAAAATATTTTCAGTGATATTATAGCTTAAGTGTACAGTACTTTTTGAACAAAATCGCACCCAGTGAAACATTTTGCTGGTATATTTTTGTTAAATTCCTGGAATCAGCTTATATTATATCACTAAAAATATTTTTCCCCAGTTAAATCGAATTATATCATATTACTGATAAATGATAGCTGCAATGTTTCTCAAAGTTCTATAGGAATCGCATAAAAGCCAAACAAGTTATGATCCAAAGTTTGTCATGGACAAGTGCACTAAATGAACCTGTGGAATGACCTTAAAGATGCAGTTTTTCTGCCAGTGTGTTATGGGAATGTTAAAGTCTTTTTGTTCAAAGTTAAAAAGGAAGCAATTTTTTACTAGAGGTAAATAAAAAAGGGTACAACTAGAATATGGTACATGTACTCCTGAGCCTTCTCATGCATTTGTTTTGCAATAAGTGTCCCCTCCTCCCCTGGGGCATTGTTGTTGTAAAAGTCTTCACTGTCTTCTTCATTCAGTACCGTTAAAGTATCATCTCCCCCCCTCAAATCTGGTAGACTTTTATTTAAATAGCATCAATTGACTAAACATTTCTGTAGACCCCCTTTAGCTCTTTTATATAACTTTGGTTTTGTTCTGATCAGTTAAAAATTGAGGGAGATTAACTTGTAAGAAAATATATATATAATCTATGATGTCACTGATTGCATAATAGGTTCCCTCAAGCTCAATATCCATGGCAACCACCATTGAGAATCAATGTGCTGATTTGCAACAAACATTTTGATATATTGCATGCCAATTTTCATCTTTTTTTGTCAAGTAAAATTAAAACCTGTATGGCATATTTGGGAGGGGGGAGGATGAGTCCAGTAACAGACAATCCCTCCCAGTTATGTAACCTGGCCCAAGAGCAACAATATTGTTCACGGGTTTGAAAGTCTAAGCATAGTGGCCTAACCTTCCATACAATATTTTTGAGTCCTTCTCCTGGTTGATTCAGTGTTAAATAAGTAAGCACCTGGCATGAAGGGATTGTATTTGTAGGATAATTGGGATTGGACTGTGGTGAAATCAAAAGGGAACACTATGTGACTGGTAAATTCAAGCTGATTTAAGCAGCATTGCCTCACTTAGTGTTTAGCATCCTTCTCTTTATTCATCCTTCTCTTTATTCATCCTTCTCGTGACCTGTAACATTAACTGATGTCTTGGTGTCTTTCTCATTTATCAAGATTGGCCCCATTAGTTTTTATTGTGGCTACTGTGTTTATCCTGGAAACAAGAACATCAGAGTCCCTGCAAGAAGAAAGTGAACACCATACAGGTAACAAAAAATATATATTTACAAGAATGTTGATGACAAGGCTATATTTGACTCCTTGAATGAAGTTTAGAGTCTAATTTAAAGGGAAAAGAATGCAGAGTAGAATTTATTGTACTAAAAAAGAACATATTGCACCAAAACAACTTTACATATAAAACTAAATAAAAGGTGTATATAAAGTGTACTGAAGAGAATAGGGAATCTAGACACTGGAAATGAAGGAAAGAGAAACAGTAAGCTTGTGAAAGAAAAAAAAAAAAAACAAGAAATAGATGAAAGGAAGAATTTTTCGTTATACAATGAAAACCAAATAAAAGAAAAAATAGATGAGATGAGAAGACAAGAAGAATGGAATAGAAGTAGAGATGCTAAAAGAGGAGTAAAAATGAATCAGAGATTGAGGCAAGAGGTAGTGAAAACTGCTGTACATTACTATGTGGTTAAATATATATGTTGTTGTATTTCAGCCATAAGTTTGTCAGATGCCTTTGGATGGAAGGAAGGCAATGCTGGCTATTCCAACTCTGCAGACACAACTCACAAAAACGAGTCACAAGAATACAAAATACTTACAGACTATTTATTTCTAAACGAAACATCTCAGAACTTTTCACTTCTGTTTAGCATTCGAAAAAGCGGAGGTCTCCAAGATTTCTCAATAAGAATACAAAGCTATTCTGAAAATCTCTCAGAAAATGTTCTAGTGCTGACGGTAGAAAACCAGACGTTCTTAATTGGTAGTGGCGCTGCTGTAATTGGCATGTTTGAGTTTCCAAATGGATCAGAACACTGGTATAATCTTGGTCTCTCTTGGAGCAACGAGGAACTGTTACTGAGTAAAGACTGCACTGAAGTTCGTCGATGGCCTTTAACAAGAGTTATGAGACCAGGGAGGCTGGGAGTTGATGTAACAATTGACCCAATGATGCAAGACAGCATCAAGGTATAGTGTTGGAAAACTACCAGAATATATTTTTTGCGACTATGATTTAGTCTGCGATTTCTTCGTTCTTTAGAGATTCTTGACGATCTGAAGTGCAACTTTAATCAAATTTAAAATTTAGCGAGTTCTTAAGTTAGCGGCTTTTCATGAAATTAAAGGGGCAGTGTCACGAGATGCGCATGCTCGTAGATCTGCAGCTCGATTGATCGCCGCCGTTGCGGACGCCATCTTGAATTTCAAACTTGAAAAATATTTGGTGAATACCAAACGCGCGCGCATGTGCATCACATGACACTGCCCCTTTAAGTATTCACTAAAAATAGGTGTCAATTAGATATGTGAAAAATCATGCATTCAGGGTAGAGACGTGTAAGGTGGATTCGTCTACTGGAGATACGTACAAGCAATTATTGTTTGAGATAGTAAGTGTAAATATTTGATATTAACAATGCTAAGATTAGTATCTTGCACACGGTTCGTTAGGCCTTCGTGTCTTGGTGTATAAATCTGTTCATTAGTGTGTTCATTTTCTAGTCTTTGGTGTTCCCACTGTCTCTCTTGGGGTTATATAATAACTACATTTAATATCATTGGTAGAAATAAATATTATCGTGATAATAATTTTATGTATAGTTTTTATTATATGATTTTGCGTTTTCTCTAAAGCGATACTCCGTGTCTAAATTGATGGCGAGTCACCAGTGGCAGTGTCTTTTAATAACCTGGACTATATTTTTACCCTGATTCATGTTTGAATATTAAATTTGTGCTTTTCTCATCACATTTGCAGGAAACAATTTGTAATCTTGTGTTAGTGGCAGACAGCACGTATGACGAGTGTTTCCAGATGCTCCAAGATTGTCCCACTGAAAGTTGGAATCTTATAGAATATGGTTCGGTGAGTTATTGCAACAATGTAGTCAGGAATGGTACCGAGGTGTCCACAGCCGCAGAAGACTAAATCATTGTTTAATGTAAGGAACATGGTTGGTCACGGTACAAATAAGGGGTAGAGGAGGGGTGGGGTGGGTAGTTTGAGTAGAAGGTATAGTGTGAGTAGAAATTAACACTATTTTCAGGAGTCCAGTAATAAATCCAGCACATGGTTTGTGAAGCCATACAGTCGTAAAAGAACTGGATCTGTATCAAAACGCCCCGCCTGGATCAGATACCAGGGGTGTTGGGGGAGGGAGATTGGTATTTTGCGATGTCTTCTCTTGTTCATGTACTAAAAGTTGACCACTCTTTTCAGAAAGGCTCAAGTGGTGTTGAAGTGCTCTCTGGTCAGAAGTCGGTAAGGCAGCCAGTGATACCTTAGCCAGTATGACTAGATGAATAGTGAACATGTTTAGTTACATGGCTGTAGGTTGTTTGTTGTATGTGTAGCTTGTAATTTTTGTGGAAAAATCTTTCTAAGGTTTTCGTACAAGTTAGTACATGAGGTATTAAAAATGCCAATTTGGCTGTAGTTGGTATATTTTGTATCGGCAATGGGAGGGGAACGATTGCTGAAAATGGACGGCTCCCCCAAACCATCTCAGAATCAAAACGCGAACACCAATTGGTGGAAACGCACGAACTACACGGTATCGTCCTTTTTCGTGTTAGAAAGGGTCTGTACGCTCGCTGGATGAACTTGTATTTTTAGACCAAAAACGTTAGAGAAAAAGTCAATAATATATTTATATATGTTGCTGCTACAAAGTGTCCTTCCTTCCATCGCTTGCCAATGTTTTATAGATTGTTGATTTTTTTGTGCGTGTCAAATGGTGTACTTGTTTATTAGAACATGAATGATGTAGATAAATTGCTTTTCTCAAGCAACAATTGATCAAGTGTTTTGAACAGGGTGGACGAGCTTTTAGCGGGCCTAACTCCTCATGTTTCTGTTCTAAGCTTTTATTTTCTTTCGTTGTATACAACTGATGTGTAAGTACCTGTAGCGACATATTTAAGCCTGGTTTTTACGAGCAACGCAAGCATAAGCGCGCAAGCGCAGGGGAAAAGAGAACTTGCGTCGAGGCTGTTTTGACTGTGACATAAGAATTCTGTGCTAGCGTTTATGCTTGCGCGTGTGCTGGCGTCGCTCGTAAAAATGAGGCTTTACAGAACATGTCCTTTTGTTCCACACAGATTCAGCAGCCTCGCGCAGTTGTTTCACCGCAACATGTCAAGGTACAGTTCGTTTCTTCGCGCAGTTACATAGTTTGCTGCACGTCGCATCCGGTGCTGTGAAGCGCAATTGTTGTAATGTGTAGTTCTAATTCCGATTGTGATATGTAATTCGCAATGTGTAATGCTATGCTGTATTATGCTATGCTAATTTTCGCGAATGCCATGTAGGTTTTGCTGTGCTATAGAGCGCTTTTCGGATGATTGTAGAAAACCAAAACCAAAGCAATCAGAGCCAATCAATCAGGCGAGCAAAAACACGTCCGACCAATTAGAAGCACGAGCAAAACCATTGGTTTCACTAACAAATCAGCAGTATGCGAGAACACGCCATCACCACTTGTTTTACTGCGTGAGAATATCGCAACTGAGTTTTGCTTTTGCTCTTGATTGGCCAAGAACGTTGCTAAATTTGTAATGTTATGTGGCAATGCAACATATCCCCGCGATCAAATTGCTCTAGCTTGCCTACCGCTTTCATTACGTGGCCGTTTGACTATCCATAATTTTTTTTTATAGGGCCCTGTTGTCGTGAATCCTCCAGCAGTTCCCGTGATCAGAGGACCTCCGGTAAGTCTTCCTTGGGTATGAAACAGACAAATTTTTCAATTGTAACGAGTGAGAATCGACTTATTGCGGCAAAGTTCAGAGGCACAAGTAAAAAAAAAAAAGCGACCTTAAGTCGGTTAGGAACGTGAAGGATGTAATAATTCGACTACCCTGAGAGCCAAACCTACATCTCGTACCCAGGCCCTTCCGCTGTCTAACGGCGCATGCTCGACGAAAATGCGCCGAAAGACAGCTGAAGGGTTTGGGTACGAGGTATGGTTCTGCCAGCGACCTCGACTTTCTTTGCTGAGCATGCGCGAGCCTATGACTAATGGCTTGGCAAAACGAGGACACATTGTGGCGGAAACATTGTGTCCTTCGATGTTTCCAGGTGGCAAAACGTGCGGCAACATTGTGGCGGAAACATTGTGTCCTTCGATGTTTCCAGGGTGGCAAAACGTGCGGCAGCATTGTTGCGCTCAGTGTGGACACAACAAATGTTTCTCAAGTTTTTTAGAAACATTTATTGTGTTCAGGACACAAATTTGTGTCCGCACTCTGTTGTTTCGCGCGTGGCAAAACGTGGCAACATCTGGGAAACATGCGCGCTTGCAATGTTGACACCACACTGTGTCCTCGTTTTGCCAGACTTTTAAGTCTGTCGAAACCTCGTTTCGAGCACCGTCAGTACAAAAACGGTCATCTGGAAGAGGGGCTTGCGCCTGTTTAGAACAGAAAGAAGAGTTCGTTGGCACAGCCTCCTGTTTCCCACGTTTCTAGCAAGGACGATTGAGGAGGTTCTGCTCGCACGGTATGATCCTGTGCAACAAATCTGAAGTAGTGGCTTTTCAGAGCGATGCCCTTTTTGCTTTGTCAAGGGAGCCGATCCACGTGACTAACATAAATATTCCAAAAACTGTTTTTAGATTTTACTTAATGTACGGTGCCAGATATCGCGCGGCCCGGTGATGATAGAAAATTGGCGGCAAACGTTGTTATTTTAACCACATTATAAACAGTACTATTAGAAGTCTGACCAATGTTGGTCTGGTTTTCACGCAAACGGCCGTGACCAAGGATTCTTGATATCGGAATATCGTTTGAAGTGTATTCTTGAGCTTATGGCCTGAATTCGCGTTCTGTAAATATACCTTCGAATAAGTACGGCAAAATCGTTTCACGGCTTCGATTTTTATTCGATAATTTGTCTGGGATGGCACAGTGTTTAATTTGATTCATAAATTCAACTACAAGTTTGTTGGCAGACACCACCAGTGCGGCTGAAGTTGGACGTACTGGTCGGTCACTGTTAGACGATCCCACGAATTGTAGCAAAACATCTCACAAGTAATGTCAGCTTAAACATTACAGAGTCTCTTCCGCTATATTGAAGCTGTTATTTGTGCGGACCCGTGTCGTTAGATGGGTTCAAGTTCTCAAGGTTCGGGACTCATTTCCTTTCGAAAAAGGTAAGAAAGGCAAAGTAATAAAAATATAAGTCAATCATTTGGCTTTGCTTTAATCATTTGACCAACTGGAAACCTATGGGATAAGTGAGTCTTCTCTCTTATGATTTCAGTCCTACCTGAGTGGGAGACGTCAGTTTGTCTCTCTGGATGGTAAAAAATCATCACAGCATGCACGTTCCGCATGGTGTACCCCAAGGAAGTATTCTCGGGCCGCTTATGTTCATCATATTTATCAATAGTCTTCCTCTTTACGTGAAATCCGCGGATGTTGATGTTGATCTCTATCTCTATGATGATGCGACTATGACGTCCTCTGCGGATGTCGGCTCTGTCGTTCAACTACGGAATTCATTAAATGACGCACTGGACAATGTGATGGAATGGGCTAATGCCAACAAATTGCCTCTAAATGAAACGAAAACAAAACCCATCCTTATCACGGGGAAGCGTTTGTTAAACAAAATCAAACTTGAGGATCGTCAACTCAATCTATCGACAGCCAACGGCAATATCTTGGAGCAAGTCCAGTCCGCGGGGGTTTTGGGTCTTGAAATGGACAGTGAGCTAAGTTTTACCAATCATATCGACAAACTGTGCAACAAGCTCTCCCAGGGGATAGGAATCCTAAATAAGATCAAAGGGCGTCTTCCCCTGAAGCAGAGAATTTTGTACTACAACGCGATGATCAAACCGATTATGAACTATGTAAATGTGGTGTGGCACAACTGCAGCAAAAACAATCTACACAGGATACTACGACTGCAGAAGAGAGCTGCCAGAGTTATCTTAGATGCGAAACCGCGATCCTCTTCTGTAATGTTATTCAACAAATTACGGTGGATCCCTTTTTACGAAGAAGCGAAAATTAACAAATGTGCGCTGGCCTTCAAGCGTGTGAAACAAACAGTCCCGTCCTGCCTTATCAAAGCATTACCTATCAATAGCGATGCACACTCGAGATCAACACGATACTCTAAACGTAAAACTAAAGGAGGCAGAACATTCTCAGTTTCGACTTGTCAGCTATGGAATAGTCTGCCCCTCGATATTAGGAAACAACCTACAGTGAAATCCTTTAGGAATTTTCTTAAAAATCAGTCCATTGTAAACCAACAATCTTAGCACATTTTAATCCATAGTGTAGATGTCTTTGTTTCCTAACTAATTTTCCATAATTTTACTTTCCATGAGTTTACTAATAAGTTAGTTATATTGTAATTTAGACTGGGCATTTTAAATTTTAAATTGTTTTTAAATTTTTCAAGCATTGTAATTTTAATAGAGAGCCACAGGTTTATTAGTGTTTTTACACTATTATGTGTTTACCCTCGTTAAATAGAGGCTTTATTATTATTATTATTATTATTATAACAGTGCAGATCTTGTTGTTAAGATCGCGTGGGACGCGCCGACCAATCAGTGCGTGCCATTTATAGGGGATATGCTCTCTTGATTGGATACATATCATCGTCTTGTTCTTGTTGTTTGTTTATACTCGTTTGGTGTTCGTCGGCTTGTTTGTTTTATAAGATGATGGACATTTTTTCTTGCGTTTTTGGTACAGGGTGTTGCAGGTCCACCAGGACCACGTGGCGTCAAAGGAGAGGAGGGCAGAAGGGTAAGATAACTGTAAAGCCGCTGCTTGGGATCCGACCAATGAGGGCGCGATATTTTTAGAGAAAATGGTTTAGGTATGATAAGTCTGTTTGACCCTATTCAAAATACAAGTCTATAACTATTTCTGACCTTGTTCAAACAGCATGTCGTTCGCGCAGCGCAGTTTTAGTTTGTTTTATAACTGAACGTAGAATATCCTGAAAACCCTACTCTTCCAACACGATTATATTCGACAGTCATGCGAAAACGGCAGTTGTGGCGTTGTGATTTGCAGTGCATTTTAATTTGCTCTTTTGCTGTTACAGGGTGAGCCTGGCCCTCCCGGACCTCGAGGATCTCGGGGTGTCCCAGGTGAGCGGGTAAGTTGCTGCACACGGGGCGGTTTTGATCTGATGGATAACAAGCGTTCGATAACAGCCTTACGTGCGTAACAAGGGTATAATACAAAGGAGTTATTACACAGGAAGGAGTGCAATACGGCGGAGTATTTTCACGGGTCGGTTTTATTTTTTCGAGCCTGCTTCAGCCGTATTGCACGACTTTTCGTTTAACAAATTGTTTATTATACGACAAACGAAGCAGGGCCCAACGTTCTCAGCTACGCGCAAAATGGAGTTTGCTTGCAAAAATTGATCACATAAGCTTATAAACCAGTTAATCTGGTTCCTGACGAGGGCAATACGCTCCCATCTTTGCATTCGTTTTGGCCTTTATTTATACTCGAAAATGTGAAGTCGTGTAAAAAAAAAAAAAACTTTATTTACCCATGTTACACTAAGGAGCTTCAAAGAAACTCGTTCAAACGTGAACCTGGGTTTGCTGGTAACACCTAAACACGTGACAGACAACACGGTAGCCTGCGAAACAGGCCCTAGGGTTTGTTTTTCTCGAGCAGTTAGAACGTTGAATCGTTTTATGGCCGCGTCGAAGTCTAGGGCGAGGATTTGTGGCGCGTCGGAGTCTGGGGCGAGGTGTATACTAGGGCCTGCAACCGCCTCTCTATGATTTGAGTATTCACGTTCAGATTCTGAACGGAAAATACTGATTGGTCAATACTCGGCTTGGAATGTGCTTGGAATGTGCTTGGAATATGTCAAATTGTTTGATGAATACCAGATGAAGTACAGCGTCTGCACACGTGCGCACGAGAGAATTTGTTTTGACAGCTCGATCAACCGTGGGAACATTTCCGGTGCGTTTCTGATTGGTCGGTTTTGTGACAGGTTGTCAAAATTAATTCGGGGGGCTGAATTCATTTGCATAAGAGCTGAGTGCAGGCCCTTGTATTCCCCTCTTCGGACGCTACACAACCCCCTCTTGCCGACCACGCGCGGACAACTGAGCGCGGCCAACGGACGCTACACAAGGGCCTGTTTCGCAGGCTAACAATACGGATGTGCGCACGGCTTTTTTTATTTTTACGTTTTTCGTGCGCGCAAATGAACGCTACAGTGGAAATTCTTCTTTACACTATATGATTTCTCCATGTGTGCGAGTTTTAACTGCTATTGAAATAGTCCCACAAGAGCAAGGGTTAAATGAATATTACGCGAGCTTTGTGTGCTGTTATATTTTTGAGCTATCTTTTATTTAACTTTTGAAAGGTGTTTTTATATTCTATTTAAATACGTTGACTGCTGTATGCCCCAGGGACCGACAGGACCCCAAGGAGAGCCTGGCGCGCCTGGTCACCGGGTAAGTTTTCAGCTTCTACCTCAGACAGACTACTTTGCAAATTGGTTCTATCTCCCATCGATTAGCATTGAAAATATTGCACTTGACGCTTGAAGGTTTTTTTGTCAATATCGTGACCCATTTGTCCATCAACTGAGCCTTTCACTCCCAAACTCAAAATACAGGTTATCCCAACTGTTGAGGAAAAAATGGTGGTGGTGTAGTGAGAACTGATAGTATAATTAGCTTTCGTCTGAGCAAGGGATAAAATAGCCGAATTATTTTAACTGTACATTGTATCTCTCCTGAGAAAACTAGAGAGAAAATTTAAGTCGATCACTCTTGGGAATCAATGGCTTAAAGACGAATGATGCGATTTAGTGCTGGACGATGATGCTACTTTTCAACACAGTGTAAGGCACCAAGAGCTTGGATGAGGCAACCAAAACATGACCCTCTGAACCAAAAAGTTAATTTCGAACCCTGGTTACAGGTCGATTGTTCTTGTTTTTTTTTTTTTTTTTTTTTTTTTTTTTTGTTTTTGTTTTTGTTTTTGTTTTTTTTTTTTGACGCTTTGTTGCTTAGTTTGCTTGGTTTCCTGCTACAGTAGCTTGTTTGACAGCATGTTTGGCTGCTCAGTAGATTTCTCGACCAAGAGTCTAACATTAGAGGAGCACCCATCGGAGCTGTTCCACAAAATATGTGTTCCGCGCTTCAACCTGTCCTGGCTGGCATGAGATCTATCTGCTTTTTTGCTGGCTGGGGAAAAAAAAAAAATAATAAATCGGACTGCTGGGAGAGAGATAGCCGTTTTCAGTCTCGCTGGAGGCATGGAAATCAAGGCTACATTTTTGTTTGAAATGCTGACGTTTTCTGACAAAGTGGTACACCATCAAGTTGCTGGCTGGGAGATATTCTGGGACCGCTCTGCTGGGAAACGGATATTCTGAATTGCCTTCCTGGGAATGTGGAACACCTCTGTGTTTGCCAGCAACGTAAAAAATTTTGGACAAATAAACATACATTTGCGCAAACTAACGTATTTTGAGAAATATCTTCGTTGGGTGCTATCCAACATTGTTGTTGGATAAAATGATGTTGGACGATGTTTTACGGGGTAACCAAACAAGAGCAAAGTCGGTCGGCATGTTTTGCAGAGGATAGGGATTCTGAGACTGAAAGTGTATATTTGGCCTCTAGTGCGCCTACATGAATCAAACAAGGTTGTACAGTGCTGTTCAAACGAATCAAACCCGTCCATCAAACCCGAGAACAGAAAACGTTATACGATTTTGTCCCCGAGCGAAGCGAAGTGAGGGTAATAATTACGGTGCTAATGCAGCAAATTCGCTTTGTGTGGAGACTCCAAGCGAGTCACCATCTCGAAATTTAATGTTCGTCAGTCTGTCAGTCTGTCATCGGGCGACCTCTAAGGCAATGACGTAATAATAATTATCGATTAGCGTCAAAGCGAGGCCAAAAAAAGGTTTGAACGAAGCAACAATTGTACGTAACTGTGTTCACGAAAATGAATTTGAAAACTGGAAAACTTGACACAGAACGGTCTTACGAAGCTCGTCTTCAAAAGAGAAGGGAACTAGCACGAGCAAGGCGAAATCGTGAAACGATCGAACAACGCCAAATACGTCTAGAGAAAAGACGACAAACATGTTATAACCGACAGCATCATGAACGGAAGCGTGCCGAAGAAACGGCTCCGCATAAAGAACAGCGCTTGAAAGCAATTCGGGAGCTTCAGACGCCGTTTTGTGTTAAACTCAGATACTTATTTAGAAAGGACAGCAACAAAGGTCAGTCAGTGGAAATTGAACAATCACCGTGACAAATATATTCTATCCCGTATCTTGTGTAACTCGATCACTTCAAGACTGTATTAGAATCTGTATGCTGATCATTTTCGCTCGAAGTATTGTTTTAATACGCTTCTATCGCCAGTTCGCTCAGAGCAATGGGAACTTGAATAATTTAGTGAAATGTCTTATTTTTTTCTTTCAAGTCTAAAACTGTAACAAATGCTGTAATCAGAGACGCGGTGATTGCAGCGCAAATCGTTCACAAGCCCTTTGAAGTATGACTAGGTCTGAAGCCCGTGTATAATTTGAAGTAAACCGTTCATATTTTGTTTGATTCTGGGAGAAATCATGTTGTTTTGTGCGGGTTCACATGCAAAACAATTCGAGCTCATTAAATATGCATGTCTGAGTCTTGTGCATGTAGTCCAGAGTAAGAAAACAATAAAAAATAAAAATAAAAATCGCGTAGGAAGCCTATTTAACTGTACTGCCTATGAATACAGAAACGGAAAATCAGTGTTCCTTTTTTTCCCGTACTACGGCGGCGGACTAACTTCAAAAATTAAGTATTAAATTTTGAGAACGTTGCTTGGAGACTGTATGAATTACTTTGATGTGCCGACCGTGGGAAATACGTACTTCGTCACGCAATCGACTCTTTTTTCAACTCAGAAGTATAACACACACCATTCTTTTTCTCCTTCCTTTGCGTGTAGCACTTGACTTCGAAGAAAAGATTGAGTCAACACTTTGGTAAAACAAAGGCTGCTCTTGTTGAGCAGTACCAAAGTAAAAGTCCAATCAATGGCAGAGCGAGGGGGTATCTGCGATTATCGTATTTCTAGTATAGAATTTTTGACAGAATTCAAACTTCGTCCAACATCATGCAACATCGTAAAACAAGTCCAACATTTTGTTTTTGCTGGATTCGTAATTTGGACGGGCCTTATAGTGTTTTATTGTTCTTGTTCGGGTGCACGGTATAGCTTTCTTGGTGACTTTGTAACAATTTGGTAGCTTTGTAACAGCTTAGTAACTTGCTTATGTGTGCAGTAGCCATTGTAGCCTCTTTGATTACTTTGTGGCTTGCTTGGTTGACTTGCTGGGTAGTTTCGCTTGTTTGCTTGGTAGCCTGCCTTGTTGCTTGGTAGGTTTTATAAATGGCTCTCTGATATTCGCGTCTCTTTACTTGAGTTTGTTTTAAGAATCAGTGAACCGACTTTGTGCCCAAAGTGTCTCATGTGACTTTATCACCAGGGCCGTCGTGGAGCAAAAGGCCTTGCAGGACCAGTTGGTGTAGAGGTAAGGATGTACATTGACGCTCTTTACATTTACTTGTTTTTGTCTCAAACCTTTGTATCGTTCTTGAACGCAATCGGCAACATGTGTATTTTGGAATACACTGCTTGTCTGTCGCCCTTTCTCCCTAATCTTGCGTCACCAATACACGAACTATCGCTTGTTTTTGTACCACATATTTCAGCGTTGACGCGCGTTCAGTACAAAATCTTGGCTTGTTTTGTACTTTACTTGGTATCAAATGCTTAACTGGTAAACTACCGTGTATCTTCTGTTGTGACTTTGTAGGGAGATCCAGGTCCAATAGGTTCTCCAGGACCTCCAGGGACTGAAGGAGCACAGGTATAAATGGCGCTTAATATTTATATATACAGAGTTGCCACCAAGCTATGCACTGTACATTCTTTGTAATCTTTGCAGTTTTGATTAGGTCGTTTCTCAAAACGTGTTCAGTGGCTAACTTGAAAGTTTTCGGTAATAACTAAGTATACGATACCCTAGCGAGGAGCTAGTTTCCAGGTATTCAGCAAATAATTCATCCTGATAGGACATTTGCATGATGCGTCATTTCACTACAACTACTAGAGTACTTGGAGCAAACTATTGTATTCAGTATTTCTTTTGTGATGAATTGCTTGTGCTAGACGCAAGCCTACATCACAAAGATTGCAGCGAAGTGCATTCTGGTAGTTGTAGTCAACTGACGTCATCATGAAAATGTACTATTGAAAACTACCACCAAATAAATAATCAGTCTTAGATTAAAATTGGTGTAAGATTTAAATCTAACGTGTTGTTCTGTTACACTTCAGGGGATGCCTGGTAATGTTGGTAAAACCGGTGAGCGAGGAGCGCCAGTAAGTGTTGGTCATTCCAATTTCTTCATTGTTGCGGTTGTGAGGTTGCTTTGCTTCTTTGACATTAGACGTTGAACACTGTCAAGCTGACTTTCATTGTATTAACAGGGACTTCCTGGTAACAAGGGGCCCATGGGACTCACAGGATCCACCGGAAAACCGGTATTGCTGAAGAGTATCATGCTTGAATGTACCCTGGTTTCAGAGGTTCCTCGCTTACCATTGAAGAGCGGCGAAGGCTCGGCAGAGAGAGGCAAAGTCGAACGGTGGCGAGGGAACCTTTGGGCGCGCGAGGTAGCAACCTCACTTCCATGCCAGTTCTTTTCGCTCGCGATCGCCATTGTGTTTGTCAAACATTAACAAATCAGCGGCGAAGTTCAGCTGAACTCATGGAAGTGAGGTTGCTACCTCGCGCTACCTAGAGGTTCTTTCCACTTGCTTCGTCGCCGCCGTTCTTGTCGGAAAACTCTTGAAGGAGCAATATAAGGACCTCTGGAATCAGGGTAGCCTGAATGTTATGCGTATCATTCATCCCTTGTGGTAGCGCCAGCCCTGGATTGAGTTTGAAGGTGCACTAGAAGAAGCTACACGAGCTTTAAGTTACTTATGCCCGTTTCAGATGCCGCTCCTCACTTGCGCCGAACCTAATGCAAGTTAGCTCAAGCTATGGTTTTGCTTGCTTGTTATAGGTTCGGTGCATGCGAGGAGCGGCGTCTGGACCGGGTTTTACTCATTCTAATAACTTAATTTAAATAGGTAGTGTAATGAAACAAATTCTACCACATTTTACTTTGAACTTAATGAAGAGGTTTTGGATTCGTGAAGGTATACAAATTGTTGCACCTTTGTTTTCAGGGGATGCAAGGACTGGCTGGAGCCAGAGGATTACAAGGACACCCAGTAAGTCTCCTAACATGTATTAGCAACAGACAGACAGGCAGACAGACTACAGGCAGACAGCGTTATCACGCAACCACGCGCACAACGATTATAAGTGCCTTCATTTAGACAATAAAGAAGTTTGCTCGGGCGATGTAGCATTGGTCAACAAAACAATAGGTTAAACCAAAGAATGAACCAAACCCTAAAAACAGCGGAGCTGCTAAACATAGGAAACCTATTAGAAAAGAGCCTTCCGAGCGCTCTTTTGTTAATCCGCATCAACACTCCCCTTTACTTACAATCAATTTGTATAGTCCATAACAATGTTGAATGTTTGTTTGGTGTTCGTTGCATTTACCAGGGACAGCGCGGACCGCCTGGGGAGCCAGGACCAATAGGAGAACTTGGACCAAAGGTTTGTTTATGCTTCTCCCATGTGAAACTCGAAACTCTTGTGGAGGCTACGTCATGGAAGGTGCATGCGCACGATCTTTATTCGAAAGTTGTGAAGTATCATGAAACGAACGAGGTTTGATGAGGAGTGTATCTCCAATACTAATGTCCCTTACATTAATTCAATGCAATAGGATTGTTAGATAAGGGTGTAAAAGGCCTTAAGGATGCTATTTCATCTCCAGGGAGTCCACGGACGTGAAGGGCAGCCCGGCATAAAAGGAGGAAAGGTGAGACTGTGTTCACGTGTTGAAAGCTTCTTAGCAGTTACGGTTAAAAAGTAAAATTCCGTAAATAAGCCCTGGGCTTATATTTGTTTAAACTAGCTTTTATTGGGCTTATCAAAAAAGTTTGAGGCTTAGTTGTATTGTTTCTTTGATTGTTATGAAACTGAAATATGTTTGGCGGATTAGTTTGGAAAGGGGTTTGGGGTTAATTATGTCAAGACTAGAACAATAACGTCCATTTGTCTCATACGATGCATGCATTGTTATTTAGATGCCAAAGCCATGGGTTTATGTTTGGAGGGTGAGCGGGAATGGTGGTGGTGGGGGTGGGGGTGGGGGTTGGGGGGGGGGGGGGGGGGTGCTATTTACGGCTGTATGGATCCATGCGTGAAAGTAGTTTCACCCAGGACTCATCTCAGACAACGGAAAACGATCAATTTTCCTTTACTACGGTTGGTTTTATGATTTTTTTAGTAGACACAAAGTGAACTTCTGCGGTCACTTCACAATGCGCTGCTCCGGTCACGTGTCCACAGTCAGTCGCCATCATGATCATCTCCTCTAAACTTGAGCCTTTCATGTATACAGTTCATTTCATCATACACTGTAGGTTGCCTTTCTCACCAAATATTCTACTTTACATTTCGCAAGCTTAAAAACGTGCGCAAAGGAGTTTAATCAGATCCACTAGTGTCGTGAAAGTGTCATTTTGTATCATTCTGTAACCTTGGTGACCACAACTGTTTATTTGAATAACTACCAAAATCTGAGTAGAGTCGACCGCAAGCATGGTTTCCATGTGATAATTCCATAAATTATTGCGCGACTCGTATGTGTCGGCCATGTGGGATTACAATAGACGCTCTTGTTGCAGCAAATAAAATAAAAAAAAGTAAAAAAAAAAAAGAAAAGAAAGAAAGACTTAAAGAAATGGACTCAAAAGGAAAAGACCTATTCGTCTTGATAATCATTTGAGAAAATACGGCGCGGAGAGATACACAGAAATCTGTGTCGAAACTTGTAACACAACGATCGTTGTTTGACTGCAAGATACGAGTGCACACGCAAATGATCATGTCCTTTTTATTTTGGTTACCCATAAATCAACTGGTTCAAAATTCCCGATCATGGATTGGTTATCGATTAACAGGGTATTGGCATTCACTAGATGTGGCCGCTCATGAATAGGGCACTGTAACAGGATGTTGACGAGATGTATGTTTTGCTAGGGAGAAAGGGGACCAAAAGGAAAGAAGGGGGATGTTGGAGCCAAGGGTCCGAAGGTTGGTTTGAATTATTATTTGTAAAGAAGTTGACATTATGTTGACACGGCAAGAGAAAACAAGAAACCTATCATTACAGAGTAAGAAAAGTGTTAGGCTAACAGCTCTATTTTATTTATGAGCTTTGGTTGATACCAAAATACTAAATAGTATAAAATAATCTTATTTAGATTTTCATCTTCTTCGTTATTTTTCTTCCCATCTTTTATTTCAATTCAGGGAGATGCTGGGGTTTCAGGTGTAAAAGGACAGGCCGGGCCCACTGGTGCTCAGGTATATCTTCGGTGTCCTAGTTAAAGAAGTTCTGATACTTGAGTTTGAATGCTCTACATCTACGGTGCAGTTTTATTATAAAATGTATCTTCGGACTTATTGTGTTGCCTAACATGCGATTATCGTTTCAGGGCCCCCCTGGGGATCAAGGAATCGCAGGTCCCACAGGCAAACTGGGTACTAAGGTAAGCTGCAGTGCTTTTTACATTGTGCCTGTTTTTGGTTTGTCGCTCTTACTGTTGCTGTGCTGTTGCTGTTACCTGTTGTTGTTGTTGTTGTTGTTGTTACTCTTTGTGTTGTTGTTACTTTTGTTGTTTGTGTCGTTTTAGTGTTGGCAAACCTTTTATCAGCCGTAGTCAGTAGAATAGTTTGCCACTTCAAGTGCACTTTTCAGATTTTTTCTCTTGTTTTCTATGTTTCTGTACTTCAACCGAAACGTCGCAAATTGTATCCGTAGCACGCACTTCTGCATGTCTTAGTTGTTTCGCTCAAAAAACACATCTTTATTGTACACTATTTCTCGGAGTAATTTGTACATCTCGATGATCGGTAGATATTTATTTACAATTTGCATTTGACAAACGATTAGTTCTGTAGGAGTTCAGGTCTCCTAACAACAATCAAACGCAAAATGGTTGAGACACCCGTTTAAAAAAGCTTTCGCATTTGTTTCCTTCACTTTAAATGTAACTGCATTGAATCTGATCAAATTCCCCTCCCTCCATTTAAATGTTGATCCTGTGATATTGTGTCACAGATTTCGGGGGGGGGGGGAGAGAGAGAGAAGAGAAACAGCCAGGTCCAATGTCTCAACTACTTTTGCAACCAATTGAAGGATCTTTCACCAAGCCTGACCCCTTAAATGATTAACAAGCTTAAACTCTGGTAGAGACATTGAAAGACACAAACAAATAAACAAACAAACAAACAAATCTCTCAATAGTAATAGCTGCTACTGACTTCGATTTTCTTTTACAATCCCGACTTTGTAGTTGTTGTTGTTGTTGTTCTTTTTTTAATGCATGTACCAGAAATTCGGCTTGTTAATATTAAATTTAATAGCTGCATCAAAATGCACGATGAATTTACACGATGGTTTTGGGATAGGGAATAACAGTACTTGTGCTAGTTTAATTTTGGCTTCTTCCCCCTTTTTGATAAGGGTAAACAAGGACCTGACGGATTACGTAATCGACCAGGACCCAAGGGAAAACAGGTAAGTCACTCTGATCTTTTTACACTGACCAAATAACTTTTATGAATTGAGCTCAAAATACGTTTTGTTTGTGCGAGTAACGTTAGAGACTTTAGTCAGTTTATTGTCGTTATGTCCATGTTATTTGTACTTACAACTACCTAGTTTAGTACGGACCCCCTTAGTCGGGTAGCCTGTGTAGCAAGCGTTTCCGTAGGTTTCCGAGCGCATACAAAGACTTTTGACCGCACGAAAACTGGGTCGAGCGCAAAAGCAAAATGGGTCGTCGGAATGTTTTGAAGTAGTTATGTTTGATTTGAGGCAAGCATCAAAGAAATAGTTTACTGACGGACACACAAGATCTCAATGCACACTCCTCCTAGTCAGTTACTATGGTTCGAGTGAGACTTATAGTCCCGTCAATACGAGTCTTGATAACATTTCTCTGCGTAACAGTTCAGCATGGAAAAAGAAAAAATAATTGTTATTTCCTTTTCGTGGTATACTGTTAGCTAAGAGTATTACCACATTAAACATAGTATTCACATTTTATAATGATTTCTATTTTACAACAAGTTGACTATTGGTAGCACTGTGCGCGTTAATTGCAGGGCCTCCCTGGATCGTCTGGATCACGTGGCACTATAGGCCGTAAAGGAGTCAGGGTGAGGAGAACCGATATTTTTTTGACAGAGAGCAAGGAAGTATGGTTTTATTGTTCTTGTTTTTTGTTTTTGTTGTTGTTGTTGTTGTTGTTTTTTTTTTTTGTTTTGCTTCTTTTTCTGTGGTTTTTCTGTTGAACTTTCGATTTCAGTTTATGCAAACATGCTTGCAACCAATACAAGACTTTCGATAGTAGCTGTATGGCTCGACGAAATACAAAACGCGAGCTTTCAAAAAAAGGAAAACAAAACAAAACACAGTGTTAGTCGGTTTCATTGATTGTAACAAGTAAAGAGGAAAGTATGAGATGTAAGATTATTTATTTATTTATTTATTTATTTATTTATTGATTGTGTTAGTACATAAAAAAATTACGAACAAAATATACAGTTGAACTTCGCTATTTCGAACTCGGTTAATTCGAAGTCCCCGTTATTTCGAAGTCAAGCCGAATCCCCTTGGATTATTTTTTCAGTCATTTACTATCGGCTGTTTCGAACTTTTTTTTATGTCCCGTGCGAATTCGAAATAGCGGGGTTCGACTGTAGTATGAAAAGTGCAACCGACAAAACTAAAAGGCCAGGAGGAATAACATGTAAAATGCAGCAGACTACAGCATCCCATGAGTTAAAGATGAAGCTGTCGCGTGCAATATAAAATAGGGAGTATCAAGCAATTGTGTGCAGCGTCAATAGGACAGCAGACCACCGCCGAAATACGGTTTTCCTTCGTGCGGTCACCTTATTTTGAGTCAGCGGTCATTACACAAAACTCTGGATTCAGTGAAACGCTCGTAAAAAAAAAACCCTGAAGACTTAGGCAGGAAACTCAATAATGGGACTTGATATTCAGCTTTATGACCCATCTAATATTTTTGCCTCCCGCGTGTGATTGGTGGAATCGTGACACGTGACCGAATAACGTCCGCTCACGAGCGGACGTTATCAGCGAATAACCCCCGCCTGGCGAACTATCGCTGTTTATTAACAATATCCGAACACAGTTTTATAGATCAATCACAAAAAAACCATTACGAGAAAGCACCAAAGAGCTTCACAGTCCTTGCACCATTATTTGCGCTGCGAGAGGAAATAGTTGAAGGATAATAAAGACAATAAACTACTTTTTGCGAGGAAATATGCAGGATAATTGTCCTTGAACATCTGTTCCTCGAAGCTCACTCGCTTCTAGGAACAGATAATATCCTCGGACAATTATCCGTGCATATTTCCTCGCCAAAAGTAGTACGCCCCAACGAGCTTAGGATTGGAGACCGTATCTTCATCTTCGTCATATTTTTTCTGGGTTACAAATCAGCACACGGTGATTGGTTCACATTGCCACGTGATATGCGATGACGTAAGCTGACTTCGCGAACAACTTGAGATGTGGGTACCGCGATTGAATTGTACGTTAATACAGTTGCGTGCAAAGTTGACTACATCCCATCCAAACTCAACATCGTTTGGCTCAGTGGAACATGCACGGATAAACTGGATTTCAGGGAACGATTTTTGGCTGGCGTTCATAAGTTCATCGTCATAAGCGTAAACAAATGTTTGATGGATTCAATTATATTGAATGGACATCGCTACGGGATTGCAAATAACTGTCTGTCGCCGCTAATTATTTAGCCCCGACGAACTTTCTGTGGCGACACGAAGTACCTCTGGGAACGGACACCAAAGCCATGACGAACTTTAGCCGTAAACAATGATGATTTTAATATGCTTTACACTGTACATGACATCTGTTGCCTCGTACATACTGTAGCTGTTTTGTAAAGTTTTTTCGTCGGAAGTATATCCATTTTTGTGAAAATATTCATCTCAGGGCTTAAGACTCGACTAATGCGTCTGTGAAATATTGCTCCTCGCGAGCGTGACAGTTGTCAAAATGCTTCGATCGGCTTATCGTACAGTGCATGTTGAAATATTTCTTCCATTTGATCAAGTAGCCTTTGTTTCGCAGTGGTATATTGTATACTAGAAATGAAAACTAGACTGGCGTTGCCAGTGAGCTCACAGCGTGAGTTAGGTTGAGACCAGAATAAACTAAATGGAAAATAGGGACAAGAGCGGAACTGCCAAGAGATACTTCCAGTTTCTCACCAGAAAAATATCACACAGTATAAAGAATTTGGTTTTGACATCTCGCTCAAATGAAACCTGTGTAAACTATAAATTATCATTACAACACTCATGCATTTGCTTCTTAAAGGCTGAGGGACTACCAGCAAGTAAAGCTGAGTAATGCGTGACTTTGTGCAGTCAATTTTGACAGTTTGACTTCGAACGCTTGTTTCTAAACAGAGGCCGCGATTAATCCAGCCCTCTCTTCAATACTGTTTCTCTTTTTAACTGAATGCGTTTCTTCTATCAGGCTTTCGAGTATTCGTGCTCTGTAACAAATATAAAATTGAAAGCGAGGAATGTAACACTAGACTTGTTTACAACATTATTGCGGTTTTGTTCACAGCGTGTTCAGTCCATTTGTGACTGCAAACTCAATTCTCAGGACTATTTCGGTGTATTTTTCATTTCTGGCATACAATTACCACTGCGAAACAAAGGCTACTTGATCGAATGAAAGAAACATTTCAACAGGCAATGTACGATAAGCAGAAGCATTTTATGAGGCAACAGATGTCATGTACGGTGCAAAGCATAAATAAAATAAAGAGATAAATAAAGGAAGCAGGGAGGCAGTATCGTCACAGAAAGTTTCGTCGGAACTAAATAATTAACGACGACAGATATTTGCAATCCCGTAGAGGTATCCATCAAACATTTGTTTACGGCTATTCTCAAAGTTTCCGCGGTGAACTTAAGAACGTAAGCCAAAATCGTTCCCTAAAATCCAGTTTATCCGTGCATGTTCCATACAGTCAAACGATGTTTAAGTTTTGATGGGATGCAGCTAACTTTTACACACAAGTAACAAGCAATCTCGAGTTGTTTCGCGAAGTTAATTTATGTCATGGCATATCACATGGTAATATGAACCAATCACCGTGTGCTGATTCTCGACCCAGAAAAAGAAAACGAAAACAAACAAACAAACAAACAAACAAACTCCGTTTTTAAGCTCGCCGCAGCCGCGAGCAAATACACCGAAATAGTCCTGAACGTTGAGTTTGTTAGTCACAAATGACTGAACACGCTGTGAACAAAACCGTAATAATATTGTATTTAAGTCTCATGTTACATTCGTCGCTTTCAATTTATATTTGTTACAGAGCGCGAATACTCGAAAACCTCATAGAAGAAATGCATTCAGTAAAAAAAAACATAAGCATTGAAGCGAGGGCTAGCTTATTGTGGCCTCTGATTACAAATAAGTCTTCAAAGTCAAACTGTCAAAATCGACTGTGCATGAAAAGATAAGTCACGCATTACTCTTTTCTTGCTGGCTAACTTTTCACTCCAAAGCTCAAAATGCAGAGTCGGTCCACCTTTAAGAAGCAAGTGTATGAGTGTTGTAATGACAATTTATACCAATAGGTTTCATTTGAGCAAGGTGTGAAAAGTCAAGTTATCTATACTGTGTGATATTTTTCTGGTGAGAAACTGAAAGTCTCTTTTGGGAGTTTCGCTCTTGTCCCTACTTTCGATTTTAGTTTCTTCTGGTCTCGACCCCACCCAACGAGCTCACTGGCAACACCAGTCTTGTTGCTCGTGGGGGCCTGGGGCCCAAGCGCCCAAGCGAGCTTAAAAACGCAAATTATTATTATTTTTTCCTTTTTGTCGGTTGAGAATGGGCACAAGGTGATTGGTTCATATTATCACATGCTGGGAGATGACGTAATTGACTTCGCTAAACAACTGGAGATGTGGCCAGTGAATTGCTCGTTACTTGTCTGTAAAAGTTAACTGCATCCTATCCAAACTCAACACCATTTGGCTCTGTGGAATATGCGCGGATAAACTGGATTTTCGGGAACGATTTTGGCTCGCGTTCACCGCGGAAGCTTTGAGAATAGCCGTAAATAAATATTTGATGGATACCGCTGTCGCCGATAAATATTTAGTCCCGACGAAACTTTCTGTGGCGACACGAAATACTTTTGGGAAGATAACAGGGCGAAAACAGAAACCAAAGCTACGGTGAGCTTTAGCCGTAAAACAATGACTCTTTATGCTTTACTCTGTACATGACATCTGTTGCCTCATAAAATTCTTCTGCGTATCGTACATTGCCTGTTGAAGTGTTTCTCTCATTCGATCATGTAGCCTTTGTTTCGCAATGTTTATTAAATACCAGAAATGAAAAATACATCGAAATAATTCTGAGGATTGAGTTTGCAGTCACAAATGGACTGAACACACTGTGAACAAAAGCGCAATAATATTGTAAACATCTCTCGTGTGACATTCCTCGCTTTCAATTTTATATTTGTTACAGAGCACGAATACTCGAAAGCCTGATAGAAGAAACGTATTGAGTTAATAAAAGAAAACATAAGTAGTGAAGCGAAGGCTGGATTAATCGTGGCCTCTGATTAGAAAGAGTCGAGGTCAAACTGTCATAATCGATTGTGCATAAAAAGATATGTCACGCATTCTCAAGATGCAGGGTCGCTCAACCTTTAAGAAGCAAGTGTATGAGTGTTGTAATAATAATTTTTAGTTTAATCAAGGTGTCAAAAGAGCAATGTGTAAAAAGCCAAGTTCTCTATACTGTGTGATATTTTTATGGTGAGAAATTGGAAGTCTCTCTTGGGAGTTCCGCTCTTGTCCCCTACTTTCCATTTTATATTCTGGTCTCGACCCAACTCACGCCGCGAGCTCACTGGCAAGGCCAGTCTAGTTGTTTATATAATTTACTTCAGTACATTCTCTACAGCATAAGTTATGCAAAAGAAAAACGAGGTTTGTACATGATGTGAAATTTTACTTCGAATTAGAAGAACTTACATAGTAATGGCGACGAACGCTGACCTGCGGAAGTGACGTCAGCAACGTACTTCTGTGGTGTCGGACATTACAACAGAGCATACACACCAACAAGAAGGCCCGAGAGAGATTCCGAACACTCCGTTTTCTCTGCAGGGTGACGACGGTCGTCGAGGCTTTTCCGGACCTCATGGTTTACAGGTGTGTAGGGATCCCATTCATTGGCCAGGTGTTAGGAACCATAATGGTTCCCCACTCTCTCGTCCCCCCCCCCCCCCCCCTAGCCTGTTATGCAAAAAAGGGAAGGAAAAGAAGGTTCCGAGGAACATGTACGATCTTCACGACGAGAGATAACAAGGGAATGTGTTTTCACAAATGACTTGTTTCTTACGTTTGGTTGTCAGGCAGACTCTGGACCTAAAGGAGAAAAGGGCCTCGCAGGAGAATCGGGCGCAAAGGTGAGTCTGTTATGGAAAAAGTCGCCATTTTGTACTACACCAGCAGCATTTGCAGCTTCTAGAAGTTGAAAAACCATTCATCTCAAGTGTCAGTCTCATTACGAAGTGCTCTGTTTTTGATTATTTCACCGCTACGTTTGTTTAAACAGCTGTGAGTCTAGTGGTCTTATACAAGAGCAGAGGGCAGCATTTCCTTCAGTGGCCGCTAAGATTCTTGAAACTTGTCAAAAGTAGACTTACGGTCTTTTTCCATGGAACGATTTCAGAGCAATTCAAGCTGCTGCCTGTTTTGTAATTTGTGTGTTGGTTTTCAGGGTTCTGTTGGTGATCCCGGGGAGCCGGGCCCTCAAGGGGAAATGGTATGTTAACAGAACTTTGATTTTTTTTTTTTTTTGCCTTCGCAATAGAACTATTTTTGCGACATTCGGCCTAAACGGTTTTACTGTACAGTATGGCACATATATTATGTACGCTCTGATTGGTTCATAACTTACGCTACGGACCGCCACGTTCTTGTTTCAGCGGAATATGCCACATAAATATCTGTGACAGTTTTGACTACGGTTCCTTTTTATAAATTAGGCTCTTTCTGACAAGTTCCCAAATGAATGTACTTTCCTCTGCTAGAGGGTCCTTTCACGGTCTCAAAACACACTTCTTAATTATAATACTTATGTCAAGGGACAATTCGGAACAATTTGGAAGTTTATTATAAAGAATAATATTTCGGCTATCCTGGAGCGAACTTGTATTTGCAAACGGAAGGACTCAAAATTGACCTTCGGACTTAGGTTTGCAGTAGCCTTTAGGAGCATAGTTCATAAATGAGGTCAGCGAAGCATTTGCGTGTGCAGCACAAATCACAGGAAAGGCATAACGCCAGGTTCGCTAGAACGTGCCTGTCGGTAGGCTTTACCCGCACGATTTGAGCAAGCTGCCAAGTGTTTGCGCGGCATCGTGATGCACAGACACCTTCGGAGTCTTTGTAGTCGCCTGTGCCGCGGAAATTCTGTCCACCATTTTCCGGTCTGATCTCATTGTGGTTTTGCTATCCAATTTAGTTGTTTACCCAAACGGAAGTTTGTAACCGCTGTACCTGCTCCCTGAGCATACTTAACCGCGAGTTTGTAGTGTAGAATTCAGTTGAGTGGAGTTGAGTTCAGTTGAGTTAGAGTTGTGACTTGGAGCCCGAGCTCTCCGTTAGTCTCGAAGCTCAAGAGCTCAGCACTGAATCACGAATAAAGAAGTCAACGAGTCCAGAAGCGAGTCCCCTAAAATCTGCTCCGTAACACTTAAGAATAGATTTTGCTTCATTAGTTACAGCCTTATTCTTATGTTCAGTACATTTAGTAACTTTGACTTCAGAACTTCGGCAGCATTTATTACAGTAGACTATATCCAAGTTATTTGGGTACTTTTTATCTATTTGCGCATGTGTTTTTTGTTTATTTTGTTTGTTTGTTTGTTTGTTTTCTTTTTTTTTTTATTTGAAGGGCGCTGCTGGACCGGTGGGTTCGACGGGTAACATTGGAAACCAAGGACAACCGGTAAACGTCTTCGCACAAGTTTCAGTCGTACTCATGCACGTCAAAACAGCAATTTGTTTCCTTTGCCAAGATAAGAGTGGTATTTCCAGTTAGCTTGCCTTTCAACAGTCTAGTCTCATCAAAGCTCAATCTTAAATACATTCTACTTATGCCGTTTCTACACGGGACACATTGACCTCGGCGAAAGACGCGTTTAGACAATTCACAAAACCTTGGAAAGCGTAGTTAAGAACAATAGAAAGTTTACCTTAGCTGTAACTAAAACTTACCATAGCTGTAACTAATGCGGCAAATTTACCACGGTAATTTTTTTACTGCGGTAAATGTCTCTCGTGTCAACACGGCATTATCCGCTCCTGCACAGCGACGAACAAACGGTCACACACTAACACTTACGTTCACACGCACTCAGGCTTGCACAATCAGTTGAATTGATGAGACAGGTACATAAACAGCAAAGCTTGATTCATGGTCGTTGCTTAAGTTTTAGAGTGGAGGCTTGTCAGGCTTTAGTTCATTAGCAGCGATTAGAGTAAATTGTGATCAACATGGTTCGAACGGTAGCTTATTTTCTAGGGAGTGGTTGGTCCAAATGGGACGAAGGGTGCTTTAGGACACCGAGGATCAGTTGTAAGTATTTTTGCTCAACTCGCTACATATGTAATAGGTGTTAAAATTTGAGAAATAATAATGTAACTGTTTATAGTTATCACGCACCACTGTAGACATGATTTTTTTTTTACTGTAGGGTCTGGCAGGTAAACCTGGAGAGCAAGGTCCTTACGGACGGCCAGGAAAGCAAGTAAGTATCCGCTGGTGTGTCAACTGAAAGCTTATTGAGGTACTGGAACGCCGTAAGAGTAACAGTAGCTGACACTTTGAGCGTTAGCCCTTTGTCAGAGCGAATGAGAGGACTATGGGTAAAGGGGTTTAATGGAAGAAACTGACCTCAGAGGAAAACCATGAATTTTTTGATTGGCTGCTGTAGAGAAAGGCAACCAATCAGAAGTAAGTATCCGCCAAGTTTTCATGTGCACCTTGTTCTGCGGCATTTTGTAATAACCGACGCATTTTGTAATAACTTACGCATTTTGTAATAACGGTTGCGGCATTTTGTAATAACTTACGCATTTTGTAATAACAGTTGCGGCAATTTGTAATAAAAGCAAGCTACGCATTTTGTAATAAGGGTTGCGGCATTTTGCAATAATTGTTGGTCTACGCATTTTGTAATAACTAGCCGACGCAATTTGTAATAAATCTGTTTGGCCGCTTTTCACTATATTGCTCAGTACTTCAAGACACACGGCATCCTTGATTGTAACTTAATGCCGTTGACGCTGTGTCCCCTTGATTGTTACTTGATACCTACCTTCCCGGTCCCCCGCGAACGTTGACAAACTCGCTACTCTTGTGGGATCCCCTGGGTGGTCAGTTGGTACTTATCACACAAGAGCAAGATCTTTGGCATAATGATAAATGTTGACGTTTTCTGAAGCGCGTCTTTTAATGGAATGAACCACGTTACTTTTACATGAACTTTATTGTAAAAATCAATTTGTTTTTAGTAACGTAGGAAAAATTTCTGGAACGAGAACGGGAACGCAACTAACAATATTTACAGAAACAAGAGAAATCGTCTTATTTCCGCCAGGAAATGTTTTTAACAAGAAACCAACCAAATCCTACAGCTTGTAACTGAAGCCAAGCGTTATGCCAGCGATTGCTTCTATACCCTTTAACTCCAAAATCAATCCACTGCAGGAACCATATTGCTTTATCAGTCGCCTTACGCTTACTTGTCCTGGTGATCCACGGGGGTGGTATATTCTAGGAAGTAAGGCTACGTTTACACTATACCGGATAGCTTTCCGTAGCGTCGCAAAAACGTACCGGATAGGCCTTCCGTTTACATTAGATACGCTGTTTTCGGAGCGATTTTTGAAACTGTTGCTGTTGCTCCGCTCTGCTTCTGAAAGTGGTACGGACCCGTATCGGATAGGAAAACGCTCCGATTTGCATCGATTGATTGTGACAAAGCTGTTCCGGACTGGCCTTGTGTCACACACTGTACCGGATAGGTTTTTCGGCCAAAGTCGCTCCGGACCGATCTTTTCGTGTTTACACTGTACTACGCTACGGAAAGCTATCCGTAGCCAAATATTTTGCTCTTGTGTGATAAGTACCAACTGACCACCCAGGGGATCCCACAAGAGTAGCGATTTTGTCAACGTTTGCGGGAGACCGGGAAGGTAGGGACAATCAAGGGGACACAGTGTTAACGGCATTAAGTTACTAGAAATACGATAATCGCAGATACCCCCTCACTCTGTCATTGATGGGACTTTTACTTTGGTAACTCCCAACAAGAGTAGCCTTTGTTTTACCGAAATGTTGACTCAATCTTTTCTTCGAACTCAAGTGCTACACGCAAAGGAAGGAGAAAATGAATGGTGTGTGTTAGGCCCGGTTCAGACGCCGCTCCTGACATGCGCCGAACCTAATGCTTGAATTAAGTACGGCAGAAGAGCGGCGTCTGAATCAATTAGGTCCGGCATATTTGAATTAGGTACGGCAGCGGTATTAGGTTCGACTGACGCTGTCGCATAATCCGACGTGGGAGCGACGTTGATTCAGACGCCGCTCTTCACATGTGCCGTACCTATTGCATGAATTATTTTTAAATTATTTTGAATTAAAAACATGTATCCTTAAACAGAAGCATTATTGTGTATTTGGTGCGGCAGGAAAAGTTCGCCGTTTGAATCAACAGTCGCTCCTATGTCGAACCAGGGTCGAATCTATTACTATTAGGTTCGGCGCATGTCAGGAGCGGCGTCTGAACCGGGCCTTATACTTTTGCGTTGAAAAAAGAATCGATTGCATGACGAAGTACGTTTTCCCACGGTCGGTACGTCAAATTAATTCATACAGTCTGCCAAGCACATTCTCAAAATTTAATACTCAAAGTTTGAAGTTGGTCGGCCGTCGTAGTACGAGAAAAAAGGAACATTGATTTTCCAATTTTGAATTCATAGGCAGTACAATTAAATAGGCTTCCTGTGCGATTTTTTTACTCTGGCATGCATATTTAATGACTCGAATTGTTCTGTATGTGAACAAAACAGCATGATTTCTCCCAGAATCAAAGCAAAACATGAACGGTTTCAAATTATACACGGGCTTCAGACCTAGTCATACTTCAAAGGGTTTGTGAACGATTCTCGCTGTAATCACCGCGTGTCAGATTACACAGCATTTTAGTCTTGAAAGAAAAAATAAGACATCTAACTAAATCATTCAAGACTCTAAGTTCCGATTGCTCTGAGCGAATACGGTAGCCGAAACTGGCGACAGAAGAGTATTAAAACAATACTTCGAGGGGAAATGATCAGCATGCAGATTTTAATACATTCTTGAAGAGGGATAGAAATATTTGTCACGGTGATTGTTCGATTTCCACTGACTGACCTTTGTTGCTTGTCCTTTCTGAATAACTATCTGAATTTAACACAAAACGGCGTCTGAATCTCCCGATTTGCTTTCAAGCGCTGTTCTCTTTGCGGAGTATTTTCTTCGCATCGCCAGAAATTTCAGACATCCGGTTGCGCCATCTTGGAAAAGGCATCAAGTTTCACGCTGAGAGCCGCTCAAGAAATAACAAAGAAATGTATGGGATCTGATAATAAATTGCGCTTTTCGCTTAACTGAAGCACGTTCGTAAAAATGTTTGGGCAGCATTCGGAAGAGGAAAGCTTCCTAAACACAACAGTACAAAAAATATTTATCTCCGCTAAAATTCGATGTGTACGTTTTTCAATTTAAAATTTCGGCCGACGTAAGAAGGGATTGATAGCAGAATACGCTCAAAACCGGCTACTGTCACTTTTTAAGCTGCATTTAATACAAGAACCTTGGGTACAACGCAAAATGTTTACCCCGTACCTGATTGTCGAAGGATTGAACATCTCCTGTGAAGCCTCGGTCAGTCCCCTGGAGCAAATTCGATGTGTACTTTTTGCGTTTGAATTTGCAGTTCACAGCCATCCATGGCGAATACCTCCCGTGAAATACGCTGACTTTGTATGTTGATATTTTGGGCTAGGAAGCTCCAAATCGCATGAAAATTGCATCAAACGTAAGCTAATTTCAACTGGGTCGGTCAGCGGCACATCTCCTAAACGTAGCAGTCTCTTTTTGAACCGGAGAAACCCATCCCTCCCCCACCCCACTGAGGCAAAACACGTCACAATGTTGAATGTATGAATGGCGCATACTTATACCGCACGCCGCTGGGAAAAACCGGAAGCAATCGTGGACGCAAAATGTCCGTTCATCTTGCCTCTTTTTAGGTGAGGGGTGGAAGGGGTGGGGGGGGGGGGGGGGGGGGGCACTCTATTTTCTGATCATTAGAGGGGGGCCAGGAAAGATGTATTAGTTTAATCAAAAGGTGTAGGGACAATGCTTACAAAAAAGAAATATTTTGTGCTCAAAAGTACCTTGCAATGCGGAAATGCCATTTAAGGGAGATTTGACTCCCCGACGGCCCCACTACGTTAGCTTGCACCGTCGTGTATATATATATATATATATATATATATATATATATATATATATATATATATATATATATATATATATATATATATATATATATATATATATATATATATATGTATATGTATATATATGTATATATATATATATATATATATATATATATATATATATATATATATATATATATATATATATATATATATATATATATATATATATATATATATATATATATATATATATATATATAATTGGGCGAGAGTTAATAGATGTGTGTGTGTGTGTGTGTGTGTGTTATATATATATATATATATATATATATATATATATATATATATATATATATATATATATATATATATATATATATATATATATATATATATATATATATATATATATATATATATAACACACACACACACACACACACACACATCTATTAACTCTCGCCCAATTATCTGTGCGTGTTATCCGGTATTATCTCTCAGGGTCCAGTTGGCACTCCAGGGCCGATGGGTGAAGTTGGTAGTTCAGGACCAGTTGTAAGTAGAGTTTTCCTCCTGCTTGACAACTTGTGATTATTTTTGTCTTTAGCCAGCAGATATTGCAGAGAATATTTCTCGCCCGTGTGCTTGTACGAGGAGATGTATGATGCTTTAATTTACCAAGTTGGGATTTCTTTTGTATACTGCAGGGCGCGCCAGGTGTAAAAGGAAGTCAAGGGAA
This sequence comes from Plumapathes pennacea, assembly GCA_964036295.1. NCBI lineage: Eukaryota > Metazoa > Cnidaria > Anthozoa > Antipatharia > Myriopathidae > Plumapathes > Plumapathes pennacea. Next base: position 7,467,580 of record OZ038472.1, on the reverse strand, counting down.
AGCGGGTAACCCTGGTGCACGAGTAAGTTCTCTGTAGATTTTAGTTGCATTGACAGAAAACTCTGTAGGACTAGAATACTGGCAGAAATTTTAGAACTTCGTGTATACAGCACAAGCTGTTTTCTTCATGGGACATGCCACCGATTTGGACTGATCACACAGCCAGCTCCTACGGAATCAAAAGTCGAGTTAGTTTTCTCTTGAAGAAAGACACTTTGGTTGTCAAGGGCAATGTGAAATGCCATCGTATTCCTGTGTCTGGTTGGTTGTGTTGAGGTCTATGTGTGGGTTTCTGTGGGTAAACAACTCTTTTTGTGAGAAGGGAGTGCAGAATGGTTTGGAGGGCAAAGTTGTGATGCTTCGCTTGTTTTGGTTGAGATGCAGTTCTTGTCAACAGTTGCTGTGGCAAATGTGAAGAATTGTGCTCTGGAAGAGTACTTCTTTGTTAACCCAGGATTCAAGTTTGTTTGGGCCCACTTCTATTCACATGAGTTTGATATCTTGCCCAATAGGGAAGTGAAGGAGTTCAGGGACCTGAGGGTAAAAGAGGAGAAGAGGTAGGGCGAGAAATGCGATACAAATCAAAATATAGGAATCTTTCTATGGTGCCCACTTAAGAGCTTTGCTAGGTATACAGTAACAATTGATGTGACATACCAAATAGTATGTTCTATCAACCACTGAAAGACAAATTAGTTCAAGAAGTCGAGCTTGAGGAACATGTATGCTGGCAGACTCGTCTCCTTCTAAACAGCTGGGTTTTGTGTTGAGTACTCTTAGGCGCGCTCTGTCTTTCCAATAGTGGCAGTGGGCTCTTCGTTTTCTTTTCACTTTCTGGACTCTTAACTTTCGTCCTAACTTTTATTCACTTGTCTTTCCAGGGAGAAAAGAAAGTGAAGAGTCCCACTTGCCAAAGCGTGAAGTAAGAACTAAGAACTCTCGCACTTGCTTTCATTTTTGCAACCCGTTATTGTGATGTTAGTAAACACAGAGCATCGTTTGGCACTTTGTTTTGAGTCTGCTAACAGGGCAACTGCTGTGCTGTTTCAGGGTGAACCTGGAGAAGAAGGCGGAGAGGGCCCCGAGGGAGATCCTGTAAGTCATTTTCGTCTTCCCGAATTCTTCATGAATAGTAACTCATAAAGAGAACTAAAAGTATACAGGGATCGAACAGAGCTGAAATCGGGTTTAAAATGGACCGGTCAGTGAAATATGCTCATGCGCGTTCGGAATGTCCGTGATTTCTGTTCCAGCGACTATTACACAGTGATTTTATATATTAAGCTGATTTTGGCGCGCCTTATGGCAAATTTATCAATCAGTAATTATGTGAGAAGAAAGAGAGCGGGTTAGGAGACGGGCAACGTGCACGCAGGGCAATAAGAAAAGAAAAAATAACTGAACTATTTGCATTTTTTGTTCGTCCTAAGGGCATCACGGGACCACAAGGAGTGTCCGGCACAGCAGGAATCCTAGGACCACAGGTATGGCCGCTGCCCACGATGGCCGGCGCATTCGTTGTTTGAAGTGTGTTTTTTCCAGAGGGTGATATCGTTACCTTCATATTTTGCTCCTTGATTTCAGGGCGCACCCGGTCGTGCGGGTGTTGCTGGAGAGCCTGGTGATGACGGTCTCAAGGTATTTGTTGCTCCTTGTACTCCTGCTACGTTGTGGAACTATCATATTGTGGTGTAGCCTCTGCGTGAAGAACTTGTCTTGAAAGTGGCACCCTCTGTCAATTGCAGAAACTTAACTGTCTTCAGTTGACCTACGTCGGATTCTCTGCAGCAATTCCTGTTTAAACGTTGAAAAACCCCGCCTCTTCACACATATTTTACTGAACAGCACGTGCCCCCATAGCGCCCAAACGACCGCACATTTCAATAAAAACCTCCGACTTCGTAAAACGTTCGTAAAGTTCACCCCGCCATTAAACGGCTTGAAGAGAAATTTTGCTTTGGGTCACCAAAATTTCTTTATTTCTCAAAAATTTAACCTGGCTTCTATTTGTCATAAAATTAGATTATCATAAAATTAGGTATTGAGATACACAAAAGACTAACACCGTCAAATGTTTTAGGAGTCTCGGTTGCTGTTGATTGAAAATCGACTGGCAGCTTGTTCTGGCTACCTATAGGGTGCTCATTTTGCATCCACCTAATACTGGATTAGATAGTATTCATATTGTTCTTTCTGAACAAACATTGCTGTCTCTTTCGTTTATGTGCAGGGAGAGGCAGGGGCAGATGGGCCACGTGGAGAAAGGGGAAATGTTGGTGTGCAGGTTTGTTTTGTATAATTGTGTATAGCACATGAAAAGACTACCTAAAGTGACTCAGGTGGCGAGCATCCTTAAAAGAAAATTACTCTTTTGGTTATGTGTCCACTACGCTTCCGCTAGTTCACATTATTGTTATCGTGCAGGTTTTCCGAATGTAAATTTGTAACAATGAAATGTCTGTCGTAACCAATCAAAGTTCTTGCGGAGGTGTTTTGTTTGACAAAGGGTGTTGGTTCGTTTTATGTGAAAAATTCTTGATTCTGTCTTTCGCTAGGGAGATCGTGGTATGGCGGGAGATCCCGGGTTTCTCGGCAGCAGTGGTCCCGTGGTGGGTACAGCCTGTTAAAGGCAGACCAACCGTTTGTTCCTGCCCTGAATGATCATCCTTCCAAGACGACCTTTTATCAGTGACTAGAGCAATTATCTCACTATGCTACAGGAGCTTTATTGTATTCTTATATTTTTCTGAACGAAAATATTTTCTCAGACAGTTGGTATTGTCCGCTTTGGTTACTCTGCTAGACAGAGCTTCCCAGGAGAAAGGAAACTCTGCAAGCAATCGTTTGATACTTTGATGAGCCACCGTCCACAAGAAACCGATTTTTAAATATTTATGCATGCCACATTCTTGCTCCAGAAGTTGTGAGATGAGGTTTGCAAATATTTGTTTAGGGTTTTAGTTTTTTTAAATTGCAGGGCGCACCAGGACCTCAAGGGTTGTTAGGCGACCCAGGAGCAGAGGGTGAAAGGGTAAAGTCACATTTGTGTTATTTGAGTTAAAATGCAAACTCAGTGGGTTGGTTTTTATGTTTCTAATTTGTTTGGGCCTCTCTGGCTTATGCAACTGTAATGACAGCACGTCGGAACAGAAACCATGAGAGTGCGACTAAAAATACACATATTTTGAAACGAAATCACTTTCGTATGAAATATTCTAACGTTGTTTGTGCAGGGTATCCCAGGGGACGTCGGACCACCTGGCAACCAAGGGCCCAGAGGATTGAAGGTAGACATGTTGACTTCGCTAGTCTGCGAGAGGTGGCTAGCGGATTGACAAAACAAATCTGGAGTCCTGTATTCACCCTTCTTTCGAATTGAATGTTGACTGTAAAATTTTTTTTTTCCGATACGAAAGGGTGCACTTGGAGCTCCAGGTCCAATTGGAACCCAGGGAAATGCTGGAGCTCAGGTAGAGAATCTTAGCTTGTTTTAGTTACATTTATAATCATTGTAGTCGTTATGAATGTCAGTCGGTTTACTCTGTGTCTGTCTTTAGTTCATTCTCTCTTCCCAGCTTCTCATTTGTTTCTCTTTCATTTATGCCTCAGGGTTCCAAGGGTTATCTTGGCCCGCAAGGAGTGAATGGAAAGCAGGGACTCAAGGCAAGACACAAGTGTAATAGATGTTCGTGTACAACAAAAACAAAAACATAGGAAAATTCACATTCTTTGGTCCAGAAACCAGATTTTCCTATCTTGTACTTGTTATGAATTAACGTTTTAAGGAATATTCTCAAACTGAATCCTCCGTAGGGAGAAAAAGGTGACAACGGAATAACAGGCACTAAAGGAAGCAAAGGAACGGCTGTATGTATAACATCTCAATCACTCTCTTTATAAACATGTTAACTTTTACCTCAAAGGGCAAGTAACAATATGAGGCAACTTCTGAATTTCCTCTATTCTAAACATTTGAAGAATATTGCGTTGTAATATTTTTGGAATGGGTGCTCAAAATATTTCCTGTTTGCGGCCAGTTCAATTTCAATCAAACTCCGAGTTAAACAAGCAGTTTCAGTGTACGCTTGTGACGTTTTTTTGTTTGTTTCCGAGCCCATGCGACGGGTTATTAATCGCGATACCATCTCGTTTTATGAGTGTATACGACCTTCCCGCACCGCGAGGTCTCCTGGGTGTTTCACTGGGATCTGCTTGTACTACTCTTCCTCAGCACGTTGTATGATTTGCATTTCTTTTTATTGAACTTAAAACTGAATCAAACTGATAAAATCCCAAGGAACTACATTGGGTAGTATTTCGGCGAGAGCACATCAGCAAATATCCTATTATAGTAATTTTTCATTTTTGTATCTGCTTTGTAGGGTTCGATGGGATTTCCGGGAGAGCGTGGACAAACTGGAGAAATAGGTCTTCCGGTGGGTACTCTGCGCTAACTCGATCTAAAGGTGGTGTTTCACTGATCGATTCATTTGTAGCGACGATTTGCAACGATATGATGTTGCGCTAAAAACCAGGTGTAAGACACCCCACCTCTAACGTTATATTTGCAGTGCTGCAACGCGTTGGACGTTTGTAAAATCGCTTTAGAACCTTGCAACAAGTTGCGTGAGTTTAGAGCGTATTAATCACAGCAACAAGTTTCGAGGATCCCTGGCACTTTTGTACATACGTTTTGTGACATCGAGCATTATGACAGCATGCAAACATTCCCGGCAGTTTTGAGTGTGATTGTGCTTTGTCGGTTTTGGACTGAATTTCGTATAACACTTTTTCAACTGCATTACCAGAAACGTGAGACAAGATGGCGGACGCGCGTGCGCAGTGCAAGTGTAATGGCGCCAATACACCACAAAGAAGATTTATGAGCAGTGTTCAAATTTATCAGGCAACAACGATTCTAATCATTTCTTAGGGGATATGAACGAGATAAAGTCCATAGCTGATGGTTCCAAGAGGGAGTTTTTGTTCTGCATTGAAATCATGCGGCTTTTATTAAATTGTATGAGCGATTCTTGGTACAGGGACGATACACCTCTGACACAGAATCGTAGAATCCACATGTTCTGGTAATGCGCTCGAAACGTTGGACCAAAATATCTGATTTTCTATACCCAATTTTCGGACCTGACTCCAAACTGTATGCCCTATTTCAGACCTGACTCCAAAATGTATACCCTATTTCAGACCTCACATCAGGCATTACATCAACTTCCCACCGGTTTATGAGAGATGTCTTTGGCTTAAATCTAATTCCATCACCTGCAATTGAATGTCATCGTAGTAATTCACTTTGTGTGTGTATATGTGTAGGGGCCCCCTGCTACTAAAGTAGGAGATGTCGGTCCGGTGGGAAGGACAGGAAATAGGGTAAGTTACGTCACTGTTTTGTTTGTTTGTATGTTTGTTGATCTATTATTGCTCTGAACGTTTGAAAGTCCAGAGTCATGTTTATAAAGGCAGACTATAATGCTTATACTCACAGGGACAACATTCGGTGTGTTTCTTGGTGTCGATTCTTTTCAGCCCAGTTTTACCTTTCTTCTGAAAGCTTGAAGCTATGTTTATGCAGAGATCTGAAAGCTTGAAGCTTTGTTTATGCAGAGGACTGAAAGCTTTGAGCTATGTTTATGCAGAGGTCTGAAAGCTTGAAGCTTCGTTTTTGTAGGGGTCTGAAGGAGCAAAAGGCAGAAAGGGACCACGGGGAAAAGTTGGTCCAATGGTAGGTGAGATGTATTTGCATCAATTTCACATATGCAGATTTTAACCTCTTATTGGTGTTACCATTGTTACATAACGTAGTTTAACACTGGAACTTAGAATAGCCTGCGTAGCAAGCGTTCCGTGTACAATCAAGACTTTTTCGATTTTTGACCGCTCGAAAATTAGGGCGAGTGTAAATGGACGCCGACGGGGAAAGGGGGAGGGAGAGAAGGAAATGTCCTTCTCCTCCCCACCCCCCCTCCCTACGCCAATTTTTGTGCTCGCCCCATTTTTCGCGCGGCCAAAATTGAAAAAGTCGTCTTATGATTTTCGTATCGAGGGGGAACGCTTGCCACGCAAGCTAATCTTAGAAGCGTTTCCTTTTATACTCCCTTTTGGCCTATTGTCTAAAAACTTTTATCATTTATCATCAGTTATTGTTAATACTTATTGGATTGTTCATATTTCTATACTAGTTTAGTGAATTAAAATTGTTATTTTTTAGCTCCCCCCCCCCCCCCCCCCCTCACCCTACCCGAGCGTTCACGCGCACACACGGAGCAACGGGTCATGCACACTATAGTCGGACTCAAGCATTGAAGCTCCGAGCTTTTTCCACTTTAATAAATTGTGCATTGTTCTATGATCCAGGGCCCTGCTGGTGCTGCTGGACAACTTGGTGATCCAGGCAGTCGAGGTTCACCAGTAAGTCATTTCTCTGCTAAAGATTCTTTTTTTTATCTCACAAAACCGAATCAAACTGTCACCCCAGGAAAAACATGGTCTTAGAGAAAGGGATTTTGGCTTGTTTTATTTCGTTGTCGTTGAAATGGTGTATCATCATACTCAGAACCTGTGATACTGAAACTGTTGCATGACGTAAGAATTAAGCTTGCTGTCTTTTTGTTCGTAGGGCCAACCAGGATCCAACGGACTGAAAGGGGAACAAGGTATCAATGGCGGTCAGGTAAAGAAACAAGTTCCTTGACTATTGAGGTTATCTAAGAGGAAATATTACTATAAATATTTGTTAACCAAGCGTGCGTTCTGGTCCGGGAGTTGCCCTTGTTTCGAAATTAGTTTATTCCTAGCATCAGGTGTTTTGATCGACCAGAAATGCACAGAACGTTAATGGAAACATGCGTGATCTCGTGTCCCTAGTACGGCTCGTGTAACCTGTGGTAACTGCCTCTATGCAGGGAAGTGATGTAAACTAAGGAAATGTAGATCGCATGAGATTAAGATGGTGAATTTCCAATGTCTTTGTGCAGGGTGAGGCTGGCATTTCTGGTCCAACTGGACAAACAGGCTTGCGAGGAGAAGAGGTATAAAGAACTCCTGCATTGCTCTCTGCGTAGTTGTATCGGTTTTGCCTGACAAAAAATTGCTTAAAAAATATACTTTACAAAAATGATGCGATGAACAAGACTGTGTTTGATTCTGAATGACGGATATCAGTGGTTTTAGCACACAGAGCATCATGGTTGTAGGGGAATCTTTTAGGTTTAAATCGGTTTAATTTTTGCAGGGCTTGCCTGGAACAAGTGGCGGTGATGGACTTGCAGGATCCACGGGGCCTAAGGTGAACTGTTGGACTTGACTTGATTTTTAGCTCGCGAATTCCACTTTGTGGGATTTGCGAGGTACAGTAATCACTTTCCTTCCCTACTTCCCTACCTCCCTACTTCCCTACTTCCCTACTTCCCTATTCCCTCTGTTGTCAACAATGGATTTCCAAATAAAGCAGTTGCGGTTTTCCAAATTTGGGCATGATGAAGGCGCGCAACAGGGTGTGTCGATCAACGCAGTTTAAAAGCAAGATGTTGTCGTAGTTGTTGCGACCATATTTTTGTTCGGAACGTGTTCTTATTTTGAAGTTTTGTCATGCGTTCGAAGTTTGTTTGGCCATTGATTCTGAGCTTGGTTGTGTTTCACTCTACTGTGTTTTGCGTTGTTACTGTGACCGTTTGGCGCGGTGCCATGAAAGTCAAACAATCAGTGGCACCGATGGCGTTATCGCACACAAATCTGAAGCTGTTGGTTTAGTATCCGCCAAAATTTCTGTAGTGACAGTAAATACGGCTTAGAAGATACTAGGCCGGAAAGATATTGAATCTCGGCCAAAAATATCCATTTCCGGTGAATGTTTACAAGTTCATACAGTATGCAAATTATCAGGTGTTTCAATTCTTGGTTTGCATGTCACGTCATAAAAAGCCATCTCAAAAGTAACGTATCCTATAAGTCTAATACACTGATATGTTCAGGACTATCATGCCTTAAGACTTAAAGCAAAATTCTGAGTCGATACAAAATATCTATCGGGAGCTATGGACGTTTGAATACCGTGACAACAAAGCCGTGTACACGCGCGCGGCCGACTAAAATCGGTCCTTCACGCAACATTTTAAAGTTAGAACTGCGAAAGATGTGAAGTAACTAAACATCAAGCTGAGTCACAGATCAACTTCATTTTGTGTTCCGAGTTCGACTAACATGGCGGCCGCATACAAACTCTTATCAAATCTCCAAAAAACAAATTGCCCCTGCTTCGCCAAAATGAAGCCTAGACAATCCAAAATTGGCATCTGGACTGTTTCAGTCTTTTTAGTTCTAGAGTCAAAAAGGTACAATCTGTTATTTTGAAGGGTGCTGCGATCGCGTGACCCGTGAAAACCGCGTCGATAAATCTTTTCTCTCAATTATTATACTAGAAATACGATAATCGCAGATATCCCCTCGCTCAGTAGGGGGTTTTCGGAAAGCGGGATTCTTGTTTATTTTCGGTTCGGAGATTATTTAAAATTTTTTTTGCAAACCACGGCTGTGTAGCGACGTCACCAGTCGGCCGCTAAAAAAAAATCTTTGTCGCACGGCAGTCTGGTTTTGTTCAGACAACGTGCACAGTCTGCAATTTTCGTAGACACTAAGATGAACTTCAAAATTCGCTGAGACAACAAAGCCGATCTTGGACACTGAAAAAATTTTTTTCCTTTTTTTTTTTACTTTATAAGTTTAATCCCCGAACGAAGTGAGGGAAATACTCACGACGCTAATGCAGTAGTATTATCGCCTTATCGGAGACTCCAAGCCTGCCGCCATCTCGAAATCTAATGTTCGTCTGTCAGTCTGTCAGTCTTGCGTGCGACCTCGTCCCCAGTTCCTATCGCGTCGCTGCAGAACCAATAACAAAGGCCGGATCGATCACGTGTGGCCCTGTAGTTTTACTCGCAATGAGAGAAATTAGATTGAACGAAGCAACTACCGTATATCGTAGCTGTGTTCACGAAAATGGAAAACTTGAAAACCGGAAACTTGAAACACAACAGTCTCGCGAAGCTCGTCTTCAAAAGAGAAGGGAACAGGCACGAGCAAAGCGGAATCGTGAAACGATCGAACAGCGCCAGTTCGTCTCGACAAAAAACGGAACTATGACCGAAAAGAAAACAGCGCATGAATGCCGATCGAAAGCGACATGAAGAGAAGCGGGTAACACAGACAACTCCGCAAGAGAACAGCGCTTGAAAGCGAATCGAGACCTTCAGGAGAAAAAGCGGGCCGAAGAGAAGACTCCGCAAAGACAACAGCGCATGAATGCCGACCAAAAGCGACATGAACAGAAGCGGGTAACACAGACAACTCCGCAAAGGGAACAGCGCTTGAAAGCAAATCGGGAGCTTCAGACGCCGTTTTGTGTTAAACTCAGATACTTATTTAGAAAGGACAAGCAACAAAGGTTAGTCAGTGGAAATCGAACAATCACCGTGACAAATATATTCTATCCCGTATAGCTTGTAACTCGATCACTTCAAGAATGTATTAAAATCTGTATGCTGATCATTTTCCCTCAAAGTATTGTTTTACTACGCTTCTGTCGCCAGTTTCGGCTACCGTATTCGCTCAGAGCAATCGGAACTTGGAGTCTTGAATGATTTAGTCAGATGTCTTATTTTTCTGTAATCTGACACGCGATGATTGCAGCGAGAATCGTTCACAAGCCCTTAGAAGTATTACTAGGTCTGAAGCCCGTGTATAATTTGAAGTAAACTGTTCAAGTTTTGCTTTGATTCTGGGAGAAATCTTGCTGTTTTGAGTGGGTTCACATACAAAACAATTCGAGCCTATTAAATATGCATGCCTGAGTCTGGAGCATGCAGTCCAGAGTAAAAACAAATCGCACAGGAAGCCTATTTAATTGTACTGCCTATGAATTCAAAATTGGAAAATCATTGTTCCTTTTTTCCCGTACTACGACGGCCGACCAACTTCAAACTTTGAGTATTAAATTTTGAGAACGTGCTTGGCAGACTGTATGAATTAATTTGACGTGCCGACCGTGGGAAATACGTACTTCGTCACGCAATCGATTCTTTTTTCAACGCAAAAATATAACACACACCATTCTTTTTCTCCTTCCTTTGCGTGTAGCACTTGAGTTCGAAGAAAAGATTGAGTCAACATTTCGGTAAAACAAAGGCTACTCTTGTTGGGAGTTACCAAAGTAAAAGTCCCATCAATGGCAGAGTGAGGGGGTATCTGCGATTATCGTATTTCTAGTACGCTTCTTCGAGTGTGACAAAATCTAGAGCCGTCAAAGCGAGTCGCTTGTTTACACGCTTTCGAAGTCTCGGGACCGTGTGAATTTTGGCAGGGATTCAATTTTGAACACAACAACTTTTCAAACTGCGTTTTATGATTTTAAAATCTTTGACAGAAAAAAGAAATCAAGTCACTAAATAATACAAGGTCCGATTGTATTGAGCGAGCAAACCCGGTCACTAAATAATACAAGGTCCGATTGTGTTGAGCGAGTATCTTACGGGGTCCCGCTAGTAGACAATAATATACAATAGACTGTAATTGTTTAATTTGGAAAGCAGTGGCCGGATATTTTCTACTTTAATAGCCTTCAAAAAGCAAAAGCATCTTAACCCGGTTACATTTTATCCTTGAATACAGTGTGCCAACAAACGCGGCGACAAAACTTCACAGCATGTGTCAGACTGTCAGTGAAATTATGCAAATATGTCAGGAATCAGATGACACAATCTTGCATGAAGGCACTCTGAAATAGCTTTGAAAACTAGCGAAGAGATCACAGTATAATCCTACTTGGCCTTCATCACAGTTCCCGGGGCATCAAACGACAAAATATACGGCAATTGTTGAAATACCATAATGATAACACGACCCTCATTTAACAAAAGCGTTGTACGTTAATTGATGTAAATTTTCAAAACTCACCGGTTCCTGAAAGCCATAGCTTTAGCTCTTTTCCAGCAAAGGAAACAAAACCCAAAACACTATTGTTTACGTCTTCATTGATTTCAAAGTACACCGTATAGAGCAGTCCTCATACAGTACGAAAATTCCACTTTCCATTGTATTGTGTGTCGTCATCTTGTCAAACTTGGATTCTGAAAACTACATTCCTGTTATTGTAAAAGGTGAAATTTGCCACGATGATTGTTCAATTTCCACCAACTGTATTTTGCTATTTCTTTCTGAAGAAGTGTCTGCGTTTTAACACAATACTGGCGTCTGGGATTGTGTTCAGGTCGACCAGTTGTGCCTTTAAGAATCCGTTTCACGGCTAGTAAGCTTGCCTCCCATACACCGGCAAAATATCCGGGCAAATTATAGCCGTCCGTCGAACTGCTTGGCCTTGTATCTGCATCTTATTGTACAAAATCACTTCCGTTCGTACTCTTACAGCTACCGCATGTCACTAAGAAAATGGCGGTTTACAGTTAAGCTGCCGATGTAACCTCGCAGTGGTCGCTCGACGCGGATGGCCCTGGGGACGAGTCGTACCCCACACACACACACACACACGAACATTAAATTTCGAGATGGCGACACGCTTGGAGTCTTCAAATGATGCGATTTTGCTGCATTAGCGCCGTGATTATTTCCCTCACTTCGTTCGGGGATAACACTTTTTAAGCCCGCGTTCACCACGAAGTGGTGAATTGAGCCAGTTCTATTAAATAGCTACTTCCGCAAAATGAAGTCCTTTTACAAATTCGCGAGCTTACAGCTGCCTTGCTGCTTTGATTGGAAAAGTGGACGTTTCCCAAATGACAACCTCTCCATTTTTAAGCTCGCTTTCATATCACGACGCGTCAATAAACTAATCCCTAACCCTACTCCGTATGGTTAATCGATTAAGCAATATGACTCCAAAAGCTGATCCGTATATTGATGTCTAGCCACAAGCCTCGCTGCTTTGATTGTATTTTATTCACTGCTTCAGTCGGCAGGTTGAAAACAACTGTATACGCCACTTTCACAATTCCGTGATGCTGCCGATGTTTTGGCGGGTCACATGATCACACTTAACTTGGCGTGCAGAATAAAGAAATGTTTCTTCGGTCATAAAGCAATTGTGTAGAAACAAAACCAAGCTCAGCAGAAACCTTTACTTGACAGACACTAATTGTGTAGAAACAAAATCAAGCTCAGCAGAAACCTTTACTTGACAGACACTAATTGTGTAGAAACAAAATCAAGCTCAGCAGAAACCTTTACTTGACAGACACTAATTGTGTAGAAACAAAACCAAGCTCAGCAGAAACCTTTACTTGACAGACACTAATTGTGTAGAAACAAAACCAAGCTCAGCAGAGAGATTTACTTGACAGACACTAATTGTGTAGAAACAAAACCAAGCTGAGCAGAAACCTTTACTTGACAGACACTAATTGTGTAGAAACAAAACCAAGCTGAGCAGAAACCTTTAGTTGACAGACACTCGTTTATAAAAAAAGCCAACAAAAAGTACTTTGCTACTGTGCATGATTGTGAAAGTGGCGTATTTTGCTAAACGCAGCCGCACACGGAGAGAGTGAAAGAGGCATTTCTTTTATGTCTTGACTTTTCGACTTTTTAAATGAGCGTTACAGTTTTGGTAGACGAGCATGCGATTAGTTTTGATCACGCTTACTCTGTCTTGAATTTAGGGTGAAAGTGGAGAACCAGGTGTTACAGGCAAAACTGGTCAGCACGGACCTCAGGTAAGTGACGCTTCGCATCATAACACAATGTTGGGCCTGAAACACCTCTTTTCGATTTCCGAACATATTTGTGCAAAGTATCCTCTGGTTTCATTGGCTCTTCAAGAACTGGAATTCTTTAAACCTGCTGCAGTTTTAGATGCGCAATAGCCTGCCGAGAATTTTAGAAAAGCAGAGACCACAGTAGAGCCGTTTTCGGACGTAAGCCGAAGTAATTACACCGCTAGTTGCAGAGGCTCTAGGAAGACCAAATTTTCGCCAATCAACCAATCAGAAGTCAAAGCATTTTACTTTAAGAAGGTACCAATCAGCAGTGGGAGTAAACGCCATTGCCACTTACTTGAAAAGATCACGGGTTTTTTTATACTGTACCTGATTGGCCGAGAATGTTGCAAAACTTTTTCAGCGTAGCAAACGCAAAACCAAAAGCAATCCCACGATTACTTTCGACAGTCATCCGAAAACCGCTTTAAACCAGCTTTTATTGCCAATAACCGTTTATTGTTACGTATCTTTGTCAAAAGGTACCTGGACCTCCAGGAGAGCGTGGAGACACAGGTGCTGAAGGAGGCAGGGTAAGACACATAATGTGTGTTATTCCAGCGGTTATTTAACAGTGTGTCCAGCTTGGTAAGATTGCAAGTAAACTCCGTCCCAGATCAGTGCAGCTTTTGCGCACAGAAGGTTTTTTTCCTTAGTCATTTCCCAAATAATTACTCAAACATGTTTGTGTCTATCTTTGTAGGGCAGGAAGGGAAGACGCGGTCCAGTAGGTTCGGCAGGCGTAAAGGGAATGAAGGTTAGCACTGCACCTTACTGTTAGGCGCCTAGGATGCACTGCTAGTTCTTGTGTTTTGGTCTGCATCAGCATGCTAAAACATATAATGTGTCAAAATAAAGTTGATGTGCATAGAGCCGTTTTTGAATGACTGTCGAAAACCAAAACCAAAGCAAGTACAACGTCAATCACAGAGGTTGTAAGAAACACTTTTAACCAATTAGAAGCCATAGTAATCCACGTTTAGTTTTACTTTGAAGAAGTAACCAATCAGAAGTGCCAGGAAACGCCATCGCCACTTGCTTCCTTGGTGCTCAGTCAGGTTTTGCTTTTGTTCTTGATTAGCCAAGAATGCTGCTAAACTTTTTGAATCAATCGGAAAGCGCAACAAACGCAAAACCAAATCAATCGGACGATTACTTTCGACAGTCGTCCGACGACGACTCTATGATGAAAGACTGACTTTTTAAGAACCGCGTTGGGCGTCTAGGTGCAACTATGCCCGTTGGTCGTGATTGCTTTCCCGAGAGCAGTATTCTGGATCTGATACACTGGAGGGTACGAATTACTCGAGTTAATTGGTCTCGGAAGGCACCATTTATTACTGTTCTTATCACGTGATGTGGCGATAACAACTGCCTTTGTTTTTCGTGTATAATCTAAGATGGGAGGTCACTAAAACCGGAGATAAACCGTAACAAATGCAATTTGAAATAAAAAGAGGTTAGTCCAGTATATCTAGATATTTTAAAGACAAAGGAGGCTTGAGATGCGGAAGCACCTGAATCTTTAAAAAACAATTTTAGACTCAACAAGTGCATCGTTGAACAACATTGATTCTTTGAGTGAAACCAGTTTCCAAGAATAATATATTTTTTTATCACCACGAAGGGTTCAGCGGGTGAACCAGGAGGTTCCGGTTTTCAGGGAGAAACAGGAGTGATGGTATGTATTAAAGAATTAAGAATAATAACGATGAGAGCTTGCTTCTGTACTAAACAACTTTATCCACTTTTACCCCATAAGGAACTATCTAAATCCCTTGTATATTTTTACACTGGGTTTATGCATTGTTTAAGCCAAATAACCGTGCTTTAAACAAGTGCGGAAAGCTAAAATATACATTATGATCATCATCAGTTCTCTGGAACCTCCACTGGAAAACAATGTGTGCTTTCAAGTGGTCCATATTGATGCCAAGATTTGTTGTGTAATTGCTCGTGGCCGACGAGCTTAGGATTGCACCGTGTGTCTTAATCGTCATGTTAGTTTTCTGGGTTACGAATCAGCACACGCTGATTGGTTCACATTGTCACGTGATATGCGATGACGTAAGGTGATCGCGAACAGCTTGAGATGCGGGCGATTGAATTGTATTTTCCCGTACGAAAATTGCTAGCCCGACTGAGCGAGAAACGGGCCCGACTCTGGCCATAATCGGTGAAATTTCAGCAAGACAAAGTGAGACAGAGTTTTTGTCTCGCCACAATGTGCCAGCGTGACATTTGTCTCGCTGCGTTATCGGCGAAAACACGGCCAGACTGAACGAGACACACAGAGACATATTTTTCTGCTTGAGCGTGTTATTTGTCAGGCTCGGTTATTGGCGAGAATGAACGAGACATAGCGAGATAAATTTTGCTTTTGGGGTGGATCAAATTTAATCGGTTGAAGGCTGAACGAGACGGCAGCGAGACAAATCGGTCAATCCTAAACGCTGGTTTGGACTAACACTAAGCGTGTTTGAGATTAAGCATGACTTATCTGATGTCACTAGCACAGCAATATTCTTGTACTGTAATCTTCCTTTTCATTTAAAGTACTGAGTTGTGCAATGTACACAACCGCTTCTGCTTCTGAGACAAACTTGTAACATGAGTACGCATCTTCCGGTGCGGTAAGGTTTGCACGCAATTAACCCAATCAGTCCACACGTAAACGCTGCATATTGTTTTAGAACAGTTTTACAATTATTACGAAACGTTTAGAGGAACCATAGCGTGAGGAAACGAAGATTCGTGTTCTCTTGGATGACACTTTTCGTCGTGTGCACCCTGAGTGAGCTTCCTGATTGGCTACATCTGGGCTGTAAAAACATATCACTGGCACTAAGTAGTGGTTTTATCAACGACTTCAACGGGACATCAGTTACTTTAGCTTCGATTGAGTGAAAACGTTTGTTACAACTACGACGGCAACGTTCATTTTGTTTGCGTTTTCAAGCGAAAGCGAATTCGTGTGAAGTTGCTATTTTGAGTAACACGCACAGGCGTGTGGCGAGATGTTCGGTACGGCTGTGGGACTGTTGAAAAGATTGAAACCGTTCGCCATCAACACTGCCCAAGACCTGAGCAAGTGAATAGGAGCCCCAACCTTCTGTATGTACCTACCAGGATTCTTGTAAAAACCCAATGAAAAGCGATTGATCGAAAGACGTATTGCTGTCAAGACTTCTGATCGAATGGCGAGCAGCCAAAAGTGAGGGAATTGAGCGAGAATTCTATCATCGATGTGATGTGGTATGTTAGCCAATATTGTTTGACGACTGAGACTTCATTGTATTTTGAACAACTATCTTAAGAGATCAATATATAATTAAATTGCAATTTTGAATCAACTCTGCTGTGTCGTTGGTTATGTGAACGCGTCGCATGTGAACTCCATTTGTTTACCAGCGATACATAAGTCAAATGACAGGCGATAACCTCGTAGAAAAAATGAGTCCAATGACGGGCGATATACTCGCCAGAAACAAGCCATCCATATGTCACGGTCAGTCAAGTGTCTCGCTCGATTCTTGTTCAGTTATCGCCCATTAATTATCGCTCATTGCTGAGCTCCGTCTTGCTCGTGTCTCGCGCTCAAATTTCTGGCTTGTTTTTCGCCGAAAACAGACACCAAAGCTACGATGACTGTTTAGCCGTAAACATTTGACACTGTACATGACATATGTTGCCTCATACATACTGTTAGCTGTTTTGTACATTTTTTTTTCGCCGAAAATAGATCCTTGTGTGACGAAATATCCATCCTCGTAACTCAAGACTCAATCAAAGCGGCTTTGTGAGCATATTACATGTATCATACTGCGAGCCTGTGCCGTCAAAATGCTTCGGCTTATCGTATAGAGTGCCTGTTGAAATGTTTCTTCAATTCGATCATGTAGCTTATGTTTTGCAATGGTAACTGTACACTAGAAATGAAAAAGACACCGAAATAGCCCTAGGCATTGAATTTGTTAGTCACAAATTTACTGAACACGCTGTGAAACAAAACCGCGAGAATATTGTAAACAACTCTCGTGTTACATTCCTCGCTTACAATTTTATATTTGCCACAAAGCGCGAATACTCGAAAGCCTAATAAAAGAAACGCATTCAGTAAAAAGAAAACAGATAAGTATCGGAGCTATGGCTGGATTAATCGTGGCCTCTGATTAGAAATAAGTGTTCGAAGTCAAACTGTCAAAAATACAGTAAATGTCGCAAGTCACGCACAGGGTCACGCATTACTCTTATGAGTGTTGTATGAACATTTATAATTTAATCAGGTTTTATTTGAGCAAAGTCTCAAAAACCAAGTTCTCCATGCTGTATAATATTTTTTCTGGTGAGACTGAAACCCGGTGGGGTAAGGTATGTGCTGTGTACATTTTTGAAGTTAGGTCTAAAATAGCGTATAGAAAATCAGATATTTTGGTCTGAAATAGGTTAAGGGTTTTCAGAACCGGGGGGCACACCCACGTAAAATTATGATGAGTACCCCCCTCCCCCGGGGACTGAAAGTCTCTCTTGGGAGTCTCGCTCTTGTCCTTACTTTTAATTTTAAGTTATTCTGGTCTCGACCCAACTCACGCCACGAGCTCACTGGCAAAGCCAGTCTTGTTTATTGTCATATTACACCAGACCGATTCAAAAATTTCCCAGGCGCCGCCATTTTGATTCTTGCGACGCCTTATGGTTGCCCGTATTGTCAGAAAACAACTCTTTCGTTGTTTAACAATACCGGAAACCGTTCGAAGGGATCAATGTCCATGGCAGCATCCGGGAAACTCATGAGTTTTGGGACCAGGAAAATCAGTCCATAAAAAGTATATGGTGTATAATTTACCGAGACGATAAATTTAGGCTTCCATATGTGGCATTTAAAAGTTCATCATATTGTTTAACGAAACCCAGAGATCATATAAACTAAATATTGATATGCTAGATATGCTCAACGCAGTAAAACAATGAACCCGCCAACGAGCTTTTACTCCAACCAATGTACGAAACATCAGCTGAGTCGTGTTCACGACGTCGCACGTAACTGATTCACACTAAATTCTAGTTAGTGCAATTCATCACGTGACTTCACGCGAGTTCACGGTTTTGCACAGGGTACCCCAGGATTCCCTGGACGATCTGGAGAGCTTGGTTCCCAAGGAATCAAGGTGAGATGCATGGTTACAAATTGGCAGATAGAGACCAGCATCCTTTTAACAGGAATTGTACAAATAAATAAATAAATAAATAAACAAACACAAAAACAAGAAAACACGAAACATCAATGACTAAGAAGAAATAACACTCTAGGACTTGTGGCTGTTGTGGCAGAATAAGCTCTATTAAAAAATGCTCCAATGTACCACTACCAGTAACACCAGCATGTTTTTATCTTTATTGTCTGAAATACTTTAAATGTTATTTTGACGTGAATCTCAGATTCCAAGTAAACTGTGCCTGTTTTGGATTGGGGCTGAGTGTTGTTACTTGTTGGAAAAGTTTTGACTGAAACGAACCCTTCAATCGTTATCAAAAAATATATATAACTTTGGTACTGAAATAATTTGAGGAAGTCCCATAACTCAACATTTAGAGAGTCTTGTTTGCTCATAGCTTTTGTTTTACAGGGCCCTGTTGGACCTCAAGGCGTTGATGGAATCAAAGGACCGATGGGTGTCGAGGTAACCATTTCACTACATATGTTTAACTACTTGCTGGTATTAGGGTTAGGGTTAGGGTTAGGGTTAGTGTCATAGTAGGTTCAATATTTTTTCAATACTGTTCACTTTTCAGGGTCCTCCTGGGATACTTGGAGAGTTTGGAAGTCTTGGTTCAAAAGGGGAGCGGGTATGCAATGTTCTGTCTTTTCTGTCATAGATAACATGAATTGTATGCCAATTTGTCGGCTGGGATGCGAAGGCTCCTTCCGGGATGCGAGTTCCCTATTAAAATTACCGAGGTATACTTTGTGGCTTTATGCGAGAGAGGTTTCGTTGTTATTCACACATAAAAATTTCGGATTGCAGGGTGATCCAGGAGCCGCAGGAAGATTTGGCGTGATTGGACCGCCAGGAGAGCGGGTTGGTTGTTGCAATGTCGTCCACTCTAGATTCTAGTATCGTCTGCTACCGGACTTTCAATTTTTATCCTATTCTCTATTGTCCTACTATGTGCTTTGTTTCTTGTTCTCCGTGGTTACCCAATACAATAACTGCTCCAGCATTATGACAGCGACGTACGTTTCCATGTAATTGAGATTGGCCTGACTGTGCAGGTTTCTAGACCCTATCTCATGCAACAAATGTGTGGAGAATAGTCGTATTGGAGGAATGCTTGTGACTACGTTCTCTACCATCCTGTCGTTTATAAACTCCTCATGTTTATAAGTATTTGTTTATCTATTTATTTAGTATTACATTTTCTCAAGTAGTCGCAGCTATTGCAATGTACGAAGTAACCCTTTCCAACCCAAGGGCGAATTTGACTCGACCTAGAAAATCCGGTGTCCTGAACCTTAAAGTGTACCTAAAGTTTGTTTCAACTGTGTGGACAAGGAAACATGACAGTGGAAGGGTCAATTCGAGATCGATTCCTAAGGGTAACATTGTAGCAGTGTTAATGATCTGAAAAATAAGGTTCTCAAATCTCATTTGACTTTCCCGCGCGCCGCCATCTTGAATCTTATGATGTTGACGTTGTTTATCAATACTGAAAACCGTCATAAAATCCAATATGTCTGTGCTTGGGGGGTTCAAATTTTGTGACCATAAATATTATTTTGTGTATAATACACGGGAGTCTAACACAGAAGTATATTCAAACATCAATGTTTGAGAGTACGGATTATATTTTTCTGATCAGGGCATTGTAGGAAGAGTTGGGACACGGGGAGCTGTTGGTTCACGTGGAGTGCAGGTAAATGTGGACGTTCTTTTCTTGTTAAGTTCTGTAAAGTTACTATTAGTTCTGTGGTGTGTCTTGCTGTAGGTGGGCGCTTTAACTTTTCTTACGTTAGTTTGTGTCTTCTGTTTCTTTTCAGGGACAATCAGGCATCCCTGGTGCTCCAGGAAGGCCTGGAGATGCTGGAAAGGAGGTGTGTGCTCGTCCATTTTCTTTCACATACACATAAGGAAAGTTAATCGGATATTTCCTAGATGAATCATAAAGTAGCTCTATATTCTAATTGTTACCTATACCTGTTCATCGCCCAGAACTGAGCGATACATCCGGGATCTTTTTAGGCAAAACGCGCATTAAAAAATAATGAAAAATGGCCTTTTGTTTTGCTCGTTGACGAGAAAACTATAATTTGTAGCAGTTACTTATCTTATTGATTTATCGTATGGAAGTCAATAAATTATTTCTCTCTCTCTGAATTTTAGTCATTCCTGTAAGCATTATGGAATTGGCCTTACAATTTTGCTATTTCATCGACTTGTTTATATGAAAAATTGCTTTTGACGCAGTTTGAGAGGGAATATCTCTTGAAAGAGTTGCTCCATTTTCAAGTTATCACTGTTGTTTCGAAGTTGTTTGGGAAATGCTCGCACTGAATTAAGCTTCTAGAAATATCAACTCGAATCGCCATCTAAGTCACATTGCTGTCACGAGGTCCCGAAACTTGCGTACATGTGGAAGGTTTGGGTGATCGCTTTCGATGTGACACTGTGAGATAATAGACAATGATGGGTCACTGCTGTATGGTGCTGAACTCCAGAGACGCCATATTTGTTTTAACCAGATCAAGTGACACCCCTACGCATTGGATGTATTCTGTCGAACGAGAGCATATTTTAGTTATCTTGGATCGTACTTTCTGATCGGTACTTAGAGACATGAAACACACTGATTGTAAGTTGTTCTTGTCATCAGCTCATTTGCGTCTTTGTATGTTCTCCACAGGGTCCGGCAGGTCCACAGGTGGGTTGCTTGTTATCTGTAGGGAATACAAGTAAGTACAAGCACAACACTATTTAGTGAGGGACACTCACTATCAACATGTGTTTCATTACATTTTTTCAAGCGGCTAAACAATAGAAAATTACGTTACAAACCAATCTGTTGTGTGAGTTGCGTGGTTACAACTGGCGAAAAATGGATTCTCACCAATTTCTGAAGAGTGTATGAACCATTTAGCGGCAAGTATGTTATCCATCAATCAATCCACAACAACACACATGCGTAAGTAACGTACATACTTAAAGACACAAATTGCGCACATACGTTGTACATAGACTCTGACTGGTATTCAAGGGAAACGGTAAACAAAAATCGTAACTGTTTATGTTTACATTGCCTTAGTTGCTTTGCCTTGCCAAGCTGTTAGAATGCATTCAACGTACTTACTTAGTCAAATTTTCCATGCCCTCAGGGAGCCATTGGAATCCAGGTTAGTACTCCTTAGCATTATATCAAACGTTTTTAGATGTTCGGGTGGCCAAGTGCTTAGTACGGTCTGGGTTCGATTCCCGCTGGGGAACTGAGAAGGACTTGGTTCCTCTCTGCGCTACAACCGGCCTTGGGTGTGGACGTTAAGCCGTTGCCCTAGTCTCTAAACCTTCACTAACCCAATGTTAGAGTCTTTAAGGAGCTATCGCACTTCTCGAAAATAGCAGTGGAATTTAGCCGGTGCTGTTATCTGTCATATCACTAATCACTAATCACAGATCATATATCAACCTATAGCAGCGTCAGATGCGCCTTTAGTGCTTTAGGCTCGATCTCATACATGCTATTTTAAAGCGAATTTGATTATACACACATGGAGTTTGGGCTATATAGATTAATCTTCATTACAAAGACGTCGCTTCCAATGTAATAAGCAATCTTTTGGCGATGTTCAACCAACATGGCCACCATGACGTCACATGAAAACCAAGTATGCAAGCCACTAACGTGCTCGTCTTTTTCCACGTCCTCAGGGAAACCCGGGTGAGAAGGTAAGACGTCCTGCATTCGTTTTCATTTAGAGTGTAAAAGATGCTTGTCGACGCAAATCCGCATGATCTCATTTTCCAATACTGGTTACGACGTATTATACATAATCCATCACATCTGATGGGTTTTTCCAGTTGATGCTGTACCGATTCATTTTCGGATTGAGTCATCCTTTATATCGTGCCTGATAGTCCACATAGGAATAGGACGTGCATGTGCATCTCTGAATATTTGCTAACTCAAAAGTAATTACCGGTTTATCTAAGTGATTTTTTCTGCTCCTGATGCTGATGCTGATGCTGACCTTTGATGTTGGTTTTGTTTTACACGCAGGGTCCCAACGGGTTTGTGGTAAGTGTTAAAGTCGCCAACTCCACCGTCGCTTTTTAATAGTTCTGTTAGAATCCCTGATTAATGGACCCCTTCGCTCTTTGACGCACTTGTCGTAGTGCTTGAACACTTTACTTTTCCGCAATACTTCACGTTACGTTGCACTGTACTCCGCTTTATAGCATTTTACTGCGACTTTTAAAGGCTTGACTACTCCCTGACGGACGCAGCAAAATTCTAAATTTGTGACAGGTCGACCTTCAAATGAAACGTTGAGTATTTATGGTTATAAAACGGAAGGTGTCCGATTCGGTTTGTGATCATACGCGTGATTACGATTTTGTAATCACGAGTATGTTAACAGACAAACATCGGACAACACAACGTCCTCTTACCAATTAATCATAAAGATTACAATTTCTGAGAATAATATTACGAATGCTCAGATAGCTTTCACAAGTTGGAAAATTTCTCAATCTTTAAACCGAAGTTATCTCTTATGGTAAATTTTGTCAAGCTCGTGATTGGTGCATTTAAATTAAATTCTTATTAATGATTGACTGAGCGAAATGTACGATTAATGATTAATTGGAGCTTTATGTACCAACCACAGTCGAGGAAATTGTGATATCTTTGATTAATGGTCAATTGTTATTTGTTTTCACTCCATCAGTAACATAAAACATGTAAACCACACCAGCTAGACTACATTATAATTCATGTTTCCTGTTATATTTCAGGGCAATCCTGGCCCCATAGTAAGTACCTAATTGCTAAAGTCAAACACTGTACAAAATACGAAACGGAATATAACACGACACGAAACGTAACAAATGGTCAACAGGCCCATCTGTGCACTCAGCTGCTATTTCAAGTGTAGAGATTTGTATGGAAAAAAAAACAATTACCTGAATAACCTCGGTTCCAACGTTTTTAGATCACCTTAGTATTTTTGTACCATTTCATTGTTGTATTTGGTCTTGTGAAAACATGGAAGCGGGCGGGCCTAATTTAGGCAGTTAATTTTTTTTTTTTTTTTCATTTTATACTATTACACAATTGATTTACCAGATATACTCTCATTAAAAACAGATTTTTTTTTTGTTTACATAAAGAACTATCTTCTAAACATATTTTCCATTCTGTGCAAACTGTGGAGCGGTTCGGGACTCTAAACTCTGAAAGTTATCTCAATTTCAGCAGTCCCCGGAGTTGATCTATGTTATTAACTTTTAGTCGCTTATTTCGTTTTAAGGGACCTCCTGGAGAGTTAATCGGGCTGATAAGGCCGGGACAGTTAGATCAGGTGATTATGAGAAACACCCTGATGGCGGCATCAACTGGAAGATTACCTTAGATTACCTGATAAACATACTGTATTTCGTGCTTATTTCACATTTCGGTTTTAAGGAAGGAGCTTAGACGAGGGGAGGGGGCTTAATAAAAAACACAAGTCAATTAAATACATGGAACTAAGATTTTTAAAGGTGTTTAAAACAGGAGCTGTTACGTGAACAAGCACATGGACAGGGAATGGGGCGAGTGAAATGGACGCTTGCCTTACTGGCAAGTGGGATAAGAGATCTGAAGTCAAAAGGCCAGTTATCTTGGGTTTAGGACTGCCCTCCAATGTCAAGAATTCATCAGGGCCAAAACACTACATTCTTTCAGAAATAGGGATAGTTGAAAGCTACTTTCATTACAGATTGTTTTCTATACTTTTACTAAGACGATACAAACAGTCAAATCAACAAGGCAAATGATTTTACTGATTAACCAAGCCGTTTCTGTTCCAGAACAGGCCCCTAATATTCTGTAGCTTACTCAGCACTCTAAAGTGATCCTTGTCAGAGCAGTTTCGGCTAAGGATATCCAGCTTTAAACCTGTTTTCATTTTTAGTCTCTCAGGGCAATCGAAGAAGCCTTATACGTTTCTTCCGAATTTGAAGAAATCAAGTATCCGTTGGGTACTCGTGCCAATCCTGCCATGACCTGCAAAGAGCTCATGTACACTGAAAGACTTGACGACGGTAAGGTTCCGAGAAATATATGATTCCGAAATACTACTGTGAACTTGATATTACCCGTGATTCCATTTGTCAGGCCCCGTGCGTCAGACCCATTCATACGAGCAAGTCTTCTATGCTACGACAAGGAAAACTTGTCACATGTGAAAATTTGCATGTGTACACGACAACTTGGAAAGGTTTTTGGAAACTGCTTTAGTTCTCAGGTCTTACGAGCGCCTTCGCACGGTCTGGATGGCGGCGTCCGCAACGTCGACAAGAAGGTCTTTCAATTGGTCAGATAATGCAAAGAGCCTCTAGAAACAGGCTTTGAAATCAGGCAAAAGCTTGTAGAATTCCAACTCAAGTATACAGAAACAGAAACCTTAACAAGAGAGAATACGAGGAAATTGTACATGTTATTAAGGACAAAATGCCAGAAGCTGATTTGGCGTCAGTTAAAGGTAAAATTTGGGTTAAAAGAAACTGTTGATTCCAAATAAGGAATTCTAAATTAGTATCTGCTTTCTTGTTCGGATCCCTTGTATCGCAAGGAAACTTGTCAAAAATCATTTGCTCGACTGTATACAAGGGCAAGAATCCACCATCCCTGTAGGAAACTTCTTCGACAGGTTTATTCAATGGAGAAGTCTCTATTCATTCACTTATGTCCTTCTCCCTTACGGTTTATATTGTTACTAAGAATAACTGTTACTACACCAGGCTATTATTGGATAGACCCAAATCTCGGCTGTCCAGAAGACGCAATCCGGGTGTTCTGTAACATGACGGGTGGTGGTAAAACTTGTATTTTACCACAAATTGCCAAGGTAGAGTATTCCAGTGAAGTTACTTTTTTTGGCTGACTTGTTGGTTGGCTATTTTTATTAACTGCGAAATATTGTATATTCACTAGTGAAATTCAGCGTTAACAGCACTTTTAGACCATCCGTGAGTCGGCCATTGCCTCTATGTTTAAAAAGTAAAGTAGAGTATCTATATTTATACCCGGTAAGTAATTCAGCAGAGCTCGTAGGGCCGTTAAACTCAACGTAAATTTGTTGAGAATCCCAACTGGTCGGAGGCTAACCAGTTGGCTATTTACATAACGTGGCCGAGGATCTGAACCTGGGGCTACCGTGTTGCAAATTCAGTGGTCAGAGCGGGACTTGCACCTGGGACCT
Source organism: Plumapathes pennacea (assembly GCA_964036295.1). Lineage (NCBI taxonomy): Eukaryota > Metazoa > Cnidaria > Anthozoa > Antipatharia > Myriopathidae > Plumapathes > Plumapathes pennacea. Next base: position 7,442,344 of record OZ038472.1, on the reverse strand, counting down.
CCGGATTTAGAGTCCGGCGCCGCCACTTCACCTCCTTTTTATGTTTAAAGAACACCGTGCACTTCCAATTGACAGATTACGTAACTGACTCATTTCTGATTGTTTCTGAGGATGATTGGTCATTTCATTTCGCCCAGATTCCTAAGAAACTTTGGCAGAACAGCACCCAGCGTGGTTTGTACAGATTTTCAAGCTTGGAACACCATCAAGAGGTAATTAAAGCAGAAAATCTCGCATCGTTCCTCGTCACGGTTTGTTTCCTTTAGCTTGTACTCATTTCTTTGCCAGATTTCGTACAAGGCCGATCAAGTCCAAATGAACTTCCTGCGACTCCTTACCACAAATGTAAGCCAGATTGTTACAATCAAATGCAAGAACAGCGTTGTGTGGTATCATAAAGGTGAAAAAACTTACAAGTATTCTTGGAAGTTTCATGGTTGGAATGACTATAACTTCACATCAAGTGGCTCCAACACTAAAATTCTCACCGATGCATGCAAGGTAAATATGTGAGACCAGTGTGTGCACGGCGGCCATGTTGGAGGAGAGTAACAGTAATTTTTTTGCATAAGAACTTTTTTCCCCAGAGGAATAAAATTCTATTGTTCTCTCCAGCTTGACCAACATGGCCGCTGAGCACACACTCTCACGCAAAAAAATCTTTGAGAGCTTGATTACTGCAGTAAGTGCTGCACCTCACCGTATATATTTGTTATATCTTCTAGTACGATGATAGGAAATGGCGCAGAACAGAGCTGTTCTTCCAAAGTGATCAAGTTGGTAGCCTGCCTATCGTGGATTTCACCTTTTACCATCGAGCGTTTCCAGGAGAAGGATTTGGCGTAAAATTTGGGCCTGCATGTTTCACTTGAACGGCTTATGTGCCTTTATTATTCGATTGCTGTTTATCTTTTATCTCATTAGACCGGCACAGTCATAGATGGAAATCAAAATGGAAGTAACGTATTTAGTTCCTCGTACCAAATTTTACCCTGTAATGGTAAACAATAAATGTACATGGCATTTTATGACTGTGTTGGGTGTTACTCGTGAAAGTTGTTTCTACTTGCTAGCTTATATGAAGTATAGTCTTGCTTCATTGAATATTAGCCCCATAAAAATACTCTTCTTTCGCCTTCTATTACAAACGTTTCAGTGACGTTGATATTTTCCGTGAAATTTCTGTGACAGAAAAAGGGCCGGAACATCGAAGAAGTTTAAATGTGGTTGTAACCTTGCCTTCACCAGATTGTTTACTTTTAGTAAAACATACTCTGGTCCTTTCAAACATGAACCTGCTTTAGATTTGACAATCAGCGAAGTGTCGCTGTACTCGTGATTTACACATTGGTGTTGTTACCGAGAGTCAGTGTTACGGATGACCGGAAGTTAAACGAAAAGCCGTTTTTAACGCAGGGTTCAGAGCGTTCAATTTCGTGGCCGAACGGCCGGCTAAGGTGAAAGCGTCATACCAGCTATTAAGAGAACTAAATTTACTGCGTCGACGTGGTGATAAAAACGCTGGTGTATCAACTAAAAGTTGATCGAGGTATTGGAACGCCGTGAGAGTAACAGGTGAAAGTGGTTGGATGTTTAAACGCGCCCGCGATCCTCCTCGACCTATTAGAACCCGGCGAGTTTCACTAAAAAGTTGGGGGAAATGCGAGAAAGAAAATACACGTGTGACAACAAATCGACTTTGTTAAATTATAGTAGCCACTAATATCCGTCAGCGCATATTAGTGTTGTTAACCAAGCCTTTTAAGCATAAGTGACCAAAAGAATCTTCAAGTACATGTATTACGCAAAAGAAAAAAAGGACCTGGCTAAACACTACAACACTACCTAAACTCGTCTCTGTATCAACCCAGAATAACTATATCGACATTCAACAAGCTTTCACAGAACTAACAAATATGTCACCAAGGCCAGAAGTGTCTTTTTTCAGTGATTCGAAATACAGGGCAGCCCTCACACAGTTTAAAAGTTTTGATAATTCTCTTCGGTTGCTTGCATTAGAAGAGAATTGGATTCTGTGCGCTATTGTATTAGCTGTTATGCCATTTGGCGCATTCCGGCATGTTGTGAATGTGCGCTATTTGCGCGCTGTGTTTATGCATGTTAAGTAGATGTATATAGTCAGTGTGTTCCAGCATACGGCCAGTTCTCGGTCGTTACAGTCACGTTCGGACGAAAGTCAAGTTTTACTTCTAGTTAATTCATATAGTGTACTTATGCCAATTTGGCATCTGCATTATAGCTTTTTACGGCCAGCGAGCTTGCCTCCCATGCAATGGCATAATTTCCGGGTCATTTACAGCCGTCGGTCGAATCGCTTGGCCTTGTATCTGCATCTTGTTGTATAAAATCAATCCGTCGGGAACCTGAAGGTCGTGCGCCTGACAGAGTGACAACATTAAATCTCGAGATGGCGACCCGCTTGGAGTCTCAAAATAGCGCGATACTACACTGAGCATTATCGTCGTGATTATTACCCTTCGGAGCTCGGGGATCATTTATGACAAGGTCAAAATGCTAAACGTCTGAACAAACTCAATAGAAGACAATTTCATGAAATCCTGTCACCTTCATCAGATAAATTCCTGTCTCAAATCCTTTATATCACGGTAGTGGGCATTTTCCTTTCAACTCTTACAGCATACGCACGCAAGTACAATGCGAGAACTGATCGGCTAAACTGATATAAAACATATTCACTGCCGAGTACTAAGTAACTCAAGCAGTTGTTGGAGCTCATAACACAACTAAAAGATGTATGAATAGAGTCGGAAACACGCGAGTCGACTGCATGACAGTTACCCGGTACCTGGGTTTGGATCAACTAATATTTTTGCATGGAAGAAAATGACTTCACTTGTATTTCCAAACGCATTTAGTCGCGTTTTTCAATCAAACACTATACATTTCGATGCATTTCATTTGCAGTTTGGACAGCCAGGTTATTTTCCCGGCTTGGGGCGAACTCATTCATTTAGATTCAATGTGGCGAAGTCGGTCGTTAAAGGCGGTGCCATCGATTAAATTGATTTGAAAACGCATCCTATGCGCAGCTTAGTGTTTCAGTCACTTATATTGCTCTGAAACTCATCAGGTTACCAGGATATTTGTTACAGAAAGCCACGTAGTATTCAGTATAACACCGACACAGGAAGAAAGCTCCGAGCCTTTGATCTTTACATGCCGCCATAGTACCAGTGTCTTCAGTTGTCATAATAATCTGATCCGTATAGTGTATTGAATCACCAGAATCCTTTGGTCCTGGCCAAAAGTAAGTCGATAAAAATAACGAACTGATTTGTTCATCAGGATACCTAGTTCATGTAATTTTTTGAGCACTTTATGAAATTCATTGTCGACTGTTGATAAACATTTTCAATGTTAACATAAAGTAAAAAAGGTTTTGGCACAGATTTGCGGGACTATTTTGGCCGAGTATGCGAAGAACATACGACAGAATGCGGGGAATGTTGACCATGAAGGGCAGTTGTTTGCTTCCGCATCTGACGAATAGCAAATTTCAGTCAATAAGTGGAAGTCCTAAATCAACGTTTTCGGTATTTCCGGGTGTGATCCATGGAAGGTATTTCGAAGCAAGGATTTGTATGGAGATCGATCTGCCAGAATGGCTTCGCCCGCCGCTGCTTTAGAAATTCTTTTTGCTTATTTTTCATTTGCATTCTTTTTGCGAGCTTAAAAACGCAAATTTTTCTTTTTTTCTTTTTCTTTTTGTGGGTCGAGAATCAGCACACGGTGATTGGTTCATATTATCACGTGCTGGGCGATGACGTAATTGACTTCGCTAAACAACTCGAGATGTGGCCAAATGGACTGAACACACTGTGAACAAAACCGCAATAATATTGTAAACATCTCTCGTGTGACATTCCTCGCTTTCAATTTTATATATGTTACAGAGCACGAATACTCGAAAGCCTGATAGAAGAAACGTATTGAGTTAATAAAAGAAAACACATAAGTAGTGAAGCGAAGGCTGGATTAATCGTGGCCTCTGATTAGAAATAAGAGTCAAGGTCAAACTGTCATAATCGATTGTGCATAAAAAGATATGTCACGCATTCTCAAGATGCAGGGTCGCTCAACCTTTAAGAAGCAAGTGTATGAGTGTTGTAATAATAATTTTTAGTTTAATCAAGGTGTCAAAAGCCAAGTTCTCTATACTGTGTGATATTTTTATGGTGAGAAATTGGAAGTCTCTCTTGGGAGTTCCGCTCTTGTCCCCTACTTTCCATTTTATATTCTGGTCTCGACCCAACTCACGCCGCGAGCTCACTGGCAAGGCCAGTCTAGTTTTAGCCTGCAATCTGCAGTCTGCAATGCACTTTCAGTCACCGTACTACAACAGGCCATTCCGTCGTGACTCACGAGAGAACTATAAATGTGCCACCGAGAGCAGGGCCAAAGCAGGACGGTTATTTTTTATGCGCGTTTTGAATTCCCCGACGGAGAGAAGAAAATGAATTACGACACGGAATTTACTGGTATCCGATCTGTCACGCCTGAATTATCTTGTGCTTTCGCTTATGCGTTTGTACATACACCCGTTTTATTTCACTAGGGTAGAGGATTATACAATTGATGTAAGCCTGTGTTCTAGCTTTCTTATCTGAAACGCGGCTACAAGCTGATACCGTCGAGCCACAAGACATTTATTCAGGACGTACAATACATAGAGAGCACTTGGATGTGATCAGAAGATGCTTTTATTACCTTGTCCCTCTCGGCTAGATTTGAATAGTTTTGTAGGGTTTTTATAAGCCCGGTTTCCGTATGATTGCTACAACCGCTGCGATCACCGCCTCGCGCCGCCCCTCAATATTATTTTTTACAATAACACGTCAGTTTCTCGCTTTGTGATTGGCTAATTTTCATGATCAATAAGAGGACAGACACATATTGTTAGTAGTGGTAATCATTGGTGTGCGAGTTCAATTAACGATTAATAGTGTGAGTAATGTTTGAAAATTCTAACAAAATAACACGAGTCCGCAGGATGAATGTTATTTGTGGAATTTTCAAACATTACGAGCACTATTAATCGTTAATTGAATGAGCACACCAATGATTACTAGTTAATAATATAGATGCAAAAATAAACAAGGTGAAGGAAGCCATTCCAAAGCAAAACCAACAGTCAATCAATGTCAAACGCGCCACTTCTTATTGGACGCTGAAAATTCACGCTGTGAAAATTTGCATAACGCAAAGCTCAAGTCAACCAGGATCACTGTCTTGAATAGCCTTGAATGAAAGACTGAGTTTACCCTGAGCTTTGCTATGGAACTTGTTATGGATGAAAGTCACCGAACAACAGAACCGCTGAAACGGCATAACTGGCTGCCGAAAATTTCCGAAAGGAAGAGAAACCTGAGTTTACGGCAAGTCTATATAGTTATATTTACTAAGCGAAGATTAAGAAACCGTTGAAGCTGCTGTTCAGTGAAAAAATTGCTATCGTATCGTGAAGGCTTCAAGCTTCAATCATAAAGTTCTGCAAAAAAGCCGATCGACACACTCGCGAACATTGAGCGGCTAAACTTTCACAAACAAGCTTTTCAGCAGAAGAAACTGGATCGAAACTAGATAAATCAATTTACGAAGTTTACTGATCACGACCTGTCGATGATCTCTGAAGTTTCAGACTATTCCCGCTGCGGATGGCTTGGTACTTTGCTGATCTCCGAACATAACTTGACTTCGGGCTCGTATATTTCCACTTTCATTTGAAGATAATTCTGCCAGCTCCTCCCCGAATTTCTTACAGGCATTTTCATCCATGTTTTAGAGTCGATTTCGTGCGTTTGAATTTCCCAGTTTAAACTTCTATGGCTGCTTTGTTTATGTTTTGGGAATCTCTCGCTGTTGGCCACCATTTTTTTCTCGATGCAAAAGTTGAGCTCGCGTGATTGTCATGGCAACGAAGTGTGCAAAATCAATTAATCTGTGCAATTAACTCTGATTAACTGCTATTTTTTTCACATCTGATTAACCTTTTTTGCACACTTGCACACTAATTTAAATATAACAGCCCTGTTCTCAGCCAATCAGAATCGAGTATTTTTGCATCTATATTATTAGTATAGGTAATCGCATGATTTCGAGTGCAATTTGGAATAAATTAGCACGAGTAAATTTTTCAAAGACGACAAAATTTGTGGTCTTTCAAAAATTTACGAGTGCTTATTTATTCCAAAATTGCACAAGAATCATGTGATTACTTGTTAATAACAATAATGTATAATAAATGCATACAATAATTTACGTCGCGCAATTTTTTTTCAATTTCGTTACAATTTACAAGTGTCTCAAGAACTTTGTTTTCTCGCAAACAGAATTGGAATCGTCTTGAGGAATGAAAGCACGCCCTTTTGTTTTGTTTCGCTTCGCAAATACGCGCGCCAGGTGTCGGCAATATTTAATTTCAAATTTCTGCACTGTTAATTTCACATTTTTGCACTGTTTGGGATAAATTGACGTGCGCTCAGCCGATCAGAATGCAGAAATTATTGTATGCATGTTATTAGACGCATAATATAGATGCAAAAAATACTCAATTCTGACTGGCTGAGAACAGGGGTTTTATATTTAAATTAGTGTACAAATGTGCAAAAAAGGTTAATCAGGTGTGTAAAAGTTAATCAGTTAATTGCACAGATTAATTGATTTTGCACACTTCGTTGCCATGACAATCACGCAAGCAAGTCGAATGCTCAGCTTTTGCATCGAGAAAAAATGGTGGCCACGAGCGAGAGATTCCCAAAACATAAACAAAGCAGCCGTAAAACTTTAAACTGGGGAATTCAAACGCAAGAAATCGACTCTAAAGCATGGACGAAAATGCCTGTAAGAAGTTCGCGGAGGAGCGCAATTATTAAAACGTCAAATGAAAGTGAAAATCTAGGAGCCTGAAGTCAAGCTATATTCGGAGATCAGCAAAGTGCCAAGCCATCCGCAGCGGGAATATTCTGAAACTTCAAGAGATCATCGACAGGTCGTGATCAGTAAGTTTAGTAAGTTGATTTCTCAGTTTCGATCCAGTTTCTTCTGCTGAAAGGCTTGTGTGTGAAAGTTTAGCCGCTCGATGTTTGCGAGTGTGTCGATCGTCTCTGCGGAAATTTATGACTGAGGGCTTCACGACACGATAGCAATCTTTTCACTTAACAGCAGCACTTTCATCGGTTTCTAGACTATGTAGACTTGCCATAACTCGGCAGCCAGTTATGCCGTTTATGGTTTTGCTGTTCGGTGGCTTTCATCCACAACGTGTTCAAAGCAAAGCTCAGGGTAAACTCAGTCTTTCATTCAGGGCTATTCAAGACAGTGATCCTGGTTGACTTGAGTTTTTCATTATACAAATTTCCACAGCGTGAATTTTCAGCATCCAATAAAAAGTCGCGCGTTTGACATTGACTGTTGGTTTTTCTTTGGAATGGCTTCCTTCACCTTGTTTATTTTTGCATCTATATTATTAACTAATAATCATTAATGTGCTCATTCAATTAACGATTAACAGCGCTCGTAATGTTTTAAAATTCCACAAATAGCACTCATCCTACGGACTCGTGTTATTTTGTTAGAATTTTCAAACATTACTCGCACTATTAATCGTTAATTGAACTCGCACACCAATGATTACCACTACAAATAATTATTGGATATGCGCAGTGCCATTTTGGGGCAGAATCTGTTGTATTTTTGTTATTTATGTCACGCATGGTAGATAGTTAGTGTGATTGATTATGCGCTGGTTCCCCGCTTTGATTTGAAAAATGTTCTAAAATTATCCACACTACAGTTGCGCGGCCCCAGAGTTCTCGCCACAAAATACTTTCTTATCACATCAAAAAATACAAATTTTGCTCACTGCAGAATGCTTTGTGGCTTTGTCCATTACATGCTACATATTTTTGATAGCTCTCCGTGTTCTTGACTGGAATTCACTGACCAGACGCCTGTTTTCTTCCGTGAGGAATGTTAAATACGGAATGTTAAATTGACCTTGAAAGGTATGATGGCGTTTACAATGTTTTTGCTGGTTGGCCCTCTCCTCGTAATCTTCGCAGCTGAAGGTAAGAAAAAGCCGAGAAACGATACCGAACACATGCTGCTGTCTTGGCAAATTACTCGAACCTGTCAGAGGTATATAATACATCGTTGTTACGAGCGGCAACATAATAGAGGCAGCCAATACAATAATAACAGTCAATACAGTAGTAACAGTGGAGTTCTACAAGACTGTAATAAGAGCCAGTGTCAAGTTACACTGGTGCAGCATGACTTGTAAAGGCCCGAATAAGGCTACGTTTACACTATACCAAATAGAATTTCGGGCCGTTATGAAAACCTATCCGGTAATGTCAATACGGCATGGAGCGGCTTAGTTTGGCCAAAAAGCCTAGTATCCGGTAAGGCCAATTTGGATCGGTTCTGTCAAAATCAATCGGTGCGATAGCGTCTTGTCGGTGGAAATCGAACAGTCGCCAAGGCAAATTTCACCGTTTCTAATCCATTGCCGATTGAAATGTTTTGCTCGTCACGGGAGCTGCAATGGAAATGATTGTTTTCGCAAGTTGCATGAGGACTGTTCTTGTTTCGAAATCATTGAAGACGGCAAGTTATGCTAGCCATATCCTTGTGTGTATTACTGACTCGATCACTTGAATAAAATATAGAAGCCTGCTGTTTTTGTTTACGCTATGGCCAGTGATTTTTACACGAAACCAATGAATAATTTTCTGTCGACAGTTTCAGCTAGTGTATTCCTCTCAGCGGAATCGAAACTTAATCGCTTAGTCAGACAACCTCTTTTTTTCTTTCAAGATTTAAAATTTGTCGGGTTGGAAAGCTGTCTATTCGGTAAATATGCTGCGATTTGAGCCTGCGGTGATTTATACAACGCGAACTGTTGACAAGCCGTTTGAAGTATGGCTAGATTTGAGCGCCGCAAAAGCTAGCGAGGTAAGGTCCGTGTACTTTGAAGTGAACCCGTCAGGTTTTGCTTTGATTTTGGTTTAAAAAACGTTGGAGTTGCCTCCTCGGATGAAAAACCTTCTTACTACTGCCGGCCGTGGGAATTGAACCCACGACCTCCTGGCTTGGAGCTTTATTACGGATTCGGGTCCACCACCCCCAATCCGCTCATCCACCAAGACATTCGGAATCCGTGGGGAAGATTGTTCCAGAGATATGCCCCACTATAGCTGAAGCTACGTTTTAGATAATTTGTCCTGGGTTTTGGCAGGTTCAGTTTGTTTTCCGCATCTCTTAGATTATAGTTTGTGATTCTTGGTGCAAATAGGTCTTGTAGATAAACTGGGGTTTGTTTGTGAATAATTTTAAACATGGCATTGACCTTTTGTTTTTTCGGATTTATAAAATGCTTGTCCCATCCAAGCATACTGAGCAGTAAGCTACTCCGAGCCTCGATCAAGCATATGATAAGGGAGCGCCGAGCCAATTATTTTGCCTCTTGACTTTGCGCACCAGCCCAAGAGATTCTGGTCAGTCTTTAGAGTCACAAATAAAACATCCAGATTTCCTTCAGCGATGTCAATGGAAACCGCCGTTCGTACAGACGAGGGTCCAATCAACCATCGTATATCGGCCTCCACGCCATGTAAGATTGCCGAATTGTTCAATACGTATTTCTCATCTGTGTTTTCGACCACCCCAATCGACCTCTCCCCTGATGTGCTTCCCTCGGAACCCAGACCAGTCCTATCAGTCTGGAGATCACTCCCGAGGAAGTGCTAGCGTCGCTAAATCATCTGGATGCCACTAAAGCGTCTGGACCTGACGGCATCCCGGCACGACTGTTGAAAGAGACAGCAGAGCAGATCGCCCCATCATTAACACCGCTATTTAACAAATCTCTCCGACGTGGAGTGCTTTCGGGCGAATGGAAACTAGTTAACATCGTGCCTGTGTACAAAAAGTGCAAGAAAGAGCACGTAGAAAACTATAGACCCATTTCCCTGTTACCATTAATTTCGAAAGTCCTCGAGCGCTGCTTCCTCGTGGGTGTAAGGGACCAACTTTATCGCTTCATAAGCACTGCACAACATGGTTTTTTACCGGGGAGATCATGCGTAACACAACTGATCACAGCCTCGATCAAATAGGCGCACAACTTGACGCTGGCAAGCAGATTGACATAATCTATCTAGACATGTCTAACGCGTTTGATAAGGTGAACCATGCCCTCCCGTTACACAAGCTCGAACACTTCAACATCACGGGCCGCCTACATGACTGGTTTAGTGCGTACTTAACGAACTGAAGACAGCGGGTTACCGTTCTCGGTCAGTGCTACTTCTACAGAGCATCTTGTGACATCTGGAGTGCCCCAGGGATCAATCCTGGGACCGTTGCTTTTCCTACTGTTTGCCAATGACCTTCTGAAGGCAATAAAGTCATCTGAAGTCGCGTGTTTCGCAGATGACACGATAATTTACAAACAAGTGGACTCCATAAAGGACGTCGAAGCCTTGCAGGCTGATTTGGACTAGTCTCGTGGAGTGGTCAGAATCATCAGCATTGCTCCTTAACCGCGCCAAGTGCAAGACCCAACAAGTCACTAAGAAAAAAAGCCCTGTACATCTCCCTTATTCCATTCAGGGAAAGAACTTAGAGCTCTGTACTGAAGAAAAGGACTTGGGTGTATGGATCTCATTGGATCTGAAGTGGTCGAAGCAAGTTTCTCAACAATGCAGCAAGGAAAACAAGCTGCTGGGATTTGTACGCAGGTCCTCCCGGGAAATCGAGTATATTGCTACACGTAGAACCCTGTACCTGGCGTTGGTTCGCCCACATCTGGGTTACGCAACCCAGGTGTGGGCCCCACAATCAATCGAACTGATGAAATCCGTGGAACAAGTACATAGATGGGCAACAAAATATGCCCTCAAGCTCCCCTTTCAGTCTTAAATTCCATATAAAGAGAGACTTCAACTCTGTAATCTCTTGCCATTGACCCACTGGCACGAGTACCTAGATTTAATCTTTCTCTTCAAAACCACTAACAACTTAATTGTCATTGGCCCTAATGTTTTGCCGTCCCTTAGGTCCACTGTCAGAATTACTAGATCTTCTCCTGACCCGGAAATATTTACCTTCAATCAAAAAATTGCAGAACTACAACGTATCAACGCTCTTTTATTGCACGTACTTGCAGGGTGTGGAACACATTGCTTCGTCACTTGAGACTTAATACGGTCTCCCTAGATATATTCAAGAGCCAGCTGTTCGAATACTATAAACATGCACTAGTAAACATTTATGATTCAGAAAATCCCCGTACGTGGAAATCGGTATGCACTAAATGCAACGCGGCACGTGGCCTAGACCGCCGTCCCTCTTGCTGCTTTTAACAATATGTAATTCTTTTTTAGTCGAGGGTCCACAGTAATTGGCGTCTGCTGTTGTGGCTTCCCCTGCCTAGTGTGTATTATCACCCCTTCCCCCTTTCTCTTTTTAATCTATTTTTATTTTCTATCTTTATTTTATATTACTCCTTTTTAGTCTATTGTATTGTAAATGGCGAAGCTTAATAAATAAATAAAAGCTAGAACTGGTATTGTAGCTAGGCAGAACGATGTTGTAGTTTCTGGAGTTTCTCACTATCCTGAATCGAGGATTAAGCGCTGAAGGCGCGAGTTTCTCAGCGCCGTACGCATTCACCCGGAAGATTTTTAAAACTCAGCCACTCGCACAGGGTCCAAAGGAGTTCTGTCTGAACGCCCAAATCTTACCTTATGACAAAAACCCATCGCTTTTTGCTCGTGGAAAAGCCGACGAGCTTAGGATTGCAAAATGTGTCTTCATCATCATGTTATTATTATTATTATTATTAGTTTCTTTTTTTGGGTTACGAATCAGCACACGGTGATTGGTTCACATTATTTGCCACATTATATGCGATGACGTAAGGTGACTTTGCGAACAACTTGAGATATGGGCGATTGAATTGTACGTTAATACTTGTGTGTAAAGTTAGCTGTATCCCATCCAAACTCAATACCGTTTGGCTATGTGGAACACGTACGGATAAACTGGATTTTAGGGAACGATTTTGGCTTGCGTTCTTAAGCTTGATGGATTCGATTATATATTTAATGGACACCGCTACGGGATTGCAAATAAATCTGTCGAAGTTTCTGTGGCGACACGAAATACCTCTGGAAAGATACCAGGCCGAAAACGGACACCGAAAACATGACGAATTTTAGCCGTAAACAGAGATGATTTATGATTTACACTGTACATGACATCTGTTGCCTCGTACATACTGTAGCTGTTTTGTAAAGTTTTTCCCCGAAAGTATATCCGTTTTTGTGACGAAAATATCCGTCCAATTCTCCATTCAAAAATATCTACACAACGCGGCTTTGTGAATATATTACATGTATTATGCTGCGCGGGAGCGTTACAGTTGTAAATGCTTCGGCTTATCGTACAGTACCTGTTAAAATATTTCCATTCAATCATGTAGCCTTTGTTTCGCAGTGGTAACTGTATACTAGAAAAAGTATTGAAGCGAAGGCTAGATTATCGTGGCATCTGATTATAAACAATACTGGAAAAAAACCAGTATACTTGGCCTGGGTAATTATGTACAAATCAGAGGGGTCTATCCTACGTTGGCCCAGAAGGGTCAACGCAAACAAAAACACATAACGCAAACAAAAAAAACCATAACGCAAACAAAAGAAACTACAACGCAAACAAAAAACCACAACGCGAACAAAAAATTCGCAACGCAAATAAAAAGTCACAACGTAAACAAAAAAAGTCACAACGCAAATAAAAAAATCACAACGCAAAAAAAAATGCAACGCAAACAAAAAATGTTACAAAGCAAATAAAAAGTTGCAACGCAAATAAAAAAAATCACAACGCAAATAAAAAAACCACAACGCAAACAAAAAAGAGCGCAACGCAAACAAAAAATGTCACAACGCAAATAAAAAGTCACACGTAAACAAAAAAAAGTCACAACGCAAATAAAAAAATCACAACGCAAAAAAAAGTGCAACGCAAACAAAAAATGTTACAAAGCAAACAAAAAGTTGTAACGCAAATAAAAAAATCACAACGCAAATAAAAAAACCACAACGCAAACAAAAAAGAGCGCAACGCAAGCAAAAAATGTCACAACGCAAACAAAAATCTGCCACGGGTTTTCCCCGTGACTGTGTAACGCGCTATCTGTCAACACGCGAAGACATCCTGCTGTTACTTCCTGTAACGCCGTTGATTACGTGATAAAGGGATAAGCAAATCCTGCACGCAAATCTTCACCTTGGGGGACGATCTGCCCTTTACTTCAGGCTTTTAAAGAATTGTAAGTGAGAAACACGCGGACGACATTATTGCAAAACACTGCTACGTATCTTTATTATTTAGACCGAAACTAATCATACACCTTCTTAAGGTGGGCTTTCTTAAGACCGCGTTTCCAATACGTGCGTGTTGCAGTAATCTGAGTCAAAGGAAGGGCGTAACAACTACGTAGAATTGCATACTTTGCCCTTCCCTTTAGTAAGCATGAAATCATGTCTATTTTTGTAACTCTCCCTATATAAATATGGCCACTCAATTCTACCGTCACACAGTCTCCATCCTCGTTGGTCGAGTTCATCTACCAATAGTTTTAGTATCATAGCGCGTCATGTTTTACAGTCGGTGCGGGACAAAGTCGGTGGAAACTGCCAAGTATTGTTCCAACTGTGGAAGTTTTTTACGCTACACGGCCAGCACCTCGACTGCTGTTCTGTTCGATCGCTACATCCCTTCTCCTGAGACCGTAACCGTCGCTTTAAAGTCGATTAACTTATATTAATTCCGTGTTCACGCTTTAAGAAAGCAAGGATAATTTCCTTTTGATAATCAAGATGAAAGTACTGCTCCAACACACGTCTCAATTCTCTGTCGTCCATCTTGCTTAGCTCTCGTCCCAGACCCCCGTCATCAGAGTTTCAAACCCAGACCTCCTCCTCTTTTTTTTGTTTGCGTTGTGACTTTATTTGTTTGCGTTGCGACTTTTTATTTGCGTTTTAACTTCTTTTGTTTGCGTTGCACTTTTTTTTGCGTTGTGACTTTTTTTTTTGCACACGCTTTCATTGACCACTTGTCCACAGATAGGTTATGAACTGATAACCCATGTCCAAGGAACCAATGAAAAACCTAGAAATCCAATAACCGTGGTCCAGGTTTTAATAAAACCCCTATCAAGCAAACACATTGCGTGGTCGGAACCGAAAAGTCGCTTCCACTGAAGCCCAAAACACATTATATTAGAAAGAATTATGCAGTATATTATGCGAATTACTGTACTACCCAACCTTTTGCTTGAATGACTTCGACACATCCAACTTGAAGAGAAAAAAGAAACCACGAGCGTGTGTTACGGGGCTATAACAGACTTTAGAGTTGAAGCTCACTTTTAATGCACTTTAGCGTCGATGTTCCGTTTTCAAGGACAAGTCTCACTATAACTCACTAGTTTCTTAGCCGACAGCTTTTATGCACCACAAGTGTTAAGTCGTCCCGGTGATTTCCTAATAGTTTTCACACTGGCCGAATTAGAACACAAAGGATAGGAAATGGATTTTCGCTAGGACCAAGTTCAAAGTCACATTCGGAACTCACATTTCCGAATGGACTTTTCCGCTAGGATGTCATTAACACTCGAGTGGATCCTCTATTTGCTTACTACACTTATTCTAAAATCACACTAACACATTCCAATGGATACGATTGGCTGTAGTTAAGATCTGAAGGAAGAGAAGGTGCTGGTACGCCTACGACAGTGTGCGCACTTGCTATTGCTCATTTCCTAAAACAGGATCTTCACCCGGGACTTGCAAGCCACTCCGAAAAGGTTGTGAAATCTGAAAAAACTTTCTCAACATTACTTCGTCGCTCACGCGTTCATTGACCATATTTGTCCACCTATTGGATATGAGCTGATAACCCATGTCCAAGGAACCAATCAAAAGCCTAGAAATCCAATATCCAATGGTCCAGTTTTTAATAATCGCAGATCATCGCCAGAAATTTCAGACATCCGGTTGCGCCATCTCGGAAGAGGCATCAGGTTTCACGCTGACAGCCGCTCAAGAAATAACAAAGAAATGTATGGGATCTGATAATAAATTGCGCTTTTCGCTTAACTGAAGCACGTTCGTAAAAATGTTTGGGCAGCATTCGGAAGAGGAAAGCTTCCTAAACACAACAGTACAGAAAATATTTATCTTCGGTAAAATTCGATGTGTACTTTTTTGAATTTAAAATTTCGGCCGACGTAAGAAGGGATTGATAGCAGAATACGCTCAAAACCGGCTACTGTCACTTTTTAAGCTGCATTTAATACAAGAACCTTGGGTACAACGCAAAATGTCTACCCCGTACTTGATTGTCGAAGAATTGAACATCTCCTGTGAAGCCTCAGTCAGTCCCCTGGAGCAAATTCGATGTGTACTTTTTGTGTTTGAATTTGCAGTTCACAGCCAGCCATGGCGAATACCTCCCGTGAAATACGCTGACTTCGGATGTTGATATTTTGGGCTGGGAAGCTCCAAATCGCATGAAAATTGCACCAAACGAAAGCTAATTTCAACTAGGTCGTTCAGCGGCACGTCTCCTAAACGTAGCAGTCTCTTTTTGAACCGGAGAAACCCATCCCTCCCCCACCCCACTGAGGCAAAGTACGTAACAATGTTGAATGTGTGAATGGCGCATGCTCATACCGCACGCCGCTGGGAAAGACCGGAAGCAATCGTGGACGCAAAATGTCCGGAATTTCTGGCGATGTATGCCCTCGCCCTGTAGGTGGTTTTCGGGATGCAAGATTCTTCTCTATTTTCCCTTTGGTGATTATCAATCGTTTACAAACCATGGTTGTGTGTCGCAACGTCACCAGTCGGCCGGTCACTAAAAAAAACTTTTGTCGAGTCTGGCATAGTTCAGACTACGTGTAGTGCAGAGTGATGCGTTTTCAAGTTTTTGTGGAAGCTAAACTCCAAAATTCGCTGGGACAGCTTTCCCGACGAACTACAGCAAGCCAAGACCCCTTCCACACTAATACGAAAATTCATACGAAAACGCATCGAAAGTATTCCGTCTACATTATCGCTTTTGAATCGTTTTCGCTGTCCACACTAATACGCTGGACTGACCGAAAACGCTAAATGCCCGGATTGAGCATGCGCACATAGATCACATGATCATCATGACGTCACGCGTTTTCGAAAAGCTCCGTTTTCGCTGTCCACACTACAACATGAAACCGGAGTTTTCGAAAATATCCGTTTTCGGTCACCGAAAACGCGTCTTAGTGTGGACGGGAGGCCAAAACAAATAAATATATATCCGTTTTCAAATTTATCCGGATTAGTGTGGACGGGGACTAAAGCCCTGGCCAAACGAGATGCAAGTCGATGCAAGTTCGACATGACAAAAAAATTTGCATCGACTTGCAAAAGGTGGCCAAACGAGACGCAAGTCGATGCAAGCTCATGCAAGTTTTGTAAAAACTTTTCTTTTTTAGACGGTTCTGAGTCAGAAACCGAGTAAAAAGTCTCTCTTGAGCTGGAACTTAATGAGGAGGCTTTTACTTTTGATTTTTTTGATTTAGACTTGCCTTTGCTAACGCGCTCTTCGCTCTGTTTTAGGTGAAAAACTTGCGTCAACTTGCATGAAAATTTGAACATGTTCAAATTCCATGCAAGTCACTGCAAGTCGATGCAAGTCCGTGCAGGTTGGTGGCCAAACGAAACGCAAGTCCACGCAAGTTTGAAAACTTGCATCGACTTGCACCTCGTTTGGCCAGGGCTTTAGGAAAGCGCAATTAGAATCGTGACTTAGTCAGTTTTGCTCAGTTAGCAAAGTCGATCTTCGATTTCTTTTTTTTCTTGTAACAGAAGCCGCGATTGCTCCAACCAACGCTGCATCCTAACCAAATACGTGTAGGGTTTTTTTACTTTACAAAGTACGTTTCTTCGAGTGCGAACAAATTTAACATTGAAAGCAAGAGCTGCTTGTTTGTCTCGGAAAATACATTAACTATGCGAATATATCAGTTATATTGCCTGGGTCACACGCGATTCAAAATAACGGGAAAGGTTATCTTGCACAAAGGCACTCCGAAACAGCTTCAAAAATTAGCGAAAAGGTCCAATATGATCCTATTTGGCCTTCATCACAGTACTGGGGCATCAAACCACAAAATATACGGCGACTGTTGAAATGTACACGAATGACGTTTGCAAGTGTGGTCAACTGTATTTATTAAAAACTCACCGGTTCTTGAAAGTCGTAGTGTTTTTTTTTCCAGCAAATGAAACAAAACCCCAATCATTATCGTCTACGTTATACTTCAGTGATTCGAA
This sequence comes from Plumapathes pennacea, assembly GCA_964036295.1. Classification (NCBI taxonomy): domain Eukaryota; kingdom Metazoa; phylum Cnidaria; class Anthozoa; order Antipatharia; family Myriopathidae; genus Plumapathes; species Plumapathes pennacea. The sequence goes on along the minus strand of OZ038472.1, from coordinate 7,424,915 downwards.
ATACAGAGCAGCCCCCATACAATTTGAAAATTCCAATCTCCATTTGCATTGAGCATCCGTGGCGATCTTGTCAAAACGTGGATCATCCTGTGAACGGTCAAACGGTGAAATTTGCCACGGTGATTGTTCGACTTCCACCGGCTGTATTTTGCTTGTCCTTTCTGAAAAAGTATCCGAGTTTTAACACAATGTTGGCGTCTGGGATTGTGTTTAGGTCGGCCAGTCGATGCCTTAAAGAAATCGTTTCACTCCTTTTACGGCTAGCAAGCTTGCCTTCCATGCAATGGCAAAATATCCGGGCCGATTACACCGTCTGTTGAACTGCTTGGCCTTGTATCTGCATCTTGTTGTATACTATCATTCCGTCGGCCCACTATCGCTTGTTAAATAGACGTGGGTGCTTGGTAACCGCACCTGGAGGTTGTACGCCAGACTGACAGACGGACATTAAATTTCGAGATGGTGACCCTCTTGGAGTCTCTAAATAGCGCAATACTACAGCATTAGCGTCGTTTATTTATTTATTTATTAGCGTCGTCATTACTCTCGCGGAGCTCGGGGATCACATTTTTAAAATGGCGGACTATGGGAAACACAGTGAAATGGACTCACAAAGATTTTATTGTCAATGTGCAAAGCGATGGCGTTTCATTACAGTGTAAGATTTGCTCCTTTGGAGCCTGTGCCACTCGGAGGAAAAATCAGGTTGGGGCGACTGTTGCATAACGAGAGACTGGAAACGGAAGAAATGTTCAAATGGTACGGATATTTTCGGTGGTCCATTACAACCGGAAAAAAGAGGAGTATCAATGAATTTCTTGGAAATGTTTGATCCATTTTACCTTGAACCAAAGTTTTAGGATTTTTTGTACGAAATGGTAAGCACCCCCGGGCCCCGGTCTCTGAAATGGCATTTTCCGTGTATTATTAAATGCGATATACTCAATCTTATGCGCAGTGTATTTTCGCACTTTTTTGCTTAAAAGTTTACTAGACATACGATAATTAACAATTATTCTACGAGGGCGCGCCAAGTAGAATAATTGTTTTATTAAAAACTGGATCACGAATTACTCTGCCCTGTATTTAATTGATGTAAAAAAGACCGGAAGACGACTTAACTTCCGCCCCAAAAATACAATGATCACGTGATTACTGCGACGGAGACCTTATGGATCAAACGCTTTTGTTTTCAGGCTTAAAAATGACAACAAAGTTAAGAGCCACCGGGCCCTGCTTGGTGGAAAGCAATCACTAATAAATGGTTCCAGCTCCAACCATTTTCAATCTGCATATTAATTTTTCTTTTTTTCTTACATCTTAATTATAGCCCTGTCCAAATATCAAACTCTTGGATGCTTCAAAGATCAAGCCTTCGATCGAGCCATTCCCACCTTGGAAGGGCAGGACCCAATCCTTGATGGATTTTACTGGGTGCGTCAAAATCCCATCGAAAAATGCCACCAGGCCGCAAAGAAACGCGGATTCAAAGTGTTTGCTGTTCAACACGGCGGTTGGTGTTCATCGAGTGCGATCGCTGAGCTCACTTATAACAAATACGGGCCGTCCAGCTGGTGTATGTCTGACGGCAAGGGAGGATTTTTGGCCAATCAGGTGTACGAAATCCAAGGTATACCGCCTGAGGCTTCGCTCTGGGGCAACTGTTTGCTTCTCGGAACAAATAATATCCTCGGACAATTATCCGTGCATATTTCTCCGCCCAAAGTAGTTTATTGTTTATATAACACATGTCCAAGGAACCAATCAAAATCTAGAAATCCAATTACCATGGTCCAGCTTTTTAATAATCGCAGATACCCCTTGCTATGTAGGTGAGTTTTCTTGCCTAAATACCGCTAGGAGATCATTAATCCCTTACAAACCACACAGAAGCTGCCAGTTATAAATATATTGGTGGTCATAGCCGCATCACTAGTCGGCTGCTAAACAAATTGCAGCATGACTAATATTGCGCTACACAACCATGGTTTGTAAATGATTGATAATCACCTAGCGAAAAATAGAGGATAATCCTGCATCCCGAAAACCCACCTACAGGCGAGGGGATGCCTGCGATTATTGTATTTCTAGTACTTGAAGTCATTTGAACGCCTTGATGTTTCTTGGTGATGAACACAGCGTAAAACAATGGCTGCATTCATATGAGGTTTAAGGTCAAAGCAATAGCTTATCTCCCTATTAGGATCTGGGACTGGAAAGAGCATTACACACACAGACACACAGAAGTAGGGAACGCGTATTTAGTGTAAATATTTTTTGCTACTGCAAAGGGGGGGGGGGGGGGGGGGTGGTGGCTAGCTACCCATTCTATCCCCCCTACCCTTAAGTCCGCCCCTGTTACAATACTAATCAGTGATGAAGGATGCGACGGAGAATTGACTTTCGACTGAGCCATTGAGAATCGCATGACTAGGGCAGACATGGATTATTTTACTGGACCTGTAAGTCTCTTGAGTAGTATGCGGAAGTTAATATTCTTTCAAAGGTGACTATTACTAGTCATGAACCCATCATGGTTCATTCGACTCTTTCAGATTTGTCCAAAACCAGTTTCAACAAGAATTTATAATTTGAAAGGTCTGCGGTCTAGCAAACCTTCACTGCTCCCCGGACATTTTGGCCTGGGCTGAAATATACCTTCAGCCCGAAAAAGGTATCCCTTTCGGGCAGAGCCTGAGTCCACTATAGGGAGTACCACCCCCCTCCCCCGGGGGATCCAAGCCATCGAATCGGGCAGCTTTAGAACTGATAACAACAGAAGTACCACTGTTGATGCAGCCGGATGGTTTTTACAGCTTCATGTGCCGGATTTTCGTTACTAGTATCGAGGAACACTAACAAATATAATATAGTGTAATATTGAAGTTGACTTTAAATCCCAGAAAAGTCCCAAAATTTGACTCGCGTAACATTTGGCGTTGCCTTGAATAGCTCCTGTATTAAAGAAAGCGTTAATCACATTACCTGGATAGATTTTAGTGTCAGAAAGTGACTGAGTGTTCAATTTATTTGCTTTTGAGCTTTTAGAGTAACACAATGGCAAGCAAGAAAGACAGTTCAATAAGTAACATATTACACAAATTGCAGTATTATTCTAACAAACCTTGTCACGTGTTCAACGTGATGACCACGAGTTCGACGTGATAGGAAAGAAAGCTGTGGACATTCAATAGCATGCATAAAGGAAGAAGAATGTGATTCCTATTTACACCCACAGATCCAGCCACAATCGTATTGTCACCTTCCAAGGAAACGAAAATTGAGGGACAAAACGTTACACTGAAGTGCCAAGTGGAAACTGGGAAACCCGCTGCTACTGTGCAATGGTTTAAAGATGGCGACATGGTGAACTCTACAAGAGACGACAGAATCACAGAGAACGAACAGTCAGGAACATGGAGTCTGATCATCACGAATCTGAATAGAACTGACGAGGGAAGTTATATCTGCCAAGCACAAAATGATGTTGAGAATGTCTCTTCTGCCGCAGCCCCCCTGGTGGTGAATTGTAAGAAATTTATTTGTCGTGTCCAGTTATATTCTTCATAATCAGGCTATTTTGATAAAAGGGACAGGACAAGGACAAGATTGTTGTCCGTTATCACATTGTCACCGGTCATTATGAATACAACAGACAAACCTGTATTAAGCAGATATCATTGGAGAATCGTGAAGCGTCCATTTAGTACAAGGTGTCCGCTTAATACAGACAGGGTTAACAATTTCTTACTGGCGAGCAGATATATTTAGGGACTTTGGAAACTGTCGGCTAATACAGGGACGCTTAACATCGGATTGATTGTAGTTCTGTCAGAGTAGCTGACGCATCAAATGTATCAAGGAAAAGAGATTGCGATTTTAATATCTTTACTTGCTATCCACAGATGCAGCCAAAATCTTATCGTCACCTTCCAAGGAAACGAAAATTGAGGGACAAAACGTTACACTGCAGTGCAAAGTAGAACCTGGGAAACCCAAATCTACTGTCCAATGGTTGAAATATGGCGACATGGGAATCTCTACAGGAGACGACAGAATCACAGAGAACGAACAGTCAGGAACATGGAGTCTGATCATCACGAATCTGAATAGAACTGACGAGGGAAGTTATATCTGCCAAGCAAAAAATGATGTTGAGAATGTCTCTTCTGCCGCAGCCCCCCTGGTAGTGAATTGTAAGAAATGTATTGGTCGGGTCCAGTTATATTCTTCATAATCAGGCTATTTTGACTAGAAATACGATAATCGCAGATACCCCTCGTTCTGCTATTGATTGGACTTCTACTTTGGTACTGCTCAACAAGAGCAGCGTTTGTTTTACCAAAATGTTGACTCAATCTTTTCTTCAAGGTCAAGTGCTATACGCAAAAGGCAGGAGAAAAAGAATGGTGTGTGTTATACTTTTGCGTTGAAAAAGAGTCGATTGCGTGGCGAAGTACGTATTTCCCACGGTCTTCACGTCAAATTAATTCATAGTCTGCCAAGCACGTTCTCAAAATTTAATACTAACATTTGAAGTTGGTCGGCCGTCGTAGTACGGGAAAAAAGGAACACTGATTTTCCATTTTTGAATTCATAGGCAGCACATTTAAATAGGCTTCCTGTGCAATTTTTGCTTTGGACTTCATGCACCAGACTCAGGCATGCATATTCAATGATCTCGAATTGTTTTGGATGTGAACTCGCTCAAAACAGCATGATTTCTCCCAGAATCAAAGCAAAACTTGAACGGTTTACTTCAAATTATACACGGGTTTCAGACCTAGTCATACTTCACAGGGCTTGTGAACAATTCTCGCTGCAATCACCGCGCGTCAGATTACAACATTTGTTACCGTTAGTCTTGAAAGAAAAAAATAAGACATCTGACTAAATCATTCAAGACTTCAAGTACTGATTGCTCTGAGCGACTACGATAGCCCAAACTGGCGACAGCAGCGTATTAAAACAATACTTCGATGGAAAATGATCAGCATACAGATTTTTAAAATACATTCTTGAAGTGATCGAGTTACACAAAATACGAGATAGAATATATTTGTCACGGTGATTGTTCGATTTTCACTGACTGACCTTTGTTATGAGGTGCCGTTACCGCCAATATTCAGCCCTGTTTGATTTTGTAAAATGGTGCCCTCAGTTTATAAAATGGTGGGTAACATTTACTAAATGCTCAGAATATTTCATAAAATGATGTTACCAGTTTCGAAAATGATGACAATGATTTAGAAAATGGAGCGTCCGTTTCATAAAATGGAGCCCCGTTTATTCAGCAGTCTGGTGACAACCTGCGGCTTATGCGGCCGAGCAAACCTGAGACCCAGACCGTCAATCCAACATGGCAGACGATGGTCATCTTAATGATCTTCGAAAGCTTGTGATAGAAAAAATGGAAGAAGTCTGCTCCAGTCTTTTACACCCTTCTGAGATCCTAGATGTTGACAATGCACTGGAGATGATTGACCAAATTATAGAAGCTGTAAATTGTTTGGATTGTTCGGTGAGATTGCCAGAAGAAATTTATTGAGACATCTCTGCTGCCAAAAGAATCATCGAAAACTCCAGCACAACTTCTACAAGAATCCCACGAATCCAGACCGGTATGGCAGATACACCAAGAGGGTCGACTCTTTGTAAGGATTGTCTCAATCGTTGCCTCGGTACTTTGATGTCACGAGCGGCAAGATATCCAACGAGATTCTTTGATCCACAGTTAGGATTGAAAGTTTTTATCTCGCGAACTTGAATGTCTAATTCCTCATCCATGATGCTGCTGTATGGCCTTGCTGAAATGTTGTATTGTGCAAGACGTCGTTCAATAGTCCTGGTTGACAAGCAAAGCAACTCTGAAATTTGTGGAACTTTGAACCCCAGATCTATTAATGCTTGTAGCTGTTCTTGAGAAATGTCACAGGAAGGGCGTCCTGCCATACCGGTCTGGATTTGTGGGGTTCTTGAAGAAGATGTGCTGGAGTTTTCGATTATTCTCTTGGCAGCAGAGATGCCTCGATAAATTTCTTCTGGCAATCTCACCGAACAATCCAAACAATTTACAGCTTCTATGATTCGGTCAATCATCTCCAGTGCATCGTCGACATCTAGGGTCTCAGAAGGGTGTAAAAGACTGGAGCAGACTTCTTCCATTTTTTCTATCGCTAGCTTTCGAAGAACATCGAGATGACCATCGTCCGCCATGTTGGATTGACGGTCTGGGTCTCAGGTTTGCTCGGCCGCATAAGCCGCAGGTTGTCACCAGACTGCTGAATAAACGGGGCTCCATTTTATGAAACGGACGCTCCATTTTCTAAATCATTGTCATCATTTTCGAAACTGGTAACATCATTTTATGAAATATTCTGAGCATTTAGTAAATGTTACCCACCATTTTATAAACTGAGGGCACCATTTTACAAAATCAAACAGGGCTGAATATTGGCGGTAACGGCACCTCATACTTTGTTGCTTGTCCTTTCTGAATAAGTATCTGAGTTTAACACAAAACGGCGTCTGAAGCTCCCAAATTGCTTTCAAGCGCTGTTCCCTTTGCGGAGCCGTTTCTTCGGCACGCTTCCGTTCATGATGCTGTCGGTTATAACATGTTTGTCGTCTTTTCTCTAGACGTATTTGGCGCTGTTCGATCGTTTCACGTTTTCGCCTTGCCCGTGCCTGTTCCCTTCTCTTTTGAAGACGAGTTTCGCGAGACCGTTCTATTTCAAGTTTTCCAGTTTAAGTTCTTCGACAACTGCAGCACGCTGTTGTCGGCGTAGAGTGTTGGCTTCATTTTGAGCTAGAAGCCTTCGGGTACTCTGTTCAGACGATTCATTGCCACGTCGGAAAGCTACTCGCTGGCGATTGGATTCTCTTTGCGGAGTCGTCTGCTTGGCCCGCTTTTGTTTCTGAAGTTCCCGATTCGCTTTCAAACGCTGTTCTCTTTGTAGAGTATTTTCTTCGGCTCGCTTGTGTTCATGCCGCTTTAGATCGGTATTCATGCGCTGTTTTCTCTGCGGAGTCTTTTCTTCGGCCCGCTTTTGCTCTTGAAGTTCCCGATTCGCTTTCAAGCGCTGTTTTCTTTGTGGAGTTGTTCCTTCGGCACGCTTCTGTTTATCATGCTATCGTCTTTTTTCTAGACGTATTTGGCGCTGTTCCATTGTTTCACGATTCCGCCTTGCCCGTGCCTGTTCCCTTCTCTTTTGAAGACGAGCTTCGCGAGACCTTTCTGTTTCAAGTTTTTCAGTTTTCAAATTCATTTTCGTGAACGCAGTTACGTACAATTGTCAGTAAAACTAACCACGCAGATGTAAAGTTCGATGTTTGAACCGGGCTAATCGATAATTATTATTATTACGTCATTGGCTTAGGCGCCTGGCCTAAAAGGTCGCCCTATGACAGACTGACGAACATTAAATTTCGAGATGGCGACTCGCTCGACAAAGCGATTTTGTTGCATTAGCGCCGTGATTATTACCCTCACTTCGCTTCGCTCGGGGATAAAAGGGACAGGACAAGGACAAGATTGTTGTCCATTATCACACTGTTACCGGTCATTATGAATACAACAGACAAACTTGTATTAAGCGGATATCATTGGAGAATCGTGAAGCGTCCATTTAGTACAAGGTGTCCGTTTAATACAGATAGAGTTAATAATATCTTACTGGGGAGCAGATATATTTCGGGACTTTGACAATTTTCGGATTGATTGTAGTTCTGTCAGAGTAGCTGACGCATCAAATGTATCAAGGAAAAAAGAGGGTGATTTCTGATATGTTTACTTGCCATCCACAGATGCAGCCAAGATCTTATTGTCACCTTCCAAGGAAACGAAAATTGAGGGACAAAACGTTACACTGCAGTGCCAAGTGGAACCTGGGAAACCCGCTGCTACTGTCCAATGGTTTAAAGATGGCGGCATGGTGGACTCTACAGGAGACGACAGAATCACAGAGAACGAACAGTCAGGAACATGGAGTCTGACCATCACAAATCTGAATAGAACTGACAAGGGAAATTATGCTTGCCAAGCACAAAATGATGTTGAGAATGTCTCTTCTGCCGCAGCCCACTTGGTGGTTAATTGTAAGATATCAGTTTGTATATTTCGGCCAAACTACAGAATATCTCACATTGAAATTGATGGCAGCGTATCCGGATACGCAGATACGCAGTAAACTTCAGACCACCCCTCCCCCTAAATTTGTTGGGCATTCAATGAGAGTAAACAGGCGGACACGCAGTGAAAACATATCATCCCTCTACTCATTTATTATTCTACACTGTGCGATAACAACTCAGAAACTTAGTGAGATGGATACCGTATTCACCCCATCTACTGCTCCAAAAACGTAGGGTAAGGAATGTTGCAACCCCACTTCTTATATCCGCGTATCCACTTCATATAGCTTTTCGACAATCTATCGTTTTCAATGGGAGTCTTAAAAAATGCGTGGTATTCTGTAGTTTTCACCAGTCGTTGTGATCACTAGTTCTGTCAGATTTAAAGAAAGAAAGATACAGAGACTCAGTTGACTTATCGATTGTATAAAGAAATAATGTTTACTTGACACCCACAGATCCAGCAAAAATCTTATCATCACCTTCCCAAGAAACGGAAATTGAGGGACAAAACGTTACACTGAAGTGCCAAGTGGAAACTGGGAAACCCGCTGCTACTGTCCATTGGTTTAAAGATGGCAGCATGGTGAACTCTACAAGAGACGACAGAATCACAGAGAACGAACAGTCAGGAACATGGAGTCTGATTATCACAAATCTAAATAGAACTGACGAGGGAAATTATACCTGCCAAGCACAAAATGATGTTCAGATTGTCTCTTCTGCAGCTGACGCATCATATCTCACTGTAAATTGTGAGTTGAATTAGTTTTGTACAATGATTATGTACATATTATAGATAAGATCAATGTTGTATGGAGACTGGCTTTGGCTTTGAATTGGCTAAGGTTAATTAGGTTGTTTTCAGTATCAAAGTTCTCAGTGCTTTCTGATGCTAAAACAGATGGTCCTGACTTTACCGTTGACCCAGAGAACAGAGAGGTTCAAGAAGGCAAAGGCGTAATTCTCAGCTGTGCGTGTCAAGGTCAACCCACTCCTGAGATTGTGTGGAAGAAATACGACATCTCACTGAACGCAAATGAGCAGAAACCCTTTAATATCTTCAGAACTGGCAGCACTAGCAGACTTGAAATAAACCCGGTGTCCAGATTGGATGAAGGACGGTATAGCTGTGAAGCCAATAATAGTTTCGACACTGCGACTTCCAAAACCGCAATGCTTAAAGTCAACTGTAAGTAAGACCACCGTTTACCATCCTTTTCTTTTTACTTCTAAACTTCTTGTCTCCAGATTGTTTTGTTCTATTAATTTTTCTTATTACTTTAGTGTTATATTTACCCGAACATGCTCAGCATGCAAGAATATATACACGCACATTTCAGTTAACTATTGTGGTGCCGATGTTTTAAACGCAGACTGCTGACGTCTATGTGGTCAGTTATTGCGTGACTTGTTTTTTTTTTCTCGAAAACAAACAACAAACTGGAGGGCTTTGATCAAAGACAAACTAAAGGGTTTACTCTTGTTCCCAGATATGTCGATAAACTGGGTCTGCGCAACGACTTCCCATTAAGCTTTTGGGCATCATTCTATGCACACCTGCCAATACTCTTGTCTGATCCAGCCACGCTTTTTACCCAGCATGTACCACGCGTTACATAATCCTACAGTGAATGCAACTTTCACATGATTGCACGTCGTGTCATTTGGGAGGGATAAAGTTTCCCACTCGTGTCAAAACTTAGCGCATCTGATCCAAATTAAGCCACCTCTTTTTTGCTAGAACCATTCCTCGTTCTCAGGCCTCAAGGCTTGCAAGCTATAAAAATTTCGCCATAGTTCGTAATATAATGACTATTTTTCCTATCCGACTTTCCTAAAACAAACTCGGCGGTCTTTTTTTCTCATATTTTTTCGCACTAAAAGGCCACAGATATTATAGTGGCCAAGATCAACACTGTTGTGAGCGACGTCTGAGAGAATTGTATGTTGATGCAAGCCAGCTCGTAAAAGCTGTGCATATTTTTATTCCTTTATGTAATGTGGCTGATGTAATTGTGAAAGATCTTTGTGGTCTGAAATAAGACTTTTGCCCTTTTTTTGCCCTAACGTGAAATATGCTATCTGAAAATGTGTGGAGGTTGCAGGTGTAGCTGTCTCATCAGTCAGAAGGTTAAATGTTATGTGGTCAAAATAATTTACAGTTGACAGTCATGCGAAATATTACTTTTGCAGATGTTCCAGAAGTGGTCCTTACACATGTTTACCGTGGACGGGTTGTTATAAAATCACTCATCGATCTACACTGCAGCTTCAATGCCTCTGAGCCAGCAGCAGTACTTTGGAAGAATGGAGATGAGTTTCTTGTGAAAAATCGTAAAGTTGTCATTAATGACAGCCGAATCTATGTTAATAATCAGTCAAGCTACCAGGTGTTGAACATTAATTCCAGTAAAACAGAAGACGGTGGCAGTTACACCTGTTTTGTGACAAACAGCGCAGGAAACAGTTCAGCGACAGAATTTATTATCATTCAGAGTGAGTTGTTAGGGTCTCTTTTTCATTGCAACAGTCGCTAATCATATCATCAGTGATACATCACCCAAATTAGCTCTATCAGTCAATCAGTCACCCTTACTTTTTAGTGTGCCCTCCTTGCATCAAAGTTGTGGTTCCCTTTTGATCAGGTCACAAAACTTCATCTTGAATTTATTCTCCAAAACAGGGTAGAGGAAGTCTTTAAATTCGAGGGTGACGGGACATTTGTGAATATTGTAATTGTAGTACACCATTAGCAAAAAGCTTGATAATGCACTTATGCCAGGTACCTTTGTTTACGAAAACCTCGCTAGAAAAAGTTTTGTACCCAAATAATACCAGTATTGTTTCTCGATCCAGCCATTTCTATGGTATATTCATCCTGACTGAAAGCTTTGATTCCTTCCATGATTTCTGTTTTCCAAACTTTAGGTTCCAATTATGGGATACAGTTTATCTGTGGGTGCGGCTTACTACATGGGTGTCTTATTTTGTTTTTTGTTTTAGCTGCCCCTGATCCACCTACAAACATCACCCTCAATTCAAAGTCAACCAGAAGAGTTACCATCTCCTGGTTAAATGGTTTTGATGGAAACAGCAACATTTTGGATTACAAAGTTGTTATTACACATGGTGGAGAAGAAGTGCCAAGCATCACCTGTGACGGCACAACATCGGATGAAGGATGCATTACTACCAACAAAACAGTTGTTATTGGAAAACTCTATCCATTCAGAGACTATCAGATAAAAGTCACTGCAAGGAATGCTGTTGGCGTCAGTGGAAATAGCTCCCAGCTTAATGTTACGACTGGTGAAGAAGGTAAATTTCACTCTTTTTTAATTTGTTATGCGCACCAATTTAGGTTTAGATGTTGTTTTAATATTGTTGTTCTTCCATTTGCAGCAGTAATTGCTAATTATTCTTATATTATCAATATTAGGAGCACATTCATCTTGAAATTTATGTACTGAATGAAGTTCTGAAGTAAGTTAAACAGCTATGAAAACACGAGATTATGAAGCAGCTTCAACAGTTGCAAAGATGGTAGCTGAGATCTAAAATAATCTGGGTTTCGAGAAGACTCAAACCTATGACCTTTGCTTTGAATTTAAACCGACTTGAATTCGTGCGACACGTCACGAGGAGATGTCGCAGCAACATGTTGCGCAAAGATATACATGTCACACGAGTCGTTTTGTCGGGACACGGTCGCGGGGACATATCGCCTTGTGTGACAGAAACTTAGTGCCTGCCATTTTCAAGAAACTAATGTTTCAATATTTTTTATCAGAGCCCACTAAGCCTCCCAGTAATATACGAGGCCATAACTCCAGTTCAACAAGTATTCTTGTGCAGTGGGAGAATGTTCCCCGGGCTGATCAAAATGGAGCCATACTTGGATACCGCGTCAAATACAATAAAAGTGGAGAAACTTTTAGAAATTTAAGTGGATCAGATATTGGAAACCACACCTTAAGCAAGTTGAACGAATTCACCATCTACAAAATCTGTGTGTTGGCTTTCACTATTAAAGGAGATGGGCCAGAGAGTTGCATTTTGGTTGTCACGGCTGAAGATAGTAAGTTAATTTTCATCTTCTAGTGCCTTTATGACTACTTTTAGTCTGGCGTGTTTTCGCGTGTATTAACATATGTCGAGAGATTTTTTTTTTGTGACAACATTTTGTACGAGAAAGTTAAAATAGTTATCGAATGTTCTGTGTTCAGCTTGAGTTCCTTTCTCTGGACAACATTGCTTTTAATCCCTGATGAAAGTTTAGGCATCTCTATTCCTTCTACAATCTTTCCTCCGTTGCACGTATGGGCTCTTTGCACGGAAACTGGCACGAGCTTCAAAACGAGGTTGACTTGGCAAGCCTATAAAATGTTACCTTGGAAATTTGTGCATGCAACTCCCCAAATAAAACATGTGCATTTCCTCTGAGGACGCCTTGGTGCGAAAGGAAACTCTCTTGTTTCATGTCTGGCAAATTTCGTGCCAGGTTAGCCTCGCTTTGAATCCAAGATGGCGGCACCGTGCAAAAGGGCCCATTGTAATCCATCCGGAACCTCTCTGACTTTTGGATACTATCTGTCATTTTATGATGTTAATAGATCGATATTTTGCTACTAGAACCCAATCAACCTCCCAATAATGTACAAGGTGATAACTCCAGTTCAACAAGTATTCTGGTACAATGGGACGAAGTACCCTATCCTGACCAGAATGGAATCATCCTTGGATACCGCGTCAAATACAATAAAAGTGGAGAAGAATTGCTTGAAAATTTGAATGGTTCAGGAAATAGACAGCAATTGTTGGACGGCTTGAACGAATTTACGATGTACAACATCTGCGTGTTGACTTTCACTGTCAAAGGAGATGGGCCACATGAATGCATTTTGGTTGTCACGGCTGAGGATAGTAAGTATTCATCTTCTAGTGCCTTCGTACTGCCTATGATATAGTGGAGCAGACTTCTACTTTGTCGTACTTTCTTTTAGATTGACTGATGTCGAGATACTGATGTGTTTGTTTTGATGACAATAACTACAGTACTTGGTGGATGCTGTGCGTTTAGTATGTTTTCCTTTATCCGTTCGACCCATGCATGTTGCATTTAAAAATAGAGATATGTTTTGGCATCTCTATTGATACTCTAAACTTTTCTTCTCTTACACGTCGTTCATTCGGAGTTTATTTAATCTATAAGTACCCGTGTATAAGTAGTACATAAATACAAAACATCGTCGATAATGCTTTTTTTTTTCTTCAACTATTTTTCGCCAACTTCGGTTCAATGAAACCTTGAAATGACGCGGTTTCACGATATAGCGAACGATATTCTTCATCCCGTTACAGCCCAGTTACAGTAAAATTTATGAAAGCGGAGCCTCGCTATAACGAAACCCCGTATTGGCGAACACATTTTCCCAGTCCCTGAGCCTTTGTTATGCCAAGGTTTCACTATAGAAAGCTATATTTTACACGCAGCGCTGTTAATTGCAATCATGTAACAAATTGAATAAAGTTATGACAGTGTACCTGATTTTCACCGTTAAAGGAAATGGTTCACAGACGTGCAATTCCGTTGTAACGGCTGAGGACAGTAAGTTTAGTTTGAAAATTGGTAATATTCTAATGTCTAGTCTACGCTAATTGTGCATGGGATTTGTCTTTCATGTAAATTCGTTACATTATGTTCAAAAGAATGTGTGAGAGGGCTGCAAATTTAACATAGAAACATTATATGCAAGTTACGTTTTGTTATATGATACTGCAAAAGAGTGAGTTCTTAACTGTCTTCTGATTGTCTGTTTGTTTGTTTGGTTATATATAAATACAGTCAATCCCGAAGATGTTGTCCTGTCGAAGTAGAAATACAGGAAATTACATTGACAAGTGGCATGTATATTGATTCCAAGTTTCTTTATACCCAGCAAAGCATCGGTGTATTTATATCACCTATATCTGGCTTCGATAAACTACTAGATGCAATTTTCATAACATCTATGCTCCCATGCTTTTTCTACTAGGACCTGCTAAACCTCCCAACCATGTACGAGGTCATAACACCAGTTCAACAAGTATTTTGGTGCAGTGGGGCGAGGTACCCCAGGCTGATCAAAATGGAGTCATCCTTGGATACCGAATAAACTACGCTAACACGCGTGGAGGGTGGAGTTCAAAACAAGTGAACGGTTTAGCAAATAGAAACCTGACTTTAGAGGAGCTGAACGATTTCACAACATACAACATCTGTGTTTTGGCTTTTACCGTTAAGGGTGATGGTCCACAGACATGCATTCTTGTTGTCACGGCTGAGGATAGTAAGTTTTTTTATCCTTTGTGATGGCTGCAGTCAATGTTACCAGAGATTGTAGTCTTTGTAGATTGTTTCTTGTAATTTTTCTATTTGTACATAAAGACATGTCGGGAGAGTTTTAAGTTTGTTATGACAAAAGTTACGACATTGTTAGACGTACTTGTTGTCGACTGCTGTATGGTCGACTTGGATTCTTGTCTCTGGTTTTCCTTTGATTTTGTTATTTTCTATGTCGGCATGTTCTGATTGATTGATCAAGTTTTCCAGCTTGCACGTCATCCACGTGGAATCTCTGCCTTTTGATTACCTTCCTGACATTTTCATAAATGGATGTGTTTATTTTTACTAGGACCTGCTCAACCTCCCAACCATGTACGAGGTCATAACACCAGTTCAACAAGTATTTTAGTGCAGTGGGGCGAGGTACCCCAGGCTGATCAAAATGGAGTCATCCTTGGATACCGAATAAACTACGCTAACACGCGTGGAGGGTGGAGTTCAAAACAAGTGAACGGTTTAGCAAATAGAAACCTGACTTTAGAGGAGCTGAACAATTTCACAACCTACAACATCTGTGTTTTGGCTTTCACCGTTAAGGGTGATGGTCCACAGACATGCATTCTTGTTGTCACGGCTGAGGATAGTAAGTTTTTTTATCCTTTGTGATGGCTGCAGTCAATGTTACCAGATACTGTAGTCTTTGTAGATTGTTTCTTGTAATTTTTCTATTTGTACATAAAGACATGTCGGGAGAGTTTTAAGTTTGTTATGACAAAAGTTACGACATTGTTAGACGTACTTGTTGTCGACTGCTGTATGGTCGACTTGGATTCTTGTCTCTGGTTTTCCTTTGATTTTGTTATTTTCTATGTCGGCATGTTCTGATTGATTGATCAAGTTTTCCAGCTTGCACGTCATCCACGTAGAATCTCTCTGCCTTTTGATTACCTTCCTGAAATTTTCATAAATGGATGTGATTATTTCTACTAGGACCTGCTCAACCTCCCAACCATGTACGAGGTCATAACACCAGTTCAACAAGTATTTTAGTGCAGTGGGGCGAGGTACCCCAGGCTGATCAAAATGGAGTCATTCTTGGATACCGAATAAACTACGCTAACACGCGTGGAGGGTGGAGTTCAAAACAAGTGAACGGTTTAGCAAATAGAAACCTGACTTTAGAGGAGCTGAACAATTTCACAACATACAACATCTGTGTTTTGGCTTTCACCGTTAAGGGTGATGGTCCACAGACATGCATTTCTGTTGTCACGGCTGAGGATAGTAAGTTTTAATATTTAGTCAATTATTGGTGACAGTAACAGAAAGGCGGGATTGTAGTCTTATGTGTTCGTTACAGGTTTTCTGTGTTGATGCATGTCAAGGGAGTTGCTAATTTATATTCAGAAATATACATGTAACATTTTTCGATGGCATTGTAAAACAGAGTGCTTCTCTACTTCTGTTCAGCTATAAAGTTTTTTTGTTTCCTTCCACTTCTTTCACCTTTGGTGTTTTTTGACACATGAAATGTTTCCAAGTTTTCTACCCTCGAAACACCTAGCTACCTCTTTCATGACATCTATGCACTCATGTCTTTGTTGCTAGGACCTGCTAAACCTCCCAGTAACCTACGAGGTCATAACACCAGCTCAACAAGTATTCTCGTACAGTGGGACAATGTACCCCAGGCTGATCAGAATGGAATTATTCTTGGATACCACCTCAACTACGCTAACACGAGTGGAGGAGGAAGTTCAAAACAAGTAAACAGTTTAGCAACTAGAAACCTGGCTTTGGATGGGCTGAACAAATTCACAAGCTATAACATTTGTGTACTGGCTTTCACTGTTAAAGGAGATGGTCCACAGACATGCATTTTGGTTTTTACTGCCGCAGATAGTAAGTTTATGTCTTCTGTCATTCCATAGTGGTAGAATGGTACGGTTGTCAATCTTTCGGGTTTTCTTTTTTTGCTTGTTTGTTGTGTCTCTAGTTGTACATACAATCATGTCGAGAGGTGTATAGGTGTGTGATGACGAAATATTTACGACATTTTAAGGCGTGCTTATTATTGTCTTTTGAATGGTCGACCTGGATTCTTGTCTCTTGGTCTTCCCTAATTTTGATATATAATATATAAGCATCTGTTATTGATGTTAAGTTTTCCACTTTTCAAGTCATCCATTCTGAATCTCCCTGACGCATGAATATCTTCATGTCGTTTTAATGAAATTAATGAATGGATGGACTTGTTTGCTAGAACCTGTCAAACCTCCCAGTAATGTACGAGGTCGTAACTCCAGCTCAACAAGTATTCTTGTATAGTGGGACGATGTTCCCCAGGCTGATCAAAATGGAGCAGTCCTTGGATACCGCGTCAGCTATAGCGGAGAAACTTTTAGAAATTTAAGTCATCGCCAGAAATTCCGGACATTTTGCGTCCACGATTGCTTCCGGTCTTTCCCAGCGGCGTGCGGTATGAGCATGCGCCATTCACACATTCAACATTGTTATGTACTTTGCCTCAGTGGGGTGGGGGAGGGATGGGTTTCTCCGGTTCAAAAAGAGACTGCTACGTTTAGGAGACGTGCCGCTGAACGACCTAGTTGAAATTAGCTTTCGTTTGGTGCAATTTTCATGCGATTTGGAGCTTCCCAGCCCAAAATATCAACATCCGAAGTCAGCGTATTTCACGGGAGGTATTCGCCATGGCTGGCTGTGAACTGCAAATTCAAACACAAAAAGTACACATCGAATTTGCTCCAGGGGACTGACTGAGGCTTCACAGGAGATGTTCAATCCTTCGACAATCAGGTACGGGGTAGACATTTTGCGTTTTACCCAAGGTTCTTGTATTAAATGCAGCTTAAAAAGTGACAGTAGCCGGTTTTGAGCGTATTCTGCTATCAATCCCTTCTTACGTCGGCCGAAATTTTAAATTCAAAAAAGTACACATCGAATTTTACCGGAGATAAATATTTTTTGTACTGTTGTGTTTAGGAAGCTTCCCTCTTCCGAATGCTGCCCAGACATTTTTACGAACGTGCTTCAGTTAAGCGAAAAGCGCAATTTATTATCAAATCCCATACATTTCTTTGTTATTTCTTGAGCGGCTGTCAGCGTGAAACCTGATGCCTCTTCCGAGATGGCGCAACCGGATGTCTGAAATTTCTGGCGATGGGATCAGATATAAAAAATCTCACTTTGAGCGTGCTGAACGAATTCACCATCTACAAAATCTGTGTGTTGGCTTTCGCTGTCAAAGGAGACGGTAAAGATAGATGCATTTTGGTTGTCACGGCTGAAGACAGTAATTTTTTATCTTCTAGTGCCTTTGTGATGACTATGATATAGTCGAGCAGGAATTTAGTTTGTCGTGCTTTCTTTTACATTGGTGTAATGTCGAGATACTGATGTGTTTGTTGCAACAGCACCTTTTTACGACAGAGAACTAATAAAAGTAGTTATTGAATGTTTATTGTTTAGCATGTATTCCTTTCTCTGGTCCACATTGCTTTGACTCCTAAATTATGTTTCGGCATTTCTAATGATAATGTAAAGTTTTCTACTGACACACTTATCCGGGGCCTGTCTGTCCTATGAGTACACATATGTCATTTCATGATATTAAAATATATATATATATTTCTACTAGGTCCCGCTAAACCTCCCAGTAATGTGCGAGGTTATAACATGAGTTCAACAAGTATTCTTGTGCAATGGGACGAAGTTCCCTATCCTGATCAGAATGGAGTAATCCTTGGATACCGCGTCAAATACAATAAAAGTGGAGAAGAAACTTTTAAAAATTTGAGCAGTTCAGGAAATAGGCAGCAAACGTTGGGCGATTTAAACGAATTCACAATCTACGAGATCTGTGTGTTGGCTTTCACTGTCGAAGGAGACGGTCCAGAGAGTTGCATTTTGGTTGTCACGGCTGAAGACAGTAAGTTTTAATCTTCTAGTGTCTTTTTGATGACCATGATATACAGTGGAACCTCCCGTAAGTTTGTTTTTAAGTGGTCGCTTTCGGGACGTGGTTGCTCACAGAAAATTCTCACCATGGGAGACCTAAGTGAGATTCAGCTTTGGGCCACAACCAGTGTCAAATAATGCAGTTTTAGTGAATGAAAATAACTTGTGTGTTTTAAGAAATCAGCCTTATGTCCTGTTGTATGATACAATACACATGTTAGTGTTTTGTCTGGTCCAATTTCTGCATGGAAGTTAGTCCTTGCTCAGTTTTAATCCTGATGTCGTTTCTGTTGTTTGCATTTATTGGTGATTACTTGTTTACCACTGTTAGTCAGCCGATATGTATTTTTAAGTTTGTTGTTTTCTTGGTGGTGACAGTAGTCAAGTAACATATTTTGGTGCGTGTATTGATTACACATCATTTATTCCATACGAACCATCGGTCCTTACCTACCCCAGGTAAACCTACATTAGCCGACACAGAATTATGCATATTTGTATGATATTGCTGTATGTGAGTTACTTTTAATAAATAATACTGTCTTTACTCTATTTCGTGATTAACTATGGACAAGTAAATCACATTATTCATGTTTTATTATACCACCGCAGATCCCAGTTTATCTCCTCAAAATTTCCGAGGTTTTGCGGAGAATTCAACAAGCATCTTTATACAGTGGGATGAAATACCACCGCTGGATCAAAATGGAGTCATCAAAGGTTACAGAATCATTTACCGGACATTCGCAAGTTCTATTAACACGTCAATTGAAGTGGATTCTTCCAAGAGAGAACTGTTATTGGTGGCTTTAGTAGAGTTGATGTACTACAGCATCTGCGTCTCGGCTTTCACTTCAAAGGGAGATGGACCTTTTGCCTGCATTGTCGTTTTGACCGACAGTAAGTTTTGTGATGCATTCGGTTGTTTTTGGTGTACAATTGTGTTGCTTTATTATCTGTCATCTACCAAAAAAATTCCTAAATGTAAATGATCGAATTCTTGAATCGTTTATATTTGTGTACTACAAAGTAGATTTCATGGCCTTGACTGTTTTTGCTTTGCCCTGGCACCCGCTATTCAACGCCAAAATTTAATGGCACATGATTCGCATGAAAAGTGTGATCATTAGTGTGCTTTGTCAGGAACCTATCCGGTGTTCCAGCGATCAAATGAAAACATCACAAAGCGATCACCACGGCCTCAAGTTTATCGTTGCAATCTTGTTAAGATATTTTTAAGCTACTTTTTCATGAGGGTGATTTTTCCATAACAGGTTCCCCCGAGTTTATTGCTCATCCAAGCAACGTGACTGTAATAAAAGGAGAGGAGGTAACACTGAGCTGCACTGCCCGAGGGCGACCAACTCCTACTATCGTTTGGAAGAAGGACGGTCGTGTACTTGACTTGCGTGTATTCAACGTATTCAGTGCAAGAGGCACAAGCAGACTCCAAATAAGCAGTGTGTCTAAATCAGATCATGGAAAGTACAGTTGTCGGGCAAGCAACATTATTGGTATCGAGACGTCGTACTCTGGAATGTTGACAGTCAACTGTAAATATCTCTACTTTTTTTACTGACACAACTATAATTCCAAATATCCAACCTCCTTGCTAACTACCTTGGGTTTTACACGGGAATTGTTTGAAGGAAACTTTTCACAACCGCGTCTTATTTTATTCACAGTCAAGCAACACCGTTTGTACGGCTGGCCTAAACTTATGCCTTCTTTATTCTTGTTCACTGACAGACGGTCCTGAAGTCGTTATTCAACCACTGAACGCCATTGTAGTAGAAGGACAGAAATTGACTCTTAGCTGCACGGCCTGGGGCCGACCAACTCCTGATTTTGTATGGAAGAAGGACGGTGCTCTACTGAACGCTAACCAACGACGTTCTATCGTTGTGACTGGATCCACAAGCATACTTCAAATAAGCCCGGTGTTGAGGTCAGACCAAGGAGGGTACAGCTGCCAGGCCAACAACAGCGTCAATGTGACATATTCAAAACCTGGAAATGTTATAGTTAACTGTAAGTGTTGCATCTAGAAGTAGCTAAGCCTTCTCCAACGAAGGGCTAGCCATCGAAACGTCACCTTTTACTATATTTACAGCATAAGAAAATATTAATATACATCAATCTTAGGTTGACCTGACGTTGTACCTCTTTGCCTCTACACTAACGCAGAAAGGTAGTTGTCACACGAAATTTTCGGTTCTATTGAATTCATCCAAGTATATTTGCAGTCAGAATCTAGCGTAAAGTTCATCCTCCGTGCGTCGATCCTCAAATAATGTTTTTCAAGCTGGCTAGACGTAGCAGTATTTGTCCGTTGGCCAAACATAACCCAGTTCTTTAAGTATTTGGAGTTTGACTACCACCGTTCAATGAGAGCTATCGAAATGCCTCCAGTTAATAGCAGTGACTTCAGACACTGACGGGGCTTCCCTCGATAAATAAAGGTGTCTGTCTGTCTGCCTTTCTACAGATCCACCAAAAATATTCACTTCACCCGGCAGTCAAATTAAGAATGAGACTCAGGACATGAGTATGAACTGTACCTTGGAAGGAAAACCTCGTTCGGATGTCAAGTGGCTCAAGGACAACAAGGAACTTGCTACTGACAATAGAATGACTTTAACGAACACAAACAACACGTGGTTTCTAACCATCTCCAACCTCAGGGGGGAGGACGGAGGATTATACGTATGTGAAGCCACCAACAAAGTGGGGCGTGTTACTTCAAGGCCTGGAACACTGGACGTTTACTGTAAGTACACGTGGAAGTTGATATCAATTACTAGGAATTTACACTTTCTTTGTCGAAGAGTTGTTCCTGGTTTTTTCTTAATGTTTTCTTTGTGTGTTATTATTAGGCGTTTTAATAAATTATTCAAAACAAGTTTCTTAACTTTTTTTCCCAATCAAACGCCAACGTAAAACATTTGGATTTGGTTTGACTGGTTTGTGACACAATGACTCCGTTTCATCATATATTTTTTACGCAAGATCAAGTTGTTTCCTTGTCGGCTTCTGGTTGGTAGGGAGTTTAGTTTATCGCTAGCCTGCGAAGATACACAGATTTTCCACCCGTTGCTTTGCTTTGTTTTTTGAAAGCTAACTTCCGATTGAACAAAGCCTGTGACGTCACGGAAGTCGTTTGTTGGTATATTTCGGCCTCGCAAAGCAACGGGCGGAAAATCAGCCTGTTTCTTGCGCGCTATCTTTAATTATTATTTGTAACCGTTATAACATTTAGTTTTAGTTTGACAAAACTTGATTGAAAACCATCATGATGTTATAAAAAAATATTACAGATCCTCCATCCGTCAAGAAGCAGTTAAAATATATGAACCTTACACTTGGGGCTGAACTAAAGCTCGACTGTGGAGCAACTGGGAATCCGTTTCCAAGTATCACCTGGACGAAAGACAGCTCTTCCAAGATACCCAATGCTCGGTTCTCCGATAGAAAGCAAGTTCTGACAGTCGACAGTGTCCGTGTAGACGACATTGGCGTGTACCAGTGTACAGCGAGGAATCTGTTGGGTTTTATGCGAAGCAACATCGCTTCTGTTGATGTAGAAAGTAAGCATCAAAACTCGTACTATTTTATCTACGGCCAAGCAGCCATTTCTGAAATATGCCCTTCATTTAAACCCGAAAGAGATGTGAAACTAGATTTGTGATGGAAAAAAATTGAACTTGTAAAACTGAACTAAACTTAAGTTAGGAAAAAATTGTGATTAAATCGCAAAATAACAGAGAAGATTTGATAAACGCTACTGTGAGCAACATTATATTGCAATGGAACGCTGCTGAGTATGAGTTTAGTTTCTGGTCTCTGTCGGTGCATACTGAACGTCGGAAGGAATAAGGTGTTAGCTGACGTGTCGAGTATTAATCTTTCGGCAGAGCAAGGCACATTACAGATATGTTTGTAATCAACGAGTTGTCTCATCTCCATCCTCACCCTCCTCCCCTCCCCCAGCAGCTCTTTCTCTCTTTTCCTGTCCTTTATCGTTCTTTGTCTGTATATTCTTTTCTTTGTTATTATTTCAGCTTTTCTGGCCGTGGTAAACAAGGGAGAACATTTTACAGCTACGGAAGGGGACAGAGTCAAGCTCCGTTGCGTCGCGTCTAGTTTAGTAACGCCCACGACGTCATGGAAGCGAGGAAGCAAAAGATTGGAGTCAAAGGAACAAGAAGAATCAAGGGACGGCAAAGTGGTCAGCGGCTACTTGATTATAGAAAATGTCAAGATAGAGGACGCTGGCCAGTATGTTTGTGTGGCGTGGAACGGACCGAAGTTTGATGAAGGCAAAATCGAGCTAACTGTAAACGGTAGGCACAGAAAAATTTTCAGTATTTTTAGTCGAAAATGTAACCAATTGCCTAAGCAAACACTGAATTAGCACTCAATCAACAAACAGAAAGTTTTCACCGCTCAAACGAAAATTCGACAGTTCGAAAATTTGAAAGTTTCTTTAATCCCCGAGCGAAGCGAGGGTAATAATCATGGCGCTAATGCAGCAAATTCGCTTTGTGTGGAGACTCCAAGCGAGTCGCCATCTCGAAATTTAATGTTCGTCAGTCAATCTGTCAGTCTGTCATAAGGCGACCTCTAAGGCAATGACGTAATAATAATTATCGATTAGCGTCAAAGCGAGGTCAAACAAAGGTTTGAACGAAGCAACAATTGTACGTAACTGCGTTCACGAAAATGAATTTGAAAACTGGAAAACTTGACACAGCACGGTCTCGCGAAGCTCGTCTTCAAAAGAGAAGGGAACTAGCACGGGCAAGGCGAAATCGTGAAACAATCGAACAGCGCCAAATACGTCTAGAGAAAACACGACAAACATTTGATAACCGACAGCATCATGAACGGAAGCGTGCCGAAGAAACGGCTCCGCAAAGGGAACAGCGCTTGGAAGCAAATCGGGAGCTTCAGACGCCGTCTTGTGTTAAACTCAGATCCTTATTCAGAAAGGACAAGCAACAAAGGTTAGTCATTGGAAAGTGAACAATCACCGTGACAAAAATATTCTACCCGTATCTTGTAACTCGATCACTTCAAGAATGTATTAGAATCTGTATGCTGATCATTTCCTCGAAGTATTGTTTTAATACGTTACTGTCGCCAGTTTCGGCTACCGTATTGGCTCAGAGCAATCGGAACTTGGAGTCTTGAATGATTTAGTCAGATGTCTTATTATTTCTTTCAAGACTAAAACTGTAACAAATGCTGTAATCTGACATGCGGTGATTGCAGCGAGAATCGTCCACAAGCCCTTAGGAGTATGACTAGGTCTGAAGCCCGTGTATAATTTGAAGTAAACCGTTCAAGTTTTGCTTTGATTCTGGAAGAAATCATGTTGTTTTGAGCGCGTTCACGTACACAACAATTCGAGCTCATTAAACATGCATGCCTGAGTCTTGTGCATGCAGTCCAGAGTAAAAACAAATTGCACAGGAAGCCTATTTAATTGCACTGCCTATGAATTCAAAAATGGAAAATCAGTGTTTCTTTTTTCCCGTACTACGACGGCCGACCAACTTAAAAGTTTGATTATTAGATTTTGAGAACGCGCTTGGCAGACTGCATAAATTAATTTGTCGTGCCGACCGAACGTGGGAAATACGTACTTCGCCACGCAATCGATTCTTTTTTTCAACGCAAAAGTATAACACACGCCATTCTTTTTCTCCTTCCTTTGCGTGTAGCATTTGACTTCGAAGAAAAGATTGAGTCAACATTTCGGTAAAACAAAGGCTACTCTTCTTGGGAGTACCAAAGTAAAAGTCCCATCAATGGCAGAGCGAGGGGTATCTGCGATTATCGTATTTCTAGTAACAGGAAAGGGAAGATAGTTTTGAGTCAAATCCTGACCACAAGGCTCGTAAACAAGGAAGGACGAATGTTATAGAAATTTTTTTCTCTTTGCAGTGAAAGTCGAGGTAGAAGTGGATTTGAAATTGGAAGGAGAGGAGTTTAGCAAGGAGCTGAAAAATTCATCATCACCAGAATTTAAAGAACTGGCTCTTGAATTTGAAACTGAGGTAACTTTTCAGTGAGATGTTATATTGCTTTTTGTTAAGACTTGCAAGTGACAGAAAAATTGTTCTTCGTTACATTATAACATTATATAATATCAACATATCAACTCCAATCTTCCTCTCCTATAGTTGTCTGTACTTTACCAGAACACCACTGGATTCATACGAGTAGAAGTCCTTGAGTTTCGGTAAGTCCGTATAAGTGAATGTCTGTAAGAATATTGATCAAACGGCGGCACAAGTCAAAAAATTGATTTTCATTAAACTTTGTGTTTCGACAAACATGATTGAGGAGCAAAACACGGGTCATTTTCTTTTAAGAAATACTGACTGAATTTAATGGTCGGGAATCTTGAAAACCTGTTTTGCCCGAGAATCCCTCAAAATCAACGTTTGCAAAAATGATATTTATTCATAAATTGCTCGACTGGTATCGTAAAGCAGCTCCAGTTATGACTTCTTCAATGCGGTTAATTTATTTTTTAGATCTTTCTTCGACGATTTATTAAATAACATTTGAAACGATTTTATTCACAGCGCACTAAGAGAAACTTACATGGCAGGAAATTTGAGAACCTGTTTTGACCAAAAATCCCATCAAATTGACGTTTGCAAAAATGATATTTATCCATGAATTTCTCGACTTGTAACGTAAAACAGCTCCAGTTATGACTTCTTCAATGCAGTTAATATATTCTTTAGATCTTTCTTTGACGGTTTATTACATAATATTTTGAAACTATATCGACAGCGCGAGAGAAACATACCTGAGAAAGTACCATTTTTCGTATTTTTCGTTCCCTAATTTAACCCCAAAAGCAAAGGCAGTTATAGTTATGTGCAATCAGTCACTTCAAACTTCGTAATTTGAGTTTCTGAAGATTATTTGGTACTTTATTTGTCAAAATATCACAACAAAAGTCTGGGCATTTTATTTTAACTTCCCCTCGCAGCCCTAGCATTTTCATGTATTTGCCCTAAACCGTCAATCATATATGCAATGGTGTACACGTACGATAAATGTAAACTATTTAGTAGAATAGTACTTGAAACGACACTATCAAGAAAAATGCCATATTTTAACCCTTCGGCGTTCACACAAAGTTCTATCGCAGCCATCGTTTGTTTTTTCTCTTATTGTGATGTTTTGAAGACATCATATTTTAGTACCTTGAGGACCTGAGAGGCATATAGCTGTCAGTGCCGATCAAAACCTGCTGTTCTACTCACTGTGTACTTTTCTTGCTCAGTCATTCTTGTTATCTTTTCCACCTGCCACGTTCAGTCCCTACGTCATCACACGCTAACTTTGTAAAGTGAAACAGGCTCATTCTGAACATATTATTTCTTTCTTTCGAGAGTAATGTGCAATTTCTTTGACGTTTGAAGTGATCTATAATTTAAGGACAATATAATGGTTTTACGTCCAAAGGAATGGCAGTGTAGACGTTCGATTTCGCGTAATTTTGGAAATCAAAGTCAAGAAACCAGAAGAAGCCCCTGCACCTGACGTGAAAGTCAAAGTTACCAAAGTTATTGTGGTCAAGGTGACAGAAAGCAAAGGCAAGATCGGCAAACTTAAAATAAAGCCAGAATCTATCAGAGCAAAAGGTAAATTCAACCAACTCTAGTCACTATACCAGGGGTCATTAAAGCATTTAGAATATTATTTCACAAGTTGGACAACTTTTCCTACAAGTTAAAAGACACTTAATACAACAGCCAAATAAATAAATGTCTTTACAACTCTTAAACCTGTATTTGTAAAAAGTCATGATTTTTACAGACTTTCATCACATAATGTTCGTCTAGTACAGTGCATTGTGGTTTAGTGAAGTTTAATACAATCCAACGTAGTGTATTATGAAATGTAGTATCGTGTAGTGCAGTGGCAGTGTAGATTAGCTTAGAAAAGTATAGTATTCTGGGGAAATATTCAAGAATGCCCGAGGGGGGGTGGGGGTCTCCCACATAAAAATGACAGGGATGCTCGTCGGGAATTTTCGTTTTGACCCCTAAGAGGGTACTAAAACGGGCGTGGCTCGAGCTTACTTTGGCCCCTAAAAGGTACCAATAATAGCATACTAAGAATTTAAAGTTTCAATGCCGTTAATTGTTATAAAGGGGATATCATCAAGCACTTTATCCCTTGCTGTTTTCAAACAAAAAGTGTTCATTCGACTGACACCCGACCCCTAAACGGTACTACGTCACATAAAAATGTCAGAGTTTGATGTTGAGTGCCGTAAGCGGTACCAAAACCTTAATATTGACCCCTAAGCGGTACGACGAGCATCCCCGTCCTTTTATATATGGGATTCCTCCCCCCCGGGCAAGAATGTAACAATGGTACGTTTATATGTGCTATGTACGCGCTTCACTTGGCAAGAGCTGCATGCTGATACAATACAGTATATGAATATTTGCTGTAGTGTAATGTAGTGTAATTGTAGGGTAGACCAAGTAGTGTGCGAAGATATGCTTAAACCACATAGATAAACCGTGTTGCATAAAGAAATTTAATTTGTGCATTAATATTAATTTTTTTTTTTAGTGGAACCGCCTGATCCTCAGAACCTAACAATAATCTCAGTCCAGAGAAAGGAAATTCAAATAAAGTGGAGCCCGCCGCAGTTTCACGAAATCTACGATGTGCTGCAGTATCTCGTTGAGTTAAAAAAGTTTGGGAAAGAGTGGGAAGAAAAAAAAACTAAAAACGACCACATAAAAACATACAGATTAACGGACCTTGAGGCTGATACAAAATATTTGTTGAGAGTTTCTGCAGTAAACAAATACGGTACCAGCATTCCCAGCACAACTCTTGCGAAGAAAACGCCCCCAGGTAGAGCGAGTATTCATCTATTACTTAAGCTATTATAGAAAATACATACATATAAAACAAAAAGCTAGGCCTCATTCACATGTCCAATTCTTATGATTAAACTGTATTGATAGGCTAGCCTTGCATATTATCATATATATATTTAGAAAACATGACGTGACGTACGCTTTCTGTAATCAGGTGAATTCTTTAGATCGCTTTGACGTTGTTTTCTTTCCTATTTGTTTGACAGTTCCTGAAGAAAGTTACTGGGAGATCTTGCTTCCTGTCCTTGTGGTAGCTGGAGTGCTTTTTCTGCTGTTTATCGTTTACTTCTGTTTTCGACAACGAAGGATTCGAAGTTTTTATCCTAATCATTTGCCAGAAGAAGGAGAGGTAATTAAATGAGTACACTTATTTGTTCCATAACAAGCTATCTGCAGGCTCAAATTACTTCAGTTAACCCGTTTACCACTTTAATTTTAAAAAACATAACATCAAAATCCCAAATGAAACCTGAAGTCGTGTGAATAAAAGCTGTAAATTACTTACGCGTCAGTGCTTAAATTCGGATCAGTCTTAATTTTGTTGTGTCCTACAAATAAGTCCAAGAAAACATATAATCAAGGCATCACATTTTAGGACTTAATTGTCTTTCCCACTCAGATTGAAATATACTTACAACAACTGAATTACGCCTGCGGGGATGTCAAATCTGAACTCAGCGGTGAGGACGATTTGGCTCAGCGCTCCCTTCGAGGCGCGTGGTGGGAAATACCCCGCAATGCACTCGTACTAGGAGAGGAACTGGGCTCAGGTATGTTTGGTCAAGTCGTGAAGGCCTGGCTCCAAAGAGAGTCTGGAGAATCTCAAGTGTGTGCAGTGAAGATGCTGAAAGGTGAGAATGCGAAAATGATGTTCTGCTGATATACTAGCTTATCCATCCTTGTACCTTATAAAAATGGCCATGTATGGTGTCCTATTTCTTACAAATATGTGCTGTTTGAGTTCTGTCTTATAAGTATTTCAGCCAGACGTTCATATCACTGGAGATTTAGTTAATTCTGAACATCATTTACATTAGAATATGAATGGGAGCGTAACTTAAAAATGTAGACTCATTTCATTTTAGTGTTACATTAATATCAAAACCTTTGCTTAACTTTTTTTTTAATAAATTTTATTATTTTTTTACCATATATACTTACATTGCCTTACGGCATTATGCTTATCCGTGAGCATGTTTATATTAAAAACCTTGTTTCGCTTTCTCCTCATCTGGATGCTTTATATCCAGTGCTGTAACACGCTGATCTGCGAAATTAGCAGAGCATTTGCGACTGCTGCGGCGTGCGTGTCAAACTTTGTTATAATATTTAAGTTTGTCTTCTGGTTACAAATGGTTCCTATTTCTTCTCGCTGCCTGTGATTCTAGCCAACGCTACAGAACTGGAATACAGGGACCTGGTGAATGAAGTGGAGATTATGATTAACGTGGGAGAACACCCGAACCTCGTCAATTTGATTGGTGTCTGCTCAGTCAAAGGTATTCTTAAATAATAATATATCTTAAAAAATATACCATCTATCCAAGAACTGACTTTGTCAAAACTCAACAAGATATATCTGATTGCGGAAGTGGCTGTTGGTGTTCTCTCTCACCCTCGTTAGTTACCTCATGATTCCTGCTCTTATATGTGTGTGCGTTATTTTAATTTTTACACGTCGCCACACATGCCCCCTTGTCCCCTTTCTGTCAGGTCCGTTATACGTGGTGGTAGAATTCGCCGAAAATGGAAGTCTGTTGGAATACCTGCGTCAAAACAGAAGCAACGACTCTATTGGTTTATCAAACATCGACAAGTTTATAATCGCTTTTGGAGTGGCAAAGGGAATGAACCACCTGACCTTCATGAAGGTAAGTCAGTTTGGAATCCTGTCAAACAAAGTTTTATGTGGATCAGTTGATGCAACAAGGACTAATTGGCTGAAGTATAAGCGCTGGAGCTTCCAAACTAAGGAAGAACAAAGGAAGACCTCCTTTGTTTCTCTTTAAAGGACAGCTCCTTTAAATAATGGTGAAAATCAATCTCAACAGTGTTTTAATACCAATCCACATACAACAGACTTTCTCTGACTGAATCCCTTTGTTTTCATTCTTGCGCCAACACAGCGCTAGTCAGTTTTTGTACCTGGACCAACATTCCAACTTGTTTTTAAATAATCTAAACTAGATGTGTTTC
This sequence comes from Plumapathes pennacea, assembly GCA_964036295.1. NCBI lineage: Eukaryota > Metazoa > Cnidaria > Anthozoa > Antipatharia > Myriopathidae > Plumapathes > Plumapathes pennacea. Next base: position 7,395,350 of record OZ038472.1, on the reverse strand, counting down.
CTATTTCTTGTTCTTAGTGTGTTCACAGAGACTTGTCGGCAAGAAACGTTTTGCTGGGTAAAGATATGACCCCAAAAGTGGCAGACTTTGGACTTTCCCGCGACGTATACGAGAGAGGATTCTATGAGAAGACAACGGGGGTACGTCATTACAAAACCCTTATATATTACAATAAAAAAGACACGGACCGTTTAGTTACATTATAAAAGAGCTTTCTATGTCTTGCACATGATTACAGCTCATGATTGTAAACTTTTCTCCGTGTTCTACCAGCATCTCGTGTGTATACATCATGACATCATACAAAACACTTCAGTACGTCATGCCTCGTTATGCTGAAAAACGTACATTGTGCTATGCTGATATACGTATTTTCTACATTAGATAATCAAGCTTTGACGTGATGTATGATAATTTATGACGTCATGTTGAATCAAGTGATTTAGCTACCACAGACTTAAGGCAGAGGAATAGGTAGTTTGCTGAATTCCTTGCTTCGTTTGTAGACTTTCATGCGCGGACTGTCCTCTTTTCTCAGGGTAAACTTCCCACCCGCTGGATGGCCATAGAAGCTTTAGAACGCTTTTTGTTCACTTCTGAAGGAGACGTGTAAGTCTGAATAGTCTTGCCCAGATATTCCATAGGAAAGGCTCCGTCTTCTCTTCTCTTCTCTTGACTTGGGGTTTAAGGATAGAACAAAACTATTTTATACGCTGGCCGTGTACACTTCAGTCTACATTGGTTTAACGAAAGGGTTTCGTTTGTATGGTCTCTTAAACACGAAGGCGCACTATAAAAGGCCGTTGGCCCCGCCTCTTTCGACATGAAATTTGCATAATGTTTGTTGAATCGTATGTGCGTCCACAGCGTTCAGAAGTCGCGTTGTCCTTGAAATTTCTCTGCTCCAGCTTGGCGACTAAAAGTATACCTAAAATTAAACACGTGCGGGCAACTTCAATGTGGAGTTCTGGACGGGAGGATTTGAAGCGAAATTTTGCTCTTGGCTGCCAAAATACATTTTGAATTTCACGATGCGATGCGACGCATATTTAATTTTTTGCTTTGAAAATTATCCTTGGATTTTACTCAAACTGCATTTAAAATGAATTTTTATGTGATGGTCAAATTGGTGGGGCAACATTATCTTGTTTTGCGTAGTATTCAGGTACAAGGGAAAACAAAAGTTGGAAAAATTTGGCTTTTTACTAATTAGGAGCTGTTGTCTCGGTCGCTGTTGATTAACAAGTGGCTCTGCGCTTCCCTGGAAAGCGCCCTTTTATAGTGCGCCCTCGTGCTTAAAGGGGCCCTCTCAGCTATTTCAATGTTTTTGTTTACATCTGGAAATCCAAAGCTGAATTTGGTTTCCAACACGAAAGAACGTAATTAATTAAAAGAAAAATAGCTTAGAAGCACTTTTAGATTTAAAAAACTAATCTTTTTTAAACGAGTCGGGTGGAAGTGGATTGCTATTTATCTTTCGACTTTCGGGGGCCCCAAAAATGGTGGAACCAAGGATTTCGGCGCGCAAAGGAGGGTCCTCCCACTTGAGTCCAGTTTAGGTTTTTTGATGAACAGAGGGTTAGACGTTAACTTAGGAGCTTGTGATCACATTTAATTGCGACTCACTTTTTTTCTCCATGTCATTTTTAGGTGGTCATTTGGAGTGCTGCTTTGGGAAATCGAGACAGGAGGTTTCATTTACCATTTTTGTCACTTGTCGACAGCGATAAAGTTAGTGTGCTTATATACTTCTCTTTACATCCCGACAGGCAAGCTGCCCTATGCAGGGATGGAGGTGAAGCAGTTTTTGAAGCAATTAAAGTCAGGTTACCGTTTGGAGAAGCCGAAAGATTGCACTGATGAGATGTAAGCAAAACATTTGGTTTCCAAGCTAATGGTTCCTTGATGGGCCCTCCATTTTTTGTAAACAATCAAATAGATTTAATGGATCAAGAGAAAATCGTTTAATTGCGTTCTGGTCCCGTGCGTGTGTGCTTTTAACGTCTCTTCCTTTTCATTTAAACTGTGTTTTTATGTGACCGTGTGATACAACGGTCCGCTAAAGACAACATTGTTTTGTGGAAACCATGCACACATACTGAAATAATGTGTAAGATTACTAGACTAACGTTGTTCAAACGAAATTACGAGGACAAAATTACAAAAGTTACATGCATGTTTTTTATGCAGGTCTTATTCCAAGGTAATCCCTCTCAAAGTTATTTTTAGAAGGTACACTGTCCCCGGCGGATATATTACCTCACGAGTAATAGCCAGAAACGCAAGTACGCATAAATGGCCACTCGAAACAAAATGGCGGAAACCATACATTTTGTTTACGGATGTGATTACAACTACAAGGAAGCTCATTTCTCGTTGTTACGCGCGAGTATATCCGCGGGAAACTGGGTACCCTCTAAAAATAACTTTACCTTGGAATAAGACCTATACGGGAGATTACGTCTCTTACCTTTATACTCTCTTGTTTGTGATCATTTCTATCCAGCAAATGGAGTTAGAGCTGGAGTTCCTTCATACTTTTGTTTTTAGACACGACATTATGATGTGGTGCTGGCGTGGTGATCCGGCCAAAAGACCGACTTTCCAGGATCTGTGCTCTGCACTGGAAACTTTGATCAACGGCAAACAGCAGAAGGCAAGACCATTCAATACCGAAAGTGACGCTGATGATCAAAAGAAATATTAGGACTTTATCCTTGTTCAAGCACGATCAGGCAAATTCATCTTTAGCATTAAAACGGGCTTTGCTTTTAACACAACTTCCTCAATAAGTATTGGTGCTTTAATATTCGAATTGTTTTGGTCTTGATCAAGACCCTCACTGCCGTCTGTTGATCAAGAGGCTGGAGAAGAACTTTAGTTAATTCAGGATTAATTAGCCTTAACCGAGCTTTGAACCTGAACTGGACTCAGTAAAACTGTTGAGTAGTCGAGCATTTAGTTCCATAAATGCCAGCACTGTTTAATATTTGGTGATAACAAATGACACATGCCTGGCTCTTGTAAATTAAGAGTTTGAACTTCGAGCTTATGAATAGATAAATTTGAATAACACAATTGTAGTTGCGGCTGGAGTCATTTTTTGTATTTTAAGAGGAAATTATTCTGAGACGCAGCCCCATAAAGTTCGACATTTCGGGGATTTTAGCGAAACGCGACTTGTCATGTTAATGACCGTTATAGATAATGACATGCAAAGGTAATTAAACCAACTCTCCTGGCAGATTCCTAATACGTACAGCTTTTTGATTAATTACGCTGAACGAAACACGGGGGTCCGTGGGCGTTTCGTTCATTCAAAAATCAAAAATATTGAAAATTGAATTCACCCCTGAAATGTGATTTTAATCGTTCAATAGCTACTGTGGGTTGATTTCAAGTGTGGATGAAATACCTTGAACATTAGCGTCACGTCCGTAAATTGATTTCACAAGGCTGAATTCAATTTTCAAAAAATTGAATTCACCCGTCGTTACGTTCAAAAACCCCACATATCCTAAATAAAAATGCACTGAAACACTTGGTCGGTGGGCGTCCTTCCTGTGGTTGTTTATCCTGATGTTCATAGGAAATTCGGATTTGCCGATATATTGTAACTTGCATTTACTACATTCCATGATGTAAATAACAAGCGTGCTTTTGCAGTTGACGCGATAGTAGATATTAAACCTTTTACCAGTGCTTACGCTCCTAAAGGAACTCGTGTTGGCTATTTGTTTACAGCAGAGATTCCCTGTCTTAGACATGCATGGGACGCATTTCCCTATTGTAGGTGTTGATTGTCTACGAAAGACTCGGTCGTGCTCGATGATGTTGCTTCCCAGGTAATCTTTTAAGTTGCGACAACGTCGATAGGCTAAGATAGGTGGTTCTTTGAAATGATCGTTAATGTCGGGGTTCAGTTGTAATAGATGCCAGTGTTTATGTAGCGTCCTTGCAATTGGTGGAAGGGCCCTATTGTAGGTGACGACGAACGGTATTCTGTCTGATGTCTGTCGATCCTTGGTGTGCAGGAGTGTTGCGCGTGGTAAGTTTGCTGCTCGTTCAATTTGCTTTGCTACTTCATCTGGCTTGTAACCTCTTTTGATCATGGATTCCTTTAGGAGTTCACAGTTTTTAAGGAATTCAGAGTCTTCAGAGCAGATGCGTTTTATGCGAAGGGCTTGTCCGTACGCGATACTTGATTTGAGAGTGTGTTGATGATCTGAGAGGCTATGAAGATAATTCTGTCTATCTGTGGGCTTCCGATAGAGTTTCGTTTGGAGTTTTCCAGTTTGGTCAATGTATACTGTTGTATCGAGGAAATTTACTTCTTTGTCTGAGATCTCGTAGTCGAACTTGATGGACGGGTGTTTAACGTTGAGGTCTTCGATGAAGGTTTCGAAATTGTCCTTCGTGTCGGTCCATATGAGAAATATATCGTCAATGTAGCGCAGGTATAGTTTGTAATGTGTTGAAATCATTGGGTAAATGTAGGTTTCTTCAAACCTTCCCATGAAGATGTTTGCGTAGGACGGAGCGCAGTTTGTGCCCATGGCACAACCTTTTATCTGGAGATAGTTGACGCAGTTGAAGATAAAGTTATTCAACGTAAGTATTAGTTCCATGAATTTCAATAGGACGGTGCTGTTCGCTGTATAGGATCCAATTCGTCTCTTTTCCAGTGTATGTCGTAGTGCTTCTATTTCTTCGTCATTAGGAATGTTTGTATATAATGATCTGACGTCCATTGACACGAGGTATGTGTTGGTGGGGACTATATCCACATTCTCAATTTTGTTAAGAAAGTCCGTGGTGTCTTTAACGTAAGATGGCAGTTTTGACACTAGTGGTTTAACGTGGTGATCGACGTATGCAGAGATTTTGCTAGTGTGACAATTAACAGAGCTGACAACTGGCCTGCCTGGATTGCCTTGTTTGTGAATTTTCGGTAGAATGTAGAATCTTGGCGTCTTAGGGTTTTCAGTTCGTAGGCCTTCCGCGAGTTTTTCCGATAGTAGCTGTTGTGTCTTGAATGTTTCTATAGCATCATTTATCATGTCCCTATGGTGTTCTGTAGGAGACCCAGGAAGTTCTTGGTAGAATTCGATGTTTTGTAACTGGCGTTCTGCTTCGGTAATGTAAGCTTGTATATATATATATATATATATATATATATATATATATATATATATATATATATATATATATATATATATATATATATATATATATATATATATATATATATATATATATATATATATATATATATATATATATATATATATATATATATATATATATATATATATATATATATATATATATATATATATATATATATATATATATATATATATATATATATATATATATTATATGGCTGAGTTTCTGAGCGGGCAATACGCGCGAAATGGCGCATTCTGATTGGTTGTCTGAGCGGGCAATACTTTCCTGTACGGCCCGCTCAGATTCAGTTCGCACATGTGGATCGCAAATGATTACTCGAAAAGTTGCTAAGCGTTCGCCATAGAAGGTCCAGAAGTTCAATGGGGAGTTTAAACGTTCCGGATACTCACTGTTAAGTTATGATGATCGGGGAAAGCTTACAATCTGGGAAAATGATCGTTACGAAGAAGGAAAACATCCGAGGAAAAATTTGCTTGCGACCTCAGCCGTCATTGACAACAAGTGCTGCAGATCTCTAGAGGGTTGTTTCACCCCTGTGTTGAAATTTGCACACTTGCCAGGAAGAAAGTGGAAAGCGAACAATCACCGTGAACAGTTATGACTAAAACTGTGCAAAAATCAAGTTTTGTAGACATGTTTGCTCGTCATATGGCGCACTGTGAAGACTAAATATATTTTTCACTATGCACGAAAACTCTTTATATTTCGAAATCACTGACTGGGATGAAAGACGCTGTGGTGATTTGAGGATGTTTAGTTTACTGGAAGAAACATAAATGCTCCACGAGGCGGCAGGAAAATTAATCGGTGAGTTTTGAATAATATAATTTTCAACAATGTGTCGGTCGTAGTGTGTGATGAAATGATTTTCCTTTAGTGTCATTTTGCCTTCTACATTATTGTGTGTGAGAAACTTATTCAAAACAATAAAAAATACTGTGAGTTACAGAGCAGTTTCTCCTGGAAAAAGATAAGACTGCAATTTTTTAAAAGCTTTAGTGAGCGAGCAACCGCTCGAGGGCGAGTTCGTTTACTGAATAAAGTTCACTGCAGCTTGTTTACGCTATCTGCCATTTCATTCAGCTCAGAACAACTGGGATGTATTTAGGCAGTTGGTTCGACAGACGCTTTTTTCTTTCAAGATTTTCAAATCGGTAGAATTGTAAGCTGTTAACTGAATTTTTGTTGTGAAAACAAACGTGCGTAATTCATGCCTGATCGCAATTGATGTTGTTGAATGAACGAGACGAGTACTCATTGTGGCCTTGTTTTGTGTTTGCCAAAAGATCTAAAGCCATATAATAAATATCTTATTAACCTCGTTTGCTTGGTCCGTACGGTAAGTTATGGATCCTCGTTTTTTTCGTCGCCTTATGGCCCTCGCGCGAAGCGCGCTCGGGCCATAAGGCGACGAAAAAAACTCGGTCCATAACTTACCGTACGGACCGCGCACTCGGTTAATAAGATATATATATATATATATATATATATATATATATATAGTAGGTTGGTTGTGATCGTCCGGATTAGAGTAGTCTCCAGAAAGACTGTTGTTGGTGACTGACTTTTCGACTACCTGAGCGGAAGTCATCTTCAGAGTCAAGTGAAAAGTATTCGTCAGATGGCGGTATATATGTCTCTGGTCGTAGAAGTGATTGGTCCGTTATGTCGGCCTATGGTAGGTCGAGTCGGTTTGGTTGTGTTTCGTTATTGGTCAGTTGATGTTCTTTTGTCCTGTTGATTAGTCTATTGTTCGTTCGGTTGCGTTTGATGTCATCGATCAGTCGTTTGTAAGGTGCCGGTAATTGTTGGCATCTGTTGAGTGGTTTCCGTTCTAAGTTTGTGTACCAGCTTTCCAGTGTAAGTCGTTGGTAGTAGTTGGTACTGTGGCTGATGCATTCAGCAGAGTCCCAGTTGATGTCGTGTTTAGTCTTTCGGTGGTGTTCAGAAATGTGATTTCTGATGTCGCCGTTTCTGGTAGCTCGTTTGTGTTCAGTAAGTCTCGTGTTCAGGTTTCTGCCAGTTTCACCGATGTAGGTGGCTTTGCAGTCAGTACAAGATATTCTGTATACTGTTCCCTGTCTGTTGATGGGTTTGTCTTTGTCCTTTACGTTGGTCAGTAAGTCGCGTAGAGTCGTGATGGGTTTGTGGGCTACCCGGATGTTGTAGGGTCGTAGAATACGTGCTATCGTCTCAGAGGTGCCTCTGATATACGGTAGTGTGGCCAAGGTCAATGGAGTTGTGTCGTCAGTGGTTTCGTTGTCGGTAGTCTCGTTGGGTGCGGTGTTCTTTGAGTGTTGCGTTTGACAAAGTCTGACAAGGCTACCACGATCAAAACGCTGACGAAACGAGCGCAACTACTTTGTGACTCTCCCGACGACTTACTTAACGAGACCCGACACCTGGAACGCGTTTCCCAGAAGAACAACTACGACCCTAACTTTGCTACTCGCTAAACTTGACGCATATGGCCTATCTCCTATGAGAATACGCCTGATAAGGAGCTTCCTTGATGGACGACGACAACGTGTCAAAGTTCTGGACAAATTCTCCGACTGGAAGATCGTGACAAGGGGAGTCCCCCAAGGATCCGTTTTGGGCCCTCTACTCTTTAACGTTTTCTGCAATGACCTACACTTCAACGTGACCAAAGCCGAACTCAACACCTTTGCTGATGACAACCAACTCCACTTCAGTAATGAATGTTCCATCAAAATCGAAGACCCCTAAACGACGAACTTGATTCAACATTAAAGTGGTTTTCAGAAAATTCACTAAAGGCTAACCCAAGCAAGTTCCAGAGCTTTGGATTGGCCCCTGCCAGATCATCAGCTGCAGATTTCCAATTTCGAGCTGAGGGCAAGCAACTTAAACAAAAAAAGTCTATCAAGCTCTTGAGTGTCACAATAGACGACAAATTGAACTTTCACGATCACATTGCCAACCTATGCCGTAAAACCAGCAGACAAACTTCAGTTTTAAACAGGCTTAAACGTCTTGTTCCCATGGATGCAAAACTGAAACTTTATAACTCCTTCTTTCTATCGCATCTAAATTACTGTTCTACTGTCTGGCACTTTTGTCTGAAAAGAGATTCGGATAAAATTGAAAAACTAAATGAAAGAGCACTGAGAAGCATATTTCAAGACAGATCAAGTGATTACGGCACATTAAAGATGGCAGGAAAGACCACACTATACAGTCGTCGAGTCCAAGACATTTCTCTACTGGTCTATAAGGCACTGCACGATCAATCGCCGCAATATATCAAAGACTTGTTTAAACTGCGGATCTCAAACTATAAACTTAGAGGAACGGACATCCTGACTCTTCCCAAGCCAAGAACCACTACCTTTGGATTACAGTCACTTAGATACATGGGACCTAAAATATGGAACACTCTTGCAAACAAAATAAGATCGGCCGAAAACATTGAAGTTTTTAAAAAGAGTATTCGTAAATGTACTTTTTAACTTTTATAGATTATCTTTTTTAGAGAAGGTTGGAGGTAAATTAGTATACCTTTGTTTTCACTTTGAATATTTTAGGCTCAGTCTAACTAGCACATATGTGCTATATTACATTACTGAGGGTAAATAAAGATTATTGTTATTATTATTATTATTATTATTATTATTATTATTATTATTATTATTATTATTATTATTATTATTATTAGACTCATCATGTCCAACATTTTCGTGAACGCAGTTACGTACAATTGTTGCTTCGTTCAAACCTTTGTTTGACCTCGCTTTGACGCTAGAGCGGTTTTCGAATGACTGTCGAAAACCAAAACCAAAGCAAAACCAAAGCAATCACAAAGCCAATCAGAGACGCGAGCAAAAACACGTCCGACCAATCAGAAGTGCGAGCAAAACCAAACGCAATACATCGGGTTTGGTTTTGGTTTTACTAACCAATCAGAGAGGCGAGCAAACGCAATCGTGTGTTTACTTGCGTTTACTAGCCAATGAAATCTCGAGCTGTTCGAGGTATGGCGTGAGCCGCTCAGAGAAGGTCCGAAGGAATACCGAGTGGATTTCGTCTCGAAAATGGAAATGCTTGTAATTCTTCTGCAATTCACGATGATGCCAATTGGAATAAAGTGGATTGAAGCAGAGGTTGCTGTTGTGTTTGTCTTACAAGTCATTATTTCGTTCACGGAGTCGCTGCGATCGCCGTACCTGTCGACTGAAGTTGTGGAAGTAATTGACTTCACAATCGAGAAATCATAGACTTTGTTCCGTCTTTTAACATCTCACGCCTCTTGGAAGTGTAAGTACATACTTTTTCGTTTAGCTTGGTCGAAAATCGCATGATTTCTTTACCGCATGAATCGCTAGGATGAATGTTTGCTTGATCCAGTGTGTTGATCGATGTGAACTTTATTCGCAACTGATCGGGAACTGACTGAGCCAGCGTTGAAAATAGGCTATTACATTCTTGATCTTCGAAGGAAATGTGTGTTCTCTGATTTGTTTGTGTTGATGGAATAGCGCGTGATTATACTTTGGTTTTGGTTTCCGACAGTCATCCGAAAACGGATGATACCCTCGTATATGCTTGCTGACAAGTGCTTCATTACATTATGCAAACGATAAATTTGTAAACAAAACGAAAAAAGAAAGTATGCCCAAAACCAGAATGGTGTCAGGTCACATCAAGATGACGCATGCCGCATGACACAGTCTGCAATCAAATGCCAAAAATAGAAATGTGTTTGATTTTGTTTTGAAAAACATGATTGGATGTGATTGTCTGGGTATTAGTCAGTAGTCTTCAGGCGGACTGTTGCTGTTGACTGATGCAATCAACAGTTACTGTTTAGCTAAAATTGCACTGTGTAAATCGGCCTTCACGTTTGGCTCAGTGGTGTTTGACTGTGTGCTTTGTCATAGTTTTATTTACCAATGGTCCAGCAGAATATTTCAGCTCAGGAACTGTGCATGGTTTTTAAATGTACAAATGTAAATATCATTGAATGTAAATATTTTTCCAAACAAATAATTCAGATTGAGCTGTGTATGGAATTTTGCACACAGGAAAAGATGAGGCTTGGGCAGTAATTTGTAAACTGGGAACTTTGACTATTTATAATAATTTTATGTGCTTTATAACTGTAAACACGACCACTGTTTTCTGTACCAAAATCAGTGGGGGCCATTTTCAGGACAAAAGAGGAAATTACATGATTATTATTCTAGTTTTCAAAATTTATTGAATATATTAAAAAGACGACACTGCTTAAATACATTAGCACATACATGTAGATACACAGGACATCAAGTAATTAAAGTGTCTGGTCATGTGAAAGGCAATAACAAAGTGGATTGAAAAGACTGTTGAAAATCAAGGGCCATGTGTATTTCACAAGTTGGACCACTATTATGACACCACCACCAGCCTTTGATCTGATCGAAATCTGTAAAATATTTTTTGATTGTGATTGTCCAGGTGGTAGTCAGTAGTCCTCAGGAAGATTGTTACTGTTGACTGATGCCTTTGACTACCAGAGCAGAAGTTGTCAGAGTCAAAGATGACCTCTGTTCAGGTAGTGAACACATCAGACAACAGGACCAATCTTTCTGAAGACTACTGACTACCACCCAGACAATCACAAATTAACTGTTGAGACTCCTGGATTCAAACCATTTGCCAAGTGAAAGTACATTGCATCACAACATTTTGTGTAACCAATCCAAACAGCAAATGCAAAATCAAAACTATTCACTAATCCTATTGACAGTCATCGAAAAATGCAAATATGCATGCAAATAATTTTTAGCTGGAAAAGGGTCTGTGTTGTTACCATGGCTATAAAATATTTCATTCTGTATAACTGGTAGTTCACAAGCTGTCACAATCATACAATGTACGAAATTGTAAAAATAGTCTATTGCCATCAGGAATTTTGTGCATGACTAATTCTCTTAATGCAGAATGATTAAAGTCAAAGTTTCGTCAGAGAAAAGTAACTGTAGAAATTCATATTCTTTCTGGATATTTATAAAATGTCATTGTCGTTGTACACCACACCATTTCTGAAATATCTTTCGTAAGACAGTTTTTTGGTTGAGCACACAAAATACCGTAAAGGCATTTTAAAAACCAGGGCCCGGTTGTTCAAATCGCGGATAACGCTATCCACTGAATAAATCTTTATCCTGTTGACTGAATTAGGCTTAATCTGGATAGCAATTTATCTGGGACTGGTTGTTCAAAGAGTGGATAGCGCTATTCGTCTGATGAATCGCTATCCAGCGGATAGTATTAACCATTAAGCGTAATTCAGTCAACTGGATAAGTATTCATCCAGTGGATAGCGCTATCCGCGCTTCGAACAACCGGGCCCAGGTAGATTGCCATGCAAATTGAGCTCGTCCAACCAAAATGCATGTACATATGTTTCAGCTTGCAACTTGCCAGCACTTGTGATAAAATCTTCTTACACTGTTTACTGAGACTTGAGCAAATGCGTTCACAATGGCTAATGGCGTGTTTGATCTCAGCAACTCTGGCCACCTACGAACGTAGCTTTTAACAATGCCAAAAACCAGTTCTATAGGATTAAAATCGTAGGAATAAGGTGGTAATTTAACGAGCGTGATGTTATTTGGTGCAAGCATGTTGATCAAATCTCGTTCGTTATGAATTGAAGCATTATCCATTACAAGGTAAGAATCGCGAGGAATAAGATGTACAAAATGCTGGTTCATACCATCATTAAATTGAATTCTGTTGAAGCTTCCATAAATTGGATAGGCGTCCAGTACTCCCGCGTCGTATCCAACCACACTGAGGACTGACATTTTCTCTCTTTCGTCTGCTCTGTTGGTCACTAGAGGGAGGTTGTGATTTGTATGGCATCGCCCAATTCTTCTCACTCCGTCTGCCAATTGAACTGCAGTCTTGTCAACGAAATACAACCTTCTGGGATCAACAGATCTTCGCCAGTTAACAAAAGCAGTGCGCCTGGCAATGTTTACTTCCGTGAATCTTTCTAACGGCACTTTCGATGCTTTATGTCGGGTTAAGTCTAAATTCTGGAGAGTTTTGCAGATGGTAGGAATGGAGGGCACTGCAAAATGTTCCAATTGTAGATCGTCCTGAAGAGCCTGCTGCATTTCAGATAGGTACATGAAGGGGTCGTGGCAAACCAGAGATTCAAGGTACGCAACTTTCCATGGGTCCATGATCGTCGGAGGAGACCCTCTATTCCCGGGTTCAAAGCTTCCGGTGTTTAGAAATTTCAAAGTCACAGATTTTGCAGTGTCGTAAGTGCACATATTTGCTACCGAAGCCTCGGTTAGACTGCCACTTTCAAGGTAGGACGCAACAATTTGGTAGCGCTTCTGCATGGGATATGAAGAACCTCTCTTGTAAACGCCACCGAACTGGTTCTGTCTCCAAGCCATCGTCCTTCGCTAGCCAGTGAACCGTTTCTCCAGTTCGTGTTGAGATCTCCACATGTTTAGCTGCTTGAAATACGCTTGTCCGCCGCTAACTTGACGAAACGACTCGACCCGAGTCGACGAACAACAACGGCAAAAAAAAGCTCAAAAGCTCGACATACAGACGCCTTTCACATGACCAGAAACTAAGAAACGAAACAACACAACATGTGCACTGTAGGGAAGGAAAAAAAAATGAAAAAAATTCTTTCGTGATGATGACGAGTAAAACCAAACACACGATTGGTGTTACTTTCACGTCTGATTGGCCGACGACTCGCGCCTTTTTCTGTCGACCAATCAGACTGCAAAGCAAACGCAAAACCAAAGCAAAACCAAAGCAATCACACGATTACTTTCGACAGTCATTCGAAAACCGCTCTAATCGATAATTATTATTACGTCATTGCCTTAGAGGTCGCCCTATGACAGACTGACAGACTAACTGATGAACATTACATTTCGAGATGGCGACTCGCTTGGAGTCTCTACACAAAGCGAATTTGCTGCATTAGCGCCGTGATTATTACCCTCACTTCGCTTCGCTCGGGGATTAATATATGATTGCTAATTCTGAATTTTGTGCAATATTTTCTCTCGATTTCGTTATCAATATATTCTAGATATTGAGTCAAACCGGTCTGAGATGAGCTTTCAAACCGGTCTCATGTCAACAGAAACAAGAGTTTGTGTGGAGACCGATCTGAATACCGGTCTCATGTAATCATTTACTTTTTTCATACCGGTCTTTGCCAACCTGAGTTCAAGCCGGTATGAGTTCGTACCGGTCTCATGTAATCACCACCTAAGATACTAGTTAGATGTTGAGTGTAATGATAAATAAGTTAAAGTTCTGTTAAAATACGCAGAAGAGTGATTCACGACGTTGCAATAGTCGAACAAGATGTTTTGAATTTTAATGATTTGTAAATGCAGTGGAATGCAAAATACTGGGTCAAGAACTTACAAAAGTGACACTGTATGCCAAATAAGTAAACTGTCACAGAATCAAAAGGAAGCACAAGTCAAGGGTCTTCAGTTTGTGTTTCAGACTAGAGGCCGCCAAACTTAAAACCGAATAGTCTGTTATGGCTGCTACGACTATGATTTTTGAGTAAAACATTCAAAATAAATAAAAATAACGTAGTCTAATATACCCACTACCACACGTACGCGTGCATAAAGCTTCCCGTTTACACGAAAACTGTCGAATTCGGCGATACAAACATGTAGCCAAAAGATGTACTGTCAGTCTCAAGGTACTGGGCAACCTCGCCTGCTAACTCGGACTCAGTAAAGTTAGAATAGTTCGCAACCAGGATCATCCACGGGAGAAGATATTTGGATGGCCCTGGGACGAGCTTGATTCCCAAGCCAAAAAAGAAGTCAACGGTTACCACGGTTATACTATGTTTCCTCAGCAACGAACACCAGTGAACTCAAAACGTCCGAAATCGACAAAAACAAACAAACAAAACAAAACAAAAAAAATCACAGCTCAAATATTGTACAGAATCAAATGATATACCAACCTCTCGGTGCAGTTTCTCTTTATTTATGAAATGTTGTCCAAAGCCATTTGCTTTCTTAGTCGACATTCAGTGGTAGATACACTTGCAGGGAAAATATATTTTCGGTGGCGTGACTTAAGCTGACTTTTAAAGCCAGATTTCGTTCGATCTCTGCCAGGTATTTGTTCAGAATCTATACTCTCACAGATCAGCAATTGTGATAGATTACACAGGGCAACATTTTTGTCAGTTTATATTACGCGCTATATAGAGAATAATACTTGGGAGCGCGGAGATATGAAATTTATCTTCGAGTGTTCATCTAGATTTAATCAAGAATTACTTTTTTAGTCATTAAGTCATTTCCTGTCAGTTAGCAATTTCTACTGTTGCAAGGTTTTCAATGTCATCTTTGTTGTCAACAAGCTAAACAGCAGTCTTCAGTATGAGTGATTTGTATTCTGTGGTACGTGTGCTTCTAATGTGTGCTCTCAGGTCCATTGTTTCCCCATTCAGTTGCTGCGTGGAGCGTCCGAAACCTGCCAGAAGAAAGGAATCTTTTAGTATCAGATTGCCTATTGCCTTTTATTACATAAATTCTGGTGTGATGTAGAGATTTCCGCCACTGAGAAATGTGGTATCTGAACACACGTAAAAATACGCTCTTTTTACGTGTGTTGATATCAGCCAAGCAGTGATCTTGCATGTTTTCGCATTTCGTGGCAGCCCAAGCTCGGGGGAAGCCTGTATCCGTTTGTAATAAACTCTAAATAAACATACTTTACTTTTAGTATGTACCAAATTAGCGCAAGGAACACAGGGGACAACAACTTAAGGTGGCTCGTAGTAGTTTCTGGTAGTTTATAGACCAGGAAATGACCTGCTGTTTAGTTTAATCGGCGTTTACTTTCTCAAAAGGGTTTTATGTCTATGGCATTGAGTTCTTATGAAGAGTGTGTTCTCATAAATTTTGAGCAGATATCGGTTACCATGGCGGCACAACGTCACCTGTTGTGAGTGATATAAAAGCGGGAAAAAGTTAGTTATATTCATATTCCTTCGGTGAATTTTTTTGAAATTTTACACAATTGTTTTGTGTACGGAAAGCGACAAAATACATACATTTGGTAAAATTCTGTCAACACGTTTTGCAGGAAATCTATTTTTTCTCTCATTTGGTTTTCTGTTGACAGAATTTCTTTAAAAAAGACGTCGGCTTTTCTCGGCTTCAGTTAAATGAATGAGGAAAAAATAGAGACAATTCACCGACTCGGAGCGGATTTATTTGCAAAAACACGAAGGAAAACCGCAAAAATCAGCATTTGCGCATGTGCACGATGCCTGCGCGTGCATTTCTCCTGAGCGGGCAGTTCTTTTTCCGGTGTCTGTATCTTACGCCAAAAACGCGCCTGATTCAGTCTGAGGTTTTGTACGATTAGCTAGTTTTTCTTAGCTAAACGCTTTGGAAAACTATATCAAAGCGGAAACGGAAGTCAAAAAGCTGTCAGCAATCAGCTGTCAAAATTTGATGCAAGGCGAGTTTGTACAAAGCCGCCAATTTCATTCATGAATTGTCACAGCGAGCCGCTCCAGCGGCTTTGAGTTTTTCCTCCGTTTTTCAGTCGTTGAACAGTGAATGATCTAACCAGAACCTGTATGCAATGGGAAATATTGCACTGAAAGAAATCTTGGACGTCCAACTGAGTTTACGGATGACATTGAGGACAAACTCGAGAATTAGCTAGAATTCAAATCGCATCGTGATGAGGAAACCTAAAAGTTGTATGGAAAAGTATTGCTCCCGAATTAATTGTTTTACAATGGAAGTACTACATGTCTGGCCTGAGAAACACTACCAGCCGGATTCACCATGAAAGAGTGTAATGTTTACGGTGAGTCATTTGTGAGACTTTGGACTGAAGTACGCCTGTGCACGATGAAAGCAATATGACAGCGGGAAAAATACAAAATATTTATCAGTGGACGTTCAGGTATGCCTGATTTTTCTTATCCAGTGTTTTTTTATTTTTTATCGTTTCATCATTTATGGTTTCCTACCGAATTACAGTCGCAAAGTGAAGTTTATGCAATCGAGTTCACGTTCAGCTGTGTTATATTGTGCTCTTGACTCGTTTCTTGTCACTACTGTCAACACTATAAGTCAAGAAATTGAAGGAAAAAAAATAAACATGTTCTTTACCGGACTTGGTCGGTCCGTATAGGGTAAAACTGTGCTATCGGCATTGATACGGACCGAGGGAACAACTATTCGGGCACAATTTTCCTCTATTACGGACCTCCTGCCCGGTAAATTACCTATATTTCTCGAAGGTGGAAAAGGTTTCTTGTGTTTGTCAGTTATTTGCCGGTTGCACATGTCCCTTGTGTGATCGATGTGTCTTTCGGAGTCAGATTCTTGATGTGGAAGACGAGTGGGCCAAGATGATGAAATTTCGAATTACTCAGTGTTTCGCGCGTCAAAAAACTATTTCGAGCTATTTAAAGGTAGAGTATGTTTATTTCGAGTACATTACCAAAACTCACGATTTATCGCGAACGATTTGGCTTGCAGCATACTAAACATGAACCCGTACATGAAGGGGCAATGTCGCGAGATTCGCATGCGCGCACGTTTAATCCCAAGTTTGAAATCCAAGATGGCGTTTCCAACGGCGGCGAGCGATCGAGCGGCAGATCCATCCTTGTGGACGCCATCTTGGATTTCAAACTTGAAAACATTTGGCGAATGTTTTAAGATTCGACCGTACGCGCGCGCGTGACACTGCCCCTATAAGTAAGGCACATCCTCTCTGGGTAAGGCATGATCAACCGTCGTCACCAAATCAGAAGAAACGGAGGGATGTAGGAGGAATCTCTGTGCATTCCTAAACCGTGTTTTCAAACTGATGGCAAACCCTTTAAAGGTCTGGGTTGCTTTGCTAAAATTACGTTGGCGTACCCTTTCATCAGCAAGAGCTGCAGCAGAGGAGAAGAAAACTTCCAGCACGGACGTGGCTACAATAACAGTGGTAACATGAAACCTTGTGTTGTTGTCTTTTTGTTGCGCCATGTTTCCCAGTGTTATGCCATACACAATGAGGATGAAGAAAGACAATGCACTGTTGAGTATGCATAGTGCTTTGAAAAGCTTCACCTAAAAATAATTATTAAAAAATGGCTGCATAAAAGGACAAATTCTAGATATATAAAAAGTACATTAATTTCCCCATCCTTTTATCCAGGACCATATCTCGAGACGCCTGTGCGTCCAATAAACTACTACTTTGATGTCATCTGCCTTTCCACGGCAATTAAACTCTCCCTAAAAACTAGGAAACACTGTGTGTGTATCAAGTACTATAGCATTGGGAATTCATGAGCAGAGATTGATGTTCCACGCAATGTTGCTCAGGAATTGTAGAACTGGACCCCGCTGTTCAAAGAGTGGATAGCCTTATTCCCTGGATAAATCGCTATCCAGTGGGTATTATTTCATAAAGTTATGGAGCACGCTTTTCGACCAATCAGAACGTGGCTTATATCGCGACTATGTTATAATGGGTATTATTTCATCAACTGGGTAACCGGGGCCTGGCCGCTCAATTGAAGGTAGAATTTTTATGCTATCCACTCGCATATGTTTAAACGTAAGTCGCAGCACTCGCGAAATTTTCATACATACGATAACCTGTGGAGTTTTAAGATTATCACAGTGTCAATTTAGGCCCGGGTCAAACAACGTGCTTCAGACGAGACGAACTAAATTGCAATTGAGGTCGACCCAAATTTTGGATCAGCGGGAGTGTAGTTCGACTCAGACGTACCAGACGTTAGTACGTCTTTGGTCGATCCAAATACAATCCGTCAAACGTATTGAGTCAAGCGTCGATCTTATCATGAACTTAATTCGCTCAAGTTATAGTTCGTCTCATCTGAAGTACGTCGTTTGACTCGGGACTTAGTCCAAATAGTTTAGTTTTAAAGCATCAAAGGCCATTCTTCTTAAATTCTATTTTGTGAAACACATCGAGCACTTACAACAGAAGTTCTCTGCTGAAAATTTTCAATTCCACACAAAAAGACGCCAAGGAGTCCTGAGAATATGACCTGAGGACAGATACAAGCAAAGCTTTTCAATAATTAATTGGAATCTCATAAAGTAGGGAGATACCGCTTTGCTAAACAAACATTGCCGATGCTTCCTCAACAATATATTATGGCGATTGCAAAACACCGTGGAGATATTACCTTACGTCATCTATAAAATAATGCACAAGCCCTGCGAGGGTAATAATTGATTTGCTATCTCGTTTTTAATCAGTCGTCGGGTAAGTTTGGCTCATGTAATAACAAGCTTAACAATTTTACTTTTTTTTTGAACAACAAAGCTAAATTTTGGCTTTGTTACTTTTGGCAAAAGTAGCATATTCTCCAGACTCGCGTCACGTGGAGCAATTTTAAATTTATACACTCGAAATTCTAAGAAGAAACGTAAATTAATTTATAAGTAAATAACGATACACGCAATTAGTTTGAATGCAGCGTAGGCTAAAGCAATCGTGGATTCTAACTTAAGAATGTGTACAAGATCAATTGTGCAAAATTGTGTGGATATTAAGTCACGAACGAATTTGCCAGATCAGCACCAGCATGATGGTCTCTGGCTTTTGCAGCACATAGTTAATGTGTGTCCCACTTTCACTGTATGTTACTCCTTCTTACATGTTTTTATAGGTTTGTAGAGCTAAGCACTCTATCCCATAAACCAGAATTGGTTTTAGTTGCCAAAATCAAAGTGTAACATATAAATAACAACACTGATCTATCAGGCGAGAAAAGGTTAAGCATGAGAACGGCAGTGTGATACCAACTCTTAAGAGAGCTAGATTAACTGCGTCGGCGTGGTAATAAAAACGCTGGTAGGTACTGGAACGCCGTAAGAATAACAGTAGCTGATGTTTCGAGCGTCAGCCCTTTGTCAGAGCAAATCTGTCGTGTACAAAAGAAAGGCAGGTTTCTTAGCTGTAACTACGTTTCAGCGTGTTTAGTTATGTGGCCAAAACTTCTGCGGAGTTTACATATTTGATGATTTATAGTTTCCAAATGTGCAACCAGTGAAAATATTTCCCCGCTTTATGACTTGGGCGGACGGTCGTTGCAATTAGAATTGCTAAATATAGTTATTCCGTAGTTGGATTGGTTCGTGTACAAGATGCAATCCTTTCGATATCTAGTTACGACTTGTGTGTCACATGCCCAAAATAACTATTAAGAATGTTTGTGTCAAAGTTTTACTTGTTTGTCACGCGTGGAAGAAGTATAGTGTCTTGCAAATAGATTCTTGTTCGCCTTGCAGTCATTTCTCATGCTTTACAATAGTTATTGGGTAGCTTTGAAAGGAGTGATAAAATTTAGTGTTTCTTAAATCCTAGTCCCCAATAGGACCGATTTGTCGCCTCTTTCCATATTTATACGAGCTTCATGAAAATGTAAAACCCAACTAAAAAGCCTTACTGTGCAGTTGTAAAATTTGCTACCACAAAGGTACACTCAGTGGTAATACATAATTTTTGATTGCGTTACATTAAACCATCGTAACAGCTGGCGCCACTACGTCTCTGTTTATCTTCAATATACGGGCTAATATTTTTCGCCGCAATGCTTGTGGCAGTATATACATATTCAACCGGCCATTATTCACAATAAATTCCTGCACTTCATTTGACGACAAAACTAAATTACGCACAAAAATGGTTGTTGATCCATTCAAGGATAAAGAAAGCAATAACATTTCCTTTTGACTATACTCGGGAATACAAATACGAATGTTATTTTAACAGGTTCACCTTTTAGTTCTAAGTATTATAGCTTTACTGCCGCATGAGTTTTACAGTATGCTGCACATCTTTAAACAATTTACATGAGCTCCTGTGACGGATATGTCAATTTTTTAATATTTAAAAATAAAGTGACTAATGTAAATTTGATCAATTTTTCAGTGTGCAGTATAAACAATTACATATGCTTTTTAAGGATGTCGTGTTCTTGTTTATCGCGTCATTTGGCAACTTCTGCTCCAGTTTCATTTTGTGTTAGCTGAATTTGACATATTTTTTTCTGTTTTCTGCCCATTCCGTTTGTGCTGCTGCTGCAAATTTTCCCAACTGTGTTTAGTAAAGTTAGCATACGTCATTGATAAAAAACAATATTCTGACATGTGTTGCACATCACATGGATCGCCATATGTTTTCTGTGCGTTTGCCAGTAACCTATTCGAAAATTTAGCCGTTAAACTAAATCCTTAAGCCTCAAAATAAAAGTCTTATAAACACAGCGTATTTTAGTGCACACTAGTGGTTGAAATACGATAATTGCACATGTCGGCCCTGGCCCTTTACCTCTTTGGAGCCGAGTCAAGCTAAATCATACTGAGTATAATGCAGTGTAAGAACGAGTTTGGTTTTACAATGATGTGACGATGAAATACAGATTATGTCAGCAAAAACCTGATAAGGATGTGCGCTAAACGTTAGCTGAAACGTTTTGAACGAGCTCTGACTAAAGGATGACGCACTCTCAACAAGTCCACACACAAACCTTTCTCTGGTACAGTCGACATTAATGTAGAATAAACATTTTAAAACTGGCGGGCTACTGCACACACTTTTCTCGCGAGTAAAAGCCCGCTTATGAAACACGTGTATAACAATTGTTTGATGCTATAAGTGCTTATAACTTTTGACTTACTGAGCAACCAGTCCACAAAGGAACAGCGATGTTCTGTATAAAGGGAAACGAAGGCTGGTAGTCAAATTTGTCGATAAGCCCACATGTAGACATCACTAGTCCGACAAACAATTGACAAATGGACACGATTAGAAGTAGCTTGTCCATAGAAACGCTAACCACCTTTACCCCCAACAATGATTGAAAAATGACATTTGTTTTGTGTTATCTGTTATTCAGTTGGTTCCAGGCCACTTCAGATAAAGTCTACCAGATATATTTCCTTTGAATGAAATTCACAGGTTCTGATTCGTTTTTCGTAGCATTAGTAGTGGTTGTAATAGTAGGGTAGCTGTCGTAAAAATAATATTAATATTCTTTCCATCTTCATCATAATAAGGGTTTTGTCTCAACCTCGTCCCAGGGCCATCCGCGTGGCAGGCCCTGTCATTCTTGGACATTTTGCTCGCTCACGATCATGAGATACTGTTTAAGCATGCGCGTAGACGGGAAACGAGGCTCAACAAGTTATGTTATTCTGATTTTGATTGTCAAAAGAATAGTTACACTGCAGTCGAGATATGCGTGTATTTCTAATAAATCTAATCATAAAGCTTTGTTTTCACCGAGTGCTTGTATAGAAATGTAAAAAGATTAAGTCAAAACTTTCTGCTATGCAACTAAAGTTCTTATTATGTACGAGTGCCAAATTCCATCATGTTCGAATTTAACTTTTCATGACGCCACGTGTCGTACCGAAAACGAGAGCGGTCCTGTTATTGACTCTGTAAGACAATTTTCGTAACATTTTAATGATCTTCTATTTAGGCTAACGATTAAATATTGCTATGAAGCAACAGATTGACAGTGAAAGTGACCTTCGCAGTTATGAAGCAACTTAAGCAGTTGAAAAGATCCGGGCTTCAACGGGAATCGAACCCAAGACCTCCGCGATACCGGTACGATGCTCTAACCACTGAACTATGAAGCCACATGGGAGCAGGTCAAGTGTGTGATTCGATTTATACCCGCCACATGAGGATGATACGATTTACATATATGAAAGCACATATATACCAACTGTGGATAGCGAATGACAGTAAAAGCGACATTCGCTGTCATGAAGCAACTTAAGTAGTTGCACATGGGAGTGGAAGCAGGAGCGGCATTGGGAGTGGGGTCTGGGGTGGGAGTGGCTTTGGGAGTTTGGGATTGGGAGTGTCATTAAAAGTGAGAGTGGCATTGGGTTGGGAGTGGCATCGCTGTCAGAGAGCTGATTTGTAAAATTTTGCTTCCTGTGTAATTAAGCAGTCACGCACATTCAAAGGCATAAATTTTCTTTATTTATTGATCATAAAAAATCTATTAGAATAACAAATATTTATCCAACCAATCAGTAGAACTGGGCGTTGTGTACGCCGAAAGGTTGCTGACTCAAAAAAATGGACAAAAGCGCAAATTTTATAGCCGATAAATACAGGAGCAGTAATTACTAGATTGCTACGACATGCAAAGGAAAAAGAAACAGACCAGCGAGTATCAGTTAAGAGTCAGCCAACATTCCTAAGCCGCTCAGCATTTTACAACGTTTGTAACTTACCGTAAATGCTCTAATAAGCTCCCTCTCCAATAAGACCCTCCCTCTACAAAGTCAATTTTTAAAATAAGTCCTCCTCTCTAATAAGCCCCCCTCCTCCCTCCTGTTTTTATTCTGTCGACTTTGAGCGCTAAAATTAGTAGAGAATCAAGACAAATGACGCGCATAAGATGGGTAATGATATATTTTTTAACTTTACATTTCCCATATCTAACTTCACATAGCATTTTGTTGACCAAGAATACTTGTTGTCATCTTATCTTTTTAAATAAGCCCTCCCCCTCCCCGCTTCTCTAATAGGTCCCACCCCCTTTTACTCTACAAGATCAATTAAGTTAGAGCATTTACGGTATCACAGTTTTGTGTCTTGTTTTTGTCTGTTTGTTTGTTCGTCTGTCTGTGCGTGTGTTTTCAAAGTAAATTAGAGGCGACATTATCATTAACAGAACATACATTTCTCTGAATTTTAGGTATGCGTTTGGCCTCTACAAAATTATTATAATTATAAAATAATAACAATTTGATCTATATTTCCAAAAACAGTTTATGCCTCCATAGTCGTTTCAGCCTCGAAATTCCGGGGCGTACCATTATAGAAAATGATTTCTGTTTTCCAGCCGTCTAATATAGCTTCATTATGTCTATAAACGTGCTGCTGTTGAGCACGAAGAACATTACTTCTTTTGCCTCTTATAACTGGCCATATAATTCCGCCTTAATCTATCCTTGTCGTCATCTCTTCGAACACGAGGTCTTTTAGTTAACACACAGCTGCATGCTGATCCGCTCGTGAAATGAACCCTTACTCTCAATGATTCTTCTAGGACGCATGCAGTCAGTGACGTCATACAACGGGCCTCTCAGCACCAGTCGTCCTCGTCGTCCTCTTCCAGAGCATAGATCTGGTAAGGACTCCGTCCCTTTGCTACTGCTATTGCGAGCTCTCGGTTTATACGACCGATCATTTCATCATAATACTCGTCTTCTTGCGAGTTTGTTTTGCCGCGCTTACCGCCATCAGCCAAATATTGGCTTCCTGCACCTTGTGGTGTGATACGCACGTCGTTACGCGGAGAGGGAGTCAAGTAAGTAGCAGGTAAGACCGGAGGTTCAGCACTACTTCCTCCTGGCTGATGGAGTCCTGAGTTTGCCTGGAAAACAAAAGAGATTGCTTCATTGGAAGTGCAGAACACCGTGTGGTCACCGGTTTTGAGTCAGCGGTCATTGCACAGAATTGTGGATTATTGTTACGATTGTAAAACCTCAAGACTTGGCCAAGATTTTCAATACTAGGATTTGATACTCAACTATAAATTAGCTCAATGCGTTTTCTATAACACAAGTCTAGTGCATGATGTTATATTCCACCTCCAATTATAAGAAGTTAGATTGCCATGGCGACGAACGCTGACCAACGGAAGTGACGTCAAGAAAGTATTTCAGCGATGCCCGAGTACGGTATTTAAACACGAGTTTGTTTGTTTTAACAAAAAGTAAGAGCGAGGAACGAGCAAGTGAGTCCCGCAAAGAAACCAAATGAGCACAAAAACACTTCCCATGCTGTAATTATTGATACTAATATTCTTACAGTCCCGCCTTTGTAGACTTCAGTAAAGATTTTGCGGACGAACGACAAGTCAAACCCACTATATTTTCTCGTGCAAAGACTTTCCCTGTCTCTTTAAAACCTAACCAAGGGCTGCAATCTACTGTCGATACTGTAGGCCAGAGCTGTTTTTCTTGCTGTTTCCGTTGAACTGCACAAACCTTCTCAAACGATCAAATGGCTCGCCTAGAGAAACAAGTATGGACACTTGTTTCTCTGTTTCCTGTCTTTTCAAAAGCGCTTACAATTCAACACGTATTGCACTGTATTGTATTGTACTGCATTGCATTGCATCGTATCATATTGTATTGTACAGTTTTGACGAATTTCTTACCTGGGGACCGTTTTTATCCGTCTGCAATCTACCATTTTCCTTCGGGCTGA
Source organism: Plumapathes pennacea (assembly GCA_964036295.1). Classification (NCBI taxonomy): domain Eukaryota; kingdom Metazoa; phylum Cnidaria; class Anthozoa; order Antipatharia; family Myriopathidae; genus Plumapathes; species Plumapathes pennacea. The sequence continues at coordinate 7,370,879 of OZ038472.1, read as the reverse complement.
GACTTCTATAACGTTGCAACTGACCACCTGGGTACGCGTATTCCAGAGAGTTTCTCCTACGGACAAACGACCAGAGCCAAACAAAATCAACAAGAACAAGTGGAGACTTCCAATACAGCTAACTGATCTAGGGGCGGGCGGAAGATTTGGGGATGAGAAAAAGTGGGGATCACTTAGTTATGTATAGACGAAAGGCAGATGTATGATATATGTATAGAAGTATCCTGAGGCCCGATTTTCAAATTGTGCGAGGAGTAAAAAGATATACAGCTTAATCCAAAATGGCCGACCTGCGATAAGCCTGGGTCGAGTTGCACGGAAACGAGGTCACGAGGGCCGCATTGTTTTGGTGTGTTGTTGTACATGTGGGTATTCGAACACTGTGGAACACAACAGTTTTGAGGCATTCTGAAACGTTCATACAAACTAAACACTGTTTACTTCTTGGAAATCTTACACCAGCTGGCCTTCATCACTTCGTTTTCGAATAAGGTGTATATAGCTGTGACGTAGAAGACGAAAGATGTGCCCGTTTATCGGGTAACGTTAAAATGGGGAAATTGTAATTTTGAAAATAATGCAAAAAGATATTTCGGTCAAAAGCATGTGCGAAGATACTGATGTGATATATAATATGTTTGATTTATCACAAATACCATCATATCACACAAAATATATAGACAATTATGACCCATCAAATATTTCCCCCCGCGCGTGATTGGTAGAATCGTGGCACGTGACCAAATAACGTCCGCTCGTGAGAGGACGTTATCAGCGAAATAACGCTGTTTACTGACAATATCCGAACACAGTTCTATTTATTTAGTCACAAAAATCATTACAAGACGACTACTGAGGAGGACATCAATTTATTGGTCGAAAAAGCAGTTCCAGATAGCACTAAAAGCTTCACAGTTTCCGCGCCGTTATTTGCGCTGCGAGAGGAAATAATTGAAGGATAATAAAGACAATAAACTACTTTTGGCTTCGGAAATATGCATGGATAATTGTCCTTGGACATTATCTGTTCCTCGAAGCTCACAGTTGCCCTCGAGCTTCGCTCTCGGGCAACTGTTCGCTTCTCGGAACAGATGATATCCTCGGACAATTATCCCTGCATATTTCGTCGTCAAAAGTAGTTTATTGTTTATATATATCTGTCACATGATCACATATAACTATCAGGTTTTCCTATTTAAGCCACTGGTAACTGTCAAATTATCTGAAAATCTGATGTATATATCCAAATGACAAGATGGGCTTGATGACGTTATTTTGGCTGATCTGGATCTGATTCAATAAAGCGACGGAATACGTTCATGTCAGTAGCGGAGTATCTTCCTGGCTCCGGTTATGCATCAACATAAACACGAGTCTCCTTTTGACTTTTGATGTTTGAATATTGGGAAAGGTTAGCAATTATTTTAGGGGGCATCAGATACAATAGCTTGTTTTCATAACCAAGTCCTCCGACCCCGCCCTTCTCAGTCTCCGATTATTCGATTATTTGTCAAGAATAGAAATTGTTAGTTTCAGATGCAGTCCGTAGTTTCAGATTAATTGAAAGTAACTGTCCTTTTATTAAGACACAAGCGTTGAGTCGTAAGTATGGTACACTCTATAAACTACTGCTAAACCCATCTGAAATTAAACCCTGTTCCATGATGTCGAGAAATTTCTGGTAATGATTGTTGGATTTGGAACTCTTACCGGGTGGTCAAACGCCCATCGCTAGTGTTGGACCGCGCTCGACGGACATCAAGACTGTCCAGCGGAATGCTCCCATCTGTGTATGAGTAACGGGTGGTGTTTTTCTTTCGACGTATGGATCCCATAATCCTGCGCAGGAGTCCCCTCTGAAAAGTTCATTTTGTAGGAGACAAGTTGCCTATTTGTTATAGTCTTCTATTTTGGTTCTCGCTATTCCTTATTAGCCAATATTTTGCTATCTGTTGTAACTTTTAGTGTAATTTATTACAGGAATCAACAAATAACAATTTGATTAATATGTAGGAGGTGTGCAACACATTATTTCATCAACAGTTGTATTGATAGAGTTATAAATAGCATGTTGATGAGTTATTCAGGTTTGGTTTACTTTTTTACTAGAAATACGATAATTAACAATTATCGAGGGCGCGCCGAATATGGATTGACAAATAACCAACGAGGTGCCGCGCCGAGTTGGCTATTAGCAACCCATATTCGGCAAGCCCGAGTAGGATGATTGTTTTATTAAAAACTGGACCACAAAATACTCTCCAAAATGATCTTATTTGAGGCAAAAAGACCGGAAGACGACTCAAAGCTCCAAAAAAAACACAATGATCACATGATTACCGCAAGTATGACAACGTCTTTGCGAACCGGCTGATAGCTGAATGAATGAAAATCGAGTGAGAAGAATACGTTATCATGGAATTACACCGCACAAACACTCTCAGAAGGAGTTTACAAAGATATCTTAAGGTGGGTACAGTTGTAAACATCGCATTACGGAGGGAATCGCTTTCTTTGCTTGCCATGTGCGACGTTTGTGATGCTGCTTGAAACTGACAACTGGCTGTGCTGAACGAGAACTGAAGCTGGAGATGCTTGAACATCAGCAAGGAATATTGAAGAAGAAAACTATATTTGCTTCTGTGAGGGCAGAGTCGGTGGTGATGGAAAACTGTTTACATCGCGGAGGTGAACCGAAGTAAGCGATCGATCAATGGCTGTTCGTATCGACTTGAGCGGAGGTGCCGTCTTGTTCCCTTTGTTGTTGTGTAAAAACACTTGAGTCAGTCTTTAATTAGTGTTGTAAATTTGTCTCACCCGGGACTTGCAAGCCACTCTGAAAAGGTTGTGAAATCTGAAAAAACTTTCTCCACATTACTTCGTCGCTCTCGCGTTCATTGACCATATTTGTCCACCCATTGGATATGAGCTGATAACCCATGTCCAAGGAACCAATCAAAAGCCTATAAATCCAATATCCGTGGTCCAGTTTTTAACAATCACAGATATACCCTCGCCCTGTAGTGGGTTTTCGGGAAGCGGAATCTTGTCTATTTTCCGCTTAGAATGTATTTCAAAATCCTTTTCACAAACCATAAATGTATAGCGACGTCACCAAATATTTGTCGCACGGCAGTCTGGTTCAGTTCAGACAACGTGCACAGCCAGATGCGTTTTCAAGTCTTTTATGGACAAGCTAAACTCCAAACTTCGCTAAGACAACTTACAAAGAACTACAAAATACATCCGAGATTAGAATCGTGACTCAATCAGTTTTGCACAGTCAGGCGATCTTCGACACCGATTCTTTTTTTATATTATTTTAACAGAAGCCACGATTGCTCAAGCCAACGCGGAATCCTAACCAAATACGTGTATTGTTTTTACTTTACGAACTACGTTTCTATGAGTGTAGCAAATTTAAAACTGAAAGCGAGAGTCGCTTGTTTACTCTTTCGAAGTCTCCAAAATATTTTAATTATACAAACATTTCTCATTCACACGGTTTAAAATAACGGTGGCACTCAACAGTAGCTTCATAAATTAGCGAGAAGGTCACAATATAGTCCTCTTGGCCTTCATCAGAGTTACCAGGGCATCAAACCACAAAATATACGGCGATCGTTTTAAACAAGAGTGATAACACAATTAAAATTAGCATACTGTTCGAACAAGATCGTCAACTATAGTTATTAGAAACTCACCGGTTCATGATAGCCGTAGTTTTAGCTCTTTTCCAGCAAGCGAAACAAAACCCCAAACATTATCGTCTACGTTATCCTTCAGTGATTTCGAAACAGCTATTTCATACAGTTTGAAAATTCCAATCTCCATTGTGGTCTAGTAAAAACTTGGATGATCCTGTAAACGGTAACATTTGCCACGGTGATTGTTCGATTCCCACTGACTGTATTTTGCTTGTCCTTTCCGAAGAATTATCCGAGTTTTAACAAAATATTGGCGTGTAGGATTGCGCTCAGGTCGCCACTCCAGTCGATGCCTTACATATATCGTTTCAATCCTTTTACGGCTAGCAAGCTTGCCCCATGCAATGGCAAAGTATCCGGGCTGTTTATAACGGTCCGTCGATATCAACATATTGTTGTATGAAATCACTTCCATTGGTGCTCTATGGTTTCTCATTTCAATGAATTGCTTAGCAACCTCGCCTGGAGATCGTAACCCAGACAGACTGGCTGACTGACTGACTGACTGACTGACGAACATTAAATTTCGAGATATTACAGCATTCGCGTCGTGATTATTACCCTCGCAGAGCTCGGGAACAATATACAAATGTTATAGATTCGTTGTTTAAAAGACAAACCTTGTGGCTGCTGGTGTTAACCTCTTCCTCTCGCCGGAACTGCAGGAAGAACAAATAGATATATCATTCTACAATATGAGCATATAATCAAAACAACTGGAGAACTCCTGAAGTAACTTCAAAACAAGCAGATATCTAACCTCTAACTTACATCTAGCTGCAATGTTTTTCCAATTGTACACACAGCTTATTGAACAAGAGTCTTTTTCGACAACAGGAATTAATTAACTACGTTAATGAAAATTTAATTTTTTGAGTACCACAGCATTAAGACATCTAATTTGGCAGCCTTTTTGAAGTTCAGAAATATTAAGAATATTTGAAAAGGAAAATTCGCTGGAAGGCAATTGGAATTAGGAGGAAGGAAGTATTTTTGCCCTCGTGCATCCAAACTGATGCGGGTAACAAATAAGAACATAAACATTCATACCTGGGACTGATTGAGTTTTTTCCGTTTCAGATGCTTGTAGTTTTCGTGGATAAGTTTTGCGCAGTATATTTTTCCGATCGTCATTTGCTGAGAGCTTAGAACTGCAAAACAGAAACAGGCAACTTTACTTTCTTGTACAGCTAAGCACAGGGGAGGCACTTCCAAGCCTAGATACAGATTCTCCCAACCTTTAAACTTTTGAGAATAAAATGTATAAATGATGTAGTTAGCTGAATCAGCTATCAACTGAGTACACTATCAAATGGCATTCTCCATACTGTATTATATAATATCTGGTAACAGATCATAGGAGAATAAAGAAATTGATCTCTCTGAATGACAGGATTAATTTAATTACCTGACTCCTTGGGGATGAGCTTGTCCAAGACTTTGTTCGATGTATTCGGCCACACCCGTATGATCATCTTCCTGAGCTCTGTATCATTCGCATTCATGTTACCTCGAAGTTTTATGTTCAGTGAAGTCCGGACGAGCGCAAACAACGTTGTACAAAAGGTCACCGTTTCGCCGTCGTTCAGGGGCATGTTCATTTTAATCAAGCGCTTAAAAGAAAATGCATCAGAAAGGTTTTAAGTACTCGACGACGTCGTTTTGTGCACCTGATATCACACAATAGCGCAAAGGTACTCACACAGTCTAAGTAAAAAGTAGATGTGATGTAAGTAAAAAATAATGCAGTCTAAGTAAAAAGCAAAATAAAACATTCTATTTATACACGGTAAGTTGTTCAGCACAGCTCAGCTGATGGTGCCGTCTTAAAACTGAACGTAAATTTGTTAAGAAGTCCAGAGGTCGGAGGCTAACCAATTGGCTGTTTACGTAGTGTGGCCGAGGATTTTAACTTGGACTGCCGTGTTGCAAATTCAGCTAGTGGTCAAAGAGGGACTTAAGGGTCAGCTAGTGGTCAGAGCGGGACTGGAACCTAGGTTCTCCGGATTTCAAGTTCGGCGCCCTAATCACGCTGTCTCCTGAGAAACTTGTTTGACTACACAACGGCGTCATTTCAAACACCATATGTCAACTAGTATCGTAGCGGCACGGAAATGCAGAAGAAGGTTTTTGAGTACGCCGTAACGTAATGTTTGTTTTCAGAAATCAGAATGTAGCGTGAAGGTATAAAAATTCGGTTTGGGACAGCCTCAGCACGAGATAACACAAATGGACCAGCTATTACTTTTAAAATTACAATTCTAGGAAAACCTGCTGTGTGCGCATATAACTCAGGTTCAATCAAATTTCTGGGCATTTGTGACTATGGAAAATAAAACATTGGTTCGTGGAGGTTGCGCGCATTCAAATCTGATAGAAAATTGACAAGCAGCACTTGTGGTGGGTAAACCACAGTAACCATAGTACCACAGTAACCCCAGTAACCATAGTAACCACAGCAACCAACGTAGTCATAGTAACCACAGTATACATAGAAACCATATTAACCATATTAACCATACCTTGTAGCCCACAATTTTGGGACACTTTTTGCCAAACCCGACAGGAGGAGTCATGCTACACATCATCATGTAGATTTTGCTATGATGGATAGAGCCACTGAAATAAAACAGATTCAATTAGCCATATTTCAGGCGCGCGATATATGAATAAAAATTATCTGACTCTGTATACCAAAATTATTATTCGAGGGGTGAAGAGGAATAATGGAGTGTTCATTATTCCATTATCCCAGCTGTAAATTTCCATTACTCCATTATTTCACTGCAAAAATTTCGGTTATTCGTATTTCATTATTCCTCTTCATCCCCGATATTATTCAGCTTGCGCAGCGAGTTACTAAATCGTGTCGGCTGACTCGTTCCAGGTTCGCGCCTTAGTTGCAGGCGGTGCGAGTCTCTGTGACAGATTGAGAATGCACGGGTCATAACGTCACAGTTTTCAAGAATCTGAAAACGCTTATAAATTTACCTGTGTTTAATGTAAAGCCTCAAGATTCACAAATACGGTACAACTTAATTCCTATCATTCCTAGAGAATTCAACAAAATGTATATTTTTTCGTCTAGGCCCCCGGACGGGCGTCTCATTTTTGTCTTTGGTCAAGCTTTATATAAGCCGTCATTACCGTAATAAAGGTCTATACTTCAGCTCTTCATACCGTCATTGTCCTGATCATTAAAACACGTGGTTGTTTCTACTTACGTGGCGGCAGGGTCGTACTCAGACCAAACTCGGACGAACTCGTCCAAGTGGTGGGGACCAAGAATGGACTCGTCACGAGTAAGGTACTCAAAGTTATCCATGATTACGGCGACAAATAAATTCAGCATCTGAAGAAGGCAACGAAATGCAAAGAAAGTAGGGTTAACATCACAGTAAGCCTCAGGTGTTTACTTTCATACTGTGGCGACCACTATGCATGGCATCTGGGCATCACTTCCAGGGGGTACTCTGGCTTATTAGTGACGGGGAGGTGTGAATGAGGCCAAAATGTCAGACCCAAAAAAGGTCCAACGGCGCAGAACGTAACCCCAAAAAAGGACCAATGGCTCAGATCGTAACCCAAAAAAAGTCCACCACCCCTCCCCCCCAAAAAAACCCCGCATAAATATAGAGAAAACAAATATCGAGAGATTTTCAACCACCAAGAGCCAAGCGAATCAAATCAAACGCACATTAACACAAAGAGGTATTCAAGTGGTACTAAAGATAGACTAAAGAAGAGTGTACGCAGCGTGAAGCAGCTCGTCTTTGAACCCTGGACTTTGAACGTGATCTGTTAGATGGAGACCACCTGCAGCAAGTGAATGAATGTGTAAATAATTTGCACGGCTTTTGTAACTGCGGTAACATGATCTCACGAATAAACCCCTTTTACGGGAAGTCCTTGTCATTTGTTGTTCGTATGAGCTGGAGAAGGAATGGGTGATGCAATTGTTTGACTTAAATTAAAGAAAGCTACGGCACGCTTTTTCCAACCCTAAAAAGGTCCCGCCAAAATCTTTCTACCCAGAAAAGGACCACCCGAAACTTTCTACCCCAAAAAAGGTCCAAACATCGCGAATTTCGAACCCAAAAACGGTCTTCGCACCTCCCCGTGCTAATATACCGGAGTACCCCCCCCCCCCCTGGGGCATGACTCTGTTGCAAGCGAGGCCGAATGCAAAACTTCTGAAAATTAGTTCTATTTTCGAATTCATTCGCTTCGAAATCAAATTGAGAGAATAAAGGACTCGCACTTGGCCTCGCTTTGAAATAGATGCAAAGGCAACTCGGAGAACTAATTAGTGGCTTTGGGTTGCAGCTTAACAGTCAGAAAATGACTGGTAATGATATTTTAATAATAATAATAATAATAATAATAATAATAATAATAATAATAATAATAATAATAATAATAATAATAATAATAATAGTAATAATAATAATAATAATAATAATAATAATAATAATAATAATAATCATGATAATAATAATAATAGTAATAATAATAATAATAATAATAATAATAATAATAATAATAATAATAATAATAATAATAATTATTATTATTATTATTATTATTATTATTATTATTATTATTATTACTATTATTATTATCATTTAAGTTTGTGTTCTACCAACCAGAAACATGCAGATGAATATAAAGGAGCAGAAGTAGATGATCGCGCCGGCTGTAGTGCCACATGTTCCATATTCCTGTGCCACTTGCTTGTCACATTCAGCGGAGTCAAAGCAAGCCAGCATAATCTTATGCCAGTCCTCCCCTGTCGCGGACCTGTGTAGTACACATAAGCCGGGTACTTTAGTGACATTCTCTCTGTTACAAAGTTTAAACATTAACAAAACAAGCACCAACACCATCTCCCTCCCTCCCCTACCCCCCTCAGTAATTAATATCCTACTCCTAACACTACCTATATGATCCCTTACCTGAAAAGAACTTGAAGACCTTCAACGAAGTTCCGGAAATTGTTGTTATGGTTTATTTCTGTGTTTTCGTCTATCGCAATTTTACCAAAGAGCTACGAAGGAAAAAGAACGGAAGGTTCAACACTTTTTCTCTCTTTCCATGTTTGTGCGGGCAAAAAGAAATGTTCAAAGTTTAATCAAGCTAATCCAGGGTTTCTTGACCATGTAAACGCCAAAAGCGTGTTCCAACTTAGAACATATCAAGGAAGTCATGTTGTAACGAATTTCATGTTCAGTCTCAAAGATAGCAAATATAAATGCTCTGACGTAATCGACGTAACCCAGGTTAGTTTTTTGCTTTGAACAATCGGTTGTAAATTTGTCAAAATAATGAAAATTGATGCGATGATGAAATTTGATGCAAAATTTGATGCATTTTGTCTAAGATTATAGCCGATAACCAGATGCTTTAAAGCACGTGTATGTCGGTATTTCGTAGGTATTTGATGAAATGAGTAAAAAGAGAGTTTATGTTGTGCGAGGACACACTGACGGAAGCTGTCTTCAGATGAAGGGGAATAGTTATTGTTGTAAGGCCTCATTTTGCTATTCAGAAACATAATTATCTGAAAAAGCCCAATTATTCATTTATTCTGGGGCCAGTTTTATTCCAGAATGTTTTCACCCTTTATCAAAACACAGTAAAAAAGTTTTCTATACTTCTGTAATCAAGTCGGGCAGAAATTTGTGGAATGTTTAACCTACAGTATTAACCTGTTGTGAAGTAAATCCAATAGAATGCACCCTTATAGTTGTTAGAGCACTGAGCTCTCCCTCACCTGCATTCCAATGACAGAGTACATGAAGAACATGAGTAGGATAAGCAATGTCACGTATGGCAACGCCTGCAGGAAGAACAGTAATTCCAGTAGGCATTCATGTGAACAGCTTCTGAAGCACTATGAACTCTTTAACTTCATTCCTCTTTTTAAAATCAACTTTCAAGAATGACGTGAAGGCTGTAATAGGCTGTATTGCACCCAATTGAGATGATTTGGATACTCATATCTTCAGAGTTTGAATCTTCGTTTTAGAGTTGGTACCGTTCAAGTCAAATCAAACTCGCCTTTGGTAGTGAGAAGGTAAAAGAAAACATTGTGACTAAACTCAGCCCATCTTTTTGTTTGGTTGCTTTTGGGTATCAAAATAGATCATATACGTATCTGTAGTTGTGGATTCACTCTCATATTTATAAGGACTGGTGCTATTTTGCAGAATCGCTCGTTAGAAACTAGAAATACGACTTTCGCAGAAAGCCTCTTGCCAAAGTAGCCAGATGTTATCGTTATTTTTGAAATGTGTTTAATTTGGAGTGCATAAACTGCGAACAGTCCCTTCTTTTCCCTCCAGGTTATGAAAGAGAGCGCTAAAGTAGCGAGTGCGGAAGAGTGAGGGCCCTCGTGTCGAGGTTAACTGAGGGAGCCTGGGAAAGAGCAAGCGTGGCGTGCAGGTTGCTTCCAGAAGACCCCGCGCTGCGAGGAGGCTACAAACAAATATTTAAAAATGAGATGGTGTCGTGACTAGTACCATCGCAGGGTTCGGAGATAAATTCAAATAAAACTGCTCGAATGTACGAGCTTGCTAAACAAACTTACCTTGAATGACTGTAAGAACGTCCATAACAAAATTCTGATAGTGTACCCTTGTCGCAGGAGTTTTATCAGTCGAGCAGCACGGAATAGTCGGAACATGCTGGGATCGATTCCTCCCAAAAAATCCCCTTCCTGAAAGTAAAAACGTTTATCAAACATTGTGACACCTCGATGGTCGACTCATAAACACAATTTGTAAGATATAGTTTTTGAATCTTTGGACTTTGTAGCCATGCGGTCATTTAAGTCACTTCTGCAGTCCCTACAGTCATTTATCAAATCGTGTAGTATGTGTATGATACATCATATCCCTGATAACACGATAAAGAATTGTGAACTTTTTTTACCTCCTGATATTTCGACGCAATGATGTCCATGAGTCCTCCTAGTACAATTACAAAGTCGAAAATATTCCAGTAGTCTCGAAAATAGTTCTGAAAAAAGAATAATAGTAAAAAATATCTGAAATAGAATACACAATAGTGTGACGAACCATGAATTCTAATAAATGTACAAGGTTGATCTTTAAAGATAAGTTGTGAAGACCCGACTTTTCTATTCAATAGTTCTACTGTCAATTCTAAACGAAGGTATTTGTACTCAAACTTTAGGAAAGTAATGGCAAGACAAGGGGTCACTAAGGCTATATTTCTTACCGCCAAATTTTCACTTGTTTTAAGCTGCATCACTCAAACACCTCAACATCATTTATTTTAAAAATACTTTAACTCAAGGCTCACAATTCAATTTCACAATCCCTTTTCGGTACCGTAAAATATAGTACGCACCGTTCTTAGTAATAATGCGTATACCTACATAAAACGCAACAACAAACAATCAAACAACTAAGAGAGTTGAAAGTACTCAACTATCCTGAAAACACTCACCAGTCCGAGAGCGATGAGTTTTAACACAGCTTCAAGAGCGAAGACCGCTGTAAACGCGATGTTGCAGTTGCTTATGATTTCTCCGTAGTATTCAGACTGACCGTAATACTGTTGGAAACAAAAAAACAAACAAACAAACAAAACAAAAAAAACAAACAAAAAAAAAAAACATTTTAGCGCAAGATTTCTTAGTCTAGTAAGGTGAGCACTTCGTTTACGGAAAACGCACACCCCTCAGCTTGTCTGATCTACATGTGGACAACAAAGTAACCCCTGTAGGTTGGTTGTGATCGTCCGGGTTAGAGTAGTCTCCAAGAAGACTGCTGTTTGTGACTGACGTTTCGACTCCCTGAGCGGAAGTCATCTTTAGACCCAAGTGAAACGTTTCGTCAGATGGCGGTATTTATGTCTCTGGTCGTTGAAGTGATTGGTCCGTTTTGTCGGTTTGTGGTTGGTCGAGTTGGCTCGATTGTGTTTCGTTATTGGTCGGTTGATGTTCTGTTGTCCTGTCGATTTGTCTATTGTCCGTTCAGTTGCGTTTGATATCATCTATCAGTCGTTAACTAACCAATAATACAGATTGTAGTTCACTTAACCTATTCAGCTTCCCTTGAAGTAAAGAAGCACTGAAAAAGTTTTGTCTGATCATTGCAAATCTTAAAGTTGATGAAAATACGGAAGACAATATTTCTTGAGGAGGGAACACAAAATATTGAAATATTGTGTAACTAAAATAGTTGCCTGTTCGTGCAACAGTTGCGCCGTGTGTCAACCAAGTTTAAAACGCTTTGTCAAGAGAGTGAGGATAATAGAGCCGATCCTGTGAAAAAGTGTAACGTTTTAAAATCTAGTTTAATATTTGCTAAATAATTAACTTTATAAAAGGGTATGCTGGAAAATTGGCTTTCTTAGTCATCCTCTTTTGATTTCGTACAGTTAAACTTATGAGTGATATAACGTCGTGTGTCTAGTTCTTACTTGATCAATTAATTGAGAAATTCTACCTTTTACACATCGTGTAAAACGGGGACTCTTTGCTAGCAAATTAACATTTACAAATTGTGTGCATGCGTAGAGGGTATGTAAACATAATTTACTCATTACGTAAACCATGTGTAGATTGTGTGCAAATTACGTGTAAAATGTAGGCTAGCCATATTTACATACTCTGTAAAAGGATAGAATTTTCCATAATTATATTGACTCCTCTTGGCAAAACAAAAGACAAAGACAAAGACAAAGAACAGTCCTTTGAGTTATTTTAAATTGCCATTATCAGGTTTGTTGAGAAGCAGACGTTACATTAATCCTGGACAAAACTTGTTAAGACGCACTCAAAATACTAACGAAAAATATTAACGTTTAGAGCTAACAGTCGTTTCTTTCCTCCCCGACCTCTTTGTCAAACGTCGCATGTTCCCAGAGTAAACATGGCGTTACTTAAAGCCGGGGTTTGACATAATCTTAGCCCACGTACCTGCATCATCAGTACAAGGGTGTTGAGAGCAATCAACACCATGATGAAAATGTCGAAAGGCTTTGACAGTGCAACTACCCACACTTTGTACCGCAGCCCGTGTGTGTTCTTTGGCATGTAGCGTTGTGCTGGTTTGGACCTGAGCGCGAACTGGATGCAGTCTCTCTGTTCAAAAAATGTAGAAGTTAGCCATAATTTGTAAAAGGAAAATACGTTAATTTTCCTTAACCTCCTCACTCCCAAGAGTGATCAACCTCAGTTTTCTCCTTCAATTTCTGACCAGGAATATATCACACAGTAAAGAAAACTTGGCTTTTGATAGCATAGATCAAATCTGATGTCAATTCTGACTGGGAGAATCTGTATTTTGAGTGTGGAAGTGAAAAGGTTAACTAGCTTTACGTCATGCTTCATATTCGTACTTCATAACGAAGAACTTAATCATACTCTACCTATGGACGCCTCTACGAAACCCCGTTTAAACTCTAGTTCAGTCAAACTCTGGATTTACACATTCTCGTAAGCGGACAATTCCAGCTACGGACACCTTTTCTGCTTCTCAGGGGTGTCCGCTTACGAGAGCTTTAACTGTAGTTATATATTTGATACTAAATTAGTTATTCGGGAAACAAGTGTGCAGTGAAACAAGTTACCTGGTTCCTGTCAAGTTCGCAGTTTGCAATCTCCCTTTCGCCCTCTTCTTGAAAAGTTAAAATGATGAGAGCCACAAAGATATTGAGAAAGAAGAATGAAAACACCACCACAAAGCTGATGTAGTAGATTGCATACGGTGTGCTGTTGTTCTGGATTGGTCCTTGGTCTTTCTCGGTCGTGTCCATAGTTGCGTGCATAGCTCTACGAAGCAAACAAGTTAGCTTGTCAGTGACACGCTTCCACAGTTCTGAATTTATAAAGCATAACGTTGGTGTACATCAATGTTAGAAAGGACTACCACTGTCTGAACCGACGTGGTAACGTAAGGGTCATTGAAACTAGCTTCTGTATTTGTGTGTTATATTATATAGTGTGGAGGATTGTACTTACGCCGGCCAACCTTCGCCTGTCGATGACGTGTATAGAGTTAGCATAGCCATGAACACGTTGTCGAAGTTCAACGGCCGATTCTTCCACTCTCTGGTTTCCACCTGGGAGTTTTAAATAAATTACGGGATAATTTGGTCGTCTATATGACAATTGCTTTGGACTGTAACAGTTGGACTGTACTGTTTTAGTTTTTGAAGTAGGGATTGTTTGTACTTCTATCGTTTTGAGTTCTTTCTTTTTAATTATTTTCAATTTTATTGTTCAACAAATATTACTTTGAAAATTGCTCAAAATGTTGACACTAGTCCGTTGCTATATGACTCACGCATTCCGTACGCTGTGGTCACGTGGCGTTTAGATTAGTAGTCTCGCAGGGCTTGGGGATAACATAAGGTGTATGTAAAAGAATACCAAGCATGAACATTCAATGTAAAATTTTACTTTGGCTAAATCTAAACTGTTATGGTAATGGAAACGACCGACAAATAACAAAGATACCAAAAGTATAGACCCCTTCACGGTATTGAATACATCATGGATAATCAGGGCAAGGAACAAAGAAACATGGCGACGACGCGTGCGAGAAGTCTCGGTTTAATAGTAAATTCGCTCACAATCAATTTGAATATTCACAGACAATTTGGAGTTTTTCGAAGTTTCACCGATCAGAAAAACGAATGTATATGCAGTTTATTTGCCCTGATTACCCACCATGCATTCAATACCGTGAAGGGGTGTATTGCACGTGGTGTATTATACAAAGTGCGTAGTATATCAGTATGACGCTTACCTTAGGAGTCGTGTCTTGTTTTCCCTTACTGTCATACTCAAAGACAAAGTACTGACCCCTAAAAGGAACGGGAAGACCGAGCGAAAGTTATTCACTTGTAATGATCAAAGGAGAAGCAAAAATGGGAAATGATCGACGATAACATTTAAAAACTAATACGGGTGGGTGATTTGCTCTTGCTGAAAAATATCTTGTGCCGGTTGTTCTCCCTTTATCCTGGGGCGTTTGCTATATTACTTTGAGTAAAGAGAATTTTAGCCCTTTTCCACCCAAGAGCCATTACCGAGTATGCGGAATAACTTGTTTTCTTCTTAGGCCCCGTCCACGCGTATACGTTTACATTCGTAAACACATACATTTTTAGCTAAAACGCATCAAGAGTTTTCCAACCACACGAATCCCGCGAGCGTTTACGGATCGTTTACACCCACACGCAAACGCTAAAACAATTCGAAAACGCTAAAAACCTGCATTGAGCATGCGTTTGATAACTTGAGCATGTGCCGTAAGACAGCGGAGGGTCTGGGTACGAGATCGGGTCTGATGCTGTGACGTCAGCGTTTACGAAAGTATTCGTTTACAGGTGTCAACACGTAAACACAGCGTTTACGAAAAGATGCGTTTACGAAAGTATGCGTTAGCGATGACCCTTTTTATCGTCTACGTGTGGAAATAGAGCGTAAACGCATAGTAAAGTAAACGTATCCGCGTGGACGGGGCCTTAGATGAAAGCTGATTGCATTATCAGTCCTCACTACATCGTTTATACGTTATTTAACTTTAAAAAGTTTGGATTTGAGTTTACGTTATGAGCCTGGGAGAAAAAGGCTTGTAACTCACTGGCAATCTTCTTTGGTTAACTTGGATGCGTCGGTACAGTAAAAGAACTTCCCGCTGAATAGCTGTACTCCCATTACGGCAAAAATGAACAAGAACAGAACGGTGATCATAAGGATGTTGGCCACATTCTTTACGGAGAACCACATACATCGGAAAACGCTCTACAAGAAAAAAAATGAAACGTCGACTCACTTTTCATGATACTGAAGACTAAGATTGCATCTAACAACAGCACAAGGAAGAAATAGCGAACTGGATAGCAGCTGGAAGTGGTAACCTGCAATTTCTTTATCTTGTGAATGCTTTTAAAAGGTCGCAGCACACGGAACACTCTCAGAGCCTTGACGGTCGACTGCCCCTTGCCGCTAGCACTGGTCAACCTGAAAAAGAGCAGTACAAGTCTTCAACTCCTGATAAGAGCTGACCGGACTTTTTTTCACTTCTTTTGAGTTAGGAGCATTTTTTATAGCTTAGCCGTTATTCTGAGATATTAAGTTGAGTAACTAACCACAAAAAGTCTGGTTGCCATTAGATAAGCGGTTTACGAGGACAAAAAAACTCTCTAAATACATTTTAAATATAGATAAATATACATACTAATTACTAATAACACGTTGAAGAAAGGTATAGAAGTATTCACGGGGACATTTTCAAAGCCTGCAACTTTGACAAATATGCAATCCGGTAGTCAGCACCTCTTTAGATCAAATGGAAATTAAAATACTTACGTCAAAATCAACGATGCCGTGTTACAAACCACGACTAGTGCGTCTATTACATTCCACCAGCTCCGAAGATAGGCCCCTTTATGTAAGATGACACCGATGTCCACTATCTGTTTATAACAACAGTATTACTGTGTCAGGTCAGATGCAGCACCAATAAAAAGTGGGTGGTTGTTAGTCACAGACGACAGCAAAGGTTGGTCAATATGTGTGAACTACATCATTTATTTATTTACTTTATTAGTCTGTATGCTACTGCTATGTGAGTCACTAGTTGTAGTGGAGGTGGTGTATAATTAAAAAGGGTGGACATGTTCATTTAAGTAAATAGTATTAATGTATGCCCCGGCAGAAACCAAAAGACTACGATCTAACAGTGTTTACCTTCAAAAGAACTTCCAAAAGGAAAATCCCGGTAAAAGCATAGTCAAAATACCTCAGTATCTGTGGAGAAGATACACACTTAATCTATTAAACACAGATTGTGTCAAATCATGCAGCATACCCTGCTTTGCAAAAGGACCATGCCAACATTTTATTAGTGTCTGAATTTCCTGGGGACATTATATTTGGATACATTTCCGTATCAACGACAAAAAGAACAATAGAATTCTTATTCCAAGATGGCTCCCTTGCTTGAGGTGTATGTATATGATACTCATTCATTTGGGTTCCCACTTCCAACTATGGCCGTAAGTTTGTTCTGGTTCTTGTCCCGGTAGAAAACAGAAGTCGAATATTCTTATCAACTCCTGCGTCCATTTTAGAGTGCATAAAACTAACCAGTAGCTTGGTATGCCCCTAAAAGGGCAAATTTCTTAGGGTATATTTCGGAATAGAAATACATAACTGCATATTTCTAAATTCATTAAAGAAATTAATAAAAAAAAACACACACACACAAAAGTAATCGAGACAGCCCTAACTGAAAGATTTTCTAAATGAACTTTTTTTCTATTCATAGGACCACAAAAAAGCGCCTCAAAGTTTTAGTGAGTAATGGTCAGGTTGAATACATTCTAACAGCAGTGCCCATGCTCTTTTGATTGCCCTCCGTTCTCAAGTTATTGCATTTTTAAGTATAAAAAGGAAAGGGAAGCACGTCAGTGAAGGAAGTCATTGTGTTTGCTGTTCTGGGTATGATTATCTTATGCAGTCAGATAATATTTCAAATGCTTCAGCATTCACGAAAATTAATTAATATCTTTTCATACTATGGAGATAAGAAGTCTTAGCAAATTTTCCCACACTATGGGCCATGCTCCCAAAGAATTTCTATCATATTTTCATGGTACAACAGGTGCACTTTTATATTTATGGAATTAGGCAAAACTGGTTTTCTTATTCTTATTTATATTCTTATTTCTAATTCGTAACAATAACGCTTAACCATATAGTTGGTGACATACCTGATTCCGTTCTGAATTGTCGTTTACCGGATCTTCGACGGCAATGGTGATACTACTAAGCACAATGATCACCAGCATAAAGTTATCGAAATGTCTCAGGTTTACGATTCTGTGACATAAGCGACGAAGTCTGAAAAGAAAATGAGAAATTTCGTGAACAAGAGTTTCAACCATTTGAATAAATATTGCATTATTTACATGTATTTGAAAACATTTTTGAATTTTATTGGAAGCAACTTTTTACGAGCCACTAAATAAATGACACTAAAGACAAGATTCATTTATAAGCTACTTTTACAATCATGCGCAGTTCGTGAAGCGCAGATGTTCCGGCGGGTCACGTGACGATAAAACTTGGCGGACATAGTGGATAATTGATTCTCTGGTGGTAATGCAATTATGTAGAAACAATACCAAGCTACACAGAGAGATTTTCTTACAGACTTATGTGGACTAGATAGACTCGCTTATGTGGGGAGTAAAAAGTTCTAATAGCTAGCATGATTGTGAAAGTGGCTTATTGACTGACAGTCTGATCACATAATTTCATTAAGAACGCGGAAGAATAATAAAAGGCAAAGAAGAAAGACTCATACCTGTTTTCCGGTCCAAACAGAAACAATGTTTTTGTTCTGAGAACCAGTGCTGTGCTTCGTACGTGTCTTCTGTGGTTTCCAAATCTTCCTCCCTTCAGAACTTTTACAAAGTTCTTGGCAGTAATGCGCGGGTTGCCGTCTTAATTAGGAAACACAACGACATGCGTATTAGCCATGTATTACAGAGCTTTTTAAAACTAAACTTATATAACGCGCCTTTTGATTGGCTCCAAGACCACCTGAACGGTACACAGTTTCATAGTCAGGTCCAAAAGCAGATGACTTGTTTATGTATCTGATCACTGCTGTTTCTGGTTGGTTTGGTCGTGATGTAACTCTTACAAACTAGACAAAAGACTGATATTCCTGGGTTCGGACCATTTCTTTTTTACCGTCAAAGTTACAAAAAAGTAGAATAACCTCTTCACAAAATACCTTCCTAAGTGACACACATGAATGGATAAGAATACCTTGGAGCTGGTAATATATTTCAATTTCCAATATTTCCCTCAATACATTTTTTGAAATGTAAGACGTGTTACGTCTTTGGGCTCTGAGTTACGTAAAATCTAAATTGGGAAAAAATCCGTCCTCCCATGTAATGGATTAGGCGGAGTTGCAATGGGTGACATGCCATTCTGGAGTTGAAAATGTGAAAATGATTGGCTACACGTTAATGAAGGACTAGCGTGGCCTCTGCAACAGGGATTCCTTGCCAAGCGCGCAAAAAGGGGAAGAGGCCAAAACGCACCAACAGTTGACATAAAGTGACATAGCAAACTATAGAATTTGGACTTATCTGAGACAAAATACCAAAAAGAAGCAACTACAAGATGAGAGGAAGAGTAAACAAGCAGCAGAGATATGCAAGATCGTCTAGCACACACACACACCCACACACACAAACACCCACACACACACACCCCTATCCACATTGAAGAGACAGCTGCATTGAGAGGTTTAACCCTTTCTTTCCTCACCAGAAATATACCATACAGTAAGAAGAACTTTTGATAGCTTGCTCAGATGGAAGCTGGTTAAACTATCAAGTCTCACTACACCACTCATACAGTGTCTTCTTAAAAGGTTGGGAGAATCTACATTTTGAGTTTGGGAGTGAAGAAATTAAAGTGCCCATCATCCCAAATATGTCGCTCGTACATCAAATAAATAACGACTGGTGATTTCAGAATATTTCTTGGCTGAATGTGGCGTCTATGAGTTTTATCAACCCAAACGTCATTTGGTAGACGAAAACTTAAAATAAATTATGAAATATTATTCTGAGCCGAAAGAGGTTCAATCACACGGAGAAAGAAATTACACAAAAATCTAGAGTCGACGCTACGTCGTTCGAATGATATGATACCTATACAGCTCATGCAGAAAGAATGAATCAAATGGTCAGCCATCTACTTAATGTACAATCGATTTCAGGGATTATATATTTGGAGTTAGGAACAAGCGGGATGTGACGTTAAGAGTTACCATCTTCTTCCTCGTTCCTTTGTTCTGGCTCGGGTTTCTCTGGGTCTCGTATTCTGCGGCCTATCCTGCGCCTCGGTTCCAGTACCTCCTCACCGTCTGCAGGCTTTGGTTGCTCCGCATCCGTCCTGTACCCGTATCTGCTGTCCTCTTGTCGATAACGATTTATTTTTCTTGTGAGAGACTGCAGATAACACAATGAATAGCTATACTTAATCCTGTGTCGTGCAAGTTTTAATTCAAGTCAATTATCGCCTCTTTCTGATGTTGCTCAGGTACAGTACAATAACGCATATATTCTCTTGTTTCGTACCAAACTATAACATCAGTTTTTGCTTATATTCTACCCAAACTATGAAACTAAATTTAGAGAAATTCTTAAACAAAAAAGAAATACTTGCAACAAAGGTTATGGAAACAATTGGTTTCCAAGAAAAGTATTTTTGTGATATAGGCGAAGCAAATAAAGATGCTCTTGATTTATAGTAATGTTTAGTAAAAAGTGCATTTAGACTATAGGCAAACATAAGCAAATTTATTTTAAAAATTGTGTTGGACTATTTTCCTGGTCCACATCTGTTTCACATACCACAAATACCAAAAATACCAAGAGAAAAACACCTTACACAAACACTCATCGTTGTCACACCACTCATGCACTCAACTATGTTGAATGAAAATTACTAAGATTGTTATATTCAGGCGGTTTTAAAAGCCATAAACCGCACAGAAATTCTCCAGTTTCTTGACGTATAACCGGTCGACTTAACAAATCAACAAAATGACGCTTGTCAAGGATGTCCCCAAATTAAAGCGCAAGTGATTGTCACGTGGCGTGTGACGTCACGTGAAATGGATCTACACTTGCCTTGAAAAAACATAATCATGTCCTTAAATCTTACCTGAGACATAGGAGGCCTTTGTTCACCGTTCTGATTAGAACGTCTGAAAGAGAAAACGCACGTTGGTACAAGTGACAGGAAATAGAAAGGATTTCGAGCGCTCGGCGCAAAGCCCAAATTCATCACCGCCTTTCACTCTTAATTCGATTGGCACGATCAACAAGTATTGACAAAATCGGCTACACTGCTGTATGATCAGGAACAATTCAAGCTTTGATAGATGGAGGCGACAACATCGTCGCAAATATTTATAACTTATTCATTTATTTTAAGTTCTAGCGTTTCTCTGAGTAAGTTATAATATTTACCTTTCAGCTGGAATATCCAGGGAAATCTCTTTAGGGATTTCTAAATGTACATTATTTTATATATTTCTATTTTGTTGTGGCTTCTCTGAAATGTCAGACTGACGTAATGCAGACACATCGAAACACAAACAACTATTTGCACAAACTTATTCACCAATGGAAGCTAGTATTTGGAAGAACTAGTTTTATACAAACGTGTAGAAAAACGTACGATGGGTCAATGTATGGAATCTGGACACCGCAAAACTTCTGAGCTGCTCCAACGCAGGGCTAATGCTCGAAACGTCAGTTCAGAATTCTTACGTCAAGGAGGCAACGTGGCCGAGTGGTTAGGGCGCCGGACTTGAAATCCGGAGGTCCCAGGTTCAAGTCCCGCTCTGAGCACTAACTGAATTTGTAACACGGTAGCCCCGCGTTTAAATCCTCGGCCACGTTATGTAAATAGCCAACTGGTTAGCCTTCGACCAGTTGGGATTTTTAACAGATTTACGTTGAGTTTGAAACACGGCCCCACCAGCTCTGCTGAATTACTTACCGTGTATAAATAAAGATACTTTACTTTTTTTTTTTTTTTACGGCGTCCAGTTTTCATACGTTATTCAGCAATGGTTTCTAAAAGTAGACCATTCCAATAATATTTAACCTTCAATATAGTTTACAGTGCGTCAACATTTATGATTAGTGCCCCTGCGTTTTACGCAGCCTGGGTTAGGGACAAATCTCTGACAAATGTCTTACCCTTCGGAGTTGGCTTGGTCTCCAGTTATGTCGGGTTGGACTACATCACCATTTTTTTTCTTCATAAATTGATTTAAAGCCAGCACTACCGGCAAACCCCTCCACTTTTCAGCGCCTTTGCCCGTGCCAGCGCTAAATTTCTCTTTATCCTCCAACATGTGCCTCTCGTGCTGTATTCTTTCAGTTTCCTCGTCCTCGGTTAAGATTTGTGCATTCGCTAAATTATCAACAGCGATAGCTAAAAACACGTTTAAAAGTGTATCTGGAAATAGTTAAGGTTCGCCTACATGTAACCCGCATTCAGTTATGAAAGCGAAGCTCTATAAACATGTTGACACTATCGATACCCAGATTATCCTTGCGTATCCTGACCTTCAAAGAGGTTATTACCATTTTCTGGTGTTAAATTTTTGCTGCCTTGTCACACAAGATAGCCTCTCTTTTAAGGAACCTAAATTGTTTTATCGTGAATGTGGATTATAATGCAATTGTAACAGCTTTTCACGCATATACGGGCGAGTTACAGTCTTGTTAGCCTCAATACACACTTTAAAACTGCAGTGCATTGCAACCTTAGGAGAAGAAAAAGAAGTGCACCGAGTTAGGGTTAGGGTTAGAGTTATAGGTTAACCCAAACAAAATTTTCAGATTAGATTTTAGACAAACAATGGGCAAGCCAAGGAAAAAATAATTGACAGTAAAAGATACAGTTTCCAAGAATCACCAACAGCACAAAGTACAAGCTCACAGCCAGCCCTTCGGGCTTCTGAGGTCCGCCATACGCCTTGACACCATTGTACATCACAGAATTCCAATCCTCTCCAGTTAAAATCTGAAAATGTGTCAAATCACCTAGTAATTAGAATAAAGTCTACGGCCCCGTCTGCACTAATCTGTTTTCAAAAACCTCCGTTTTCAAAGTCACCCGTCCACACTAATTGTTTTCATCTGAAAACGCATCCGTTTTCGAATTTTTCCATTTCGGAGAAGGGTTTTGAAAACCTACGTTTCAAACCATCGTTTTAGTGTGAGCGATCGGTAAAAATGCACGTATGTATTTATTGCAATTCCAAGTCTCTTCGTATCTTCTGCTTTCTTATGAGTTTTGTTGGCTAGGCTTGGGGGATTTTCACACTAACCAATTAGTAAAAGATACAATGACACACCTGAAAGACTGCGAGCATAGCATTCTGGAAATTGTCAAAATTTGTCCTTGGTGGCTCTTCAACCTCGTCTCTAAACCTGGAATTCAAAGAAAACAAAAGCGAAAATAACGAGAATAAGCAATTAACACTTTTACTATTGAGTTCAGAGTACAAATTTTCCCAATCTCTCGAGTGTATGAATGATGATATAGTGAGAACTAACAGTTAAATCAGCTCTAATTACCTTCCATTACAGGTCTTTTGAGAAACTGAAAAAAGGAAATTGCATTTGGTGGCAAGTCTTGTAGTTTGTGCTTGTCGCTTTTCATTAACGTCAAATGGCAACATAAACGATATATTATACTGGAAATTGTGCAATAATTCTCAGTTTCATTATTTTTCGCCTTCCAGGCTCAAAAACTAAAACTGCCTCGTAAAATATGCACTCGTTTCCGTGTAATAATTGTAACCTTAGACTTTAGCGTTCAGCAAAGTGATAATAGTATACGGGAACCTCTCAACAGGTGCTGGCGGAATATAATTAATGTTACTTACCTCCCTCCGAAAAGTTGCATTCCAAGAAGGGCGGCGATGAGAATGAACAGGAATAGAAGAAAAATCAGGCTCACGATTGACTTGATACTGCTCACCAAGGAAGTGGCCAAGTTACGCAGCGATTTCCAGTGTCTGTTGAGAAACGCAAATGGTCAACTGTTACTGCTGGCACGTCAGTGACGTCATCCAACATGGCGTGCGAACGACGTTTATTAAAGGCACAAAATTGCATTTCTTTTCAATCACCGATTTTATCCAGTCCTTTTACACATTAGTGGGCGTTGATTCGCCGTGTTGCGTTAAACTATAGCCTTGGTTGTATTTTGTTGCGACATGACTACTAAGTTGCACTGTGCTTGATGTGAATCGGGATTATTGAAACAACGTGACTGACGTATTGCGTGCAGTATGACACAAAATAACAATATTTATTTATATCGCGCAAATTCAACATGAAGTTTTCAAATGCGCTTATCGGTATTAATAAGACAGGGAACTCACCTGGTAACTTTAAACATTCGTAGCAACCGAACACAGCGTAAGACGCTTACGCCCATGTTAATATCGACTGTTTTGTAGAGAATATAGTTCACAATACCCGAGCAGACCACCTGAGAAATAGAAGAACAGGTTCAGGTCCAGGATTGCTCTGTATTACGTTCTGTTTCCGTGCCCGTATCAGTCATCACGTCCATGAGAAATCTACGAAGTGTTCACTTACCACGCAGTCGAAGCAATTAAAACTGGATCTAAAGTAGGCAGTTAATCCTAGACCATACATCTTCAATATCATCTCCGCAAAAAAGATCGTCAGGAAGACAAGTTCGGCGGTGTCTGTGAGGATGAAAAAGAAACTTGTAAAAACAAATGTTTAGATTACAGTTAGGTTAAAAAAATCTCATGTCAAGTCACTCCCAACAAAATTAATGTTTTGACGGAGCTGGCGAGCTCTATATTCGCTTTTGGCCAAAAACTTGCATTTTTCTGAGAAGGATTGTCGCTAATCGGCCTATCGAAAAGATCACGGACATCTCAAGCAAGCCAAAAACCACTCAAACAGTCAACAACCTCACTCCACCCTTAAAATACATAAAAACGACAACACCCGACCCAAATTTTGCAGCACAAGGCCTTTACAATGATATACCTAAAATAGTAACGCTACAACGACTTTTTTCCAAGATTTTGAAACGACGAAACTGTTTAGACCTCTCCCCTATGGCTTTATTAAATGATGTTCATCTAATGATTTTTTGCCAAATACTGGAACATAAATCTACGACAGCAGGCCGAATGGTGGAGGATTCTACAACGTTTATCAGCCTGGTTTTAGAGCTATAGGATTAATTTAGTCCAAATTTACCTTGAAAATCTCCCAAAATTTCGGGTTGTTCGTAATGTTCAGTGGCAACAGTTATCGTATTTAGAAAGACACACACGATGACAATCCAATAAAACGCTTTGTGCTTGACCATGCGTCCAATTTTGAGGCGTAATTTCTTCTCCTGATTAAGAAAGCTCTCCTTCCTGCAATGACATAAACAGCGTATTAGGGGTCTCAGATACAACGGCAATTTTAAAACGCTTCGCTGAAACTAACAGGATTATCATGCAGTCGCAGTTGTATACATCTCTAAATAACTATCCTTGCTTTTAATAGGTTTCAATTCTAATTTTTCCAACACTTAGTATCTCACCTGTCTGAAATGTTCGTTTGATCGCTGCTGGTTTCTTGTCGGTTGGACACATTCATCAATGTCGCACTGTTTGGGACTAAGTTCGACTTAGAGTCTCTATCACGGACGTCAGCTTCTTCGACTATTAGTTCCTCTGTGAGAAAAGTGGCAAGACAAAAAGAAACCAGACAATAAAAATGGCATCCAGAAACAGAAGTAGCCCTTGTGCACAACCTTCGCAGTTACATTACAAAATTCCTTTTCAAAGAAACAAATACGCGTGTATCTCGTAATACATATAGTGCAAACTAAACAGAAAGTATACCAGCGCAAAGCACATTATTTTGTAAAACACTTAACCAGTTAGTTTGTTTGTTTGCATCTATTGACAACAAATCCAAATCCAAATCATATTAACTATCAGTGGCACTTTCATTGGGAACCATGTTGTAAAGTTCATTGTATAACTGTTATGTCTCACCGGCAGATGAGTGTGTTCACTGTCATCCCTTTTGTGTTATTAATTTGCTCAGGACACATACTGTAATCACTCACCGGCCTTAGCAATCCACTCTGTGTAACCGTCTACTTGTCTTTCGATTTGCTGTTGCCTCCGAATTTTAAAAAACGATCTCCTGGTCTCTACCCTTTCTCTCTCTTTAGCAAATTCTCTAAAATAAAAAAAGAATCACAGCTCTATCAATACGACAACCTATTGGCACAGTATGACGACTGAAAACAGCAGCTAAGAAATCTTGACCTAACTAGCCCGAATCTTATTCTTTTAAGCGGATATTACAATAATAAATATATTTTATGGTTTTATGATCTGAAATCTGAAAATGATCGAGAATTTTGCTTTCTCTCTTGTTTTATATGAGCACATGGTACTACGGTGAATTGACCTGACCCGACTATTAAAGTGTAGCTATAGCGTTTCTATCATACTTTGAGATTCGCAAACGATTGTCGTCAGCGCTTTTTATTGCGTTAATTTGATTTGTCCATACTGATTAAAGAAATCACTAATACCACATTGAGCACTGCTCCTATTTCATGTATCAGCAGCTTTAGACTGCATTTACACGGATGCGTTTTAATTGTTTGCTCGGAAACTGAAGTGTTCGATCCACTCTTAACTACGTTTCATCGTCGATTTTGGTCGTTTTCATGTAGACGGGATTTGAAAACACATCAAAATCCTCAGTGGAATAAGCCGAGGGTTATATTTATAGGTATCTCATTGGTTTGTATCTTCACTTTAAATTAGTTGGTTCATTTTGTAGTCAGTGGTCAATTTATGTTATGAATCGTAAAACGGGTTTACATGTCGACCATGCTGGATGGCAGGAAGAACAGAATTGAACTCTTCTGGGGAAGAAAATCTATTGTCGTGCAAAATTATTTAACTATTATTATATGGCTGGAGCTAATTCCGGTGAAATCGCGCGCTCTGATTGGTGTATTTGCCAGTCATTATTTTCCTGTAACGCCCGTGTGCTCGATTACGGACTCTTTACGGACCAGCAGATTGAATACATAAATCACGAGGTCGTGCAGTTCTTTGCTTTTAGTGAATATGTCGGCTACGTTTGGCTGAAGGCAAAGCGGTAAAACAAGGATATGTAAGAAAAAAATACCACCGCGGAAACTAATTTGCAAGCCGAGAAAACAGTTGGAGATGAAGATTTGTTGACTTGGTTTGTGGCATCACGAACGGCGACTCAAGCACCGTATTCTGAGAATTGGTTCACACCTTGCACTACGTGTTAAACACTTAGAGCAACGTAGAAGGCACAGCAAACTTTAGTCAAAGAGACTGATTATTTGTTGTCACGGTGCCGCAAGCGGAGTTCATACAAGCTTACTGAAACTGTAAGTATGGCATTTTAAGAGTGTGAACGCCGTTTCATTTCAACATCTTTGAAGACTTGAGTGAAGGAACTTATCTTTCTGTTGAGAAAATGATAAACTTTTGATTCACACAATTTTCTGTGCCGACGGTTGAGATACGAAGTATTGTAGTTTCTTCAATATATCCCTTGTTTGAATCCCGGAGTTTGAATGTTGTGATCGCATGTTATGTATAAAAGCTTGGAGCAAATAAAATTCTGTTAATTTTGTGTTGGAAATCGCTTATCAGAAAAAGAAGAAGGAAAACTATTTTTAGTTCGCCACGCTCGTGATGGGTTTTTACCGAGTGACGTTTTCGCTGAACCAAAACCGGCACATTTTGGGCTTGTACTTCAAAAATTCAAGCTTAACTCAATTCATCCGGTGAGTCAGATATTTATTTCTCTCAAGTATTGTATACGTTTGCAAAATTGAGAATCTGTGGTCACTAATTAGTGTAAACGCTTATCATTATTATTATTATTATTATTATTATTATTATTATTATTATTATTATTATTATTATCACCATCATCATCATCATCATCATCATCATCATCATCATCATCATCATCATCATCATCATCATCATCATCATCATCATCATCATCATCATCATCATCATCATCATCATCATCATCATCATCATCATCATCAACATCATCATCATCATCATCATCATTATTATTATTATTATTATTATTATTATTATTATTATTATTATTATTATTATTATTATTGTAGTTGTTGTTGTTGTTGTTAATATTACAGAAAAAGAATACAAGCCGAAGTATAATAATAAATTGGTTGAAAAATAGACACCCAGTGAAAAAATACATAAACATTAAAAATATAATTCATGTTGACTGTCCGAACAATATGAACAAAGCTCTACGGTTTCAATGATTGTTTAGTCCAGCTTACCCACTTAAAACTCCGAGAACCAGGTTGAGCACAAAGAACGAACCAATCACGATCAGTGACACATAATATATCGAATACAAACATCTCGTCTTGTCAATGGCATCGAAAGTCTGGAAGAAGAAAGTCAACAAACTAAAATTAGAAGTCGAAGTACCATTAGTTAGAACAGAAAGGCATTTTAATAGCATTGCTAAGGAGTATGGAGCACAAGTGGCACAACAGGAAGATGGCACCAGCGTTTATCGCTATTACTATTACTATTAATATTACTATTACTATTACTATTACTACATCGTAATCTAACTAAAGATAATGTCACAATCATGCGCAGTTCGTGAAGCGCAGATGTTATGGCGAGCCACCTGACGAAAGAACTTGGCGGGCAGAGTGGAGAACTGATTCTTTTGTAACTAGAAATACGATAATCGCAGACATCCCCTCGCTCAGTAGTGGGTTTTCGGAAAGCGGGACTCTTGTTTATTTTCCGTTCGGAGATTATTTAAATATTTTTTTGCAAACCACGGCTGTGTAGCGACGTCACCAGTCAGCCGCTAAAAAAAATCTTTGTCACACGGCAGTCTGGTTTAGTTCAGACAACGTGCACAGTCTGCAATTTTCGTAGACACTAGCTGAACTTCAAAATTCGCTGAGAAAACATTTACACGCAACTACAGAATACTCCCGAGGCTTGAAAGCCAAGCAAAGTCGATCTTGGACACCGAAGTTTTTATGAATTTCAAGAAAAGCCGCGATTTCTCCAGCCAATGCTTTATCCTAACCACATACGTGTATGTTTGTTTTTTTGTGTGTGTGCCAAATTTAGAACCGTCAAAGCGAGTCGCTTGTTTACACGCTTTCGAAGTCTCGGAATCGTGTGAATTTTGGCAGGGATTCAATTTTGAACACAACAACTTTTCAAACTGCGTTTGACGATTTTAAAATCTTTGACAGAAAAAAGAAATCAAGTCACTAAATAATACAAGGTCCGATTTTTATTGAGCGAGCAAACCCGGTCACTAAATAATACAAAGTCCGATTGTGTTGAGCGAGTATCTTACGGGGGTCCCGCTAGTAGACATATTGTTTAATTTGGAAAGCGTCGTGAGTATTTCCCTCACTTCGTTCGGGGAAAATGTATAAGTAATGTAGTGAGAATTGATAGTTAAATCAGCTTTCATCTTAGCAAGGTATATAAGGCCAAGTTCTCCGTACTGTATCATATGTTTCTGTTAAGAACCTGAAGGAGAAAATCACAGTGGATCACTATTGGGAGTGAAAGGGTTAAACAGAGTGAACCCGAGAAGAACTTAGGAAAGGGAACGGCGCATGAAATATGATAGCTGCACAAGAAGCCGTTGCTTCACAACTGAAAGCAGTCAAAGCAGTCAAGCGTCGTAAAAGTTCAACTTGAAGATCGTAATTTTCTCTTAAAAACAATGACAAAGTCCAGTGTGAGGGGACATCTACGATTATAGTATTTCCAGTAGAAAATATATTGAACTAACGTACGCTTGAAAGTCGAGTCCAAGTTCTGAATTCGTAAAATTCCGGTTATAATTCCATCATTCTGGTACCCTCCCGGTAAATTTGACATTATTTTAAACATTACTTGTTTTTACATTTGCTCCAGGAGGTATAGAGCTCATCGAGGGAGCTTATGTACATTAAAAATACAACTAGACTGGCGTTGCCAGTGAGCTCGCGGCGTTAGTTGGGTCGAGAGCAGAATAAACTAAAATGGAAAGCAAGGACAAGAGCGGAACTTCCGGGAGACTTCCAGTTTCTCACAGTATAGAGAACTTGGCTTTTGACACCTTGCTTAAATGAAACCTGATTAAACTATAAATTTATCATCGCCAGAAATTCCAGACATTTTGCGTCCACGATTGCTTCCGGTCTTTCCCAGCGGCGTGCGGTATGAGCATGCGCCATTCACACATTCAACATTGTTACGTACTTTGCCTCAGTGGGGTGGGGGAGGGATGGGTTTCTCCGGTTCAAAAAGAGACTGCTACGTTTAGGAGACGTGCCGCTGAACGACCTAGTTGAAATTAGCTTTCGTTTGGTACAATTTTCATGCGATTTGGAGCTTCCCAGCCCAAAATATCAACATCCGAAGTCAGCGTATTTCACGGGAGGTATTCGCCATGGCTGGCTGTGAACTGCAAATTCAAACACAAAAAGTACACATCGAATTTGCTCCAGGGGACTGACTGAGGCTTCACAGGAGATGTTCAATCCTTCGACAATCAGGTACGGGGTAGACATTTTGCGTTTTACCCAAGGTTCTTGTATTAAATGCAGCTTAAAAAGTGACAGTAGCCGGTTTTGAGCGTATTCTGCTATCAATCCCTTCTTACGTCGGCCGAAATTTTAAATTCAAAAAAGTACACATCGAATTTTACCGGAGATAAATATTTTTTGTACTGTTGTGTTTAGGAAGCTTTCCTCTTCCGAATGCTGCCCAGACATTTTTACGAACGTGCTTCAGTTAAGCGAAAAGCACAATTTATTATCAGATCCCATACATTTCTTTGTTATTTCTTGAGCGGCTGTCAGCGTGAAACCTGATGCCTCTTCCGAGATGGCGCAACCGGATGTCTGAAATTTCTGGCGATGTGTTGAATGTGTGAGCGGCTGACCAAGAATTATCACATTGGAGAACGTGGTGGTGGAGGGGAGGGTAGAAAGTGAATGATGAGTTGTCCAAGGGGGTAAGTAGAGTTTCAACATGACTTTGGCAATCAATTTGTGTTGTTCTTGTGGTAAGAAAGTGTGGGCATTTATTCCGACGAAACTAAAAAGGAAAAGACTAAACATTTCAAAACTTAAGGGTCATAAAATGCTTCTGCATCAACTCAAGCAGGTAGACGTTTTATGAGACTTGCGAGCAAATATGTATTCGACAGCGAGCTTTGTTTGGTGCTGGCATGACCGCACTTACCAAATACATAATGTGCGTCCATCCTTCCATGGTGATGCACTGAAACACAGTTAATGCGCTTAAGAAGATGTTATCAAACGTAGTGATTCCATCATTGGGTCCTTTCCAAACGTAACTACAGTTTGCAGGAGCATCGCACACTCGGCCATGAAATATTTTTCTCACTCCTGGGTGAGGAGGCGGGTCGCATGGTCTTATGGCGTCACTTGGATCAACAAGTCCCGCTGAAATAAAATTTAAAAGCACAAAGTTTCATTCATCTTTTAGTTTCCCACGGTGTAAAAGTGGACGTTTTCCTTGAATATATCACACAGTACCCATAACTCCATGATTACTACTCAAACTCATTAAACAATTCACTAACGGGACTCCCGTAAAATATCTTCTTTAGAGATTAACTCAAATGTAGTTCGGTGGTTTAGTTTTTACTGCTGCCAGTGTAGATTCAAATTTAGCGTTAACAAATTGCAACATCCAGCTGTCAATTATCCAAACCCGAACTGGAAAACCAGCCTGTCTCCGTACCCAGTGATTCCTTAGGAACTTCAGTGACTGATATTTGGCGGTCTTTAAACTTCCCTCTCGCTATGATTGGCTCCTTTGCCCGGCACTTGAGTTTATATAGCAGGGCTTGCCCGGCACTTGAGTTTATATAGCAGGGCGAACAATCAAAAGTACTCAAACTCGACCAAGATTTCGAACACTCAGCCGCATCGGCTCCACGTCCAGCAGGATTTAAGCTCGTGCTACCTTTCCAAACTCATTTCCAATTTCTATCAGAAGCTTCAGAACGTTTGTCAATGGGAATGCCGAACTTGTTAACACGTTTTACTTTTGTTTTGTTTTGTTTTGTTTTGTTTTTTTTTCACTCGCTTCAGTGGCAGCCATTTTGGATTTACATTATGAGAGAGTCGGAGTCCCAGATGCACACATAGGCCGGGCCAGCGGTTGCTTAGCGTATTTTCATATTGATGCAGAAACCGGCGCATCGCATTTGGTCAGGTGGATGGGTTGTGATACAGCGTCAAACACTGGAGTGGTTCGAGTGTTCGATATTCTACTTTAAAAGCGAGTGCAAGTGTTTGATGCCGCTTCACCCGAGGGCATTTATTGTTTCCACGTGTTTGGAATCCCTGATCAAAGACGAAGCACGAGTTTTTAAAATAAATTCTCAAAGGAATGTACGCCAAATTTAGAATTCTCTAAATTCTCAAAGGAATGTACGCCAAATTCCATTCCACTGTCAATTCGCCAGTCGCTGAAACAATTTAACTACAAGAGGTTATTGAAGTCATATTTCCTACACCTCACTTACTAGTTCACCCCTACAACTATACTAACTATATGTATGCATGTAGATATGCCTTTGATAATTATATGCATGTAATAATGTACTGTATAATATATGCTTGTGTATTAGACCAATAATTTATGAATGTGCATAGCACATCTCTCTTGTAATTTTAGCACTTTATCCCTACCAGTCTACTCCTGTATGTTCCCATAGCACCTTGCATTTTTCATGTTTCCACTAATCTGCTTACTACTTTTTTTTTTTTTTTTTTTTTTTTTTATGTATGTATTATTTTTTTTTTTATTTCTCTGTTAATGTTATTTGATTTGTCAGTTACAGCAATATGCCTATGCAATATAAGCCTCTGGCTTTGGCTATTAATTTCAAATATGTAAAAATCATAAAACAATAAAGGCAAAATTATTATTATAAAAAAAAAAAGAGGGCCTAGATGGGGTTTACTGTTAAGTGTTATGCAGACCGCCCCATCTAGCCCCTCTTAGAAACTTCATCCCCGTGTTGAAAATTGAGTCAAACACTCGAATCAGTTTTTCAAGGTTTGACGCTGTATCAAATACCTATTCAGCTGACCAAATGCCCTGTGCTGGTTGGCTATTAACAAATAATGAGTTATAAATGAGTTTGAGAGCCAATTTTCAAGTAATAAACATTCCTAAATTTGCATACATCCCTCGACATGTTACTTCAAAAACTCGTTGCTTCGCCTTTGGTAGAGGGATTCCCAACACCTCCAAATAACGAACGCATTCGGCCGCTTTTATTGTTCTGTGTTTGGATTCCCTCGTCAGGTACCAAGGCCACACTATTTTTCGGACTTCTGAGTTTCGCTGTTCGGATCCTGGTTTGAAGGTCTGAAGCTCAGTGTATTTTTATAAGGCACAAGGCAAGCTACAGATTCAAATCGCAATGCAAATCACGTAACCGCTATTCGACCCCCCAAAAACATTGATAATTGAAAACAATCTTTGCAATTTATAACTCAGGCGGGGCCTGAGTAGTCATGCAAGTTGACGTAAGTTTTCAAATTAATAGAGAGTTATTTTCGGATGACTGTCGAAAACATCACAGAGCCAATCAATGACCAATTAGAAGCACGAGCAAAACCAAAACCAAGTAATTGCGATTGGTCTTACGAACCAATCAGTAGTGCGAGAACACGCCATCGCCAATCACTTTCTTGCGTGAGAATATCGCAATCAGGTTTGCTTTTGCTCTTGATTGGCCAAGAATGTTGCTAAACTTGTTAGGACCAATCGGAAAGCGTAGCAAACGCAAAACCAACGCAATCACACGATTACTTTCGACAGTCATGCGAAACCGGCTCTAAAATTGCGGTATAACCTAAACCTCAAACCGCAAGAAGTCACACGTTACGTCTGCCGTATTTCTGTTATGTTTTCAATCCCAGGAAGCATTCATTTAGGCAAGTCAAATACCTCAGGGTAATGAGCTCCTGTTATTTCAAAATTTGCTATCTTTAGCAAACGCAATGTGTAAATTAGATCATGTGACTATTTGCGGGCTGTAGCATACGGCAATCTTAAACTGCCTAATGGCGTTTATGCAACTTAGGTAAGTTGCAAGCCGACGTGCACAAGTTCCCTAAAACCCATCACAAATCCGTAAACAGTTTTATATTTCAAACTTGCGTCGAATAGCACACATTACAGCTGCCAGCGTTTTCTTCCTTCAAGGACATAAAAGTAAGGCGTTTTGGTCAACAGAATTAGAGAAACGGTGCTTAACCTCTCAAATACGTCAGATTTTGTCAGATTCAGGCCAAATGTTTACGCAAGGAGGCATGCATGTATAGCATATGTATTCACACCAAAACTAACACCAAGTAAAAATGTATATGTAAATAGCACGCTTAACGTGGACATACTCTTATCCACTCTCTCGGCTAGTTTTCAGGTATACAACGAACTGGAAATAAGAATTATTTTTCTTTCTCCACGCTGAATTGTTACGTGGGGGGATTGAACTAGGAACATAACGGTCGGTGCTGGCGAGAACCTGCGTCCTACCGACCGCGCTACCAGGACATCTCGGTGCAAAGGTGCAGAGGTGCCAGAATGCGTTGCTTTCAAGTGAAGTAAAGTGATTCTATTAAAACTCAATGCCCTTTTGACTTGTGGAACCGTGCAATTTAATTCGTCAAAACATGTACCTTTGTCATAGCGTTATTCTATTTGCTCGATACAGTGACTCAAACGCCTCACTTTCATATCCTTTCAGCGGAAACCGCTGTCCCATTTGGTCGGGAATCAACCCAGGGCTTTTAAGCACCGAATAAACACCTAATAAAACATAAACTGCATGATTTTAAGTTAATAACATTAATTGCAGATATGCCTACAATGTGACTTAGAATCTTAATCTCGAAAGAATGTCGACTGGAGAATATGGATAATAATAACCTCGAGGTAACTTACTTCCATTAGCGCAAGTGTAGTGGAAATTCTTCCTCAGGAATTCTAGTCCTATAATTGCATAGATGACTATACAAAAGAGCACCAGGAGTGCAATTTGCAACAAGGGTACCATAGCTCGCATGATCGATTTCATCACAACTTGAAGACCTGTAAAAAATAACATCAAATCCAAGTGAGCTCGACATGTTAACAACTGTCAGTATTATCTGTGTAATTGATGGGTTTGTACAATAATTTTCTTTGTGGCTCTTTTCCTGACACAAGTATAAAGGTAAGAGAGGTAAATAAATCTCCCGTATAGGTCTTATTCAAGGTAATCCCTTCCAAACTTATTTTTAGAAGGTACCCAGTCCCCGCGGATGTATTAATGCGCGCGTAATAGCGAGGAACGCGAGAACGCGTTTGGTCACTGGAAACACGTTGTGTGGATGTTTCGTGGAAGATTTAACAAATTGACGTTAGTTTTTTTATGTGTCTGTCCTCTTATTGATGATGAAACGCGTCATAACATTGTCAAAAAGATGTGGATTCACGAGGCGCTCGATTTTGTGTCTGTCCTCTTATTGATGATGAAAATTAGCCAATCAAAAAGCGGGAAACTGACGTGTTATCCCCGAACGAAGTGAGGGAAATATTTACGACGCTAATGCAGCATAGTCGGCTCATCTGAAGACTCCAAGCGCGTCGCCATCTCGAAATCTAATGTTCGTGTGTTTGTTTGTGTGTGTGTTTGTGTGTGCGATGCGACCTTTTTAGGCCAGGTGCCTAAGGCAATGTCCAAATAAGGCAATGACGTAATCATTATCGACTAGCCACCGCCATGTTTTTAAGAAAGATTTGAACGAAGCAAACAATTGTACGTAACTGCGTTCACGAAAATGAATTTGAAAGCTAGAAAACTTGAAACAGAACGGTCTCGCGAAGCTCGTCTTCAAAAGAGAAGCGAACAGGCACTTCAAGAGCAAAAGCGGACCGAAGAGAAGACTCCGCAAAGACAACAGCGCATGAATGCCGACCAAAAGCGACATGAACAGAAGCGGGCAACACAGACAACTCCGCAAAAAGAACAGCGCTTGAAAGCGAATCGGGACCTTCAGGAGAAAAAGAGGGCCGAAGAGAAGACTCCGCAAAGACAACAGCGCATGAATGCCGACCAAAAGCGACATGAACAGAAGCGGGTAACACAGACAACTCCGCAAAGGGAACAGCGCTTGAAAGCAAATCGGGAGCTTCAGACGCCGTTTTGTGTTAAACTCAGATACTTATTTAGAAAGGACAAGCAACAAAGGTTAGTCAGTGGAAACCGAACAATCACCGTGACAAATATATTGTATCCCGTATAGCTTGTAACTCGATCACTTCAAGAATGTATTAAAATCTGTATGCTGATCATTTTCCCTCGAAGTATTGTTTTACTACGCTTCTGTCGCCAGTTTCGGCTACCGTATTTGCTCAGAGCAATCGGAACTTGGAGTCTTGAATGATTTAATCAGATGTCTTATTTTTCTGTAATCTGACACGCGGTGATTGCAGCGAGAATCGTTCACAAGCCCTTAGAAGTATTACTGGGTCTGAAGCCCGTGTATAATTTGAAGTAAACTGTTCAAGTTTTGCTTTGATTCTGGGAGAAATCTTGCTGTTTTGAGTGGGTTCACATACAAAACAATTCGAGACTATTAAATATGCATGTCTGAATCTGGTGCATGCAGTCCATAGTAAAAACAAATCGCACAGGAAGCCTATTTAATTGTACTGCCTATGAATTCAAAATTGGAAAATCAGTGTTCCTTTTTTCCCGTACTACGACGGCCGACCAACTTCAAACTTTGAGTATTAAATTTTGAGAACGTGCTTGGCAGACTGCATGAATTAATTTGACGTGCCGACCGTGGGAAATACGTACTTCGTCACGCAATCGATTCTTTTTTCAACGCAAAAGTATAACACACACCATTCTTTTTCTCCTTCCTTTGCGTGTAGCACTTGAGTTCGAAGAAAAGATTGAGTCAACGTTTCGGTAAAACAAAGGCTACTCTTGTTGGGAGTTACCAAAGTAAAAGTCCCATCAATGGCAGAGTGAGGGGGTATCTGCGATTATCGTATTTCTAGTTGTAAAAATAAAAATTCGAGGGGCCAAACGCGTTCTCGCGTGTCTCGCTGTTACGCGCGAGATATTATACCCTTGGGTGATTGGGTACCTTCTAAAAATAACTTTGGGAGGGATTACCTTGTAATAAGACCTATACGGGGAATCAACTCTCTTACCTTTATACCCTCTTGCCTGACATTAATGGTACAGGTACAGATCATAGCCCAGCCTCAAGGGCTTGTAACCGGAATTTTATAACGATAGCCCATCGTTTCTGTGGCCTTCAAATAATTAGCTGTTAAAGTGGCTGAAACAATGGTCAACTTACTTGGAACACCAGAGATGAGCTTGAGTGGTCGTAGGACACGCACTGCCCGCAGTGCCTTAACATCTAAACTGTTAATCTCCAGCTGCGGAAGACTTAAAATACTGCGGAAAAGGAGGCAAAAACAGACATAAACTGCAAAATAAGAATGCCGTCCACAACGACTCCTAATACAGTGGATCCCCGATATAACGAAGTGTAACGGACTGGGAAAATGTTTTGTTTTTTTTTTCCATATTAACGAAACCCCGTTATAAGAAATTTGTATTAAATCGATCAAAACCTTCGTTATATTGAGATTTAGCTAATAAATATTTGGCCTTAAAATTAAACAGTGTTACGTTGCACCACTCAACATTCGATTTGATCTGACAACTGCTATTCGGATTTGAACAATTAACATGTTTTCGTGATTTAGTGTCTGCTGCAACTGCATTCTTAGCTAAATATCCAGTATCGGTTCCGCATTCAAAATCAGAGGCGTGATGACATTTATTTGTTATATCGGGGTTCTTTTCCATACTTTTTACTGTAACTTTGGCCAGGCTGAAGAATATCGTTCGTTATACCGGGATTTTGTTATAAAAAGGGTTCGTCATATCGGGGTTTCACTGTATTCGGGTCATTGCACGATGCCGCCATATTGTATTCAAAGCGAGGCTAGCCTGACACGAAATTCGCCAGGCAGCAATTGAAAAAAAAAAAAAAAAAAAAAAAAAAAAAAAAAAAAAAAAAAAAATAGAATGATGACTAACAACTAAAACGAGAGACGCAGTTTTATCTTTGTGAGATAAAGAGTGAGAATCGACGTGAAAGTTTTTCGAGGCGAAATGGCCGGCCCAATTGTAATTTGTAAATAAAACCGACACAATTCATTTATTACACATTCTAACTGTCACACCCTATTCCCCCTCCCACCGAAGGGAAATAGAATCAAATATTACGTATCGCAAGAATGGAAAATTAGGGAAGATGTACAAGTATAAATAAAGAATTGCATGAAGAAACCAGATAACATGGGCAATGAACAAACAATCTGCTATTAATGCTTTTACCGACATCAAATATGCAATATGAAACAACTTAGAATCCAGATAAATATCTAAATTTCTAGAACTACCGGAAACGGCATCGGTGCCAAGTAAATTTCTTTAACAGAGAAGAACTGTACACGAATATTACTAAAATGAAGCTGTTCAGTTTTTCAGCCCCCCTGACCCCTCCCCCCCCCCCCCCCCCTTATTTAATCGCCTAGTAAGTTAAAGGGGGTCGGCATCTTTTTGTTATTCATTTTTATACACCGCGTAACTGTTGTAATTGGCAAGCCCAGCGTGCGAGCTTGCCACTGGAAGAGGGGTGAATGGTCCGATTAAATAAAAAACTTTCGCTTTCCAAAATTTACATACTACTTAGGCAAGACAGTATAACACAAAGGCACATTAAAAAATCACTAAAGATTCTTCAAAAGCTTCACATGTACTGCAGGAGATGAGCAGGGGGTAGGGTATAAATACGGTCTCAAAGCTTTTGAATAAAGCTCTGTAAAATCATTAAACATTTCACGCAGTCATTCGATGAACACCTCACCGACTAGCATTTCACTGCCTTATAGCTACTGTTACTTCATCAAATGTGGAAAGTAATATTACTGCATGGTATTGTAAAAGTTTCTCAATGTCATTGTATGGGTATACATTGCAAACCAAGGGGAGATAGATTCTGCTGGTTTCTTCTGGAAATTTCATGGAGTTCAAGCTGAGAGAAAGGGATCGTTTACTCGTTAACACAATGAAGAGATTTTGACACGATGACTGACTTTGTTATAGGGCCTTAAAGCATTGTCGAAGTTTAACGATTTCGTGTCGCTGAGAGCGTTTACCAATATTGCAAACCGAGGGGAGATAGATTCTGCTGGTTTCTTCTGAAAATTCGCGGACATCAAGCTGAGAGAAAGTGATCGTTCACTTTTTAATACAATGAAGAGATTTTGACACGAAAACCGACTTTGTTTGGTTTTAGCGCAGGCGACTCACGCGAGTGAGTAAGTAGACAGATGTCTGATCGCTTAAGATTGCTGCAATTTGTGTCGACTGCAAGATCACACAAGCTGGCACAACTATGGCGTACAGAGATTCTGACATTTGAAAAAAAAAAACATGTTCAGCGAAGTTTCTATATAATAATTAATTCTAAGATTAATTTGAAAGGGAAAATGTAAATGTTGGAGATGGTTAGATAACGGAGGCCAGCAGCTATACACCACAAATGAGCAAAATAAACACACTCGGTACTCCCTTTAGAAGTTTTCTGAGGGCTAAAGAAAATCACTAATAAAACATAACATGTACTTACCCTACGACGACTACGACGAAGTCGAGAATATTCCATCCATTTCGCAAGTAAGCTCCTGGATGAAGAACAAACCCTAGCGCGAGGATCTTCAGGGACGCCTCAATGCAAAATATCACGACAAAGCACAGCTCTGCGTCTTCCTGAGAAGGAAGGGTACGAAAAAAGATTAGAACTATACTACGGAGACGCAACCGGAAAAATTGAAACCTACCAATTTTCCTGACATGTCCGTTTTGTCGTCGTTGGGAAGAGGCGTATTCAGAGCAAGAACGATGCAATTGGCGGCAATTGCCAGCAGAATAAAATGTTCAAACCTCGTGAAACCAGTTAAGGACCAATTTGGATGTATAAGTAACGAGAAGGGATAATAACTGAATCGAACATCGAACTGGTCCCTTGAAGGTTGAAAGTGTGAGGAAATCCTCCGAAAACCTGGCTAAGTGTACAACTAAGATCATATAACACCTTGAAACACGGGCAATGTTACACTTGTGTTCGACTTTATATGCCAGAGGCAACCATTTAATATAAAGGATATTTTGATTCCACGATGAACTTTGATATTTTGCGGATCGGGTTCCCTTCGTCTAAACAGAAGAGAGAGTTGTGGGGGTTGTTGACTGTCTTCAACATCTGACTGCCATACATGGACATAGAGCGCGCTCTGCGCTGAAGCGAAGACGGGCCTTCATTGTCCGCCGCGTTATTCACCATTTGAAGTGAATCCTTGTGTTTGTTTTTCGTCGTCGATTCTCCTTCATCTCCACCTTTCTCCATCCTTAGGGAAATTCTGTGTCCACCCGTTGATAAACCGCATCGCCGAGGCGAAAAGAGGAACAAATGATACTTCGTCAGCCGAGAACAGTTATAATGATATGCCTGCTAGCCTGAACATAATACTCCACTATTTCCACATTATGAATTCGAAATGCACATGTAAAAAATTAAAGACGGTGTCACGGCTATTCTTGACTCTGCCACACGCGTTCTAGTGACAACAGCCTGCGTTCGGGAGCGCAGGAATATTCTCAGTTACAGTCGTCGCCAGCGGTAACCACTTCTTTCAGAAATCATGGGCAGTTTTCGTCACAAAGGTTTCTGGCATCGACAGCATATTATGTCAAACTGCACCTGCCCGTGAGCTCAGTTCAGGTTCTATTCATATTTAAATTTTCTTCGGCGTCATTAGAATTCAGGGTTTGACAAGTGACAAAGTGTCACATAATGGTTTGACTCGTGTTTAAATGAAATTACTCCAATCGCACCGCAAAGCAACAGTCGCGACTTTTTCGTCACGCCAGTTCTTCCAGAAGAGCTTCTTTTTTCCCCCTCAAGTAGGTGCATAGCAATAGCGCAAGTGATGAAAAATATTTATAATATTCTGTTCGCAAAACATCGGGCGACACAGTGATTGGCTTTTTCGTTTATTGCCGTATCAAAAAGTCGACCGCAGATCTGATTTTGTAATCTGCAAAAGCCAACAGAAGAGTTAGCAGACTCTGGAAAAACAGCAGCACAGCAAGAGCAAGGTATCAGATAAGGGATGGCTTGTCAAAGTCGTTTCTCTTTCAAAATTATGGGCAGGTTTTGAATTGGCATCGCCTTAATCCGTCACATACACAGCCGTTTAAGCCTAATTTCTGAGCTATGACATCACTGTTCTTACAGATTTGAATATTTCAAGTATTCCAGTGGAGTCATAATTATGAATTAGCGTTCTGAGGTCTGTCCCTTGTTAGTGTCGTAAAGTCTTGGCAAAGGACATTAACTTATGATCGGACGTCATGCAGCTCGATCATATTGTATGCCCGATTGTATGCCGCGGCCTTTTTCCACAACCTGACAAAAACGAAATGGAAGCGGATTTTTTGGCTCTTCTAAGCGTCGAGATGACATGAATAGTTCAGTTTCAGTTTTTCCGGTGTTTTGTAGTTAATTTAATCATTGGTGAAGGATGGCGAAAGATGAAAGAGAGAGAATTAATTTCGATGAGTACACAGCCTACGAACAAACGACCGAGTGTTAATTTCTCTTTCTCCTATCCTTTACTGGAGACGCGTTGCAACGTCCACTTTTCTTAATGCGAATGTTAAAAGTAAATCCAGCTGTGCTGAACAAATTATGGAATAGGGACTTTAATCAGTCACACTCAGCCGTTTGCTGAGGCGCAGTTTTGTAAGCAACTTTAAAATCATTTTCTAACTTCGAAGAGGTTTCCTTATGATT
Source organism: Plumapathes pennacea (assembly GCA_964036295.1). NCBI lineage: Eukaryota > Metazoa > Cnidaria > Anthozoa > Antipatharia > Myriopathidae > Plumapathes > Plumapathes pennacea. Next base: position 7,329,506 of record OZ038472.1, on the reverse strand, counting down.
CATTTAAGTAGTTCACACGTAGATCTAACAGTAAATTTGCTATGCTAATGGTCGCTCGCATATTACAGATTTAAGAAGTATATTTAAAGAGGAACTTCCATTTGCAATTTCAGCCGGATAAAAATTTAAAGTTTGCTCGCACGTAAAAATCTTGGTGATGATCAGATGTCGCGAGCTAACAAGTAAACCTTGTAGAAAACAACACGAATGCAAGTGCATAGAACTCAATGACGAAGAAAGTTACGAAACAAGTGCCAGTGATGTTTAGACAACGTGCGAAACTTTGATCAGCTAAGATTGCGAAAGATTAGCGGACACCTATCGCTCTTTTAGAAAGGATTTCCGGCTCCGCGTGTAAGTCAAACGAGGCACACGAAGATACAGATGATAGACTTGGAGCTTTTCACACGCTTAGTGATTGTAACGCATTCTGTCGGAAATTGCATCCGGGAATTTATGTACGGCTATGGCACCCCCTTACAATGCGTTTGTTACCGGTCTCATGTAAGGCAAAATGGAGTGTTACGAAGGGGTCGAAAACCAAACCAGGGACCAATTCAATAAACATTTACATGGGTACTTTACAAGTTGGACCATTATTCAAACACCACCAAACGGACTCTACTCCAGCAAAGTCTGTGCAGTATTCAAGATACAGGTTTCCAGTGCACAACCACAACAGTATTTGGCCATTGTATTGGATTAGAGTGTGTTTTAACGAGTGGAGAAGTTTGTCCGACTTGTAAAATACACTTGAAAATGCTTTATTGAATTGGCCCCAGGGACCAAGTTAATACAGATTTACACGCGTATTTTACAAGTTAGGCCATCATTCAAACACCGCCAAACGGTCTCTTGTCTGACAAAAGTCTGAGAAATATTACAGAAACCGGTCTCAGCTACATAACTGCAACAGTTTTTGGCCATGGTATTGAAAGTGTGTTTTAATGTGTGGGAATACACTTCTAAATGTTTTATTGAATTGGCCCCAGGTTGATTTGGTAGAATATCTAGCAAATTCAATCTCTTCAACCTGCGGATACAGCCGCTTTAATCGGGATTAAAACGATGATCTATCATGACTTCGAGAAGGGTATTGGTTAAGTCGAAATTAACTTCAGAGGTTACGCACGTTTCAAGGTTTTACCTAGCAGCAAGGCAGGTCAATTCCCCCTGGTTTTTCGTGGCTGGCAACTCACCCACCCAAACTGCCCACTTTTGCCCTATCGTATCGGTTACCACTACTCCATGTAATTATCACTGTCTTTCTATTCAGTATTCACTACTCAATGTAATTATCACCAAGGCCCGCAATATAGTACCGGTCAGCTGACACGTGCTGATCGCTCCCCCCACAACCTTGTGTCCTCTGTGTTTTGGCAAAAATATATTTTCTATTCAGCTGAGCGTAGCGAAAGAGAATATAAATTACCATATTTCTCTAATTTTCTTCTCTTTTTTTTCTCCAGTGATTAAATCAGAGGAGGATAAAGAATGTTTTTGTTTCAAAGAAATGGCATAATTAATTCAAAATCGCACAACAAATGTTATTTCATACACGTTTGGTGAATTGGTCATCAAGAGTCATGTCACATGACACCGACGAACATACACCAAATAAAAGAGAACATCTCAGTCGGAAAGCATCAACGACCTTTTCAGTGGCATTTATCTCCACCAAACTAAATTTAAAGTGGACTGACTGATTAACAAGTCAAAGTGTGAGCACTGTAATTAGGATGCCTACTGACCCACAGATCAAAGGGTTACACCTTAGTGTAAAGCCACTAAATGTCGCAATTTTCAAAGCCGTTATCATTTGCGAAAAAAATTCTCGGTAACAATGTTAAGTTTCAATTTGAAGTTCAGGACCTGGAAGTTATTTTGACACACAGCCAATTTCGCCGTTGGGTGTGAAAATACATTATCTTTTTTTAACTAATCATGAGAGAACGGGATTAGGAACGACGGTGATTAGGTTTGGCTTGACACCAAAGTTTTGGTAAAGAGGCACTGAATTTACTTTTCCTGTCTTATGGCTCGCAAAAGCGTCTGAATTCAGTGTGCGAATAGAATATCAATCTCACGCACATGAGATCTATACGTACTAGACAACACACTCTTTCGAGCCAAGTTGACAGTCAAAGTGTTAGACAAGTATTACAGGGAAAGCTCTCCGAATTAACTTCGGCAAACTTTCGTCAATACATTTCATTTTGGGTGCAAAAAATCCCACCGATGTGTCATATTTGTGTGTATTCAGTCCTGTGGCCCGCATTGGATGGATCAGCTTACAAGTGGTACAGGAAACATTTCATGCTTGTGTTAAGACGCTGTTAATTGTAACTGAAAGCAAATGATACTATACACTAACCGAGGAATGGGTAGACGGCATAATAATTTTCCGTCTCTTCTCTTCCAAATTTTTTTTTACCAACCTCGTAAATATGTATTAAGATGAATTATAAAGTAGCCCTAAAAAAATAATAATAATAAAATGAAGAAAAAAAAAAAAGGGAGACGGGTTAATCTTACTGTTACCGTTACTGTAAGGTGTCTTCTAAGTGTCTTGTGTCTCAAAAAACTCTTTAACAGCACATGATTCGACTAATGTATTTTTAATTAGCGAACGCACCGGAGAAAATGTAATATTTTATCTAAAGCGCTCCCAAACAGGGCGCGAGTATAAAAATAATGGCGCCAACACAACAAAATGGCACAAGCTAAACTGCCAATTTCAACTTCCACGATGAAGGAATACGAGGCACAACACTTACCAAGTGTAGCAAGGTTCACCAGTTGACAATACGGTTACCAGCTAAACACAGAAGACACAAGCTAAAGCTCCCAGAGGACCGGTACAGGCCATGTCCATTTAGTAACATCAGCGGAAATCTCAAATCGGTTGTTGGCTTTATAAACGGCGAACGCCGGCGAACACCTTAGAATGGCGTTGTGAGTTGTGATCTCTTCAATGCAAATGCACACGGAGAAAGAAGACAGAGATCTGCATTTGAATGCAAATTGTACTCACGAAGTTGTCATCATTACGGGATTATTTGCATCCCCCCAGAAGAGAAAATTCGGACAAAATGCAACAGACTTTTCAGTTGCGCTGGTTCCAAGTAGAAAGAAGGTCAAGCTTTGAATATTGACGAAAGTAGCTCAGCACAGTGCGGTGCTTAGTTACAGAAAGTTGCTTTTGGCAGTCCCAACGTAAATTAATTAACAAAATAAAACACAACAAGGCGAAGATTAAAGGGAAACGTCGAGCCATTCCGACTTTTTAAGCGTGAAATGTAAAGACTCGGGATACCAGGGCCGAATATCGTCGACTCTTCATTTTCGTCCGTTATGTTCGGATTGAATCACTTCTTTTCTGCAATCGACCTTCGACCATAAGATAAATGCTTAGCAAACGAATATAATTTTATCTTAGCATTGTTATTGCGTTGCTGCTGATGTTCGAAAAATAACCATTTTACTTCCTAATGTGCGGTGCCTTGGTCTAACAAATTAGAGCTTTGGAGTTATTTGTTGCAACATGATCCAGCAAATTAATTTAAGTGGCAGAATACGCCTAGACAGTTTTGCCGTTCATCACGGAGCAGGAATCAAGAATAACCGATTTGCATTAGAAATGTGACTGTCTGTTGTTCGGCTATTGTTATCGACAGACATTTCCATTGTCCGTTTTGCATAATACAGAACACGACCAACCACAAGCAACTCCGTATTAAACGTCAGCGTATATTTTTGTCGGGTTGTAGCATGTCTTAAGCCTGTTTTTCATGAGCGTCACAAGCGCAAGTTTAAACGTAAGCACAAGGTAGACGGAAAAGAGTGACGCAAGCACATGGAAAAGAAAAAAGAAAAAAAACAATATGAAATAAATTACCGTGATAAAGTATTGTGCTTACGAGTATAGTCAAACCAAAGCCCTGAAAATCTACTCCCCGAGTTACTGTATTGACCTGTACCTGTATTAAGCGGACACTTCACAATTCCCTAAGGGGTGTCCGCTTAATACAGATTTGACTGTATGCTTGCGCTTGTGAAAACCAGTCCTTGCTCATCTCACAACGAAACATCTCTGCGGCTAGCAAGCTATTTTGTTTGTCACTGATAGTGATTGCCTGACCGACCCACCGACTCAAAAGCGGCGAGCGGTAAATATTCCCCGCTCATTCTCCATCTATTTGTCGCCATAAAATCGCCAAAAACAAAACAACGAAATAAAAGAAACTAGCACCATCTATCGCTTGTGCTTTTTGTACGAGAAAAACGATCGCACCTGAGAAAAGACAATCGTGGTGACGTAAGAATCTTGACGGCTCACATCACAGCAGTGGCCATGGAAAATTCGTTTTTTCCTCATCCACAACAACCGAGCGATTGAAGAATGAACATATCTATTACCAATTCATTCAAGTAAAAACGGATAGACCAAACACAATTAAAATACCAAAATCATTAGAAACATCGCTTCCTCGAGTTCGGATGTATTTTATTTCTCGATCCTACAATACGATAACGAGGATGACCGGAGGAAGTTCTGGTACTGAAGTGATCCAGTGGCAATCTACACTACAAGAGTTTCTTACAAATTTTCGGCAGTTCGTTTTTGTTCACTGCACATCCTTTCAGAGATCGCTAAAGAAACACAAAAGAACATTCTATAGGAAAGACGGATAACTCTTGATCGACATAAGCACTCGGGTCCACGCAGAGCAGTTTGTTTTTTTACAACATCCGGGACTTTAAGCTGGTGATCACGTTCTCATTCCTGCTTTCTGTCACGTGTCACATCTGGTGCACACTACCTGTATAACCGTTCCCAGGCCACTTGGTTGTTCGATCAGTCTGATGTCCACAGCTTGAATGTTCGGTCAAACGAGGTGGAAACTATGTATTCACCATCTACAAACGAGACAAAGAGTTCAACAAAAACGTATTGCTATCTGGGCCCCGTTGTTGAAAGCCTGATTAAGCTAAGCCAGAATACCAGGAATCTTTCCTGGTCAACTAACTGGCTAATTTTGTACAACAATCTTGTTCAACAGACTTACCTAAACTGACTGACTAAAAAGTCTGTTTCGCATAAAGCATACACCAAGCAAGTCGCTTTGTAAGCAACGCTTTCCAGGCTAAAAGATGAAACTAATTTAGATCTAACCCAGCGTGCTGTCGAACAACTGTCACCTGATACTGTCAGCTTTTACACCAGCTATGAAACAGTATGCAGTATCAGCAGTGATTCCTTTATTACAGCACTTCATTCGCACGAAGGAGCGGTTTTCGGTTGACTGTCGTAAACCAAAAACCAAAGTACGTACATCGCTAATCACAGAGGCTGTAAGAAACACTTTCAACCAATCAGAAGCCAAAGTAACCGCGTTTGGTTTTACTTTGAAGAAGAAACCAATCAGCAGCGAGAAACGCCATTGCCACTTGGCTTGCGTGAAAAGAGCGCAATCAGGTTTTGCTTTAGCTCCTGATTGGCCTAGAATGCAGCTGGACTTGTTTGGACCAATCCGAAAACGTAGCAAACGCAAAATCAAAGTAAACACACGACTTTTTCGACAGACATCCGAAAACGGCTCCAATACAAATCCTCATAACCATTCAAGAAGAAACTAACTGTACAAATGATGGAGTAAGAACTGATAACTCACCTGATTGCATCTGAGCAAGCGACTAAACGCAATTTGTGCATTCTGTGTGATATGTGTATCTATTACATAGACACGAATGTTTTACTGGAAAATATACCGGGCGTAAAATCAATACGAAACTACATCCGGGACCCGAGTGGCGTATTTTCCATATCATCACTAGTGAGGATATCGATGGCATCATTTCTCGCTTTGCACGCTTGTTTGTGCATTTTCTCGTAAAACACTCATGTCTATATAATAAAAAGAAAATTACACGAAAACTGAAGATATGGATTTTATTTTCTCGTGGTAAAAACAATACTTTTACTCACTCGCGCAGCGCTCGTTCGTAAAATATTGATTTTCCCATTCGAATTAACAAATTGACGTCAGTTTTTTATGTGTCTGTCCTCTTATTGATCATGAAACGCGTCATAACATTGTCAAAAAGTTGTGGATCCACGAGGCGCTTCGCCGGCGTCAATTTGCTTTTTACAATAGCAAAACTCAAGCGACGACGCGGGGAAAACACGCAAGAAAACTGGATTTTGTTCGATTTGACCGAAATGATGTCAACAACTTTCCCCGCTTTCTAATTGGTCGAGGTTGAAATTCAAGACATTTCATTGGCCAAAAAGTGACAGTTTGACGTGAGCATTTCGCGCGTGCAAAATAAATTTTTGTCAAAGAAGTTGGAAAGAAATGAAACTAGACGCTTTTCTGCTGCGGTTTTCTCGACAATTTCAAGACAAAGCTCAAGGAATTCGCCTCTGAACACTTCTGGTTCTCTACTTCAAATGCCGAATGTCGCTTTTGCAAGAACTGAGGTAAAATTAAAGCTGAATTCACCTTCTTCGTCCAAATCACTGTCGTCAGCACTCGATTTTATGTGTCTGTCCTCTTATTGATAACTAGACTGGCCTTGCCAGTGAGCTCGCGGCGTGAGTTGGGTCGAGACCAGAATATAAAATGGAAAGTAGGGGACAAGAGCGGAACTCCCAAGAGAGACTTCCAATTTCTCACCATAAAAATATCACACAGTATAGAGAACTTGGCTTTTGACACCTTGCTCTTTTGACACCTTGATTAAACTAAAAATTATTATTACAACACTCATACACTTGCTTCTTAAAGGTTGAGCGACCCTGCATCTTGAGAATGCGTGACATATCCTTTTATGCACAATCGATTATGACAGTTTGACCTTGACTCATATTTCTAATCAGAGGCCACGATTAATCCAGCCTTCGCTTCACTACTTATGTGTTTTCTTTTGTTAACTCAATACGTTTCTTCTATCAGGCTTTCGAGTATTCGTGCTCTGTAACAAATATAAAATTGAAAGCGAGGAATGTCACACGAGAGATGTTTACAATATTATTGCGCTTTTGTTCACAGTGTGTTCAGTCCATTTGTGACTGCAAACTCAATCCTCAGAATTATTTCGGTGTATTTTTCATTTCTGGTATTTAATGAACATTGCGAAACAAAGGCTACATGATCGAATGAAAGAAACACTTCAACAGGCAATGTACGATACGCAGAAGAATTTTATGAGGCAACAGATGTCATGTACAGAGTAAAGCATAAAGCGTCATTGTTTTACGGCTAAAGCTCACCGTAGCTTTGGTTTCTGTTTTCGCCCTGTTATCTTCCCAAAAGTATTTCGTGTCGCCACAGAAAGTTTCGTCGGGACTAAATACTTATCGGCGACAGAGATATTTGCAATACCCCAGAAGTACCATCAAACATTTGTTTACGGCTATTCTCAAAGCTAATGTGCGGTGAACGCGAGCCAAAATCTTTTCCTAAAATCCAGTTTATCCGTGAATATTCCACAGAGCCAAATGGCGTTGAATTTGAATGGGATGCAGTTTACTTTTTCGCTTCACTACTTATGTGTTTTCTTTTATTAACTCAATACGTTTCTTTCTATCGGGCTTTCGAGTATTCGTGCTCTGTAACAAATATAAAATTGAAAGCGAGGAATGTCACACGAGAGATGTTTACAATATTATTGCGCTTTTGTTCACAGTGTGTTCAGTCCATTTGTGACTGCAAACTCAATCCTCAGAATTATTTCGGTGTATTTTTCATTTCTGGTATTCACTGACCATTGCGAAACAAAGGCTACATGATCGAATGAAAGAAACACTTCAACAGGCAACTCAACAGGCAACAGCAAATCCAGTTTATCCGTGCATATTCCACAGAACCAAATGGTGTTGAGTTTGGATGGGATGCAGTTAACTTTTACACACAAGTAACGAGCAATTCACTGGCCACATCTCGAGTTGTTTAGCGAAGTCAATTACGTCATCGCCCAGCACGTGATAATATGAACCAATCACCGTGTGCTGATTCTCGACCCACAAAAAGGAAAAATAAATAAATAAAAATGCCCATTTTTAAGCTCTCGTGGGCCCCAGGCCCCCGCGAGCAATGAAAATTAGCCAATCACAAAGCGAGAAACTGACGTGTTATTGTAAAAAATAAAATTCATATCTTCGCTGCGCCGTGTAATATCCTCTTTATCTCCATCGTGAGATACAAAGAAAACCTAAAGGTGGCCACTCTTAAGAGTGGGAAGGATTTTAACATTTCCGTATATCGAAATGGGCATGAGAACAGTTCCATTATGCAGTTCGGACTTTCTGGGCAACTGACCTGGAGAGGCGTCCACACAACTGATCTTCTGCTCATGTCCCGCGAGAGTTTTGAGCGGCGCCCAACCGGGCTGAGACCACACCTTGAGGAAAAACGCAGCACCGTAAAAAACAAAACAAAACAAAACAAAGTAAAGCAAAACAAATCAAACAAACAAAACAAAAAACAAAAAAAAAAACAAAAAAAAACAAAAAAAACAGGACAACAGAAACGATAAAAAACACGGCCAAATATAACGAGCAGAGCTGGGTATGTGTTACCAGGACAACAGAAGCAACAAACAACACGGCCCAATATGACGAGCAGAGCTGGGCATGTGTTACCAGGGCAAAAGAGGTAATAAACAACACGGCCAAAACTGGCTGAGCTGGGCATGCTGTGCACTGTATGGGTGTTACCAGGACAACATCAACAACAAACAACATGGTCAAAAGATGAGGAACACTCTGCATGCGAGTAAAACTAATTCATCAGCTCAATCAAAAACATAGAAAATCTGAGAATTTACCATTCAGTCACCAACAACAGTCTTCCTGGACTTGAATACTCTAACCCGGACGCGATCACAACTAACGTAAAGCTGATTAAACTATCAAGTATCACTACTTCACTCATACGCTTGGAGGTAAAAGGGGTTAATTGTGAAGGGATACCAATCAGTGTTAACTACCGCAGGTGATCACTGAAACATTCAAACACAGGTGAAAGACACAACGGAGAAGAAACAGTACCTTTATTTTTGTGTCGTATGAAGCTGACAGCAAGAAGTCTCCTGCAAAACAAAACGAATGTTCTCCATTTGGTTTAAACCGGGAAACGTCGCAGGATCTCAAGGAAGTCAATGTGTAAATGTAAACTGTTTGATACATATGCATCACGAGTTCCAACGGAAAAGCACGCAAGGGTCACAGAACCGCAAACGATTTGTAATTTCGCTTCACCCTCAAGGTGAAATGTCAATTCACACTGATGTGATATGGGGAGCAACTGTTCCCATATATTTCTATAATCCGATTCACAGTCTGAGAAAACAGACGTCTCTCATCGCGCGCTCGATCCAAACCGCAATGAAAAACAGGGCAAATTTCAAAGCGGCGCTTGTCCCATGATGATGATGATGATGATGATGATGATGTGCCACTGGCAAATAACTGGCGCGCGGTCCGTACGGCCAAATACCTCCCCGTCCGGTCTGTAAGCACATACTGTACTTCAGTTACGTACCGTGGTACTTGACATGTGACACCAAGTTCGTATGGGCCGGAATGGTGTACACCACTTGCCGTTTACGTAGGTCCCATATCATAACTTTTTGGTCCTCACTGCCTGTCGCGACATGGAAACTGCACAAAGTAAAACAAAGTCAAACTTCGCTCCTGTACCAAGCGGCCACGCAGAAATACCATTACGTCTTGACGTCACTTCCGTTGGTCAGCGTTCTTCGCCATTATTATGAAACTCGGTCTAACTCAAGGTAAAATTTCACTCCGTGTGTAAGTCTCGTAATTGCATTAAACTAATTTATAGTTGATTATCGAGGCCTGGTATTAAGTTTCTTGGATTAGCCGCGAGGTTTTACGAGCGTCACGCTAAACTACAACATCTGCAGTTTTATGCCATGACCGCTGACCCAAAACTAAAGTGCCCACACGGCCGGAAAACGTACTTCCGCAGTGTCCGGCCAACCTGACTGTATCCACTGGTACAAACGCATTTGAACAAGCGTGATTTGTCAAGAAATGCAGTAAGTAACTTTTTGAGAGAACAACAACAATAAGAGAAAAACAATACAGCTTGAATATGTCATAGTAATTATCGTATCTGCCACACGCTTTAACATACCCATTGGGGGCAAAGTCGATACCAAGAACTTTCTTCAAGTGGCCATCAAGTGGCATTATACACTGGCCAGTCCTCAGGTCCCACACCAAGCCTCGTGCATCCAGACCACTGCAGACACAAGTGACGTTTGAATGAAATGTTGACACGGGTACGTTATACGTTTAGAATACAGCCGAACCCCTATTAAGCGGCCACCTTCGGAGTAATGGCAAGTGGCCGCTTGGCTTGGGTTTGTCTGAAAGTAGCATAAGGCGTGGTATAAACGTCACTCTCTTTAAGTACGAACACGCTTGGAGGCATGTGACAACTGTTGCATAATACGATAATAAACGTGGAGTAAAAACAATAGGAGACATGAATTTACAACCGATTCGACTACGCCGCAGTAGACACATGAACGCATTGCGGACCTAATAATAATAATAATAATAATAATAATAATAATAATAATAATAATAATAATAATAATAATAATAATAATAATAATAATAATAATAATAATAATAATAATAATAATAATAATAATAATAATAATAATAATAATAATAATAATAATAATAATAATAATAATAATAATAATAATAATAATAATAATAATAATAATAATAATAATAATAATAATAATAATAATAATAATAATAATAATAATAATAATAATAATAATAATAATAATAATAATAATAATAATAATAATAATAATAATAATAATAATAATAATAATAATAATAATAATAATAATAATAATAATAATAATAATAATAATAATAATAATAATAATAATAATAATAATAATAATAATAATAATAATAATAATAATAATAATAATAATAATAATAATAATAATAATAATAATAATAATAATAATAATAATAATAATAATAATAATAATAATAATAATAATAATAATAATAATAATAATAATAATAATGAAATCTCAACTGGTGTGGGTTCCATGGGGTCGATGGGATACGTGTCACGTGCTTTCGGCCAGTGCGAAGAATCGAGATTTTTGGGTGGACGGTGTTTGTGCAAAATCTGCGCCATTTTGAATAATTACTATAAGCGCTGTGTCGCACGAGTGGCTCTGAATGATCACATTGAGGTCTATCAAGGCAAAGACACCTCCTTTTCAGTGAAAGCCAATATCTGGATAATATGGGCAGCACGACAGCAAGAATTCCACAGAAAAATGTAATCGACTCGCGATTGCCGTCGCGCTCTGTGTCGCACGAGTGGCTCTGAATGATCACACTGAGGTCTATCAAAGGCAAAGACAGCTACTTTTCACTGAAAAAAGCCAATATCTGGGATAATAAGGGCAGCACGACAGCAAGAATTCCACAGAAAAATGTAACTCGACTCGCGATTGCCGTATTTCAGTTTCTGCGTTGATGAAAATATACTCAATATGCAACCGACACTTTACTGATGTTCCAGATACTTATCTTGAAGAAATATACGGCTTTGTGGAGAGATAGGTATCGCGGTGATTCAATCGCAAGCCACAGGATGGTCGAATTGTGAAACTCTCATGTGCAACTCAACTTATTTCTTCCGACGAAGGTATAAATCACATTTGACCATGTCTTACAATTTTCGTATATCTTCAAAGAATTAAAAGAAAAGAAAAAGAAAGAAAGAAAAAGTTTTGGTTTAATATTGCTTGGCCGGGGTTCGAACCCGGACCGCACGGTCTTCGTGCTGCTCACTTCCGGTTCCAGACGAAACCCACGAACTTTTCGAGATCGTTATAGGGAAAAGCATTTTAGAACAAAAACAACTCCAAGCAAAGAGAAGTCGAACGCACCTGACTAATCTCTGATTACTAGTAGTAATAATAATATTTTAACAGGAAGCTCCCATTCACAATAGTGGTTTTCAGCGTCCCCTAGATTCTCTGCCGCCTTGAGTTGCAAAAGTAGTCAATTTCAGAGTAGGATAGAAAGCACCAGACACTACACACTTACTCTACAGATTACATGCATTTCCCTCTGCATGTGCTGCTTCTAATACGGATACCAAACTAGACAGCAAAGGGCCCGCCATTTTATTGTGCATACTCCAAAGATCAAGACAAGAGAGCTGTCTGTTACTCTACAGTGAAAGTTAACAAATTTAACTAAGATGAAAATATAGAGATAACCAGAACCCAAGAAATACAGTTACTGAAATGAAAAGATGAAAATGAAATGAAAAGTTGCTGTCTCAAACAATCGTTGTAAATTCTATGAAACGAAAGCATCACTAACCAGGTAGCCAGGAGAGAGCCATCGACTTGAAATGCCATGTCATACACCTCTCTGGAGTGACCTTCCTGTTGAGAGGACAAAAATACACCCACTGTACTTAAGAGCATTTTACTGCAAATTGACTAATGAACACAAAAAGTCTGTACCAAAACAAGAAGCACTATTTACACATGTATTGTGCGAGTAACCCAGAGAACAGTGAAGGAGTATAGGGGAAGATTTTGAGGGTTTTTCTTCATTTTTCTGATTCAAATGTACCATGTGTGCGTAGCCATTGAAAAATAAGAGTTTGAATACGAACACTTTGAATTTTATACCAAATTCCAGGTACAACCTCCAATCCAATAATGAAATCCTTTTGCTTCCTTTTTCATTTAAAACTTTACCAACTCTGTGACTCTGTGACAAGTTGGCACAACTAACAGTTACCTGATGCAAAACTTCTTTTAGCTGCTCCAGATCCCACAGCCTCCAAGAATGATCAAAACTAACGAAGAAATGGAACGGAAATGTAGACTAGAACAGTATGCAGTCTCAGACAACACAGTAGGCAGTGAAGTAAACCGAAACAAGTGATGCTATGTAAATATTTGGCAAAGTTTCAAACTTGGGTGTTTCAGTCATATTAGTGTACTACTAAATTTGATACTAGATAACACATGGGGAAAAATAAGGGAAAGGCAAGGGAGATTTGTCTCAATTCTTAGTCAAGGTGGAGTGTGTGCAGTACATGCGACTTACCAACAAGTACCAAGAAAGCGTCCAGAAGGATGATATGCCAACCGGGAAACTCTCTTCTCATGTCCTTCGATATTGGCAATGGGTGTTTCCCTGAAAATCACCTTGGTATTAGAGTTCTTGCAGGAGAAATATCACATCAGTGATCAAGAACTTTCCTGTTAAATTATTATTAATAGCATCACATTGGTAATGGTATTGTCATACTGTAATGTAGTATCCTGTTCTGCAAGGGTTGTGAAAATTGTTGTTTCCTAGCTGTTTTTAAATCCCTTAGAAACAGAACTTGAAATCTGATTACAGGAAGTGTCACAAGATGAACTGACTATGACATCTATATTGAATCGTCTCTGCAAGTACAGACTCTACTACAGTGTATACTTTTATACAAGTCTCCACATTTTATCCCTTTCACTCCCTTATATATACTGTAAATTTAATGTTACAGAGAAAGTTGTGTGATATGGTTATATTCTTCCCATGTAATAATAATCTGTGTATATTTGTAATACAGTATTTACTATATTATAGTGAAAGGGATTAAGTCACAGTTACTTTGTTGAAGCCCAGAATGGACCTTTTCTGGGGTAGCTTTGCTACTGCTTTAAAAGTTGTTTCAAAACTGCAACAATCACTCTCACTCCCATTCTCTGTCTGCAGTTCATTCTCTAACTGTAATTTGCAAATCATATGTTAAATATGTACAGTACATACTCTGCGAGAGACCACAGCAACACAGAGCCATCAGCTGCACATGATGCCATGCAGGCTGCAGTGTCCTCCAAGGCGAGCGTAGCTTGAGGGTGAAATACAACAGCGCCAACACGTTCACTGTGTCCTGAAAGCAGTGCAAGACAAACATTGATACATAAAGACAACAAGTATCACGTTCATGCTTCAGAGATCCCCAAATATCACACCAATAACAAGGACTAAATTTGGATGACTGCCAGACTTAATGGTAAGATGTCTCAGATCTTAGCTGAAAGTTGGGTAAACCTACCCTTGAGGACTGCCACAGGCTCACAATCTGGAACAGACCATAGTTTGCATAAACCACTCCTGGAACAGTGGAAAACAGTTGATTAGCAAATTACTGAACATGCATCAGTGAGTATTGTGTCAGCTACAGTATTGTAGGGTGTCTGCTCTCAGAGTTGTACTTGGTAAGGTAGATTCTGATGCAAATCAATAATTGTGCACCTCCACATCTGCATGAGATGTCTGGTAATAGTTTCTGTGCCAAGTCATACATATACAGTAATACAGAATCTACATATCAACAACAACAACAACATTAACAAAAACAACAAATAACCATACCAGTACCAGTTGGCAGAACTACATGTAAATGTACCACCAACCAGTAACTCTTGCTACAGTATAAATCTGCATGTACATGTATTGCACCACACAATACATAATATGTAACAAAACTATTTCAAGCTTTGATACAGGTATATGACTCACCATGAAGCAGTAGCCAGCATCTTGGAATTTGGAGAAAACTGACAAAATGACAAAGGTCTGTCATCACCAATTTGACTGCAGAAATTGTTTAGTGCCTGCCAAAAAAACAACAACAACAAAAAAAAAAACAAAAAAAAATTTCATGAATACCCAGGTGAAAGAGAGAAAAACTAAATGTGTCTGCTACCAGAAAAATATCACATACTGTAGTATGGAGAACTTGGCCTTTAATACCTTGCTCAAATGAAAGTTGATCGAACTATTATTTTACCACAACACACTAGTTTCTCGCTCTCTGATTGGTCGATTTAGCGTGGTAAATAAGAGTCCAGACAACGATGCTGACGCCAGTATGTCACGTTTTGCAGCAAAATACAACAAAAGTTTCCTGTATATTTCTAAATGTTGTGGTAAAAAACAAATTTTCCACTGGTTTGTCATGGTGTGGACTCTTATTTACCATGATTTACGCCATCACATGGTCAAAATTAGTTGCGGACTCACTCGGCGAAGCGCCTCGTGAGTCCACAACATTTTGACCATGTGATGACGTAAATCGTGGTAAATAAGAGTCCACACCACGGCAAACCAGTGGAAATTTATTAACTTCTCACCACATTTCTCACCCATTTTTGTCCAGGCCAGTGGGCCTATACCCTGGGTTCTAGAGGTATCTCACTCTTGGAAGCTCCACGCTGTGCAGTCACGTAGGGCTGGGGCAAAACCACATCCCCAGGGCCCTCCACTGTCTGTGGTTTTGCCACCAGCCCTGCGCAGTTGTACAGCGCAGAGCTTCCAAGAGCAAGATACCTCTAAAAAACCAGGGTAATGGACCTGTGGTACATGTACAAAAGTTTGGAATATAATGGGCCAAAGGAGTAATAAAATGGGCTCTACATGTACAAAAGTGTCTTTCAAGATGCTTCACTGCACTCAGTTACACAGTAACTATGAACAATAAATGAGTTAAAGTACATTATGTTTGATGGAACTTTTGGTAAATGGCAGTGACATTTAGTACCCTGAGTTTTCTGTGTAGCTCTTGATTTTTGGCAGCTTTCTCTGGATCAGGTCTGGCTTGCTGAATCCGTGCTTGTTTCAGCCTCTCACAAGCTCTAACAAAACAATCAATTACCATTATTGAAGCCATTAATCGAAAGCCCAGTCAAAATAGTGCACAAGCTTTCTAGCATACAATAGCACACTTTCCTCTTTAACAGATTTAACAAATAATGGGCCTCAAGTTTTCTTCTTTCCCACAGATACAATGTGTACATGATTAAAATAATATTTTAACAAGACGCTTCATGTTCTGATTGGCTGGAAACCTTGTTTATAAACCAAGAAGAATGATGTGGATTTATGTAACTGTACTGTGCCTAGAAAGATTTCCATCCCTCTGTTATAAACACTTTAGATGTTGGATGAATCTTGTATCAATTTGCTGAAGGGCATTTACTAAATTTATATCCTATTATAGACATGACAATATAATATTGGAAATGTCCATGTCAAAATGGCATTAATTTACTGTAAATCTTTGATCATGTGTTTCAGATCATGCAGGGACAATAATTGTGTTCATGGTTTCAAATTATTTGAAACCATGAACACAGCAACGTAAATCATCACTTATGGACATCTTGAGCACTTAAGTGAATATAGTAGCTACACTAAAGGAAGTATGGCTGAGAAGAGTTGGGTCCCACCAGCCCTGGCCTTATACAAACAATATTTACTTCCTGTCCCAAGATCGACAGAAAGCTTGTTTCAATAGTATTGCTTCTTTTGCAAAGCAGTGCATTGTACATGAGTACTTACTTTGGCAAGGAGTACTTTGCAATCCACATGCGAGCAATCTTTAACTCTACTGGGCCCTCATGGTACCAGACCTCTTGATCAAGTTCCTGATGGGAATAAAATACCAGACATGTGATGAACAAGCTGCATACTGTATCTACACATCACAGAGTAACAATAAACATGACCACACCTAAAATGACAAAAAGATCTTGTGCCAAGGAAACAATGAGACACACAACAGCTGTAAGACTGAGAGCTGTGCCCAGCGGAAACACGACTCATACACCAAGTCTGGGAGTACACATGTCAGCTGCACCATGCAACCTGACCTTTATTGCACATAATTCACCAATGTAACAGACTTACAATATCAGACACCACTTAGAATGGTGATAGCTGATAAGAAGCTGGACGAGTATCAAAACTTATTTAAGACAGAACACTCCTTACATCTAACATCTTATATATGGGAGGGTGGGTGAGAAGGGCAGGCCACTCTGATGGCAACAAAAAGAACTGCCGACCTTCACATCGCGTGACCCTTTACCCCCAAGAGCTACCTATATTTCTGGTGAGAAATTGATAGAAAAATCAAAGTTGATCACTCTTGGGAGTGAATATGGTACAGTACATTGGATTGGTTGAGCCAGCACCTTAATTAGACTTACCTGTTCTACTTTCTTAACAGTTCTTTCTTCTTTGTGGGGTACATCATCTCCTGCAATTGATTGAACCAGTATCTTATCAACTCAACTAGTACAACTGTATACCATGCATGATCATACTGTAAAAAACATTGAGTCATGTACTGTATATGCACATATCACATCTACAATTAACAGACAGTATAACCATATTTTACCTAATTCAAACATCAGTGACCTCAAACGATCCCTCCGTTCAGGTGGTCCTTCACCAAATATTGCTGCAGAAATGGAGAAATAAACAAAAGTACATGTAAAAGCTGACGTGCAACTTCAAATCAATTTGATGTCATGATATATACTGTACAATAATGTAATCCAACCATACAGTATACATCTACAAAACTCAATACATACATACTGATACACACATGTACAGTACTTCCTTTTAATCAGCCAAATCGCTTAGTTGTACAG
The DNA here is from genome assembly GCA_964036295.1 of Plumapathes pennacea. Taxonomy (NCBI): domain Eukaryota; kingdom Metazoa; phylum Cnidaria; class Anthozoa; order Antipatharia; family Myriopathidae; genus Plumapathes; species Plumapathes pennacea. Next base: position 7,311,959 of record OZ038472.1, on the reverse strand, counting down.
TAAGAACTTGTAAAACACAGGTAACCGGTGCTTACTGATGGGTTCATCCAGCTCCCTGAGCCTGGCTTTAACTGCAGCATCATCAGTAGGAACAGCAAGTGAACGGGCCTGGTAAAAAGATCTCACAGTTTCATAAAACAAGCAATAATATCTGAGCAACACACACTTCCCTTCCATACACAATGCCTTTGAAATTCTAGAAGCTACAGTCCAATGTAAAGTATGACTGTATGTGAGACACTAATGTTAGAGCCGTTTTCGGATGACTGTCGAAAGTAATTGTGTGATTGCTTTGATTTTGCATTTGCTGCACTTTCCAATTTGTCCTAACAACTTTAGCAACATTCTTGGCCAATCAAAAGCAAAACCTTGTTGCGATATTCTCGTGCAAGAAAGCAAGTCGCGATGGCGTGTTCTTGCACTGCTGATTGGTTTGTAAAACAATTACTTGGTTTTGGTTTTTCTCATACTTCTAATTGGTCTGATGTGTTTTTGCTGGTCTCATTAATTGACCCTGTGATTGCTTTGGTTTTAGTTTTTAACAGTCATCTGAAAAGCGCTCTATGTGTGTAACATACCCACATGTACGTACATGTAATGTAAAAGGGACAGCAAGGGTCCAATTAGATATTTTATGTCACAAAAACTGTGGTTAGTATTGAAACTTCAGGAAATTTTTCATGGTTTGCTTCACTAATTTTTTGTACAGTTTGATTGAAATACTTTTTACCTTTTTTCTTCTCTCAAACTCTGCCAACAGCTCCAGATGTCTTTCATTGCTTTTGTCCTCTGACAATTCCAAGTACTCCCCTGTGGAAAACACCAGTAAATAATGGATACAAAAATGGCATGACTTGAGATATATATATAATGTGTTCCCATGTAATATAGTCTCATCTAAACATGTGGGAAGTTGGGAGAACACGAGAGTAGCATAGGGAAACTATGAGGCTGCTGATTCTTTGATAAAGTAATGAGTCAATAAAATACATGTCAGCATGTAATATACTCTCATCTAACATGTTTTTTTAGCCAATCAGAGCGTGTACGGTATCATGTAGTTATTATATAATTACCTACATACAGTGTGCATTTTACAGTATGATACATGTATGCACATGTACTGTAAGTAAACATTGTTTTGTCTAAAATTCAAGTCAATCTGAATGCATACTGTATATAGTCTATATATATAACTCCCGATAATTATGAGCATTTCATGTAAAAGTAGTTTCTGTAATGTACTGTGGACAATTTAACGCAAACATCATAGGGCTACTGTGATTATTATACATGTACAGTTTAAAAGTACAGTATAATGTTGGTAGGAGCTCCATCTTCTTGCAGATAATTGCAGGCATGATCATATTTACTTACTAAGCATGTTCCCATGTTCCTCAAGTTTTTATTTTAATGTGACTTTCATAAAGTACAGTACATACAATAGGTCTGTTTATAGTTCCTGTTTACTTGTGTCAAGAATCCACACCATGATTCTGCAAGATCCTGCATGGTCTTGAAGGAACTGGCAAGATCTTGACAAGATCTTGGCAATTTTCCCTGGCAAGATCGTATTGGATCTCGTCAAGATCTCACAGGATCTTACATAATCTTGGCAAGAACTTACATACACTGTAATCTTTGGAGGATTTTGCATGATCGTCTTACATGAGCTTAGCAGGATCTTACAGAATCATGCTAGCACGTGCATGATCTTTGAGGATCCTGCAGGATATTGAAAGAATCTACCAAGATCTTGGCAGGATCCTACCAAGATCTTGCATAACACTATCAAGATGAACACACGGTACAATGTAATACTTTGAATTCGTATCAGTGTTCAGAGACAAACTCTACGGGGGAGAGGGGGTTGAGGATTGGTAGTGTGAGAGGTACAGTGTATATTGGTGTGTTGATTTCGCTAGATATGCTGGCTTGTATGATGTAAATTCTGCAGTGCCCTAACCTTCGCTGATGTTGATGTTTCCCGCTTTTATTCCAGCAAGAACACCAGACGATAGTGGGGCCTCTGGATCGACAGACTCGTCCGTTTGTTCTGTATCTGCATTGCCTCCTGCATCACTGGACTCCACAGGATCACTGGCAAGACGCTCCTTTTCTACCTCTTCGAGGCTCCCAAAATATATCCGTTGCTTTTTAAGTTTAGGGGCACCTTCTTCGTCGTCTGACATGACTCAAACGAAAATTGAACACATGCCGCCTGGAAACCAGGCCTTGGACTTGGTAGCCACGCATCGCCTCGTTTTCAAACCCGCTGTGTCTACAAAAACATGGCGGGCCCACTTTTAGAAAGTCGTCAGAAATGATGAATTGACTTTGCGACGCTGGTGCAATGTCGATGTTTAGTCGCTTGGGTCGGACGTTGTTTCGTTCGATCAAGCAACTTGTTGAAGTAAAAGGTGAGTGAATAGGGTTTACTTGACTTGCATGCAGCACATAATGTGCAAATTGCACATCATGATCATGACGTCGCAAAAAAAGAGAACTTTTGATCAGAAGTGCATGCCCATGTAGCTGTTTAGTTTTCCAATTCAGTTCTGTATCCCGAAAAACACCGAAGAGTTTTTGTTAAACATCCAACAGAACTAGCACGTTTGTTAAGGTCCGCCGTTGATGGAAATGAGAAATTTGAAGTTGTTTTGCCTAAGCAACGTGTCTATCAATAGTATATATTGCTGATATAAAATTGTGCTAAATGAGCCACAATCTACAGTTTGTATCTTTGTTTGCAATTTACAGTTAGTCTCTTCGTTCTCAAACTCACTACTCTAATGTGTGTTTTGCTCTGACAATTTCCCCTCAAAGCAGGGTCATCTAGAGTTGCGGCCCATTCACCTGGCGTATCTGGAGCGACAGTAGGACAACAGATCAATGCTGCACAACAGCTACAGGCCGTGTCAGCTGCACACACCAATAGTCTGCAAGGAACTCTGCCCTCTCTTTGTCATGGCCTGCTCCGTGGAATGCTGGGCCAGCCAAACTTGCAAATGTCCCTTATAAGAGGCAAGGATTGATAAACACAGTAGTGTACCGATCAAGTCAAAACTTCAACATCCCCATGAAGTTTTGTATTCCCAATATCCAAGCAATTAGACACTTCCTAAAGTATTATTTTAATTCATAACATTACAGTATATAATTTTGTAGTTACTGTATGTTGTATTTTGTAGTTACATTTTATGAACTATATAGAATTATTATAGAGTATGTGCATGGCAGCCATACAAAGAGGTTATTACACGGGAAGGAGTGCAATACGGCGGAGTATTTTTACGAGTCAGTTTTATTTTTTCGAGCCTGCTTCAGGCGAGAAAAAATAAAACTGACGAGTAAAAATACAGCCGTATTGCACGACTTTTCGTGTAATAAAGTGTTTATTATACGACGAACGAAGCGGGGCCAAACATTTTAGCTGCGCGCAAAATGGAACAAGTAATGATGTGTTCGTAAACTTTGCTTGCGAAAATTGATCACGTAAGCTAATAAACCAGTTGATCTGGTTCCTGACGAGTGCAATACGCTCCCATCTTTGCACTCATTTTGGCCTGTATTTGCACTCGAAAATGTGAAGTCGTGTAATAAAATGAAATATTTTTGCACACAATAGTTTTATATACTGTAACATTGGGGAATGATACTGACAGAAAACATCTCATCAAAACATGCAGTAAAGTTGTGAACTAACTTCATATTTGCACTTTTAAGCACCTGCAGTGCAAAATGCTGTCTGAGTTATTAAAATAAAAGTATTGTGTTGGTCTTGTGCAGGGCATTCAGTTCTCCGTTTGATCAAGGGCTTTGGTCCAAGGGCACCCATGTTTGCATTTCTGGGATTTGTTTACACAAGTAAGTGTAACAGTATTTAGTAGAACTGATGATCTTTGCATGTACACTGCTCCTCAGTAGATGCACAGTTAAAGATTGTAACCCTTGCCCTGTGAGAGTATGAATGATGTAACATACATTATCTTACAGTTTGTGGTAGACTGTCGTAATAGGTGCTGCCTGGACCACAGTACATGTATATGATTGCTTCAAATTTGAGCTACAGTGTAATTGACCCCTTGGCTTATTTTATAATCATGCCAAAAAGTAGTGGTTGAAATTCTTGACTTCAAAACCTTGTACTGTACAGGTTGAAACAGTTGGGAGTGACTTGAATACCAGTGGTTACTTTACGTGTAATAGTGTAAAATAAAAGTATAAGTTGCACTGTATTCTATTACACAGTAAAATGTTACATTCTCTGAACAAATTATTTTTAATTTATTAGACATCAGCGTGAAGCCAGCATCTGAATTTCAGCATGAAAGGGTCAAATACCAGCAGCTGCAAAGCTGGGTTCAAGAGGGATTGAACACAAACAAGCAAAAGGTGTGTCATAAGTACAGGACTGCAGTGTATTCTACTGTGTTTTAGTTTTGCAAAGAGAGGCTACCTTGACACAGGATTGGCTGAAGAGCAACAGAACTGATTGTGGTACATGCACATATTTCCGAACTTTACTGAATAAACATTATGCCTTGATTGAATTCTGTTTTATTATGGCCAGGAAAGCAGTACATGCACTGAATTCACAATATTATTTAGAACAATCATCTACTGTACTACACTATGAAGAGATCAATTCAGCCAATTGTGAGAGGAACAGTTTATTGAGTCAACACTGTGTGCCAACTGGATTCTGTTTCAAGCACAGGTCAACCGGCAAAGCAGTCCATGCACACACAGTGGACTGAAGCTGAAGGACTACCGGCTTGGGGAACGCCTGGGTCGGACATCTTGTAATGCTGCAGTATATGCAGCCACACATGACAACAAAGAGGTAATTAGGAAGCAAATATGTTCAGTGCATTGTAGATGAACTTTAACTACTAACATGTAACAAGTATCTACGTTGTACAGTATTCCTATCATTAATGGTATTGACACAAACTTTGTTGACATACAGTATCTATACTTAAAATGTGCTGAAGACAATGTTTCAATTTTAGTTTGCAGTGAAAATGCTATTCAATTACCATGCAAGTTCACAAAGCACTAATCTCCATCAGGTAATTTTTACATGTACTCGTGGTGTGTTGTTGCACTCAGTCCAACATTTTTTCAGTTGAGTCTGGCCTACAGGTGTACATGCAGGTTCATTGTAATTGTGAAAGAAGATACAATACTCCTGTTGCATAATGTACATGACAAATGTTGGCGATCAGTGCTTGATCACTACTAACAGTGCTAAATATTGATATTTATTACACGACTAGACAGCTGAGAGGGCTGATACAGAAAATCCACCAATCAGATCACTCCTTTGCCAGTCTGATATTTTCTTAAGTATCAGACCGGCTGTATCAGACCTGGTATGATCACGTAAGATTACGCATATTTTTTCTGAGCTGGAAAAATAATCAATATGGCAGACCCTCGGGTAATAAGGAATATTAAATGCCCACATTTATAACGGAAACGGAAATGAAATTCGAAGAAAACCATACTAGTGCGGTTGTCAAATTTGATGAGCATTTGACGTTTGCAGCCAAGGTGAATCGTCGAGTCTGCAGCTAAAAAGCTTTTGTAGTTTGAATTCTTCTTATTGACTTGTGAATGGTAACGAGGATAACTGGTTGAGTTCTGGGGAAAGTAGCATAGAGAATTTAATGCAGAAAGTTTCTCGTAACTTGCTGAAACATAGCAATGAACAGAGTTGCTCGCAAAACTCAACATTGTCTTCTTCAAAGTTAGGGAAAGATAAGTTCTCTTCGGAGCCAGAAACAATCTTCATGTAAGTCAGTAGTCTTTCAGTCCTGAATTCTGCAATTTCTCATCTCCCAAAGATGTAAATTTTAATTGGTTGTCGTTCCAACAAAGCTTCCTGGAACTCTTACAGGACTACTTTCAAAATGGTGGCGGTGGTTACCGCCATTTTGTTTTGAATTCATGAATTTGCCAAGATGCGTAATTGAGCTGAGTGGCAGGTAAGGATTGGCGTTTCATTGTTTGTTTTCTTCAACAGTAGAAAACAAACAATAAGTAGACTGGTAAGACTGGTCAATCTTTCTACTTATGATGCATCCGCAAATTATAGTTTTTGTCCTTCATCCCACTCGTTTTACTTGTTTCCTTTGGCTCCACTGAAGTTGGTGGTTTCTCCTGTACTTTTCTATGACATTTTGTTCACATAAATAAAAGAAAAGTGTAGACCGGGTCTGTCTGCCCTAAGCTTGCAAGATTTGTACTCTGAAATTTCTTGTTTATGATTTATGCACGGCATAAAATTTTGCCAATCGGTGCAGGTTTCCATGATCACAAAGTCGTGTAATAAATCTCTTATTGACCGAGTTTGCTGGGGACCGTACTGGGAGAATATTGGTCCTCAGTCTTTTTTGTACAGACCTCAGGCCGATATTCTCCCAGTACGGCCCTCACGCTCAGTCAAAGAGATATATAAATTATATAATAATCCAGGAGTGATGAGAATGTGGAAATTACTACATGTACTGTACATCATGCTCACTTGTACATATTTACACTTGTATATGGCCTCATTTTTACAAAATCACTGTCCACACCTGTACATCTCCTGATAATGGTATCTTTAATATTTTAATCAAACTGTGGTTGATGAACAATATTGCTCCAATCACTAATTTACATATTGTACTGTATCACACAGGAGTTTGCCAAAGAGTATGCAGTTCTGTCAACACACCATGAAACATCATTGCCTTACTCACCAGGTATGTGATATGTGATAGGTAGGAGCCTAACTACAGTATCCATTTATGAGCCAAACTTCTCCTTTACAGTAGTCAGCTACAGATGAATGCGTGCACTTGTCCTGTATTATTATTATGTGGTTCAGTTCTGAGAAGATGGCAGGGTTCTCTTGCAAAATACAGTACCACTGACACACCAATTTACACATTGGTGATCTTTGAAAAAGTAGCAAATTACCTAGTTGATTACATGGAATTTTTGCCTGAAAATTAGTTGATTACATGAAATTTTCCTGTGAATAAATTGTGTTAAATTAGCATATCATGAAAACAGAATTGCAAAATTTTATCTCCAGTACAGTATTAAAGAAATATTTTAATTGTTATATTTATTATTGTATTTTTTATTTATTATTGTTATATTAATATTGGTATATAACTTTGAAGTCAAAAAATGATAAAAGTATTGTGAAACTAATGTGGTCACAAAAAACTTGTGTAATAAGGTGTGCATCATCTGCAAAAGGCATTCAGAAATGGTTCTCTGTGCAGTGTACATAACTAAACAATCTGCTGGCTGTATGATGACATTAATGCTCTTGTTAATGTACTGTATCTCCTGTAGACTTGCAAACTCATTCCTGGTTACCACCGCATCCCAATATTGTTCCCATGCTGCATAGCTTTGCAGACCAAATGCCGTGTCTTCCTGATGCCCAGACCTCTTATCCTGCTGCCCTTCCTCCACGGCACTCAAGAGGTGGCCTGGGGAGGAACAGGACCTTGTTCTTGGTGATGCCAAGGTTGGTATCAGAGTGAAACAATCAAAGAACACATTTTGCATTTCACTATCAGTGCTACACTGTATGCAGTTTGTACCAACAGGTATTGCTATAAAGTTTTTTTTATTCTTGGTGTAACTATTCAGTGTGACCAACTTTAGTTTTCTTTTTTGAATCTTTCACTATGAATATAAGTAGACAGTAAGGAGATTTTGATATTTTACTCAGGTGAGCTGGTGCTGCTTAATATTCACTGCATCACTGCACTTGTACTGTATTATCATGTTTTATATTTTTGTGGTTGGAAGAAGCTGTATTAAAAACCCTCAGGAGACAAAAAGCCTTTGTCTGGCAATATGCTGACTTGAAGCTTTTTGACATTAAAAGATTTTTCCTTTCTACAGTACACTGGACTTCCACTGACATTAATACTGACAACTTACTCAAAATTACTGAAAGTGCTGAAACAACAGCAGTCAGTTCCAGTGAGGAGCTTTATAGTCTCATGTTATTTTGTTAAAGTCTTGAGTTTCTCATTTTGTCATTATGAACTTCAGGCTAAGCAGAACAGTCAGGGAATATCTGAGCACGGACCCCTTGAACCCGGGAGTGGCCAATCTGCTCTTGATGCAGCTGTTGGAGGGGATTTCTCACTGCATCAGTCATGCAGTGGCACATCGAGACCTGAAGACTGACAACCTACTTCTGGATGAATCTTGCCAACAGTGTCCCCGCCTCCTGATCGCAGACTTTGGCTGCTGTTTGGCTGACAAGAGGTGGGGCCTGAAACTGCCTTTCTTAACTGAGGAGACCTGTAGAGGAGGAAACCCCCGACTGATGGCGCCAGAGGTAATTTAACTGAGAAAAGTGTCATCTCTTGACATAGTGTCATATTTATAGAACTACCTTATCAAGAGGGAATGTGATCTCTTGGGGCTACAGTATACTGTACAATGCAGTGGTTCTGAAATTATGTACACCTATTAATTAAGACATTTTGACTCATGTACAGTACGGTATTCATTAACACACAATTTCACATGTGCGCCACTCATGCACATGCACACATGCAGGCACATGAGACCTGCGTACATGGCATATTTTACATGTACAGCGTATGTGCTCACACACAGGAACATAATGACACGCACCAGTGTACACACAGGTACTGTACAGTGTGTATACCTGTATACAAAGCCAAATGAGAAATTTATTCTTTTGGTTTTGCATTTGCTGCACTTTTGGATTGATGGCAGCATCCTTGCCCAGTCAGAAACAAAAGTAAAACCTGATCGCGCAAGCAAGCAACTGGCAATCAGACATTACACCATACTGCTGATTGGTTTCTTCTTCAAAATAAAACCAAATGCAAATTACTTCTGGCTTTTGAATAGTTGAGTGTGTTGTCTTACAGCCAGTTTGGTTTTGGTTTTACGATAGTCACTTGAAACTTGCTTTATACTTGCTTGAATGTGCAATTTGCTGACAAGAAGGTATGCAACATTATAATGTTGCAGGTTGCCACTGCTTGTGCAGCAGAGGATGCCGTCATTGACTTCAGCAAATCAGATGGTAAGTTTATGCAGTTGTTTGTAGTTTATTTGAGTTTGTGTTGAAGAACTAGCGTTGATTCAACTCTTCTCGTTTCTAGCTTGGGCTGCCGGTGCAATTGCGTATGAATTGTTTGGTCAGACCAACCCATTTGACACATTGAACAGTTCGTCATACAGTGAAGACCAGTTGCCTGTTTTGAGAAGGTACAAGTTTTCTTGTTTTGGCTTCTCTTCCCCTCCCATGTTCTCTTGATTTTGTTTCCATTATTTCTAGTTCCCTCTGACGTTTTTCTTCAAAATACTTGTTTTTGTTTTGTTATTTCTTTCTTCTCTCATGCTTCCTAATCTGGACCCGGTTGCATGAAACGCTAACGCCCGGACTAGATCTTCTTGTGTTGTGCCGTTTTCTGCTCCTCAGGTGCTTCTGAAGTGAGACATTTTTTTTTTGTCTGTTAACAGGGCGTCACCTCAGGTGCGGAAAGTAGTTTCTCTGTTGCTGAGGCGGGATCCCTGTGAACGGATTACCGCTGACCAGGCTGCCGCAATGATGCATACCATTCTTTGGGCGCCAGACCGCTGGCTTGAGACCCCAACGTTTCGCCCGGACGTGTGTGAAGTTTCTAAGTAAGAGCAAGTGTCATTCCCGCGGGACCATATCCCGACCAATCACACACTCTGACCACCTCTAATATTATTAACCATGCCACTGAACCAAATACTGACTACAGTACATACATACCATCCACTTTACTGACCATGCTACCAACCATATCAAGTACATACAGGACCTATTAAATACCGACCACATTATTGACCATGCTACCTACCGACCACATATTGACTACATACAGTACTGACCACGTTACTGACGATGTTGCCCATCATACATCAACTACTTACCGACCATGTTACCGGATACATAACGGATACATACACCGACCACGCTACCAGCCACGTACCGACTACACACTGACCACCTTTCTGACCACTTACTGACTACTGCAACCTGTTCACGATTTCCGACAGTTGGCTAAGGTGAAGAACTTACAAAATAATCGCTATGTGTATTGAGTAATAACTATGCCCTGATTTCTCGCAGGTGGTTGATTGGGTTGTGTCTGCGAGTTAACCCAGTCAGTCCGGAGAACTCAGCGATGGTTGAACACCAGGTAAACAGTTTACAGTCATTTGTCGTCGTTATCCTGATCAATGCTCTTGCTTTCACTGTCTCTGCCGCTTTTATTTTCCACTTTGTATCTGAGCTTCAGGAACTTGGCCTGTCTAGCCTTTACGGTCCTTGTTGATTTAGAGCACTCTTGTAACTGCATTCTTCCTTCTTTTTGACAGCTATTGTCTATGTTTGTCTCACGAGCTACCGTTGATGATGTGATGGAGACACTAGATCTTTTGCAGGAGCCTTTATAAGAAAAACTGTAATGGGTATTGCCCAGCTTTTTTTCGTTCGCCGCCGCCACGCTCGGTCTAGAAAGGATTACAAGTGTTGCATTGTATCATATAATTATGTGACATACCATATTGCGTGTTTTACGGTCAAATGTCATTGGGGACGTTTTGTGCAAAGTACCAATACACGCAAGCGGAGCACAATTTTGGTTTGTTCAACCTGTAAGGGGCTCATAGTTGCTCATATCTGTTTCTCTCACATATTTGTCAGTTAAGCTCCCTATTTATTCAATGTTATGAGTCCTTGTGCAGGCAAACGTGAACAGCTCAGCTGCTCATTATAAACCAGGGGAGGATGCTGTGTGCTCGGTGTTAATACAGCCCAAGCAAGCGCTTGGCAGACCCACTGAAGCGAGTCACCAATTATTCTTGTGGCTTTTCGCCCCACTTTTAACCTGCTGTTGCCACCATCGGACACGCTCCCACACGCTCGTCCCACCCTCTAGTTAGCCCACCTGCTGTCGGCACGCTATCATTCCGATTTTTAAAAACCCAGCCGCTCGAAGCGCGGTATCGAATAGAAAAAGAACAGCCCGAGGGTAAATTTGTAATCGACCCAACAATTTTGGCCTCGATATTCTTAGAGCAGTCCCTTATTTTCTTTGAGCTTGCTACTGTAGGTAATTCATGAGAGGGAAAAGGGTTACTGCTTGCCCGCAGTCCTCTTCGTACTATTTACGTGGTGCTGAGAGTGGTAAATTTTGAATGTACAATGACTCGTACCAAACTTAGTAACTTAACATTTTCAGGATGGGGCAGGGGTTGATACATGCAGTCACTGATTATTTTGCATATAAAATTACTAGATTGATGTCGATATGAAAAGGAACCAATCAAGCTAAACAGCACTGTGATGAAGAGGTGTACAAGTAAATATATAATAAGCACACGTGAGACAAAAAGTTGATATCTGATCTATGAAGTTGTCCTCTTATTTCTTTTCTAATTTCATTTGGAACGAGCTGTTGGTGGTATCGAATGTTCAATTGCAGCATACACCCCAATCGTACTTTAAGAAATCTGCCTCCCCAAAAAACGGCCCCAAATCGGTAAGTTCAAACTCATAAAAAGGTTTCACACCTCCTCGTCAATACCTAAGTGACCACTCCCCTACCCCACTGGGGTAGAATACTGCTCAGATCCACCCAAAAAGAACACACGAGGGATAAAATAACACAAGAAACAAGATGAGTTCAGTGTTTTTTTCTTTTTGAAAAAGTGTCAAACTATCTCATTGGCCTACCTGTGGAGAAAACTAAACTTTTTACCAATTACAATTTTCGAGGAATTAATACAAAACAAACAATGGAACCACAGATACAAGAGCGGTCATTATTTACGACAGTTCCGTGAAGTAAAAGTGCCGCGTTATCAATATTGGCTTGAGCTAATTCCCGTTGAAACTGAAACAATAGCGCCCATTGTACTATAAGTGCATTTTATACTCTGGGAGTCGCATTTTTCCCTGTAACGCCGAAAGAGAATTCGCAAAACTCCTCAAGAAACTAAAGTACAAATACCCTTATTAAACTCTTACTTTACAATATTAACACACGTATTTTCGCACCTTTTGAACTTGAAAAGCGACTAAAAACCCTCACATCTCTTACGCTTCTCGAACGTTCCCGGTGTTACTCATACTGTACATGATCATCTTCAAACTAGAAAATCGACATAAATCACAGAAATGGTGCTTCTTTCTCTGGTACAGACTTTTTGCCTGCATTACTCAAATTTACAGCGACAAACCTCAAGCTCCCTAGTTTATTATAGAGTCCCTAGTCCCTGGTACATACCACGTGATCGACTTCCAATTTGCATCAATGTGTCGCACGAGCTCTACAGTCCTGCATGATGTGACCATTTTGCACTGGTTTGAGTAATGCATCGTGTGTAATATTGTCTCTGGTATCACGTGACCGTCTCGTGTGCTTCAGTGACGTTATCACGCCAGGTCTGCTGGTCCTCGTTTGCACCATGTGACTGTGCTGGTTCGTTGTCGTCGGACAGTAATTTGCCTACTCAACACCGTCTGTGATAGGCGACCCTACGACATTATTGAAAATCATTCAACTTTTCATCGCGTCGAAAGAAGCTGTAAGCGACAGACGGAAACTAAAACTGCATCGCCTGTCGCACGTTATAGGCCTGCCAGATTTCCTGAACTGAACTAAACGTTTATAGAGGAAAATAGCTCGCTACATATTATTCATTTATACCAAGGCTAATCGAAGCTGGTCAAAGTAAGTTATAACCAATCAGAATGCTCTATAGACAAAGTTTTTAAAGTGTTTTCCTCGATCAAAGTTAGAACGAAATCTGGACTCGAGGCAACCTGAAGCTATAAATAAATATTGAGTACTGAATAGTCACCTGATTTCTGATGCAAGAGTTCAGATTTTAGGTTCATTGTTGTCTGACTGGGCAGTGGCTTCTGCAGAAGTCTTTCTGGTGAAACCTGCAACTGCGTACACGAGGAATATGCATGCAGTAAAGAGGTTAGTTGGAATGGTAATGCGTGAACTGTTACACCAATGGCGCATTCTTTTGGCTTTATTCCGAAATAAGAATTCCGATGGGCATCCGTAAAATCTTTCAATTTGGAGCTGAATTGATTAATACATGCATCGGGATGAAGATCCTAAAAATAATCTGTGTTCAAACGTTCCACAAAGCAAGCAAATGTATGAGCCGTTGTACGCTATTCCTTCTAACCCAAACAAACGCACTCCGAATTAACATTCTGGATAAACGTGTTTGAGCGATTAGAAAATCATCATCTTATTTGTGGTTTCCCAAAACACGTCTGATCGATGAGATTTTCAATGATTAATAATGTAGACCTGAAGAACGCTGTCGGCCGCTGTGGGCTATATTTCAAAAAACTATCGTGAAAATGAAGGAAACGCCATTTCAGCTAGACTTGAGTTCCTCTGAACCACTTGTACCCCCCTCCACCATAACAAGTAAGGGCTTAAAAAGCCCGCCACGCCCCTCAATTTATAACATGCTTTCCACATTTCAGCACAGGAGCCCTTCATTACTTAAATACGCTAAAGATTAAAAAGCTGAACCTGCTAATCGCGATTACTAATAATGATCAGATTAAAGTTACCTTGGTGTTTAACACAATACTGTTTGGCAAGGTCTTCCCGTCCCATATTTTTGAGGGCCTGTGCCAACTGTCTGTACGTTCCTCCATCGTCATACCAAGCCCTTAGCAACTGGAATGCCTTTTCGTGAGGTTGAAGGTGGAGCAAACTATACGTCAAGTTATCTATCGTTTCTTGCGGTACACCAAGCTTTCTCCCGAGAGATTCCCAAAAGGGAATGATTTTCCATGACAAACCGTCGAGTTCCTCAACAGATGCCACCCTGTTATCCGAATATTCCTGGCCACTGGTGTCTTCCTCAGCTAACAATGCATAAGCAATCAAACCATCACCTTACAGCAATATGAAACCACAGACTACTATACCAGACTTTTTTCATCTCATGTCAATATTGTACGCTTACAAAACAGGACTACAGGGCAACTGCAGTTAACCCTTTCACTCCCAAGAGTGATCAACTTTAATTTTCTCTTTCCAGTCTTCCGCCAGAAATATATCATAAAGTATAGAGAATTTGTCCTTTGATACCTTGCTCAAATGACAGATGATTAAAACATAAATTATCTTTTCATCACTCACATTTTTTATTTTATGGTTGAGAGAATTTGTATTTTGAGCTTGGAAGTGAAAGGGCTAAACATTATGTAAGAACAAATAAAGTAGATTAAAATAAAAGAGATTTAAGCAACATTAGTTTCGGCGTTAAGCTTAAGAAATGAATGTAGCACAGTACGACAACTGGAAGTTGTAGACTGAGCAGACAATGAGGAGAAGTTACTACGAAATTCTATAAGTGTAAACAACAATTTTGTTGCATCTGCAATTCTTGTCAAACGTCTTTTAGATACCTTTCAGAATTCACAAACAATAATCCTCTGGACAACTCAAGCATACCTCATTTCAACTCTCCCCCCACCCCCCTCAGGTGGTCAGTCGAGTTTGATTGTGTTTTCTTTTCTAGAAAAAAATAATAACTATCGCATGGGCCCGAATCGAGTTAAAGCTCTGTATAATTAACCAAAAATATGGAATTATTTGTAGGTGTTGGTGCAAGCCCATCGCTACTTTTTAGAAGCAAGCTCACTATTAATCTGCATGCATTATAAATATTATTCTACTCGCTTATCCCAGTCCTACGTAAGACTCGATGCGGCGTACGCAAAAGCTGCTTTGAGTTTTGGTCAAATGATCAATGCCGTCAAACAGACTGTTTTAACAAATCACACAACATGGCACACACAGTGTTACGCTTCAGTTAAATGCATACCTTGGGCATATTCTCCGGTCATATCTATCTCCGATTTTTCGGAATCCTAGTGGGCAAAATGAAAAACTATTTTCATAAAAACTTTTATACCCTGGGGAAGCAGGATTTGTTAAATATATATACATATATATAACAACCCGGAATACTCCACGTAACACTAATCCCGATATACAGCAATATACCAAAGATTTAGAAACAACCCGCCCAAAAGACACATCCTAAATAAAAATTTCAGATAAAACTATGTTACTTGCCTGAGTAGCATCCTCACACGGTTCCTGCATTGGTGCTACGTTCTGATTTGGCAAATTGGACTGCGCGTGCTTTAAACACAACCACAGGACTTCATTCTTTACCGTCACAGGGTAGAGATCTGGAAACTGAACTTGGTCTGGATCGTTGGAGATGTTGAGGAGTTTCTTTAGTGAGCTTCTCTTTAAGTCTTCCGTGTCTGTTGGTTTCTTCAAGTTGACCAGTGTTGCCTCCTTTTTCATGCTTGGGAACTCTTCGTCATAAGAACGCAGAAAACGGTCCAAAGCATCTCGGTTTTCTCCAGATAAATGACCACGAACAGGTCCAGGAATGTTTCCTGAATCCTCTGCCTTGACCATGTGCTTCAGAACCGCGTATGCCCTACCACCATATTTCTTGACAAACAACTGAAGTTTCGGAAGGCGAAAACCAGGGGTGGAGAGGAAGTGCCAATCGCCAGGATGCTCGCATAGAACGTGGAGAGCAAACCCATCCTTCAGAAGAGTGTAATATTTCATGAAGGATAAGACTTCCTTGTTAATAGGAAGCATCACAAAAAGGCGAGGACAGTTACCGTCATCACTTGAATAATTCCGACTTGCAGAAGGCTCTGGAGTGAAATTCAACTGACCTGAAATTCCTCTGACTACGTCGATGCGTCGACCAACTTGGTGTCCAATATTGCACTTGATGTGTGGCTGTGAATGGGTAATCTTGAGAAGCGAGGGATCATCAACTTCTTCTACAATGCACTTTGGACACAATTGGGTGATTTGCATAACTGTGTTTTCACCCGCGAGTGACTTGATCCTATTACACATACTTTTAGCGAAGCAACATGGTCTTGGTCCTCTTACTGTAACCAAAACAGCATTCTTTGGATAACTGAGCTCAAGATGAACGCAGTGGGGCTTCTCGTACGACTGGAGCGGTTCATCTTTACAACTGAGACAACTATTGTGCTTTTCTCGTGTCTGGTAAATGGCTCGGTTGCAGAAAAAGCGCGGCGTGGGAAACTTGTCGACGTTTGGATTCTCATTGACTGCTACTACGATCTCAGGAAATAGCGAGTTTGGCACAAAGGATAACTGGCACATGTACGACACTTGCCTGTCTTCTTTGTCAGGAATTGGTGGCCAAAGTGATCGAGCAGGCATTCCAATTGGCAGCCTACAAGGGAAGAGTTCTCTACCATCACACAAAGGAAAACAGATTCTGAAGTGACGAAAGAGTTTAATGACCTCAAGCTGCCACCTATCATCGGTGCCTTGAAAAGCTCTTTTGAGATCTTCAGGTTTCAAAATTCCATTTTGTATCCAATCTTGCTTGAATGATATTAGACAGCACAGCTGGTCTGCTAGCCATTGTGGATCAAGGACTATAACATCTGGCACTTTCTCGTGGTAGACAATGTACCCCTTATTTGTGAAGAAGTTTAGCATCAGACAGAGTTTGGAATGCTCTATGACGCCATAATCCACGGCAATGCGTTGAGCTTCTTCTTTACACAACATTGGAAACCCTTGTGTATCTCTCCAAACTTGTAGCAGGTCCATCCAATTCCTTGGTGTTCGAGGAACGTCATTCAAAAGTTTCCTGGCTCTGTCAAGAAGTAAGCTCTTTAACTTGCTAACACTGGGATTGCTAAAAATAGAAGCAGGGTACTTCTTGACGCTGCTAACTTCATGGCGTCCCACGACGTGAGAAATGTTGCTTTCTGATAAATTTATCTCGCTGCCGCCAGGTTTACCTGATTGTTCTTGGCAAAGGCAGCAATCCTCGACAGTGTTGCTTTGAAATCGTTCGCTGTGAGCTTTCAGTGCTTTCTCAAGTACACAGTCTAATTGATGGGTTATTACAGCATTCATTTCCTTGCTGTGCATTGTACTATCTGCATGAGTACCAACAATGACATTTCTGGAATCAGGTGATTGCACAAAAATGGATTTTAACCACATCTCAAGACGCCCAAGTTGGATGCCTGCTTGTTCATTAATTCCCATGGTGGCAATGTTATAAACATGGAGGTACAGACAGTTGGGACTTGTAAACAAGAGGTGTGTTTCCAAGAAGTCTGCATCCCCAGCTGTATCGAACACTTTGAATGTGACATCTTCGACTTGAAGAGGACTGATTTCAATGCCGTCGGTTTTCTGGGGAGTGTTCGAACAGAGATTATCCTTACTTCGAAGAGCTTGTACCAACGTCGTCTTTCCCACTCCCTCTTCTCCAAGGACCGCCAGTTTAACTTCTTTGTTGTCTACCGTTCCGTTTCCTAGATCTTCAAGATAAGTGATAATATCCTTCTTCTTCTCACTACCGAGATCCTTAATCAGAGGGTTGTCGGCACAATGGAAAGCTAGCACTCTCTTTAGAAGGATTGTTATCGCTGTTGGAAGGTTGCTTATGGAGTTGTGCTTTACGTCAATTCGCAGCAGGGAATCGGATAGTCTTGATAGGGTATCTGGTAGTGTATTTAGCTTGTTGTGCGCGCAGCATAGATCCTTCAGGTTCTTAAGTTTTCCAATTGTGTCAGGCAACGCTTTCAAGCCATTGCGACTCATGCCTAACATTCGAAGACGGCTGAGATTCCCAACACTATCGGGAATTATTCTCAGGTTGTTATTTGTCAACACAAGTTCTTCGACATTTGGAAAATGTTTGTCCATGTCTTTTGGTAGTCTCTGAAGGCCACAGTTAATGATAGTAAGCTTGGTGATGCTAGGGTATTTTCGGTGAAATACATTATCCAAAGACAATTTTCCTGTGACATTTGTGACAAAAAGCCCTTCGAGATTTTTATCTTGTGGTAATGCCCTTAAAATGTTACTAACCTCCCTGGGCTTACGGCCTACAATATTAAGATTGTAGGGTACATCTGGTAAGCTGGGTTCCACGGTAGAGTCTTGCCCAAAACGGGTCAGCAATTCTTCATAATCTTTCGCACTTCTTACGATCAAAACGTCACTCATGTATGGAACCTTTTAGAAGAAAAAAATATATATACTAGGAATTCTCACAGAGAAGTGAAGTGAAGTGCTGCCTCTCATACGACCCTCGGTTAGCTAAAGTCACATTAATTGTGATAGATCTGCCCATGTAGCACATAAAATGAAGTGTGGAGCTGTGCAATAACAACTTGCAACTAATTTTAGAATCTTGCCAAAAACGGGCCAGCAATTCTTCATAATCTTTCGCACTTCCCACGATCAAAACGTTAGTCATATATGGAATCTTTTAGGAACAGAAAATAAATCTATATAATAATACGCTAAGCCACTTCCGTCCGTCCGTCTGTAACGCTCTTTCCCGGGCCTCGTCATAAAAAAATCCAAGATGGCCGCCACATCGAGTGAAACTAAGTATAAATATTGGCCTCGTGTGCCGACCAGTTCTTTTAGAAATCGGAAATGAGTTTAAAAAGAGAATTTGTGCTGTCAGGTGACTAGATGCCGGGCTGATGCTTCTGCATGTTCAAAAAACGGGGAGATTTTCATGTCGATCGATCGGCAATTGGTCGAGTGATACGGTCGAGTGGTAAAGAGAAGTTTGTGCATTGACAATTTAAACTGCATTCGAGATGCTCGAAATGGACTTCAAAAAGGAAAAAAAGGAAGAGAGAATAAAAAAAGAAAAAACTCCGATCACCGTATTTTAAAGGGGTCCCGCTAGTATATATATATATATATATATATCAAACTTCAGACTCTCAAGCCGCTTGGATTAAACCAAGAACTCAATCATCCTAAAGAGACATCCAGCCTTAAACTATGACTATTAACCCAGATTCACGCACACTTAGCTCCATTTATTCTACCGTACTATTTGTTCTCTTTTCATTACTTATTGATCGGTAGAGTGAGCATATAATTGAACACAGTGACGTTTACACACGTCAATGTACTAATTCAGCTTAATTACCAAATCATTATACACCGTATTGTTACGTAATCTAATTTTAAGAAACGTTGGTAAAATGTTGGTAAAAAACTAATTGATTCTGTGTTTTTACTGGGTCCACGCGCCTTTCACCCTTGTTCTATATATATATATATATATATATATATATATATATATATATATATATATATATATATATATATATATATATATATATATATATATATATATATATATATATATATATATATATATATATATATATATATATATATATATATATATATATATATATATATATATATATATATATATATATATATATATATATATATATATATATATATATATCTATATAATAATACGCTTAGCAACCGCTGACCGCGGCTCATGTGTGTGTGTGTGTGTGTGTGTGTGTAACAAATTGGTATAATTTCGATTGGTGACGTAACAAAATAATTAAACCGGTAATTAGATAATGGGTGGTTTAAATTTCTGACGCAACAGTAATGCTCGCGTACTCGTTAGTCATAATTACCCTACCGTCAATTCGAACTGAATCGCCGGGAAAAGGAAGCCGGAAATCTTCTCGACCGTAGCCTTTCAACCAAGCCCACGGGACGCGATTACTGAAGGTGAAACTTTCGTTTGAGTTTAGAAAGAGAGTTTCAGAGTTTTAACTGACTGGATGTCAGGCTGATATCGATGCTGCCGCATGTTCGAAAAACGGGAAGATTTTGATGTCGGACGATCGGTGGTTCGACCGGTCGAGTACGGTTGAATGGTACATGCACTACAGGGACGTTTGTACTTTGACGCGGCAAACTGCGTTTGAGATGCCCGAAATTGAATTCAAAAAAGAAAAAAAAAAAGAATTTCGAAAAACGGGAATATTTTGATGTCGATCGATCGACGATTCACCGAGTGGTACATGTACTACAGAGAGATTTTGATGGCGCTCAATCGGTGGTTCGACGAGTCGAGTACGGTTGAGTGGTTAATGTACTACTGTAAACTGCGTTCGAGATGCTTGAAATGGAATTCAAAAAGGAAAAAAAGACAGAAATTATATTAAGGAAAAAGAAATCCGATCCCCGTATTTTACGGGGGTCCCGCTAGTATCTCTATATAATAATACGCTTAGCAACCGCTGACCGCGGCTCATGTGTGTGTGTGTGTGTGTGTGTGTAACAAATTGATAATTTCGATTGGTGACGTAACAAATTAAATCGGTAATTAGATAATGGGTGATTGAATTTCTGACGCTCGCGTACGATCGTTAGTCATAATTACGATGTTGTCAATTCGAATTGAATCGCCGGGAAAAGCAGGCCAGAAATCTTCTCGACCGCTGCCTTTCAACCAAGCCCACGGGACGCGATTACTGAAGGTGAGAATTCCGTTTGAGTTTAGAAAAAGAATTTCAGAGTGTCAAATGTCTGGATGGCGGGCTGATGCTGCCGCATGTTCGAAAAACGGGGAGATTTTAATGTCGGTCAATCGGTGGTTCGACGAGTCGAGTATGATCGAGTGGTACATGCACTACAGGGACGTTTGTACTTTGACGCGGTAAACAGTCGAATACGGTTGAAATTGAGTTCGAGATGCTCAAATTGGAATTCAAAAAGGAAAAAAAGACAAAAAATATTAGGAAAAAAGAAATTCGATCACCCGATCCCCGTATTTTACGGGGGTCCTGCTAGTCTCTATATAATAATACGCTAAGCAACCGCTGACCGCGGCTCATGTGTGTGTGTGTGTGCGTGTGTGTGTAACAAATTGATATAATTTCGATTGGTGACGTAACAAATTAAACCGGTAATTAGATAATGCGTGGTTTGAATCTCTGACGCAACCAATGCTCGCGTACGATCGTTAGTCATAATTACTGTATCGTCAATTCGAATTGAATCGCCGGGAAAAGCAGGCCAGAAATCTTCTCGACCGCTGCCTTTCAACCAAGCCCACGGGACGCGATTACTGAAGGTGAGAGTTCCATTTGAGTTAAGAAGAAGAATTTCAGAGTGTCAACTGACTGGATGGCGGGGTGATGCTGCCGCATGTTCGAAAAACGGGAAGATTTGGATGTCGGACGATCGGTGGTACGACGAGTCGAGTACGGTCGAGTGGTACATGCGCTACAGGGACGTTTGTACTTTGACGCGGTAAACAGTCGAATACGGTTGAAATTGAGTTCGAGATGCTCAAAATGGAATTTAAAAAGGAAAAAAAAGACAAAAAATATTAGGAAAAAAGAAATTCAATCACCCGATCTCCGTATTTTACGGGGGTCCTGCTAGTCTTCTCTATATAATAATACGCTAAGCAACCGCTGACCGCGGCTCATGTGTGTGTGTGTGTGTGTGTGTGTGTGTAACAAATTGGTAATTTCGATTGGTGACGCAACAAATTAAACCGGTAATTAGATAATGTCGTGGTTTGAATTTCTGACGCAACATTAATGCTCGCGTACGATCGTTAGTCATAATTACCATATGGTCACTTCGAATTGAATCGCCGGGAAAAGCAAGCCAGAAATCTTCTCGACCGAAGCCTTTCAACCAAGCCCACGGGACGCGATTACTGAAGGTGAGAATTCCGTTTGAGTTTAGAAAAAGAATTTCAGCTGTCAGGATGTCGGGCTGATGGTGCCGCATGTTCGAAAAACGGGAAGGTTTTGTCGGTCGATCGGTGGTTCGATGAGTCGAGTATGTGACGCGGTAGACTGCGTTTGAGATGCTCAAATTGAACTCAAAAAGGAGAAAAGAAGGAAAAGAATTTCGAAAAACGGGGAGATTTTGTAATTTCGATTTGTGACGCAACAAATTAAACCGGTAATTAGATAATGTGGTGGTTTGAATTTCTGACGCCACGTTAATGCTCGCGCAGTTGTTAGTCATAATTACCATACCGTCAATTCGAACTGAATCGCCGGGAAAAGCAAGCCAGAAATCTCTCAACAAAGCCCACGGGACGCGATTACTGAAGGTGAGAATTCCGTTTGAGTTTAGAAAAAGAATTTCAGAGTGTCAAGTGACTGGATGTCGGGCTGATGCTGCGGCATGTTCGAAAAACGGGGAGATTTTGATGTCGGACAATCGCTGGTTCGACGAGTCGAGTATGATCGAGTGGTACATGCACTACAGAGACGTTTGTATTTTGACGCGGTAAACTGCGTTTGAGATGCTCGAAATTGAATTCAAAAAGGAGTAAAGAAAGAAAAGAATTTCGAAAAACGGGGAGATTTTGATGTCGATCGATCGGCGATTCACCGAGTGGTACATGTACTACAGAAAGATTTTGATGTCAATCAATCGGTGGTTCGGCGAGTCGAGTACGATTGAGTGGTAAACGCACTACGTAAGTTTGTACTTGGACACTGCAAACTGCGTTCGAGATGCTCAAAATGGAATTCAAAACGGAAAAAAAAAAAACAGAAAAAATATTAGGAAAAAAGAAATCCGATCCCCGTATTTTACGGGGGTCCCGCTAGTATATATATATTGTATATATGACTGTGTATATATATATATATATATATATATATATATATATATATATATATATATATATATATATATATATATATATATATATATATATATATATATATATATATATATATATATATATATATATATATATATATATATATATATATATATATATATATATATATACACTAGCGGGACCCCCGTAAAATACGGGGATCGGGTGATCGAATTTCTTTTTTCCTAAAATGTTTTTTCTGTCTTTTTTTTTTCCTTTTTGAATTCCATTTTGAGCATCTCGAACTCAATTTCGAGCATCTCAAACGCAGTTTACCGCGTCAAAGTACAAATTTCCCTGAAGCGCATGTACCACACTCGACCATACTCGACTCGTCGAACCACCGATCGTCCGACATCAAAATCTTCCCGTTTTTCGAACATGCGGCAGCATCAGCCTGATATCTAGACATCCTGACAGCTGAAATTCTCTTTCTAAACTCAAACGGAACTCTCACCTTCAGTAATCGTGTCCCGTGGGGCTTGGTTGAAAGGCAACGGTCGAGAAGATTTCTGGCTTGCTTGTGCCGGCGATTCAATTCGAATTGACGATATCGTAATTATGACTAACGAGTACGCGAGCATTTGTTGCGTCAGAAATTTAAACACCCATTATCTAATTACCGGTTTAATTTGTTGCGTCACCAATCGAAATTATATCAATTTGTTACACACACACACACACACACACACACACACACACACACACACACACATGAGCCGCGGTCAGCGGTTGCTAAGCGTATTATTATATAGAGAAGACTAGCGGGACCCCCGTAAAATACGGGGATCGGATTTCTTTTTTCCTAATATTTTTTCTGTCTTTTTTTTTCCGTTTTGAATTCCATTTCGAGCATCTCGAACGCAGTTTGCAATGTCCAAGTACAAACTTCTGTAGTGCTTTTACCACTCAACCGTACTCGACTCGTCGAACCACCGATTGATCGACATCAAAATCTTTCTGTAGTACATGTACCACTCGGTGAATCGCCGATCGATCGACATCAAAATATTCCCGTTTTTCGAAATTCTTTTCTTTCTCTTCTCCTTTTTGAATTCAATTTCGAGCATTTCAAACAGTCTACCGCGTCAAAGTACATACGTCCCTGTAGTTGCATGTACCACTCGACCATACTCCACTCGTCGAACCACCGATCGTCCAACATCAAAATCTTCCCGTTTTACGAACATGCAGCTGCATCACCCCGCCATCCAGACACCTGGCAGCTGAAATCCTTCTTCTTAACTCAAACGGAACTCTCACCTTCAGTAATCGCGTCCTCAGAAAGGCTACGATCGAGAAGATTTCTGGCCTGCTTTTCCCGGCGATTCAATTCGAATTGACGATACAGTAATTATGACTAACGATCGTACGCGAGCATTTGTTGCGTCAGAAATTCAAACCACGCATTATCTAATTACCGGTTTAATTTGTTACGTCACCAATCGAAATTATATCAATTTGTTACACACACACACACATACACACACACACACACACACACACACATGAGCCGCGGCCAGCGGTTGCTTAGCGTATTATTATATAGAGAGATATATATATATATACTCATCTGTTCTCTGTATGTATATTTTACATACCGAATCCGTAACCTTGACTGCTGCACCTGCATCTAACAATTTCTTCACCAACTTGAGATGGCCATTCTTGACGGCCAGGTGAAGTAAGGTCTGAAAACAGAATATTACCATAGATTAACAACTCACAAAGCATTTGTTTCTAACTACTCTAAAGCATTAATTTCTAGTTTAACCGGAGAGGGAAGCGGCTTAGAACTTGGGAAATGAACAGGGTGCACTTTCTTCTTCAACAAAAAAATGCATAGTTTCGCCAGTTTCGTTTATTTCAACAAATTAGCCAAAAATCCACACAAACAACGAGAGTGCGCTAAATCTTAATTATTCAACAACAGAAAACTCAAAAACCAAATTAAAGATACTAGAAATACGATAATCGCAGATACCCCCTCGCCCTGTAGTGGGTTTTCGGGAAGCGGAATTCTTGTCAATTTTCCGCTTGAAGATTATTTTAAAATCGTTTACACAAATCATGGTTGTATGGTGACGTCACCAGTATATATTTGTCGCTGGTTTAGTTAAGATAACGTGCACAGTCAGATGCGTTTTCAAGGTTTCGTGGACAAGCTAAACTTTTTCTTTAATTTTAACAGAAGCCGCGATTGCTCCACCCAACGCTGCATCCTAATCAAATACGCGTATGGCTTTTTTACTTTAATTATAAATTACGCTTCTTCGGGTGTAACAAATTTAAAACTGAAAGAGAGAGTCGCTTGTTTACTCTTTCGACTAGTCTCGGAAATACGTCAATTATACAAAAATGTCTCATTTAGGGGCAAACCAGTTTATCTTGCACAAAGGCATTCTGAAACAGCTTCGAAAACAAGCGAAAAGGTCACAATATAGTACTGCTTGGCCTTCATCACAGTTCTCAGGGCATCAGCCACAAAATATACGGCAACTATTGAAAACACGAGTGATAACACCACCAGAATTAGCACACTGCTCGAAAAAGATCGTCAACTGTAATTATTAAAAACTCACCGGTTCCTGAAAGTAGTTTTAGCTCCTTTCCGGCAAACGAAACAAAACCCCAAACATCATCGTCTTCGTTATCCATTAGTGACTTCGAAATACAGAGCAGCTCTCATACAGTTCGAAAGTCCAATCTCTATTGTATTGAGCGCCCTGGGCAGTCTTGTAAAACTTGGATCTTCCCGTAAATGTCAAACCATAAAATTTGCCACGGTGGTTGTTCGATTTCCACCAACTGTATTTTGCTTGTCCTTTCCGAAGAAGTATCCGAGTTTTAACACAATATTGGCGTCTGGGATTGTGCTCAGGTCAGCTCCAGTCGATACCTTAAAGAAATCGTTTCATTTCTTTTACGGCTAGCAAACTTGCCTCCCATGCAATGGCAAAATATCCGGACGTTTATAGCCGTCCGTCAAATTGCTTGGCCTTGGATAAACATCTAGTTGGTGTATAAAATCACTTCCATCGGAGCTCTATGGTTTTTCATTTCAATGAACTGCTTAGCAGCCTCGCCTAGAGGTCGTATGCCAGACTGACAGACACTCGAACATTAAAATTCAAGATGGCGACCCGCTTGGAGTCTCCAAATAGCGCGATACTACAACACTAGCGCCGTGATTAATACACTCGCAGAACTCGGGGACTAAAAATTTATGACCTGCTCCAGTGAGTAGTCGCGCATCACTAGTTTCTTTTGTTTCAACGCATTACCCAGAAATCCACACAAACACCGTGAAATCAACTAACATCAAAATTGCAAATAACTCTTTCCTGTGTATGACGTATCTTATATATCAAACTCGCGACGTTGACGTCTGCACCTGCATCTAACAATTTGTTAACCACTTCGAGATGGCCATGACTTGACGCTTCGATAAGTGGGGTCCCTGTATACTGAAAACGGAACAACGGATTAACAACTCATGGCCCTTTGTTTCTAACTATTCTAAAGTATTAATGTGGGTCACGTGAAATGACGCTGTCCAGTGGGCTAACAGCTAATTCAAGGGGAGCCGCTACCACAGCTTCTTTTCATACCCAAATCCTCCAAATGACAATCCCCCCGTCTCCCAACCCAACAAAATAGACAATAATGGTCAAGTCCGAATGCAAATATTGATTTACACGTAATATAAACATCACATTTCCCAACCAGTGGAAAACCAAAGTTCCCACAAAAAATTGCATATTTCCCACTTAGTGGTAAACTAGTGCCTTGCTAATCGGTAATCTAAAATAATCTAAAATATAATCTAAAATGAAATAATTTATATATCTTATATATAAAATAAATATGGTAAAACTAATCAAATGCACAAGGCAAATCTACATATAAATAAGTAATTTACAATATTAACTAAAAAAACAAAATTGAATATTATAATAATCTATAAATCTGGTAAAAGTTCAACTGTTGCAGAGAGTGCAGTTTTTACAGTCACTCGTCATGGCATCTAGGTCCAGCTTCTTAATCGCAGTCTTGAAGCTACTTAACGAAGGTGATGCTCTTAACTCGCTGTTGAACTTGTACCATAAATACGGACCAAAATAACTTAATGTGTGTTTGCCGTATTTGGTGGTGTTGAATCGTTCAATTCTGAATTGGTCTGAGTTCCTAAGGTTGTATTTTGAGGAGCCTATGTGGAAGAGTTCTTGTACAGTTCTAGGTACCATGTTTTTTACTTTATACATAAAGGTTGCAATGTCTTGAAGTCTCTTGTTGTAAAGTGTTGTCATCTTTGCTCTTCTTAACAGGTCCTCATAAGGTTGTTTCCAATCGTTGAATACTGTTCGCAGTCCCCTTTCATTGATCCGCTCAAGCTTGCGCTTGTCACTTGCTTTACAGAAATGCCAGACAAGGCTACAGTAATTGAAGTGCGGTAGGATTGCTGACTTGTAGATTCCAAGTTTTGCCTCCACAGGGATGAGATTCCGTAGTCTTGATAGAACGCCAATTCTTCTGCTGGTTTTGATGCATATAGACTTTATGTGCTCTGAGAAGTCCAAGCGTTCATGTAGGATTACTCCCAAGGGCTTGATGTTTGGGGTTTTCCGGACTATATGATTGTCTATGGTTACCTTTATCTCTGCTTCCTGCTTTCATGCTGATTTCGTCATGACCATAACTTGGTATTTAGATAGATTCCCCATTAGTTAATTTGCTTTGTACCATTCCGCTGTAGTTTTCCCGTCTACTTCCAGTCCGTTGATGACATTGCAGATCTACTGGTCCGAGAGGTACAGCTGGTGGTCGTTGGCGTATGCGCTTAGCTGTGATCTAATTTCTTTGTAGAACACATCGTTCTGGTACAAGTTCCAGAGTGCTGGTCCTAGGGAGGATCCCTGTGGACATCCATGTTTGACGGGTTTCCATTCGCTGACGACATTGCCTAGTTTGACTCTGTTCTTCCTATCTGTAATCTAATTCTTAGATTAAGCGCATATTTTTACTAAAGTGTGCTTATACACGAGTAAATGCGGCATTCCCCGAACAGATGACAGGTACAAGAACAGCTTCACTATAAAATAGAGTGATAGTTGGGAGCTCAGACTTCTTACTTTAATCAAAATATTAGCTATGATTTAGTTTTAACTACATGTCCTCAGTTTATCCCCGAGCGTGAGCGAGGGTAATAATCACGACGCTAATGCAGTAGTATCGCCTTATTTAGAGACTCCAAGCGAGTCGCCACCCGAAATTTAATGTCCGTCAGTCAGTCAGTCATCGTACGACCAGCAGGCGAGGTTACTCGGCAGCTGAACTGTAAACCGCCATTTTTGTGGTGACATGCGATAGAGTACGAACGGAAGTGATTTGGTACAACAATATGCAGATACAAGACCAAGCAGTTTGACGGACGGCTGTAGACTGCCCGGATATTTTGCCACTGTATGGGAGGGAAGCTTGCTAGCCGTGAAACGAATTCTTTGAGGCATCGACTGGCCGACCTGAACACAATCCCGGACGCCAGTATTGTGTTAAAACGCAGACACTTCTTCAGAAAGGAATAGCAACATACAGTAGGTGGAAATCGAACAATTACCGTGGCAAATTTCACCTTTTACAATAACAGGATTGTAGTTTTCAGAATCCAAGTTTTCACAAATGACGACGCACAATACAATGGAAAGTGGAATTTTCGTACAGTATAAGGACTACTCTATATAGTGTACTTTGAAATCATTGAAGACGTAAACAATAATGTTTTGGGTGTTGTTTTGGGAGCTAAAGCTATGGCTTTCAGGAACTGGTGAGTTTTGAAAAATTACATTAGTTAACGTACAGTACGCGTATGCTATTTTAAAGTCGTGTTATCATATGGTATTTCAACAATCGCCGTATATTAAGTTTGTCGTTTGATGCCCCGGGAACTGTGACGAAGGCCAAGTAGGATTATACTGTTATCTTTTCGCAAGTTTCAAAGCTATTTCAGAATGCCTTCGTGCAAGATTGTGTCATCCGCTTCCTGGCATATT
Organism: Plumapathes pennacea; assembly: GCA_964036295.1. Lineage (NCBI taxonomy): Eukaryota > Metazoa > Cnidaria > Anthozoa > Antipatharia > Myriopathidae > Plumapathes > Plumapathes pennacea. The sequence continues at coordinate 7,283,295 of OZ038472.1, read as the reverse complement.
TACATAATTTCGCTGACAGTCTGGCACATGGAAATGCTGTGAAGTTTTCTCGCCGTGTTTATTGGCACACTGTATTCAAGGATGAAATGTTACCGGGTTGAAGTGCTCTTACTTTCTGAAGGCTATTAAAGTAGAAAATACCCGGCCAGGGGCCACTGCTTTCCAAATTAAACAATTACAGCCTATTGTATATTATTGTCTATGGGTGGCCCAATTTGCTTGCTCAACACAATCGGACCTTGTATTATTTAGTGACCGGGTTTGCTCGCTTAATACAATCGGACCTTTGTATCATTTAGTGCCTTAATTTCTTTTTTCTGTCAAAGGTTTTAAATTCGTCAAACGCGGTTTGAAAAGTTGTGCTTTTCAAAATTGAATCCTTGCCAAAATTCACACATTTCCGAGACTTCGAAAGCTTATAAACAAGCGACTCTCGCTTTGACAGTTCTAAATTTGTTGCACTCAAAGAAGCGTATTAAATTGATTAAGTAAAAAAAAACAAAAAAAAAACAACATACACGTACGTGGTTAGGATACAGCGTTGGCGGGAGCGATTGCGGCTTTTCTTAAAATTCATAAAAATTTTGGTGTCGAAGATCGACTTTGCTGACTGTGCAAAACTTATCGAGTCACGATTCTAGTTGCGCTTTTCTTGGCTTTCAAGTCTCGGGAGTATTCTGTAGTTGCGTGCAGAAGTTGTCTCAGCGAATTCTGGAGTTCATCTAGTGTCCACGAAAATTGCATAATGTGCACGTTGTCTGAATTAAGGTATCAGGATACCCTCGTGAACGACATGCGTTCAAACCCATTTTTCGCGCTAGCGTTACATTTAACTAATAATAAAGTACTAGCGGGACCCCCGTAAAATACGGGGATCGGGTGATCGAATTTCTTTTTTCCTAATATTTTTTGTCTTTTTTTCCTTTTTGAATTCCATTTTGAGCATCTCGAACTCAATTTCAACCGTATTCGACTGTTTACCGCGTCAAAATACATACGTCCCTGTAGCGCATGTACCACTCGACCGTACTCGACTCGTCGAACCACCGATCGTCCGACATCCAAATCTTCCCGTTTTTCGAACATGTGGCAGCATCGCCCCGCCATCCAGTCAGTTGACACTCTGAAATTCTTCTTCTTAACTCAAAACTTAACTCAAATGGAACTCTCACCTTCAGTAATCGCGTCCCGTGGGCTTGGTTGAAAGGCAGCGGTCGAGAAGATTTCTGGCCTGCTTTTCCCGGCGATTCAATTCGAATTGACGATACAGTAATTATGACTAACGATCGTACGCGAGCATTGGTTGCGTCAGAGATTCAAACCACGCATTATCTAATTACCGGTTTAATTTGTTACGTCACCAATCGAAATTATATCAATTTGTTACACACACACACACACACACACACACACACACACACACACACATGAGCCGCGGTCAGCGGTTGCTTAGCGTATTATTATATAGAGATATATTTTCTGAAAGCTCAACAATCACAGATTTAGGTTAAAGCTTTAAATTTTTTGAATTTGCTAAAGAAAGAAAGTTATCAGCTTAAGAGTGAATTTTGACCTTGCCTCATTAAAAAAGCCTAATGTCACTCGGATTTTACCCGATTTGATTATTTATTGTTTCAGCCTACTGTTGACACAATGAAGAAAAAAAAGGTGTCTCCGAATTTTGATATCTTGTCCACATACAAAGTTATTGACTTTTAAAGTTGGCCGATCACATTTCTAGCTACGAGTAAGACAAAAGCGGACATATCTTCCGAACGAAAAAAAAGAAATAAAATCGGAGACATCTTTTTGTAGCTTTGATATTGATTCACATATTTGCCAAGTTTCAAGCCAATCGATTAAAATCCATTGAAATGCAGGTTTCCGAAAGAAACACTTTTCCGCGTTTTAAAAACACCGAGAAAAACACATTTAAAGATTCTGACCAGGGAGCCAGAAACCTGTTTACATAATCGCCTCATCTGTCAGCAATCTGTCAAAACACCGCAGTCGCATAGAGACTTTCCAGGCATCTTGTAGGTAATTGAAACACGCAGCACAAAAGACCGCCGGGTATAACTACGGACAACAACGCTTCGTTCGGGCGTGCGTTTCGCAACATCTATTTTCCCCGCTTCACAGTTGCACTCACCACGCAACACCAATTCAACCTTTTGCAGCCACAGTTGGAATTCGGAATGAGTTCAACCAAACGACAAACTCGTTCTAAAAAGAGAGCTACGAAAAGCAGGAGTGCTCCATGGTCCACGCGCTGCTCAAGGTTTATAAATCGGCATTGTGCAAGAATCACACGTTGTGACCTTTCGTCGCTCAGGTGGTTATATTTAATTTGTTTCAGCGTAAACATAGAAAAGCGTTCAGAAAGGCGTACAAGGAAAAATTTCTTGCGGCATTTCGTTATTCTTGCAGATTTGCTGTTAGTCATACGTTCCCGTCGCGCGGTTAAAATTTGTACTTTATTGTTTTGCATGACTGACGCGCAAGCCGCATGCTGCGCAGTTATACTAACGATCTGTTGACAGGTAGTTTCCGGTGAGAAAGAGAAAGATAAAATCCTTTCGTTTGAATATCTCGGGGAAAAAAATAGGTATCCAAATTTTGTTTCCAGAAACACAAGGTAAAACATGTAGTAATTTCGTTAAGCCAAAAAAAAATTTTTCGAATCTCGCAAAGTCCGGAGGGTATCCTGATACCTTAAACCATACTGCCGTACGACAAAGGTTTTTTTTTTTTTTTTTTGGCGGCCGACTGGTGACGTCGCCATACAACTGTGGATGGTAACAAAGATTTTTAAATAATCTCAAAGCGGAAAATAACCAAGAAGCACGCTTTCCGAAAACCCAATACAGAACAAGGAGATATCTGCGATTATCGTATTTCTAGTAAATACACAAGTTGCTTGTAAGAGAGATCAAATCCCGGTCCGAACCTACTATGTAACGGTAAATCCAATGAGCTAGAAACTGAGACAAAACCCCTAAATGCAAAATAAAGAAACTACATATGAGAAAATTGCGCTAAATGTACAACCTGAAACCGGACTCATAGACTAATAACACACGATGCCTTTGTACCTACCTGCTCTAAAGTACTAAGTTCTAGTCTCACTAAATTCTCATCCGAGAGGAAAGCAGCTTATGACTTGAGAAAGAGAGTACGCTAAATCTTATTCAACAACAGAAAAATTCAAAACCAAATTAAAGATACAAAATGAGATAGAATTGCCAATAAAACATTTCCGAGACTACCGGCTGCCTCAGTGAGTGGTCGCGCATTACCATTTCGTTTGTTTCAATGATTTAGCCAGAAATCCACACAAACCCCGTGAAACCGATCAACATCCAATGAAAATAACTCTTCTCTATCTATGACATATCTTACGTACCCCATGCGTGACGGTGACCTCTGCACCTGCATCTAACAATTTGTTCACCACTTCAAGATGGCCATAAGTTAACGCTGGGGTCTCCCCATCCTGAAAACGGAACCACGGATTAACAACTAACGACCCTTTGTTTCTAACTACTCTAAAGTATTACTGTAGTGGGTTACGTGAAATGACACTGTCCAGTGGGGGTAACAGCTATTTCAAGGGGAGCCGCTACCACAGCTTCTCTTCATACCCAAATCCTCCAAACGACAATCTCCTCCCCTCCCCTGCTTTCCAACCCAACCCAATTCACAATAACGGTCACGTCCGAATGCAAATATGGAGTTACACGTGTTATAAACATCACATTTGCCAACCAGTGGAAAACCAAAGTTCTCACAAAAAAAGTTCTATACTTTACACTTAATGATAAATATTCCTCTCCAACAACAGGAAGAACTTTATCATTTAATATCCTTATTTTAAGAACAAGCACTTAATTTTACTAAAGTGCGCTTATACACGACTAAATTCGGTATTCCCAGAATAAATGACGGGTACGGCAACAGCTTCACTATAAAATTGTGTGAAAATTGGGAGCTCAAGAGAAAAACTAAAACCAAATTGAAGATATAAAATGAGGTACGATTGCGAAAAAAAATTACAAAGAAGATATGATCGGCTGCCCCAGTGAGAGGTCGCTCATCACCACATTTGTTTGTTTCAATCAGTTAGCCAGAAATCCACACAAAGAAAGAGAAATTGATGAACAACTATTGTAAATCATTCCTATGTAATATAAATCTTACATACCCAGTTTTTGATGTTGACGTCTGCACCTGCATCTAACAATTTGTTCACCATTTCGATGTGGGCACCACTTGCCGCTACGTAAAGTGGGGTATTGCCATGCTGAAAACGGAACCATAGATAAACAACAAACGGCCTTTGTTTCTAACTACTCTAAAGTATTAACGTAGTGGATTACGTGAAATGACGCTGTCGATTGGGGGTAACAGCTATTTCAAGGGGAGCCGCTACCACAGCTTCTTTTCATACCCAAATCCACCAAATGACAATCCCCTTGCCCAACATACTCGACAAAAATGGTCAGGTCCGAATGCAAATATTGATTTACACGTAATACAAACATCACATTTCTCCATCAGTGGAAAACCAAAGTTAACACAAAAAAATTTAACACTTCACACTTAATGGTAAATATTGTTCTCCAACAAGGATAGCTTTCTCATTTCATATGCTTATTCTTACATTAAGCGCTTTTCTTTCCTAAGGTGCGCTTATACACGACTAAATGCGGTATTCCAAGAGTAAATGACAGGTACAGTAACAGCTTCACTATAAAATTGTGTGAAAGTTGGAAGCTCAGACTTCTTACATTCATATATCTTATTAACCTCGTTTGCTTGGTCCGTACCGTAAGTTTTTGTCGCCTTATGGCCCGAGCGCGCTTCCCGCGAGGGTCATAAGGCGACGAAAAAAACGAGGATCCATAACTTACGGTACGGACCAAGCAAACGAGGTTAATACGATATTTATTATATGGCTTTAGATCTTTCGGCAAACATAAAACAACGCCTCAAGGAGTACTCGTCTCGTTCATTCAACAACATCAATCGCGATCAGGCATGAATTACGCACGTTTGTTTTCACAACAAATTCAGTTAACAGCTTACAATTCTACCGATTTGAAAATCTTGAAAGAAAAAAAGCGTCTGTCGAACCAACCGCCTAAATAAATCCCAATTGTTCTGAGCTGAATGAAATGGCCGATAGCGTGTGTCAAACAACGACACTTCAAACGAGCTCGCCTTCGAGCAGTTGCTCGCTCAGTCACTAAAGCTTTTAAAAAATTGCAGTCTTATCTTTTTCGAGAAAAAAATGCTTTATAACTCAGAGTATATTTTATTCTTTTGAATAAGTTTCTTACACAAACACAATGTAGAAGGCAAAATGACACTAAAGGAAAATCATTTCATCACACGCCGCGACCGACACATCGTTGAAAGTTATATTATTCAAAACTCACCGCTGGATTAATTTTCCTGCCTCCTCGTGGAGCGTTTAGTTCCTTCCAGCAAGCTAAACATCCTTAGATTACCACGGCGTCTTTGTTCCAGTCAGTGATTTCGAAATATAGAGAGTTCTGGTGCTTTGTGAAAAATATGTTTATATGTTTAATATGTTTATACAGTGCGCCATGACGAGCAAACATGTCTGCAAAACTTGATTTTTGCATGCTTTTAGTGACATAACTGTTCACGGCGATTGTTCGCTTTCCATTTTCTTCCTGGAAAGTGTGCGAATTTTAAAACAGGGGTAAAACAGCCCTCCATAGATCTGCAGCACTTGTTGTCAATGACAGCAGAGGTCGCAAGCAAGTTTTTTTTCCTCGGATGTTTTCCTTCTTCGTAACGGTAATTTTCCCAGATTGTAAGCTTTTCCCGATGATCACCGCAACATAACAGTGAGTATCCGGAACGTTTAAACCTCCCATTGAACCTCTGGGCCTTCTATGACAAATGTTTAGCAACTATTCGAGTAATCATTTGCGATCCACATGAGTAAACTGACTGAGCGGGCCGTACAGGAAAGCTGGAAGCTCAGATTTCTTATTTTCATCAAAATATTAGCTATAATTTAGCTTTAACTGCATGTCTTCATTTGGTAACAACACAGGTCGCTTGTGCGCGAGCTCAAATCCCAGTCCAAACCAACTATATAATGGTAAATCCAATGCGCGAAATGCCGAAACAAAATCCCCCCCCCCCCCCCCCCCCAAAAAAAGAAGAAAAACTATATAATGGGAAAATGGCGCTAAACGTACAACCTGATAACGGACACAAAGACTAACAATACACGACGCATTTCTACCTACCTGCTCTAAAGTACGAAGTTCTAGTCTCACCGGAAAAAGAAACAGCTTATGAATTGAGAAAGAGAGTGCACTAAATCTTATTCAACAAGAGAAAAACTCAAACCAAATTAAAGATATAAAATGAAAAACGATTGCGAATAAAAAATTACAAAGAAGATATGATCGGCTGCCCCAGTGAGAGGTTGCTCATCACCACTTTCGTTTGTTTCACTATAAAATTGTGTGAAAGCTGGAAGCTCAGATTTCTTATTTTCATCAAAATATTAGCTATAAATTAGCTTTAACTGCAAGTCTTCACTTGGTAATTACACAAGTCGCTTGTGCGCGAGCTCAAATCCTGGTCCAAACCTACTATATAATGGTAAATACAATGCGCGAAATACCGAAACAAAATCCACAAAAGCAAAAGAAAAAAAAAGAAAACTATATATGGGAAAATAGCGCTAAATATAAAACCTGATAACGGACACAAAGACTAACAATACACGACGCATTTCTACCTACCTGCTCTAAAGTACCAACTTCTAGTCTCACCGGAAAAAGAAACAGCTTATGACTTGAGAAAGAGAATGCACTAAATCTTATTCAACAAGAGAAAAACTCAAACCAAATTAAAGATATAAAATGAAGTACGACTGCAAATAAAAAATTACAAAGAAGATATGATCGGCTGCCCCAGTGAGAGGTCGCGCATCACCACTTTCGTTTGTTTCAATCAATTAGCCAGAAATCCACACAAAGAAAGAGAAATTGATGAACAACCATTGTAAATCACTCCCATGTAATACAAATCTTACAAACCTTATTTTTGACGTTCACGTCTGCACATGCCTGTAACAATTTGTTCACCACTTCGGTATGGCCACCACTTGCCGCTACGTGAAGTGGGGTATTGCCAAACTGAAAACAGAACCATAGATAAAAAGCTTACGGCCCTTTCTTTCCAACTACTCTAAAGTATTAATGTAGTAAATTACGTGAAATGACGCTGTCCAGTGGGGGTAACAGCTATTTCAAGGGGAGCTGCTACCACAGCTTCTTTTCATATCCAAATCCTCCAAACGACAATCCACACCTTCCCTCCCCTCCCATGCTTTCCAACCCAACCTAATTGACAATAACGATCACTTCCGAATACAAATACGAGTTACACGTAATATAAACATCACATTTCCCAACCAGTGGAAAACCAAAGTTCTCACAAAAAAGTCATGCACTTCAAACTTAATGGTAGATATTGCTCACCAAAAGGGAGGACTTTCTCATTGCATATCCTTATTTTTAGAACAAGCACTTAATGTTCCTAAAGTGCGCTTATACACGACTAAATTCGGTATTGCAAAAATAAAGACGGTACGGCAACAGCTTCACTATAAAATTGTGTGAAAGCTGGAAGCTCAGATTTCTTATTTTCATCAAAATATCAGCTATAATTTAACTTTAACTGCATGTCTTCACTTGGTGATTACACAAGTCGCTTGTGCGCGAGCTCAAATCCCGGTCCAAACCAACTATATAATGATAAATCCAATGCACGAAATACGGAGACAAAATCCCCAAATGCAAACAAAAAAAAAAAAAAAAAAAAGGAAACTATATATGGGAAAATCGCGCTAAATATAGAACCTGATAACAGACCAACAAACTAACAATACACAACACATTTGTATCTACCTGCTCTAATGTACTAAGTTCTAGTCTCCCCGGAAAAAAGAAACAGCTTATGACTTGAGAAAGAGAGTGCACTAAATCTTATTCAATAAGAGAAAAACTCAAACCAAATTCAGGATACAAATTGAGGTACAATTGCGAATACAAAATTACCAAGAAGATACGACCGGCTGCCCCAGTGAGAGAAATTAGCCAGAAACCCACACAAAGAAAGAGAAATTGATGAACAACCATTGTAAATCACTCCTATGTAATACAAATCTTACATACCCCATTATTGACATTGACGTCTGCACCTGCATCTAACAATTTGTTCAGCACTTCGATATGACCACCCCTTGCCACTACGTGAAGTGGGGTCTCGAAATCCTAAAAACACAAGCATAGATAAACAACTCACGGTCCTTTGTTTCTAACTAATCTAAAGTATTAATGTAGTAAGTTACGTGAAATGACGCTGTCCAGTGGGTATAACAGCTACTTCAAGGGAAGCCACTACCACAGGTTCTCTTCATACCCAAATCTTCCAAACGACAATCCCCTCCAAATCCTCCCCTCCTCTGCTTTCAAGCCCAACTCAATTCACAATAACGGTCATTTCCGATGGAGTTACACGTATTATAAACATAACGTTTCCCAACCAGTGGAAAACCAAAGTTTTCATAAAAAAGTTCTATACTTCAAACTTAATGGTAAAAATTGCTCTCCAAAAGGAAGAACTTTCTCATTTAATATCCTTATTTTAAGAACAAGCACTTAATTTTCCTAAAGTGCGCTTATACACGATTAAATTCGGTATTGCAAGAACAAATGATGGTACGGCAACAGCTTCACTATAAAATTGTGTGAAAGCTGGAAGCTCAGACTTCTTATTTTCATCAAAATATTAGCTATAATTTAACTTTAACTGCATGTCTTCACTTGGTAATTACAGAAGTCGCTTGTGCGCGAGCTCAAATCCCAGTCCAAACCAACTATATAATGGTAAATCCAATGCGCGAAATACGGAGACGAAATCCCCAAGTGTAAAAAAAAAAAAAAAAAAAAAAAAAAAAGAAAAAAACTATATATGGGAAAATAGCGCTAAATATACAACCTGATAACAAACCAAAAGACTAACAATACACGACGCATCTGTACTTACCTGCTCTAATGTATTAAGCTCTTGTCTCACCGGAAAAAGAAACAGCTCATGACTTGAGAAAGAGAGTGCACTAAATCTTATTCAATAAGAGAAAAACTCAAACCAAATTCAAGATACAAATTGAGGTACAATTGCGAATACAAAATTACCAAGAAGATATGACCGGCTGCCCCAGTGAGAGAAATTAGCCAGAAACCCACACAAAGAAAGAGAAATTGATGAACAACCATTTTAAATCACTCCCATGTAATACAAATCTTACATACCCCATTATTGACGTTGACCTCTGCACCTGCATCTAACAATTTGTTCAGCACTTCGATATCACCACCCCTTGCCGCTACATGAAGTAGGGTCTCCTCATCCTGAAAACACAAGCATAGATAAACAACTCACGGTCCTTTGTTTCTAACTAATCTAAAGTATTAATGTAGTAAGTTACGTGAAATGACGCTGTCCAGTGGGGGTAACAGCTATTTCAAGGGGAGCCGCAACGACAGCTTCTCTTCATACCCAAATCTTTTAAACGACAATCCCCTCCAAATCCTCCCCTCCCTGCTTTCCAGCCAAAACCAATTCACAATAACGGTCACTTCCGAATGCAAATACGGAGTTAAACATATTATAAACATCACATTTCCCAACCAGTGGAAAACCAAAGTTCTCACAAAAAAGTTCTATACTTCAAACTTAATGGTAAAAATTGCTCTCCAAGAGGAAGAACTTTCTCATTTAATATCCTTATTTTAAGAACAAGCACTTAATTTTCCTAAAGTGCGCTTATACACGACTAAATTCGGTATTGCAAGAATAAATGACGGTACAGCAACAGCTTCACTATGAAGTTGTGTGAAAGCTGGAAGCTCAGACTTCTTATTTTCATCAAAATATTAGCTATAATTTAACTTTAACTGCATGTCTTCACTTGGCAATTACACAAGTCGCTTGTGCGCGAGCTCACATCCCGGTCCAAACCAACTATATAATGGTAAATCCAATGCGTGAAATGCGGAGACAAAATCCCCAAATGCAAAAAACCAAAAAACAAAAAACAAAAAACAAAAAAAAAAACTATATATAGTAAAATAGCGCTAAGTGTACACCCTGATAACAAACCAACAAACTAACAATACACAACACATTTGTACCTACCTGCTCTAATGTATTAAGCTCTTGTCTCACCGGAAAAAGAAACAGCTCATGACTTGAGAAAGAGAGTGCACTAAATCTTATTCAATAAGAGAAAAACTCAAACCAAATTCAAGATACAAATTGAGGTACAATTGCGAATACAAAATTACCAAGAAGATATGACCGCCTGCCCCAGTGAGAGAAATTAGCCAGAAACCCACACAAAGAAAGAGAAATTGATGAACAACCATTGTAAATCACTCCTATGTAATACAAATCTTACATACCCAATTTTTGACATTGACCTTTGCACCTGCATCTAACAATTTGTTCAGCACTTCGATATGACCACCCCTTGCCGCTACGTGAAGTGGGGTCTCCTCATCCTGAAAACACAAGCATAGATAAACAACTCACGGTCCTTTGTTTCTAACTAATCTAAAGTATTAATGTAGTAAGTTACGTGAAATGACGCTGTCCAGTGGGGATAATAGCTATTTCAAGGGGAGCTGCTACCACAGGTTCTCTTCATACCCAAATCTTCCAAACGACAATTCCCTCCAAATCCTCCCCTCCCCTGCTATCCAGCCCAACCCAATTCACAATAACGGTCACTTCCAAATGCAAATATGGAGTTACACCTATTATAAACATCACATTTCCCAACCAGTGGAAAACCAAAGTTCTCACAAAAAAGTTCTATACCTCAAACTTAATGGTAAAAATTGCTATCCAACAGGGAGAACTTTCTCATTTAATATCCTTATTTTAAGAACAAGCACTTAATTTTCCTAAAGTGCGCTTATACACGACTAAATTCGGTATTGCAAGAATAAATGACGGTACGGCAACAGCTTCACTATAAAATTGTGTGAAAGCTGGAAGCTCAGATTTCTTATTTTCATCAAAATATTAGCTATATAATTTAACTTTAACTGCATGTCTTCACTTGGTAATTACAGAAGTCGCTTGTGCATGAGCTCACATACCGGTCCAAACCAACTATATAATGGTAAATCCAATGCGCGAAATATGGAGACAAAATCCCCAAATGCAAACAAACAAACAAACAAAAAAACCATATATAGGAAAATAGCGCTAAGTGTACAACCTGATAACAGACCAACAGACTAACAATACACGACGCATCTCTACCTACCTGCTCTAATGTACTAAGTTCTAGTGTCACCGGAAAAAGAAACAACTCATGACTTGAGAAAGAGAGTGCACTAAATCTTATTCAATAAGAGAAAAACTCAAACCAAATTCAAGATACAAATTGAGGTACAATTGCGAATACAAAATTACCAAGAAGATATGACCGCCTGCCCCAGTGAGAGAAATTAGCCAGAAACCCACACAAAGAAAGAGAAATTGATGAACAACCATTGTAAATCACTCCTATGTAATACAAATCTTACATACCCAATTTTTGACATTGACCTTTGCACCTGCATCTAACAATTTGTTCAGCACTTCGATATGACCACCCCTTGCCGCTACGTGAAGTGGGGTCTCCTCATCCTGAAAACACAAGCATAGATAAACAACTCACGGTCCTTTGTTTCTAACTAATCTAAAGTATTAATGTAGTAAGTTACGTGAAATGACGCTGTCCAGTGGGGATAATAGCTATTTCAAGGGGAGCTGCTACCACAGGTTCTCTTCATACCCAAATCTTCCAAACGACAATTCCCTCCAAATCCTCCCCTCCCCTGCTATCCAGCCCAACCCAATTCACAATAACGGTCACTTCCAAATGCAAATATGGAGTTACACCTATTATAAACGTCACATTTCCCAACCAGTGGAAAACCAAAGTTCTCACAAAAAAGTTCTATACTTCAAACTTAATGGTAAAAATTGCTATCCAACAGGGAGAACTTTCTCATTTAATATCCTTATTTTAAGAACAAGCACTTAATTTTCCTAAAGTGCGCTTATACACGACTAAATTCGGTATTGCAAGAATAAATGACGGTACGGCAACAGCTTCACTATAAAATTGTGTGAAAGCTGGAAGCTCAGATTTCTTATTTTCATCAAAATATTAGCTATATAATTTAACTTTAACTGCATGTCTTCACTTGGTAATTACAGAAGTCGCTTGTGCATGAGCTCACATACCGGTCCAAACCAACTATATAATGGTAAATCCAATGCGCGAAATATGGAGACAAAATCCCCAAATGCAAACAAACAAACAAACAAAAAAAACCATATATAGGAAAATAGCGCTAAGTGTACAACCTGATAACAGACCAACAGACTAACAATACACGACGCATCTCTACCTACCTGCTCTAATGTACTAAGTTCTAGTGTCACCGGAAAAAGAAACAACTCATGACTTGAGAAAGAGAGTGCACTAAATCTTATTCAATAAGAGAAAAACTCAAACCAAATTCAAGATACAAATTGAGGTACAATTGCGAATACAAAATTACCAAGAAGATATGACCGCCTGCCCCAGTGAGAGAAATTAGCCAGAAACCCACACAAAGAAAGAGAAATTGATGAAAAACCATTTTAAATCACTCCCATGTAATACAAATCCTACATACCCCATTATTGGCATTGACGTCTGCACCTGCATCTAACAATTTGTTCACCACTTCGATATGACCGCCCCTTGCCGCTACGTGAAGTGGGGTCTCCTTATCCTGAAAACACAAGCATAGATAAACAACTCACGGTCCTTTGTTTCTAACTAATCTAAATTATTAATGTAGTAAGTTACGTGAAATGACGCTGTCCAGTGGGGATAACAGCTATTTCAAGGGGAGCCACTACCACAGGTTCTCTTCATACCCAAATCTTCCAAACGACAATCCCCTCCAAATCCTCCCCTCCTCTGCTTTCAAGCCCAACCCAATTCACAATAACGGTCACTTCCAAATTCAAATATGGAGTTACACCTATTATAAACATCACATTTCCCAACCAGTGGAAAACCAAAGTTCTCACAAAAAAGTTCTATACTTCAAACTTAATGGTAAAAATTGCTCTCCAACAGAGAGAACTTTCTCATTTAATATCCTTATTTTAAGAACAAGCACTTAATTTTCCTAAAGTGCGCTTATACACGACTAAATTCGGTATTGCAAGAATAAATGACGGTACGGCAACAGCTTCACTATCAAATTGTGTGAAAGCAGGAAGCTCAGATTTCTTATTTTCATCAAAATATTAGCTATAATTTAACTTTAACTGCATGTCTTCACTTGGTAATTACACAAGTCGCTTGTGCGCGAGCTCAAATCCCGGTCCAAACCAACTATATAATGGTAAATCCAATGCGCGAAATACGAAGACAAAATCCCTAAATGCAAACAAAAGACAAAAAACAAAAACAAAAAAAAAAACACTATATATAGGAAAATAGCGCTAAGTGTACACCCTGATAACAAACCAACAGGCTAACAATACACGACGCATCTCTACTTACCTGCTCTAATGTACTAAGTTCTAGTCTCACCGGAAAAAGAAACAGCTCATGACTTGAGAAAGAGAGTGCACTAAATCTTATACAATAAGCGAAAAACTCAAACCAAATTCAAGATACAAATTGAGGTACAATTGCAAATACAAAATTACCAAGAAGATATGACCGCCTGCCCCAGTAAGAGAAATTAGCCAGAAACCCACACAAAGAAAGAGAAATTGATGAACAACCATTGTAAATCACTCCTATGTAATACAAATCTTACATACCCAATTTTTGACATTGACCTTTGCACCTGCATCTAACAATTTGTTCAGCACTTCGATATGACCACCCCTTGCCGCTACGTGAAGTGGGGTCTCCTCATCCTGAAAACACAAGCATAGATAAACAACTCACGGTCCTTTGTTTCTAACTAATCTAAAGTATTAATGTAGTAAGTTACGTGAAATGACGCTGTCCAGTGGGGATAACAGCTATTTCAAGTGGAGCCGCTACCACAGGTTCTCTTCATACCCAAATCTTCCAAACGACAATTCCCTCCAAATCCTCCCCTCCCCTGCTTTCCAGCCCAACCCAATTCACAATAACGGCCACTTCGAAATACAAATATGGAGTTACAAGTATTATAAACATCACATTTCCCAACCAGTGGAAAACCAAAGTTCTCACAAAAAAGTTCTATACTTCAAACTTAATGGTAAAAATTGCTCTCCAACAGGGAGAACTTTCTCATTTAATATCCTTATTTTAAGAACAAGCACTTAATTTTCCTAAAGTGCGCTTATACACGACTAAATTCGGTATTGCAAGAATAAATGACGGTACGGCAACAGCTTCACTATAAAATTGTATGAAAGCTGGAAGCTCAGATTTCTTATTTTCTTCAAAATATTAGCTATAATTTAACTTTAACTCCATGTCTTCACTTGGTAATTACACAAGTCGCTTGTGCGCGAGCTCACATACCGGTCCAAACCAACTATATAATGGTAAATCCAATGCGCGAAATACGGAGACAAAATCCCCAAATGCAAACATAAAAAAAACAAAAACTATATATAGGAAAATAGCGCTAAGTGTACACCCTGATAACAGACCAACAGACTAACAATACACGACCGATCTGTACCTACCTGCTCTAATGTACTAAGTTCTAGTTTCACCGGAAAAAGAAACAGCTTATGACTTGAGAAAGAGAGTGCACTAAATCATATTCAATAAGAGAAAAACTCAAACCAAATTCAAGATACAAATTGAGGTACAATTGCGAATACAAAATTACCAAGAAGATATGACCGGCTGCCCCAGTGAGAGAAATTAGCCAGAAACCCACACAAAGAAAGAGAAATTGATGAACAACCATTGTAAATCACTCCTATGTAATACAAATCTTACATACCCTATTATAGATATTAACGCCTGCACCTGCATCTAACAATTTGTTCAGCACTTCGATATGACCACCCCTTGCCGCTACGTGAAGTGGGGTCTCCTCATCCTGAAAACACAAGCATAGATAAACAACTCACGGTCCTTTGTTTCTAACTAATCTAAAGTATTAATGTAGTAAGTTACGTGAAATGACGCTGTCCAGTGGGGGTAACAGCTATTTCAAGGGGAGCGGCAACCTTAGCTTCTCTTCATACCCAAATCTTCCAAACGACAATCCCCTCCAAATCCTCCCCTCCCCTGCTTTCCAGCCCAACCCAATTCACAACAACGGTCACTTCCAAATGCAAATACGGAGTTAAACGTATTATAAACATCACATTTCCCAACCAGTGGAAAACCAAAGTTCTCACAAAAAAGTTCTATACTTCAAACTTAATGGCAAAAAATTGCTCTCCGACAGGGAGAACTTTCTCATTTAATATCCTTATTTTAAGAACAAGCACTTAATTTTCCTAAAGTGCGCTTATACACGACTAAATTCGGTATTGCAAGAATAAATGACGGTACGGCAACAGCTTCATTATAAAATTGTGTGAAAGCAGGAAGCTCAGATTTCTTATTTTCATCAAATAATTCGCTATAAATTAACTGTAACTGCATGTCTTCACTTGGCAATTACACAAGTCGTTTCTGCGCGAACTCACATCCCGGTCCGAACCAACTATATAATGGTAAATCCAATACGCGAAATAAGGAGAAAAAATCCCCAAATGCAAACAAAAGACAAAAAACAAAAACAAACACAAAAAAACTATATAAAGGAAAATAGCTAAGTGTACACCCTGATAACAAACCAACAGGCTAACAATACACGACGGATCTGTACTTACCTGCTCTAATGTACTAAGTTCTAGTCTCACCGGAAAAAAGAAACAGCTCATGACTTGAGAAAGAGAGTGCACTAAATCTTATTCAATATTAGAAAAACTCAAACCAAATTCAAGATACAAATTGTGGTACAATTGCGAATACAAAATTACCAAGAAGATATGACCGGCTGCCCCAGTGAGAGAAATTAGACAGAAACCCACACAAAGAAAGAGAAATTGATGAACAACCATTGTAAATCACTCTTATTTAATACAAATCTTACATACCCAATTTTTGACATTGACCTTTGCACCTGCATCTAACAATTTGTTCAGCACTTCGATATGACCACCCCTTGCCGCTACGTGAAGTGGGGTCTCCTCATCCTGAAAACACAAGCATAGATAAACAACTCACGGTCCTTTGTTTCTAACTAATCTAAAGTATTAATGTAGTAAGTTACGTGAAATGACGCTGTCCAATGGGGATAACAGCTATTTCAAGGGGAGCCACTACCACAGGTTCTCTTCATACCCAAATCTTCCAAACGACAATCCCCTCCAAATCCTCCCCTCCCCTGCTTTCAAGCCCAACCCAATTCACAATAACGGTCACTTCCAAATTCAAATATGGAGTTACACCTATTATAAACATCACATTTCCCAACCAGTGGAAAACCAAAGTTCTCACAAAAAAGTTCTATACTTCAAACTTAATGGTAAAAATTGCTCTCCAACAGGGAGAACTTTCTCATTTAATATCCTTATTTTAAGAACAAGCACTTAATTTTCCTAAAGTGCGCTTATACACGACTAAATTCGGTATTGCAAGAATAAATGACGGTACGGCAACAGCTTCACTATCAAATTGTGTGAAAGCTGGAAGCTCAGATTTCTTATTTTCATCAAAATATTAGCTATAATTTAACTTTAACTGCATGTCTTCACTTGGTAATTACACAAGTCGCTTGTGCGCGAGCTCACATCCCGGTCCAAACCAACTATATAATGGTAAATCCAATGCGCGAAATACGAAGACAAAATCCCTAAATGCAAACAAAAGACAAAAAACAAAAACAAAAAAAAAACACTATATATAGGAAAATAGCGCTAAGTGTACACCTTGATAACAAACCAACAGACTAACAATACACGACGCATCTCTACTTACCTGCTCTAATGTACTAAGTTCTAGTCTCACCGGAAAAAGAAACAGCTCATGACTTGAGAAAGAGAGTGCACTAAATCTTATACAATAAGAGAAAAACTCAAACCAAATTCAAGATACAAATTGAGGTACAATTGCGAATACAAAAATACCAAGAAGATATGACCGCCTGCCCCAGTGAGAGAAATTAGCCAGAAACCCACACAAAGAAAGAGAAATTGATGAACAACCATTGTAAATCACTCCTATGTAATACAAATCTTACATACCCAATTTTTGACATTGACCTTTGCACCTGCATCTAACAATTTGTTCACCACTTCGATATGACCACCCCTTGCCGCTACGTGAAGTGGGGTCTCCTCATCCTGAAAACACAAGCATAGATAAACAACTCACGGTCCTTTGTTTCTAACTAATCTAAAGTATTAATGTAGTAAGTTACGTGAAATGACGCTGTCCAGTGGGGATAACAGCTATTTCAAGGGGAGCCGCTACCACAGGTTCTCTTCATACCCAAATCTTCCAAACGACAATCCCCTCCAAATCCTCCCCTCCCCTGCTTTCAAGCCCAACCCAATTCACAATAACGGTCACTTCAAAATACAAATATGGAGTTACCAGTATTATAAACATCACATTTCCCAACCAGTGGAAAACCAAAGTTCTCACAAAAAAGTTCTATACTTCAAACTTAATGGTAAAAATTGCTCTCCAACAGGGAGAACTTTCTCATTTAATATCCTTATTTTAAGAACAAGCACTTAATTTTCCTAAAGTGCGCTTATACACGACTAAATTCGGTATTGCAAGAATAAATGACGGTACGGCAACAGCTTCACTATGAAAATGTGTGAAAGCTGGAAGCTCAGATTTCTTATTTTCATCAAAATATTAGCTATAATTTAACTTTAACTGCATGTCTTCACTTGGTAATTACACAAGTCGCTTGTGCGCGAGCTCACATACCGGTCCAAACCAACTATATAATGGTAAATCCAATGCGCGAAATACGGAGACAAAGTCCCCAAATGCAAACATAAAAAAAACAAAAACTATATATAGGAAAATAGCGCTAAGTGTACAACCTGATAACAAACCAACAGACTAACAATACACGACGGATCTGTACCTACCTGCTCTAATGTACTAAGTTCTAGTTTCACCGGAAAAAGAAACAGCTTATGACTTGAGAAAGAGAGTGCACTAAATCTTATTCAATAAGAGAAAAACTCAAACCAAATTCAAGATACAAATTGAGGTACAATTGCGAATACAAAATTACCAAGAAGATATGACCGGCTGCCCCAGTGAGAGAAATTAGCCAGAAACTCACACAAAGAAAGAGAAATTGATGAACAACCATTTTAAATCACTCCTATGTAATACAAATCTTACATACCCTATTATAGATATTAACGCCTGCACCTGCATCTAACAATTTGTTCAGCACTTCGATATGACCACCCCTTGCCGCTACGTGAAGTGGGGTCTCCTCATCCTGAAAACACAAGCATAGATAAACAACTCACGGTCCTTTGTTTCTAACTAATCTAAAGTATTAATGTAGTAAGTTACGTGAAATGACGCTGTCCAGTGGGGGTAACAGCTATTTCAAGGGGAGCCACTACCACAGCTTCTTTTCATACCCAAATCTTCCAAACGACAATCCCCTCCTAATCCTCCCTTGCCCTGCTTTCCAGCCCAACCCAATTCACAATAACGGTCACTTCCGAATTCAAATATGGAATTACGCGTATTATAAACATCACATTTGCAAACCAGTGGAAAACCAAAGTTCTCACAAAAAAGTTCTATACTTCAAACTTAATGGCAAAAAATTGCTCTCAAAGAGGAAGAACTTTCTCGTTTAATATCCTTATTTTTAGAACAAGCACTTAATTTTTCTAAAGTGCGCTTATACACGACTAAATTCGGTATTGGAAGAATAAATAACGGTACGGCAACAGCTTCACTATGAAATTGTGTGAAAGCTGGAAGCTCAGATTTCTTATTTTCATCAAAATATTAGCTATAATTTAACTTTAACTGCATGTCTTCACTTGGTAATTACACAAGTTGCTTGTGCGCGAGCTCAAATCCCGGTCCGAACCAACTATATAATGGTAAATACAATGCGCGAAATACGGAGACAAAATCCCCAAATACAAAAAAAAAACTATATATGGGAAAATAGCGCTAACTGTACAACCTGATAACAGACCAACAGACTAACAATACACGACGCATCTCTACCTACCTGCTCTAATGTACTAAATTCTAGTGTCACCGGAAAAAGAAACAGCTTATGACTTTAGAAAGAGAGTGCACTAAATCTTATTCAATAAGAGAAAAACTCAAACCAAATTCAAGATACAAATTGAGGTACAATTGCGAATACAAAATTACCAAGAAGATATGACCGGCTGCCCTAGTGAGAGAAATTAGCCAGAAACCCACACAAAGAAAGAGAAATTGATGAACAACCATTGTAAATCACTCCTATGTAATAAAAAATCTTACATACCTTATTGTAGGGATTGACGCTTGCACATGCATCTAACAATTTCTTCAGCACTTCGGTATGACCACCCCTTGCCGCTACGTGAAGTGGGGTCTCGAAATCCTGAAAGCACAAGCATAGATAAACAACTCACGGTCCTTTGTTTCTAACTAATCTAAAGTATTAATGTAGTAAGTTACGTGAAATGACGCTGTCCAGTGGGGATAACAGCTATTTCAAGGGGAGCCGCAACCACAGCTTCTCTTCATACCCAAATCTTCCAAACGACAATCCCCTCCAAATCCTCCCCTCCCCTGCTTTCCATCCCAACCTAATTCACAATAACGGTCACTTCCGAATTCAAATATGGAGTTACGCGTATTATAAACATCACATTTCCCAACCAGTGGAAAACCAAAGTTCTCACAAAAAAGTTCTATACTTCAAACTTAATGGCAAAAAATTGCTCTCCAAGAGGGGGAACTTTCTCATTTAATATCCTTATTTTAAGAACAAGCACTTAATTTTCCTAAAGTGCGCTTATACACGACTAAATTCGGTATTGCAAGAATAAATGACGGTACGGCAACAGCTTCACTATCAAATTGTGTGAAAGCTGGAGGCTCAGATTTCTTATTTTCATCAAAATATTAGCTATAATTTAACTTTAACTGCATGTCTTCACTTGGTAATTACACAAGTCGCTTTTTTGCGAGCTAAAATCCCGGTCCAAACCAACTTTATAATGGTAAATCCAATGCGCGAAATACGGAGACAAAATCCCCAAATGCAAAAATGCTAAAAAAAAAAAAAAACTATATATGGGAAAATAGCGCTAACTGTACAACCTAATAACAGACCAACAGACTAACAATACACGACGCATCTCTACCTACCTTCTTTAATGTACTAAGTTCTAGTCTCACCGGAAAAAGAAACAGCTTATGACTTGAGAAAGAGAGTGCACTAAATCTTATTCAATAAGAGAAAAACTCAAACCAAATTCAAGATACAAATTGAGGTACAATTGCGAATACAAAATTACCAAGAAGATATGACCGGCTGCCCCAGTGAGAGAAATTAGCCAGAAACCCACACAAAGAAAGAGAAATTGATGAACAAACATTTTAAATCACTCCTATGTAGTACAAATCTTACATACCCCACTATTGACATTGACCTTTGCACCTGCATCTAACAATTTGTTCACCACTTCGATATGACAACCCCTTGCCGCTACGTGAAGTGGGGTCTCGAAATCCTGGAAACAGAAGCATAGATAAACAACTCACGGTCCTTTGTTTCTAACTAATCTAAAGTATTAATGTAGTAAGTTACGTGAAATGACGCTGTCCAGTGGGGGTAACAGCTATTTAAAGGGGAGCCGCTACCACAGCTTCTCTTCATACCCAAATCTTCCAAACGACAATCCCCTCCAAATCCTCCCCTCCCCTGCTTTCCATTTCAACCCAATTCACAATAACGGTCACTTCCGAATTCAAATATGGAGTTACAAGTATTATAAACATCACATTTCCCAACCAG
The DNA here is from genome assembly GCA_964036295.1 of Plumapathes pennacea. Lineage (NCBI taxonomy): Eukaryota > Metazoa > Cnidaria > Anthozoa > Antipatharia > Myriopathidae > Plumapathes > Plumapathes pennacea. Next base: position 7,262,134 of record OZ038472.1, on the reverse strand, counting down.
TGGAAAACCAAAGTTCTCACAAAAAAGTTCTATACTTCAAACTTAATGGTAAAAATTGCTTTCCAAGAGGAAGAACTTTCTTATTTAATATCTTTATTTTAAGAACAAGCACTTAATTTTCCTAAAGTGCGCTTATACACGACTAAATTCGGTATTGCAAGAATAAATGACGGTACGGCAACAGCTTCACTATGAAATTGTGTGAAAGCTGGAAGCTCAGATTTCTTATTTTCATCAAAATATTAGGTAAAATTTAGCTTAAACTGCATGTCTTCACTTGGTAATTACACAAGTCGCTTTTTTGCGAGCTCAAATCTCGGTCCAAACCAACTATATAATGGTAAATCCATTGCGCGAAATACCGAAAGAAAATCCCCAAATGCAAAGAAAAAAAAAAGAAAGAAAGAAAAACTATATATGGGAAAATAGCGCTAAACGTAGAACCTGATAAGGGACTGAAAAACTAACAATACACGACGCATTTGTACCTACCTGGTTTAACGTACTAAGTTCTAGTCTCACCAGAAAAGGAAACAACTTATGACTTGAGAAAGAGAGTCCGCTCGTGAGCGGACGTTATTCGGTCTCGTGTCACGATTCCACCAAGCACGCGGGGGAGGAAATATTTGATGGGTCATAAATTAAAATATTAGCTAAAATTTAGTTTTAACTGCAAGTCTTCACTTGGTAAGTACACAAGTCGGTTGTGCGGGAGCTCAAATCCCGGTGCAAACCAACTATATAATGGTAAATCCAATGCGCGAAATACGGAGACAAAATCCACGAATGCAAACAAAAAAAACAAAAAGAAAGAAAGAAAAACTATATATGGGAAAATAGCGCTAAACGTAGAACCTGATAAGGGACTGAAAAACTAACAATACACGACGCATTTGTACCTACTTGGTCTAACGTACTAAGTTCTAGTCTCACCGGAAAAAGAAACAGCTTATGACTTGAGAAAGAGAGCGCACTAAATCTTATTCAACAAGGGAAAGACTCAAACCAAATTAAAGATACAAAATGAGGTACAATTGTGAATACAAAATTACCAGGATGATATGACCGGCTGCCCCAGTGAGGTCGCGCATTACCACTTTCGTTTGTTTCACATATTTAAGTGCGCTTACACATGGATAAATGCGACATTTCCCGAACAGATGACGGGTACAGGAACAGCTTCGCTACAAAATTGTGTGAAAGTTGAGAGCTTATCTTCTTTTCATCAAAGTATTAGCTATGATTTAGTTTTAACTACATGTTCTCCAGTTGGTAAGTGCACTGCAAGTTGCTCGTGCGAGAGCTTAAATTCCGGTCGGGTAACTCCAATTCGCGAGAGACATTGAGTTGTGAGCAAAATCCCGAATTGAAAACAAAGAAACTCTATATGGGAAAAGAGCGCTAAATTTTAGACATTCAGCTATTTCATCAGTGCGCTCTTTTGAAGGATGTAAGTACCCTGACCCCGATTTTTCAAAGCACAATTAGGCTAATCCTGGATTCGGTCTAAACATTCTTGTCATTTTTAAACCTGAAGGGGGTAAGTTTCCTCTGCAACACTACTTCCTTGATACGTTTTGAGCGAGAACAAGTTTTTTTTAATCAATTGTCGAACAAGACTGGTTTATCGGCAGAAAGGTCAAGAGAAAATTGTTGAGTAATCCTGGATTAGCTTAATTGGCTTTCGAACAACCGGGCCAGGAGTAGCAGTGCATTACTTACCTTATTTCTGTAATCGACACTTGCACCTTGTTGAAGCAAAGCCTCGACACGCTTAAGTCTGCCTTCTCGGCTCGCATTAAGAAGCCTCTTTCCAATAATTAACATCTTAACCTAAGATAAGCCAAAATAATTACTGTGAATGATATTTTTCCAGGTGTTAACCGTCAGAGTTTATTGGTCTTTCTGTACAGGCAAGACTTATAGAGACATTAACAGTCAGGTGGCATCTCTGGTGAATTGAAATAGGCGGTATCTGACCGACTAGTAAAGTTATGGTTATAGTTTTGAATGTTCTTTTATTGAAGTCACACACTAACCTACAATCAAATGCAAAATGGTTGAGACACTCGCAGAAAAAGACCCATTCTTCTCTTCTATTCCCTCATCTGGATTTCATTTGACAGCACCTTTTCCCCCCTCCCCCGTTTCAATGTTTAGTATCCAATATTGCACAACGAGATTTCAGACCCAAACAACGTTGAGACGGGGGGAGGGGGGGCAGAAATCAACAAAACTTAAAAGCCGATAAATTGCTCAAAATATGCACAGTGTCTCAACTACTTTTGCATTTGATTGTCTGAAAGTCATGTGTCGAAAATGCTGGCTCAGAGCGTCGTTTTTCAATTATAAAAGGCGATTTTTGGCATGATTCATCACTGTGTTATCTTCTATTAGGAAAAATAGGTCCCATGGTTCTTTGAAGTTGGGGCGACTAGCTCTCAATGTTCCAAATTGTATCAAATTTGAAATTTCCGGAAATGACGGGATAAGACTAGTACAATATTACTTCCGGTGTGTTATTAATTGATGGTATGTTTGCCACAAATACGGCTCGAAATAAACACTATGAAGGCTTCTTCGTGTATGTTACGTCTTGTTCAATGAACTGTCACTATTTTAAAGCTAATTGGCGGGGAAAAAAACTGTTTTGACGGAAAATCAACGGTCTACCACGGTCTACCATCACAACAAAAGGAATTATGTAAATAATCTTTTGTTTACATGGTAGACCGTGGTAGACCGTTGAAATCTTTATGGATATGAATCTGCTGGACATTGTGATGATCGTTCACTCAATTTCGGCCGAAAATAAGCTTAGAGAAGCATTTTGGGCACGGTGGAATGTCTTTCTGTGCCTCTGCGGGAATCTGATAGCTAAAATTGACTACTCGTCATCGCACAGACAGTATCTCAGTTTCTCGCTAGTCAGTCACATCATTATTTATGTGTCTCATTCACTTCAGATGCCTGTCCAATGGGCGATGATGTGCTTGGTTCTGATGGAAAATTTTGACCGTCATCCCAACCCTCTAGTTCTGATAAATACGGTTGAATGTCTTCCATGTCTCGTTTCTGTGATATTCTGATGCACTCAGATAACGATTGAATTGCCTAAACGATGTATAAACTCAGCGAGAATGTTTGAAAACAGGTGAAAACCCCAGATTTATATAGCACACACAAATTATAATTTAAAAAGGTGCATTAGTGCTGAGTGTGATTTCTTTCCCTAAAATTGTTTAGGCGTTAACCCGCTATCGCGCGTAAACAGAGTCACGCCTGCTCTTACGCACGTATACCTTACAGCCCATTTTAGGCCTAAAGTGAGGGCCGAACACGTAAAGACTGCATCAACTGTTCCAGAATTGTTACTGAAAACCAGAAAATGACATGACGGGGGGAGGGGGGGCAGAAATCAACAAAACTTAAAAGCCGATAAATTGCTCAAAATATGCACAGTTTCTCAACTACTTTTGCATTTGATTGTAGCTAGCTTCTCCTGCTTGACCTTTTTTTCGACGGGTCGATCTTGATACTACTTCGCACAAGGTAAAGATCACGGGATTTGCTCATAAAAATGTATTGTGCTCTACAATATCAGTGTGGCCACAGATTGCAGTTGAAACAAAACCTAATATTGGGAGACAAGTCTGGAAAAAGTCATGGAAAATCGGACCCATGCGGCACACTTCGATATAGGGAGAACCCCTAACCCTGAAAATTCTGCAGAGAAAGTCTGACTATTTACTCACACTCAAAAAGGATTCTGTATACAGTATAAAGACATGACGCATGTTTAGAAAGTGTACTAATAACTCAGTAGTGGTTGAAAGAATATTTCTTGTAAAACAATGTGTGCCAATGGACTAGATATGAATGTAGCGGCGCAGTGAACACAACATATCCATGTCAGCATCATCTTAAACAAACTAAAGGTGGTAACAAGTCTCTGTCGCTGGGTGAATGCACTGTTATTTTCAGGGAGTTATTTTAACCCCAAAAAGTGAGTTAAAAAAAAGGTACAGAACGACTCCTTTTTTAGAGTAGTTTTCATTCCCACTTTTTAACTCCCTCATGAGAGTAAAAATTAACTCCCTAAATAGGAGTTGATATCACCCCTGTTTTGGAGTTAAGACAAATGAAGGGAGTTAAAAAGTGGGAGCGAAAACTACTCTAAAAAAGGAGTCGTTCTGTACCGTTTTTTTTAACTCCCTTTTTGGAGTTAAAATATCTCCCTGAAAATAACAGTGTGTAAAGCCGCAACCGAGTTGTACCCACCATCAAACTGTCTCCATGTGTCACAACATGCAACGACCTATTGGTCTGAACATAAATTACTAAAACCCTGTACACTTACTTGTCTATATAGAAATCAGCAACAACTCGCAAGGATCACGTCATTACCCTGCAGAACAGAGTTTCCTCTGCCCGCAGGGTACGTGTCGGACAAGCTCAAAGACGTCTGTAAAGAAATGGAATCTGTAAGTACAGTTGACAGCACAGCTTCTTGAGCATTAAACGGAAAAAGTTGCTCGAACCCGCACTTCTAAAGGTGTGACAAAGTAAGCTGAGATCGTTGTGCCTATAACACCCACAAGTTTAACATTGAAACCCAGTATGGCAGTTACATTTATTCCGCTACGTAATAATATTTTGGGCAGAATTGATTATATTATTTAAGTTATTAAGCAACAATCCAGGCTGCAAAACAAGGTACGGCCGCGCGGGGGAAGTGGGGAAAAAGGTAGGGAAGAGAATCTCCTACAGTTCTCCACCATTTATAAAAATAATAAATTAAATGGAACTGCTTTCTAGTCTTATTTGTAGTCTGGCAAAATTCGCACATTAAAGATTCAGAAACTGGGTCGAGACGCTAGCACATGCGCAATTGTACCTACACAAATTAAAATAGCAACTTGATCGAGAGTACAAATCGTGACACCATCTTGTTTTTCACGGAGCCGACGACCTGGGACTTTTACATTTTGAAAAATATTTTTAAGATTGTATGAAGCCAAACTGAATTAAAGCAAAACCATTGGAAATTTAATCGCAATACTAACAGTCTGACGGCAAAGAGCAAGTTCGTCTTCTAAAACAAAAACAACAAGCATGAGCCAGATGTAACCGTGAGACGAGTGAAAAACGGCAAATTCACCCTGATCTAAGGCGAGCAGGAGCATCGTTAAACGGTCTTGAACAATAAGCCAGTAAATAAAGAACCGGCACTTGAAAGCCGACTGGATGAGAATCGTCTTTCGGAAACGCCAAAACGAAATGATTTCAGAAGAGCGGCAGAAATCAGTGAGCTCGCCAAAGTGTCTGCTGTAATGCTCGTAATACTTCGTTGCATCACACAGTACCTTGTGCTAGATATAGCCACAGAGAAAGAACATTGTTAAATCAGTGGATTCATGGGTTTATTGATCCCAAGCTTTGCTCCCTTTCCCATCCGCATTCAGCTAGTTTTAAGTTTCCTTGATTTAACCCTTTCATTCCCATCAACTTCTATTTTCTATTTTCAGTTTCTCACCAAAGGTATCTATTACAGTATGGAGAACTTGGCTTTTGACACCTTTCTCAAAAATGGTCTGGAAAACGAGGGCACAATATGGCGGCAACAATATGTCCTTTGATGTTTCCAGGGCCGCAAAACGTGCAGAAACATTGTTGCACTCAGTGCGGACGCATCAAAGTTGGCGACACAGGCAGAACAGAACAGAACCGATCTGTTCTATAAATATTCAAATGAATATGTTGCCGCTCATTATGAAACTGATTGGCTTAGGGATCGAGCCAAAAGCTAACGCACCGAGTGAAAATATATACACAATCTCAAACAATTAGCTCATACAAGCTAAAGCATCGCCAGAAATTCCGGACATTTTGCGTCCACGATTGCTTCCGGTCTTTCCCAGCGGCGTGCGGTATGAGCATGCGCCATTCACACATTCAACATTGTTACGTACTTTGCCTCAGTGGGGTGGGGGAGGGATGGGTTTCTCCGGTTCAAAAAGAGACTGCTACGTTTAGGAGACGTGCCGCTGAACGACCTAGTTGAAATTAGCTTTCGTTTGGTACAATTTTCATGCAATTTGGAGCTTCTCAGCCCAAAATATCAACATCCGAAGTCAGCGTATTTCACGGGAGGTATTCGCCATGGCTGGCTGTGAACTGCAAATTCAAACACAAAAAGTACACATGCTCCAGGGGACTGACTGAGGCTTCACAGGAGATGTTCAATCCTTCGACAATCAGGTACGGGGTAGACATTTTGCGTTTTACCCAAGGTTCTTGTATTAAATGCAGCTTAAAAAGTGACAGTAGCCGGTTTTGAGCGTATTCTGCTATCAATCCCTTCTTACGTCGGCCGAAATTTTAAATTCAAAAAAGTACACATCGAATTTTACCGGAGATAAATATTTTTTGTACTGTTGTGTTTAGGAAGCTTTCCTCTTCCGAATGCTGCCCAGACATTTTTACGAACGTGCTTCAGTTAAGCGAAAAGCACAATTTATTATCAGATCCCATACATTTCTTTGTTATTTCTTGAGCGGCTGTCAGCGTGAAACCTGATGCCTCTTCCGAGATGGCGCAACCGGATGTCTGAAATTTCTGGCGATGGTGCAGGAGCATACTGTATATCGCGATCAACAAATACGTTGATATTCCTTTCAATCTTTTCGACGTCCGGCTTGCAGCCCTTTCCTTTGTAACAAAGTGTACCATTCTCGTGACTTTAGGGAAGTTAGTAAAACGCGTTTTAACATTCTGTTTCATAGCATACGTCGTTTTCCTATAAAGCCATACAAATAGTGCACATATTAACGGCAGACGAGACAGGAAGTGGTTCTCATACAGGTGATAATTGGCCCGCACTGGGACAAGTTTTGTATAGTTTCCACTCAAAATATGTCATCAGTTGAAATGGTGTAATGCGATAGCTCTTTTGGGTGTTTGTGTGAAATTCCTGATGACAAGTTATCTTCAAAGGTTCCGAATGTTAAACCCTTTTTGCCTAAAGGCAGGAAATTTGGCAAAACAACTCGAGAAAAAAATGAAGCTGTCTCTTTTTATACCTACTCATGCTACGAAATACTGACCCCATTAAACTGTCACTTTCTATGGCTGCTCATGTTACAAAATACTGAAAGAGCTCTTGTCCCCAAGCGTAAGCGAGGGTAACAATCACGACGCTAATGCAGTAGTATCACCTTATTTGGAGACTCCAAGCGGGTTGCCGTCTCGAAATTTAATGTTCGTCTGTCAGTCTGTCAGTCTGTCAGTCAGTCTGTCTGGCGTACGAAGCACCTCACAAAGGATCGGTCACACGTGACCGACGGAAACAAAAGCGATTTGAACGAAGTAATAATATTGTACTGCATTCACGAAAATGAATTTGATCAAAGGCTCCTGTGAGCCAACTCGTGAATGAGAAACGCTAAAGATCTATCCTCTGTATATAGCATTGGAAAATACAGCATTGAAGCCATACAAAAGTACTGTGATTTTAGCCAACGCTGCGGTTCAAAAGTGCTAAAAAGCTTTCGATCGATCGAACTGTAAAAACCAGGTAAAGTCCGCAGTTCGGTCTTCATTTTTAAGAACATGTGCCTTGAGAATCAAAGGACTCCAAATGTGTAAGATTAGTTCATCGCTTTTGCGACTCTTAACCTCTGTTTCGAACGCCGAGTGTTCTTGGTCGCAAACTGGCCGCCATTTTGTTTGCAAGGCCTGCGCCAGTGTTATGCACAGGTCAGCGGAACCCGCTTCCGCCGGAAGTTTACATCCATGGAGCGAGCGATCGAGCGAGTGATTTCCCACCACTCACAATAACTCGCTCATTGCTTCGCATTCACGAGTTAAAAACTGGAAAACTGGAAACACAACAGTCTCGCGAACCTCGTTTTCAAAAGAGAAGGGAACGCGGGCAATCGTGGAAACGATTGAACAGTCAATTCCGACTCAAGAAAAGAAACGACTCCGCAAAGAGAACAGCGCCTGAATGCCGATCTAGAGCGACATGAACAGAACACCACTTGAAAGGGAATTGGTAACTTCAGGACAAAAAGCGGGCAAAATTTCAAGTACGCCGTCTATATTCTATCTCATATCTTGTGACCCGATCACTTCAAGAAAATAATAAAATCTGCATGTTGATTATTATCTCTCCAAGTATTGCTTTAATACCGGCTTCTGTCGCCAGTTTCCGATAGCGTATTTGCTCAGAGCAGTCGGAACCTGGGGTTTTAAATGATTTAGTCAGATGTCTGTTTTTCTTTCAAGATTAAAGCTGTAACTGTCTATTCGAGAAATGCTGCAATCTGACACGCGGTTATTGCAACGAGAATTATTCACAAACTCTTTCAAGTATGATTCGATTTGAAGCTCGGATATAATTTGAAGTAAACCGTTTAAATTTTGATTTGATTCTGGGAGAAATCACACTGTTTTGAGCGGGTTCACATAGAAAACAACTCGAGCTCATTAAATATGCATGCCTCAGAGTCTAGTGCATGCATTCCAGAGTCAAGAAGAAAAAGGAAAACAAAAAAAAAAAAAAAAAAAAGGAAATCGCACAGAAAAGCCTATATAATTGTATTGCCTATGAATTCAAAACTGGAAAATCAGTGTTCCTTTTTTTTCCGTACCACGGCGGCCGACCAACTTCACAATTCAAGTACTAAATGTTTGAGAATGTGCCCTGCAGACTGCATGAATTAATTTGGTATGTCGACCGTGAGAAATATGTACGGCGTCACGTAATTGATTCTTCTTTCAACGCGAAAGTATAGCACATACCATATTTTTCTCCTTTCTTTGCGTGCAGCACTTGACTTCGAAGAAACGATTGCGTCAAAACTTCAGTAAAACAAAGGCTGCTCTTGTTGAGAAGTACCAAAGTAATAGTCGCCAGAGCGAGGGGGTATCTGCGATTATCGTATTTCTAGTATATTCTGCTTTCGGGCGTTTTCGGCCTGTCTCAGCTCCCGCTGCATTGGCAGCATTAACTACAACGACTTCCCGTACGGTTTTCCGAACTTCAGATGGCCCCCAAACTCCCCGATTAATCCCCACCGTATCAGGGAAATGCTATATACTGTGTGCCTCAGAGTTCTGTTAAGAGTGAGCCGTCGCCGGCCCCATCTACAAATTCGCAGAGCTGGGGTTGTTCAGGCGAGGAAAAACGAGAATACGATAAGTGGACGAAGGAACAAGAAGCCTTTCTGGTCTGTATTTGGGCAGATAACCTTGAGAGAATAGAGAACCAGCAGTCCCGGAAGGCCTTGCAAGATATTGCTAACAAGGTGAATGAGAAGTTTCATCTGAAACGCTTTTCAGCACAGGTTGCGAGAAAGCTCAAGCACCTCAAAGATAAGTATAAAGAAGCAAAAGACTGGAATAGGCGGCAGACGGGAGGGAGCTTCAAAACCTGCCCATACTACAACCAGTTCGATGCTGTCCTTGACTGCCGGGATTCCGTGACACTACAGCACGTGCGGGAAGCCGCTTTCTCCGCGTCGGATCGGTCGGATTCATCGACATCGGGTCAGAATGGGCTGCAGGAGACAGTCCGCCAGTGCGGGAAATAATGACGACGATAGCGGGAAAGGAGAGCAAGAGTTGCTGATGTCGATGGGCATCAGAAGTAAACCTAGGGGAAAGGGAAAATCGCGCACAGAGAGGAAGAAAAGAGGACAAGACTGATTCATTCAAACAGTACAAGCAGCGCGTTGAAGACCAAAGCCAGAGGTAGTCACCGTAGTAGAGAACATGGAGAAACATCAGGCCGAATAAACCCAAGCAATGCAGCAGTTCCTGGGGGCCATGATGAAAATGATGGAAAGCCAGACCAACAACTAATGTTTTGCAGTTTCTGACGATCGAATTTAATAGACTACACGCTCGAAAAATGTAGACTACACTATGGGACAGTATACTGTTGGACTGTACAATGCCCCTTTCCATTTTTATTTGTTGTGTTACCATGAATCCATATTATAATGAACTAAATTTGAACTCTCACAGGTCGTGTTGATTCGTAAGCTTTCATAAGGATTTGTAACCTTCAAATAAAAGAGAGATTTTGTAATTAAAATGTTATTTATATCACCATAGCAAAAGGAACTAAACGCGCTTGTACTCTTATAGTTTGTGCTGTCTTTACAAATTTGCCACATAGTCTTTCAAGAGTTCTCTCAGAGCTTCGCCATCGCGAAGAACATTGTCATTATTCAAGTCATCTAGATCTTCGTTGTCCTCCTCTGGTAACTCCCATTTGTCATTACTGTCAATACAGAAATTGTGCAAAACGGCACAGGCTACTGCAATATCATTAACGAAAGAAACACGGCATTCAATCTGTTTCATTAAAATACGCCGTCGGTTCTTTAAAATACGAAAGGCGCATTCAACAGATACCCGTGCTGCTGACAGTTCTTGTTGAATTCAATTTCATCCGGATCGCGCGTGCCCTCAGGAAAAACCTTTGTCATCCAGGGCACAAGAATATAACCACTGTCCCCTTTTCAATAGGGCCCGATCTCTTGTCCTGATACCATAACAGTAGGCTCCGTTAAAATAGCATTCACAACATCTTCGACTACCTCGATCACTGTTGTTGTCCCCACATCAAAAGAAGGCCCAATGCTAACTTTCAAGCCTTCATGAGCTAGGAGGAATAGACCGATTGCTAGCACGGTTTCTGGTCGCAAACTCCTCCTCATTCGTGTGCTCTCTCGCGTAACGAACGGCGCTAGAATTCGTAAAAGAGCTGTTAATGTCTCTCTGTTCATGCGAGGCTGTTTCCTGAAATAGTCCTCGGGGATGGCGTGGTTGTTGTAATGGATTAGGAACCACGATCTTTGTGGCCACGGAAGGACCCAGAAATATTGTGGGCGGTGCCGTAATAATCGAAGTTGCCGAATACGCCGTGCAATGCGCCGTAGGACCAAGTTGAGTGAGACAAAAGTATCCTCATTCGTCACATTTCTCGATTGTGATTGATTGCGTTTGTTGAATAACGTTTCTGTTTCTCGAATGTCATTGAATTTGTTGGTTGTGACCATGTTTGTGTGAACTAAATGTGCCCGAGTGTTGCACAATTTCGCTGACATCCTAAATCAAGGAGCTCCGTGTTTTCTCTTTTGAGAGGTTTACGCGAAAAAAAAACTTAAAGACACGAGATATGCTCTTTTAGGTAACGTTCTGCTGCCTTACAAACGAACGCACAACAGCATTTCGCTCAGGCTGGCCACGAAGATGAAATAAAGAGAATCGTTCTAAAAATTAGCTATTCCCTTAATATCCCTGTCTGAAATCGTGACTAAAGGAATGCATTCTAAATAATATTCTTATACTATTCATGACTCACCCGACAAATCCTGCTTTCTTAATTCCTTCACCTCAAGTTAAAAATGTGCTTGATAAGCATATGGTATGCCTCCTTATGGCACGGTTAATACAAATATGCTGATTGGCCCTTGAGATTGATGGTTTTTAACTGATTGGTCCGTGTTTCTTATCAAAGAAGATGATTGACACACGAAATCGCCACAGTGGCAAACATTTAATCATTTAATCAATCTTTCTTATCTTACTCCACAGGGAGCGTGCACCTTCCGTGACGCGCGTCACGCTGGTTGACCACGGCGTCTGTTTAACACCTCCTCAAACGGAAGGGGAGGGCCAATGGAGAGAAAAGAAAACACGCAGAAAAAAAAAAAATAGAACTCAGGGGAGAGGGGGATGGAGGGTACCACCCTCCTCACTTTTTTATATTCTTTCCCTTCCATTTCGAGAACTTTGAAATTCAGGTTTGCGGTTTGCTTTGAAACTTTTCTAAAATAAATTGTGGGCTGCCTGCGATTTCTCTGTCATTGATTGTCTTGGCATTTCCGAGGGCAAAACCCTTGTCATCTTCGACAGCAAATTTCAAATTGCTGTTTTGATAGTCTTTCGGGCAAACTATTATTTAAAAAGTTCGTTCTTTTATTTTGTTTAATCATATTGTAACCAACACTGATCACTGTGTTGCGTTTAGTTAGTGATTACAATACAGTACGTGTCTGAATCTATTGAGTCACAACTCAGATATCTTTGGAATATCCGTTTAGTACAATATTTGATTATTATTGTGAACTAGCCTTTCTTTATTGTTTCGCTTTAGTGACCTGTGAGTTCGTTCTGCTCCGTGCCCTCGGCAAGCGTTACAAATGTGTGCCGTTTTGGACAATCTGGCTTTCGCCTATGATAAGTCCATTGTATCCGACATGATATGTCAAGTTACAATTGCTAATCAAAGTACAACAATCATATTAAGGGTCGCAACTTGTGCTTTTCCCACTTAACTGGAATGTATTTCAACAAAGACCAAGTAAATATTTGCCGTTGTATTTAGAAACAAACGACTTCAATGACGTTCTGTACAGGGTAAAGTTTGAACGTGAAATATTAACGTTTGGAGTACTTGTTTCTCGTCCACCACTGAATAATTAGTGTATCCGGCTGTCAAGTTACTAAACGCAATTGAAAAGGTAAAAGTTTACTATTAGAGGCACAACGTGGGTAAGCTATTATTCGATACAGTATTAGTTGAAAAGTTCCCAGATCGCTGAACTGAAATGTCTTCCGAGAGAGACCTCTCCGTCCGCCCACCTCACCCCTCCGAAACAGTTCATCAAAGAGACCGCAGGTCACGCAGCACTTGACAGTATGAATTGATTACATCCAGATGTCTGGCTAGAGTTCACTGTTCTGAATTTGATCATTTTATAGTATCGTATGTTTACGCAAGGACGAGCTGCGCACGGATTTGTTGATCAGATTTACCTGTAACTCGAAATCGATGAATTTGCGAAGGGGGGGCATTTTTGCCCAGAGAGGGCCTTTTTGCCTGGGCAAAAACGCCCGGGGAGGCATTTTTACCTGGGCAAAAAAGCCTGGGGAGGCATTTTTGCCTAGGCAAAAATGCCCGGGGAGGCATTTTTGCCAGGGGGGCAAAAAAGACTCTTACACCGGCCGGGTTCACAGCTCTGTAAACAACAAACGGGCTGTTCTTTTCAGCAGTGGAAACTTCCGTTTCCGGTTTCACAATGGCAGTCGCATGTCACTGCATCTCAGATCATGTGTCAGTCGAGTTAAAGGTCCTTTGTGTAAACTGGGTGTAAACAGAGTGCCCGGAAGTGTCAGCTGTCAAGCGCCGAAAGGAAGCCTTCGCGCAGATTTCATTCCGGAAAGCATTCTGATCCAACGCGCTCTTTATACATTGTCACATTTAGTCTAAAAGTACGTGCAATTTGTTGCAGTTAAGGAGTGTCACTGATTGCTAGAAGATTAATGACAGTGCTTTTGAAACCAGCAAGGGCTAAAGTGCTTCATGGTATTATCTTTAAAGCTATTAAAGGCACGGAAACCTTTAATTCCTAGTATTTCCCTTTGGTACCTTTTAGGGGTCAAAACGAAAATTCCCGACGAGCATCCCCGTCATTTTTATATGGGAGTACCCCCCCCCCCCCCCCCAACAACCCCCCCTCTGGTAACTCCCATTTGTCATTACTGTCAATACAGAAATTGTGCAAAACGGCACAGGCTACTGCAATATTATTAACGAAAGAAACACGGCATTCAATCTGTTTCATTAAAATACGCCGTCGGTTCTTTAAAATACGAAAGGCGCATTCAACAGATACCCGTGCTGCTGACAGTTCTTGTTGAATTCAATTTCATCCGGATCGCGCGTGCCCTCAGGAAAAACCTTTGTCATCCAGGGCGCAAGAATATAACCACTGTCCCCTTTTCAATAGGGCCCGATCTCTTGTCCTGATACCATAACAGTAGGCTCCGTTAAAATAGCATTCACAACATCTTCGACTACCTCGATCACTGTTGTTGTCCCCACATCAAAAGAAGGCCCAATGCTAACTTTCAAGCCTTCATGAGCTAGGAGGAATAGACCGATTGCTAGCACGGTTTCTGGTCGCAAACTCCTCCTCATTCGTGTGCTCTCTCGCGTAACGAACGGCGCTAGAATTCGTAAAAGAGCTGTTAATGTCTCTCTGTTCATGCGAGGCTGTTTCCTGAAATAGTCCTCGGGGATGGCGTGGTTGTTGTAATGGATTAGGAACCACGATCTTTGTGGCCACGGAAGGACCCAGAAATATTGTGGGCGGTGCCGTAATAATCGAAGTTGCCGAATACGCCGTGCAATGCGCCGTAGGACCAAGTTGAGTGAGACAAAAGTATCCTCATTCGTCACATTTCTCGATTGTGATTGATTGCGTTTGTTGAATAACGTTTCTGTTTCTCGAATGTCATTGAATTTGTTGGTTGTGACCATGTTTGTGTGAACTAAATGTGCCCGAGTGTTGCACAATTTCGCTGACATCCTAAATCAAGGAGCTCCGTGTTTTCTCTTTTGAGAGGTTTACGCGAAAAAAAAACTTAAAGACACGAGATATGCTCTTTTAGGTAACGTTCTGCTGCCTTACAAACGAACGCACAACAGCATTTCGCTCAGGCTGGCCACGAAGATGAAATTAGTAAAGAGAATCGTTCTATAAATTAGCTATTCCCTTAATATCCCTGTCTGGAATCGTGACTAAAGGAATGCATTCTAAATACTATTCATATACTATTCATGACTTACCCGACAAATCCTGCTTTCTTAATTCCTTCACCTCAAGTTACAAATGTGCTGGATAAGCATATGGTATGCCTCCTTATGGCACGGTTAATACAAATATGCTGATTGGCCCTTGAGATTGATGGTTTTTAACTGATTGGTCCGTGTTTCTTATCAAAGAAGATGATTGACACACGAAATCGCCACAGTGGCAAACATTTAATCATTCGTCGTCGTGCTACAAACACATAACTTTCTTGGTGCAACGAAAACATCAGTGTAACGCGCGGCGCATACAGTAGACGGCAGATAACTTTATTTCGACGACTGCACACAGCAGAAACTATAATCAAAAGATAAACAAGAATGGGCAAGAAGCGTGATGTAAGGGTTCTTTGTTGGCTGTCCAACAAGGGTCGGGTGTCAGTCGAACAACAAACGGGCTGTTCTTGTCTATTCTCCGCTAGGAGATTACTAATCGCCTACAAACCACACGTAGACTTTGGTCAGAAATAGTCGTTTATTGACACAATGGAGAATATCGGTGGCTGTGGCACGACGTCACCAGTCGGCCGAACACGAGAGGTACAAAGAAAGTGTGTAACATGGGGTGAAATAACCATTAAATACCCAGAGCGCGCGATACGGTTAACCGGGTTTCCGTTGAATCTTTGATGTACCCGTCGCGTGACTTCTCTGAGCGCCAGCGCCCATGTTTCGAGATAATTCGGTCGCTGATCCCGGCTTGAGCAGCAGCTGATGCACCGCCCGATCGATATGGCGCGTTTTTCGTGTCAAAATTCAAGCATGCAATCCTTCAGTTCAATCATTCAATCCTTCAATTCAAACATGCAAGCCTTCAATTCAAACATTCGTCAGTCGGAATTAAAGGAGCGAGATGTTCGCGGAAAATCTCGCGAATTCTGGAATACCCAATCTTTTCGTCGCTGCACACCTTGAGACCTTCTTTTGTTTGGACGAGCCGAAGTAATAAGTGGTTGTCTGGGGTGAGTGAATCACCCATGGCGCGGATGTAACGCTCGGTAATACTGACGGGGCAAGTCAGTGCGTTTGTGCGTGCTACAAAAATTGTGTTGCCCTGTCGGTGTTGATCTGTCTTTGTTCCGGGGAGGTGAATCTCCATACTGTGGTCTGAAATGATTACGTGACGCTTACGCAAATGTGCTAGCTCGTCTATACGCATAAAGCCGGCGTATCCGACTAAACAAATAAAAAGGAAACGTAAATCCTTAAGGTTTGCGGTTGGGCCACCGTGTTTCTCGGCGAGCTGAGACAACAGCTCTGGAGTCATAGGCTCCTTTTTCTTCACAGCTGTGCTGAGCAAGCGTTGTGCGCCTTCTAATGCAGTTTGCACGAACGGGTGCTCCGTAGGGGAAGGTAGCCCGGCTACTGTGTGTGCCCATCTTATCCCGTAAAAGGCTGACATGACGGCTCCTTTAGTGCCGTTATTCGAAGCTAAGTAATTTAGATAAAGGGAGACGAAAAAGGGGTCTGCTGGGCGGACACAAAATTCTGGCTTAACTCTGCACCATTGCTCCCATTTTTGCCAGGCTGCAACATATTTTTCTGAAGTACTGGGTGCGGAAGCCGCAAGCAATAGGCGCGGCAGGCCATCTGCAAGGCGCTGGAGTTCGGGGTCTTTGATTCTGTGTTTGGCTGCCCACGTCCCCGCGTTAAAATGATCTGGGAGAAAAAGGATAGAACTTTAACGGAAACCTACGGCTGCGCGCTTTTAGCAGTGCTTTCGGCTCATTCCGGCCGGCAAATAAGTTCAAGGGCGTACGCTAACGGGCACGTGAAGACATGCAGGCATGTTTATGTCATGAAATCACCGTGTCCCTGGCCCATCTGGGCCTGTACGTCTATTGAGAATGCTCGAAGCCCATCCCGGCCAGCATTTTAATATTCTGATAGCACGTGCGGAACCTATAACGTGGTTTCTTTGAGCGAAACAAATGCTTTCAGCCCATCCCGGCTAGCACTATCCTTTTGAGCATATAACAAATAACTTCACTCCAACTCTGAGCGAAACAAATGCTCTCGGCCCATCCCGGCCAGTATTGAATTTGAATCTACACCGCTTCTTTAGGCGGTCTCGCTTGGCACTTCCGACCAATGATAACACGACGTCTGCGTGATTGGCCCATTCCGGCCTACATCCAAATCTTTATTCAACACAAAAAGCTCTCGGGTCGTGCTACATGCGGATACTCAGCCTGGCGGCAGACTGGCTATACAATATGAACGCATAGTTTATAGCTAGGGTTTAATTAATTAGATGAAATGAAATGTATACTAATACTTATTTATTGCATTGTGCACAACCGCCCATCAAACAAAGCATAAAGAGCTTGTCGCCCGCCGAGGACGAGAAATCTAGCCTGAGTGCGAGCATGCTAAACGGCGGCTCGCCGTCAAATACTGATTTTCCCGGTATGCGACAGGGAACAAAGGCGGGATTCGATAACCTTGACCAGCTGGTAATACCGCGGCCGAAATGTGCTCCGTCTTCAAATAATATCGGCCAAAAATAAGAGGAAGGCCACTCGGGCACCAAAAGCGTGGCTTGGGCCTGGCAGGTCTGCGCGTGTCTGATTGCAGCAACTATTAAGGAAATTGGTGGGCACAGCCAGTTCTGCCCAGTCGAACGCGAAAGCGTCTACACCTGATGTGCCGGGGCAGAAGTATTTTGAATTAAATCGATTTAGCTGTTTGCTGTAGTCGGTGGCAAACCGATCGATTGTATGCGGCCCCCATAATTTGTCGAATGCCAGAAATTGCTCGTGGTTAAGCGACCAATCGTCGTAGTCGATTACTCTACTGAGGGCATCTGCTTCGGTATTCTGGTCACGGGGAACCCACTCTGGGTTTAGGTAGACATCGTGCCGTAAACAAAGGCCAAAAATTTCCATCGCGAGTGCCTGCAGATGCGGTTTAGTACTGCCAACTTGAATTATTCGGGCGGTATTTTGATTATCTGTAAACCACTTTACTCGTTGGTGCTTTATAGAAGGCTCAAAAGAATCTAGAACGAACTTGACGGCGGCAAGTTCTCGTTGGTGTTTCGCAATGCTGGGGAAAAATTACCGCTTGCTAATCTCTTTCCGAGGCGCTCTACAAGGAAACCGCCGTAGCCCGTGTCGCTCGCATCGGAATAAATGACCCTGGTCACGGTAGGCGACGACTTTATGCTGTAACCGTTGTATCGACGGATATTATCCCGCCAGAAAACCAGCTCTGAGGCTGTTTGTGCATTTAGGGAAAAACAATAGAACCAAGAGTGGCGCTCGGCAACGCACTTATACATGTTCCTCGCCATTAGGCGAGAAACAGGCCCAAGGGCTAGTCCCATAGATATAATTTGCCCCGCAATGCGCGCCAATTCTTTGGCTGTTACTAGGGAATGTGGCTGAGATAAAATGCTGTCCACCGAGGACGAGAGCTTATCGAGCTTCTTTTGTACAACAAATGCCATAGATATGGTATTAATTATCATTCCTAGCCACTCCCCGATTTGCATCGGAAACCACATGCATTTCTTCTCATTCGCGGTGAGGCCGCAGTTCTGGAGATCTTGGCGCACTTGATTGCTGGCACGCATGGCAAGATCGAAAGATCTCCTGCCTGTAATGCCGTCGTCTAAGTATACGACGCTGCTATAGCCAAAGCCGCGCCAGCGCTTCACTAAGGGGCGCAAGAGCTTAGTAAACGCATAGCATGCAGAGGATAAACCAAAAGGAAGTACGTTAAATTGAAAATATCTAATCTGGCCGTTCGAGAACCGCCAGGAGAAACCGAGGTATTTCCTGTGCGGGGGAAAAATATCCACATGATGGTAACCAGATTCAAGGTCAAAAGTGGAGAAAAAATAGCCTTTCTCAAATAAGGTGGAAACTATTCTGAGATCCTCGTATTTGAATTTACGGAGTGTAATATACTCGTTAACGTGCCTTAAATCTATTACTAATCTTAGTTTTCGCCCTTCTGCGACTGTTAGTGGATTGCAGCAATAAGGCGGACCAGAGACCTCGTCAACGCAGCCCCTGGACAATAGCTGCTCAATGGCTTCCTGTACGAAATCGGGGTGCGATAGACTAGAACTGTTGTTCTTAGCATAAAATGCTGGTGGCTCGACAATTAGAGGAAGCTTATAACCGCTCTCAATCATATCCAGCACAAATCCTGAAGCCTTGAGCTCATCACGCCAGAAGCCGACATGCTTGACAAGCTTGCCGCGTACCGTTTTGCTAACTTTGATATTGCTAGCGGCTTCCCAATTACGACTGTCCCAGCCGCATACATGGTCTGAAAAAATAGGGAATACATGTATCTATATCCAAGTATGATCTGATTTGTTGCCTTAATGTCAAAAAACTTAAATGTCATTTACTTGTTCGGTTGGGGCAAGCGTACTGTAAGTGCCCCTTGAGGCCGCATGCAAAACAGATTGCGCTTTGGCGATTTGCCGTGGTATGGGCCCTTCTTCCGTCGCCTTGGCCCGAGAATTGTTGTGGACTGTTAATCGGACCCGCGCTGCCCTGTGGCAGGCCTCGTTGATTGGGCTGATTGTAATGCGTCCTACTTCGGCGATTTTTGAACGACTGGCGGCCACTGGTGGCCGAGATAGATTTCTTTCGCTTGGCGGCGGCGGCCTTGCGTGAACGTGCAATGTGCTTCTCGTCTTCCGAATCGGAAGCCAATTCATCGCTTAGGTATTCTTGTACCACGTCCCAACCACACTCTTTGCGATCAGCGAGCTTAATAAGCTTCTGCCGCTTCAGAAGTAAAGTCTTACCTTGCTGTAAGGACTCTTTCGTGCGCTCAATGTCATCGCGCTCTAAGGCTGTTATGGCCTCGTCCACTTTGCCGAGAACGGCCGCGTTGTGCTCGAATTGGTTCTCATTTCCTTTTCGCTTGAATGTGGGCTGTTTCTCTGCCCTCGCCTTCTTGGCCGCCTTTGCTGCTGCTTCCTCCGTCAGCTAGCGTTTGAAAGAGGAGAGCTTGTCCTCCACCATGTGAGCCGCGGTGGCCGAGGCGGCTTCGATTGCTGCTAACTGGGACGCTTGGATAGCCCGCAGAATTTCGTCAGCGTTAACGGTCTTGGACTCGGACTGTCTCGACGCTGTGCCTTGCGTATTTCCGAGGGGTCGTGATAAGGACATCGTGTAAAACGGGCGTATAAGACAGAAATAAAACTAAACCGAATCGAAAGTGAACTAGGTGACGAATGCCACGAGAGAGGCAGAACACACCCTGAATCCTCCTTATATACCACTACTCCACGTGCTAACCCACGTGACCTCATACGCTCCCGAACCGCCAAGAAATCAATTTCCGCCTATTCTCCGAACCGTCGGAAATGACATTTCTTTTCAGCAGTCGAAACTTCCGTTTCCGGTTTCGCAATAGTAGTCGCATGTCTCTGCATCTCAGATCATGTGTCGAGTTAAAGGTCCTCTGTGTAAACTGGGTGTAAACAGAGTGCCCGGAAGTGTCAGCTGTCAAGCGCCGAAAGGAAGCCTTCGCGCAGATTTCATTCCGGAAAGCACTCTGATCCAACGCGCTCTTTATACATTGTCACAGTTAGTCTAAAAGTACGTGCAATTTGTTGCAGTTAAGCAGTGTCACTGATTGCTAGAAGATTAATGACAGTGCTTTTGAAACCAGCAAGGGCTAAAGTGCTTCATGGTATTATCTTTAAAGCTATTAAAGGCACGGAAACCTTTATTCCTAGTATGTCTCTTTGGTACCTTTTAGGGGTCAAAACAAAAATTCCCGACGAGCATCCCCGTCATTTTTTTAAATACATTCATTATATGGAAGTATCCCCCCCCCCCCCCCCCCCCCCGAGGGGGGAGGAGGGGCGGGCAAGCATACAATCTAATTGATCAGAGCAGAATCACGCAAATCGAAATCAGCAATAAAATGTCACGAAGTTTTACAGAACAATATTACAATCAGAGCACGCAACCGGTGAAATTTGTAAAGAGTAATCCAGTAACCAGAAACTCAATAGTCTCTCTAGGATAGTGAGTGTTAAAGGCTCGAGAGCACGTCACGCCTGAGAAACTGACCTCTGTGACGTACTCCGTTAGTTGACCACAGCAACTACAAAACATATGTCAAACTGTAACGCACTGTACTTCTCCTAAATGGCAGGGCTGTTGTATTTAACTAAAAATGACCATAAGTAGATGTGTCAAGCGATTGACAGAGTTGCCTCAAGCCAACCACATGGCGTGAAGGAATGCAGAGCACGCGACTGCCAAACTGAATGGTCTTTGTTAGCGAGACAACGAAACAGCTGTTTTTACTTGATACAATAATTGACATAAACAACTGAAAATAAGATGAAACTTGGAAGAGAAGAGTGAGAAACGAAATGGAACTAGAATGAATGTAACAAAAAATTTAAACAAATGGAGCGAAAGATAGGAAAAGCAATGTCACAATGTAGCCTGAAATAATTTTGAGAACAACTTTGTACAACTTTCACTTTTTCCAATATCCAAACTTTCCCATTGCAGAATGAATGTGTTTAAAATAAATAACTTCCAAACAAGCCGGTCGTCTGCGGGCTATGAAGATCAACAATTGGACTCGTTGTATGTGCCCCGACTTTTCGACATTTTCCATGCATGATGTTCTGAAGCAACAAACAGCATTTTGAGGCTTTCAACATACGTTTGCGTGTGACAGCATACTCCGAGGGAGACGTGGCACTTTTTTTACTGGTGTTTTTCCCAGAAAGATAACATTTTACGCGTTAAGCATCGGTAAAAAAACAAAAAACAGAAAACAAAAAAAGCAGAAATTAAAACGGCAGAACTATCTGACCGTGTGGCATGAAACTTTCACGGGAGTTTATTTTCGCGAATTTCAAGGATTTTCCGACGATTCACAAAAATAAACTCCCGCGAAAAAAAAGCAAAATCCGCGAAAATTTACTCCATTACATATTTAGATTATTGAATTTTATTAAATTGACTGCAAACAGTGATATCACGGCCTTCTTCCTTGCAATTGAAACAAAATGAACAATGTCTGCGTAACAGCTGTAATAGTGTTGCTATGTACCAGTGCCGGACGTGAAATACCGGACAGAAACTTGCCTGAAATCAGCGAAAATTTGTTCCCAATAGTAAAATTTGAAATTTAAATTCGTGAAAAATTCTGCCGCGAAACGCAAAAAATCAGCAGTCCGCGAAATTAACCTCCCGCAAAAATTTCATGCCACACGTCGCTTGCAATGCAGGCGTTCCGGTTCGTTTTCTGGTAAAATGCGTTCGGAGTGGGATCGGGGCGAGGAAAAAGCTCCGCCTCCCTCCCCCTCCCCCCTCCCCATTTTCCTCCCACATTCCCTATCCCCTCCGCAGCTTTTGCTACACCCCAGTCCTACTCCCGAAAGAACAGTTGCCTGAAAACGAACGGGAACACCTGCATTGCAGGCTATGCCACACGGTATGCAGAAATTTATCTGCAAATAACACATGAAAACGTTTTCATGTGCTAAAATAGCAAAACTTAATGTCTACTGATGTCCATATAGTTCCAAATAATCCGACAACGCGGCTTCTGTTCAATTTTTCAAGGTCCCATGATCATGTCCCCGAGCTCTGCGAGGGTAATAATCATGACGCTAATGCTGTAGTATCACGCTTTTTCTTTTCCTCTTTTGAGACGCCAAGCGGGTCGCTATCTCAAAATGTCAGTGGCGCCAGGGTACGCCGTACTTCACATGAGCCGAACTCAATGCAAATGAACAAAATGTACGACCTCCAGGCGCGGTAGCTAGGTAAGTTTTAGCAAGTAAATTCATCTCGGTAAGAAGCGATAAGAGCACTAATGAAAGTGATTTTATAGAACAAGATGTAAACTATGCAAGGCCAAGCAATTTGACGGCCCGGATAATGCGCCATTCAATGAGAGACAAGTTTTCTAGCACAATCCCAGACTCAAATACTGTGTTAAAACTCAGAAATTAACATATTTTCAAGACTTCGAAAGATTAAACAAGTGACTCATTTTTCTTACTGAGGGGAGCCACCGGGACAAGTCTGGCTCAAATGACCTCAGAATCTACCCAGTTAAGAAGGAGACACAGATAAACAAGGCCAGTGTGTTCAGGTTTTATTTTATTCATAAATATTCTTGTTGTCCGATCAAGTTAAATCTTCATACATTCTCTTATAACCGCCATTAGGTTGCGCCCGCAAACTACCAGTGGAATCACCCCCAACATTTGGGCCACCCGTGCTCAGCCGTGAATGATTGGATATGTTTATTAAATGTACTGCATGTTTAACAGAGTGAAACGAGTTTCTGGAGAGGGGACAGTCATTTTCATACTGTATAACTTTGTGAGAAAGGTCACAGCAAAAGCACATGTTGGTGAGGGGGTCCAGTTTGACTTGATGTAAATAAATTAGCGCATGACGTTATCGGACAGCAGTTATCAGGCATCTCTTGCCCGAGGCTTGGGTTGAAGGCAGAGAACATGACTAATATTTTAGGCTAGTTGTTTCTCAGGGTTTAGTTTGTTTCTTTTTGTTTTGGACAAACATTGTAGCCCAGGCCCATGAGCAGGTTACAAACATTCTTGAAATAAAGTTCAATTTGTCCCAATCTCATCTCAAATATGTTTGCTTGAGTCCTGGAATGAAGATGTCAGCCAGGGTTACCTCCTCAATACGCGGCAAAGGCAGTAAAGAACGAGAAGCAGTTTCTCCGTTTGTTGACTTGGAACAGTGCTGTGCAACTTCCCAGTCTTTGGCATCTTAAAACCTGAAGTGAGTAAAGTTCATACCCAACCGGCCTACCGACGCATTCTTTTGATCTCCCAGATGAACAATGGAAACATACTAGAAATTCAAACATAAAGTCACCATCATGGAGGCCATCTTGTTTGCACAGCAACAAGGCGATAATAGGTTCAAAACCAGCGGCATGGATTGCATGAGCCAAATGTAATCACATGCATTTTGTACAAGATAATATTTTCCTTTTGTGCCTGTCTAAGGCCCTGTTCACAAGGCCAGGGTAGGGGAACTCTGGCAATAGGATTATAGATAGACCAGGGTTTTCAAGTAAAATGAAACATGTTCAACTTTATTATTGATAATGAGCCAAAAGGTCTAGGAACCAGCATTGACTTGTACAGATAGATTTAACGAGTGCCATTAAGTATAATGCTCTCATATGAGGGTATTTCTCTTAATAAATAACTGTATATAATACACAAACATATCCAAATGATAAAAATTCTAGTGGCGAGTTTGTGTTTATCTGATTGCCCTTCTTGCATGACTTTATGCGTCCTAAAAACCGATCTCCATGCATTTGGGGAACATAAAGGCAGAAAGAAAAGGCTTTGTGTGAGACGCAAATTAAATCACTTTGACGGCCAGAGAAGATGTATGCGCCATTTTTTGACGTCACAAAAAGATTCCATAAAACCTCCCATTGTTTTGGTGCGTAACTGTTACTTCGTTCACATCAATTCTTAAACCTGTTTAAAAAGTGTTTAAAGAGCCTGTCTCAACCATGATCCTTCGCGCGCTCTGGCGCCATTTTCGACTTCACGGAAATTCGGTTTTTCAAGTGTTTGATGACAATCCGATTGAATCCTCTTCCATCAATCAGCCGATCAATGAATAATCAAGCTAATCTTTCAACTAAATAGTTCTATAATCTTTCTACCCATTTTTTGGATTCGTTTTGTGTTTTGTACCGAGGTTTTTTGAATATGTTTTGTTCACCGATCAACCGGCGGCCAAACAGCCGCGGAGAGGCAGGTCACCAATAGGCGAAAACATACACCAAAACTCACAGGAGGTTCGCTGGACTCTTATTCCATCAGTTAAGCGTCATCTCGGATGTTGAAGCTAGCGACCAGGTGCTGCTGTCGACTGCATGCTTAATACATATATCGCGGCCTTCAAAGGTCAGAGTGGATTTGTGTCTAGTTTCTTGACTCAGCGTGTGGAAATATAAGTGCTTCTATAGTTATTTTCATTATTTCCGTGGTTGTTTTTGCTGTTTGTGATGAACCTCGAAATACGTCTGCCAGAAGAACCGCCTCAACGCAAAAATTATGTCATTTACCAACAGGACACAAGACTGACAGAGATACACAAGAAAATCTTTCGGATGAGCCTCCAGTAAGATTCAGAAATGGAAATTCATCTTGCAAATCAACCGAGGTTATGGATGTGATTTCCAAAGTAGCTTTTGTCGTCCGATCTTCGATATAGAACTTCGGTTGGAAATGCGCTAATTAGACATTCAGAATCAAAGGCACATCTTTTCGGCTCAGCTCAGTCAAAGTCAACACAGAAAAATTATCTGAAATTCAGGTCCAGTGGTTCAAGATTTATCTTTCAAATTAACCGAGGTTTTAAATGTCATTTTGAAAGCTGTTTTCGCGTGTTTAGATATAAAATTGCCATTTGAAATGCGCTAATCAAATATTCATAATCGCGCGTGTGAAAATGTCTGGACCACAACTTTTGATAACAATATTAGACGCGCGCAGTTAGTCGCAGGAAATACAGTGTCTTCGCTGTGCAATGCTTCAGACTCGACGATTGACCACAGATGAAACGACGATTGCCATTACTTTCTTCAGGGAAATCGTCCGCTTTCAGTGCAATGAAGCTGTACAAAGAGTGTTGACGTCACACGCCAAATGTAAACATAATATACGCGCGCGAAGGATCATGGTTGAGACAGGCTCTTTAATAAAACTTGTTTAGTTAGGTCGGCCGTTCACAATGCGCGTACGGCAAAACTAAACTGGTTTGAAACCCGTCCAACTAACAACCTGTGCGAGGTGGTGTAAAATGTTGTGTAAATCTAGGTTTTAGAAAACGCAGTCTGGTTTAATTAAACAGGTTTGTTTGTTGACGCCGCTGGCTAGGAAGGAGAGTGGGGACGAGACCATGTATCACGTGACCGTCTAGCTCTCATCAGCAAATGCGTCAGCTCTGGAATTTGAGCCGGAGCCGAGGATCAAAGGACGTTGGGGAGGAAGGTATGTGACTTTTGTCTTAGTTTATATTGATTGCAAGTTAACATGAGTTTAAATAACTGTTAGAGAGGTGGCGTCAAAATATGTATTATAGTTTTAAGAGTTCAGACTATTTCCGACGGTACCTTTCCGACAAACGAGGTCATCACATCATGCAAGCAGAATCAACAAACTATAGTGATCGCGTTACTCTAGCCCGGGTTGCATACAATTTACTGCCGGCTGTTAATACAACAATGGAGTTATATTATTCTAACGTGTTTATTACGGCTGTCCTGGCCGTTCGCGTTTTATGCAACTGTCGTTGGTTGCATTTGACATCCATGAGTAGTTAAGAGGATGAATGTAAAATCCACAAATTCATTGAAATAAACGCACGTACCTTCGCGTTGGGAAGCCTTAACCAGTCATCTTTGTTGAACAGATTGAGTGAATGAGCGTTTGGCCCCAAATAGGTAAGCGGGTGTCGTAGAAAAAGGTCATCGATGAACCGCCATTTGCAGCAGTAGCCGGTCGTATTGCCCCCACTAAAAGCTGTTTCGCCCCAGACTAAAATCCTAGCTGACTAAGATAGTAGTTCGGGAGTTTCTCGTTTATTTGAAGTCCTGTTTGTAATAATTTGCTGCTGGGCCATGCGGACGGAAACAGTCGTGATTGAGGCAGATTTCTGTAATGTTTGGCTATTAGGAGGAACTTCAAGCATATACTTCTGTGAATTGTAAATCTAGGCTCTACTGCAGCCTAGTGAGACCTCAGCTGGAATATGCAAATTCTGCCTGGTATACTTATCTCCAGAAAGATAAGTACCATCTAGACATGGTACAACGTACAGCTGCTACATTTTACATTTACATTTATTCATTAGATGACACACAAAGATTTACATAAAGAAGTAGGGCCAAAGCCAGTGGCTAGACTCTGCTTTAATAACTATTCCAGAGAACCAGGTTCTGTAACATCTATGTTAGGGAAACTGGAGTGGCCATCACTTGAGGGTAGGAGGAATCTCTCTCATCTAGTCATGTTTCATCAGATTGTCTACGGAAATATTGCTATTGAGCAAGACACATATCTAACTCCTCTATCCCACACTCTAAGGAATGGCAACTCCAAGTTATTCCTAAGACCACATTTAAACTGTAACCAACATGCTAATAGCTTTTTTCCATGGTCATTTAAGCATTGGAATAAGCTTCCTGGTAACATTGTAGATATAGAGGATAATTTTAAGTTTAAGGTTGCAGTTTGTGATTATTTTATTGAATTAGGAGAATGGTTTTAGTTTTATTAATTTTTAAATTAGTTAATTATTATATTATTTATGTATTATTTAATGTAAAGTGTTTGTAAACTTATTTATACTTTTATACTGATGTGATGCGGAGATACCGCTTTATCAGTCAATAAGGTAGAAGTAGGAGTAAAATGCTATAAAGTGCCTACAGCATAATGGCAAAAATATTACTGTTAAAATCGATTTTACATCAGGTAAATAGTTGAGCAGTAGAATATTTCTTGGTTTGAATATTGTGCCTACGAGTTATGAAGGTTTATTCCAGATGTCAAACAAAACATGAGTGTTTCAAAAAGGTCATTTATCTCTACCAGCAAGTTTTTGTATAATAAATTATTCCTGGGTAGATGTCATGTCATTAGCATATTTGAAATTTAAACCTTAGTGCTTTTCACATCTGATTGGCTACTCAGTCACTGAATATCAAGTACTAGTCACCTCCCGGCGACTTCTGGTTTGAAACAAAATGGGGCCTGTTTTGCTGCTGTCACTGAAGCAGAATTGTTTCGCTGAACGAGGCAGCTGTACCAGATAATACAAGGAAAGCTACAATGTTTGTTTTAGCAGTGTTTACTGGTGAGCTATTGTGTTTCATTTTGCTGTTGGTTCGAAGTGTTTTGTTTTCTACGAGTGTCAAGCATGCTTGCATGAAAAAGCTGAACGTTTTCAACTTTAAGGTGAAACATTTAATGTTTTGCAGAATGGTTTCCACAGCAATAAAAACTTAAGACTCTGTCGCAAGAAATGTCCCATGCACAATTACACAAATTCCATCAAAACTCTGGTGTTTTCGGTTGCAAATCTTAAAAACTCAAAACTCTTCAACTTTTTGCCAATAGTTTGTTGGAAAATAAAAAATAGAAGGCTGGCTATTAAACCTGTGTTGTACAGCGTATGTACTAAAACAATATTATTCTACTCAGTGTCAGTGAATAGCGGTGGCTATTTACCTTGCTGAAGCGGCTTGGTAAATACCTGTAGCCATGGCTATTCACCTCCACTTTGGCAAATAATTGTCAATTATCATATTTTTAGTATGTGATTGGTTCATAACCCCCAACTTCATCACATTAATAGGACACTTTGTAATTGGATACTTCTTTGTGCAAGAGTGAAATTTAAATGCACTGATAAGAGAAATGTCCATTCTGAACTATTATGAAGCCAAAATAGGTTTATATAATATTGTAAATGCGTGTGACTGTAAAAAAATAACCTTCTTGATTAAGCAATCAAAACCCCATAGCAAAGCCTCTGTCAAAAAGCAGCCAGATAAAAAAAGCATTCTCATGCATAAATACATCAATATTCAGATAGCCATACATGTATATTCTAAATGTTGGACAATGAATCTTGAAAAATTGGTTGCCCTGATGACCAAAAGATACCTTATTGACTTTGGGGACAATGCCTCTTCTACGTTCTTTTGTGCATTGCCCACTTATCCAAAATGCTTGTGAAGTTGTCTGAATGGCATTGGAATAAGTATGCACCAGGAATGTTTTGTTGAACATGATTTCATGTTGGTTTACATACATTGTCCCTATGAGCTAGTTTATTTAAGAGTTATTTCTATTTGTTATTCCACCAAATACACAGGAAACATGGTACTGCTATTTTTGGGAATTTTTTAAGTTGCCCATAAGATTTCTCCCAGAGCAGAGAGAGACCAGACCAAGGTCACCTTTGATAGCAAATGCAAGTTTGCCAGTTTTATTGATCAAAGTTCACAACCTACAGTAGAGCCCGATAAAGCTCTCACAAAGAAAAATAATTTTTCGGACAATAGTAGAGACTCTTCTTGTGCAAAAAAGAAGAATAAGAAAAAGAAGAAGAAGAAGAAGAAGAAAAAAACTAATGGAGGGGTTAGTGAGACTGTTTTTACTAGCCCAGCACGAATTTGTACTAGTCCCAGACTAGTGGACTTGCATTAGTGTTAAGCACTGGCTGCTAAGGATTGCAACTAACTTCAATACTATTCAGCTGAAGTTTCCAAAATAATGCTATGATCTTATACATGTACAAATGTGATTATTTATACACTCTCTTAATCCTGATTGGTTGCTGACTCTTATGATCTTCAGGTGAGGATCTTGTGATCCCACTTGTGAAACTCCTTGGAAAAAGATTGGTCCAGGAATTCCTGGGAACTGTATATTGGATAGGCCTGATCCCCAGTGTTCCATAATCCCTGTCTAGATTAATATCAATATTAACATACCTGTTGATGAATGAGAAATCTACAAATTCATTAAAATGAACGCACCATTCTCGTGTTGACTGTGCCACAAATATTTGATTTTGTGTATGTGTTTATATATTTGTAGGGCAAAGGGTGTCATGGATATTGCTTGAGGTTTAATGTGTTTGACATTTTAGGTGATTGAAATCATGACCAGTGGTGATGAACACCCCAACCTTCTTTTCTCTTATTTACCTGCAAACCCAGTGAGATCTCCTGGCCCAAGTCACTGTGAGATTAGTCCAGAAACACCAAATGGGTAAGTAACACTTTTATTGTGTTTGAGTATTTGTCAGACCTGCCAAGCTCTCAAATCTTTAAAGCTGTAGGTTTCCAAATGCCCTACAAATGTGTATACTTTTAGTATATTACAATATGTATAGAGAGTGTACTGCAATAGGTAATATACTAAAAGTATACATTTCACAATATTTATTCATTATGTATACTTTTAGTAGCCATAATTTTGCCACTTTTTGTATACAAAAGTATATACCTAGAGGTACTGTATACTAATGTAAACAACCAGAAGACAGTATACAAAATGTATACTATTAGTATACCGGTGAAAATTCTTGCAAGGATCCTTAAGGATCCTGGGTCAGGATCATTGAGGATCCTTGTACGTTTCCTTGCAGGATTCTTGAGGGTCCTTGTACATTTCCTTGCAGGATCCTTGAGGATCCTGGTACATTTCCTTGCAGGATCCTGTACATTTTATTGCAGGATTGATTTTATTTTCCTGGCATTAGCTTTTTAAAACAGAACATGGATTTTCTTCCAACATTATGTTTTTCATAATATTGAACAATCACACACTGTGCTGTAGGCCTGTACACTTCACAAAACCAGGATATCATAGATACTCATAAATGACTGACTTTTCATTTTTGGACCCTGAAAATAATTTGCACAAGCACAGTTTATTGGACATAATGATCAAATTTGATAAAAAATAGAAATAAAGTATACAATATTGATTTGAATATAACTTAAAAAAAAACACCAGACTGTAACAACTGTGCACTGGACATATTGAACATATTTTGATAAAAAAAATAAAAATAATTCACACAATATTTATTTGAATATAAATATAACTGTGATGAGACTACATTAAAACTGGGATGAATGAAATAATGTTGAACTGCTTTCTTAGTTACACTCAGCACAATAAACATATTACTTTTCAGAAGCTCCACACGAGCAGGGTCCAACTCCTCTTTTTTTTTACTTTTGGGGTTCAGTGGACCCACCATGCCTCAGATCATTTTCTCTGTTGAAAACAACATCCCCATCAGCCTCAAGGCATACTTTCTGGGGTCTTTTGGGGCTGCAAATTCATTGAGGAGGTCTATTTCATTAAACATCTGCAGGAAAAAAAAAAGTAATTTGCATTGATCAGTAGCACAGTCACCATGACATTTTATGTAACATGAGCTCAAAACTACTTGTTTTTGAAATTCTCATAGGAATTAGGGGAGAAGTTATATTTTGCTTACTAATAAGTAACTGAATGTTTTTCATGACATTTATGTTTAGTTGCATGCAAATAGGCCAATTTTTATTCTACCATAATTCCTTGCAAGCATCTTACTTAGCTTTTTCTCCCTCAAACTTTTCAAGAGTATTCATTTTGCGAATTAGCAGTGAAAGTTCAGTGTGCTCAAGTCATAAATTACGTCGATACATTACCCATAATTCCTTGCAGCCTTAATTGATTATGGAAAAGGTCTTATTCATTTCACTCTGGTATACATTCGAGTTTCACATTTTAAAGAGAAGCCATGATTTCTTCGTTTTGTTCAACTGAAACTTTAAAGATGGGTCTTCTCCCTTTCCGTGAGAGTTCACCACAGATATGTCTGATGGTACCAGCATTGACAGCAGCCAATCGCCTCTCATCTAATCTGTAGGTCTGGTCAATAAGATTGTCCCTAATGAAAAAGTGTCCTTTCAGAGCGTGAGATCCTTGGCTAAAAGTCAGACTGTAATCATCACTGAAAGGTTTCTCCACTTCTTCTACGCCATTACTTGAAACTTTAAGAAGGTAGTAATCGTAATCAGAATCATCCACAGAAGCAACTGCCACAACACTGCCCTGCTGTGCTAAGTCAGCAGTCCTATTAAACGTGTTCCCTGGTAATAGATTTGCCTCTTCAGTGGTTTGTTGTGTCACGGCGGTACTTGGCTCTCTCATCAACTGCACTTCCTTCCAGCTGTCTACCCATTCGCTTAAGGTACACCTGTTATCTTCACCAGAGAGGCAGTCAAAACAGTAACATGACCTATCTCTCACAAAAACTCTTCCCTGTTCTGGTGTTGGCTTTATGCTGTGCCACTTCCTGATTCCATTTGCTTCTGTGAATCTTCTCCCTGGCCTGTTCCTTTCAACAGCACCTTCACTAGTGGCTGGCACAAAGAGAACAGCCTTCGCTTAAGGTTGACAGATTTTGATCTTGAAGCATAGGTGGAAGCAGCTGGCATTGTAAAAGACTGAGACAGGTACTCATACATTTCCCTGGCATTCCTGATGGATGCTGTTCTTCGAATTACTGCCTGTGTGACCTTTTGCTTAATGTGAGCCCCTGCAGCATCTTGCTCTCCTTTTGCATGGGATGTCTCAAAGAAATTCCTCTGGATGAAGTAGCTGAAATCAGCAAGGGAGCAGGACAGGTCTCCAGCGCAGTGTCTTGACTTGTACTGAGCAGCACATCCATCAGTGAATTAATGCATCATGGCAACCTGATATGACAGATCCTCCTTCAAGTAGTTGCTGATGATCTATTGCACCTTATGTACAGAG
The DNA here is from genome assembly GCA_964036295.1 of Plumapathes pennacea. NCBI lineage: Eukaryota > Metazoa > Cnidaria > Anthozoa > Antipatharia > Myriopathidae > Plumapathes > Plumapathes pennacea. The sequence continues at coordinate 7,230,116 of OZ038472.1, read as the reverse complement.
TTGTGATCTTGTATTGCATCATCTGATATTATGAAGACATGTTCTTTGATGATCTGAGGGTCTTCTTCAGTGCTCTGTATTCTGTCAACACCCTCCACACCATGGCGATAGAGAACGGTGACGTGCAAAGAAACCTTTGTGACATCAAAATACTCTGACTGGACTTCGTCCTGCTGTCTATAACTGTATCCTTCTGAGTAATCATGCACACAAACCACATGGCCAAAAAAGGAAGGACATCCTTCTTATCCCCTGTTGGCCGACTTGCCTCATGTGTCCAGTAGTTATAAACTAGCTCCTTGACATCCTCTGCGACGGCATCTATCCTTACTTTCCATTTCGTCACAAGCCAACTTGCCTCCTCACCTTTCAAAATTTCCATTCTTCTATTTATGCCACCGCTAACACTTCTCTGGTGAAGGGAAACGAGCCTAGACACAGACTTCTTTGAACGACTCTTCTTTATATTCTCTCCAAATGCAAGCGATGTAAATGATGTGTAGGTTGCCCTTTTCTGACTTGAGCCACTTTTCTTTACTTCATTCAGTCCTTCAGAAATATTGGCTGCCAGTGCTTGGAGTGCTGTTACTTCTTTCTGTTCCTCTGGTATTTTGAGCAGGCCAAATTGTTCTGCTGCCTTGGCTGGCCTGGGGCTTTTGCAGATGCTTTCAATGACTTTTGCCCTTTTTTCTGGGGTAGTTGGCAGTGCCTGCTTCACTTTGTCTGCCGCTCGCTTCCTTGCCATTCTGTTTGGAAAGGTGTCCCCAACTGTTGCCACTCCTGCAGTTTCTGTGCAGCTGGTTTCTGGAACACTAGCCTGCTCTTTCTTTTTGGCTTGCCATCTTTTAACTCTTTCGTATGTCAATCTCTTTTTTCTTTCTTCATTATCCTTCTTTTCTGCTTCAGTTTTCTCTGTTTCTTTTGTCTTGTTTGCAACAGCAGCATCCCTTTTCACGATGACCTTCGCTAATGACCTTGTCACCTCGTAATTGCCCCCTCCCTTTCTACGTCGTGCATTTTCCTTGTTTCGAATTTCTTCACGATTCATTGCGTAGTAAATCCTTTTTTTCTCCCTTTTCCGCTCTTTCTTTTTCAGCTGCCAATCTGCTATTTGAGACAATGTTTCTTTCTCTTGCTCCATTTTGACACAATTTTCTTAGCAACAGTAAACATAACAACAACACAGCACGGCGTTACCTAATTTGGCGCCAAAAACAAGGCGTGGTGTTACATGATACCTGAATTGGCGCCAAAAAAACAACACAGTATTACATTTCAATTATTTCGTCCCCAATATCGATGGGGATGGAACTGTACTTTGAATAGCCCTTGAATGCTGTGTTGCAGTTGCAGGAAGATTGTCCATGGAAAAACACAGTTTGTGCTTTGATTTGGCTGGGTTATTCCCTTCTTTTGTGGCATGCTCATACGTGTGACAACTGAACGGATAATTTTGTGGTGGTGACACAAATACTGCAGGGTTTCTGAGAAGCAGATGAATGGAACTGAGCCACATTTCTGCTGCTGAATGTTTAGGTTTTGAGCATTTCAACTTTGTAAGGAAAGTTCAATCGGACACCGCTTAAGCGGACAGTATAGCGAAGAATGCGTTTGTTAACATTTGTTTACGTCTACTGTAAATATGATGGGAACGAACTAAACGACAGTAAGCCAATAAACTTGTTGGACTTTCACGGCGATCTTTTCACTGTTGTTTGCTGTGGACATGAGCATTACGTCTGTCGTATTTTAAGCACCAAAAAACACACCAGTCATTTCTTAGGGAATATGAAACATCGGATTCTTCGGTGTGGACACAAAGCATTACAGGTTTGTTATGTGATGTTTCAGTTGCACTCACAGTTTATTTCTTAATTTCTTCACCTGTAAAGTGTTTACTTTATCCTCATGATTATCTCAGCCAAATATCGATGACCTCAAATATCGATGACCTGCTGTTAAAGATATGCAGATCATTTCGCTTTAATGTGTTTTACAATGATTTGTGTTACGTGTTACATGTGATTTTTATGCTCATTATGTGTAATAAAAGAGTAACTTCTCTTTTTCCCTAAATGTACAGATTTATCCAAACGGCCTTGACTGTTTATTAGTATCAAACCTTTTGTTCTGTAAATTTTATTTGTGTTCCGTTGTCCCAAGGTTATATTTTCAAGTAAAATTCATACTCGCATGACCGCTTTTGTCAAAATGATGTCTGTATCATGCGACAGATCATTAAACTATTTGTGAACAACAACAACAACATATGGAGAAACCAGAAAAATGTTGTTTCAGGATTGGTTCTCCTAATTCTAAAGACAGCAGCAGCTCCAAAGTAATCATGAATAAAAAATTAATGTTGTTTAGCATGTAAATCTGTCTAGTTTGAATGATGTATACTACAAAATAATATTTGTTAGTGTTACATGTAGTTAATAAATATATATTATTTATGTAATCAAAATGATTTGATTTTGACTAAAGGATTTTACCTGGTTTGGCAATCACTTCCGTTCATTGTGCCCTCACAAAGATTCATATCCAAACTGCACACACTCCCTTAGAACAATAGAACAACAAAGATTCTGTCATGTCAGGTAGTCACCCCAAACTTGCACTAAAAGTTTGCTGAGCTTGAATTAAGCTACCATAATAAGATGTTACATGCACCAACTTGATGAAATTTTTGTGGATGTCAAACTGAATGATTACACACCACTTCTTTTCTTTTTGAGAAATGTTTTTTTTAAGTCAATTAAATACATTCATATTTCTCATCTCCATCAAGTGAAACTGACTCTTCCTGCAGCAACACAGATTCCTGTTCTGGCCCAAAATAGAAATTTCATTATGCACAGTAAAATTAATATGTGTATGAGATATGCTATATATTAAATTGCAAGCGTGTTATAGGCAAGTCAGAGCCATCAACTCAGTTGGGCATACATGCATGTACACGGTATGTTTGTTAGAAAGTCAAACTCTACACAATGAGACCATTGACAAGACGGTTATTGTGCTACCCTTTTAGGGGTACTGGTAGCAACAGAGGACGAGGATCTGCTGCTTGACACACTCTGCACCCCTTGCTTTAGCAAGTGCAAAGCCTGATAAAGCTTTTGCTCCCTTCTTAGCTTGCTTCCAGCCCTTCAATCCTTTTCAATAGTTCCTGACACACAAATGTATTCATTAAGAATCATATGTTAGGTAAATATCAAATTGGGCATTTTAAATTTGGCACAACAGTCCAACTTGATCTTTAATATTTTTAATAGTAATGTATTAATTATTTTACTCACAAATACCATATTCCATTGAGGAATTTACAGTAAGAAGTTGATAAGAATATTCATATACATGCGAGTGACTACAAGGTTGTAAAAAAGAAGTCTCTCCAATAATAGCTGAAATAAATTAAATGTACAAATGAAATTTTCTTTCTTGACTTCTGCTTATCAACCTTGACCATTCCTTCTACTTCCTCACTGGGGTTGGCATTGTTTATCCATTTGTCATCATTTAACCCTTTCTGATATATTCTTATAAATATATGCTCTTTCAATTCATGCAATTTACAGATGGAAATATGTAATGGACAGTGAATTACAGCCTTTTAAAGTTGCACAATATAAAAATGAACTAATTATCAGGTGTTTCTTTTCTTCAGGGTAAAAAACATGCTTATTGTTCTGATACAACTTATCAAACTCTTTGTACAAGTCACTAATTTGACTTTCAGGCAAATATATCTGAAAAACACTGTTCTGTACTTTCGGTGCTTGGCATTATGGTTTTAGGTTGGTTGCCCTTTGGACTGTATATTGACTTTAAGCAATAGAAAGTTTCAAAACTTCTGGTTGCCCGGCTTTGAATTTACCTGCCTGACCAAATTTTTTTGTTGCCCTGGGCATAGCAGGCAATCATTAATGTTGAGCACTGGCTGTTCTTACTACTTTTATTTGGGTAGTTACAGAAGAAATGGTAAACACTGTATTTATTGGAGGACTGAACAAGAAACTCAGTGAAAAAACACCCACAAGTCATGAAATAAAGTATGCTCTAATTACATGAGTCAATTTAGGCCATTGCATGATTCACTGCCAGTATTGGTATGAAAGTCTAAAGTTTTCACCAGGGGAACCAATGCACAGGTAAACATGACACTGTCCACATTTGAAGGTTGTCTTGTGTTGCTTCAGTGTTTTTCCCCTCTTCTTGGCCTCAGAAAACCTTTTCACACACAGTAAGGGATGGTTACTGCCCTCACCCTTGAAAGGGGGTATGCATACCAACATTCTGCAGTCTTTCTGGGTGTGGCTGGTTGCTCCGTCTCCTCTTGATTGCTTAGTGGGTTGATGGGTAGGTGGCCACAAGTTGGATGCAAAGTTCCTGCTTGATCTCAAGCAGGTTCCTCTTTTTTTTGCTTGGGCCTTCATGCTGAACCTTGTAGCCTTCAAGAATGTATCCGTTGAATGCTGCCAACATAAGGAGTTTGATGAAGACCCTCATGTACCATTGGCTCTGCCTCTTGGACTTGTTGACAGCAGTCATTTAGTGACACAAATCCGTGCCACCCATAGATCAGTCTATGCATTAGAGCATAAACATGCATTTTTTACGCCTATTTTTTCTTGAAAACGCATTTTTAATGACGTGATGCTTTTGCCTACGCGTTTTTACTGGTTATTCAAAGTTCAAGATGTCAAGAAAAATTGGGATGCTTTGTGCTTGCGAGATTTTGAAAGTTACTCCAACGAAATTTGTGCGACAGATGGCAGAAGCAATGTCACGCACGGATCTCTGTCTGTAAGTATATGTGACAACACATAAATTAGCCAATCACGGCCTTTTAAGATTCACAGTGCTGAGTGCTCACGTTTGACTGACGAGCATGTGGACAATCCAATGTTGATTGCAATGGGAAGGGTGAGAGCAGCGGTATCATAAACCATGCATGTGAACTTCGCTAGTTCGGATTTTCTCTCGGGTGGACGGTATTCCAACTTTGATCTGTTGTTTACAAGTACAGTCAGTGCCTTGATGCGGGTTGAAATGTTTGCGCTGCACTTGGCATGCTGCCAGCATTGATCTTGTGTCAGTTTCAAAGGTTCTCTTTGCATTATTGCATTGGCCACACAAGAAAAACCTTTAATTTTAATTATGCAAGTTCAGTTTCTTTGAGAAAGATTTTAAGTAGTTAAAAAACGGCAATAATAAAAATTTGAAATTTGAGACTCATGTGTTCACGCTGTTTGGCGCTTTGAAGGAATTGTATTGCTACTTGATTACGTGGGCCACACTTCTAATCACTAATCCTCTGCCACTATTTCTGAAACTATTACCATTAATATCATCTGGCACAACTACTAGCGCCAGTAAAAAAAAAAAAGGAACATTTGTGGTGTGGGGGAGTCAACGAAAAAATACTTTGCGGAATGGCGCCTAAATAAGAGTAAATATGATAATACAAATTTTTCAGACCGTCACCTGCATTTTTACGGCAGGTCCGCGTTTTTCAATGCATTTCTCAAAAACCTAGCGCAAAGGCTGATAGATTGGTTGTAATCTTTTACTAGCTTGGGTTGGTAAATCTTTAATGTCTGCCACTGCCCTCTGACCTTCACTCTTCTATTGAACACATCGGCTCAGTGTCTTCACAGTCAGAATCAGGTCTCTGGCCTCGGCCAACCCAGTTGGGGACTTGAGGTGGGGCATGGATGCTGCTAAGGAAGAAAACGTCCTTCTTGTCCTTCCACCACAAAGCAAGCATGTTGTTTCAAGTCAGCCAGGCAAGCTGGCCCCTCTCTAGCCTATGTGTAGCCGTTTACCCCCCCAAAAAATTGGAGGGAACGTCTACGAAACTGCGGCCCTAGTCATGTTATGTGATGTCAGACCTTTTGCAGGGAAATATATGACTTCTGATTTGCTGATGGTTGAATCAAATCTTTCGAGAATGTTGATTGGCTAAAACTTAGGTTTGCCTCGTTCACGTGCTTGACTCAAAAATCAAACAAAAAAACGTGGACGCACAGGAGATAGGGAAAGTTGTTATAGACAAAACCAAATGTACCATGGCTTTATCTGATGTATCTAAGCTCTTTGGTATACAGAAGTTGCATAAAGAGCAGGAGAAGGCGATTAAGGTATTTTTCGAAGGTAACGATGTGTTTGTGAGCCTACCGACTGGTTACGGAAAGCCCTTCATTTATCAATCCATACCAATTATCGCCACACTTCTTTCGAAGAATCCCTACACCATTTTCATTATATCGCCCTTACAAGTGTTGGCCGATCAAGTAAAGTACCTAAATGGACCGGTATCACCGTGCAGTCGCTCTCACAGTCCGTGCAGTCGCTATCACAGAACTATCTGATGAAAACCTCATCCAACAAGTAATGGCCAGTTCACGCATGTGTTTGGTTCTCCAGAAAGCTTTCTTTCTAGAGAATGCTGGAGAGACATATTTGATTCTCCTTTCAAGAAGTAACTTATCGGAGTGGCAATCGACGAAGCGCATTGGTTGCGGTCACACTAACGAGCACCCAAAGAGCACACTAACGAGCACCCAAAGTAGTCCAAACCAAAGTTAAACTGAAGTTTAACAAGTGTTAGATGACATCATTCTTAACTTTAGTTTGAGCCTCAGTTAGCAGACATATTTGCTGCGAGCCATATGGCCGCGAGGTTGTGTACTGTGCTCCTGCTTCTTTTCTTTCAAGGAATGAGGTGAAAGAAAAGAATAAGAAATATAATGCAGAGACTTCAGATCGCAAAGCACAGCAGAGCGTGGCTTTCACTTTTCTTGAACTCAGTAGTTGCTGCCATTTTGTTGGGAAAACAAGACAGGTCTCGCTGTGCGTGGGTTCTACCGCGACCTCAACACTGGTTTGAACATATGCTAGAAGATGACAAGATATACAATGAAATACAAGACTGGAATGAACACTTTCGGTTCAGGAAGGACACCTTTATCCGTATTTGCAAATTAGTCTGTTGCGATATGGAAAAGGAGAACACTCGGTTTCGAGAGACCATCTCAGTAAAACGCCGTGTTGCCACTGCACTTTGGCGGCTTGCAATGGAAAATTCATTCAGAACAGTGGCAATGAACTTTGGAATCGGAAAATCTACGGCTGTGGAAATTACAAACAAATTCGTAATGGCGATTGCCAGCCTAAAAGATGAATTTTTGAGGTTCCCAACCACTCACCAGGAAACCAGAGAAGCAATTGAAAGATGTTCCAAGAACACACGTATTCCTCAGCTTGTAGCAGCAATAGATGGGTCGCACATTAAAAAATATAGGCACCACAAAGGTTTAAGGAAAGTTATTTCAACAGGAACCGCTACTATTCAATGAACAGGGTGTTGTCGGAGCAGACGGTCGGTTTCTCGATGTAGCAACTGGCTTTCCTGGTATCATCCACGATGCATGCATGTTACGTCTCAGTGGATTTTTTGGTCGGGTGAGCAGAGGTGAAATTCTTCAGGGTCCATGCAGAGTAATTGAAGAGGTTCCTGTAAGGCCTGTGATAGCTGGCGACAGTGCTTACCCAGGATCATCATGGCTACTCAAGCCTTACCAAAGAGGTCCAAATATTACTCCATCCCATACCCGATTTAATACTGCCCTAAACAGGGCTTGAGTCGTGGTTGAGAGGGCCTTTGGTCAGCTAAAGAGCACGTGGAGATGTCTTAGGAAAGAGCTAGAAAGTAATACAGAAAATGTCCCCGAGGTAATCGCAGCTTGCTGCATTTTGCACAATATTTGTATCATGAATGGGGATGACTGGGAATGTAGCGATGACGAGAGCGGCGATGATGAAAATGGCGTTGACGGACCCGATGAAAACGTGAATGTGAATGTTACGAGAGAGGCAATCAGACGGCATTTAGACAGAAGATAACTGAACGAGGCGGACAAAAACAAACGTTGATTTTCTATTCGCTCTATGCCAGTATATGATTACACTCTGGTCATTTGTTGTTAGTTTTCACATTTTAATCAACGCAACAATTCTGCACCGGACAAGCTTAGAAAGATCAGTGTGCCCGATAGATAAAAAAACAGTCAACTGAATGTCAACAATTCTTGCATAATGTGTGTCGCGTTCCCAGTGCAGCAGACACATGGTGTTGTGCACCAGAGTTCGTCAGGTTAACCACCGTGAAGTACGAGGCAGACAGCAAGATTTAAATTCCTTTACTTAGAATCAGGCTGAGCCAACTATACACACATGTGGTAAAAACTAGAAATGAATACAAAAATTACCGAAGTTAAGAAGCGGTAAAAATTCGATCACCTATAAAAATGAACAAAAAGGAAACAAAAGGAAAAACTAGAAGTAGTCTAGAAGAACTTACATCTGATCTTGACTCCAGGGCTTACAAATATACTCCGAAAATTCCGCTCCTTGTAAACTCCTTAGACTTCTAGACTCCTTTCGCTCCAATGTTAACTCCAAGACTGAACATGCTACTGACACGTTGGTATACTAAATTCCTAACTTATGACTAAAAAAGGGGCGTAAACTAAAGTGCAGCTAGCTACAATAGACAATCATTGATTCAAACAAATCAGGAAGTGAGCATAACAAACAATAAGTCTTTCAGTTCTATTAAAGTGAACAGTTCCTGTGCAGTAAACGTGACACTCTTCGCCCAAGGATCCCTGATCCTTGCTACAGGTAGTCATCTTACTCCTCTGGTTGAGTGGCAGTGCTCTCTGGCTGTGGCTTCTTTTGCTCTGTAGGCACCAGTAGGATCAGCTCCTTGATAGGGTGCAGAAACATCCTCTTGCCTTCCTTTACCATGGCAACTTCTATTGTGTGGACATGTCCATCCTTACTCTTCACAACGGCAACCACTTGTCCCATGGGCCAGTCGTTGTGGTAGGCTCTCTCTTTCACAAGAGTTACATCTCTGACAATAAGGTCTCTCTGAGGTTTCTGCCACTTCTGTCGTGTCTGCAGGGACTGAAAATATTCTTGTCTCCACCTTAACCAGAACTGGTCTGCCAGGTACTGGATACGTCTCCACCGGCGATGTGCGTATAGGTCAGGGGACAGAAAGTCACCAGGTGGAGGACCAAGCAGTCGCGTCTTCATTGTTAGTAGCATAGCTGGTGACAGCGGTTGAGGGTCGGTTGCGTCTGATGGTATCGCTTTGATGGGGCGTGCATTGACTATGGCGGTGACCTCCGCCATGAGGGTGACTAGCAGCTCATGTGTCAGCTGAGTGCTTCCGAGCTCTGCAAACATGGTGTCAAACACGCGATGGATGGTTCCTATCTGTCGCTCCCATACGCCTCCAAAGTGCGAAGCATGTGGGGGATTAACGATCATCTGCTGTTCCATCTCCTTCACGGCTTCATCTAGTTTGGACTTTCCTCCGAAGTTTGTTCCTCGGTCGCATCTGAGCAGGGTCACAGGACCCTGGAGTGCAAGGAACCGTCTCAATGCGCAGATGAAGGAGCTCGCATCCATGGACTCTATAACTTCAATGTGAATGGCTCTGCTGCTGAGGCAGGTGAAGATGAGTCCCCAGCACTTCGAGTTTGCTGCTCCTCCTTACATCTTTCGGGTCTGGACTGACCAGGGACCAAACACGTCAAATCCGATGTTGGTGAATGGCGGTGTTATTTGAGTTCTGTTGGCTGGTAGGTCAGCCATGCGTTGCTTGACTGGGGATCTCCGTAACTTCCTACAGATTACGCACTGGCTGAGTTCCTTGACGACCAGGCGGTGGCCGCCAACAAGCCAGTATCGAGCTTGGCGGATGGCGCCGTGAGTTATCTGCCGTTCTTGATGTTGGACTTCTCTGTGGTACTTGCGAACTATCAGTTGAGACACATGGTGCTCTTTAGGTAGAATTGCTGGGTGCTTCTCTCCACATTCCATCTCCGCACGCTGTAGTCGTCCACCTACACGCAAAATTCTGTGATCATCCGTGAAGGGATCCAGGCAGTATAGGGTTGACTTCTTCAGTGCATGGTTTCTCTGGTGGGTTCACTCACGGCTGTTCTCCTCCAGTTCGGCACCGATGGAAAGCAGTGGTCCGAGCTCCTTGTTGAACTCTTCTGCTTGAACTGTGCGTATGATAACCACCATCATCTGCTGCAGCTCCTTGACTGTAGGGCTGCGAAGCTTGGTTTGGGTGGCCTTCTGATCATGCTACTTCTTTGTGTCAGGGTTGCTCTTCCTGCACTTGTACTCCTTGGTGACGATGATCAGATCTGTGATGGCGCATTGCAAAGAACTGAGGCTTGAGAAGCGTGAAAACCTTTCAGCTCCGAGACTATGGCGCTCGCATACTCAAGTGGTGCAGGCTAAAACTTTCTTGCGAACCTCAGGGTCGGATTCGTCTAGCGGAATCTCCTCTGGGTGATTTCGAGGTAGGCTGGGATCTTTCAGGAAGCTTGGTCCGGTCAGCCAACTCGATTCAGCGAGACTAAGGGCGCTGAGACCACGAGTAGCGAGGTCCACAAGGTTTTCTTTCGTGTCGACATATCTCCACTGACTAGGGCTGGAGACTTTCCGGATTATCTGGACTCAGTTGGCTATGTAGACATAAAATCTTCGACACTCACTTTGGATGTAGCCAAGGACAACTTTCGAGTCTTTGTAGAAGCTGACGTCGTTGATCACTACGTCGATTTCTCTCTGTATTCTGGCTGCAGCTAGCACAGCCATGACAGCACCACAGAGTTCAAGGTGAGGAATGCTTTTAGTCTGGGCTGGTGCTACTTTAGACTGGCCAAATAGCACTGTGCTGACCTCTCCCTTGTCATTTACCAGTCGCAGGTAGACTGAGGCTCCGATTGCGTCTTTGCTTGCGTCCGAGAATGCATGAATCTCTGCCTGGGAAACTGTGCTGAAACCTTCTGGGTGATAACAGCGGGATACCAATATTCTCTCTAAGTCGGCTAGTGAACTCCGCCAACGGTGCCATTGTTGCTATAGAGCATCCGGGAGGGGATTGTTCCACCCTAGGGGGTTTCGTTATTCTTGTTCTTCCCCATGTGGACCAATTGCTGTAACAGCAATCTTCCCTCTAGTAGTACAGGCACTGCCAAGCCGAGCGGGTTGTAGATGGAGTTAACGACGGACAGGACTCCTCTCCTGGTGAACGGCTTATCAGGTAGGGAAACTTTGAAGGTAAATGCGTCTCCCTCTAGATTCCAGTAGACACCAAGTGACTGCTGGTCTGGCAGGCTGTCATGGCGCAAGTCCAAATCGCAAACATCCTTTCACCTGTCTTCTGTTGGGAAGGCTTCCATGACCTCTCGAGTTGGATACGATCTTGTGGAGTCTGAGGTTGGCTGTAGCAAGCATTGCTTGGGTGTTAGTCACGAGCTTGACCATCTGTCTGACTGTGGGAAGTGAGACTAGTCTGTCGTCGACGTAGAAATTGTGGTGGACTGTTGCCAAACAGATGCACGTTCACTATAGGCTTTCCGGGGTGTTGTCCTTGAACCACGCTTTGAACCAGAGAAAGTGCAAGAAATCTCTGTGGTTGGAGTCAACATAGAATGAATGGAACATCTGCTCAATGTCGCATATCACAGCTACGTTTTCTCTGTGGAAACCAAGTAGTACGCCAGTCAGGCTATTCATGAGATCTGGGCTAGCCAACAGCTCCTTGTTCAGGGATATGCCTTCAAATTCTGCAGATGAGTTGAAGACTATGCGTATCTGGGTTGGTTTCTTCGGGTGGTACACGCCGAAATGAAGTAGATACCAGATGTGTCCGGGCGGCGCTTGAAACTCCTCAGGTGGGCTGGAGAGGCATGGCCCTTGCTGATAACCTCCATAAACTCTACGTAGTCCTTTTCCATCTGAGGCTTTTTGCATAGAGTGCATAGTAGCCCGTTTTGGGTGGTGAGTTGCCTGGCTCCCGTTATTTGGCATACTAGGATTCTCGTGGCGGAAGGGAAGCGACATTTCCCAGTTGCCTTTCTTGTCTTTATGCATGCCACTCTCCATTATCTTTAGAAATTTGCGATCTTCGCAGGACAGGCTTGGTTCGTTGTCTTCTCGCATGGTGCGGAAGATATTGTCCCGGAGATCCATCCCTCGTCCAGAGAGGCTTTCTGTCACTCTGATCCGGTTGGGGCACGGGACTAGCTCGTAACTCTGTGATGAGTCTAAGTCGATCTTATCAGCCGCGAGGAGACTGGTGCGACGGGTGCGTACGTGTGCTGGGCCATCCACGAGGCCTAGACGCATCTGTCCTGTCATGGTCCAGCCGAGGGATGGTCGTTGGGCCCAGGGAGCTCCTCTAGGCCCTTTGATGAACTCCCTGACCTTGAGCAGCTCCGGTGTGTCTGCCGATCAGAATGTGGACGTCAGCAACATTGTTGAAGGGCGGAATCTCGCTGGCGATCTGCTGCAGGTGGGGGAATCTCGCCACCATCTTCGGTGTAGGGATCTTGTGCTTCTTCCGCGGAATGTTGTCTTATTCGACAAGTGCTGGTAACGCTGACGTAGCTCCGCGACGTAGCTCCGCGACGTAGCTCCGCTCCTCTCTGTCGCTGCTGCACGTGGAGAGGTAGTACTTTTCCGGTGGGCTGTTCACTCTGAGCTCGTCTGCGAGTTCACTGCTGATCAAGGAACTGTTGCTTTGCTTGTCGATAATGGCGTACATGTGATGTGTCTGGTCTGGATTATCGGTGTTGAACATGTTGACCAACAATATCTTGCCGCAGGATAATCCTTCCTCCTTTGCACTGCTGCACACTGCTGTGCAACTAGAGTTCACGTTCGTCTCTTTTTCTGTTTTTTTCTTTGTGTACCAGCGCAATGTGGCTCTTGTCTCCGCAGATACTACACTCTATTTGCTGCGTACACTTGTTCGACATGTGCCCTCTGGACAAGCAACGGGAGCAGAGACCGGCCTGCTGAATCCACTGGGTCCTGTTGTTCAAGGACTTCGCCTGGAAGACTTTGCACTCTGCTAAGTTGTGTCCATCCTGTTCGTGGAAGAAGCAGCGTTTCGTTTTGTTTTTTTCTGGCTCTCAAAACTTGGGTACACACCCTCGTTCTTGTCCGTGTGTTTTGCTATCTTCTTTTCCCATTTCCGGTGGAGAGATGGGAGTTTTTCTGTGATCGGTTAGATAGCATTTGGATAATTGAGGCATGCAAGTCCCGGAAGTTGCATGACTTGACTCTCGATGTCGGCGCACAGGTCTGCGAAGTGTTGCAGTTTCCTGTTGTCGTTATCGCCAAATGTTGCGGTTTGCTGCATGCGGTCAAGAAGGGCATTGGTAATGACTGCCGCGCTTCCGAAATGTCTCTGTAACTCCGACCACAGGCTGGCTAACAACGTGATGGGGTCATGTTGCTGGCGTTTCCTGAAATTATTGACAACCCATTGAACCTCCCCACTTGTGAAACTTCTCAAGTAATTGATTTCCTGAGTAGGAGATACGTTGGCGTCTTTAATTGCCTGAAAGGCCGCTTTCCATGGATGAAAGAGCGTGGTGTCTCCGGTGAAAATGTCTGGCTGGTATTTCGGAAGGTTTTGCCGAGCTAGACCTGCCACTATTTGCTGGTTTGCAGCTTCGAAACTTTCGATAAGCCGACCTTCGGACATGTTTCCTTTTGGGGTTGATGCGACAAAGGGGCGTTGACTAAAAACGCGCTGAGTGACATCATTTTTACTTGGCTCGAGGTTAGTTGCTGTGTTAGTTAGCAGCTGTGACGGGTGCCTTTGTGTCCCGTGCTTCAGGAAATTGCAGGGGCAGCGCTTCTTGTTTGGGCAAGTTCTGAGGCATTTTGTTTGCAAGTGAGGAGTTGAAGGTGGGGGTGGTGTGAACCCACTGATGAACTTGCTCTCCTGGCTGAGCGTTTGGGACTCCCTGCAATTCACGATTTTCTTCGTGAATTGCACAATGGCAATTTTCTTTGCCGAAAGAACTGCCAATTCTTTTTCGAACTGCACATTTTCCTGTTCACAGCTTTGCTCCATTTCCGCCTCACGTTTTCTACATTCATGTTCTCTTTTGGCGATTAAGCGTTCGTATTCTGTGCTTTCGCGTGCTGCTGCGGCTTCGCCAACGATGATTTGGATGATCTACTGTCCCGGGACGATTGATGAGACCGACGAGAACTTGTCTCCAACAATTTGTCAGATTTTCTATTCTTTATTTGGTCGATCAACATGTATGCGTGCTTAAGTGTGAGGCTCTCGTTAGTGGGGAGTGCCTCTTCTTCAAAGCTGCCATGTACATCTTGCTCATAAGGTGAATAACTCTTTTAAGACTTCGTATAAATTTGTAGAGGCTGTGGTTAAATTGTGCAACACGATGTTGGTGTTGTGGAAGTCATCTGGGCCTTTAGTGGATTGTATTATCGTAAGGAGCCTTTTATGTAATTTGTCAACTTCGTTACGCTTCTTGGCAACTGCGTTTTGTAATGCCTTCTGCATTAGTCTTCTCTCTCCCTTCTTTGGTTCTTCTGCGTCTGGCATTTCCCCCGATTGGCTCATATTCTATTGGCTCCTTTGTTAAGCTCTACGGTAGGGCTTACCTCCACTCTCCTTCGACTGTAACGGTCAGATTTTTTACTGTCGCGTTCCCAGTGCAGCAGACACGTGGTGTTGTGCACCAGAGTTTGTCAGGTTAACCACCTTGAAGTACGAGGTGGACAGCAAGATTTAAATTCCTTTACTTAGAATCAGGCTGAGCCGACTATACAACACATGCGGTAAAAACTAGAAATGAATACAAAAATTATCAAAGTTAAGAAGCGGTAAAGTACAAATTCGATCAACTATAAAAATGAACAAAAAGGAAACAAGGAAAAACTAGAAGTATTTGAGCGTAACTTGCATCTGATCTTGACTCCAGGGCTTACAAATATACTCCGAAAATTTCACTGTGTGTAAACTCCTTAAACTTCTGGACTCCTTTCGCTCCAATGTTAATTCCAAGACTATGAACGTGCTACTGACACATTGGTAAACTAAATTCCTAACTTATGACTAAAAAAAGGGCGTAAACTAAAGTGTGGCTAGCTACAATAGAGAATCATTGATTCAAACAAATCAGCAAATGAGCATAACAAACAAGTCTTTCAGTTCTATTAAAGTGAACAGTTCCAGTGCGGTAAACGTGACAATGCGTACTAACCCGATACATGTTTAGAGCTTGTTAATGATTGCCAATAAAATATCTTTTTGTTGTTCTTCTGCTTTTTGCTCCATTTCTAGGATTTTGTTCATGATTTCATCCTCTTTCTCTTGTGCTCTTTCCACAAGTTCAACGTGCTTGTGGAGAACCTCCATCAACTCACTTGAGACCACTTTGGGCTTTCCTTTTCCTTCGCTGATCCTCTTTATTTTCTTCTTTGGTGGCTCCCCTTTTCCGTTTCTCTGTTTCGAAGTACCGCTGCTGCTTGACATGGATGACTTAGGCGAATTAACTTCATCCAAACCACTTTGGCTTACATCGCTGCTTACATGTGTGGGCGGCCAGTCATGACGTGTTCGTTTTGGTGCGTTGGAGCTGCTCGATGCCAACAGGGCTTCCAGAAAACTAAAATAAATGAAGATGTTGTCAATTTACAAATTGAAGTGACTCTCGAGAGTAGGAAAGAAAAACCGCTTGCTTACCGAAAACTGCTCCAATTCATGGTGTAATTCCCACTGTGATGACACTCGATGTGTTGGACAAGAATGATTTGTTTGACGAGACAGTTGTCAATCAAATAAACACTCAGCCCGCACGCAATTGGCTGCAGCTGGTCTAACAGAGGCTTAACCCATGAAAGCACCGTGGGTTAAACTTATGTTAGTCTCTATTGTTTTTTGTTAGCAACTCGCATGGAAACAAACTCAAGTTAGAGAAAACATAAGCCGGTCACATCCGAAATTACCCTAACTGTAGTTAACGCGTCACTAACTGTGTTAGAACCCCAAGTGTGACCACAGCCACTGTATCAGTCATTGGTGAGTTAGACTTGAGTATTTCTTATTTTCTATTTCTATGTCTACAAAGCATTCGAAAAGGCAATTTGCATCTTATAGCAAGAGAACCTATTGTTATTTGAAGCTGATCGGCCAAGCTAAAACTTTAAAAGTTACATACGGTCAAGAGAGTATAACTATATACATCAGCTCAAAAGGGTCACCAAAAAGTTTTGTAAGTTATTGACAATTGTTACAGAATCTTCACAATACAAGATGTGTTTAACTATGTTGAAGTTTGGCGACGAGGGCATGCAGCTGCCATTATTAAGATGATGTGTGATTGTTTTCAAGACATTGACATGGTTTCTGAGTCAGAACTCTTGTGTCATGACACATTTGTAGATATGGACTGGGAAGAAGTTCGGGATGACTCATCTCTCATGGACATGGCTGCTGAAAACTGTTATAGCAATTAATTTAGCGATACTACTTTGATGGATGAAGATACAACTACAGGAAGTTCAACCAGCTTTAACACTAGCAGCTTTCTTGAAAGTGTCGCTGATAATTTACCATAAAGTGAGCTCTTAAATATCCAGTATGTGAACACTGTAAGTAGATTTAAAGCCGTTTTCTGAATTGGAAGTTGACTACTTTTCATGTTGTATTTCTTTTAAATATTCAAATTTCCTACTTCATAAATACATAAATATTGCATTATAATATGTACATGTATATGGAAACTAAAACACTAAAACACACATGTAAATGGGCACATACACCTCCTAAAATGAGAAACTCTTCCATAGTGAAACAGTAAAATGACTACTCAAATTAGCAGGGAAACTTTTTAATGAAGGATGGCATGGACTCAAATGAATGTAAAGTACTGCTTCTATCAACATTTAGATTCACCCTAGATTCACCCTTGTAGGAATACATGTAGATATTTCAGTCATATTTTTCTGTAATATACTATCCCAGATGCCATTGTGGTCTCACCTTCGGTATTTGACGTGTCTACCTGACAACGATTATTCTCGTAATGAGTAAAATGTCCTAGTTAATGCGCCCTCCTTCTAATTTCTATGTATTTCCTGTGGTTATTAATCCACTTATGTAAGTCTTGAATGTCAATGTTCCCTAGAAAACAAGACTGTATTCCATGATAGTGCTGATATACTCTACCTGGCTGATACAGCATAGCCTTCTCTTCCATCAGTTGTTGTACAATCTTGCTCTGCAGACTTTGCAACATGCTTCTCTGAGCGCTTGTGAATGTTTAGTTCTGCGTCAAACCTCTCCATCAGATCCTTTGTCACAGATATTGACTTACAGATCCTGTCCACAGATCTCTGTGCTGCATTTTGTCCAAGTTGTTTGACTTCATCCTTTAAAAGCCTATTGAAAAACTCTAGTTGGAGATCCAGAGGTGCTTCCCCCTCTGCCATTGCATAAATTAACTGAGCGATTCCAGATTAGATCATGGGCTGCCTTTGGACTCAAAAGGGCATTAACTTGAAACATATATAATGCTTCCAATGCATACTTTGTGCTTCTTTTACTGTGCCTGAGGTGAAGCAGGAAGAACTTCCAACGTAAATTTCTTTCTCCATCTCCCTCACTTATTTCATCTTTGAAATTGAAGAGGAGAAGGCCATATTCCATTAAAGCCTTCTGGTAAGATAGCACAACATCTTGCTTGGTTTCTGGCTTGCTTTCACTAACATCCAATTCTGCAATACTCTTAGCAAGTTCATTGTTTCGAGTTGTGTTTAACACACCCATCTACAACTTGGCCTGCAAGCTTAGAAAGGTACTCTCTCTTTGAAGCATTGGACTGTTGTGCATTTGGTACTTCATCACAGTTATTATCAATTGATTCGATTTCCATCACTTCCAATGCTGCAGCTATCACTCTAGTTTTCACATACAAGTCAAAGAAACTATGAGCTGCTTTGACTGCAGAATCAACCCGTGTCTTGACATTCCGTCTGTTGATCAGATTTCTGTCACTGTAGAGTGTGCATTTATCCCTTGATGAGGCACCAGAATACAAATTATCAAATGCAATCTGGTGAATAAAAGAAACATTATTGCAAAAAGTTTATATATAATATTTTTAGTGTTTTCTTCATGTAGCCAGCTAAGTATATTCCAGTGGGGGATTTGCTCCTGTTGAAGATATATTTTTATGTCAAAGCTAAATTTGCTTCAACTTGTGAATTAATAGTAAATATTATCCTATCCTGTAGAAATTTGTTGCTGGCATGCCAATCAGCAATTTTTAAGTGCAAGCCTTCCAAACTCTCCTCAGGGGTAAACCCATTGCTTAGTGATGCATGGCCGTTGACTGCCCTCAACAGTCAGTTGGTCTCCAACTACTCCTTGGTCTGCATAGCATCTCTCCTCTTCATTGCCATTAAAAGGGACATACTTGTTTAGTTCTCGGATGATTTCCACAATACAATCTGCACTGTTTTCATTGTGGTATAGGAGACCAAGGAAAGTCTAAGATAGTGAAAAAATAAATTATTATATTTTGATATTATGTCCAATGAAAAGTTTACTAATATAATGCCAGGTATACATTGTATCTTGGAAATAGAACTTTAGCATATCAGTCATATAGGTTTTCAATATGACAATATATGGCAATTATTGTCATATACGTGTTTATAAAGCTCAAAGTGAAAAATGAGTTTCTCAGAGTGAAAACAAAGGTTTTGTGGGTCAGTAATTATTGTAACAGAGTTTTACTTTTAGTAACTAATATATATATACCGTCTCAGTTGCTTGGGATGTCTCCTTTTGATACTTGTGGGGAATGTGCTTAATAGTTGCTGCTTCAAGAGGTTTCAGACACTGCATGTTGGTTGTGATGATTCTTGAAACCAATATCACATAATTTTCCCTTTGCTTTTGGTGTTCTATGTGATTTGGTACACACTTCCCAATTTCCATTGTCACAATATCACCATCTGGAACTTGTCTGCCAAGTCCAGCACTACTAACTCTATTTTCAGTACTCATGACTGACACATAGTGTTTGTCTGTAGTTTGGTTTTGCTCAGTCATATGGTGGACTTCCTGACGAATATCAAAGTTATCAAATGTTAACTTTCTACCCATATCCGGTTGGATGATAGATTGATTGCCTTTGATAGGACCTGCTACATTATCATTTCTACCAATGCACGCGGAAGCTGATACAGTAGTGTGAGCACTGGGTGGGGCTGATGCACACGCACTGGGTAGAGCTGATGCAGTGGCGTCTTCAGCTCTGTGGGTGGGGATAGCATGTCCATTGCTGCTTGTGAATGCATCATTTGTTGAAGAAATACAAGTAGGAGGGTTATGACTAAGGCGTGAACACTCATCAGCAACCTGCTTCTTTATTGTTAAGTTGAAATCCTTGCCAAACTCATCGAGTTTAGAATACAAATGAGTATACAATGTCATTATATGCAAGGGACTGAGTCTTCTAATGGAAGCCTAGAAAAGAAATAAAGAAAATTATTACTTACAAATATTGAAGATATTAGAACCAATTAGAGTGCAAACAATATAACCATGAAATAATACTAAATCTAAATAGTATAAATTTGTGAAGTCCTTTTAGTTTAATAACTACTGTAAGCTTATGCACCAGTCAAATGAAATCCCCGGTCCCCCCCAGTGCATAAGTGGGGCATTCACTTTTTACTCAAATGAAAGCTAGTGCCCTAGGGGCAGAAATGAATGGTGAACTCCCCTCCAGTACTCATTTGTTCTGCAGATAATATTTTGAGGGGGTGGGGGGATGGGGGTCGGAGGGAGTGGGACCAGGGGTTTCACTTGACAGTTGGTGTATTATTGTTTCATTTTGTGCTATTTAGTTGCATGCACTCTAATTGAAGTTTCATGCAAATACATATTTTAAATATTTAGTTGAAAGTCTAGTACATGATAGGTCTTACAACTTGATAATTTGTAAGGTGACTGACTTATAAAATGTTTTTACTTAATATTTCAACTTACCATCCAGTTGGAGTGGTAGCCAAATATGCTCAACACGAGCTGAATACCATTCATGTATGGGGATCAGTTTCTTAAACATATCGCTGCTGCCATCCCCACAGCCTGTTTTCAAACTGCATTGCTCTCCATGCGTCTGCTGCAGACACTGCTAACATGAAGAATGGCGTGCAAGAATGGTGCTCTGGCAGATAATTCTGTGTTAAATTTTGCAAATGAAAAATCTAGCATTTTCCTCTTGTTAGGAGATCGTACACAACTCGGCTCTTTCTTCGAACACATCTCTCTACACTCCTTTTCTATTTGCTTCAAGGCAAGCAGCTGAATCTCTTCAAAATTGGTGATCGCCATGCCGCAGTCGCAATTTGTTTATATGTTCCACGTGCTAACATTTTACCAAGTGATTGTAGGTGCTCGGGAAGTTTTCTTTCCATATGATTAGAGGGCCAGTCAATGCGTACTTTTACCTCAGTTGTTAGTGGTCGAGTGGGAGGTTCATTGCTCCTTGCTTTGACAGGAGTTGAAACATGTAGATGAGCTGCATTTTGACTTTTCCCAAGGTCGAACGTGCATGGTCGTTTCGATGGAATCACTGAAGATTGTGACGTCTTTGACTCGAACACAAGCCCAAGTTTCTCTATATTAGACTTGTAGTCCCTTTGTATAGCATCCTCGAGGCTTTTCAAAGTACATTTCAAGTTCTTTCTCCTCTTTATAAGACCAAGGCATTGTCTACAGATGGATGAACTTGTTTCATGCGCAAGAAAATCGAGGTTGTTAATTTCAACCTTCACGAAGGCTGTAGACTTTTTACTTTCAACAAGAAATCGTTCGTAGTCCTTCTCAATTTCCCTGAGACAGAGAATACACTTGGTTTGTGGCATTAATTTCCAGTTTGACGATGCTTTATGGATATTGTATGGGAATCAAGTCTTGAAATAATTTTCGAGTGAGAACAAACACATGTGTGCTTGCAAATTTCAAGATCAGCGGTAAAATTAATTTACAGTCAACTCTCTAAAGCGGACACCCTTGGGACTAAAGCTACTGTCCGCTTTAGAGAGGTGTCCGCCTTAGAGAGAGTTCATGTAACCTGATACCCGAACCTCCAAACTGAAACCAGGGCTTTATTACAGTGTACAATGATCACATGACGGACCAGTTGCATCTCTTTTAGCCGTCCTAACGGAAACCAACACAGCTCATATGAACTTTGAATGTTTGTGAATTAGCCTTAAAACAAAACTAGTTTTTGTCGCTTATTATTTAACTTGGGTACGGGGTTCATAACCTCCCTTCATTACGAAAAAAACTTTGTAATGCTGCACTGTTGTTGCGTTGCAAGTCTGGCATCTTGCAGGTGCTGTGATATCTTCATTAAACTGGTTTTCATATCATCATCCTTGAGCTTCAAAGAGGCAAAGAGCTGCAAGTCGGCCACAATCTTCATCACTTCTGCAGTCGACTGGATGGTACTCTCTACTGGTTTGATGTCTACTTCTTCCTGGTCACTATCTTCTACTACGGCCTCTTTAGAAGCTGGCTCATCTGCTTCGGCAGCACAAAGAGCAGGTGCCTCGTCGTGAAGAACTTCCCGCCAACCATCTCTAGAAGTGTCTACTGGGGGTGCTGATATTGGAACTTCTTCATCTGCAGAGATATACTGCTCTGCCGAAATCCCGTCAATACCACCGATACATTGAACAAGGTTTGTGAATTCCTCAAACAATACACCTCATTCATAATGGCTGCCAGCGCGGTTAAGCCTGGTGTCGAGATTCATGAAAGCGAGGCTGTGAAGGCCTCATCAATGCCACACATACGTGAAGTGTATAAACAAGGTCTTTGCGACCGCATTATATTAGTATTTGAGAAATAAATTTGGTGCTGGATTATCGCGAGAACGATAACTGAGCTTCGCACAGAATGCCGACACACTGTTGTGTGCCACAGTGTACGAAGAAGGGATATGTCGAACCCGACAGAAGCAGAACGTCATACTTCGTGTTCCCATCCGACAAAGCGCTGCAGAAGAAATGGCTACATGCCATAAGGAGACAAAAGGAAAGAATTTCAACCTTCCTCCTACGACTAGGGTGTGTTCAAGGCATTTTAAGGAGAGTGACTTCAAGAAGACGCTCACTGGCCGCATACATTTAAAACCCGGGTCCGTTCCTTCTGTGTTTCCGTGGATTCGCACCTCTCCCAGAAAACGCAAGGCTCCAGCAATCAGAGAATTTCCCTCGGCAGAAATCCCCAGAGTGCGCCAGGAAAGTCTAGGCTCGGAAGAAAAAACAGATGGAAAAGCAGATGCGAGCACTCAGACAAGCGACAATTTAGCTGACGCGAGCACGCAAACAACAAGTGACATTTCCGGTGAGCGTGAAACGCGTCTTTTGAAAGAGGAACTAATCAAGGCGAACGAGAACATCTCCATCCTGAATGAGAAACTGGAGGAACTTAAAAAACAAATAGCTTCGATGAAACGGCAAAACGACCACCTTCGAAACCGGTTGTTTACCTCAGAGAGATTCCTTTCCAGTGACTCAACCACTGCATTCGACACTGGATTCCCTACAGCAAAGGTCTTCATGACCCTTTACCGATTTTTTGACGAAGGTGAAGACGGTGTGAACATAAAATACTGGTCTTCTTCGGATCAGAACAATGGTCTAACTAACCAGGATGGAGATCCAGATTCTGAGAGGAAGAAGGCTGGACGACCCAGGACACTGAAGCCTATAGATGAGTTTTTCCTTGTGATGTGCAGACTGCGGCAAGGCTTCCCAGTTGTGCACTTGGCTCATTTGTTTAACATTTCACAGCCAACTGCTAGTAGGATTATTATAACTTGGATTAACTACATGTTTTTAACTTTGGGGTCCTTGAATATCTGGCCTTCACGCAAAGTTGTTGACGAAACCATGCCCGAAGCTTTCAAGGTACAATACAGTTCCACAAGAGTAATCATAGACTGTACCGAAGTAAGGTGCGAAATGCCTAGCAGTTTGCATCTCAATGGAGAGCTGTTCAGCTCGTACAAGAACCACACAACATTGAAGGGCCTAGTGGGAATATCTCCTGGGGGTGCTATTACATTTGTGAGTCAGCTCTACACGGGAAGTATTTCAGACAGGGAGATAGTGATCAGAAGTGGGGTTCTGGATCTACCATTCAGTGAGTCAGACTCTGTTATGGCTGATAAAGGCTTCACCATAGAGGATCTACTTCCTCTGGGAGTAAAGCTGAACATTCCTCCGTTCCTTGGAAGCTCAGGTCAAATGCCAGCAGAAGATGTTTTGAAGACTCAACAAATAGCAAGTCTGAGGATACATATAGAGAGAGCAATCAACAAGATAAAAAACTTTCATATCTGGGATAGAACTATACCCTTGAATCTTTTGGGAGTTGTAAATCAAATGTGGGCAGTATGTGCATTTCTATGTAATGCTCAAGAGAATATAATTTCTATTTAACAACCTGGTATAGATTACCTCTGAGGGTTATGCAGCTGTGAATAAATCCTCCAGACTTTTTTGGGAAAGGACAGCAACAACTGAAGTAGATTGCAAAAGTAATTTAATTTGTGGTACACAGGCATTCAGTAAATCAGTGTTATCCCTATTAGATAGGTCAGCTGCTGCAAATTTAAGGAAAGTAGCAAAGTAATATAACAATAGTTCTCCTTTGAGCTGCTCCCAGAATTCAGAGTCAAATGGAATTCTCTGGACATACAGGCCTTTCCTTGTATAAGCAATAAAGTCACACCATCTGGTGCCTGTGACACTCATTTGTCCTTGTACTTGGGCATAGTAAGGATTGTCTTTTCTGAGCTCACATGTTGTGTCACTTGTTTTCTCCATGAAAAACTTTGGGTCTAAGCAGGCTTCCAAGGGTGTCACACCAAATTTTGTCTGAGGACATTTAACCTCTGCCAGGCCAAAACAATCAGTACAGCCCACATCCACAATCTTAGCATCAGGAGAAGCTCCCAGAACTGGATGGCTGTTTGAAACAACAAACCCACAAGGTAACACTTGCACTGGAGTTTTCCTGCCTGCCATAAATTTTTGGTACTCCAGGAGGGCAACAGGTTCATACTTCTTGCCATGTTCCACGTATTTTGAAGTAAAAGGTTTTGGATGCATCAGTGTTTGCGCAAATGTATCATGATTTCTCTTGCGTTTCCTTATTAGGTGAAATTGGGAAGCAGTAAATCTATATGACCGTTCGTCTTTCCATCTGTCACAGTCTGCCTGCTGTTGAGTTTCCCTTTCAATTTCATTCACTTTGTTTTCATCCACAATCAGGTTGTCCAACACTTTCTCTTCTTCATCAGTTATATCCTCTGGAATAACTATGGCATCTTCGTTTCTTAAAGGAAATCTAGGATAGTTCAATGGTTGCTGCCTTGCTGCCTGCTGTCTTGGAACTGAACTGATGTCTGCTGTAGCCTTGAAGTTTGATTCTGTGAACCACTTGATATGACAACATGGATCCAACTTGGCAGTTTCCAAATCTTGTTTCCACAACATTTGCTTCAACATTGTCACCAGCCATTTGTGCTAGACCCATATTTGGAAAAAGTGTCCTGAGTTCTGACTTTAATTTATGTTCTTTACTTTGGTCGTGTTGTGTGTTTACCCTTGCCTCATACAGAAGGGACCTCAAACCAGGTCTTGTGCTGCTGGCCTCATCAAGTTTGGTTTTGTTAACCTCCACCTCCATCACAGGTTGTGGCACAATGCTTTTTCCCCCACCTTTATTGTGCCATTTTTGCAGCTCTGAAGTACAGGCCAATGCGGGGTTTTGATCACCATCTTGGCAAAGATCTTTTGTCGATTTGCAGTCATACAGAGTGTACTTGCACATCTTTCACATCAGGGCTAACACGTGGTTGCAGTAGCCAACATTGCCTGCCACACAGGAACACCAAGCACTCGCTACATCTCCACTTACAATGCACAAGGCTGCCTTTAATGTGTGTGGTGGGTCATTCTTTCGAAAGCTGTGGCAACACTTAGCTTGAAAAAAGAAATAGCGCTAATCGTTCACTGCTTGGATATCTTGGAGATATTCGTCCACGAGGAACGTCTTCGCTTTTCTCAGTCCTGTCGGAACAGAGTGATGACCTTTGTTGCCAATAGTTTTCCCCGACTTCATAACATGGCTGTTCATCTCGGCCCTCGTAAACAGAGGCATCTTTTCTAGCGATACACCCCAACCACCGCTTGGGAAATTCACACGCTGCTGATTCTTAGATTGTGGCACGTCACTCGTGCTTTGTCGCTCCTTCCTTCGCGTATAAAGATTATTTGGATCCGGGTCAATGACATCTTCATCTCGTCCAGTTTCAATATATTCCTCCACTCTGCACGAAGGAAAGTATAAACAGAACATTTTTAGTTCCTCTTCAGGACAGTGAACTCGGGTATATCGATCTGTTGACACACTTTTCTTACCTTTTCACTAGCTCTGCTTTGGTTTTTAAACCTTTTCCAGGATCACCTCGACACTTTAGCCAGAACCTCAATTCTTCGTTCTTGAGTTCTGCTGGTTTTCGACCGCAAAGAGAAGCACCAGGAATATCATTCTCTGTAATAACAGTTGAAGTTGCAGTCGCACTCGCCATGTTTACATCCGCGAGGCCTTCACAGCCTCACTTTCATGAATCTCGACACCAGGCTTAACCGCGCTGGCGGCCATTATGAATGAGGTGTATGCAGTGTCATTGCTAACCTCTGACTCACAAATGGATGGCGAAAATCCACACTTGTGAAAACACTTCCTGATCATTTCTTGAGGATCTTCTTCCCAGGCTTGCTTAACCCACCTCATTGCTTGCAGCACATCAACCGTATTCACGATTTCGGCAGCGGTGGACCGACTGTTAACAAGTGAAACCACAAACTTCAGAAGTAGTTTTCTGTAGCGGACCTTAAAGTTCTTGATTATTCCCGCATCGAGTGGCTGAAGGCGTGATGCCGTGTTAGGTGGCAAGAACACTATCTTGATGTTGGAACACGAACCTTGTACATCGCTCGGATGACAGCCAGCATTGTTGAGAAATAGAATGATATGCCTCCCTTGGCTTCGCATTTTCCTGTTCAGTTTGTTCAATAGCTCTTTCATTATTTCTGAATTCATCCAGGATTTGCGATTCGAGAAATATTTTACATGCGGAGGCCGTTTCCCTTGCAAATTCTTGAAGCATCTCGGATTAAGGCTCCTCCAAATAACAACGGGCTCCTCTTTGTCACCATTGGCATTTGTAAAAAGTGCCACGGTCATACGTAGCTTGGACTTCTTACCACCTTTGCACCTCCGCCCTTCCTCGGCTAGGCTTCTCTCTGGTAGTGCCCGGAAGAAACACCCTGTTTCATCTTCGTTCCATATGTCTTCAGGATTGTAGCCTTTGCAAAGCTCCCTCAACCTCTCCATCCACGATTCAACTGCCTCCTTTTGAACCTGGCCAGATTCACCCTCTACAGCCCTCTGTTTAATGCCATATCGATTCTTCCAGCATTCTAGCCAGCCGCTCGACGCCTTGAAGTCAGAATACTTCCCCAGTCTTGCGGCTATTGCCGATGCTTCCTCCTGTAGCAAGGACCATTTATCGGAACCATCGAGTCCCTTGCCAGACAGTACCACTTATATACTGCTTCGTTAATCTCTTTGTACTTCCCTTCTCGTGCTCTCTTGTAGCCGGATTGGCCCATGCTTTCATAACGAGCTCGGATACTGGTTTCATCTTTAAATAAAGCAGAAATCTGGGTTTTGCCCACTCCAAAATCTCAGCTATTTTTCGACAACCATGTTTAGGGTTTCCTTTAGCGTGGTCGAGAACAGCTATTCGTTCTTCTAGAGTGAGCGTTTTGTGTTTTGCATGAGCACTTTTTGAGAGCGACATTTTGTACTGCAAACTTGCCACACCTCACAGCATGGATCGCTCTGTATGGCAGCTGGCCTGGAATTTCCGGCCAATTAAAGTTTATGAATGGGGGCATTGTAATCTGGAGTTTTCTTACAATTGGTTGGGGAAAAGATGAGCGGAGTGCAAGATATATTCTCGTGTGATTCGTTCATTCGTGGGCACCATGTATATAAAGACAACTGGACCCCTACTCTGGGAGAAATTTTGGAGTGCAAACGAGAGCCACAAAACGAGAAAGACCTGTACGCTGTTGCCGCAACCAGAAGTGGAAAAATTGTCGGCCATGTGCCATTTATCTACAGCCGCTATGTCAGTTGGTTCCTGGAACTTGAACCAAGTAGCGCCTCTTGTGAAGTTACGGGAGAAAGATTAAACCGTGGGGGTGGCTATGGGCTTGAAGTCCCATGCAAGTACAAGCTACAAGGTGTCCCAGAGGCCGTGGCCTGGGTAGCAAAATGCATGGACAAAGAAACTGGGAAGATTAAGACTGCCATTGAACGAAACCAAGACACGAAAAAGCGAAAGAAGAATGCAAGTGACTCTAGTAAAAGGATGCGTAAATGAGTCTTTTTGCCTGTGAAGTGTAAAAAATGACAGAAAAAGGGACGATGTATGCATTGATTATCCCCTACTGTCATGTCTGGTATATTTTATTAAATCCAGAGACGTACCTGTCATCAGATTGCGCTATTTTCAGGTCTGTTATAAATTTGCGTAAACATCCGGTGTCCGTTTTGAGAGGTTTTTCGAACCAAAATTTTGTAAAAAGTGTCCGCTGTCCGCCTTAGAGAGAGTTCAGTTACAGAGAGACAAGTGAAATTCGGCAGGGACCAAATTTGCTGTCTGCCTTAGAGAGGTGTCCGCTTTAGAGAGTGTCCGCTTAGAGAGAGTTGACTGTATGCACATTTGTTTCGATGACGTCACCATAACACGATTAGGGCCGCAGTTTCGTAGACGTTCCCTCCGATTTTTTCGGGGGGTAAATGGCTACATGTAGGCTTGCCCCTCTCGTTCAGCTGGTCATGTTGGTACCACTTGTATGGCCTGGCTGTTCCTGTGGCTTGAATCCCATGTGCCTTCAACAGCACAAAGAGAATAGGGCTAGTGTAAAAATTGTCCATGTAAAGATGGTGGTTTGTGTTGCACAAATCTTTGACCATATACATGACTACTCTTCCAGTCTCCTGAAGGTTTTCAGCTTCTCTGTTGTCTCTGCCAGCATACATTATGAGATTCTTGCAATAACCAGTTTTTGCATCACAATGCTCAAAGCATTTGATACCAGATTTGACCAGTTTTTCCGGAATTCTGACCTTGATTGAGAGTCTTCCCTTGGAAGGAATCATGGCCTCGTCAGTTGAAATTTCTTGGCAACAGTTGAAAAGCGTTTTACATTTGTTTACAGCAGATGTAATTACAGGCCGCACCTTGTGAAAAGTGTCTTTTCTTTCCTCTTTCAATAGAACATGCTTGGTTCAACAAAGTAAATGTAGCTTTTCAGCTGAAAAAGTCGTTTTCGAGAGGGAAAAATACTTTTAACCCCTTGAATGTGAAATATCTTAGTGTCAAAACCAGAGCGAAAATACTGTTCATCCCGGGGAACAGCCAGCATGTTATTTGAAATCATGAGAAATGCCAGGAATGCTCTCACTTCTTCAAGAGAAGCAGCCTTCCAATTTCTCACTTTATTTACCTCGGCATTCTTATTGGTGAATCTTACTATTTGTTCTATAAGTTCATCATCGAAATATAGCAAAAAAAAATCAATGGCTCTTGCAGAATCGGGAAGATCTATAGTTGCCCTAGCCTGAAGTTGAAATTCAGTGGCATTTTCACAGAATAGTTACTCTTTCCACTCTGTACCCTGGGAAGCTCAAGTGGAAAACCAGGAAAATCCTCTTTCCTGCCACTTGGTGATGGCAGATCGAGCGAGTAATGCTGGATAAGTTTCTCTTTAGAAGACTTGTCCAGTTTCTGCAGGTTGGCAGTTATCGAAAGTAGGCAACTGGTGTCTTGGCATTGGTGTTGTTGCGCAGTGTTCGTCTGCCAGAGGTACGGAGGATGCTCATCTTTACATCTGCCTTTTTGGCCATCATCTTCATCTTCTCAAACACCGAACCGGCAAATGCTGTTTTTGCGTTCTGGCGCTCATTCTTCAGCTGATCTCTAACGAGGTTGATATGCTGGTATGCCTCGATAACGTCCAGTGTCGAACCCTGCAGTGAACGGCTGAGACCTACTGTGTATGCAAAAAGATACTTGGCTGTGTAGAAAGCAGCAATAAACACAGGGTTCTTGATATGATGAAACAGCCCCTGTGTCTCCATCTTGGACTTTGCATCGCAATTCCTTCTGCCTCTGTTTAGGGAAATAGTTTCCAGACACAGCAGAAGGGGCTCATACAGGTCTTCAAAGTCTTGGAATGCAGTGTGGCGTTCCACCCATCTTGTCCCTCGTAGCAACTTTATCTTTTGTTTGGCTGCTTTCAATTTTGGACTTTCTTCAGGTTTCGGTACCACTTCTACGCCCTCCACTTCACTATCTCTCATTTCCTCGTCATCTTCATACTCTTTGTCCTCTGAATCATTGTCGTCATCTGTGCCGGTATCGCTGTCAGTGCCAAGCGAAGCTTCGTTGCTGCTTTCTCTCCTCTCATCAGCCCTCACAATGCATTGCTCGAGCTCTCACTGTTGCTTTGGCAAGTATTTGAAGAAAATACCAACTGATTTGAGAGTGCATACCATGTTGTATATCTCAGCTACCTTTGATGCATGTGATAGTGCTAAATTCAGTTTGTGGCTGGCTCAATGGAAAAATAGTGCTTGCCGAGGCACTTCCTGAAAATGCTTGGCACACCCATTCTGACACCCCGCCATGTTGCCAGCCCCATCATAAGTCTGAGCTCTGCACATTTTGGGGTCCAACTCGAGATTTAACAGTGCTTGCACAATGTGGTTACAGATAGAATCCTCAGTTTGGGGTTAGCTGTTTTACAACAGTAGTAAAACTACAATATTGGGCAATGTCAATTTTCGTACAGTCATCCAGTATTAAGGTTTCAAGAGGTGGAACAGGCTCTACCAATATGAAATCTATCAAAGTTATTGGCATGCCACTTAAGTCTAGATACACAAGTTTTGCAGCATGCACTAAACTATTCTACACAATAGTGATTGTGGATCTTTCCAGTTTGATATATTTCATTGACAAGTAAGCAAACCCCGGGGAATGTGACATAATGTCCAATAAGTTAATTTTGCTTAAGCATTCAATGTTCCATTCATCAAGAAGGAGTGTTCTCCATAGCATATTGCTGGACGAAATGTCTCTCCACCTTTTGCAAACGAGGCATAAAGTATTCAGGATTGCTTTAACAGTAAATGCTTTAAAAACTTCCACCAACAGCTCATCTGGCAAGGCTGCACAAAGGAATAAAATAGAGTCGATTAACTAATGTTATCAGAGGCGGAGAACATTGTTCTGAGCAATTGTAAGACTGAAATAATTTCGCATTCCAGAAGGTTTGTTGTGTTTTGTCTTACAAAAATATCAGACCAGTCATGCTGATTTCTTTATGCATGCTTCATTGTAGTGTAAATCGATTATGTATGAAGTAGTATGAAATTACGTATAAATAATTATTGCAGGACATTAGGTACCCTGTGGCAGGCCAGCAGTGGCCTGGGACGAACATGTGCTGAGCAATTAATTTACCTTTGATCATTATCTTCATATGCTTCCTCCCGTCTACTATGTTGATAAAATCGATGAACAACCTTGCTTAGTAAAACTCCTGCTTGGTGTATTAAGAAACGTGTTTTATGTTAAGGACTGATGTGCTGAGCTTTCTCTTTTCTCTGTCAGAATTTCCCACCTAGAAATTGATGAACAAAGATTTATAAATCAATTTGCGCAATATATATTGCGATAAATCAGTGCATTGACTGCTGGTTATGCCGGTTTTCCTTCCTAATCACTAACTTTGGCCGATTTCTGAACTAAGAAGGGCGGATGAACTCGAATTTTGAATTCGTCATCAACACAACAAATAAGATGGAACCACCTTAGTAAATATATTATGAGTAAATCGCTCTTAACTATAAGGGGATAATATGTGAGTTACTCACCTGGTTTTTACATTGAAAACGGGTTGCTATTTCCAACTGCACTCCGAACTGAAGATCCTTGCTCGACTACGATTTCTAGACATTTATTTATTAACTTATCTGTGAGAATATCTCGTTTTCAACAAACATTTTCCCTCATTGGCTCTAGGGCTCTTTTCAGACAGATTAATTTTGCAACACAATTACACAAGTGTGCCTGGGCCGGATCCCAGGCCAGATGGGTGTCAGAATGTTGCTCGCACACAACACACAAAGCACTGCAGTCATTCCACATTGCTGCCTATTTTTCTTTATAATAATTACTGGTAACGAAACTGAACAAAAGTTCTGAATTGATTGATATAAACAACAACAAAAAACGAAAAACAAAGCCCGTGTACCATTTTACAGGTCTACATTGTCTGAAAAAGTCCAAGACCCAGACAAAAGGGGGGGGGGGGGGAGCACGGCCCTCTCAACCCCCCCCCTAAATCTGCCACTGTGATAATGCAGGCATGTAAAATTTTGCAAAGGACGTTAAATGTGAGGAACTGTTGCACATTTTTTTCCAAAACAAATGCAGGCATCGTAAAATGCTTTCGTAGTTCGACATATTAGATTAGCGCTTCACTTATGCCGCAAGAGAATCTCTCTGACTGCTGGAGATAAACTAAAAACACAAACCCTATGTTTACGAGATGTTTGAACCTAATATTCAAGGCCACAGCCACTCAGTGCAGTACAGCGTCATTTGCCAGACATTTTAAACTGGAGATGTCTCGAATTTCAGACCTGTAATTTTTTGTACTTGACACAATCCATCCAGCTTGCACTATTCTTGTTCCATTTTGTCTTAGGGAGGCATAAACTAACCTGCTCAGTGAAATCACTAGTACTTTTCACAAACATTGTCAAAGACCAATTTTCCTTTAAATCCTGTTGAGATAAGAAGGTACCATACCTTTCCAAATGTAACCTGGTTTCTTTGATGCCTCTGCCGATGTGGTGGCTGTTGGAAGCATTGGCGGTACTCAGTCAGGCTACACAGATCTGATTGCCAGTCAATGTCATCTGGCTTTCTCTTGACAAAGATTGTGATGCGATTAACCATATGGGGAACACGCCCTTTGTGAACATTGCCCATAACGGACTCATGAAGGGCTTGTATGGCAGCATTGAACTCCACATCTGCTATCCCTTGCAAGTTCCTGGGAGAGCTCTGTTTGAAAGCTCAGAAAGAGAATACTGGCCCTCTGAAAAGAAGACGGGCCATTTTAAAGTGCATATGAAGTGAAACTTTTTTTGCCATAGTATGATATTTAAATATCTAACTAGAACGACTGTGCACTTTAATAATCTCTAAAATAAAATTTAAGATGTGATTTCTGTGCGCGAAAACGGCCTTTTCTCATTAAAAATTTGGCCGGGACACTGGGGTCGAATCTCATCGAGTGACGTCACATTGGTTGCCAAGGTTTGTTGAATGCCTCTACAGCCTTTTGTGAAGGAACAATATAATGTCGAGTGATTCGGAAACAAGGACAACAGATGATTCTACAAATGATTCTTCAGATAGCCAACAGGAATTTGAAGATGAAGAGCAGGACTTGGGGGTTGTGTATACCCAGTTTGCTCCTTATCAGGATGAACCATTGGCTGAAGGAGATGACAATGAAGCCGCGGATGAAGTTGACAAAGAAACTGACGCGGATGGTCTGACTCCGGGAGTTTTGGAGGCACGATATGAAAGGACAATCGCGATTAACTCCTGGTTGGTATAGGACTGCTGTATATTTGGCAAAATTATATAATTCATGTTTCAGATGCGACTGTCGAACTTACTTCTCTGTACCTCGTTTGTCGATTCAGGTGTTGTTGTGCACACTGCAATGACGAGAATTTGGTGGGATCGTTGGAGTTTCGTTGTTGCAGAGGTGGTGAATGCAGTGGGGAAATTGGTTTTTGATGGCTCCATCAAACATATTCACTGCATTACTGAGCCGAAGACTATGCTGCCCTCATGAACAAAACTGTTCTTCTGCAAGTTGTACCATTGTTGTACCGTTCCTTTCTTTTTTTGTAGCCCTTCACTGCGGCATTTTTATTCAATCGATCTGGAAATTTGGTGTTCAGAGGCTCAGGTGCTTTAGTGGAGTACCTGTCAAACACTTCCTTCAACTCTGATTTTGGCAAAATGAAAAGGATTTTCTTCATGGAATCGACATGTAGCCTAGTAGGTAAAATGAAAATCAACCATTTTACCCATTATTCATTTGCATTTCCAGTAGAGGATTCCCTGGCATCAATAAAAAATATTAATACACATTATATATAATTAATTCTTGTAATGGACTTTACAAGTTTTAAACTTACCATAGGTAGGCGGCACAGCTATTTCTCGAACCAGCATAATCTTCAGCTTGTCGAATGGAGTAGTACCTAAACCAAAAATATTTTTTTTTAGCATGTCATAAAATTATCTGGAAAACAAGATTTCATGTTTGTGTGTGGGTTTGGTTGTACTAGAAATGTGGCAGGTCAAAAAAGATCTGTTACAAAACAAATGTCCTTGGTACTGGAGCAGTCATAAAAGACAACTCTGGAATGTGACAGGTATACCTCCAAAAAAGAAAACTTTCATGTATCAAAACAATGTTCTTTAGGTTTACCCATTTTGATCCACTGTCTTTGTTGAAGATCTCCATGGTTACTGCAAGGATACAGTGGGTCAGGATGTTTATCATGCTTATTTGCCACATGGCGTATGAATGATATCCATTTTGCCAAGATAAGGGAACCAAAGCCAGGTTTTGTGGATGTAGCACACCAGAAAAGATGGCGCCGTATCCCTTTCATCCAAACCTGAATGATCTCACATCCTTTTTCCTTGCTTGCTTTCAGTAACCTCTTTGTTTTTGATTTTGCCACATGCCATATATCGTAATAATGTGTTGTCTTAACACAGGCCTCTTGTATCCACTTGGCAATGCCTCTGTGACGATCCGATATAAAGACACTGATGGTCAAACCAAGATGTTCTAAGAAACTGAAACATCTCTTGGCCCCCTCAAGTTCTGTCTGCTGACTACCTCCAGTTTCATTCGCCTAAGTAATAAGAAGTACATACAGTATCACAGTTTCTGTGTGGGCTACATAGAAGATATTACATTATCTTACATACATTAGATATTACATTATTTTATAAATATTAACAAAATACCTGGAACAGTATTTAATCACAATCTGCCTTTTTAATAAGTTTTATTTAGCCATCACAACACAGATGCCTTCACTGTGTGTTGTGAAGATATTGATTTCTAGCGATATACAGTGAGGGAAATTACTACTCCTGCACTACAACGACTGACAAGATGGGTATGAATTTCAAAATTTTCCTGCTAAACTTTCGATGATTTCTTACTCCATGATGAATTTTCACATTGGAAAACACAAACTTAAGGATTTTCTATCTGGTGTTAGTTGCATTAGTATATTTGGTAATTTTTTCATACCTGGACCAGCTCAAAATGTACAACTTTCAGGATAGTTGTGCACATCATAGTGTAGGCCCCATATTTGGCTGAGTGGCCCATTGAGTCAAAGCGGCCAGCACCAGACCACACCACATCCTTTGTATTCTTTAGCAGGTTAACAAGGCCAGCCCAGTATGACTCCCAGTGATGGAGGACAGCTGGGAAAATAAGAGATCTCTGGTGTGCAAAGAATGTGCGCACTGAATAGACAGAAAGACCCATATGACAAAACACCAACAGAACCTTGCTTATGGATGCTCCAGCCATCAACACAGCAAAGCTCAATAGAACATTGCCAGCAGGATAATTACCATGGACGAAAGGCTGGGATCTCCACACAAACCCATCTGAACACCTTGAGCAATGCTGTCTGACTGTCACCATTGTTCCGGATCGGCGCATAGATACTTCTGGTTTTTCAAGTTTACATTTGAAGCAAATAAGGTTGAAAATACTCAAAAGCATGCTGTAGAATACAACAAACTTTGGTTCATCATATGTAGGGGTCTCTGGATGAACTCTGCATCAAAAAGAATATGCATAGTTTAAGTTACTGTTACCCAGAATGATATAATCATCTACACTGTATACCAAGTCCTTGTTTATAATTGGGTTTTATCAAACTTGCCACAAGCAAGTTTATGATCATTGGTCAGAACACATCTTCTAAATTAACTAAAAGCACTCTTACCTGACATTCTCTTTATCTTCTACAGCATTGTCATCTTCAGTTGTCTCACTCTCAGTTGTTGCCTCTCCAGGTGAACTGCAATCTTTATCTTTGCTAGAGTCATCTTCATCTGATACTGTAGCACAATCTGTACCAGTACTGGACCAAGTGAAGTACTCTGCTGAGGATAGTTTGCTTCTAGTCTTCTTCCTCTGGCACAATTACTTCATCTTCTTCTGTATCAGACTCTGACTTTGGCAACCTCTGTAAATAAACAAAACAAAAGTGACCAAGGACATTCAATACAATCAAAACAAAGAAATGACCAATAGTACAGGGTTGCAAGAATAGAATAACAGATGACTACTGTAGTCCTACTACTATAGTCCTCTTATCATACACTCTTCAGTTCCCTAATGGTTATCCTCAGTTCTGCCACTTTTCCTTTTAATCGCTTATTTGCCCTCCGTACATTTTGCAATTCCACTTTGCTGGTGCAGCCTTTTCCACAATGATCCCTGCCACCTGGTGTTCGAAATGGAGTGGCTGATGTTGGGGTTGGAGGTACTCCTGATGTGGATGGAGATGGGGTACTGAACTCAAACATTTCCTCATCCACATGGGCTGTTTCTGTTTCTGTGATGTCTGAGGCAGCCTCCTTTTCGTTTTGTTGCTGACTGGAGTACCCTGGGCCAGGGCATCTCGCTTGAGCTGAAATTAGAGGGGGAGGGGGGAATGGTACAGTATAATCAGGTTTCAGAAAATGATGTGATTTTTGCACTTATTCGAGAACTAAATGGCTAAAGTTCGGAAAAGTATCACCTTTTTTCCACTCTGCTACCATTTTGGCTAGCTGGGATTCAAAATACTGCTACTATAAAATCAATAAAATACACGTTTAATACATTACGTGTCTCTTACTGCGTTCGTCGAGTACTTCAGGTGCTGCCGGAACGACAGTATGTCTGGTAGGCACAGATCCTTTTATCAGCACTCGATTCATTTTGAAGCCTTAAATGCCTTCAAGCTGGATGGAGGGGTTACGCGAATAGCAACTCTCTTCAAAATGCGCCGAACAAAGTGACGCGTATTTGCCAACGGGGTCAAAAATATCATGGCGATGTTGCTGTACGAATTTCACCCATTTTACTTTGAGTACCAGATCAGTAGGAAACTGGTGCATCTTGATGCCAGGAGTGAACAATGTGTTCTTACAACTTTCATTGTTTGGGGCTCCTGCCACGCAATATCTTCCTCTTCGCACTTGTTTAGCTTTTTCCGCCATCTTGAAGTTGTGCAAAGTGAGCGCGCTGTAACGATATTAGCCTGGTTGCTAAGCAATCAGTTCCCCGGATGGACGCGAACCCTATTGTTTTCAGAGTGTGAGTGATCAGTGTGACCAGAGTGAACAGAGTGTGAGAGTATTAAAAGTGTTTATGCAAGTTCAACTCTACTCTCTGAGAAGCCCAACACGAAACATGGTACCAGAGTGGGGTGGGTGTACTGTAGGCTTTATCGTTGGGTCAATTTCGATGTGGTAGGGCTTGGAGGGACATCCAACTCCTTCAAAAACTTCTGCATATTTCTCCAAGATGCTGTCGTGACTGGCTGTCAATGGTACGCCAGGATTTGCTTGATCGATCACAGTATTCACCTGATGGGGAGGGTCCTTCACCAGCACTTTCAAGAACTTGAGCTTTTGGCAGGTTTCTGCACTTAACAGTGGACGCATATCTCCTTTGACAACTTGAAATTCAAGGGTGTGTGAGGACCCATCTCGCGTCAAAACTGGGGTAGTCCTTGAAGGGAACAAAAGCCTCAAAGTTGCCCGGTTGTCCTAGATTGAATTTTTATAAAATAAACTGTTCGACACGGAAAAATAACAAAAGAACAATGTGGCATGAAAAAGATGGTGGTAGGGGTAGTCCCTGAGGAGAATAAAAGCCTCAAAGGGTGCCCGGTTGTCCTGGATTGAATTTTTATAAAATACATAAACTCCATGTGCGACATGGAAAAATAACTTTATCTTGTGGGGAATCAATTGAATTTTGTGTATTTGGAAATTTTTCACATATCAATATTTATTGCTGAACTAGTATATGTCGCAGATAACAGTAGGATTCTCTGCAATGGATGAAAGAGAAAAAAATATTTTAGACTAACTTTTCGCAAGTCTTAAGTCAACTTTAAATCTTTCGACTTCTTTTTCCAGGAAAGATATCTGGTCAAGGAGTTCCTGCTCCCTTTCTTGGGCAGTATCTTGCAGTTCTTTGTATTGTTTCTCCATTACAGACAGATTTCTCAAGGCCTCGATGTATTTCATTTTCCAGTTTCTTTTGCCATCCTCGTCTTCTCACCTGGATCTTTTTGTTGCACGTTTGCTGTAACAAATTATACGAGATTTACGTCTTAGGCATTTTGAATATTTGTGCAGATAGCGGAGATCAAACACCCAGGGTCTGATTGTGGAGCGAAGGATGATATTTGCCAGCTGAATTATTGCTCAGTATGAAATGGCTGGTAATGTTGATGCAGAAGGTGAAGATGTTGACTGTGATGAAGACGACTTACCTGAAGATCTGGCAGAATGGGTTCAAAATGACAAAAGCAAGGGTTCTTTTTATGGAATTGATGTAGATTGTATAATCACATGGGTTCAAGTGCAGTTTGAAAAAATTGAGCACAAGAAAATTTTTCAAAGGCTCACAAGTGCAGTACCTATACTAATATTCTTCAATTTTTAAAACAACTATAATTGCAATATTGCAATACTTTAATTCCGTTTTGGTTGCTTGTAGTGTTTATCTTACTGTCATCTCTGAATTGGTATTAATTTTCATCAATTTGATCTAATCATGCAATATTTGCTAATTTTGTAATCATGTGATTATTGTCAATCTCGTGTATTTATCAGCTAGTGTATAGCTTGTTGATGTGAACTTATGCACACTTTGTAAATAATGGATCAAGGAGTTCTGGATCTAATTTTGGCACACTGTATAAAAATACAGATCTTTACAGAATTGTACTTTATTTTTCTCACATTGTAGTCCACCTGAGGTGTTTGACACACAATAAATTGTTATTGTCTCAGTAAAAACTCCCAAGGAGATGGTAAAAGCTCAATGTCGTACAAACTTTTATGGTGTAAAAACATTTGCTGCTGACAAAATTAATATGCAAAATAATTCAATGCATTGGCAATATAGGAACGTGCAACTCCATTTCATATAACTGTTGGCTATGTTGTTGGTGACCAGCATGACAGCTTGGTGCATCGACACAACAATGAGATTGATCTCTATGAGGCAAAACATTTTGAAGTACTGGTTTAATTGGTGGATTATGCATTTGAGCACCAGAAAATGAAAACGATTGCGCTTGCTGCATCATAGACATCATCTCTCTTTGAAATTGAAACTGTGTTTCTCTGGCAGCCCTCTCCGCCTCAAGCATTTCTCGTTCAAGTTTAATTTGGTGTTCCATTCTCCTGTCTTCCATTTCGATCATTTGGTCAGTAAAATAGTTATCAATGTCTACTAACACTTTCAGGTCTTTTCTTGCACGAGTCCCCTTCGCACCTGGCTTAAACGTCACAACTTTTGAACCCTGTTTTGGCTTCTTGTTTGGGGGCTCACCAATTTACCTAGAGTTCTCCTAAGTGAACTTTCCTAAAACTTTCGGTATGTTTAGGAATCTATGAAGGTAAACATGGCTGTGAAAAAAGGTTGGGGTTACAGGAGCGGATTTCGAGCTAAATTGGCAGTTTGTTTTTTTACAAATGAAAAAGAATCTGTTCCATAAACTATGTAATTTCTTAATGTATCTATGTATATATTATCATCCTATGTGGCAAAGAAAATAAATAATTAAATAATTAAATAAATAAATATATCAAATATGACAAGACCGGATATAATCTTCATTTGCCTGCAAAATTGAAGACTTTCACCGAAGAAAACTCGAAAAAAAAAATCCCAGAGAAAAACATGTTTTATGTGCATATTGCGCCATCAAATGCAAAAAATTACTTGACAAGATTGACAAGTGCACATGAGTTGGCCGTAGTGTCCTTGCGCGTTAAAACAAGCTGTGCAAACCTAGCCCTTTGATGTCAAGAAGACACTGATGTCCAAACAGCTAGGATATATCTTCAAAATGTTTCACAATAGTGGCCAGAACTCTTGAGGTTTTTGTGACCTTCGACTACTGCAATCTTGAGAGAGATGAAGAGGGCAGTTTTGACAGAATCCCTATCAATCCAAGTTTTTCGTGGTGTTTGTGTAGCCTTTTCAGATCTTCGTACGTGAGGCCACTGCCAGCGATCTTCTGTGCCATATGCATTTTTACTGGCCCATCATCACGCCCAGGGTTGAAGGGTTTGCCATGGAATGTCGGCGATCAAGGACTTTAAATCTCCCACAGCATCTTGGATATGAATTAAAGAGAAATTGTTTTCAGAAACCAAAATCCTCCAGAATGCCAGGACACCTTCAAGAGGATCGTGTGCAACGAAGTAAAGACTGGTTCAACTTTGAAAATGCGTCATCGAACTTTGTAGGGAATGATTCTTACTTTTTAAGTAGTGTTCTGAATGTTTTTCTCAGAAGTATTTGTTGGTGGAACGTTGCCGTGTTGTGAACAACCAAAACTGTTCTCACGGATTTTGTCTCGGAGCAAGCTTTGGCTGTGCTTGTTTTAGGTATTCGACGAATGTGTAGAGTGCTTCCCTTACGGACACAGCTTGAACTGGGGAATTTTTTTGAAGAATTTTCGGGCGCTGTTCACAGTTTTAACAGTGAGTTGGTTTACTTTTGAGGCATGAAAATCGGTGTTCTGATTTGATAGAATGTAGCACCAAAATGTTTGAAGTCCAAAGCGATTGTTGCTAATAGTTGACAGAGTTCTACAGTCTTGCCTGTAGTATTTGTTTCGAGGTCACTTTGTTGGGAAATGTCTCTAAATGTGAATCTGTGTCGCCTGTCTGCCAGATGCTGCGGCAATGTATGGATGTGTCTGTCAGGGGGCTCAAGGAGGGGCAGAATGTCGTTGAACATGCATTACGTTGAACAAGTTTTTATTTTAAAGGCTAATTTTAATAACGGAATAGATAATAATGGTGAAAATAAAGTTATTCATAATAATCGCAACTTGTATAGCTCCACTTACAGACGGACAGTTGCTTGACCACTAGGTCTATAATTGAAAGCAATATAAGTATTGCCCGCTAAATGTGTCATGAAAAGAAAATGAAACGTGGGCATCAGCCTTTCAAAAAGTTCGAGAAAAGCCAATTCGACTGTCAGTGACCTGAAAGACAGACGCTTGTCCTACTCAGTGTGCACAAATCCGAACATCACTGCGAACACTGAACTTAATGAACTGTAACAAAGACACAGATACTTTTAAGGTGATTCCCTAGTTTTGCATTGCGCATCTTTAGTGCGTACAACACTTTTGAGATGGTGGACATTAAGAACCACCGAAATTTCAAGATCGAAAGTTCTTTATACTCTTTACGCAAATAAGTTTTATTTTTCGTCGTTCCTTGTGGAAGCAGCCACCTTGAAAGTTGAAACTCGTCCCAGTCCCCTCTCGGAAAGACGTATTTCGAAGTGAATTCGCCCTTTCCTGGACAATTGCGCAAAAACGAGCATGGTGACCCCCCTTTTTTATTTCATGTATTTTAAGAAAATACGACTCCCCATGATATATCCAAATTTAAACAAAATTTCTTTACTCAATTTTGAAATATTATCATTTAATCACTATTACAATATGTTTTTAGGTGTTTCAGTGCAAGCGTGGAGATGATCAAATTACCTATTATTTCATGGTGACCCCCTATTTTTATTTTATTTTTTTAATGTACTAGAAGTAATTAATAATTGTGCAAAGTTTTAAGAAAATTCAATTACTATTTCTTTTTCGATGGAATCACCTTAACAGGGAGTTGTCTCTTTTTGATTAGAGCATCTCAATAAACGTAGGCTGCTTATTGAGAGGAATTATATCAGTGTTCGAATCTAGACTAATAGAGGCATTTAGCACCGAGTTTTTCGCGTGATACCGCAAATTGCGAATGGCAGGGAGTCACGTGACCTTGTCCTTGCCGTCACGTTTGCAGTCTGTGGTCCGCGTTTGAACCTGAGGACCACCTTCTTGCAGTAAGTGATTTATGGGAGCGTTTTATAGCTAAAAATCTTTCAGAACTCATGTTTGAGCCTATTAGTTATGTTTCTTTATGTGTTAGTTCTTTTGTTAATACAATTTCCCGGATCAAATAGAAGTTTTTGAGGGATCTGACTCTTTTGAATTAAGACGTGTGGTAGGAATGGAAAATCCAACATGGCATCGCCCACTTGCATTTTGTAGAATCCAGCAATACTCGTGTGGCACGTTGAAATAAATCTGCAAAATTGGAAAGATCTTCGTTGCCCAAATATTCATATGTTAATAACAGATTTCCTTTTTAGAACTATGGCTCCTTTTCGTTAGTCACTGCCAAAACAAGACATCATGTAAGCTACCGAAGTGGCAGCATGTCAACCGACAAAAGACAGTTATTATTTTACATACTCCTTTTGTACTTGGGAACCATACAAGCATGTGTGGCAGTTAATAAGAACAGTTGCCACCAAGTAGTATTTTCCTATTGGCTGCAGCAAAATTTTCAGATTTTTTTTGAAATCTAAAAGTGCAAATAGTTGGCATATCTTTCCAAATCCCCACTCAACAGATACTCTGAGTTTGCTCACGGGCGTGGCCCATCGAGCTTAAAATTACATGCCATGTCTTTTTCGTCATGTTAGTTTTCTGGGTTACGAATCTGCACGTGGTGATTGGTTCAGATTATCACGTGATATGCAATGACTTAATAGACTACGTTAAATAACTTGAGTGTGGATAGTGAATTGCTCGGTACTTGTGTGTAAAAGTCAACTATATTTGATCCAAACTCAACACTGTTTGGCTTTGTGGAACACGCACTGATAAACTGGATGTTAGGGAACGATTGCTTGCATTCTTTAGTTCACCGCGGAAAGCTTCGAGAATAGCCGTAAACAGATGTTTGATGGATACCGCTGGGGGATTGCAAATATCTCTGTCGCCGCTAAATATTTAGACCTGACGAAACTTTCTGTGGCTACACAAAATACTTCTGAGAAGAAAACAGGCCGAAAACAGAAACCAAAGCTACAATGAGCTTTAGCCGCAAAACAATGGCGATTTATGCTTCACTCTGTACATGACATCTGTTGACTCAAAATTTTTCTGCTTATCACACATTGCCTGTTGAAGTGTTTCTTTCATTTGATCATGTAGCCTTTGTTTCGCAACGGTCATTGTATACCAGAAATGAAAAATTCACCGAAATAGTCCTGATTATTAAGTTTGCAGTCACAAATGGACTGAACACACTGAACAAAACCTCAATAGTATTTTAAACATGTATCATGTTACATTCCTCGCTTTCAATTTTATATTTGTTACAAAGCACGAATACTCCTTGCACTGCAGAAAGGGGCCAGAATGTTCCTAGTAAGACCATAGGCTGGGTCTCCATAAAACACATAAGGTTCTCCATCTGGCCTCTGGAATCTTCTCAGCTTCTCAGTTAAGCCACTAACCCCAAGCATAAATGCGTCATGCCTTTTGCCCTCTATAGGCCCAAGCATATAGGCAATCAGCCCAATGGGAGCTTGAACTGACTACAAAAAGTTGAATCAGATGGTGTTAAGAATCAAATAATTTTTCTTACATATTACAAAAGAATATGGGTGGGGATGGTGGAGGCTATATTACCTGGAACTTAATACAGTGCACTCTTTTATGCCCACTGTACATAACTTTTTGATTTTGTGAGGGACGTGCCATTGGCCTAGGAGTGCCATCGATGAACCCCCAGCACTGGTCAAGAGGGGCACCTTTGTCATGTATCACTTGAGAAAAAAGTGCAGGATCAAGCCAAGTCAGACCTAGGGAGTCCATGAGGTGTCCAAAGCGGTCGTGAAT
The DNA here is from genome assembly GCA_964036295.1 of Plumapathes pennacea. Taxonomy (NCBI): domain Eukaryota; kingdom Metazoa; phylum Cnidaria; class Anthozoa; order Antipatharia; family Myriopathidae; genus Plumapathes; species Plumapathes pennacea. The sequence goes on along the minus strand of OZ038472.1, from coordinate 7,186,927 downwards.
GTCATCAAGAATCTATGGAAAATAAAAATAATCAAAGTCACATTGCCTACACAAGTTAAGAGTCTCTTCTACCTCTACAGTTACAGTAAATGCATCAGATAAATCTAGAGGGGGTCCTGTATTTTTTAAGAAAGTCATCTCAACATTTCACCCAAGCATTGCAAAACTTTCTTGGGGCTGCAAAAATCTTCTGTGCTGACTCCCTTTAACAACATTAATGCAATGTTAAGAGTAAATAGAGTACCGAAGTGCCGACGTCACGCAACCATGACAACGATTTTTCTGGAGACAAACAAACCAATATGGCGGCCGTTGTCTCCTCGTGCTATTTCAAAAATGGGATATTGCTTTGTTCCTGAGTGCAATCATTCGCAATTAAGCCATTCTTGTAAGTTTTTCCGCTTTCCGAAGCACCCTGCCAGACGAAGAAGATGGATAACTTTGATAAGGTGAGATTTAGAAGCTATTACATTACATCGTCATTGCGGCTTGCGTTACGCGGCTTTAGCTGACCTTTGTTGTCCTAAACAAAGCCAGATACGCTTAAAAGATTAGTCTATGAATAGGTTTACTGTAGTAAGTAAGTCATCATTTCTTTTTAGAAGAAAAGATAGAGAACCAGATCACACCGTAAGAGTGTGCAGCTGCCATTTTCGTGATGGTGTGAAAGCAAACGATCCCGAAATCTTCAAATGGAACGAAGACAAACTCTTCCCAGTGGACAAAGCAAGAACGCCTAAACCAAAAAAGTTTAAGAAAGCGCAAGAATCTCCGGGCTGCCTTCAAGATTTAGACGAAAATCAAAATCCAGAAACATCAGCAAACTCGGACACTTCAGGTGTAAAACACCAAGCTGAAGTCGATTGTATCATTCTTCAAGCTGAACTGGACAACAAGACTCGAGAACTACAACAACTCAAAGAAGAAGAATCGTACAAGAGATCATGCTACTCTGCCTCAACACTCAACAAAGATGTTATTAGAATGGAAACTGGCCTTCCCAACAAATATATTTTTCAAACAGTGGTCAGATATGTTGAAAGTTATACACATGCTCTCAAGTATCACTCAAATTGGAAGGTTGTAGCTCTGAGCATTGAAGATCAAGTTTTCATTACTCTAATGAAAATGAGGCAAAATTATACGAATTTACACATTGCTCAGTTGTTTGGATTAAGTACAAGAGCAATTTCAAATATTGTTATAACATTTATTCATCTACTTCATAAGATTCTTTACCAAGACTGCATGTCAACTGTTCCATCCAGACTGAAAAACTCCACTTCATTACCTGACTCGTTCTCCATATTTGGAAACTGTCGTATGGTTATTGATTGCACAGATGTAAAAGTGGCTGTCCCTGGGCTTATGAGCGAGCAGAAGCTAACATATTCCTCATACCGTGGAATGAACTCTTTCAAAGTCCTCATAGGAGTTGCTCCCAATGCTGTGATAACATTCGTCAGCAATTTATTCCCAGGTTCAGTCTCTGACAAGGTGATTGTCAAAGAGTCTGGAATTCTGGATCATTTTGAACCTGGGGATATGATTTTAGCTGATAAAGGCTTTTTGATACAAGATATAGTCCCCAATGGTGTAGCTGTGAACATTCCACCATTTCTCAACAATGGCAAATTTTCTGAAAGTGAAGTAAAGCTTACTAAAAGCATTGCCAAGTGTAGGATCCATGTTGAGAGGGCAAATGCCAGATTGAAAGATTTTAAGATATTAGGTTTTATTCCACCTTATTTAAGGTGTTATTCTGACATGGTAGTTCAGTTATGTGCAGCTTTAGTGAATTTGCAGAACCCTCTTATCAAGTCAGTGAGTGACACTATTGAATTTGACTGAAGAGTTTCCAGACCAATATATCTATTTGAAATTGATATTTCAATGCAACTTTGCAAAAAGTTTAATGGTAACACTAACTATACATTGTAGACAAATAAGATACATCTGTTAAAGAAAAATCATGCTACAGAGGTTTCCAAAAAATCATAGTTCTTTCCTCTTGATAATTGAAGCAATGTACTGTATCCATTGCAATATTATGTCCCTGTTATTAAAGTGCCTATAAGCCTTCAGACGTTACGTCTTTATATGAAAGTAGGAAGTAATCTAAACAACTTATGGTCAAAGAAACTCCGCTCCGAAGCGTTTTTATATATTTTTCCGCCCGGCAAACATGCGATTTTGACCGCCATTTTGAATCTGACTGCGCAAAGTTTTTCGATCGAGAGCCTGGGTTATGACGTCAGAGGAGGGATTCGTTTCTTGTCAAACAAAACTTTCACACAGATTTTGCAGTTGGCGAGGTGAGAATTATGCCTCATAGATGTGTTGTCAAGAAAAATGTAACCAAGGGAAAAAAACAACTAAGGTAAAGAGACGCCAAAGCGATGCCAGTGCCTTCTCTGACGTCACAGACCCAGTCTCCCATGTCGCTCGGTCAAGATTTCGGAATTCTGAGTTCAACCGCGTGAAAAAAGTATAAGAACGCTTCGGAACGGAGTTTCTTTGAATATAAGTTGCTTAGATTACTTCCTACTTTCATATAAAAACGTAACGTCTGAAGGCTTATAAGCACTTTAAAATGTACAATAATTTGCTTCATTGTCCTTTTAGACTCCTTTTATGCAAGAACCTGTTTTAGCCTAAAAAAGGTGACTCTTCTTGTTCAATGTATACACAAAAAGTTTTTCCAAAATATGAACATGACACTTAATCTCCTCCAATAAGCTTATTAAACAAGTGGGTTTTGTAAAAATCTTCTAAAAAATCTAGATTTAGTGCCCAGTTTGGGTCTTTCTTAATTATTATAACAACAGCTTGTTTGGTTGTCCATGTTACAAAATAGCAAATGTCTCTGAACAATGTGCAGCTGAACTTGCACCTGGTGCCAGTAAACATGATCTGACTTAAGCTTAAACTTCCCATCTTCTTTGGCCAGGAAAAAATCTTTGCATTGAATTACTGCTTCATCTAGAGTTGTGTTTCGTTGGGTGTATGGACATTTCACTTCTAAAACACCATTGCTTCCAACGAGGCCGTCAGGAGAAGCTCCCAGTATGCCAGATTTGCTAATCCACATTCCAGAATCTTGTACCTCTTGTTGTGTAGCAGCTACAAAGGCTTTTACTGCCTCTTCTTCATTATTAATCCCCCATGAGACCGCTTTTACTCCTGAGAGATCATATTCTCCTAAAACTCTTTTAAGTAAAGAGGGAGTTACTCTCTTTGCTTTTAGTACATAGCCAAAGTTGCTTGCGGTCAAGCGTCCGCGACGAAGCATGTGCCAGGCAGGGTTGTTTCTTTGTCCTTTCGTTGCTTCGTGAACTGCGGTCTGTTGATCTTCCGTAACTTCCATTTTCTCCAGAAAATAACCCAGGTACAGATCACTTTGTAAGAACTCTTCTGACATAATAATTTCCTCGACACTGTTAACAGGCAGCGTGCTTTGGTCTCTCCTTGGCTCGGGACTTAGAATCCATCCTAGCCCAGTAAACTGACCATACAACTTCAGATCGTTGTAGAAATTTGCTCGCGCTTGTTCGTCTACCTCTTGTTTAAGGGGATTGTAATCTTTAGGAGGAGGATACATTTCGGCAACACTGTGGATTACATCAGGAGTTTTCTGTTTTTTTCCAGCTGCATTCCACGTCAGTTCGACTCAAGTTATGGATTCCGTGTATAAACAACGCCGCTGCATGACTACACTTATATGAGCCACGAGGGCATTCGCATTCTGTTGTTCTTATCTTATTGTCGTGAAGGTAAACCTAAGTATGAAAAATAGAAATCCAATCATGTATACGTACAACTTTCGACCGTGAAATAGTAATTTAGAGTGCAACTTTCGTGCAAAGTAGCTGACGTACTTACCACGACTTTGTAAGCTTTATCTTTCATGCTTGCTTTCACACTTCCTCTTAAAACACCACAAGAATAATTAAAAGTCTGTACATGTCCTGATGAGTAATGGTTTTCACCTCTTGAAAGGGATTTGGGCTCATCCTTGAAAAAAGACGCGAGAGCACTAATCGAAACGGCCGCCATATTGGTTTGTTTGTCTCCAGAATATCGTTGTTATGGTTGCGTGACGTCACACTTCGGTACTCTATTACCTTGTGGAAAACAAGCTAAGCTCAGATTCTGACCTCCCAAACAGGGGTACCAGGTCACACCATCTATTTGGATAGGAAGACCTCCGCAAAAGGATCATAAGAGCTTCCATTCCAGTGGCATTAGTCCTTTGACTGCAGATATAATTTTCCGGTATTTCCAGAGCTTGTAGAAGGTGGTACATGTCACCCCTCTGAAACCTTTGGAGTGTAAAAAATTTAAAGCAGTCAAACGGGATTATCAAAATCCCCCAAACAGTAGGATTTATTTCAATACATTTGTTTTGTTTAAAAATCTACTTGCCTAAACATCTCCTCGCATTGGAAATCACTCAGATCATCAGGGTTTCTCCTAGGAAAATTGTGTTTACTGCCGGGAAACATGGAATGAACAAGAAGGGTATCAAGATCGTCGTCTTTAGAAGAGTTGGAGCTGTCACCTTCGTAAGAAATGACGGTCAGGAGATTGTTGAAATCTCGCCTAAGAAAGAAGGATACTTATAACTAACAGCAAAAAAAATCGCGAATTCGTACAAGAGAGACACCAACCTTGCAGCAGCAGCCATTATTTTGTTTTCACGGGAAAAAATATCAACCGAATTACCCATAATCCATTGTTTTCACCATCAAACCAGGAACTTTTTGCTAGAGTTGAAATTCTCGCAAACCCCAAACGGCAGACGCTTAACTGCAAACTGCAGTTCACAGTTTGCAGTATTACGCAAAGAACTCGGTGCTAAAGGTCTCTAATGTCTGATTGTGAACACCAGTTCACCTGAAGATGTCGTACATGTTCTGGTAACGTTTACAAATGTCCCATCTGGTACAACTCGTTTGTGCCAGTACGAGGTTAAATTCCTTTCTAAACTCAGCATATGACCTGTAAGTTGTCGGCAGGAATAGAGTGGAGGAGCAGGTTGACGATGATGGGGCACAGCCTAGCCAACCGATGAATTAAAGGCAATAGTTATTGGCCTCTGAGGACTGATGGTTGACGCCCTTACGAATCGTAAGAACCTTGCAAGACTTCGCTATCTGCACTCCCTAAAATAAGTTTTAGGAAGTGGGAGACCCTGCTCTGCTTTTGCCTGAGGTCTACGAATGGTGTCAGACTTTGTAGAATTTGCTCGAACGTTGGACACAGTACCTCCTACAGCCCGTGATCTTCTTTAATGTCAGATGCTCGCATATACTTGCTCCTTCTTTGCCTTTCATGCCTTCCTTTATCATGACAGTGAGGGCATTGGCTTGTAGATAAATTCGGCTCTTCCCATCTCAACGATGTTTTTTTGCAACTGCGTTGGATTTGTTGCTGGGTCACAGGTCATTGCAAATCTTTCATAGATGCCAAGAGGTGAATTGTTCGTAGCCGCATCTTTGCTTTCTCCCTTGAGGACACTGTTGACAATGTCCCTCTAAAGCTGAGTAAGGTGCAGCATAAAGGATGTTCAGAGAGTCTCGTTACTGACAGATTCCTCTCCATGTAGAGCAGCAATGAACACGGCTTCGTTAAAGCGCACAGGAATTTGCATACGTCACAGATTATGGTCTTTTGTGCCACAGTTACCATCTGCATGTTAGTGGAATCATTGCTATAGTCCGCATGTCACAAACACTCATGTCAGCCATCCTGTCGATGTAGTGGACGTGAAAGAAGGGGATTTCACGCCGTGGTCAGAACGTGAGTATATATTTGTGTTTAATGAATGAGTTGAGTCGCTGAGAAGTTTCTGTTTCAACTGGTAATATGGCGAATTGTGCAATCTTTCCGGCTTCAATAGTTCAGCAGGATAGATATGGGCGAATTAGTTTTTTGGTACAATTAGTGTAGCAATTAATGTGACTGAAAAATCATTGTACTTTCATTAGTGGACTCTTCGTGGTGTTATGTTGGGTGGTGGTAAGTCGCTAAGGTAAAACATTCCATCTCTGTACGACTTTTTGTTGATTATTTTACACTGCAAATGTGCAAATTAAGCCTCGAAACATTGGTGTAAGCCTTTATTTGTTCGTTGTTTTGTTCGATCGGAAAATTTATGATTTAATATTCTTTGTGATGGTGACATCCTCAATATTATCCTTTGCGTGGGTGCTGTAGATGACTTTCTCAAATGCCCTGGCAATGACTGGCATGATGTTGATGCCTTGGTAGTTGGAGTCCTCTGTAGGGATGTTGATCTTTGGTAAGGGGTTGATGTTCGCCCTCTTCCAGGAGTCTGCCACGTGTGAGTTGACAAAGGCAGGTTCCAAACTTGTGTGATGAGAGGCACAAACAACTCTGCAAGTCTTCAGATCCAGTAGGGTATATCGTCTGGGTCTCATCGGAAATTTCTGATACAGAGATTTCCATCACTAAGAAATGCAAAAACATGCAAAATCACTGCTTTGCTGATATCAACACTTGTAAAATCATCGTATTTTTCAATGGCAGAAGTCTGTATCATGCACACCAGAGTTTTTTTAATAATATGATTTTTGCATTAGATGTTATTGTTGCAATAGATATGCGAATGAAATGATGCACTGGCACACTAAGTACTCTTCCAGGCTGGGTGGCTGGCAGCCTAAGTAGTCTGATGTACTGGAAAAGCACATGCAGTTAAGAGCATTCCTTAACAAAGCACACACAATGTACATTTTGCCAACAGCACTTAAACCAATTTTCAAATATTTCTTAAAATCTAAAAAAAAATCACAATATCCCAAAAACCCACTCGACAGATGTTTGCACTTTGCTTATAGACTGATTGAATGCGTCATGGAGAGGCAAGAGCCTGGCTCTTCAGAATGGTGCTTGGAGGTGCACGCATAGTGGGTGGGCAGGGTCGCCGTAAACACACAATGGTGTTCCATCAGGACATCAAGTGCAGCTCCTTTTTGGAGGACAGAGTTTGCGACTTGGGCAAGACAAGCTGGGCGAACCCACGCCTGGTCAAATCTGGACAGAAGATGGCCATGTTGTGCGTGTATAAAGCTCATTGTCTCATTTGAAATCATGGAGAGCTGTGTGACAGGTCGACTAAAGCGAGGAATCTTGTCACCCTACCGACAAGGTAACGCAAATTGGCGCAACAGGACACAAAGGGCTTCCATTCCATCAACACGAATTCTGTTTTGGCATATTATATCCTCGGATATTGGGAGGGCGTCCTTAAGAGTGTACAAGTCATTTTTTTACTAGAAATACGATAATCGCATATTCCCCCTCGCCCTGACATGGATGTTTTACTGAAGTTTTGATGCAAACACATGCTTCGAGAGGAGATGATCAGCATGCAGATTTTATTATTTTCTTGAATGATCGAGTCAGAGGATACGTGATAGAATAAAAAAAAGTACTTGCAATTTGTCATGGTGATTGTTCAATTTCCAGTGACTGCTGACCTTTTTTGCTTGTCCTTTCTGAATAAGTACCGATTGGGAGTTAGAACCGCTTACGATACTGATCCCGATCCGCTTTCACGCGCTGTTGTCTTTGCGGAGTTCAGTTGTCTGCTGTTCACTTTTGCTTCTGATACTCTCTGTCATATCATCCTCTTGTGGCAGCAATTTCTGGTCTCTGCTTTTGTTTTCGAAGGCTTTGTGCTTCGCATCTTTGCTCAAGACAGATTTTCTGCTCTTCAATTGTTTCACGCTTGCGCCTTGCCTTCTCATACTTTTTTCGTGTTTGAAGACGAGCTTCATTCAGTTTTTCAGCTTCCAAATTTTCTTTAACGCAGAATGAATCAATGATCCCTTCGATTCGACATTTGCTCAAAGTTTAGTTCAAATCTGTCAAATCCGACGCACGCGTCCTTTATAAGGAACAAACTGCCTTATAAGGAGTAAAATAGTTTTCCGTTAGTCTTACATGAAGTATTGTTTGCCCCTTGACTGAATGACAGACAAACATTAGATTTTGAGATGGCGACCCGCTTGGGTCGCAAGATACTGCACCGTTAGCGTCGTGATTATTACCCTCGCTTACGCTTGGGGATAAAGCGAAATTCTGCTTTTCAATCTGCATCTGACGTCTCTTCCTTGTCGAACTGTTTGTACCTCCAGTATGGAAACTCTGGATTTCAAAAGGCGTTTATGTCGAAGAAGAGAACGAACCTATTGTCGTTTATTTGTCCTTCATCATGGGCGAACAAAAGGCAATCTTGTGCTTCCCTTAATAAGTGTCAGGTTTGCCGTCGTGTAAGCATTGTGTAAGATTTGCGTGAGCCATGACCGCTCGAGTGATTTTGGGAAGGCACTAGATAACATCAACCCAGACGAGGTGCGCCTGCAATGTCTGTCCTCAAATTCATTGACAACAAAGCGTCAAAAGAGTCCAGCTTGACAATATATCATCGCAAATAAGTGTTTTAATAATCATCCGTTTGGTAATAAACGTCCCTTAGCAAGCATCTCGAGAGATGATGGAGACCTCGTCAGGCCCGATGTTATCCACGTTTGGGTCGCGGACTACATGATAAATAACATTGACCCAAACGAGGTGCGCCCTCTGCTGAACGGTCAGCAGCTTTATTGGGAAAGAGCGAGACTTCAATATTTTCTGGTAAGTATTAAAACTGTACAGCAATACCTTTGTCTTGAAAAGTCCATGACATACTGATTGAATATAGATAACACTATGAATCACCATCTATATTTAGTTGAGATGTGTAGCATTTAGTTCTGTATCACAGCATTCCATGTAAATCAATGTTATATTGTTGAATTTTCCTTGTTTAAGCAAATAGATCTATCTTTGTATACATGATGGTTATAAGTGTTCTACATGTAGTGTAAATTTATCCAATAAATCAGCTCGTATGAATGGTATAAATGTCAGTAAAAATCTTTGTTACAGTAAATATTTCAATCAATAACTTCATGTATGGTACAATATTAATCAGTATCAAATACATTTGGGAAGGTATCTCCCTTAAATCCAAAGTAAGAGATACTCCATAATAGAGTATACTTCAGAATCAAAAATTTATATCTAGTCCTTGGGTTATATTGTTGCTAGTCGTACAAATTTATATACTGTATCTGAGAAGCCTGACTGGCAGTAATTTGTGATGCTTCGATAATGAATTTAGAGTATCAATAATTATAGGATGATTGCCATGATACTTTGACATGTTCTTTGTTCATGTGTTAGATCTATCCTCAGTATTACTTCACTGGGAGCCACTTTTGCTTTGTACTGCGTGCTGACTTTGGGACCTTTGCACACTCTGGATGGTACCAGTCATCGCATCTGGCAACCTCGTTCCCAGGCTCTTTCATCTCCCAGCCCCCGCCCCGAAGAAAGACCCTGGTTCAGGCTGGTCACGTGCCTTGCTCACAAAGATAATCTGTTGGGAGGGGTCCCCCTGTCAAAGAAATTTGTCGTGCTGTGCGTTTGTCAAATCAAAACGAGGCTGGTACAAACGACACAAATCAGCCACACTTTTTGGCAAGCTTCCTATAAAAGGGCACTTCCCTAGGAAGCGCAGAGCCACTTGTCAATCAACAGCGACCGAGGCAACAGCTCCTAATTAGTAAAAAGCCAAAAATGTCCAAATTTTGTTTTCCTTGTACTTGAATACCACGCAAAACAAGATAATGTTGCCTCACCAATTTTCCATCACATAAACATTCATTTTGAGTGCAATTTGAGTAAAATCCAAGAATAATCTTCAAAGTAAAAAATTAAATATGCTTTGTGGTCGTATTGCACCGCGAAATTCAAAATGTATTTTGGCAGCCAAGAGAAAAATTTCGTTTCAAACCCTTCCGTCCAGGACTCCACATTAATGTTGCCCGTATGCCTGTTTAATTTTAGGTATACTTTTAGTTGTTGCAGAGAAATTTCATGGACAGAGTGACTTCTGAACGCTGCGGACGCACGTGCGATTCAACAAACATTATGCAAATTTATGTCGAAAGAGGCGGCCAATGGCCTTTTATAGCGCGCCTTCGTGTTTAAATGCATCTTTTCACCCTTCCGAAGGAGCCTTGACTCTTGAAATTACCTTTTTGAAAGCTCTGAAGTTGTCGAGGCGTCTTTCACATGGTCTGCAGATGAAATGCGGCAAACCTTCGCTCTGTGGCAACGAGCTGCTGTAAAACTCTTTCGCTGTTTCAAGAAGTGCCTTATTAGCTCAGTTTTCCGCATACGTTTTTGCAGTGGTCTCCCACAGAACTACAAGGCCTGCAACAGCTTGACTTGTTGTTCAGATGCAGCGTAAATTTCCGACTTAACGGCCCCTCCCTTGGTTTCTTTTTTTGCAACTGGCCAGATTCTGGCCGACACGTGACCAGCCTGAACCAGGGTCTTTCTTCGGGGGCGGGGCCCGGGAGATGAAAGAGCCTGGGAACAAGGTTGCGCATCTGGCACATTGTACATATTCTTTGTAGTTATTTGGCATTCTGCACAAGCAGAAGATAGGCACACTTTTTTGCCTAACGGTGCTGTGCCATGGCACCCTTGCAGCACTCTCTGGAAGTAGAGTCATTTCCAGGCTCTCAAAGCAGTTGGCAAGGTGTTCCCTCATGACACTCTGGTCGTACCTTGCTTTGCTTGGGCCCCCACCATAACACAGGGTTGTGGCAAAGGCAATTGCAAAGAGTCCACAGTCATCCAAATTGGTCTGTTTCTGGACCTTTTGGTTGGTTAGGATGACTTTTTCTCCTCGGTGATGCAGCATCCTGCAGGCATGTTTGATTGCAACGGGGCTGGGGCTGCTGTACAGGCTGTCGTATACTTTGACAGAGCCGGGTGGACAGGAAATACTGTTTAAACAAACCCAGTGAGAACCAGTGTTTACAATCTGCACAAAGTCTGTTGTGGCAGGAGTAACAAGATTTCCTTGGATGGCAGGATCTACGAGGCCATCAACAAAAAAAAATTTGAACTTGAGCAATTGTTGTGCAGCATGGATTTCAGAGTCAGAGAGCCATGTACAGGGATTCATGATATGTTCCTTGCTTTCAGAATACAGCAATATGTTGATGCCTTTTTGGTTGTCATGATATCGAACCCAAGGTATTTGGTCGGGGGAGTTGTCATCAATAGTTATGACAGTGGCTTTCTTTGCCTTCCTGATCTTGGGTGCTGTTGGCTCTTTGCCGTCATTCCTTTCTTTAACTTGTGTGCCTTCAGGGCAACCATTTTCTCCAGTCCTGGTTATGTTGGGTTTGGCAAAGTTTCTACCCACCGTGAAACTTTCATGGCCACGAGTGGTTGCTTCTTCCCTTGCTGGACCTTTCTCATATTTACCATCAGAGGAGGTGATCTTCAACTGTGGAATTCCTCTATCTGCAAATGGTTTGCGCTTGCCTTTCTTTCTTCGAAGGGGAAGTGCTCCATACTTCTTCTTGGGGATAACAGCTGGTTTGCCCTTCTTGGATATGATCAACTTTTTGGACTGTGAGACTTCCATAAAGAGTCCATCCTCTGATGGTACAGATAATTGGAATGCAGCACCAGCATTTTGGAGGCTTTCTCTCAGAACCTTTAGTGCATCCTTGTCATGACTCAAGAAAGTCATGTCTCTGATATCATTTAATAGTTCTCTGCGCGCACTGCTTGGCCAATGTCTGTGTACCTGTCTGTTCTTTTGTAGCCTTTGGTTGTGCAGGAGTTGTCTTGTTGGCTGGCTGCACTTTCTGTGTGCTATTAACAGCTTCCTGATTCGCGACTGTTGGTTTCTGCTCCCTCCTCTCTGGCTGCTCCAAATGGCTGACTGTTGGTATTGTGTCCAGTTGATGAAATTAAACACAACTGGAGTCAATTTGAAAGAATGGGCTGTTGGCATAAGTTGGTAAAAGTGCATGCCAACCCCACTCGGGATAGTGTCTGAAGATAGCAAGGAAATGCTTACATGGCCAATGGTTTTCTGCCAGTAAGGGCAACCACAAGCAGGCATAGTGTTGGTATTGCCAAAGGACACTATATACTTTGTGTTTTTGTGGGTTTCACTTTGAACGGTGAAGTTCCCTTCAGCCAAAGGGAAGATGTTTTCCTTGCCAATGTTTTCTGCATTGGACAATCTGGTCAAACAGTGGCGAACAAAATCCTTGGGCCTGTTAAATAGCCACTTTGGCAGGGATGCATTGTAGGAGCGATATGCATCGGATGAGCGTACATTGCTCTCAACATACCTATGTGAATAGAATAAGTATTATTGAATTAATTTAACTTGATTTATTGCTTGCAAAAACAAACAGGAGCAGATCCAGGAGAAACTACATGTATGAAGAGTTTTCAAATGTGCATGGGCTGAAGGTCCAACCTTCAAGACCTTTATGGGGGCATGCATGCTTTACCCAAATATGTTGAATTTGACACTCCAAAATGCCACTCCCTGTAAGTCAACATTTGCTGTGTTATTGTGTGTCACTTTACTTGCGATAGGCTTGTGGCAAGAACTGTTTGACTAGGACCATTACCACACCACTGATGGTCTTGTCTCTGTTATCATTTAAGAAATGGTACTTGAAGCTCCGGTTTTGACGTTCCAACCCATTGTTGGTATTCAACTTCACATTGAAGCGGTCTTTCCTGAATGCCCAAACCCACCGCTGAACAGGAAGAAACATAACAGTTGTTACTACAAGGTAATATTTTCTTGAAAGGGTTAGTATACATAGTTTATGATTTTTTGACTGCAAAATATAGTTGAGTGTGATATTGCATGATTGTTATTCTTTGTTTGCAACACCACCACATGTGCATCAGCCTCATCTTTTTCTCTGGAAGCCATGTCGTGTTCACCCAGTGCTGTAGTTTATGGTTTCCAAGCCATGGTTTACTATTTTTAAGATTGTTTAGGGCATGGTCAAAGTCGTTGACAGTGGCTGCCTTTGCCATAGCTCTCAAACTTGCCAAGACACTTCCTTTATCTGTAGCAAGTACACCATGTTTGCTGTTGTTGGTCCAGCGCACCCAGGCTTGTTCACGATGGAAATCACATATGTACACTGTACATTGTAAGGATTAAGTTAAACTGGGTTATTTTATTCAACCAGAGTCATAGAGAACATTTCAAGCTACAAACATACATACATATATTCATATACAGAATCAATCAGTTTTTTCACCAACATGTTTCGGCTACGTGCCGTTCTCAAGGTAAACTGATTACAAGTGTTTCTTAAAATTGGATTACGTAACAATACGGTGTATAATGATTTGGTAATTAAGCTGAATTAATACATTGACGTGTGTAAACGTCACTGTGTTCAATTATATGCTCACTCTACCGATCAATAAGTAATGAAAAGAGAACAAATAGTACGGTAGAATAAATGGAGCTAAGTGTACGTGAATCTGGGTTAATAGTCATAGTTTAAGGCTGGATGTCTCTTTTAGGATAATTGAGTTCTTGGTTTAATCCAAGCGGCTTAAGAGTCTGAAGTTTGATGATCCAGTAGTCTTCTCTTTTCTCAAGTATAGATCGTTGCTCTTTCTTAGGCACGTCCGTTTTTTTTAGTTGTTCGATAATTGTGAGAGTCGCATGCTCATTGAAGTCATGTCCGGTTTTGCTGAAGTGTTGTGATGCCGGTATTCTATCTGGTCGGTGGGCGTCCTTCCTGTAGTTGTTTATCCTGATGTTCATAGGAAATTTGCCGATATATTGTAACTTGCATTTACTACATTCCATGATGTAAATAACAAAGCGTGCTTTTGCAGTTGACGCAATGGTAGATATTAAACCTTTTACCAGTGCTTATGCTCCTAAAGGAACTCGTGTTGGCTGTTTGTTTACAGCAGAAATTCCCTGTCTTAGACATACATGGGACGCATTTCCCTATTGTAGGTGTTGATTGTCTATGAAAGACTCGGTTGTGCTCGATGATGTTGCTTCCCAGGTAATCTTTTAAGTTGCGACAATGTCGATAGGCTAAGATGGGTGGTTCTTTGAAATGATCGTTAATGTCAGGGTTCAGTTGTAATAGATGCCAGTGTTTATGTAGCGTCCTTGCAATTGGTGGAAGGGTCCTATTGTAGGTGACGACGAACGGTATTCTGTCTGATGTCTGTCGATCCTTGGTGTGCAGGAGTGTTGCGCGTGGTAATTTTGCTGCTCGTTCAATTTGCTTTGCTACCTCATCTGGCTTGTAACCTCTTTTGATCATGGATTCCTTTAGGAGTTCACAGTTTTTAAGGAATTCAGAGTCTTCAGAGCAGATGCGTTTTATGCGAAGGGCTTGTCCGTACGCGATACTTGATTTGAGAGTGTGTTGATGATCTGAGAGGCTATGAAGATAATTCTGTCTATCTGTGGGCTTCCGATAGAGTTTCGTTTGGAGTTTCCAGTTTGGTCAATGTATACTGTTGTATCAAGGAAATTTACTTCTTTGTCTGAGATCTCATAGTCGAACTTGATGGACGGGTGTTTAACGTTGAGGTCTTCGATGAAAGTTTCGAAATTGTCCTTCGTGTCGGTCCATATGAGAAATATATCGTCAATGTAGCGCAAGTATAGTTTGTAATGTGTTGAAATCATTGGGTAAATGTAGGTTTCTTCAAGCCTTCCCATGAAGATGTTTGCGTAGGACGGAGCGCAGTTTGTGCCCATGGCACAACCTTTTATCTGGAGATAGTTGACGCAGTTGAAGATATTCAACGTAAGTATTAGTTCCATGAATTTCAATAGGACGGTGCTTTTCGCTGTATAGGATCCAATTTGTGTCTTTTCCAGTGTATGTCATAGTGCTTCTATTCCTTCGTCATTAGGAATGTTTGTATATAATGATCTGACGTCCATTGACACGAGGTATGTGTTGGTGGGGACTATATCCACATTCTCAATTTTGTTAAGAAAGTCCGTTGTGTCTTTAACGTAAGATGGCAGTTTTGACACTAGTGGTTTAACGTGGTGATCGACGTATGCAGAGATTTTGCTAGTGTGACAATTAACAGAGCTGACAACTGGCCTGCCTGGATTGCCTTGTTTGTGAATCTTCGGGAGATTGTAGAATCTTGGCGTCTTAGGGTTTTTAGTTCGTAGGCCTTCCGCGAGTTTTTCCGATAGTAGCTGTTGTGTCTTGAATGTTTCTATAGCATCATTTATCATGTCCCTATGGTGTTCTGTAGGTGACCCAGGAAGTTCTTGGTAGAATTCGATGTTTTGCAACTGGCGTTCTGCTTCGGTAATGTAAGCTTGTGACGTCCATAATGACAATGGCTCCGCCTTTATCCACTTTAGTAATTACTATGTCATCTCTTTTGCTTAAATCTGATAGGGCTTCACGTTCTAAGGTTATCCTTCGGCAGTGGTCTCATCTTTGAGTTGTTAATGTCATACTTAATGGCTGCAATGAATGTTTCCACTGTGTGGTCCGTGTAACTCGGGGTCCAAGTAGAGTTCCTTTTTGCAAATATTTGTTCTTCAGGGAGTTCTTTCTGTGTGTTAGAGCCAAAATGTGCCCGAATTTTGATACGTCTACAAAACTTGTTTATGTCATTGTTGAGGTCTGATCGGTTGAATTCTTTTGGTCTTGGGCAGAAGTTTAAGTTCTTGTTTAGAAGTCTGAATTCGTTCCTGGTAAACTTTTTAGTGAGGTTCATTACATTTCCTGCTGGGTCATTGTGTATTCGTAGAATTGTTTGAAGCTTCTTCCTAAGTCGCTTAAAACCCTTGTGGCTTGTGTAATGTCCTCCAGTGCGTTCATCATTATTGTTGTGTGATTGCCTTCTGTGGAGAAGGCAGTTGGGCCGTTTTTTGATGCATTCCAAGTTTGCCGTCGACTGTTAAGATATTGTTGGTTCGTAGTGGTGGCTCGTTCAGTTCCTGTTGCTCTTAGTTGTGTGCTGGATGTGGAGTGTGATATCCGGTACTTTGGATCCTCATCCCGATAGTTGTTTTTTCGTCGATTTCCCCTCTTGATTATTTCAGCGTATGTTGGAGGTCTCCTTTGTTGTGCTATGGGTTCGTCGTCTTCAGCTGGAGGTTGTGTTGGTGGAATATCGGATCTCCACGATTTCCGTGTGTACGTCTGAACTTTTTCGTTGCTGCGTTGTCTTCGAGGTTGTTGTTTATTGAATCCTATTGCGAATTAAGCGAATACTATCTTTGCATCGGTTCACCATTTCAACAGCTTATAAAAAAATAAGTTTTTTTTTTTAAGTTATAATGATTCACCATTTTCAACTGTCTCAATTTTGGTAAATAGTTTCACAAAGTGAATGATAATGGTATATACGTAAACATCGTGCTTGTTGAAGCTGTAGCAATCAATAGAGAAACTAATAGTGTATAACTGTGTATAACTCAGCCGACTGTTAAAGTGTCCCGACCAACGCAGCGAGTCAGTTTTCAAAATGGCGGACGAAACTGCACGAGTTCAAAGAGAATTGGCGGATCAAATTTCCGAAATTGTCCATTACCTGAACAACGGCGAGCAAGGGTTCAATGCTGGAAAAGCTGAAATTGTCCATCGTCGCCTGTATCAAATATGGAAAAAGGTTTTTCAGCGAAGATGTCTTGTTCAGCATCAGCCAGGCCATCACATTAATTCAACGTTTCGAAGAAATCAGCAATAATTCTGGATATCAAGCTCCTCTTCTACAAACTGGACGAGCAGGAAGACCGAAATATGGTATTTCAAAAAGTCAACTGGAGTATTTTCTTGCCAATGGCTTCATGTAATTGCTCGATGATACAAAATTACATCAGGATGTCATTGCATAGTGAAGTATTTGCTTGTTACAATCATTGTCTTCACACCACAATGCTCATTGATATAATCCATTTAATTTTTGTATCAATTATACAACTATAGAAACATAAGCATCACAAACTTTTGTCAAAGGGTCAAATGTGCAGGGATTGCACTTGGGCACATTAGAGGTGGGAACAATAGAATACAGACCAGTTTATTTTTTCATTATTACATTGTACCTGATCAACTTGTGATTTCCATCAATGTGCGACAGTGCCAATGGGCCGAAGACTGAGTACTTTCGTTGCTGACACAGAGTTCACCACCTCTGTACCACACCTACTGGATCCACTCTTCTTAAAGATTCCCTGTAACGCGACCTTGTGACAAGTATACCTCTTCTTCGAACTTTGCCTTCCAAGCGACTATACCCAATCCTTGGAACTGGATTGTGACTTCCCTTACTATTCTGTCTAGTTCGGTGTCTGTTAAGTTCGAGCGAAGTGTAATTTGAAAAAGACCGTTTGCTTCTATCCGTCTGCGGACAGTTCTAAGAGAAACACCCAGCATATCTGCAATACCAGGTCGACACTAGATAACATAGGGTGGAGGACCCCCGAGTTTACGGAATATTTCCAACTTTACGATGATGTCACACGAAACCACAATTCGGAAAAACAAGATGGCGGACATGCGAGCGGTTTGAAGCGATGCCCAACGGACGGTATTTTTCAGAGTATTTCGCCTTGTTATTCACTCATTCTTACTGTTACCAATTTCTATGTACCGATGCATATGAATCGGCATTTAATAGTCCGTGCAAAAACCTACAAAGACTCTCAAGCGGTATGGGTTACCTGACTGGGTGGTTAACGACGCGAAACAGACTACAAGACACTTTACAACATAGGTTGAGGTAACCGATAATATTAATTAAGAAATTAAGAAATAAAATTAAAAAAACGCCAATCGCGCTGTCCTGTCTATGTCACATGTATTTTTGGAGAGAAATTTAGGGTGATCGAGATGCAGAGATAGATGAACAATGGTTGACTATGGCTTCGTAAACTCTGCAGAAGAGGCCTATAAGTTCATTTCAGAATACGAAGTAAAGCACGCAGTAAAGTTTGCCTGCTACAAGGATGACAAAGGCTTTGGAAACGCAGGTAAGCGAATTATTTCACCCTGCCTGGTTTTCACTAAGTGGCATATGTAATGATATACAAGCATCAGATAAGCATAAACATAAGAACCAATCGAGCATAAGAATCTTAAGGTTCTTATGTTTACGCTCATCATACTTATGCTTATGTCAATAGTGAAAACCAGGCTTTAATTGACCTTGGATAAATAGTTCCATGCCAGACAAAGGAAAACAAGGAATTGAAATTGAATAACTGTGTCCAGATAATGCTATAAACTGACCGGTTAGAAGCAATCTGGAAGAGTAATTGGGATGTCAACAGTGCTAATAAAAAAGCCTGAAATTAGGGATGCTCATAATTATTTACCATGGTGTGGGGTGGGGGGGGGGGGGGGGGGGTTGGGATTGGGGTCTCTCTTTTCATATGGAGGGGAGGGGCATGAAATTTTCAAAGTTAAAGCAGGGGAGGGGGCAGAGGTAGGGGCTATGACATGCAGTTTAGAGAACCCCAACCTGCCACAAGAGAGGAAAACACACCAAACAAGTGGAGACAGATGACTTCAGATGACATCACATTTACTCACTGCAAAGGAAGGTTCATTTCCTCCCACAACTGAGTTCAAGTAATAACAACAATAACAACAACAACAACAACAACAACAACAACAACAACAACAACATCGCTTTATTCATAACCTTACAGTAATATAAAAAAATACAGAGTAACAATCAAAGATAAACTATTTGTTAAAACAAGTTATTTGCACTTGGATTATTTGCACTTGAAACAGAACTTAGATGCTATGCAAATAAAATCTTGCTGAGCAACTTAAAGTGTTGCTAAGACAAAAATGGCCTCAATCTCATTACTCTTATTTGAGAACCATTACAAAATGAGGAAGAATGGCGTTTTCTGTTTTTCAATATCTCATCTCGTTCGAGAGATATTCAAGATTTTGCAATAATCATGCTAATGAGCAAAGCTATGATGTTACTTGGTTGACAGACAAGAGGAAAAAATTCCAAAGTGTTGAATATTTCCACAAATATTACATAAAAAGGATTGAAACTTTACATGCTCATGACAATTGAGGACTTGCACATGATCATGATCATGTTGCCATGGAAATATGTTCCCCTTGTTACCTTTTTTATTTTTCAGAGTTCACGGCTCTCTGTGATGGGAGCAGAAGTCATGGAAGTATTTAGCATTTGTAGATGGAGTTCCTTTGCTTCTACCAGTTAGTTTGGGTGGTGCAGCGGAGGGTGTGGAAGATCTACCACACATTTTGGAAGAACAGGGTTACAGGTACATGCCTATAATTCCAAAGGAAAAAAAAACAGCCAAATACATGTAAATTTGAAATAATTTAGTGCAATGATGTATACTGTTCCTCTTTCTATCTTGTTTGACACTAAAAGGTATGAGCTAGAGGCTGCAACCCTTTGGTCACCAGTTGGACATTACACCACCTGTTTCAAGTTTAAGGGCCAGTGGATGTTCTATCATGGGATGGCAGTGAAGTATGGAAGGGGACTAAGACCATACAATGGAACACTACAGGGATACCATTTGTCCCATTGCATCTATGTTAATAGGCTACTGAAATGAGAAACTGTGTCAGCTGAATGCACTAGATGTAAAGCCCTGGCCAAATGAGCTGTGTCCATTTGGCCACCCAGCTGTTGCATGAGTTTTGATCTTATTCAAAATTTTGTGCAACATTTGTTTTGTCTGGGGTGTTGGTTTTGTTTTGCAGTCATTTGGCCACCTTAATATGCAACATTGTAGTACACTGGAGCAGGTGCATCTTCCAAGAATTCTTATAGTATGATCTTCTATGTTACACGAAACATGTTTGCTGATTTGGCCACCTCCATAAAACATCGCTTTCTATTGTTACCTATTGAACTCTTGTAACAAATAACTGAAAGTTCGTTGCCTTACCTCAACCAATGTTGTAAAGTGCCTCGTAGTCTGTTTCGCGTCGTTAACACCCAGTCAGGTAGCCCATACCACTCGAGAGTCTTTGTAGGTTTTTGCACGGACTATATTAAATGCCGATTCGTATGCATCGGTTCATTGAAATCGGTAACAGTAAGAATGAGTGAAGAACAAGGCGAAACACTCGGGAAAATATTATTGGTTACCTCAACCTATGTTATAAAGTGCCGCTGTTTCGCGTCGTTAACACCCAGTCAGGTAACCCATACTACTCGAGAGTCTTTGTAGGTTTTTGCATGGACTATTAAATGCCGATTCATATGCATCGGTATATAGAAAATCGGTAACAGTAAGAATGAGTGAATAACAAGGTGAAATACTCTGGAAAATACCGTCCGTTGGGCATCGCTTCAAACCGCTCGCATGTCCGCCATCTTGTTTTTCCGAATTGTGGTTCGTGTGACGTCATCGTAAAGTCGGAAATATTCCGAAAACTCAGGGGTCCTCCACCCTATGTTATCTAGTGTCGACCGCAATATCAGGCCTCGTGAAGCCATTGGCAAGAAAATCCAGTTAACTTTTTTAAATGCCATATTTCGGTCTTCCTACTCGTCCAGTTTGTAGAAGAGGAGCTTGATATCCAGAATTATTGCTGATTTCTTCGAAACGTTGAATTAATATGATGGCCTGGCTGATGTTGAACAAGACATCGTGGATTACATTGACCTGAGTTAGTTGAAAAACCTTTCTCCATATTTGATCCAGGCGACGATGGACAATTTCAGCTTCTCCATCATTGAACTCTCGCTCGCCGTTGTTCAGGCAATGGACAATTTCGGAAATTTGATCCGCCAATTCTCTTTGAACTTGTGCAGTTTCGTCCGCCATTTTGAAAGCTGACTCGCTGCGTTGGTCGGGACACTACATGTTCTCTATATGAAGTCTACCAAATAGAAAGTCTACCGAATAAAAAGTCTACCGAATGCAAAGTCTACCTGAATGTAAAGTTTATCGAATAAAAAGTCTACCAAAATGTAAAGTTTACCGAATAAAAAGTCTACCCGAATGTAAAGTCTACCGACTAAAAAGTCTATCAAATAAAAAGTCTGCCCGAATGAAAAATCTACCGAATAAAAAGTCTACCCGAAGGTAGTCACACACACACAAAATAAACGATTCGTGTAGAAAATGTCAGCTTTACTCAAGGGATGCTACCATAAAAAATAGAAATATCCATCAAAATTAAAAGTCATAATTTTGGCACCAATGGCACCTCATAGCCATTGCGCTCAAAACAACGACAAGGGGATTATGGGATGCCATTCGCGGGTTAGTTATTAACCATGGCTTAACTAACAGGACCACTAACTTTGCTTTGAACAATGCTTTTGCAACCTCAGGTTAGTTTAACCTTCTTTCGAACAACCGGGCTCTGGAGTAAAAGAAAGTATGATTTTATTGCAGCAGTAACAATTTAAGGTGCTGAAAGGAATCATTTTCAACTACCCTGAAGACCAAATAATTTGCGTTTGGTTTATTTCTGAAAGAGATTAATCAGCAGTGCCACTCGGAAGGAATTGGTCAATTTTTTTTGCTCATTATGGACTTGTTTGTATTTGTTCTCAAAACGCAAACTAGTGCGATCACAGGTTGGGGTTTGCCGCTGAACCATCCAATACCGGGTAGAAGTATTGCAACAAATAAATAGACAATCATGCATCTCCTTCATATGCGTGCAAATTATGCTGCAAACTCGACGTTTATCCCAAAAATTAAGCAACACATTTCTTGACAAGGACTCAAGTTAAGGCCATCTGCTGCCTAATAAAGCTTAATCAGCCTTGCTTGACTTGCTTTATCAAACGTTTATTGGTACTATTCTATTACAATTTTCATTTCTTTTAGCTCTTGTTTCTCCCCTCCTTTTGTCAGATATGTGGGCTTCTCTTTTGTCAGACAGTCTGCAATTAAACGAAAGATGCGAACAGCATTACATATCCGTAAACGCTCTTTTTATGAGAAAAGAACGACAAAGCTACTTTCGTAAAGTGTATTCACAATACGACCCGTGGGTGCCCTACAAAAGTGCTTCTCAGCCGTTCAGGTACCATAACTTTTTCGCTTTACTTTTAGAATACACCACCGAAGCTCAGAATTTTACGTTTGTGTTAATCCACGACTGCGAGGTAAACTCGACATAAAATTGCATACATGTGAAAGCGCTGCTCGTACGACGACCATGCACTTTTCCTAAAAATTGTACACCAAAGCGATAATATTACCTTGCCGTATTAGGCATCACACCCGTACAGTTCGACTCGCATGCATGGATAAGCAGATTTTCCAACCAGAATTTTGACGTATCTTGCTCGTGTAGAGTTGAAGGTGTTTATTACTGGAGTGAAATGGTCACAGTTTCCAGTGAACACCTGGAAGAAATAAAACAGTTTACAAGAATATCTCACATGGAACTGAATTATCACCAGATAACCAAACATTCTGTTACCTTCTCTTGTCCGTTTTCCTTGTAAACCTCAAAGCTTGAACCATCGGTACTAAACGCCAGCCGGTATTCCTTTACATGCTCATGGAATACATCCCGACCTGTAGTGAGACAACGGATGGACTCTTTATTTACGTTTCCTAGTAAAGCAACATCAGTTCTGAGTCTGTGTAAAAAAACTGTACAAAACATAAGTTACCATACATTATTAGCACACAGTAACTAAATATACTCGGATCAAATCTGCGCAGGAAGCAAACATACAAACAAAGGAGCGCAAAAGTTAGCGCTATTGCGAAAGCATTGGGGATAGGACCTTCAGAGATGTGCTTCTTTAGTGGTTTTCAGTTTGGGTTGTTTCTTTGTTCGTGTTCTATTTGTATAAGAAATCTGAATGACATACTGTTTCCAGGAACGATTCTTTGTGGCTTCTTTTAAACTATTTTATTACCTTGTGTGGCTATGGCTCGAATTCGTTTCACTTGACCCAGATCAATCTTCAGCCATTGGTTGTTGCGCTCGCTTGCGCACCAGGCACCTATTCTCAACTGATCTTGATCGTCCTCAAAGTACAACCGAGCATTATCAGCAGATGCTCTCCATGTTCCTGTCAAAGGGTTAGTAAAAGCAAAGTTCGTGAAATACGAGAGAATATTGGCACAACTCATTTACAATTTGTACTGCTCATTCTTTACTTGTTATGATTGTTTATTTCTAATTTACCAGTGTTCTCTAAAACAAGGCAAAAACTAAGTAGAGGTCTCCCTTTTAGGTTTTAGTTCATACGAACGATGTTTATTAGTATATTTTCAAACTGTCAGAAGTATGAAAAAATAAAAATATCCCACCTGGTCTGTATTCAGTCGACGCACTGAAGGCACTGTCCGGGAGCTTGTAGTTTCCAGGCCAACCCAGGCCAAAGGCCTCTGAACACTCACCTTGGGTATAAAATATATCCAGTCGTTAAAATGCATATAGCCCCAAAAATGATGATCTGTCTATGAATATGCAACAAATTTAAGTGAGCTCGGATTTAAAATATAGCAATAAAAATGTTTTTCGGTCCGGAATTATAGGAAAATGAACACTTTGATTGGCTGCTGGGCCGTCCAGACTTTCCCATGTGGACGGCTTATCCGACCAGCTGACACCATGACAAATGCATGAAAGCTCTGAAATTTTATTCACGTTCAACGAACGTTTTCTACAAATGAATTTGTATGGAAGTTTGGATAAGTGCAGATAAAATTCCAAGGACGAAAGTTTGTTGCCGAGGAAACAATTTGGAGAAAGACATTTTGTTTGTGGCAGTTGATGCGAGTTCTAAGTTGTCGCCATGAAGTGGAAATGCTTTCTGAGTGGTTCCACACCGTGGAAAGCTTGGCTCAAGGTTGCATATAGTTCAGCAAGGACAGAATGGTAAAGTTCAGTTCGAGAAGATGATCGATCACACCAATGTACGAAAGATAAACAATTATGTTTGCCGAGCAGTTTCTTTTGTCTTTATTCACGGGCGTCTCTGTAAACACTGTAAATATGGCCACCGTTTGTGATTGTGAAAGTCAGAGATTTTTTTGGAAGACTCCAGTGCACTGCAACATGTTGTAAAAGGCAAAGAATCAGTGGGTTTTTTTACAATTTTCCCATAACGATTCACAGAGTCATTGACATTATATAAAGCTTGAATGCTGTGCTCTTGATACGGATCTCCTGACCATGACATGACATAGATTTCTGTCACATTCAAATCTGGCAAAATCCGACACTTGCGACGGTAATACCGAGCAAAATGTTCTGAGGCCGATTGAACTGTATCCTCGAGTAAGTGATTCCTGATCCTAGTTACCTCTTTACCAGCTTACTTGTTAATTTGTCAGTTGTTTCTTTTGGCAGCACCGACTCGGAACTTCTATTGTTCCGTTCAAATAAGCAGTGTTTGAGTCGCTTTGTATACACGATTCATATGGGCTAAAATAAAACTAGTCCCATCCAACATAAAACTGAATAATATAAATGCTTGAGAGCTTCTTTTTCTTTTCATTTGATTGGTTGACAAAACATTGTGGTTACAACGATTGCATAACTGAACCAACCATTTTAGTTAATGACCGGAAAACATGCTCTTTCTGTGTGTACCATACCTTGTGGTTTGACTGGTTCATTGTCACACTTCGTCTTGCAGCTGATTCTACAGATTCTTTCAGTCCATCCATTGGTCGCACAGTCTCCAGCTTCAGCCCACTGAGGACATTCTCTTCGCTTATCCAGACAGCGAAGACCTGCACAAATGAATATTTTTGACCGTTACAATTGTCATAGACGAATTCAAATCGACTAACTTATGGGTTTTTTTGTTTTTTGTTTTGTTTTGCTTTTTTTACTGTCATGCAAAGCTGAGAACATTCTCAAACAAAAACAAACAGGTGAAATCAACCACTATTTCCATGGCATTATCTGCCATTTAATATATTTTTTCATACGTTTTTTAGAGCCGCAGAACAGTAATGTTTGTGGAGGTTTTGTCGGTTGATAGGTGTCCAAATGTTCTGAAGACTACAGGTTTAGCGTTAAACAATTCACGAAAAAAAAAGGTTCATTTCTGATTGACTCACAGATATGCGTAGTATGTCATGAGTCATTAGTGTCTACAACTCGTCGATCACTCAGTCTCTAGGGTGTTCAAAACAGGTTGGGATAATTAGAAATGTTACGATTTAAGGCTGTGTATATGAGGAAAAAAACATCGGCGAAACAGCTTTAGCTGTTAGTTGGGTCTTTTTCTCGAGCTCTGCGAGGGTAATAATCACGACGAAAGCTCAGATACTTCTTTAGAAAGAATCAGCAAAATACATTCGGTGGAGATCGAACAATCACCACGGCAAGTTTCACCGTTTGGCGATGACAGGATTGTAGTTTACAGGATCCAAGTTTTGACAAGATGCGCCGCTCAATGCACAATACAATGGGAAGTGGAATTTCCGTACTGTATGAGGACTGCTCTTTACAATGTATTTCAAAATCATTGAAGACGTAGACAATAGCTTC
Source organism: Plumapathes pennacea (assembly GCA_964036295.1). NCBI lineage: Eukaryota > Metazoa > Cnidaria > Anthozoa > Antipatharia > Myriopathidae > Plumapathes > Plumapathes pennacea. Next base: position 7,161,542 of record OZ038472.1, on the reverse strand, counting down.
CCGAAAACCCTGTGCATATCGTATTTCTAGTTAAGAACTCACCATAACCCGCTCCTTTTGGTTTACTTGTTGGAGGTGGCTGTGAACCTGGGGACTGGGTTGGTGGGCTACTACCTGTGAACAGGCAAAGGTGTATTTGTCTTTAATGGCAAACACACCGATTTAAAATGCAATGAGAAGATACGAAATAATTGAAAAAGAAGCTAACCTCCACATGCTGACGTGGTCACAGGTGGTTGTGTTGTCGCTAAAAGGGAATAAGTTAAGAATGTTCTTTACATCTTGCATACTTTAAAGGTAAAGATATATGGAGTGGTTTTTAGATATTTATGTGAGGTCGCCGAGTTATTTATTGTTGTTGCGTTTTAACCCCATTTAACGTTCGAAGATGAAGCGCTGGTTTTCTCCGCAAAACACCCTGGGAACTTTTATACTGTACACCAACATTATTTTGTACTTCCATTCTTCTTAACCTCACCTGAAACACAAAATCTACAAGTCTTCTTACACCAGTACTTCATAGCTTCATGCTGTTGGCAGAATCCTGCATCTTTCCATCCTTCACAATCACTTGCAGAAGAAACGTCAGAACATTCTGAGCAAAGAACATTTACCACAATGTTATGTCAAGCTGTTTATAACACGGTCTATGATCTTTTCCTTACGTGATTTAAGGTTTGTCCTTGGACATATATTGCCACAGAAATAGAACAAACATTGTGCCTAAATTTTAAGAGATGTATTAAGCGACCAATTGTTAAGGTGATTCCATCGAAAATGAAGTTGCAGTGATTTTCTTTTGAAACTTTGCACAATTATTAATTAGCTATAGTACTTGGAAAAAATAAAATAAAAAAAGGGGGTTACGGCACTTGTTTCCGCGCTACGTGGCTGTGGTTTAGACGTACTTTGCTATGTGCCAACAATATGGCAAAAATATGAAAAAAGTGCAAGAAGAGAGAATGTAGTATTGTTATTGTGATAACACAACATCATTACTGTGAAACGCCTAAAGTAGCAAAAAATGAAAAATAAAAAGTAAAAAAATATATCAAGCTAATGATATAATAGGCAATTTGTTCATTTTCACGCTTCCTGTGAAACACCTAGCAACACATCTTAACAGTGATTCAAAGGGAATACTTCAAAATTGAGCAGTGAAAATTTATTCAAATTCGGATATGTAATGGAGAGTCTTATTTTCTTAAAATATATTAAATAAAAAAGGGGGGTCACCGCACTCGTTATAACGGCAGCGCTTGCAGATTAGTCTCTACTGGTGTACTAGTGCCCAGACCCCTCATTGATATGATGGAAACAAAACAGCGTTTCTATCGTTTTCAAAAAGGTTTTCTAGTTCGATTATGTACTAGAAAGCCTTAGGCGTATTTTCATGTCTCCTCTGCATTCAGTGTGAACATTTTATGAATTATTGCTTGTTTTGTATCATACGACCAGATTTTCAAAATGGCGGACATTGCTGACGCGAGCCACAACGCGTGAACTAAAACCTCCTGCAAACTCAATCTGAGTTGTAAAAAATGATGAAAAATAAAACATTTGCATACAAAATCAAGGAAATTTCGTTCTTGAAAATTTAGTGGTCCTCAATGTCCACTGTCTCGAAAGTGTTATGCGCAGTAAAGATGCGCAGTGCAAAACCAGGGAATCACCTTAAGTCCTGAAACTATTGTCAATGGATAAAACTGTAAATATTACTCCTATTAAGCGGTCACTAAATGTTTAAGACACGTAGATTGGCTTTTGTTTTGAAAAAAGTGGTGACAAAAAGAGTCCGAAATATAAGGTGACGACTGATAAAAAAATTCAAGCACACGTATATTACTGTAATATTCAACAGTTGTCACAAGCCTTGAAGCGTGTTCGTATTCAAATAAAGTGACTTTTCTACCGCGCCTTATGCAAATTTCTGACGAACCCCCATCATTTAAGCGGCCACTTGCCGTTTTCTCGAGGGTGGCCGCTAAGCAGGGTTTCAACTATATTTATTTCCGACTCTCGGACAGTGTTTGGCCTCGATTGAAGCCAGTTAACTGAAATTAACTTGACGGTTCTGTTTCGGATGTCAACATTAACTTGTAAAATTGGTTTAAAAGAGCGACGAGGAATAAAATACTTGAATTGATGATTTGCTGTAAATACTTAATCTAAGAGCAGATTTAGAACAACATACCTTCGCTGGACTGAACACTGCGCCCTAAGTAAAAAGATAAAAGTTTCGTGAAAAACAATGCACGCAAAAACTTCATCCCCTCTTAACTAATGCATCGAATTTAGTATTCTGTACTAGCCAACTCAAAAAAGAAGTAAGGTTTTCTGTTTATTAAGGTTAGGCAACCATAAAAATGTTCTGGCGATAAAATTTATAACCTGTACGTCATGGAGAAGAGACCTTTAAAACCCAAAAGCACAGTGAAATTATGCAACACCTGAACATTTGTACATTCTGTTGGCTTGCAGGGCATCGTCATCGCTGAGCCTCACGTACGGGGTTTTGCCGTTCAGCGGTCTTATTGGCTCGAGCGTTTTCTTGTTCCAGTCTTTTGAAAATGCAGTCCATGGATAATGCATTATAGAAGCGTAATCATACGGAACACCGTAATCAACAACTTCACTGTTCCACTTCTTTTTCTTAAAGTTATCCTCTAGACCTGATAGACACAAACAAAAGTCATGAGCCATTGTAATTTGAAGGAAGGGAAGGTACGGCCGCACAAACAGTAATATGTTGGGTTTGTTGGAGGAACTTTTCTCGCTTTCTGATTGGTTAATAGAAACTTCAAGAAATTTCATTAGCCGAGGAGTGACAGTGTTAATTAACTTGTAAGCAACTTAGGCGTGCAAAATAACATCTGTCAAAGCGGCGTTTTTTCCACGGAAATACGTCACAAACCATCTTGTACGATCTTTGTTTCATTTAAATCTAACTTTAAGTGGTGGGAGCTGTTGCGCACACTTTTCGTGGCAAATGCCACTTCGTGCAAAAATAATGCAGTAGACGCATGTGCCTTTTAGGTGCAAGTTTTTAAAACCGTTTACAAAAGCTAATTACTGGTTGTTAAGAGCTTCGTTTTGTGGAGTACTGTAAGAATTTGTTAAACTGTTCTTGTTTACAAAAATCAGTTTGGTTACAATAAGTTTCTTTTCTCTGGATAACCACAAACAGTTCATTTTTAGTTACACTTCGTTGTACCTGAAGTTACATAATCTGAAAGAGATTAGCTACAAAATTTGACCTACGGTGGCCGTATTAAGGGGATCCCACTGTGTATGTTTAGCACGGCAAAAAATGTATTTCTACCTTGAATTATGTTTTCCCAGTTGATTTTAAGGTAACTGTCTCGATCAGGTCGACTCTGTTCGTGCCAGAAGCCAATAGCGTGTCCAATCTCATGTGTCATCACGTGTTTATATTCGCAGCCATCTCCAATTGACAGCCAAGTTTTTCGTCCCCGCACCTTACCCACCTCGCACCAGCAACTGTAATTTTGGAAACACAGTACGATATGATGCAACAATTCAAAAGGAAAGTACTTTAGATCTCCTACTCTGTATCACATCGAATGAAAGTAATTATTTTAGTCAGTCAATGGCGACGAAGGAAACTGCTTGGCGAATTGGCCATTTTTGAGATGCCTATTGCATCAGTTTCAAAACAGGGTCTAATGCGAATCTTTTCTGATGAAAATTAGTTTTCATTCTCTTGCAAATTAAAGTCATTTCAGAAGAAAAGTTTCTCTCGGTTTGAAACAGAGGTAACAAGTAACATCTCGGACGGTCAAACTGATCTTAGATATTGAGCAATTACATTTTCTTCAGCTCGGAGCAAAGAGAATACACGCGATGTGGTCTTCCTGTAGTTTCTATATTGCAGATCTTTATGAATTCAATCAGACCGAGAATCCCGTAAAGAAGATATCCTTGATCAAGTATAAGTATATGATCAAGTACCAAAGTAAATTCGAAGATCTCTTGGTGGAAAGACTTGCATAAACATTTTTTTAAAGCGCTTTTCCTACTGGAGATATAGTGAACAAATTAAAGGAAGGTCTACCTCAATCGCACGATGAAATTTTGGTCAGTGGAAAACATGGAGGTCTTAATTTCTAACCGCAGTCGTCTTTGGTAACACATAAGTTCGCTTCTGAGCAAGGCTGTACACATTTCTACCAATAAGTTATTTCAGATATTGTGTTGTTTTGGTAACTTTTAAGTTAAAACAATGTAGCACTTCACAAAACGCAATAGTTTGCTGAAAGCTGGTGATTCTCATTTAAAACAGAAGCGACAATTCTACAGTAATCACCACTTTATAGAAAATTATTGGCAATGACATATGTAAATCTATAGAAAAACATTTATTTACCCTTGTCCTCGATGAAACCACAGATACTCTTCTTCTGTTGTCCTTTTGACAAAGCGGATACAAGTTTTGCTCTCCCACTCCCGGATGGCTTCCATTGTGGTACGAACAGCCCTGTCCATATTGGCTGAAACATATAAGTGCGATAGCTATAGCCGCCGAGTATCTATCTGTCACTTTAATGTACATTTGTTTTAATGTGGTGTCATGTGACTTTTCTGTAAAAAAAGTCGCAATCAATACAATATATAATTAATAGGTGTATGTTATCACAACTGTAAACAGGGGCTTTCCTCGAAAAGCCCAACAGGGTTTCCTGAGAGCTCCTGCTCCTATTTATCAAGTGTAAAATAGAAACACTATTGTGAAAATATCTTCAATAGGGCAAATAAAATTATTATTATTGATATAAGCAGATAATGATGACCAGACGGAACCGGTGCCACTTACCAACGCTACAGTCAAACTCATAAGGAATAACAGCATTTGGCCATTTGATTTTGTCCACATTAGTAGCTGCGCGGGAAGGCGATCTGTCCGGATCACCATACACTGCGTTGTTTAGTTGCTGTTCTTTTGTAAGTCGAACGTCACCTTCAAACAGCCGAGGTACAGTGTATGGACTAGACTGGTCTGCAACAGCAAGAATCTCATTCAACACAGCTGTACAATTGCTTTATATGCAGTTTTCTAGAAGTTGATGTGCGATGTATATGCAAATGTTTCTCGATCAAAATAAAAACTAAATAAATAGTAAAATAATTTCAGATGAGATTCAAGATTATGTAGAGCAATAGTTAGCGAAATCAATTAATGACCTATTTGAATAAGCTTGTTGCTCGAAGCGTTTTGGTTTCTAGCTAATGTGACTGACTCATCTTCTTATACCTCGGCCTTGGTTCACATCCAGAATTCTTTCGAACGCTCCTTTATCCCCCAAAGCCGCTCCACATAGTAGTGGAAGCAACAAAACAGTGACGAATGTCATCATTATTTGTGCACCTAAAAGCAGAATTATCATCACAAATGTGAAAATAATGGCAAGAACAGTTACACATTTTTTTGTTTCCGTCCAAATAATATACTTACTTAATTGCAGTTTAGTACATGAGCAAGTTTAAGAAAACAAAGTCACGGTGGGTGAAATAGCCTGTAAATTTATAGCTTTCCTGAGGCCACCTGTCCAAATGCATTTTCCTTTTATGCTTTTTGAGTAAAGAGAGTTCACAAAAGGCACAGACTGAAACTGTCCCCTTCTTATTTTTCTATTTGTTGTATATCATTCATCACCTATCACATTCAAAGCTCTGTAAACTCCGTCTATTTTGCTTCACGATAAACTGACGGTTCTTTTATCAAAAAGCATCTGCTATTAAATTGAGACGCCTACCAAAGGTTGTCGTACCTATTCATTGAATCTATTTCAAAGGCGTGCGTGTGTGCTTAGGGTGGTATATTATTCTAATAATCAAACATTTATGTTTTGTTTTGTTTCTTACTATTAATATTTTAGAGAGGACATTAAAATTTGACGAAAATTATAACATAAGAGTAATTGAGGTTTACATTTTCAAAATGTATCGTATAGTTAAATAGTTAAGTCTTTATTGGCCTCTCGTGTGAGTACTGCCTGAATTCTCACGAAAATAATTTAGTTCGCTCGAATAATTCTATTTTCGCTGCTCCTTCGTACTCTATTTGTAACGTGTTTAATGTCTAGTCGCTCCCGTTTTATTTACCACTAACATTTTGCACTGTGTGTTTCGGTTTAGAAACGATCATTATCACTAACCACAAAATAACCGTTGCTCTAGTGTACTAATGATCTTTGGCGAAGAAAAAGATACCTGGGATATGTGCAAAACTATTTTCTACAGTTATGGGCAACAAAACGCGATGTTTCTACCATTTTATTTCAGTTTTCAAAAGAGAGTTTATCAGGGAAATAACATGTTATAAGAGTTTAAAAAGAATCATTAGTTTACTTATGTAGCCCTCTAAAATCGATAAACTGAAAAAGCAAATGTACAACAAGTATGAGGCTGTGGTATAAAAATAAGTTTGAATTGTATCCTTCATGAGACATCAGAATGTTTTTACTGAACTAACACTAAATGGTATATGCAGCGTTTTATTTCTCATTCATGGCTGACGGACGATGTCCTTTCCTTTCTTTTGACTACCAGTCGAATGTTTGAGAAACTTTATCTCAAATAATGTTAATCTCACCGATAGGGATCAGATTTAGTTAAGAAAGTATTGATTATCTTGGACGTGGCCAACAGATGAACAAATACGCCCTTCGGTGATATTTGCTATGGAGTGTTGTATAATAAAAACCGGCTTGCATCAAATGAATGCCCCTTTATAAACAATTATCACCTGCACAGATGCGTGTGGACAAGACAATGAAGTAAGATATCTGATAATTTATTGCTGAATCAATTTTTGAGGTAGATGTTATATATCACTCTCTAAAGTCCCGATTAATAACTAGCTGCTTGTTCATCTTGAGAAAATCCTCGGTTTACACCCAACAATAAAATACATCAATGCGTTTATTTTATTCTATATCTTAAGGAAGCCTTTTAGGCTTTCCAAAGGGAACTGATAGTTTTGGCTATCATAAGTTGCCTATCCCTTTATTATCTCTAAAGAAATACGCCACTGCAAACAGTTGATATTTTTATTTCTGTTGATCTCAGGCCATTTAATGAAACATTCTCATTTTTCTGGCTCATTGACGCTGTGTTTTCTTTTCTTTCATGGATATGTTCAACCGATGAACAAATACACCCTTTGGTGATATTCGCTATCGAGTGTTGTATAAAGAAAACTGCTTTCATCTAATGAATGCCCCTTTTTGAAACAATTATCACCTGCACAGATGCGTTTGGACAAGACAGTGAAGTAAGATATTTGATAATTTATTGTTGAATCAATTTTAAGGTAGATGCTGTATATCACTTCTTAAAATCCCGATTAATAAATAGCTGCTTGTTCATCTTGAGAAAATTCTCAGTTTAGACCAAGCAATAAATTACGGCGTCAATGCGTTTATTTTATCCTATGTGTTAAGGAAACCTTTTAAGCTTTCAAGCAAATGTCCGTTTAGAACAGGCTGCCCGCCACATACAGCCCTGGTAAAGGTTAACTTTAAGTGCTTCAAACTATTTTTCCAATGTAACTGCTGCAATAACATGCACGTCCTGTGGAGAAGTAACAAAGCGTACATTTTAGTGCGCATTTGGTAAATAAATATCTGAAGTGTAGGTATATTATTGAGTAAAAGACTTCTGCTTTGCAAACTGTTTAAGGTTACGCTTGACATAAATTTATGCATATGTAATAAGGCAAAAATTCATCGAAGATAGCACTTTTCAAGGCATGAAATTCCGACGTTTTCGAACCAATTGTGTTTTAACAAACCACACAAGAGTATTGCCTGATGATAGAATTATATTATCATTGCTGTTACACCTGCAGATCTTACTGTACTTTGATTGTATACATAACTGAAGAAAGTATTCTGTAAAACAGGAATTGGTGTCCCAAGATATAGCCTGAGTATTTCATCTAGCTGGTTCATCTTTTTACTAAGTCGTCTGGGGAGTATAAGCTCTTCTGTGCTACCTTGGAGCTACAGTCCTGGTGAAAAGCATGTAAGACACTCTGAAAAAATGCTTTCACCATCACTGTCTCGGTTTTGGCAAACACTTTCACAAAGCAAATCATAATTGTCCATACGTGAACATCGTGCTTGTTGAAGCTGTAGCAATTAATACAGAAACTAATAGTATATTACTGTGTTTATAGTAACAGCCCAAAATGATGAAACGTGAGTGTGAATCGAGCGGCAATTCGCGTACTGAACCATAAAACATACCTAGGACTATGGCTGCGACGAGACTAGAACATGTGACAAGCAACCGTATAGTAATTCAGTGTAAAAGTTGTTATGGATTGCCTGGTGTGAATAAAGTGCAACTTAATATTTCGTGCGATCACCGCGGCTCTTAATTATCTAGTTCATTCTCCTGTCCATACTTTCAATTGTCTTATCGAGTAGATGCTTTTCAGTATTTTGCAGTGTGCGCTTAACGCGACTAGCGTAAAGCAAATGTCGAAATACTCTTTTATGAACGCTGCAAGAATTGGCCCTTTATTATCTAATACAGTTCATAGGCTATTGCCACGATAACATGAACTCTGCACCCACCTGCGAGATTTTTGCATCCTTAGTTGTCACAGGTAGGCCTTCGCTTTTCTTCGCCAAACTCTTAAATGCGCCGTGAAGGCAGTCCTCATCGGATTGTATTTTGTGTACAAAGTCACATCCAAGTAAAGAAAAATCTTCCTCAGTCCAAAACGAGGGCACATAACACTTAATGTCTTGTGCGTACTTCAGGCGCAGTCTTGTCTTTTTTCCGTTAGCATTCCCTTCTTGCACGCCTGGAAAACCCATATCCTTGCTCGTTTAGTCGGCGTCGAAGGTTCGTCTGCTGGCCAGTCTGCTCATGCCGCTCTTTGCCACCAGAGAATTCACCGTCAGCTTGCCTGCATGAGCGTTATTTTTCCGGGATACCTTTTAATTGCAAACCAAGGCACGTGTGCTTCTTTCATTTACTTTTCTTAGTCTTCCCATCTTGGTCTTCGTACCCTTCGATGCCAATCTGGATTTGTTTATTTAAAGAAAACTTCGGCGGCAAACTCTAATCATGGAAGACTCGGAGATTCCACAATTTTTCGCGATGTCGCAAAACGGTTTCTTTTTATTAATTCACTAGCAAATGACCAGCTTCCTTTGCTCCGTGAAAATCGTTTCTTTTCTCGTGTGAGTCTGTTTTTCTTTCAATTTCGATGTGTGAGTCTAACTAAGGTGATTCCCTGGTTTTGCATTGCGCATCTTTACTGCGCATAACACTTTCGAGACAGGGGACATTGGGGACCACTAAATTTTCAAGAACGAAATTTGCTCAGCATCTCCTTCTAGGCGACGGGCCAGGCGTGCCATGAAAAGGGCTGTTTCTGCTGAGCAGAGTCCTAAGCGAAGTTCTTTGAGAGTCTTCAGGAACATTCCGTCTCTTTGTGACTTACTCATAACAGTTGTCAGCTGGAAACGATGAGGTATCGCGATGCTCGACCTAAACATAAATGTACCGTCATCAAAGATGTTAGGCACTGGCCTCAGCTGCAGAAATTCTCCAACGATCATCATTTGCTTTCCTGCAAATGGCATCATCTCTCTGGGACTGTCACCGATAGATAACTGGTGATGAATTGCGTTTACAAGTTCAAGCATTCGGCTGCTTGACATGCTGGCTTCATCCCATATTATTACATCCACTGCTCGTAGTTTCTTTTGGAGAACTGCTGTGGTAACGACACGCTCTACGAGCTGTCTCCAATGGAAATCAGCGGTTTGCATGCCATAATATGAGTGTACTGTCGTGGCATGTCCATTCTCGTACACGGTGCAGGCAATCCCACTCGAGCAAACTAGTGCAACCTTTTTCCCTGATTTGTGGCAGTTTTTAATCCTTTTTCGCACAACTTGAGATTTTCCAACCCCTGCCTGGCCCGTAATTAAGACGTTGTGCCCACTCGCAGCAAACTGCACGGCATTGGATTGCTCGAGAGTGAGCTGCATCTCAGCCACTAAAAGCGTTTTGCTCGTGACCTCGGTTAAACTTTGACCATGCAAACAGCGCCTTTGTGAAGTTAGAAATTATTAAATAATACCTTTTAGCGGACATGAAAGGACTTGAACGTGTTTGAACGTGTTTGAATGGATTCATCGTAACATAAGTAATTATACTCGTCTACTCGACCGGGAAAAACACTTCTTGGAGGGAAAGCTCTTGCTCTCGACATCATTCGACTGTGAGTGGTCGCTGGGAACAAAAGAGTATCATTCACCTACCCGTGGGAACTCTGGAAAGTTTTTGCTGGCGCGGCGCAAAAGACACCGTACCCTCCCGGGTTGAGTCTTGGAGGGCGATCACGAAGCCGTGTTGCTGTCATGCATGCGAGGTCCAAGCCTGTTGACATTTTTCAAATCGTCGATTTGGCTCAAAACATCGGGCCTTGAGAGCCACTCTGATGACCGTTTCCACTTCGGAAGACATTATTTGAGAAGTAAATTTACATTTCTTTAGGCTGCTGGCAATTTTGTGGATATTTGGACCTCCGACTGGAATTTATCGAGCTGCAAGTGTGGACGGTTTGAAATCACAGTCTCCAGCCTTCTCATTTTTATTACTGGAGGGGAAGAAAACGACAAAATTCCGTCTAGAGACGCTCTAGCGCCAAAATACCACCACAAGAAGCAATAAATTACACATATGAACAAGGTCAGTGTGATAAAGCTTTATTATTCCTGTTAAAATTGCAGTTTAGCGATCGAGTGATATTCTCCATACTAATCCCTTATAACGACCCACGCGATTGGGCCGCCTGTGGTTGGACACGATAACCTGTAACAAAAGAGGACCGGACTTCAATCATGAACGCGCAATCCGTTTGATTAACAGAGAACTACAGCCTTTACAGTCGAAAATGGAGTAATTTAATAAAATATGGCTTGACTGGCGATTACTAATGTTTACACTAATGTTTACGTACGTATTAAAATTGGGAAAGTGCTTCCTCGGTCATACTGTATGAGCACCGGCCAAAACAAAAAAAGAATTATTACATTTGCAAATCCTTAAGAAAGAACGACACCACTAGCATTCATAGTTAGTTGCATTTTTCTAGTGAAAGCTTGCCCGATCCACAGTTGTAAGTTCGTGACAGAAAGTATGGGAAAATCCCGTCGGCAGCCGAGTTAAATCACCATATAAACTTCAGTTACAACGACGAGCGGAGCAGGGTGACCTGTACGGCAGTATTTAGTGGGTGGAAGTGTTTTACTTACCCTTAAAGTGCACATAAGCCTTCAGAGGATACATTTTTATACGAAATTAGGAAGTAATCTAAGCAACTTATGCCCAAAAGAAAGCCCTTCCGAAGCGTTCTTATATTTTTTTTCGCCCGGTAAACATGCGAAAAAGTGCCATTTTGACTTCCGGTTTAGATTTGTCCGCGTAAGATGATTGATCAAGGGCCTGGGCTGTGACGTCAGAGGAGTGGCGTCTCGACTCGTCCGAAGAGAGTTTTCACCGGTTTTACTCCGAAATGCCTTATAAATGTGTTGTTGGAGGCTGCTCCTGGGAGCCAGATCATATAAGCAAGGATTCGCATTTTATATGTTTCAGTTTCTGAATGACCAAAGAGGTGAAGCGAGGAAGCGAAAGAGAAATGGTCCAGTTTGTCAAGGCCAAACGTGTGAAATGGGAGCTGACGATCAATTCCGGTTCTGCTCAGCTTATTTCAAACCAGATGATTTTGACATTGCATGGAATTGACAATAACGAATTGCACAATCTCGACTTGGACCTGGTAAAGGACAATCTCGGTATTGTAGTACAAAGTTGATAAGAAGGGGAAAGATTGACCGAGTAATCGTCGGGTCCCACAATTTGTCGACGGGTAGTAATAAGTAATTATATTTAATCCAAAATATATTCAGCTGTGGGAAGTTTGTTACCTTTTCTATCGTAGGTATCGAATATCAAATGAGCAAACCATCGCGTTCGCCGAAGGTTTATGGTCGATGAGGTCAACACTGCGACACTGCAATTCATGTTTGAAACCGAGCGAAAGATGGTTTTTCGGCTAGATTTTTCTAGGGCTATAGTCGACCGTGTGCCGGATTTGTGGCACATATTTACTCAAACAACTTGGTTTCCACATCGCCGAAGTTAGACGACGGCCGCAGAAGTTGGAAATTTTTGGCAAACTCCGAAAGGAGTCGTTCTGACTGTTGACAGTCGCCTGTTGATCCACCGCGGCGAAAGCAAAATCCTCCAAACGGTGAAGAAGGGCGCCACAAACCGCAATTAAAGTGTAATACTTTATTGTCTACCCGTACAGGGAAGTTTAGAATGACTGTTTTTGTACATTCCAGGAGTTTTCAGAAGAGCCGCGCTCTCTCGAAGTCAAAAATAACTGACCGTGGTCAACTGCCGTGACGAATTACGCAACTGCTCTCAGTCGAAATCCCGAGCGAGAGTTATCGTGAGACACCCGCAGAATCTCAATGCTTGTGAATGCCGATGCTGCCGTAGCACATCAACATTGCAATTCCCACACGAACACCTAAAATATGAGTAAAACACAGAGAAGCAATTACAGATGTACCACGTAAACAAATCCAAAACTCGGACATATTTTACGCTTACCAACTACTGGCTCCAAAATGTTCTTCCGAGCGATCTTGCAGTGTTATGGTTCTTGTTCTTTTCCCTCCCTTTCCTTTCTGTTACGCTTCATGCCATTCTAGGTCAGCAAGTAGCTCTTGTCAGCGCACGGGTTGGACTTCATAGTGGATATCGTACAATATACACGCGGAATCAACGTAATATAGTTCAGATATCAGATATACCGCTTTCTTCATCGCTTCTAGAGCTCGCCATTGCCGTACGAGTCCAAAAACACGGGTAAACAGCGAGAAAAACGTACACAAACCTGATAAATAAGAGCTATGAAGAGGTGCCGAGCCGAAACGCGCCACTCCTCTGACGTCACAGGTCCCAGTCTCCTACATCGCGCGGTCTGAATTTTATATTTCCGATTTCAAACGCGTGAAAAAAATATAAGAACGCTTCGGAAAGGCTTTCTTTTGGGCATAAGTTGCTTAGATTACTTCCTAATTTCGTATAAAAATGTATCCTCTGAAGGCTTATGTGCACTTTAAAAACAATAAAGTGAGCTGCGTTGTCGAGGGGACGTGAAAACTCCACTTTTCGCGTTGCCAACTTGATGTCGCGACGCCATCACGACTGACCGGAAATGAAAATTCTTAGAGTCCAGGCCCTTCCAGGCCCGTCACGTCGCCATCCTACGTCGTGTTGTCTTTGCGCCTGGTATATATCATCTTTGTTTAGCTTGTTTTCCTTCTCTACATTCCCCGCCACATCGTCCATTTTACCGCGATTTTAAATTCCGTACGCGTCTCCAAAAACAATCCCACAGTTTAGCGCGCGCAAAATTCATTACCAGGTCCCGTTTGAACTTCGGAATGGAGAATTCGGCGATACAAACACATCAACTCCAAACCGAAGGCAATGGTTACCACGGTTACTACCAAGTTTCCTCAGCAAAAAACACCAGTGAACTCAAAACGTCCGAAATCAACAAAAAGAAAACATCACAGCTCAAATATTGCCTAAAATCAATTGATATACAGCGAATCTTTCAGTGCAGTTTCTCTTTGTTTATTTCACATGAATTGTTGTCCAAAGCCATTTAATTTGCTTTCTTACTCGATATTCATTAGCAGAAACACTTGCAAGGAAAAAATTGTTTTCGGTGGCATTACTTAAGCTGACTTTTAAAGCCAGATTTCGCTCGATCTCTGCCGGGTATTTGTTCAGAATCTATACTTTCACGGATCATCAACTGCCGTGATAGATTACACAAGGCAACATTTTTGTCAGTTTATATTGCGCGCTATAAATGCAGTATATATATGGTGGTTTGCCAAATAACTCAAGGGGTGCCGACGTTACACAATTTTATTTTTGGAAGGGGTTGGAGGGAAATCGCTCTGGCGTTAAAATTTTTACAGTTCTTAATTTTAGCCCTTCCTTTAAATAGATATGCTGTTTATAGCGGAGTGAACCCAAGGCAAAATTCTTCTCCGCCGCCTTTTTGTTTTACAAGGGCCGTGTCTCGACCGACTAGAAACTGAGTTTTAACTCGTGTATGAAAATTGTTAAGGCGTTTGATACTTACTGAGTCGTTATCTTTTCTTTTTGTAAAGCTTCGAGGTTCTATAGCTTTATAAACGTGAATTAATTGTGTTACCCGATATATTTCCCAGTTAGTTTTTTAAAGAGACAGCTACGAGTAAACCACGGATCGTCTCACTTTCGCCCGACTTTTCCGTGTCCCGCGCCCCAGAATGCTAACGCTAGCTTTGTTTGATGTACATTTAAACCTTTCAATGGGCAGCTAACTGAAAATGTTTACCTCCTTCACCACATTTTCTTGGTTTTGCAACGTCGCATGTGCGTTGTTTAGCACTTTAAATTGTTCCTTCAGCTCAGGGTCACCCCCGTTCTTATCTGGGTGACATGCCCTGGCCTTTCTCCTATATTGGCTGTTGATCTCTTGTTTGGTTGCACCAACAGGCAGATCTAGTTGTTCGTAAAACAGCTCCATAACTAAACTGTGAACAGATTTTTACCCTATTTTAATTAGTTAATCACAATTGTTGACGTCATGTTCTAAGTTGTTTAGTCTGACGGAGCACATCGACGAAGGGCTCTAAAACGGGGTTGTATTATGCACCAAAATGGTTTGGTTTCAATAGTCCGGAAGCAACAGAGTAACGTGTAAAACTTCTAGAATCAAACTCAGGCTCATTTGGAGGGTTTCGCACTGAGCCTCGTTTTAAAGCATCGTTTCCAAATTGGGCTATTGCGGCGTGATATACTGACATTTTACAGAATGCACAGTCAAAATATTTTATAGTAACCTATCTGTATTCAGCTTGTGATATTGGAAAAAGCAAGACTGTCATCTAAACCCTCTGCTAACGTGAACGTCTAGCTGATTCGTTAAGTTTGTATGGACATTTTTTTCACTCGACTTAGCGACTATTTTAGCAGTTCCTAGGAATTTTAAAGATTTTGGAGATCTAAACTGTAACTTCTCACAAAACAAATATGAAAGTTACACTGTTCCGCAGTTTCGCAGTTTCGCATTTGCCACCGACGAGCAATAAATATTTCCGTAGTGTTTTCATGCAAATTTGTGACGATGTGTCAACATCTTTTTGCTAATTCTTAAATTCAGCAAGTACTTAAAAGTAGCCATTTCTCATGAATCGCTATTTACTAAATTAAATAGGTGCTAATTTAGTAATTTAGGTATTATTGCCTTTTTATAAAATTGAATTCGTTTTACTCGTATACAAATTTTAACCTGAATTCAACTTTTAAGTTAAGACTTTTGAGTTTTAAGTGAATTAAGCTTAAAAGCCTGCCTTTTACGTCCCACAATATCGCCGAATCTAAGGGACCGGTCGTTATTTATGGTAAGGGAGTGAGGCTACTCGTTTTTCAGATCACTATATTTACTTATTTATTTATTTATTTATTTGTTTATTTAACTTCGCTAAACCAATAATAAAACTAAATTGCATAAGCAACTATTTACATAAACAAGAGCATACGCATGTAGGAAAAGGCGGTATAGTTACAACAGCTTGTGGCCAATTACTGTAGACTCTTCAATAATAAAAGTAAATTTTAAATATAGTAAACTTCAAAGGCGGTGAAAACTAAAAACTTGAAAGGGGTTTTAAAAAACTAACAAGTTTTGTCGCGTGAAAACGCGACAGATGCTGGGATTCAAGTTTGGTGTGGCAAGTGTCCGCACGTACCATATGAATTGTTGAATAAGCATTCTATGGACTAGAGCGAGACTCCCAAGAGTGATCAACTTCAATTTTCTCTTTCAATTTCTCACCCGAAAAAATATCATACAGTATGGGGAACTTGGCTTTTGATTTACTCAAATGAACCTGATTAAACTATAAGTTATAATTACAACACTCGTACATTTGCTTCAAAAGCAAATGTATCTACATTTTGAGTTTGGGAGTAATTGCGTGACATATCTCATTTTCATGCATAATTGTTTTGACAGTTTGACTTCGAACATTTGTTCTAATCGCAGGCCACGATTAATCTAGCCTGCGCTTCATTACTTACCTGCTTTTCGTCTCCTAAATTGCGTTTCTTCTACCAAGCTTTCTAAATTTCCATTATATTTTTGCTACTGACAGTTTTTTCGCATGTGTTCTTATGAAAATATATTTGGATCAACGCAGCCCGGATGGCGCATTTCTCTGCGCACTTGTTCCGCGAAACTGAAAGACTGTAACAGCTTTTGAAAGTGTGTGAAAGATAGCATTTTGATACCGCTAATATCAGGAAGTCTCATTTTCACAGTAGGCAGGCGAGCTGACAGATTGTACACAACTTTATGGACAAGTTTTGGCTAAAGTCTTACCTACTTCAGGGATTTCCGGCCAGAGTCTTCATACTGAGGTGTGAGCAATGTGTAGCTTGATCTTTTCCTTTTAAATTCTAGCGACTGACACAGTACAGTAAGGACAATCTGGCGTCTGATACATAAAAAGTCAACAAGCATCGCTTCTCCCGTATCGCCATGTGCGGGGCCCATTCGCCCACGTCAAAGGATCCAATGAACCTGCGGTTCCCACAGTGCTGGCATCCTTATGCACGTTAAATCCAGCGTTTTGCTGCCCGCCACTAGAAGAGTGAACAAGGAAACATTAGCTACACTGTATTTAGCAGTTTCTTAGAGATCCATCACTTGGAGCCAGGCTCACTCCCGGGACCCGAGTTTTTAAAAGCTGGTCAGCATTAATCCAGGATTGACCAAATTCACTATCATACATTCATACATACATACATACATATTTTATTTGGTAAAGCAGGTTACAGTAAATTGGCAAGACGTAAGTCCTGATGTGGACCTGCAAAATCTAACTACTATAGCTAAAATACTAAGTTCATAATAATTATTATTATAATTATAATTATAATATACAATAATAATTTAAAAACATTAGCTAAAGTATACATAATCCTCACCTTTAAAAGATGTTAAACAAGAACCCTTAGCATACTTTACTGATTTCAAACTTTATCATTTAAATTTTATCATTTACTCTAAGTTTATTCTTAAAGGAAGATAAGGTAGGGCAGTCCTTGATGTGACCAGGGAGAAGGTTCCAAGTTAAAGCAGCCCTATGCTTAAAGGTTGATCTGCCAACCTCAGTTCTTGGTCTAGGGACCTTGACATTTAAGGATTTCCTTAGATTGTACGTTCTGTTGGCTTTTTCAGTCAGGCCATTAAGGACCTGTATGTTCTTCCCATAATATGCTTTATGAGTTAGTATTAAGAGTCTCTTAACATAAAATTAGGAAATTGGATACCAATGTTCCAATTTCATAATCTGCTCTCTGTTAATGTCTCTGGGTATATTATAAATTAATCTAGTAGCTCTGATGTGAATGCGTTCAATGTCCTCCATCAAAGCGGGAGAGCAGGAGCCCCATATGACAATGCCATACAGTACACTTGGAATAATTGTTTTATAATAGATGGTTTCCAGAATGGGCCTTGGTAGGAATTTAATCCGTTTTAATACTGCAACCTTCCCGCTGAATCATTTGCATACTTTCTTGGTGTGTTCCTGCCAAGACAGCTTGTTGTCAATGGTTACACCGAGGCATTGAGATGTTGACTTAAGCTCAATGGTGCTGTTTCCATATTTCAGTGGTAGTAAGGGGCCAGTAAAATTCTGTCTTAAAATTAGTAGGGCTTCCGTTTTAGGTGTGGACTTGGTTCAATATTGACTGTAATGTCAAGATGATGTTGTCTATGTCCCGACCGATGGTGTAGATTGTGGTGTCGTCAGCATACATAAACAGGTCAGCACTCGTTATAGATTCTGGAAAGTCGTTTACATATATCGAGAATAGCTTCGGTCCAAAATTTGAGCCTTGGGGTACTCGGTGTTTGATATGTTTAGCCTCAGATTTGTTTCCACATATTTGAACAAATTGTTTGCGGTTAGACATGTAGTCAGTAAGCCAAGAAAGGAGGTCGCCATATACACCTACAGCTTTCAGCTTTTCTTGGAGGATAACATGGTTGACAGAGTCAAATGCTTTTCGGAAATCTATGAAAAGCACGCCAATTTTTAGGCCCTGGTCCAATGCATCCTTCCATGTTTCAGTTAGGTGGAATAAAAGACCTTCAGTAGAGTGATTTCTTCGAAAGCCCCATTGTTTATTGCTTAGTAGGTCGTGTGCTTCCATCTGGTTGGTCAGGCTGTCACCAATAACATCCTCCAGGATCTTGCAACGAACATTGTAAGCGACGTTTTCCCGAAAGAAAAACGAAAACCATAGTTTATATAACGATAAAACAAGCACATATTCCCTGTCCCTTTGCACTTCTTTATATCGGGGTTCCACTGTATGGCTATAAACCTGTAAGCAAGTTAGGTTATCGGCTCGAGCTACAAATTAAACGGAAGTCGACGCATATCCATGAATTGCTGCTGTTGTTATCGAACATGATTCTTTGCTAGATTCGGTGAGCTTGAACCAATTTGGCTGTTGAGGCCTCAAATGTAATAAATGGCCACAAGTGTAATGAAGGTCACAAGTGTAAAGGATTTGGCCACAAATGTAGTAAAGGTCAATCAAACTTTAGACCCAAACCTGAACACAACTAATCAGATGATATATTAATCTATTAAGAACAAGACTGGTTTGCCAGTGAGCTCGTTGGGTGGGGTCTAGACAAGAAGAAACTAACATGGAAAGTAGGGACAAGAGCCAGACTCCCAAGAGATACTTTCAGTTTCTCACCAGAAAAAATATCATACAGTATAGAGAACTTGACTTTTGACACCTTGCTCAAATGAAACCTATTACTTTAAATTATCATTACAACACTCATACACTTGCTTCTTAAAGGTTGAATGAAAAGGTTAGCCCGCAAGAAAAGAGTAATGCGTGACTTATCTTTTCATGCTCAGTCGATTTGACAGTTTGACCTTGAACACTTATTTTTAATCAGAGGCCACGATAATCTAGCCTTGGCTTTAATGCTTATGTACATATTTTGTACTGAATGCGTTTCTTCTTTGAGGCTTTCGAGTATTCCCGCTCCGTAACAAATATAAAATTGACAGCGAGGAAAGTAACACGATACTTGTTTACAATAGTATTGCGGTTTTGTTCACAGCGTGTTCAGTCATTTGTGACTAACAAACTCAATGCTCAGAATTATTTCGATGTATTTTTCATTTCTAGTATACAATTACCACTACGAAACAAAGGCTACATGATCGAATGGAAGAAATATTTCAACAGACGCTGTACAATAAGCCGAAGCATTTTGACAACTGTCACGCTCGCGCGCAGCGTGAACATGTAATATATTCACAAAGCAGCGTTGTGCAGAGTCTTAAACTGTAAGAATTGATATTTTTTATCACGAAAACGAATATACTTTTGACGAAAAACTTTACAAAACAGCTACAGTATGTACGAGGCAACAGATGTCATGTACAGTGTAAAGCATATTAAAGTCATCATTGTTTACGGCTAAAGTTTGTCATGGCTTTGTTGTCCGTTTTCGGCCTGGTCTCTTCCCAGAGGTATTTCGTGTCGCCGCAGGAAGTTCGTCGGGACAAAGAATTAGCGTCTACAGAATTATTTGCAATTCCGTAGCGGTATCCATCAAACATTTGTTTACGGCTATGACGGTGAACTTAAGAACGCAAGCCAAAATCGTTCCCTAAAACCCAGCTTGTCCGTGCATGTTCCACAGAGCCAATCGGTGTTGAGTTTGGATGGGATGCAGCTAACTTTACACACAATTGTACCAACGTACAATTCAATCACGGCGCCCACATCTCAAGTTGCTTGCGAAGTCACCTTACGTCATCGCATATCACGTGGCAATGTGAACCAATCACCGTGTGCTAATTCGTAACCCAGAAGAAAATAATATGAAGAAGAAAACACGGAGTGCAGAACTAAGTTCGTCGGGGGTACGCCCCAACGAGCAATAAAGTAAAAATAACTTCATCAATATCTATAATGGTCGTAAAGCGACTGTGAAAGCAACATTTTTCTACAACGGGTTGCAAAAATAGTTGAGATACTTTATATCATTTTCGCCCTGTTTTTCGATTTTGGACTTGTTTGCTTCTCTTCTCCCCTCCCCCTATTGCAATGTTGTTTGAGCGCCCAAATCTGTTACAAAGTATTACAGGATCATCATTGAAAAGGGGAGGGGGAAATAATCAGATTGAGCGCAATTTTATCTAAAGCGAAGGAACAAATCGCAAAATTTATCATCTTTTAAAGAACGTCTCAACAATTTTGCAACTCATTGTAAATATATACCAAAAATACTTCAGGCTGTTGAAGAGGTTAAGCTATAAAGATCTGGCAAAAATAGCTAAAAACCTACAGTGATTTTCAAAACTTCCAGAAACCAATACACAACGCTAGACAGTGACTGAACGCGTATTGCATGAAGTACACACATCCTTTCCTTTTCAGGATGAAGTGCTATGTGGTTCTTTTAGTCTATGCTCTGTTTGTTTCGCTCGTTGAATATTCTGGTTCCAACCCCAACTGTGAGAAGAAATCTAGAGGGAGAGGAAACAGAAATTTATCGCCAATTTCGGACGACATATAGGAAGCTCTACTGAAGCTTGTAAACAATGAGTTACTTCCGGCCCAGAAATCCGCCGCTGTACGCTACTGGAGGTCAAAGGGCGATTTGGCAATACGAAAGGAAAACGGCAATGTGGTACTCTTTGCTAGATGCCGCCGAGTTTGGAGGAGTTCTGAAATTAGCGGGGTTGTGGCTGATAAGTTTCAGCCTAAAGGATCAGGCGCCAGAAAGTTTGTGCATTCCCTGAAAGATAACTTTGTTGGCCTAAGCAAACCACGAGTTTAGGATATTCTAAACCGCAATAAAATGCACTACCGCAGAAATGCTAAATTTCTAAACAAGGCAACTCTCAAGCCAGTTCTAGCTCGGGACGTGCAAGTCAGACACTAAGTGGATCTGATGGATCTTGGAAAAGGAGGAAGTGTTAGTTTTAAGGGAGTTATTTATCGATATGTTTTGTCTGTTGTTGACGTATTCAGCAGGTTTGTTTGGCTCAGACCTCTGAAAGGAAAAAAAAAGCAAGAAAATTGCTGGTGAGTTGAAAAGCATATATATGGAACGCGGATTCCCTCTTATGATTCAGAGCGACCAAGGCACTGAGTTAAAAGGAGCTGTCAAGAGACTTTGTCGTAAAATGAACGTGAAAACCATCTACAGTCGCCCGAACAATCCGCAACCCCAGGGAAAAGTAGAAAAAGTCACCATTCCCTGCGATCCAAGATAGAATACGACCTACTAAAACTGGCGAAAAGGTGTTAACTGGGCCAAAACACTACCTGAATACCAGCGGATCTTGAATGAGGATCCTAAAGAAGTTCTGAAGTACAAATCTCCTCTTGAGATATATTTTGCACGTAAGCCCAGTTACCATCATAACAGAGCCCTAGTAAGTGACTGGCAAGTGAAGAATTGGTCGCGAATACAGCCAAATGCAATCTTATTAAAGCGGGTAAGAAAAGTCGCTTCAAATATGTTAAGAGAGTCAGGGAAGATGCTCGCTCTGCAACACAATGCTGCAGTAGAAGAATGGTTTGAGCCCACTTGAAGAGCGATCCCCATCTATATACAGAGTAGGCGAGAAAGTTCATGTTCGCCAAGCTGAAAAAGGAACTATCAAAGCTGCAAGGAAGCAATACGTTATAGAAGCGCTGGTAGAAAAAAGAAACTTGAAACAGCACTCGTATAAACTTTCATTTCTTTCTCCATCATCTGGAAAGTGTGAGCGACGGTGGTTTATGACATCACAAGCCCGACCTTCAGGGAAGAAAAGCGAAAGCAAAAGGCCGCAAAATTCAACAGGCAGAGAAAAGACATGCATAAGAAAAAGTTCCTAGTTCCAATGAATAAAGACGACTACCTTCAGATGATAGAAGATCAGGGATTTCACCAAACTTATAATCCACCGGGAAATGGTGACTACCAGTTTGAGACTTTGGCATACCACCCAGTACACTTGGTATCTTAAGGTCACCTGAAACTTACCATGCACAAGGAAATTGTAGAATATCTCGAAACGCACCCGTTGGATGAAGCCGGTTTTCTCTTGCATGAATGGGTTCCGCACTTTGAACCTTGGCAGGACTGCCTTGCTTACATGGCACAAGATTACACCTACGGTGACCAAGTGACACTTTTCGCTGCAGCTAACTTATATAATCTAAACATTCAAGTCGAGTCATCTCTTGGATCTGGTGCTGGTCATATTTTCATCCCTCATCAAGTATTGCGGTAACAACCTTTTATATTGGCCATTTTGCAGAAAACCATGGTGAACACTATGTCAGCCTTGAACCTTTGCATCTCGGTCATTCAAGAGGTATACATGATGATGATGATGCTTCAATACCTCAAGCAATGTAATCGACGGCACTGACGAAGACATGAAGGATCAAGATATCGGCTTGGTCGCAATGCCATAGAGGGCACTGGCAGAGACTTGCTGAATAGCGAGGATATTGAAAAATGCTCTTCAGACTCAGAACAGCAGCTTTTAAATAGTGACGTTTTGGAAATAACAATAAAGCTAGTTGTAGTTGCTTTTCCATTCGTGGGAAAGAACTTAAAAGCTGTGATCAGGTTTTTCAGGGACACTGTAAACAAGATACATTTTTACCCCAGTATATATCTTTCTGAGCTTCCAGGGGAACGCGCAATCTTGAGCGTAAGAAGGAGGGCAGAGGCAGTGGCGCGGTGATTGCCTTAAAAGAGATAATCAAGTCACTGAGATGGCATTTAGCCTGGGTGAGGCTCGAGCCACAAGCCTATTGCTGGTTTACTGTAACCGGTATAAGATGGAAGAATCAGCAAGAGAATTAATCCCTTCATATCAAGTACTCTACAGTTTGCACGCTGTAAGACAGAGAATAATAATGTCAATGTTGTTGATATTATTGTTGTTGCTGTTGTTGTTTGTGAAGCTCTTCTACCTTGTGCAGTAACAACACCATTATACGATGCGTACGACTGAATGCGACGCCTAAACAAGGACCCTCGCCATAAAAGGGATAGCTCCTCCCCCTTTCCCGTGACGTCAGCACAGTTTTGAAAAATAAAATGGCGGAAATGAGTGAGCAACAAACCAAATATACATATTTCGGTAAAACTCTCCCTTTATCAAGAGAATAATTAAGATAATATTCAGTTGTGGACAATTGTTGTGAATAAAGTAGTCTGTTGAGTTTATTTACTTGCTTTTGGACGATTTTGGCTGTTTTTTGACGAACGTTTGAATTTCGCGCCGTAAACCTTCACCATTATTTTGCAACAGTCTCCCTTCTCCTTGTCTTTTGAGCCTGCAGAGCAACTGAACACGATCTTTCTCATCCTAGCGTGCTCTGTGGGGGTTATTATCCCCGAACGAAGTGAGGGAAATAATCACGACGCTAATGCAGCAAAATCGCATTATTTGAGAACTCCAAGCGTGTCGCCATCTCGAAATTTAATGTTCGTGTGTGTGTGTGTGTGTGGGGTACGACCTCGTCCCCAGGGCCATCCGCGTCGAGCAACCACTGCGAGGTTACATCGGCAGCTTAACTGTAAACCGCCATTTTCTTAGTGACATGCGGTAGCTGTAAGAGTACGAACGGAAGTGATTTTGTACAATAAGATGCAGATACAAGACCAAGCAGTTTGACGAACGGCTGTACTTTGCCCGGATATTTTGCCGGTGTATGGGAGGCAAGCTTACTAGCCGTGAAACGGATTCTTAAAGGCACAACTGGTCGACCTGAACACAATCCCAGACGCCAGTATTGTGTTAAAACGCAAACACTTCTTCAGAAAGAAATAGCAAAATACAGTTGGTGGAAATCGAACAATCATCGTGGCAAATTTCACCTTTTACAATAACAGGAATGTAGTTTTCAGAATCCAAGTTTGACAAGATGACGACACACAATACAATGGAAAGTGGAATTTTCGTACTGTATGAGGACTGCTCTATTCAGTGTACTTTGAAATCGTTGAAGATGTAAACAATAGTGTTTTGGGTTTTGTTTCCTTTGCTGGAAAAGAGCTAAAGCTATGGCTTTCAGGAAACGGTGAGTTTTGAAAATTTACATCAATTAACGTACAACGCTTCTGTTAAATGACGGTCGTGTTATTATTATGGTATTTCAACAATTGCCATATATTTTGTCGTTTGATGCCCCGGGAACTGTGATGAAGGCCAAGTAGGATTATACTGTGATGTTTTCGCTAGTTTTCAAAGCTATTTCAGAGCGCCTTCGTGCAAGATATTGTCATCCGATTCCTGACATATTTGCATACTTTCACTGACAGTCTGACACATGCTGTGAAGTTTTGCCGCCGCGTTTGTGGCTGAGGTCACACTAGAAAGTTAAAGCGCGCTTTAGCGCTGCTTAATCGCGCTTTAGCCTAAATCTGTGTGACCGTAAAAAACGCGCTTTAGGAGACCGCATGGGAGGAGGATGTAAAGCGATACCAATAGCGGCAAAGTTCAAACAAGTAACTCGTTCTAAAGCGCTTCAAAAAGTACGTCTTAGTACGAGCTTTAGTGAAAGCTCGATTTGCTGACCAATCACATGCACGCTCGGAAAAGCCGCTGTCAATTCCGCAAGTTGATCATCACCATGCGTTGGAAATAGAACAAGACTGGCATTGCCAGTGAGCTCGTGGCGTGAGTTGGGTCGAGACGAGAATAAACTAACATTAAAAGTAGGGACAAGAGCGAGACTCCCAGGAGAGGGGGGGGGGGGGGTGGGTGGGAGGGGGGTACTCGTCATAATTTTGGGTGGGTGTGCTGCCCAGTCCTGAAAACGCTTAGCCTATTTCAGACCAAGATATCTGATTTTCTATAACCTAACTTTAAAAATGTATATGGCACATACCTAATGTGGCTGATATAGCGGAGTACCCCATCGGGTTTCAGTCTCACCAGAAAAAATATTATACAGCATAGAGAACTTGGTTTTTGAGACCTTGCTCAAAGGAAACCTGATAAAATTATAAATTTTCATAGAACACTCATACATTTGCTTCAAGTTTAAGAGACTCATTTTAAGAGATGCATTTTGAGCTTAGGGGTGATAGGTCAGCCAGCAAGAGAAGAGTGACTTGCGACACTTACTGTATTTATGCACAGCTGATTTTGACAGTTTGACTTCGAGCACTTATTTCTAATCAGAGGCCACGATTAATCCAGCCTTTGCTCCAATAATAATCTGTTTTCTTTTTACTGAATGAGTTTCTTTTATTAGGCTTTCAAGTATTCGTGCTTTGTAACATGAATGTAAGAAGTGAACTCTGCCTCATGCAAGAGTTTCTGCATGAAAATGATAGAACCATAGAGGTGTGCAAGCACAGTACAGTCTGTATTTATTCATCAGACACTGTATCAAGAAACAATAAATTATACACATGTTATTTTGTCAGCTGGCAACAGAAAGCCAGTATTATTCCTATTGTTTTGTGTAATAAGTTCATGAAGATTCTGCTTGCTTAAACTTTTGTCCTTAGACAGAACTCCTTGTCTTTTAGCAGTAAAGACAACATTAACATCAGTGCCTGCACATATCTCTAGTTTATTTGGTAAATCACTTATCACAAGGTGTTTGTCAACATTCATTTTCCTGTAAAATGTGTTACCTTTTTCAATTACAGCACTTAATGTATCAGAATTCCAATAGCTGCAAGATTTAATTACAGAGAAACAAATGCTATAGAAAGAAATTGCACAGCACTGCTTACATTAGCAAATAATTGCTTTACTTCTTTGCTGAACAGTTGTAGGTTCTTCACATCTGTGCCTGTTGTGTCTGTCTTCTGTTAGACAAATGTTTACTCCTTTAATTTCAAATGTAATGGCAGGCAAGTGTACATATAAAGTCTGGAAATATTCCAATAAATTGCCAACTGAACAAAGTTTAATTAATAGACATTTTCCTTCAGGATGTTCCATGCCAAAACTATCTCTACTATGAGAATCAAATACTTTGAACCTGCCACCTGACAAACAAAATACAGCTACAGTACTACAGCCTATTGTAAGAATAAAGCAGCTGAAATCCTGTCTGAGCAATAAATTAAAAGCCCCAGTCAGTGTTGTACAGTAAGCAAAGCCTTCGATGGGAAAGCAAGTTCCAAACAAATTACCCACGTAACTTTCACTGTATTGCAGCTCATACTGAGTTTCATATATTGTGACCATTCCAGGTAGATCTGTCAGCAGCAAAAAATAGTCCTTAGATAATTGCGAAAGAGTGGAATACAGATTGTTCCCAGCATTCATAATTTCGC
The DNA here is from genome assembly GCA_964036295.1 of Plumapathes pennacea. Classification (NCBI taxonomy): domain Eukaryota; kingdom Metazoa; phylum Cnidaria; class Anthozoa; order Antipatharia; family Myriopathidae; genus Plumapathes; species Plumapathes pennacea. The sequence continues at coordinate 7,135,051 of OZ038472.1, read as the reverse complement.
TCAAATCCTCTGATAAAGAAATAAAATCCGTGTGGTTAAATATGACAGCTGCTAGAGACATAGCTACACATTGTCGTCCAGCATTATCTCCAAATATTGCAGCATTACCTTGACTGTACGGTGCAATGATCGTTTTGTTTGGATCGACAACTGAAGGACCGGGATTTTTTTTCTATATCCCTTGACAGAGAAAACGCGTAGTAATTGATTTTGTGATTTCTATCTCTGAACACAGCTGGTCTCGAAATGCTTGTCCTTGAAGTCATTCTAAAATACAAACGTACCTTAGCACCTCGTTTACTTTTGACAAACTTCTTTTTGAACTTATAGCTTTCTCGCAGCGATGGTTTATTGATCCTAATTTTCTCTTTGCATTTCTGTGGCTTTCTATTGTTTCCATGTTGTTTACGCGCACGTTCACGGAATGCATTAGCATTGTGAAGTACGTAAGCTCTGGTATAATCATGAACTTTTGACGACTTTGGGACATTCTTTGAAATGTATTCTCGTAATAGTCGCCTGCTTTTCCTGTCCTTGTTCAGAACGCGCGAAAGTTCATTCAAAGGCACTCGGCTTGGCTCACGACTTCGTCTTGGACGAGTTCGATTTTCTTTCACATAAACATTACTGGGAATACAATAGAACTGCTCAAAGCGAGATCTACCAACGACCACTTCTTCTTCAATCATGTTCCAATTTTCAAATAATAACGCCACGTTATCTGCTGCCTGTTTGATCTTCATGGCACTGAGCCAAAATGTCGCAACAACAACACAAATGCACAACAGAGTGAAACGTTGATTCCAAAGAAAAGTCAGATTTTCTGACGCTTTACTTGTATCAGCAAGAATAATACAAAGTAAAAGAATACAAAGTACCTTTAAGTTCACCTTCATACTAAACAGTTCCATATACACTATCAAGCGATGGCCAAGAATCAAAGTTGCTTCGCCGTTAATATCATTCGGGTTCTGATCTTTGCATTTGGAACCCCTTCGTTCAGCTTGTTCCTTCAAGTTCTCAACGTTCTGGACGTCAGGATCTTCGTACATTTCTGTACAGTTGTGCATAGCTATGCAGTTCATTGATAAGAACATTAATATGTTCTTTGATATGTTCACTGATATATTCATTGCTTCATTTGCGGCTTCTTTCAAAGCTTTCGAGGCTGAACGGACCGACCCAAGCCAAAACCGCTCAATGAAATTTAGTGTGGGTCTACCGCAGCCGGCGTATTCGTTTGTAAGTAGGATGAGCGGTCCATAAAAGAATCCACAGAGCCAACCAAGGCAAGCAACGCACAATTCCATCGCCCACATATCTCCTTCAAAATGGCGAAACTGCTCGCCCGGCAAGTCATGTGATGACAAAACGTCATCATAAATCACGTGAAAATATGAACCAATCACCGTGTGCTGATTCGTAACCCAGAAAAAAAATAAAAATAAAAATAATAAAAATAAAAATATGACGATGATGAAGACACGCTTTCCAATCCTAAGCTCGTCGGCTTCGCCACGAGCAATCACGTTCTTTTCGGACTTTGAGCAAGTTTCGTCCGTCTTAATACTTCGATGGCTTTTCGCATTTTGGTGTCTTCCTTGGCGATCTCTGGTCCGACTTGCTGACAAATGTTAGCAAATGTTTCTCTCAATATCCGAAAATGCCTCCTCCATTCCGCTTCTAGGGCAGGGGAATTGATGAAAATCAATGTTGTGGTCTTGGAAAAACCCACATTAACAGGCGGCCGTACTCTCGGTTGTGGCCAATCCTTCTCCTCCGTTGTCTCTGAAGTAAGATAGTCCTAATTCTTTTGAATCGCCTACACCGCACTTTCCAAACAAGTTTTCTAATCAACAGTAAAAAATTAGCAAAGAGAGCTATGATAACATTTGCGACGGGCAATGTGCTCAGAAAAAAGCTGATCCACCTGTTTTCGGGTGAAACCTTTAATGGGATTCGGATGTTGGCTGTCATATTTGACAGCCAAAGGAAACCTGAAGGTTACGTCTCCTAAAGCGTGATTAAATCGCACGGCTTTGTAAAGCACGATTTCGACCCCTAAAGCGCGCTTTAAGTTTCTAGTGTGACCTCAGCCACTGTATTCAAGGATAAAATGTAACCGGGTTGAAGTGCTTTTGCTTTATGAGGGCTATTAAAGTAGAAAATATCCGGCCACTGCATTCCAAATTAAACAATTACAGTCTATTGTATATTATTGTCTACTAGTGGGACCCCGTAAGATACTCGCTCAACACAATCGGACCTTGTATTATTTAGTGACCGGGTTTGCTCACTCAATACAATCGGACCTTCTATTATTTAGTGACTTGATTTCTTTTTTCTGTCAAAGATTTTAAAATCGTCAAACTGCGTTTGAAAAGCTGTTGTGTTCAAAATTGAATCCCTGCCAAAATTCACACGGTCCCGAGACTTCGAAAGCGTGTAAACAAGCGACTCGCTTTGACGGCTCTAAATTTTGTCACACTCGAAGAAGCGTATTAAACTTATAAAGTAAAAAAAAAAAAAAAAAAAAACATACACGTATGTGATTAGGATAAAGCATTGGCTGGAGAAATCGTCGCTTTTCTTGAAATTCATAAAAATTTCGGTGTCCAAGATCGACTTTGCTTGGCTTTCAAGCCTCGGGAGTATTCTGTAGTTGCGTGTAAATGTTGTCTCAGCGAATTTTGAAGTTCAGCTTAGTGTCTACGAAAATTGCAGACTGTGCACGTTGTTTGAACTAAACCAGACTGCCGTGCAACAAAGATTTTTTAAGCGGCCGACTGGTGACGTCGCTACACAGCCGTGGTTTGCAAAAAAAATTTAAATAATCTCCGAACCGAAAATAAACAAGAATCCCGCTTTCCGAAAACCCACTACTGAGCGAGGGGATATATGCGATTATCGTATTTCTAGTTATACACTGCTCCATTGATGGCGGAAGTTGAACAATTGTCGTTGTTCTCTTCCACCTTCAATTGAGCGGTTTCTCGCGCGCACGCGATCGCTTAGCTTTCCAATTTTTGCGTAGCTGGTTATTATGGATCATTCTTGTACCAAAAAGCCGAAATTAACGACCTCTTGAGCTCCTCGACTGCGATTTTACCATCCAACTAGAAGTGGAATCCCGTATGGAGGATCGCCTCAAAGGATTGAAGACGCACATTCAACATGCGAAGAATGTACTTTCGATAACTGGCCAAACGTCACTAGGAAATGTTAGGATGTTGGAACGTACGGTGGCCCAGAAGGCTCAACACAAAAAAAAAATACAACGCAAATAAAAAGAATCACAACACAAATAAAAACATAACAACGCAAATAAAAACATTACAACGCAAATAAAAAAAGTCGCAAAGCAAACAAAAAAGTCGCAACGCTAATAAAAAAAAGTCGCAAAGCAAACAAAAAAGTCGCAACACAACGACAAAGGGGCTGGGCTCGAATATCCCCCGAATGGTAACCGCGCTGTCTCTCCCGCCATTTTCCGATGGCAGACGATCGTGATGAGCTGAGAAGCATTCTAGAACATTACTTTCATCAAGGGTTTGAAAACAAAGTAATTCTCGACTTCTTAGTACATCGACACGAGATTGTTATTAGTTTAGCCACTCTTAAGCGAAGGTTAAGAGACTACGGCTTACGAAGGAGAGGTGTTGAAATAGATGAAGAAAAACTCAAGGACATCGTTCGTCAAGAAATTTCGGGGCCTGGTGAGCTTCGTGGATATAGGGCTGTTTGGCACTCACTACGATTAAATCATCACATTCACGTTCCGAGGCAGCGGGTTGCTGAGCTTGTACGAGAACTGGACCCTGCAAATAGTCAGCAAAGAAGAAGCAGGAGATTGGCAAGACGGCGATACTTGAGTTATGGTCCCAACTTCTGCTGGCATGTTGACGGTGAGCTTTTTAAACATTTCAGTTGCTTAACTTACGCAATTCGATAGGAATCAAAACTCAACTAAAATAGCTGTTCTGTTGCTCCCTATCATCAAAATTCTCCTAACTGACTACGTACTAATTATGTTTTGACAGGGAATTTATTATGCTCCTAGTTTGGTCAATCATTTAAAATATACATTTTAAGAGATGTATCATTGTCAAGGTCTTGGCTTATAAAATTATTTCCACTGTTTGAACAGCTTGAAAACTGATGCATACATGCAATATTACAAATAGTTTCACATTAATTTATATTGACTCTTTTAGGGTACGACAAATTGAAACCATTTGGCTTCCCCATACATGGAGCCATAGATGGGTACAGCCGAAAAATTCTCTGGCTAGAAGTTGCTAGATCCAACAACAAACCAGAAGCTATTGCGAGTTTTTTTCTGGACTGTGTCTCAGAAAACTCTGGTTGCCCAATACTTGTAAGAACTGACTGTGGGACAGAAAATGGAACAATGGCTGCAATGCAAACATATTTCAGGCAACATGGAAGTGATCAATTTGCTGGAGAAAAATCACATAGGTATGGCACATCTCCAAGCAACCAGAGAATTGAGTGTTGGTGGTCCTTCCTAAGAAGAGGCAGGTCTTCCTGGTGGATAGATCTATTTAAAGGTATGGTTGAAAGTGGAATATTAGACTTAGGAAGTCAGTTACACACAGAGTGTTTATGGTTTTGCTATAATGGTGTGTTGCAAGAGGATCTGGATAATGTGAAGAAACACTGGAATACCCACAGAATTCGCCCATCCAGACATGGCACTGTTCCTGGTGTACCCGATGTCCTGTACTATCTACCACAACGCTCTGGAAGCTCTGATTGTATGGTGCCTGTACCAGCAGACACAGTGCGTGAAATGGAACTTCATTTGGATGAACTTGACAGTCACGAATGTGAACTGAACTTGTATCAGGAATATTTCCATTATGTTATGGAAAATGATAATTTCCAATACCCAAAGAGTACTGATGAAGCATATAGTTTATTTCTGAGATTAATTGACATTGCAAACAGATAATTTTACCATAAACCAGGGCAACAAAAAATCACAGATGTCAGCTTCTAATTTGAAAGTGCAAAAATGAAATGGTGACATGGGCAATATCTCGTAACAATAACAAGCAAAGAGGTTTTGTGTTTCCCAGATAAAATACACATTACACAAAGCCAAAACCAGTGCAGTCTTTCAGTGCAGAGGTCATGATAGTGTCCATTTCCTGCAAGTTGTTGATGTGCACTGGCAACTTTAGCAACAGATCACATGTTGAAGCAGTAGGCCGGCACCTGCAAGCATCTCTACAACCATGTACAAAAGAAATAGAAAACTTCTTCTGGAATCCAAGCACAGGAACTGTTCCAGAGCCTGACAGCCATTTCATCAGGTCACCAATAGTGATATCACCTGAACCTAATAAAAATAAAGAATGTTTATATTGGTAATATCAACATGTTACCGTTCGTATTAATAAATGTTATTAAAACACTAAATTTAGTTCCACTCTCCTGCAGGTGCAAGGTAGGATTGTATTCTCTTGTACTATCCGAAAATTTTGCAAACTCCAGATTTCCTTAATATTGATGACCATGTTTTTGCAATTTCCAGCTCTGGCAGTAATCTTTACATTCTTCAAGTTCTTTGTTGCTACACTTTCTGGTCTAGCAGTTTTAGAAAAAGGCATGTGTACGGGATTACAGCAGTTTCAAATATGTTTTCTTTTGTTACCAAGAAGGATAAACACTAATGGATAATAAAGATACCTTCTTCCTCTAAAGACTCCACAAAGTCACAAAATAACTTGTACACATCAATCTCCTTCTCCTTTCTGATTTGGGAGAGGCTAAAATCAACAATGAGATCATTCAGAAAGTCTTCAGCTGTGGGTGTGCATGCAACACAACCTGAAGTGAAAACAGGTTCCCACAGTTTAGGATACTTCTTTGCAGATGCTAGGACACCACAGCTGCTGAGGCCCTGTTCTAACTGCATCAGTTGGGGTAGGAAGGAGCACATCTGGCTCTTGATGCAAATTGACCTGCAATTGGATAATTATGTTTGACAAAAGTACTCAACTCCATGTAGTGTGCTATGCATTAGTAAGGAGCATTTGTTTTAAAACATGTGCTCAAACTAAGAACAGGCTCTAAATCAAATGACCTCTAACTTAAGTTATGTGTGCCCCATCCATCAAGACCCTGTAGTAAAGCCAAGCCAGTTCCCTCTGTTACTGAAGCAGATTCATCAACAGTGGAGTGCAGGTAGTGATATTTCACTGTCACAATAAAGTAAAATGTGTCATACTCACTGTATGATATCTGATGAGGAAATGAGAGTTTCTCTGCTGGGTACCCCAGCATATCCAATCTCTTCAAGGACTTCAAAAACATCATCCTGCAGAAGGACATCTTGTAGATCCTTTACAATGGTTATTGACTGAATCTTAAGGGAACAAAAATCAACATATAAACGAAAATATTGTACGTGAATAGATTTCACTATACTGCTAATTATACTCATTTGGGTTCATATTAAAGAATAGTGTACTGTCTATGTGAACTGACTAAGTATGATGCTTGGAAATTGGCTGACTGGGAGCCAAATTGTAACTTAATGCTGATTGTAAGTGATTGTTAATTTAGTTTTCACTGTTTATTTTTTATAATCATTTGAAAACTGCTGTAGTAGATACCTTCTTGGCAGCATCTTTGTACTTTGCATCATTGTCTTCTGGAGACAGTGGCTGGTTTGTCAAGTACCGATACACACCTGGGTCTAAAAAGGATGGTGCTGTCCCACCTTGTAGAACTGATGTAATCATCAGCAATCCAGCCAAGTAAAAATCATTGCCGCTAAGAGAGATGGTCGATGTGATAGGCTTTCCAGATATGAAAAGCTTCCTCTCTATGATTGCCAGTATTTCTGGAAAAAAAAAAAGGAATTGATTAATATTATTAATTAGTAAAAGGTATAGAGAGCTAATGCGAGGCAATAACTTATGGTTGGTAGTGACATTCAATTGTTCTACCTCAGCATATCTCATGTTTTCAGCAAAATAAAATTTGAAAGTCAGTTGTAAGTACATATTTCAGTCTATGATGTATGCAAAAGTTACTAGGCACTATCCCATATTTAATTTACCTGAAAAAAACTCACGAAGGGGACCCCCATCATCCACTGCTGGCTCTCCAATGAACTGTATTTTCAAAGGGTGACCTGGGGACAGCTTTCCTCTTTCATGGACCTTTTTCACGTCTGCCCATAAGTCCTTCCGGCGGACGCGCAGATTCACCTGCTTCGCTTCCGGGACGAACTGCACCAAGCTTTCAATGACACCATTCAGGTTTACGTCTTCTAAAGCAGCCACCGTATTAACCTGAGGCGGGCAGAAATCATAATCTGTCTCTGTTTCCTCTATTTCTCCAACCCATACATCGCAGCATGAGTCTGCGTGGTCAGCTATTATCTTGATTGGAAATTGCCCGAAGCAGGTTGGACATTCTGCCATGGAGTCTACTCCATTATCACTAGATGGCCCAGGTTGATCTCCAGTTATATCTATCACGGCATGCTTTGGGGTACCGTCCAACTTGTGACTGATGTCTGTGCAGTCGTCAAAGACACTCTTTTCGAACTCGCTCTCATCGCCGGTATCGCCGTTCTTTTCGTACTTGGAGCCTTCAAATTCTTCCATTTCCGCTGCGAGATAGTCATCTTTTAGGGCAATGAACAGCGTTATTCGGCTGTAATTCCTTCCGAGGTCGTCTCTGTATTTTTCTAGGATAAATGGATCAAACGATCCTGGCAGGAAGACAACCTGGCTGCCATCGGGGTAAAGTAGTGCATAGTCGACTCCATCGAGGACAGATTTATCATGATTTGCGTGCTTGCGCACAGCTTTCTCCTTTACCATAGCAGCATTCGCCGATGGAGGAACTCTGATCGGAAGAGTTTACCGCGGCATTTCTTCAAATACCCATTGGTATACTTCATGAAGCCAATATTTATAGCGACATGTTTTGGTGGAACCGGTTTTTCCATTTTGTTACCAGTTTTACCTCGCTTGGATTTGGGCTGGAATTTTGAGCGTCTTTCAGCCTCTTTCCTCTTTTTAAACTCTTCTATGCCACAGGTTGGTGTTGGTTGAATGGCAGATGGTGCAATCGAAACGGACGTTCCACAATTGCAGCAAAATTTCGCATCTTGATTCACCTCCTTCCCACAGCGTGAACAAAACATGGCAGTTAGGAAGTGTTTCTCACACTGGAATATGATCTGTTTTCGCGCGAAAATCTTACAGAGCCTTCAGTCAACTTGGTCAGAGATAACTCGAGCCCAGTCCCTCTGTCGTTGTGTTGCGACTTTTTTGTTTGTGTTGCGACTTTTTTGTTTGCTTTGCGACTTTTTTTATTAGAGCTGCGATTTTTTTTGTGCTATTTTTTAATATTTTATTTGCGTTGTGATGTTTTTATTTGTGTTGTGCTCTTTTAATTTGCGTTGTATTTTTTTTTTTGTGTTGAGCCTTCTGGGCCACCGTAGGAACGGCTTTTAGATTCTTTTGAGCAGCAAGAACGGGGACATGTGTCTAGTCGTCGTGTTCCTTCCTTCGGCCAACGGAAGAGTTGATGCGTTCACGCAAACCGAGATTTGCTCTCCTTAGCGGCAGGTAACGAGAAACACTTTCTTTATTCTGTGTAAATGTTGTGTCTATCGCTGTAATCAAAAACCGTGCAAGCAAGGACCTTTGATCCTGCGGATATCTGGTTGAGCCAAAGACCCGTTGGTCTAGGCGGGAAATTCGCATTGCGCTCGTACTCATATTGTCGATTTCATTTCTTTACGTGTTATCCTAAAGCTAAATTAAAATAGTAGTACAATTGACATTCCTAATAAATACTCTCGAGCTCAAAGTAATAAAATAAAATTTCAGAAGGTATTGTGTATAATGTGTTTAGTTATACGCTTTAGTTATCTCTCTCTCTCTCTCTTTGGCTGTTATCACTGAAATGTAAAAGCGCATTGGTGGTGATGCTCACGGCTCGAGGTCTGGAGCGAAATGAGTGACAGCTTGGCCTGTCCAACGGTCCTTTCATAGTCAGGGTCCTTGTTTAAGAAACAAGTAACCTGCAATCAGGCCCTCCTTCCTTTCCCCGGTGGCGAAAAGCACGAAAAATAGAATTGGCCGTAAGAGACTGGGGAGGGGGTTGCCTCTCTCAAATGCAAATGCAAATCATCGCAACAAGATAGGTAAGCAACCAACCACCACTCCAGCCTCTACATCTACGTTTATCGTCGGTGACTCTATCATTTCAAAACTAGAAGGCTGGCGGATGGGAAACAAAGAAAATAAAGTCTTCGTCAAATCGTTCTCCGGCGCGAATGTGGAAGACATGCGAGATTACATAAAACCAGTGATACGACAGCTGCCTGACCATGTCATCCTGCATGTTGGCACTAATAATCTCTCTCCCGATACCCCGACAACTATCGCTGACAAGATACTCAACCTATGAGACGAAATCAACCAACTTCATCCCGACACAAGACTGACCATCTCTGAGTTGACCTTCCGCGCAGACGATGATGCCCTGGCCACAAAAATCCAGAAGGTGAACAAGGAGCTGCGGTCATACTGCCGCTCACGCAACTGGTCGATGATTAGTCACCACATTGACGAGTCCTGCCTTACCACAAAGGGGATACACCTCAACAAGAAAGGTATTGCAGTGTTCGCTAAAGAGATAAATTCGTACTTAAGAGCTGAACATTGAATTTCTACAGTGATAGGAAATGAAGAGCAGAGCTTAGTTACTGGGCGAATACCTGAGAATGTGATACCTAAAACTCGAGGTTTCAAAATGGCTTCTCTAAATATTGCAAGCCTAACAGCACACATAGATGAATTAAGAATCTGGATAGAAAATCAAACTCTTGATTTATTAGCAATTAACGAAACCCGACTAAGCTGTACAGTTCATAACAACCATATCGAGCTTTCAGGCTACGATCTTATAACGAGAGACCGAAATCGGAATGGTGGTGGCGTTTGTATGTACATGCGAAGTACTATAAACTTCAATATCAGATCTGATCTACTTTCAGACGAAATAGAAGCACTATGTATTGAAATAGAAAAACCAAATAGCCGGGCCTTCACTGTCGTCTCGTGCTATAGACCTCCAGGTTCAGATGTCGATACTTTTTTCCATTCTTTCACTAATATAATAGAGACACTTGACAGTGAAGATAAAAAAGTATATTTCCTGGGCGACCTCAATTGTAACTTGCTAGCTAATCAATCGGACCGTCCAACACAGAAACTAAAATTAATTAATGAAGAATATCAATTTGCACAACTTATAACTGAACCAACCCGCATCACAGAAAGTAGCCGTACTTTAATTGACGTTGCACTGACTAACAATCCCAACAGAGTAGTGTCCTCTGGAGTATTACAGTTGAGCATAAGTGACCACAGCCTAATTTATGTCATTCGAAAAATTGCAATTCCCTCAAAAACAAAGCCAAAGATGTCTAGAGTACGTCAAATGAAGCATTTTAACACTGAAGAATTTAGAGAGGACTTGGATATGCTACTTTCGGAGGACACTATGGACCTTGACGATCCGAATGATATGTGGATGCGTTGGAAGAGTATCTTTCTTACTGTTGCTGACAAACACGCCCCTCTTAAACGAAAACGAATCAAGAACAAGAAATCTCCTTGGATAAACGGAAACGTTAGAAAACGAATTATAGAGAGAGACAGCCTTAAAAAGGCTGCTATAAAATCTAATAATCCATTGGACTGGGCGAACTATAAACGTGCTAAAAATGCAACTAATAATGAAATTAAAAAGACCAAAGCCTTGTACTATCACAATCATTTTGCCAAAAACTCTGGCAACTCGAGGGAAATTTGGAGAACTATCAATCAAGTAATGTCTCGAAACACCAAGAAAGATAACAATATAACTTCGATAAGGACAGAAGGGCGTTCAATTAACGACACAAATCAAATGGCTGAAATATTTAATCAACATTTTACTGATATAGGCCCTCGATTAGCTTCAACATTAGGCGAGTCCTCAAAATCATTTGAGGAATACATCACGCCAACACTATCCTCTTTCCACTTACAACCAGTGGACAGAGACACAGTGTTGAAAGTACTGACATCAGTATCTCCAGCAAAAGCTACTGGCCTGGACGAGATTCCGTGTTGCCTCATCAAAGAGGCGGCACCAGTAATAACAAAATCTCTTACAAAGCTATTTAACAAATCAATTGAAAAAAGTGTATTCCCATCAGAATGGAAAAGGGCAAAAGTCACTCCACTGCATAAGACGAAGGAAAAAGATCTCCTTGATAACTATTGACCCATTTCGGTAATTCCTGCTATTGCCAAAGTGTTTGAAAGACTTGTGTTTAACCAAATCTATAAGTACCTGAACGATGAAAACAGGATTTCGCCCTTTATATTCCACGCTTTATGCTTTACTGGACGCCACAACTTTATGGCTTTCAAATTTAGATAAAGGGCTAATTAACTCTGTAATATTTTTGGACCTTTCCAAAGCATTCGACACGGTCGATCACAGCATCTTGCTCAAAAAGTTATCGTTATATGGAGTGGGAGACAGGTTCTGTAAATGGTTCAAATCGTATCTCACAGATAGAGAACAATTATGCTGTGTAAACGGGAAAATCTCATCCCCCAGAAAGATAACATGCGGGGTCCTCCAAGGATCCATCCTTGGTCCCCTGCTATTTCTGTTATATATAAACGATCTCCCTTGCTCCCTTCATTATTCAACACCTAGAATGTACGCGGATGACACCAATATTACCACGTCCGGGTTATCACTGAACAAAATCATACACAATATCGACCGTGACCTTATCAGTATTGGAGATTGGCTTCTAGCCAACACGTTAAGTCTCAATGTTAGTAAGACTGAGCAACTTTTCATAGGATCTGACTCAAACCTTGGAAAAATTACATGTGTTCCACAGATTTCAATGAACGGTATCCCAATAAAAAGGGTGAAATCTGCTAAATCAATAGGAGTCTACATTGATGAGTAAGCACAATAATTGTAAGCACAATAGGCTGACCACGTAGATTATATCTCGAAGAAAATATCCCCAGCAATTTCGGGTCTACGCCAATTGAGACCATTTATATCGACCAAAACCGCAGTAACTATCTATTGCTCATTAATTCTCCCCTTATTTGACTACTGTGATGTAGCCTGGGATACACTACCTAAAACTTCAGCCGAAAGACTGCAAAAACTACAGAATCGTGCAGCCCGGGTCATCACTCGTCAGGGGTACGAAGTCAGATCGCATGAAATCCGTTCCGATCTAGGTTGGAATACGCTAGTTGAGAGACGCAACGAACACAAAGCTGTTGCTATGTTCAAGATGCTTAATAACAAAGCTGACCTGTTTAAATCTTATAGCGAAAACTTCATTTATAGCTTAAGAGGAAAGAACCAAAACCTTTCTCTTCCACTACCGAGAACGGAATAAAAAAAGTTTCAAGTACTGCGGCCCTAGACTTGGAATGGATTAGCAAACAATCTGAAAGACAATCAAACATTAAAGTCGTTCAAAAAGGCTCTCTCATCTTCCTATCACCAGGAATTTAGGTTGCGCGATATAATATTAGCAGTATAATGTTATTTATTCTATTAGTAAGTTAAGTAGTACAATGTATTTAGATAGTTTTTATGCTGGGCCTAAGGGCCCAGCATATAATTGTTTTCACCCGAAAACCACAGCCTAGGTGTCATGACAATTGGTAAAAGAAGTCCCCCTCTAGGATTTTGAATTTTGATTGACGTGCAAGCAAAAATGCTATATTTTGATTGGATAATGTTCAGGTGCAAGCGGCGTGGAAGCCTTTCTTTTCTTGGCTGAGTTTCAAAGTATGTAACGTGAGATTTTTGTTGACGTATACTTGCGCTCTTGCGGTTTTTGTTCATTATATTCACTTTCGCATTTTTCTTCGTCCAGCTGGTTAAAACTAAGCGAAGGAAAGCAAACATAATCAAAACGATACCATTTCGACAAGCTGAAGTGGCTCCCGGCTGGGTTTTTCAGCTCTAGCATACGCTCATCAAATAACCGTGAATTCATCAAAACCGCGGTGATAATAGCTCAGAAATAGAACAGGCCGACTGGAATTTAGAAAGCTTGGTAGAAGAAACGCAATTTAGAAGACGAAAAACAGGTAAGCGATGAAGCGCAGGCTAGATTAATTGTGGCCTTAGAAACAAATGTTCGAAGTCAAGCTGTCAAAATCAATTATGCATGAAAATGAGATAAGTCACGCAATTACTCCCAAACTCAAAATGTAGATTCTCTCATCCTTTTGAAGCAAATGTACGAGTGTTGTAATTATAATTTATAGTTTAATCAGGTTCATTTGAGTAAATCCAAAGCCAAGTTCCCCATACTGTATAATATTTTTTCGGGTGAGAAATTGAAAGAGAAAATTGAAGTTGATCACTCTTGGGAGTCTCGCCCTAGTCCAGAGATTGCTTATTCAACAATTCTTATGGTGCGTGCGGACATTTGCCTCACCAAACTTGAATCCCAGCATCTGTCGCGTTTTCACGCGACAAAACTTGTTAATATTGTATACTCTGTTAGCTTTTATTTCGGCTTCCATGAAAAGCAATTTACTTTTATTGATGGAATTCCGAGTTTAAATAAACGTCATTCATTCATTCATTCTCTCTCTCTCGCTCTGCACGACGCTTAGCAAATTGTTAACAAATTCTCATGGAACCGTTGATATCCTGAGTTTATTTAAACTTTATTGTGAACCTAAATGGCCACTGAAACCAACTGCCCGAAAAAAGCACGGTTGTCACAACCGCAAGTCTGCGCCACAACTCCAGATGAAACGCTCCGTCAATATCATGTGGAAATGTTCAACCCAGTATCTGGTAAAGCCAAAGATGCCCGCTTCGAGGAGATCAATCTCGATCTATATAAGCCGAAGGCCAAGAGTATCGCTTTCTCCACGTCAGAAGAGCGGATAGGTCTCTGGATTCGCTGTTTGATGGAACGATACTTTAAGTACCAAACAGATGGCTTCCGTGCTACCTGGGAGGAACAAGACTCGCCTGTAACCGAAGATCGTTGTGATAGAATTATTCTTCATCTCTATACCAGATCGGAGGACAAGAAGGAACAACACGTGATAGTGATCACCGTTTTCGTCTCCACTGGAACTTTCTTTATACAAGGGAGATTTTACCAACAATTCAGTGCAACCGAATTTCCATTACTTCTTGAGGCCGTCAACAAGCTAGCTGTAAGTAATCCCGATGACTTTAATCTCGATTTATTCACATCGACCCCTCTGTCAAACCTATGGAACCCTCATACCTCGCAAGATGAACCAAATCGGGTCGTAGGAGTTACCTCGCCAACTGAAGTTGACACCACCAAAGCTCCAACAAGCGTGCCGCCGGAAGTCAATCACACCGGCGAATTTCTAAAGACTGTTTCGGAGGACATTCAGAATGTGGTGACCCCTGCTTTGAGCTACACCCCGAGCAGATTACACACCATATCATCTCTACGAACGTCAGTGGCAAATATGGAATCTGAATTTATTGCCTTTAAGATATGACCCAGAATATACAATCTCTTCAAGATGCCCTGACTACTCTCGACAGCAATACGAAGGATAAATTTACTCAATCTGAAAACGCTCTTAAATTAAGACTAAAAAAAGTCGAAGAGGAAAACAAAGAGTTGATTGCCTCAAATGAAACGCTAACTGACCAACTTTGCACCCTTTCACAAACAGTAAAAAACTCCAAGATCAAGCAAACTCATCATGTACCAAGCAGAACACCTTGGAGGAAAAATATTCAAGCTTGAAGGAGAACCACGACAACATTAAGGAAGAACTAGAGTCCCTGAAGAAAGGCCCAGTAAAACTGTGCAGCGAAATTTCTACAGAAGAGCTCCCTGCGCGACAGGAGACCCCAGCCACAGTCATATCACCGGATGTCCCACTAAACAACAGATTTGAGGTATTACAAGAAAAAAGATAGATCCTGCTTACACTTCGGATCTACCAGCCGCAACAGAAGCTGAAACGCCGAACCGGAACGAAACGAGGCGAACGAAGAATCAGCAAAGTACAAACACCGGAAGTAGCCGATATGATCGCCAAGTTGCCGGAAATGAGAACAACGCCGACAAAGCAAACATTGTGATCCTTTGCGATTCCAATGGAAAAAACCTGAAACCCAAGAAACTCTGCCCGGATAAGAACAATATTTACTTGAGATGCCCCACAGTCAAACGGGGAAGTGAAATTATTGCAACTTTGTCGTTTGATTCTCCTGAATCAATACTGATTCATACTGGTACAAACGATCTGGATCAATCTGGCCCGATTGAACATCTGGCATCTGAAATCAGCAAACTGGTTGAAACTACAGCCAAACAATATCCATTTACCAGAGTGTTATACTCTACACTACTTCCACGCCAAGACGTACGCCCCGAGGACATCACAACAATTAATTCCCTGATCGAGCGACGATGCTCACGCCTGGCAAATGTCCACTTAATTGATCATACAAATCTGCATCTTTCAAATTTCCCTATCCTCCACGACTCCAAACACCTCAATAACTAACGCCGGTGTCAAGCTCTTTGCGAAAAACTTGAAAAGTGTGATTTACGGACGGCGTCCCGCTAATTTCCATCGGCCAGCGGTTCAGAACCTGAACTCGTCTCCAACAAACAGCCGACCTCTGAGGGAATATCACCCAAGGACACCAACCCCAACATACGCCGCTGTTGCACGACAGTCTCTACCTACAGTCACGGTACCACCAGCGGCTCCACCTCTGCCGATACCTCAGCCTCTTACCACCAAAGAGCAAATAAACAGAAACCCAATGAACGTGAACACTGATCCCCCAAGCCAAGGAGGAACTATGAACATGAGTATTCCTACAAAAATACTCTCACTTATTCAGTTCTTTAACGGCCTAATATAGCCATCAATCGTTTAGTTTACTAAACAGTTATACTTTCAATCAATAGTATTTCTGTTATTCCCCCTCCCCTCCCTGCCCCTCATATTATTATAATCTCAATGAATATCACTTTAAGTAATCTCAGGATATAGGTTAGAATTTGTATATTTAATTGTCATGTGTTCCAGAATCTCTTTTAACACCTGGAATATCAATGGCTTATCCAGCAAGTCTTTAAGTGACAAACTACTTAATCGCGACTTTTTGTCGAATGTAAATCACTGTGATTTTGTGATGCTTACAGAAATCCGGAATCCGTCAAACCTCGACATCCCAGGTTTCAAAAGTTTCACGATTCTTTCAAATCAAAAATCTCCCTCAGGTCGACAATCTGGTGGAATAAGTTTTCTGTTCAAAGACAAATTCGAAAATCACATCACTATGATTCAAAATTGCAATCATTCTTTATGGTGTAAATTGTCGAAAGACATCTGGGGCTATTCTAAAGACGTATACGTCTGCGGCCTATACATTCCCCCACGAAATTCGCCACATTTCTATAATGAAATATTTGAACAAATAGAAAACGACCTCACCCGCTACTTATTAAAAGGCCACATCATTCTCCTCGGGGATTTCAATGCCCGAACCGGCACATACGCCGATTCGGTGTCCAAAGCGGGAAACAACCTAATCAAGAACGACAGATCTGACATCTCTTTGAAGTTGCCCAATCGTCATAGTTTTGACAACAACATAAATAATCACGGCAAACGATTACTAGAAATATGCAAACAATTCGATTTGAAGATTCTTAATGGCCGAACAAACGGTAATACACTGGGACGCCCAACGTATCACGGCAAGAATGGAACTAGTGTCGTAGACTATATTATTTGCGATCAAGATCTTATCCACGAGTTTGACCACTTCATAGTGAAACAACCTTCATATATATCAGATCATAGTCAATTAGTCGGTTGGCTCAAGTCAACTGTATGCAACACCCCGCCACATCTTAGAGTTATCCCCTATATTTTCTATAGGGACGTTCTGCTGGATAGGGTATAGTTTTCAGGGTCCTCCAGCTGGCTTAAATATGGTATTTGATTTTACATTTTCGTGTCTTAAACAGGGAACTTATCTCCAACACTCAACTAATTTAAACTCCTACTTCAGCTTGAACTCTTGCCCTGCACAACAAGAATATTGCGATTACATTGAATGATTTGTAACCCACCTTTTCACATAATGTTTATCTTGCCATCACTTTGTCTATATGATAGCACTTGACAAGACGTATTTGTTACAAGGAGTTTTGTACCTGATATGTATTGCTGCGTAAATGCAGACGGCTCTGTTGCCTAAGGAAAATTACGTGGAATAAAGCATTTTGCAATAGTGTCTTGAATATGGTGCAATTTTTGGTTGCCTTGCAAAATCAGGAAATTTGGACTGATGGCTAATACTTATGGCTACTTGGTGTATAAATGAGAATGACGAACTTATCTGAACCCTGTAAGAATTTCAGACTTTGGTGCAAAATAGGACTACTTTATTTGTTTGTACACTGACTCAGTGTGGGAGAAAAAAACTAGATTTGCCTTGTATTCCAAGTGGGTGCTGTCATGCCGATGCTTTTTGCAAACAGTTTACTGCCTGAACACTGCGTATATTTACCAAAAAAAGGTTGTGGGATCTCTTTGTAGGTCACAAGTGGAAGGATCCAAAAGAATCAAGATCCAATTGTAGAATCCAAAAGAACGGATGTTCTGAATGGTGAAGCGAGTTCCTAAAACCTACAGGAGTTCCTCTCTGCCCTTGAAGACGATGCCCTTTGACGACAAGACCAGTGATAGTGGAACGACTTCGTTATTGATCTCTGCTGCTGTGCCCTCTACAGAAAATGAAAGAGAAACTGCCAGTTATAGTGCCTTTCTGTACACATAGTAATGGAGGGGGGGAGGGGGGGAGGGGATGGGGGGGTGAACCACTCTGAAAGCTTCGTTGACCCTTTCACAGGTGTGCATACTAATATTGTCGAATGCCTCTGGAGTGCTGTGAAGCGAAAGCTGAAGCGGATGAACGGCACTCGCTACGATCACATCCCAGAGTACCTTGACGAGTTCATGTGGAAAAGACAATTTAGCCAAGCCGACTGGCTCCTTGCAATCATCCAAGACATCGCCGCAGGCTACTAATGGCCTGCCACTCAAAACAACGGCTCTCTTAAGA
This sequence comes from Plumapathes pennacea, assembly GCA_964036295.1. NCBI lineage: Eukaryota > Metazoa > Cnidaria > Anthozoa > Antipatharia > Myriopathidae > Plumapathes > Plumapathes pennacea. The sequence continues at coordinate 7,116,841 of OZ038472.1, read as the reverse complement.
GCCACCACGTTAATAAAAATGAATGATTCATTTAGCGCTTCAAATAAACGTTATCCGAAATGAAAAACGCTACCGACCAATTACCGACCACTAAATCTTACCAGCCACATACCGACCACGTTACTGACCACGTTACCGACCACTTGCCGACTAGTTCAACTTGCTCACAATTACCTTGGCTTTTTCCAATAGTTATCAGTCAGGTAGGCCTGTAGCTTCATTGCCACCTTGTTTCAATGTTTCATGCCCGTGGAAAATAGCTCTGTCAGCTTCTTGGGAGTACCTTATGGTGCAAAGGTTGGATAATGTTGTCTAATGTTACGCGCGTAGCAACCTTTAAATCCGCTTTTTGTCCGCAACAGAAACCGCAAATATGCTGGAAGGTTCTGTGGATGTTAAAGTAGATGCTTCACTGTCAGTAATAATTGAAGATCCCCACATCCCAAAGCACATTGCTTGACACCTTGCGCAGTTTTGTTATATTTTTTGCAACCTCACAAGTGGCATTTGGTTGATATATATTTGAGGGGAAGTCAGATTTGTTTGCTATAGCCTTGGTTTTAGTGACTTAGTTTTATTGGATTCTCACCATCATAAGCTCGGAGGTGGCGAGCTACTTGTTTTGGGCCAATTTCATTCAATCAGTCGTAAGCCGGTAATCCGGCATTGGTTGCCGGCAATGAATTGATAAACTGTACCCATACTCAAAAGTCAAGCCCTCGGAAATCTTGAAACTGATAACTTCAGTACAATTAATGCTTAATAAGTGCTCACGAGGAACTCAAAGGTGTGATCGCTGTTGATGTCTTTAGAGCAAGATTGTTCTTGAAGAATTTTGCGTTTAAAAAGGTCACGCCTTGCTTGGCAATATTACACCGATATCCCCTAGCCACGTATATGTCGCCGGCTGGTCAACCTACTATTTGCGAGTAGTCAAAATAATTCCTTATTTCTTTGGTGATATCAACAGCTTTAAAGCAATAAGATTTGCAAAAGCTGCAGTTTTCTGACTGATTATTTGTTTATTATAGTAAAGCACATACCCGGTGGCTGTAAACTGTGCCAGAGGGACGGAGAGTAGGAAGCCCCTACACATCCATAAGCATTCCAAATCTACATTACGAGAATACTCAATAGAGTCTAGCCCCCTAGCGTATGGTATAAATGCTGAGGACCAAAGTAATTTCCTCAAACTTTCTGAAAGTTTTCTACCCGCCAATTTAGACTCTAATTCATCATTTCAGCGTTTTATGCGATTTTGCCCGTGTTTCGGTCAGTGTAGTACGTAATAGCAGAAAATTTCATCTGGTTCAAAGCAAGAAACGTGATTATTTTCTATAAATGCTGCTTCATCGCCTTCTTTTTCATTTTTATGCGCATTTGTCTATATTTCCTGCACTGTAACGTCTAAACTCAACGAGTCTCACCCGGTTCATTGCAAAAAACGACTATTTCGTATACAACGCTCAAATCCATTTTCTACGCACTATGCGGTTCTTTCCGTGTTTTGTACACTGTAGCGTCTGAAGAAAAGGCATTTCATCCCTTTTTCGAGAAAAAATCGACAAGTTCGCACCGTCAGTCCTCACCCTACCCCATTGAAAAGAAATACCAACAATTTATGCGACTACATAATCAGATAGTCACAAACGCTATATTTGCCTGAAGTATATTGTATGAGAAATGTACATACCGTAAATCGTTTCAGGATTGTCCGAACTATTCCTAGCACGACTTGAACAAGGGTTAATGATGCCGTCTTATTTGGTTTGTGAGGGTGTGGGGGTTGGGGAAAAATTGTCGTGGCTGTGACCTAGCCGTACTCCAAGAAGCGCAATTTTTGATCAACTCCAGCATCATTACACTCGAATTTAACAAATATCTCTGTCGTTTGTCCTTTGACTTTCACCGATGCTGTATTAGCGCATGCATCTTCGGCAAAGCGGTGAAAAACCTGTTTTTGATCGATCTATAAATGAACAAAAAAAAGGAGGTGAGCCACCATTCCACTCGAATTTAGCAAATATATCCGTCGTCCAATTGATATCTTATCCTTTGAAATTATAGTGGCATACACAGCAAGCAACTATAAAAAACTTTTGGTCGAGCTGTGTGACATGTATCACCCTCGAGATACATTTGTAGGCGCATGCCGCGCCCACAATAATTCACACGAAAATTTCGGATTTGGGGTAGGTAAAGTTGTTGTATCAAAACCGCGGCGCCCATTTTATATATTCTTTCTCCTTTTCGATAAGATCGTTTCTTTCATTTGTTAAACTCACCCTGATACTAGTTTCATTTTATAGCATTTTGTTTCATTTGGGAAATTTACATCCTGCGCAGTGCACTGTGTAGTAATTTTTTTTGCCTCGGAGGTGTGCTATCCACACACACCAAGGAACTTATGCTCTCTAGTAACATGCGCTTAATATCTGTTATCCATTTTTCGATCTTTGACAAACTTTTGATCCGCACTTTGCGCGCAGCTAGAAACATTTGGGCTTTCTTCGTTTTTCCGACAAATGGCAAAAAACGTAACTAGAAACTGCAGCTTGAAACTTTAGTGGTGCTTTGCGACATTTTAGTTTACGAGTCTGAATTGAGTAAATATGCTCTTTCCAGCTGTGTGTCATAATTTCATCTTTGTCCATGTTTTACATAAGCTATCATTACCGCGATAAAGATCTGTTACAGTACCTCGGCACTGCATGACTAAACCCTTTCTTTGAAATGGAAATAGAAAAACCCGATTGCGATATTTTCATGCAAGAAAGCAAGTGGCGATGGTTTGCAGTTGTCCGCCCACTGTTGACTAATTTCTTCTTTAGAGTAAAACTAAACGCGATTTCCTTGGCTTTCGGTTGGCTGAAAGTGTTTCTTATGCATAATTGCTTTATTTTGGTTTTCGAAAGTCATCCAGAAATGGCTCAAATCAAACACAATTAATGGAACACAGGATCAGAAACATGAATGTATTTAAAACACAGTCAAAACCAATACAAAATCTTAGCATTTAAGGATAGGATAGAATACTCCCACCACCATATGTAATAAGGTAATCATTCTGTTATGTCGTTCTTTTAATTTAAATTCGGTGCCAGCCTTGTATAAACAAATGTGGAAAACTATGAAAACTTAAACCTCAATTTGACCTTTTTGTGAGTCAGGCATAACAGCACCCACTTGAAATACAAGGCAAGTCTAGATTTTCCTTTCATACTGAGTCAATGTACAAACAAATAAAGTGCAGTCCTATATTGCACAAAAGCCTAAAATTCTTACAGAGTTCAGATAAGTTCTTCATTCTCATTTCATTTTAATCATGTTTGGAAACAATATTCCTCTTGGCAGTTGTCCCAGTTATTTGGCAATGCTGACATTCTTGAATCCCAGGAACAATATTTTATTTGTCATTGCCACTCATGTCAACACATCACTCCAAAGCTTCATCCAAAAGATATTCAGAAAAGAGAAAAATATGGGTAATACTTCAATAAAATGAAAAAAATACCATCTGATGTAAACAGCAACATGTAGCTATTTGTGAGCTCATAGGACTAGTTTACATGAACAACAAAAACATAAGCATAAATGTAAGCATAAGCATAAATGACAAAAAAGTTACAGTGCAACATATTAACATGAAATATTTTCTTACCCAGTTATGTCCCACTGTGGCTCTCCTGTTGTTTATGCTTATGCTTATATGTTTGCGCTTGTGCTTATGCTTATGTCATATGTGTAAACCAGCCTAAAGAGTTGAAAAGATACCATTTGCCTGGGGGAGAGGGTACTCAACGGTAAATTGGGTAAGACACAAAAATATATATGTATTTTACCCTGTCTAATTTGTGATCCTGTTCAAGACTGAACCAAAAATTGCACCCTAAATGATATATTCCATGTACTTTTCCTTAGGCAACAGATTCGTCTGTATTTACACGGTGATATACATCAGGTACAAACTCCTTGTAACAAATTCATCTAGTCAAATACTATACTACAGACAAAGTGATGAATGCAAGATCAGCGTCATGTGAAAATCTTGTTTACAAATCATTCAAAGTAATTACAATTCTTGTTGCGCAGGGCAAGAGTTCAAGCTGAAGTAGGAGTTCAAGCTAGTTGACCTTGGAAGTTAACCTGTTTAAGACATGGAAATGCAAAATTGTATACCTAATTGTTTGAGCCAGCTAGAGGATCCTGAAAACTATACCCTACCCAGCAGAACGTCCCTATAGAAAATATGGGGGAGTACCCAGCCCCCACCCCACCACATACAGTACATTATGAGAGACCATTTTGTTGATACATGCTGTTTTACATACCTTGCTGTTTTTTTCTCTGTCGCTTGCAGCATATTGAGTTGGCTTTTGCGATCAATAACAAGGTCTTCTCAACCTGTGCAGTAAATCTAGGGTAACAAAGGATAGGACACATTAATATTACTATGATGGCTCAAGTGAAATATAATCCTCATTGTTTGCTGCAAACATGGTATTACAGTATAATTATATTATTATAGTAAATAATTTGTACTATTCTGAAGAGTAGCAAACAGTTTTAACCCTGATTTAATGAGAACCGACTTAAGAACCGAAACAGCCTGATTTAATTCCCACTAAACACCCGATATATAAGAACCTATTTTAGGCTGACTTGTATGAAATGTAGGTTCTTATAAGCGGGTGTTTACTGTAATGCTAAATATTTTCTAAATAATGATTTAACAAGCCGTATATACCACACACTCACAGCTCAGCGTACACAAGAAGCAATATTCAAACTACAAAAACCATATCCTGCAATTCCATGCACGCCAGGTTTGTATCAGCATCACCAAGATGTATGGCCGCCTCTCGTCGCACATCAAACGTGAAAGGTAAGCGTTCTCAAGAGATATCCAGCCTACATGACGCAGTGGCCTACTGCTACAAACGAGCATTTGGAAGTCGTTTGGCCGCCTTACCCGAAGGAGTTGCGCTAGCATCATCGTCGCATCTGTTATGAGATTCTTTCCTGGACTTCTTTTCTACTCTCGATAAGGTTGTAGCATTCAGCAACAGCGTCGGTTGATAAATCTCGAGAACGCTTGCATGCCACGAGAGGCGGCCATTTTGATGAAGCAGATGGCCCTGGGGACAAGCATCGCATGACCTGCCCTGGAAACAATCATAATCATTATTTCCAAGATCAATATGAAATTATGATAATCATTATTCTCACCTCGAGATCGTGTTGGATTCGTAACCCAGAAAGAAAAGAAAAATGAAAATAATAAAAAGAAAACGACGAAGATGAAGACACGGGCACCAATCCTAAGCTAGTCGGCTTTGGCATGAGCAATAAGTCACGCATTACTCTTTACTGGCTGGTTGACCTTTCACTCCTTAGCTCAAATTGCATGGTCACTCAACATTTAAGAAGCAAGTGGAAGCAAGTGTAGTGCTGTAATGAGAATTTATAGTAGTTTCATCTGAGCAAGGTGTCAAAAGTCAAATTTTTTATGTTGTATGACATTTTTTTGGTGAGAAACTGCAAGTCTTTTTTGGGACTCTCGCTATTGTCCCTTCCATTTTAGTTTCTTCTGGTGTCGACCCAACCCTCGCCACAAGCTCAATGGTAACACCAGTCTTGTTGCTCGTGGCCGACGAGCTTAGGATTGCACCGTGTGTCTTAATCGTCATGTTAGTTTTCTGGGTTACGAATCAGCACACGCTGATTGGTTCACATTATCACGTGATATGCGATGACGTAAGGTAATAGCGAACAGCTTGAGATGCGGGCGATTGAATTGTATTTTCCCGTACGAAAATTGCTAGCCCGACTGAGCGAGAAACGGGCCCGACTCTGGCCATAATCCGATTTTTACGGTGAAATTTCAGCAAGACAAAGTGAGACGGAGTTTTTGTCTCGCCACAATGTGCCAGCGTGACATTTGTCTCGCTGCATTATCGGCGAAAACACGGCCAGACTGAACGAGACACACAGAGACATATTTTTCTGCTTGAGCGTGTTATTTGTCAGGCTCGGTTATCGGCGAGAATGAACGAGACATAGCGGGATAAATTTCGCTTTTGGGGTGGATCAAATTTAAGAGGCAGTCTCTGTAAAAACCAGGTGATTTTTGCGTCAAAAATGAATTTCGCTAATTTTCCTCCCACAAGTCAAGGTTGATATGCAACTCAAGAATCTGAAACCCTTTCGTCTGAAATATTTTTGTGTCCTCCGAAATCGAGCAAAATGACCTTGACCCCGTGTCAGCCATTTTGACGCCTGTCGGATTTCGAAAATTGGTAAAGTTCAGCCGGTCGCTTTGTCAGTAGTACAAGTTCCCAAACTTTAAGATTTCTTTTATTTGAAAGAATGGCATCTGTTCTTTACATAGAAGTGTTCCAAATCTCAGTGCGTCAAATATCTGCAGAATACCAGGTCAATAGTCTGACCTACCTCCGACTACGTTTCACGATGGCATGTTTTGACCTTTTTCAAAATGTATTTAGCAAAAAGTGGGAAAGTTTTTTCTGAAGCAGTCTGCAGTAAATTAAAGTTTAAGGTTTCATCTACAAATATCTGCAATAAAAGCTTTTGGCCTCGATCTTCTTCAGTGTGCTATGAGCTTCTGAATATCACTAACTTCACACTTTTTGCAGTTACGTGCGCCCGTTTTTCGACTGTCACATTAAGCATTGTTAACCGTTGAAATCTAAACAAATGCCGCCTTATATGACTCTGAACAACTGATAAAGCTTGAACAGTGCATGGGTACACAAATTTGTCCGTTTTCCGCCAGAATTTGAGTGTCAAATCTCTCAAATGATCGCGGATGACACATGCGACTACTGCCGCCGTCTACATAAATATGTTTTCACACGCAAGAAAATACGCACATGCACCTCTATATACCTTGCCTATATTTTCCCTGCATTTTATGGTATATCGAAGAAAGACGTTGTCATTCTTTCTTTGATGAATAATTTCTTCGTTAATTGATCGGCGACCGAATGACGTATCCTATTTTTAGATCAAATTGTAGCGCGACCTGTTTTTCACAATTTTTGAAACTTTCCATTTGTGCGTTCACGTAATCTAGCTTACACTTTGAAACAGGAACACGCTTTTAGTTCATGTTCGATCTTTTTTTTTTATTTAAACATATTTGGGCGTTTACCCCAAGAACTCATGGCTCATCGAGGGGGCTTACGTATACATAAATTTTACGGTTTTACAGTCAAATATTAATAGATAAGAATAAAGTATAAAGAACCACAAATACACAAATGCACACACAACACACACGAGGATCATAAACGGATATAAAGTTAGAAGAAAAAGAGGAGAAAGAGGAAAAAGACCGCTGGCACTCATATAGGATGTCGACCAGTCTCATTGATTATTCACAAAACGCATGGATTGTTTTATATACCATTGTACATGAAAAAAAATAATTTCATTATCGTCTGGGCTCAAATCGTTGGCTCCGGTCGATCTTCGTTCGATCTTCGCCACCAGACCGGCTATTTTGTCTCTTGACTTAAAGGAAATGTCAAAATGAGAACACATCTCTTTAAGTACTTTCACGCTGAAGCTCTTCAGCTTATTCGTGCGGTAATACTCGCAAAGATTGAATGAGCCATATTCATGGGGTGCTTGAGAGACAGTTCCTGGATGACGCTTTTCAAAACGCACTGTTCACGTTCCATGAGTTCCTGGGCCAGAGCGTCTTCGCTGCATTGCTCCGTCTTCTCATCGCCAACGTCGTCATCGGCAGTTTTTGGCCTTCGACGACTAGCAGCTAATCGTGAAAAGAACCCCTGGACTTGTGCCTTGTTCAACCATTCCTGTCTTTGAAACATTCTGTCACCACTCTCGTTTCTCGTATTCCTCATATCTGTTGCCACTTGCTGGGGATCTGCCTTGTGGCCCGCTTTCTCACCCAAATCAAAGCAGTCGTTCAGGTATTGCCTAACCTGCGGGGAATACCGAGTTGGTGCTGGTCGAGGCTTGTGCAGTGCCCAGCCCATGGGACAGTGCGCAGCAATTGGTTGAGTACTAGACTCGCATCTTGTTTCCAGCGCATCTTTCTTCTTTTCTAAAGAAATTGTGGAAAATTTCTTCACCCAGTCTCTCTTCAAGGAGTCAAATATGCTCTCGCTTGAGGCAACGGAGTAAACGCCAACATCTTGGTGAGCTTCCAAATCTTGTAAGCGACTAAATGACCGCGTGCAAGCAACTTCCGGACATTCGTACTGCACTACGCAGTCGTCAGTCTCCGCTATCTCCTTACTCTTCTGATGTAGTTCCCTGCGCAATACTGGCGGAAAAAATCCCTTGTCTTTCTCTGTGACTAGTGATGTTGGCCCCTGTGGCTTAGTCGTGATGTTCCCATACAAAATGAGTTTTCCTCTGCCAACTCCAAATGCTTTGCTAACTCGAATGCCGTTCTCTTCAAAGCCAAAATTGTGATATGAGCTGAATCCTGGGATTTTTTTTCACCACAATCTCTTTTCTACTTTGGTCAATGTGGTCCACCGCGGCTGTCGTTCCTCTCACTGGTCGTTCGTGGAGGGCCTTTCGCATGTCTGATGCGGTGCGAATGTCATGATCTTCATTACAGTACCGCTTGATTGCCGCCTTCATTGGACACAAGATACGATCGCACAGCTGGGGCTCAGAGAAGTCATACCTTTCCACTATAACACCATGCCTCTGACCAATCCCTTGCATTGCTGCGATCAACTGATGGTTGTGGTAGCATCCAGCTTCATCTGAAAGCAGGAAGACTCTTTCAATGGATGGCTGTTCTTTCTTGATGCACGATAGTAGGTGCTCTATGACGCTGGCCACGGCAAACCAGTTCTGGGTGCAACTGTCGAAAAGGTGGGCGTAAGTCAAGACTTCAGTGCTACCGGATTCAGTCTTTCTGACGACACTTGAAATGTGCCAGTTTAGGCCACGTTTGCCCGACCAGTCGCTTTGCTTCTCTCTGTACTTTATTTGCAAAAACTTCATCGCCCAGTCGACAAGTATTAGTACTGACTTGACGTCCAAGTTGTCCAGCACATGCTGCTTACTGGCTTCCTGATTGGCTGAACGAAGGATGTGCGCCTTCCATGTAAAAACATGTTCTTTAGCTTGCTTGAGGTCATAAAGTAAGTCCTCCTTTTGCTCACTGGTATAGAAATTCGGTGCCATCTCTTCGATCCTTGATTTCAATGCTCTCAAAGATGTTCTTGACGCTTTCGCAACTGTTGCAGATTTCTCCGTGACTGTGATCGCATGCCTGCCGCAGATCGTTGTCTGTTGGATCGCTGAGGGCATAGTTTCGACAATGGTCAGCACACTGGCTTTGTGGATTGCAGTGATCTCTGTAGGTTGTCTTGAGGTACCGCTTAGCATCATGTAGTTCTTTTCGGGTTTCTTCGGACCATTCCTTTGGCGCACCCACCCTCTGGAGTTCATCTACAACCTTGAGAACAGTCTCAAAAGCTTCCGAACCATCAGCTACTGTGTTATCAAGTCCCTTCAAGCTTGTGCGCTGTGATGCCTCCCTTACGCACAGTATTCGGTATAAAGTCGCTCTGCTCAGAGGTGAAAAGTCCTCATCACTGCAGTACTTGAGGTACTGTGCTATTATAGTAGATCGCGTGACAGTGCGGATAATATTTGGCATCATAAGCTTTTTGCCACTTTCTAGCTTGAGCGTCCGTGTGCCAAACGCCACGTCCTGGAAGAAATACGGGCGATCAGTAAATTCCAGGAAATGAGTTAGCTTCGTCACATCTATGGAAATGCGATGGTGTGGCAGCTTTTCAACAGTTGCTGCTATTCCGACGGTCGCTGCATGTTTCCTAGCTTGCCTCACTTGCCATTCTGTTACCTTCTCAAATTTCTCGTGCATCTGAAGCAGTTGGTTGATGCTGTATCGATTAGCATATATGCTGAGGATCTGTGTCTTCAGTTGCTTAGATGGTGCCTGTTTGTGTGCAGTCATCAGAGCTATCAGATCTGCGCTTACATCACTACATGTTGGTGGCCGCAGCATAGCATTAAACAGCATGTCAGGATCTTTGGGGGCAATTAGCTGCAGACGACGCAGCATACTTTGGTTGCCTCTTCTGCGCACAGCTGTTTTTCTTGTTCCGTTGCTTCAGTCCATGTGGTGTTGAGTCTAAATGTTAGTTTGTTCGTTTTCTGGTATGAAGCATACTGCAAGATTTTCCCTATTGCATCATTAAATACTTGCAGAGTTATATCAGAGTTATCAACTTTAGCTGAAGCTTCCAAGGAATCATCTGATGAGCTAAAAGTTGCTTCACTGCAGCGCCACGCACCTGGAGTCCAGCCTTTACTAGAAAAAGATTGATCATTCGGCGATGGGGACTCTGCGGGGCTTTCAAGGTGTCGGGACGATGATCCGGTACACAGTTGTGTACACTTGTATGAGATAATACTCGAATATGACTGGCTGATAAAAAGCCCGGCACCATCAATACATAAGCTTTCTGTAGAAATTTGCCTGGAAAACCTAACTAGAAAACTTTGAATTTAAATCTTTCATTAGATATTAAACAAAAAAGCAATATGGGTGTGGTGGACTTACCAAATATGTAGACAACAAAATGAATTTTAGTTAGATCGATTCACATAGACACAGTCACATAGACATGAAACTTACGTGATCCAAGTTGAAGGACAGATCCATGGACTCGAAATACATCCTTAGCGATTTGAAGATTGACAACTTGGCCCGGTCCCTTATTTAGTCTACTTCTTGGTGCTTTATGGTCGGGATACTGACAAGTTGTTCTTGAGCGTGTCCAAAACTTCCCAAGATTCTGTCGATGACGAGGGCAAACCCACATACATCTGATTTGGGCCTCACTCAAATCAAAAAAGCCAGCCCTGGCAAGGATTAGCTGGTATTCTGTCAGCCTTTCTTTTGATAAATTATAAGTGGCCAGATGGTTGCTCACGTCCGCCTTGCAGTCCAACAATTGTATTACATCTGCAACTCCTCTTGAATTACCACAAGTAAAACCCTTTTTCCTCAAAAGAAAACAGTTTGCCATTGCGCTGTGTTCGGGAATCAATTCCGCGCCCTTGTTTGCCAAGAGAATCAGCTGAGTATTACTATCCCATTCCGGTTTTGTATTGAAAAAAAATGTACCTCGCAGATTTTACTAGCAAATGACTATGTTTTTTTTCCCTTCCTGAACCTAAATATAAATATGCATCATCTAGTGACCCACCTTTGGCACATCAGATCCTAATAGGGTAAAACACAGGTTGTGTTACAATCCAATCTAAAAATAGACTGCGCCATTCTGTTGTTGACATCTTGTCGCTGACAATTAACGGCGAAATTATTCATGCAGAGAAAGAACCACAATGTGTTTCTTTCATATACTGTAAAATTCAGCGAAAATATTGGTAAGGTTTATAAAGGATGTGTATTTCTTGCGTGTAAAATGCATCTTTACTCTATTTATGTGAACGGCGGCAGTCGCATGTGTGGTACGCGATCATTTAAGAGATTTGACACTCAAATTCTGGCGGAAAACGGACAAATTTGTGTACCCATGCACTGTTCAAGCTTTATCAGTTGTTCAGAATCATGTAAGACGGCATTTGTTTAGATTTCAACGGTTAACAATGCTTAATGCGACAGTCGAAAAACGGGCACACGTAACTGCAAAAAGTGTGAAGTTAGTGATATTCAGAAGCTCATAGCACACTGAAGAAGATCGAGGCCAAAAGCTTTTATTGCAGATATTTGTAGATAAAACCTTAAACTTTAATTTACTGCAGACTGCTTCAGAAAAAACTTTCCCACTTTTTGCTAAATACATTTTGAAAAAGGTCAAAACATGCCATCGTGAAACGTAGTCGGAGGTAGGTCAGACTATTGACCTGGTATTCTGCAGATATTTGACGCACTGAGATTTGGAACACTTCTATGTAAAGAACAGATGCCATTCTTTCAAATGAAAGAAACCTTAAAGTTTGGGAACTTGTACTACTGATAAAGCGACCGGCCGAACTTTGCTAATTTTCGAAATCTGACAGGCGTCAAAATGGCTGACACGGGGTCAAGGTCATTTTGCTCGATTTCGGAGGACACAAAAATATTTCAGACGAAAGGGTTTCAGTTTTTTGAGTTGCATATCAACCTTGACTTCTGGGAGGAAAATTAGCGAAATCCATTTCTGACGCAAAAATCACCTGGTGTTTTTACAGAGACTGCCTCTTAATCTGTTGAAGGCTGAAGGAGACGGCAGCGAGACAAATCGGTCAATCCTAAACGCTGGTTTGGACTAACACTAAGCGTGTTTGAGATTAAGCATGACTTATCTGATGTCACTAGCACAGCAATATTCTTGTACTGTAATCTTCCTTTTCATTCAAAGTACTGAGTTGTGCAATGTACACAACCGCTTCAGCTTCTGAGACAAACTTGTAACATGAGTACGCATCTTCCGGTGCGGTAAGGTTTGCACGCAATGTCTGTTCACGTAAATTAACCCAGTCAATCCACACGTAAACGCAACATAATAAATTGTTTTAGAACAGTTTTACAATTTATTACGAAACGTTTAGAGGAACCATAGCGTAAGGAAACGAAGATTCGTGTTCTCTTGGATGACACTTTTCGTCGTGTGCACCCTGAGTGAGCTTCCTGATTGGCTACATCAGGGCGGTAAAAACATATCGCTGGCGCTAAGTAGTGGTTTTATCAACGACTTCAACAGGACAGCAGTTGCTTTAGCTTCGATTGAGTGAAAACGTTTGTTGCAACTACGATGGCAACGTTCATTTTGTTTGCGTTTTCAAGCGAAAGCGAATTCGTGTGAAGTTGCTATTTTGAGTAACACGCACAGGTGTATGGCGAGATGTTCGGTACGGCTGTGGGACTGTTGAAAAGATTGAAACCGTTCGCCATCAACACTGCCCAAGACCCGAGCAAGTGAATAGGAGCCCCAACCTTCTGTATGTACCGACCAGGATTCTTGTAAAAACCCAATGAAAAGAGATTTATCGAAAGACGTATTTCTGTCAAGACTTCTGATCGAATGGCGAGCAGCCAAAAGTGAGGGAATTAAGCGAGAATTCTATCATCGATGTGATGTAGTATGTTAGCCAATATTGTTTGACGACAGAGACTTCATTGTATTTTGAACAACTATCTTAAGAGATCAATATGCAGTTAAATTGCAATTTTGAATCAACTCTGCTGTATCGTTGGTTATGTGAACGCGTCGTATGTGAACTCCATTTGTTTACCAGCGATACATAAGTCAAATGACAGGCAATAATCTCGTAGAAAAAATGAGTCCAATGACGGGCGATATACTCGCCAGAAACAAGCCATCCATATGTCACGGTCAGTCAAGTGTCTTGCTCGATTCTTGTTCAGTTATCGCCTATTAATTATCGCTCATTGCTGAGCTCTGTCTTGCTCGTGTCTCGCTCAAATTTCTGGCTTGTTTTTCGCCGAAAACAGACACTAAAGCTACGATGACTGTTTAGCCGTAAACACTTGACACTGTACAAGACATGTTGCCTCATACATAGCTGTTTTGTACAGTTTTCTTTTTTTCGCCGAAAATAGATCCTTGTGTGACGAAATATCCGTCCTCGTAACTCAAGACTCAATCAAAGCGGCTTTGTGAGCATATTACATGTATTATACTGCGAGTATACTCCTTTCCATACCTAAATACTCTATAAACCCCAAAAAACAAAACAGGTCCCTTTAAAGCTCAACCACCTAATCAGAGAACGCTTGAGAGAAACCCTGTAATTCTTTCCATTTAGTATACTCATCAAGAGCAGCAGAGTTGAGAGAGGCCAATTTTGCAGCTGGACCAGCTGGATTTAAAACTTCCTTCAATTTAATGTAATGTAAGGCCGTCTGTGAAGATTTCCATCCAACGTGGTCCATTATTTCGTTTAGGCCCGTTTGAGAGAGCAAGAGAGACTGCAGCTCCGCTTCTAAAGCCATGGAGGGTTACTCTTCTATTCTGGAAATGTGCCCCTAAATGTTTAACATACTCTTCTAGCCTTGCTTGGGCGGCTGCTGAATTAAACTTTAGTGCAGTAACATGCTTCTCTTTGGATAAAGAGTGGAACAGGAAGCCTTTGGTGATATCAATCGCCAATAAATTGCAAATTTTGTGGTAGCTTTCAATACCCACAACTGGACAGATTAGTTTATTCACACCCATTTTGAAGGAAGATGTATTCTGATCACCTTGGCGCAAGGCTTTTGACCAAAGATGATTGAACAGAAACCCTGAATTGTCAGGAAGACGTAAAATTTCCTGCGTTTTGACGTGCGCTAAATCTGCAGCACGATCTCCTGAAAGAAAAGGGCCTTAAAAAGGCCTGGTCTCTTGCAAGCATATAAATTCGATACGGTTCTAGAAAAGGTTTATGGAAGATTAGCCAGAATATGAGAAGAAACCTTCTCCAAATCGGAGAGCAAAAGGGGGGTTGCCTGAAGAGGTGTTAACGTTAGATAAGTAGTCCTTAACCTGTTTACTTGCAGCGGGGTTGCCTATAACGAGAGCGGCGTTCCAATCTCCTACTCTATGGTGGGTGGCGAGAATGGCCCCAAGTTTCCCGATTAAGCTATCGACATTTCCTCTAGCTAAACGTTTAGGGCAACTGCATGAAAACTTCCCTTTATAACCAAGGAACTTGCAAAGATCTTTGTGAACGACAGTGCGACCATCACCATCTTTCCAAATCAAGAATTTTACAATATCAATGGGAAGAGCTAAGGAGATGTTCTTAGGGGGTTGTAGGCGAGAGAGGAATTGAGAAAACTCCATCTCCAACGCTGACTTCTGCTTGGCTTAGTTACTGGGCTGCTGCCTTTGAACTAAATGGTCAAGACGAACCTGAATAGCGCTTTTGTTCACGCGGCGCCGAAGTCTTTTCTTTGGAAGAACTTCAACTGTGAAAGGACGCCTTTTATAGCCACAGTTTTGACAAAAGTGGAAAGTTTCGTTGTTCGCGTATGAGCACACGGGACAGACCACTTAAGGTTGGAACAGTTTGGGAACTCTAGGAAGCGGCTACGGATAGACCAAATAAAGTCTGACATGAATTAGAGATCACGACGCAGACAAAGTTTTTTTTTTTTTTTTTTTTTTTCATTTTAACTTACATTGTCCAACTCGGAAGGCCCATAGCTCTGCTGGGGCAGGGACTGGGACAAAGCTACCAACTTTCTGTGGGGATAGAACTACATCTTGTCCTCCCTTCTTGCATAGGACAAAATGCTCTGACGCGGAAGAGAGCAATATCGGCCACCAATAGGGTTTTACAGGAAAATTTGGCACAACGATGGTGAAGGAAATATTAGCCGACTGAAGAAACTTCAGGGTTGGTCCGATGAGGTTGAGTGGGGGAAAAACGTAAGGATTCTGCTTTGTTCTCCAAACTGTAGGGTTCTGTGCAAACAAATTGACACTGGTGGATTGAGGCATAGGAAAAGGAGTGAAATGGGCAAGAGGGGTGCCATCAAAACCCAGCTGGGCATTTGAGTCCAGAGTCATGAGATCAATTGTATGGCCTGACTGCCCTCCAAACTCCTCCTGGATTCGCTTCCAACTTTTAAGTGACAACATTGTATCAAAGGGAGAAAGCCGTCTACATGGGTGATCAGCCGCGTTGCTTTCTGAGGGAAATTTGCGCAAAATAGTTTGTAGGTACAACTTGGAGGTCAAACTGAAAACTTTCTTTGTCGCAGCAGTTAGCTGGGGACTTCTGCTTCCTTCTCTAATCCATGTATCCAGAAGTACCTGACTGTCGACATTAACATCTACTCTACAGTTCTTCAATGTAGCTGGTGAGGACAGGAGAACCTTGTACAGGGCCAACATTCTTTTGTAGAAATGTGAAGAGCAGCTTCGTCAGCACTCCAATAATCTCTAACTTCAAGGTCGCCGTCTGGAAGGTGAAAGACACCGCCCCACGCGAATGCTGAGGAATCAGTAGACATGGAAAGGAGAAAGTGTTTCTCGTCCCGCCAAGGGATATGATCTTTCCAAGTATCCAAAAATCGCCAATGCATTAGTTCTTCCCGTACGCTTGACGATATGGAGGCTTGCTGGTTCACACCCGCTAAGGAGATTGCGGTCGCGATATTCCTGATGAAAAGCTTTTCCCCAGGAATAGCCAAATAGAAGGAGACACATTTCCCTTGGAAACGTTGAAGGGATTGGACTGGAACCGTTTTCTTGGAAGTCAGAATGGTTTCACGAAGCTTTGCGAATTTGGCAATCTTTTCTTCAGGAAGGAGAAAAGCTTGTAGAATTGCATCAACAATAAGGCCAAGATAGGTAATGCGGGTAGACGGTACGAGTATAGACTTGGAGAGACCCAGAAAATATCCAAGGTCAATGAAAAGGTAACAGAGGATGTAGATCGCGGCTTGGGCGGCTTTAAAACTGAAATTAGTCTCTTTTAGAGGGCGGAACTGACCAGGGCCCTGTGCGGGAGAATAGTTCACCATTCAGCCTGTCGTCAATGTATAGCGAACATGGGATACCAAGATGTCGAATAAAGCTAGACGGCGCAAGGCCCGTTGAATGGTATATGAAGGCGGATTCCTTCCAACCAAAAGGCAACGTGGTATTAACCAACCACCAACCTCCCCATTCCATGCCAAAAAATCTCCGTGATGCGTCACTCAACAAGATGTGGTCATAACCAGACTTATCATCACATTTTATCAGAAAAGACCCTCTATATGCGTATCTAGTGACATCTGACAGCTTGTCAAGGGAAAATGGTTGATTCCTCATCCAGTTATTTAAGAATCTGGCATCCTGGCATAGACGAGGCTTTGTTGGCTCCACTGTGAGAGGAAGCACAATATACTGTAGGGAGGCTCTACCTTTCCAACTTGACCCCAAACCAGGACTGCACCCATTTCAATCCTTTGGAGGAGGGTTTTTGTGATGAAGGACGCAAAATTCTTACAGCTTGCATGGTTAGGGAGAAACTTAGGAGGGAGAAAAGAGGAATCGTACAGCACCCCCCTAAACTTTCCTTTAAAAGGAACAATGAACTCTTCGACGTCTACTTTGTTGGCAATCCAGCGAGAGATACGTCGGTGACCTGGGGAGTCTCCTAAGATTGAATTCCAGGCGTGCTGGTGTTGCAGTTGACCAGCTACAAAAACGCCAGGATTATGAAATGGGAGACTTGAAAGATCTGGAACTACAGAACCATCAAGAACCTGGTGAAATCCTGGCACGGGAAAGACTGTGCCCTGGCGAGAAGTCCCATCCACGGAAACCCACTCGACTCGTCTTGATGCCTTCTCGGAGGCTTTCAAAACATTAAAAGACTGTTGGAGTTCCCAATTAGGAATTGTGACGCTGTCAACATACTTGGGTTTTATTCTTGGGTTCTGGAAGGGTATGCATAACGGGGAGAAATGATAAGTGGAAATTGGAAAAACGCCGTGGATAGGGACTCCTCGTCAGGAGACAGCAACTCCCGCGCCCGATGAATCGGAATGCCCACGAGCATGCCCAGAAAAAAGACATACCCGCGTGAGATGCTGGCCCTTCAAAGGATTGAAAGGATTTAAGGAGGCAAAAGTAGATATCAAAGGAAAATTACCTTTAATGTCTGTAGTAACAAAGCGAAAAAATATATGAATCAGCACTATAGCTCAACACCAAACTCATCACTAAACTATAAACATCCAAAATTGGACGGTTTGGAATTGGAATTCGGACGGTGCGACTTGAACCGTTTGGGGCCTAGATTGTGCTGCTGATCAGATAGACGCTTAAAACACCTCAACTGAATATGGCCCATTTTTCCGCAGTAATAACATTGCAGGGAGCTGAAGGAGCTTCTGGGGCTTTGGCTTGTAGAAGCGGAGGACCAAGGCCGGCGTGGGGCCTGGTTGCCTCTCCGAACGGACTTGTCTACTTTGGACATGATGTCCAGGACCCGCTCGTGGTTCTTGTCGCCCAAGAGAGCAGATAGATACTTCCTGAATTGATCTGGCGGGGTAGAAGCCTTCTCTTTGAGAGCCTGGAAGACCGTCTGATAATAAGGCAGTTTTGTGTGGTTGGATGAGCGGGCCACTGCATTAAGCTCTATCAGGATGTCAAATGCTTCGTCCTTGTCAAAAGGCGGATTTTTCCTTCGGAGAAGAGATGAAAGCTTATCCAAAACTGAATCAATGGTGTCCTCCTTTCCCTCTTCTAGTTTCTTAATACGCCCTTGCAAGGCTTGCAATCGTCATTGTGCTGTAAACGTGAGGGCAAGACGTATAAGGACGGGGGAACAAACAAAGACTGCCGTGAGTGATAATGGACCGCGTGTGGGGATTGAAAATACTCTCCTGAACTGAAACACATGGGCACAAATTATACGGCCCTTTTTCAGATGATTGTCAAAAACCAAACACCAAAGCGATCACAAAGCCAATCAATGAGACAAGCGAAAACAAGTCCACCCGATCAGAAGCACAAGCGAAAGAGAACGCGCCCCATGGTCAAGTCCGCGGGCAAAGTCGTAAGCAAACCCATACCCTACTGACAATTAAGACCCGCAGCACCCGCAGGTACAAGGAAACATTCGTGATGAAGCTCGCAAGCACCATAAATACTTGTAATCAAAACCGCAGGAACAGAAGAATATTGGCGAACACGACCCGCCCAAACGCGGTAAAAATCTCTCATAAGCAAGCCCGCAGGCACCCGAAAACACTCGTAACCAAACCCGCAGGCACGGAAAATACTGGGAACACTCATAATCAAGCCCGCAGGCACAAGAAAAAACACTCGTGATCAAGCTCGCAAGCACGATAAATGCTCGTAACCAAAACCGCAGGAACAGTAAAATACTGGCAAACACGACCCAGGCGGTAAAAATCTCTCGTTAGCAAGCCCGCAGGCACCAGAAAGCACTCGTAACCAAACCCGCAGGCACAAAAAATACTGGCAATCATGACCCGCCGGGGCGGTAAAACACTCGTAGCCAAACCCGTAGGGACAACAAGGTAAAACAGAGGTAAACCTAATTATGAGAAGACAGGCGTTGAAATACTGTAGGACGACTAGCGACTCAAGGGAACGGGTATTGAAGACGTAAAGCACAATAAAAAGTGATAAGGTGGTAAGAAATAAGCAACATGGCGAAAAACAAGTGAAGAGACGAATGGCGGGCAACACGAGGTCGTCCGCCACAGGGTGTGCTTTTATAAAGCGGTGAAAAAGGTAAGGAGAAAACTTCACCTCAACTGGTTCAACGGGTGGTTGTGGTGCTTGGACTTGTATAGCGTCGTATACCTCCCGCGGAACAGGAGGTACGGGGACTTGGGCCTCTTCGGGTGGCAATTCGGCCATGGAGAAACTCACGGTTGTACGTCCTCAGCGGTAACTTGCAAAAGATGCTTTCCAGATTTCAGAATACTTATTTGAGGACCCCTCAACCAATAGAAGAGTGGGATGCTCCCGGGAGAACTTAACGGGCGGTATTTAACGTGCGTTATTTCATAACTTGTAGGATTCCGACAGAATATGAATATTCAAATGACTTTAAATAGAGTGCCTGTTGAAATGTTTCTTCAATTCGATCATGTAGCCTATGTTTTGCAATGGTAACTGTATACTAGAAATGAAAAATACACCGAAATAGCCCAAAGCATTGAATTTGTTAGTCACAAATGGACTGAACACGCTGTGAAACAAAGCCGCGAGAATATTGTAAACCTTTCTCGTGTTACATTCCTCGCTTTCAATTTTATATTTTGCCACAAAGCGCGAATACTCGTAAGCCCAATAAAAGAAACGCATTCAGTAAAAAGAAAACAGATAAGTATCGGAGCTATGGCTGGATTAATCGTGGTCTCTGATTAGAAACAAGTGTTCGAAGTCAAACTGTCAAAAATACAGTAAATGTTGCAAGTCACGCACAGGGTCACGCATTAATCTTATGAGTGTTGTATGAAAATTTGTAATTTAATCAGGTTTTATTTGAGCAAAGTCTCAAAAACCAAGTTCTCTATGCTGTATAATATTTTTTCTGGTGAGACTGAAACCCGGTGGGGTTAAAGGTATGTGCCGTGTACATTTTTTTAAGTTAGGTCTGAAATAGCGTATAGAAAATCAGATATTTTGGTCTGAAATAGGTTAAAGAACCTGTCTCAACCATGATCCTTCGCGCGCTCTGGCGCCATTTTCGACTTCGCGGAAATTCGGTTTTTCAAGTGTTTGATGACAGTCCGATTGAATCCTTTTCTATCAATCAGCTGATCAATGAATAACCAAGCTAATCTTACAACTAAATAGTTCTATAATCTTTCTACCCATTTTTTTGGATTCGTTTTGTGTTTTGTACCGAGGTTTTTTCAATATGTATAATGTTCACCGTACTGATCAACCGGCGGCCAAACAGCCGCGGAGAGGCAGGCCACCAAGAGGCGAAAACATACACCAAAGGGAAGGAAGGAAGCCACCGGATGGAAAGAACAAACTCACAGGAGGTTCGCTGAACTCTTATTCCATCAATTAAGGGCCATCTCGGATGTTGAAGCTAGCGACCAGGTGCTGCTGTTGACTGCATGCTTAATACATATATCGCGGCCTTCAAAAGTCAGAGTGGATTTGTGTCTAGTTTCTTGACTCAGCGTGTGGAAATATAAGTGCTTCTAGTTATTTTCATTATTTCCGTGGTTGTTTTCGCTGTTTGTGATGAACCTCGAAATACGTCTGCCAGAAGAACCGCCTCAACGCAAAAATTATGTCATTTACCGACAGGACACAAGACTGACAGAGATACACAGGAAAATCATTCGGATGAGCCTCCAGTAATGTTCAGAAATGGAAATTCATCTTGCAAATCAACCGAGGTTATGGATGTGATTTCCAAAGTAGTTTTTGTCGTCCGATCTAGCTTCGATATAGAATTTCGGTTGGAAATGCGCTTATTAGACATTCAGAATCAAAGGCACATCTTTTCGGCTCAGCTCAGTCAAAGTCAACGCAGAAAAATTACCTGAAATTCAGGTCCAGTGGCTCAAGATATATCTTTCAAATTAACCGAGGTTTTAAATGTCATTTTGAAAGCTGTTTTCACGTGTTTAGACATAAAATTGCCATTTGAAATGCGCTAATCAAATATTCATAATCGCGCGTGTGAAAATGTCTAGACCACAAGCGCAGTTAGTTGCAGGAAATACAGTGTCTTCGCTGTGCAATGCTTCAGACTCGACGATTGACCACAGATAAAACGACGATTGCCATTACTTTCTTCAGGGAAATCGTCCGCTTTCAGTGCAATGAAGCTGTACAAAGAGTGTTGACGTCACACACCAAATGTAAACAATAATATACGCGCGCGAAGGATCACGGTTGAGACAGGCTCTTTAAGGGTTTTCAGGACCGAGCGGCACACCCACGCAAAATTATGATGAGTACCCCCTCCCCTGGGGACTGAAAGTCTCTCTTGGGAGTCTCGCTCTTGTCCTTACTTTTAATTTTAGTTTATCCTGGTCTCGACTCAACTCACGCCACGAGCTCACTGGCAAACCAGTCTTGTTATTTTTATTTAGAAATTCCTGAACATTTCAAGGATTTTTGTCTAAATTCAAAGATTTCTCAAGGCACCATTCGGGCTTAAGAGTAAATGTCAGTAAAAATCGAGTCAGAATCGAAATTTCGCGGCAACGGCCCAAAATTCACTTCGGCCCATATGTTGTATACTAGTAGGGTATACACTCAAACAAAACATGCTAAGGTTAGTTTGTCTATGAAATCGTTTTTCAGCCAGCAACGCATCAAAATCCTTTTCGATCGTTTTGAGCCTCCTGGTGACCAAAAATTGCCAATATTAAAATCGTGCTACAGTAAAATTTACTGTATTTAGAGGTCTTTTTTAGGTAATTATATTCATAACTAACCTTCTAATAATTCAGCATCAATAGTCGCCCCTGGCATTATTTTCAACAGCGCTACGAGTCATAGCGTTGCCCCACTGTCCGTCATCTTGAGACTATCAAATTAGTGCATAATATCAGGAGAGAAAAAACACCCTGTGGTAACGGACAAAATCCTTTAGATTTAGACAGAACATAGTTAAAACATTGAGATGAGTTTGTATGAATCTATTTTCTTGGGTTCTTGTATGTACGCCGAGTGAAATGTAATCAAATTTAACTTAATTTTCGGAACGCACGCAATCCTCGAAACTGAGGCTGGAAACAAAAGAGCAATTTAAAATACACTATTTTTCAGTTTCCAAGGCACTAAACATCTTTTACAGATATGGCTGATTCATTTCCACACAAATATACTGCTGCTTAGGAATACGTGCCGTGTATTTGGTTTATTAGTCACGCGTCGTTATGTGTCACGACATGCGCTTGATGCATTCCAAACTTTTAAAATTTGTAGCTCGAATCTTTTTTACCTTTGTCAACATGTCGCCTTTGAAAATACACTTCCACCAATTAAGGCAGTTAAGTTTTATCCCCTTGCTGCGAAACACAATTGCTCGCAGTCGGACGCATTCCCAAAAGAACACATTAGTATGCTAATTGTCAAATGTAAACAAGTCACGGAGCCCAAGCACAAACGCTAGCGCAAGCACAAGGACCAGAACATATTTTGATCCTTGTGTTGCGCTTGCAGTTGCGTCGCTCGTGAAAACCAGGTGCACAAATCGAACTTTACATTTCGACAAGAAACCCCTGTCAAAACACCGATGAAAAGTTTCCAACGCATCGCGTGTGGGCGCTTTGTTACACATGTAACAACATAAAAATATATTTGGCCGATCTTATGTCACTATTGTGTATAAAGTCAATTCCAACTGTGATCATCCTCCCCGGGCATATTTGACTTTTTATTTATCTTTTGGTCAAATGCCTTACTGTGTGGACAGAAATTACGATGCTGCTCCGGTTGGGCTCCACAGATACAAAAACAAAAACAAAACAAAACAACAACAAAAAAACTAACTATTAAAACAAAAATTGATAACAACAAAAAAGCAAAAAAGCTCTTTTATTGAAGGAATGCTGCTTATAAATAGTGGAAAGCAGACCCCATTCGGAGGAAAATGAACACTAACGAACGTTATCGGTACCAATGAAAGGTTTCAGTACGTCGTGATCAGCAAGTGCACTAGGGCAACGCGAAAGAATAGATGGGAAAATCAGCTCAAGTTTGGAGGGAGGATTTGACTCTTACATAAGTGTTAATGTTGATTTGTTATAGCAGGCTATTAACTCTTGGCGTTTCTGAGGATACTTAAACTTTGATCTTTTGTTTGCTAGTTCCTTTCATCCTTCTCAGTTTCCGTTAACTCAGCACTATTTCAGTCTCGGCCACAACAGCAGGATTCGACCAAAAGGGTGATCCTCTCAATGTATGGCTTTTTGCGATGTTTGGTGATGACGGCAATGTTCACGTCTAAAGAAATACAAATACTTTTCAGAAGTCAAATTAGCAATATCTTCAACTTTCCTTTCGCCACCATGTCACAAATATTGTACGTGTCGTACACGATTGGGTGTCGAAGACTCACTTGCTGCGTTACTTCGTCCACTATCTTACTGAAGCTGGACTCTACTTGTGCAGATTCTGTCTTGTCTTCTTCATCGGGCTGTGTCACACCAGCTTCTAGACGTTTTCCAGCCGCCAGGCGAGAGAAGTATCCTGCAATTTGCGGTGATCGAAGCAGTTCCTCTCTGACAAACCGTCGTCTTCCAGTTTCATCCATTGATGATCTCATGTCTCTTGAAACATCGATTGGATCAGCTTTAAGCCCTGTTTGCTCGCCTAGCTCAAACCGCCGTCTGAAGTACTCCTTTTGGTTTTGATGGAACCTTACGGGTGGTCGATTTACCTTTAGGGCCCAGCCCATAGGAGGCACAGCACGGGAAGTAGCATCTTCGGTAGCCACACTTTGCACCGTGTTGTCGAGCCCCGGAACCTTGCTGAGGCCTTCACTGACTTTTGCGGCATAAGCAACTCTGACTTTGTCATAAAAGCATTCTTTCTCTGGGGCTCGTTTGTGTCTCCCCACATCAAGGTGAGCCTGGAGAGATGAAAACCGTTGATATGATTTTACACAGCCCTCCTCTGGACAGGAAAAGATGCCATCTTGAATCACTTCTTCTAACTGGACTGAAGAATCATCCTTACTCTCGCCTGCCCCGTGTTCTTGCGGACTGTCGCAGCTGGTTTCTTCTGCTTGATGCGTCGAAAAGACCTGCTCTCCTGCACAGCCACTTCGACGATGCTAAGCTCTGATGGACCGTCCAAAGGGCCGAATTTGCTCTACTGAATAAATTTGCCTGGCTCTATGTTGTGCGCTCGCCAAGTATGGACCCCCATGGGTTTTAAGTGAAAATTGTAGAGGGAGCTAATGCCTTCGAACTTCACGCTGCAGGTTTTGTTGGGTTCAAAGGAAGCTACGGTCGCTCTGACACCCAGAATTCCTCCAGAGGACTCCATAGCCTCTTCCATCTCTCTGGCCGTTTCAATATCATGACCCTCATTCAAGTGCACTCGCATATGAGTCTTGATTGTAGCTGCTTGGTGGTCGCATGCTCCCTTTCCCGCTTGTGACTCGGAGATGTCAATCCGTTCGATTGACACCCCAGTATCCTCACCTATGGCTTTAGCAGCCAGAATAACGGTTCCACAGTGATAGCACCCTGCGTTATCCTGTTTGTAGAACACTTTCTTCAGGCCAGGGATCTCTTTCTTCAGGGTCGAAACAACGTTCTTCATTATCGATGAAACAGTTGCACTGTCCTGCACACACTTTTGGAAGACATGGACTAGCGTCAGGGATTCCAGTTCTTCCCCCTGATCCGGGTCTTCTTATCGCCACACTGACGTGCCATGGCAGTCCGCGTTTTGCAAACCAATCACACTGGCCTTCACGAAACCTGCGTGGCAGAAACTTCATGGCCTAGTCCTGGACTATCAACACCGTAGTTTCGTCCAGCTTTTCCAAAACCGAAATTCGTGCTTCATCTTGATGAACAGATCTCAGCTGACGAGCTTTCCAAGCGTTGATAGCTGTTTTGGTTTCACTAACAGCGTATGCAAGATCCTCGCAGTCATCTTCGTTTCCAGCGGTGGAGTTTAGACATTCACTTTCTATGTCGCTGATAGTTTTACTCAGCTCAAGGCAGCTCATGCAGATGACGTCATGACTGTGATCGCAGGTAGCTTGGAAGTGCCAATCTTTAGGGTCGCTCAGAGAATACTGGCGACAGTGATCAGCTACTGGTGAACTTTCTGAACAGTGCACCTGAAAACAAAAGCGTTGTGCTTAGACTAATTGTTAGTTGTAGCGGCACTTTTTAAATCTAGATTACCAATGAAAACCCCCGTCAAGCGTTCTCCCTTTCACTGCAGAGCTCAAAATACAGATTCTCCGAATCATACAAGAAGAAAATGTTGCGTACAAGAAGAAAGTGTTGCAAATTATCAAGTAGCAAATTCGTTTGTAAGAGAGGAATTGAGAAAAATGAAGTTGATCACTCCTGGGGAAAAGAAATGGTAAGGATAAAATCCGGACATAAAAAGACATACCTTATAATCACCTTTAAGGTACTATTTTGAGGCTCTTAGACGCGTTTTCTACTGTTTCCTCCAGTGTTGTGTTGTCCCGTGATCAGCCAGCTTTTCGACAACGTCTACGAAATCATCGAACGCCTTGCTTCCCTGGGCATTGAAGTTGTCAACGCCTTGAATAGATGTGCGCACTGAAGCAGCACAAACATCGAGTACCTCTGCCATAGAGTGCTCTGGTGGCGGGCTATACCAAAGCGATACTTCATGAGATCTGGAATTAGCTGCTGCAACTGCTTGAAAGAAAGTTTGTCAGACAGAATAGACAATATCTGTCTACGTGTGCTCCAATTCGTAGCATTATGGTAACTCTCAGCCAGTGCTTCGAGAAGTTCATCCTTCATATTGCTTTCTGGACTTTTCACCTGGGGTAAGCATGGCGAGGCCTTTGCAGTTTCATGTGCACAAAGCGAATTCCACAACCGCTGTGAATCATTAGGGGCGATATCACTTCCATGACAGCTCTGGCAGCTTGGCCTACCTTTCTCAAGTGTACTCTTTGTGCTCTATCTTTAGCAGTATCCCAAGGTACTGTCAAGGTATGCCAAACTGGACTCACATCGCGCATCCTTAGAAACTGGTTCAAGCTTTCCATGCTCTCTTTATTCTTCTCGTCATGGTCACTCTCCTCTGATTCGGAACTTTCCTGAGGCTCACAGAGGCTTTCCTCCAAGTGCTTTGAAATGCTGTGCTTCTCTTTATCTATTTCGTCGTCTTGATGAGACTACAGTGGGACAAAAATAGTATTATTTTCCTATGTACATATGCCCAATAACTTTTCTATTTAGATGGGCGCAATTTACTCAAGCTTTGAAAGGCAAGAATCAAACTTTACCCTAAGCATTTTTTTGTTTTATGCGGGTCGAGAATCAGCCACGGTGATTAGTTGTTGGCAATCACGTGATTTGTGATGGCGTTTGTAATTATGTGGCTTCTCGCGATTTTGAAGACACGAGTCCAGTTGGTGTTACTTGTCTGATGGCTCTTTGCCTCTTTATTGGACTACACTAAACCACAAACGCACACGCCGGCTGCGGTACACAAACTAAATTTCTTTGGAAGGTTATAAATGACAAGAAACTAGAGCCAAGGCGACAGTCACTTGATACTCCGGTTATGCTGAATTGTTAATGACGGTGTAGAACTTTAAAAAACCTATTTTGCATCTGATACAGTTAAGCATCAGAAAAATCTGATTTTCGTTTGGAGCTGCTGCGTGTTCGTGTTGTTGTCAAAATATTTTTGGATGGACGTCACGAACAGTGAAAACAGATGGTCAACGTTATTTTTAAATTGAGACATGCTTGAGAAAGAAGCGGGTCGTTGGCAGATCTCGCTTCGAGCGGTTCTAAGGTGTTTCCCAGTTTACTACTGGTGTTTAGTAAACGAAAATCGAAGTTGCTCACTGACGAAGCTAAACCGTAAACACGTCGAGAACAAACGAAAACCATACAAGTGCAGAGGAAGGTTTATAACCTTCGCACAATCGGAGGCACTATTACATGAAAGAAAAGATTACCAAAATTAATCAAGGAACTACGACGCCTTTGCATTTTATAAAGTACTTTAAAAGGAATTTTCAGACCAGCTGTTTTTAGCGACCGTAATCAAAGGGTCACTTAGTGCGAATTTTTGCTGTCAAGGGATGTAAAGACAATCTATTTTAGATATGATTATTTACCAAGTTCGTTTTGCCTCACCAAGTCCATAGCGCTGAAGCTCTGAGCCAGTTCGTCTTCGCCAGCGGTTTGTCTTCGGCAGGTGCCAAGCTGCCCAACGCGAACGCGACAGTTTCTGCAAATTCCTGTTTGGAATAAATAGAACAAACAATCACAATCGCTCTTGTTATTGCAACATTTTGTAACTGTGTTGGCAATTATGTACCTGAACCAAGAGGAAACAACTGTCCAGTAACTTACATTATGTACTTTGACTGCTCAAAACTAACTCCTCTCTCTGCTTTTGTTGCATTTTTCGTGTGGCCCGAGATCACAGTTGGAACTGTGCACGTTCTCGTTTTCGGACGCCATCCTATCCTCAAAGAACCTCTATGGGCAGGGTAGATTGTCATTTCTGCAATGTTCTCTGGAGTCTCGAAAATCCCTACTCTCGCAAGGATGAGATCTACCTCGGAATGGACTCCAGAAAACTTAAGGGATTTTTTATGGGGCGCAACTCGCTTGATGCATGTTCGAAGCGGCACAGTTGCCCTATCGCTCGGCTGTCTTGATTGATTATCAATACCGCATGGACTGCCATTAACGAGATACTCGAATGAACACGACATGGTCTCCTATGCTTACGCGCTTCGTGAATTAATTAAATTAAATTATCCGTGTCAAATATCAGTAAAAAACACGCCTCCACAAATCGAAATATTAGACTCGTGAAACAAAGTTAGAAACAATGATTTGTGCAATAACAACACCAAAACAATAATACAAAACGTGATTTGTGCATTTAGAAGTGCATTTCCTTGACGTCTTGACAAAGATAAGGAAAACCCGAGCTACAAATTTTAAAAGTTTCGAATGCAGCGCATGTCGTGACACATAACGACGCGTGACTAACAAACGGAATACACAGCACGTATTCTTAAATAGCAGTACATTTGTGTGGAAATGAATCAGTCATATCTGTAACAGATGTTTAGTGCCTTGGAAACTGAAAAATAGTGTATTTTAAATTGCTCTTTTGTTTCCGACCTCAGTTTCGAGGATTGCGCGCGTTCCGAAAATAGTCAAATTTGATTACATTTCACTCGGCGTACATACAAGAACCCAAGAAAATAGATTCATACAAACTCATCTCAATGTTTTAACTATGTTCTGTCTAAATCTAAAGGATTTTGTACCGTTACCACAGGGTGTTTTTTCTCTCCTGATATTATGCACTAATTTGATAGTCTCAAGATGACGGACAGTGGGGCAACGCTATGACTCGTAGCGCTGTTGAAAATAATGCCAGGAGCGACTATTGATGCTGAATTATTAGAAGAAGGTTAGTTATGTATATAATTACCTAAAAAACACCTCTAAATTCAGTAATTTTTACTGTAGGCCGAGTTGAATATTGGCAATTTTTGGTCACCAGTAGGCTCAAAACGATCGAAAAGGATTTTGATGCGTTGCTGGCTGAAAAACGATTTCATAAACAAACTAACCTTAGCATTTTTTGTTTGAGTGTATACCCTACTAGTATACAACATATGGGCCAAAGTGAATTTTGGGCCGTTGCTGCGAAATTTCGATTCTGACTTGATTTTTACTGACATTTACTCTTAAGGACTTTTCAAGACAAGCAGTCAAATTTAGGGGCTTTTCAAGATTGTACGAGCTCTGATCGTGTCAAGGGGTAGTTTTAAGCTACAGACCAATAAAATAGCTGGTGAAAACAATAGCATGTCTGCAAGTTTTCGTTCTTTAAACTGACTACCTACAGACTAGCTGTACTGCGTAAAATACGGAGGAACTTCTTTAGTTAAGCAATATAACACGCGTTTCCATATCTTTGTACTCTAATATAAACACACGGGATGCTGTGAGAACACGGCAAAAAATTCAAAATCACAAGCCGCTTCGGCGATTTTATAAAATAACTAACGTTAACACCTGTAAGAATGTACAAAACCGTGTCTTTGTACTTCTTTATGAAATGTGTTTTTAGCCAATCAGAACGCGCGTAGTATCATAGTTATTTTATATGATGTTTTTTAAACTGCTGTTAGTGTTTATGCAAATTTTGCGTTAGCAAATTCGCCGAACCGAACTGAAGTGCGTCATCCCGCTGCAAATTAGCCCGTGCTTGTACCCACTGGTTCCTTAGGAACTTTATGGTGACCGAATTTTGGCGGTCTCTTGACTTCTATCTAGCTAAGATTTGCTCCCGGCCACTTACGTTGTGACAAACAAGTTAAAATTTACTTAATGACAATGTGCGTATTCGTGTCATGACGTTTCCAGTTGTGAGATGGTTGCGTTCGTTGTTGCGTCCCAGT
Organism: Plumapathes pennacea; assembly: GCA_964036295.1. Taxonomy (NCBI): domain Eukaryota; kingdom Metazoa; phylum Cnidaria; class Anthozoa; order Antipatharia; family Myriopathidae; genus Plumapathes; species Plumapathes pennacea. Next base: position 7,087,210 of record OZ038472.1, on the reverse strand, counting down.
CGCACATGTTCGTGTAAATACGTTCGTGTTTTTGTGATTTCTAAGGAGTCGCGTTCTTGTGATTACCAGTGTTCGTGTGATTACTTGTGTTTGTGTGCGCAGTAGCCTTCATAGATTGAGCTCGGCAACTTTTTACTGCTGAGCAATTAACCAGCTTTTTCTGGTACGAGCAACCTTCAGCAACTTTTACCTTTGAGCAGCAAAGTTAAATGAGCTTATCGGAGATATCAAGCTCGCCCAACTTTTTAGCCATTTTTTTGTATAATCATGCCAATGCAAAAGGATTCGGAAAGCAAAAGCTACACATTATTATACAGTGGCAAACCGGACGTGGGCTTCGTTCACCTACTTTTGCCTTGGGAGCTACATTTCAAATTTTTGGCAAATTTTAGCGTATTTTAAGCATTTTGTCGAGCAACTACGGCTTTCCGTTTTCTGTGTTAAGACGAAGCCACTCTCTGTCCAACCGTTTCAAAATAGCTCCTTCTGCCATTACAAGGGGCTTGCAGAAGACGCGGGATAATGTTCTAAATACCCTGGCCCCTCCCCTGACGGCCATTTTTTGTTCCCTGTGTGAATGCACGCTTACATCAATCTCAGTACCCAGTAAACGGGCCTCAAGGATAGTTTTAACCTCCTTTTAAACAAAAGGCCCTGCTTTTTACTTGAGAATACTTTTAAAGAAAACAGGCTACTTTTACACGTCGTGAAAATGTTTACAAACAGAATTTGGATAGAAGATCCTGTGGAGCTGTCCATCGCGCCCGCGTTTTATGCTGCTGACCAGTTGAGGCTGCGCAATGTGTTAGTCAGCTCTGCCGATTAACAAAGAATTAGGGGTTTCCTAAAAAGAGTTCCAACTTGAGGTTGGGAGCAACAAAAAGCGAGTAGAATAAATTAACTCAAGAATCCGCCTTTAATCTTGGGAATGTCATCCAGATATATAAGGCAAATGGTGACAAGGAACTAAAAATCAAACGCCTTAACAACGCCCATGCTACAATTTCAGAAAAGGGCTGATGTGGTGAAGGAGGCAAGTATTTCGATCCAGAGCTCTTTAATCCCATTCAGACAGCAGTAATGGAATTTGCTGTCGATTGATACTTTCAGACTGTAAATCAAACAGAACTTGCACTGCCACTGCAACGAGTTATGCGAGAACGTGGCGGGAAAGTCAAGCAGGGTGAAGCAACGCGTTCTCTGTAATACTTTGTTTCTATTTCCCTTTGGGTTCCTTCGTCTCCCTTTATGTCTCTCTGAGAACACTGCGAGGGTATATGAGTTAAAACGGAGCTGCCTGAATGTCTTGAACTAGGGTAGCTGCTAAGTCACTAAGAATCAATGATTCTCGCAAACGCACCGCTTTTGGCATGCCAAATATTTCACGCACGAGGTTGTGCAGGTTTTCGGTTTCAGTAAACGGTGTCGACTAGTTTTGAACTGAGCGAAAGTGGTACAGTTTACTGTACCCACAAACACTGGTAAACATACGAACGTTGGTAATCACACGAACATTAATAATAATGAACACGAATATTAGTAATCATACGACGAACACGAATACGAAAATTGGTAAACACACGAACATTAGTAATCATGAACACGAACATTAGTAATCATACGGAACACGAGCACTAGTAATTAATCACACGAACATTGGTGATAATACGAACATAAACATTAGTAGTCATACAGCCGCAAACTTTAGTAATCATACGAACACAAACATTATAGTAACTTGTTAATCACACGAACACTGACAATCACACGAACATTGGTCATTCAATGAAACAAGAACTTTAGTAATCACACAAACACTAGTGGCAATCACACGAACATTGGTACGCACAAAAAACGAATGCAAATACGTGTGACTGTGACGCAACAACGGCCAAAAACGATCACGAACACAAGCAACGGCACGGACGCAAACACACGAAGGCAATCACACAAGGAAATGTCATCACGACACGAACACGCACATTGTCATAATATGATAGATTTTACTAAGTATGTTTGTATTGGAGATTTGATAAAGCAAGATTATTCCGACAAGCTTTGATGCAATAACACATTTTTTTTCTTAAACCGGACAGGAAGTACAGATACATAATATGATGAACACAAATTATACTGAGTTTTGCAGAACCGACCTGGACAAAATACTGAGAGACAAGGAAGGCAAATTCACACCCTATTTAAAAACACCTGAGATTTTTTTTAAATTCAGTATTGAAAAGGCGCAGGGTTCAGAGAACTCTAGCAGTGAACATTAGATCGGTCAAGTACAATCTTTCCCACACCCCTCTTTTCGCTCCCTTGTTCGTTTTCTTTCTCTGTAAGCGTCTGCCTGTCTGCTTGTTTTTTTCTTTTCCTCTCATCTTCTTTTTACAGAAAGATGAAACATTAATTCGGTAATATTTTTACAATATTGGATGAGAGAGAGAGAGAAAAGGAACAAGATAGTCAGCTAAGAACGAAAACTTGCAGACACAAATGATTGTTTTCACCAGCTATTTTATTGGTCAGTGGTCCCAAATTACCCCTTAACTAGCGACATATCAATAAACATGCCCAATGAATGCCTGGCCCAGTCTCCTCAGACTACTCGCTTATCAACTGGTCGGCGCAAGCATAGCACTCAGGAGGCACATATGTTGGCGTCCTGCAATTAATAGACAATGCAAACAAATGAGCGGAATATGTTTTTTGTGCTAAAGTTTCATTTGGAAGCCGGAACTGACTACTGGAACTTAAATCCGCCAACATAAAATAGATTTTACAGCCTAGGAATAAATCCTAATATTTCTTTAGAGAACCACCTGTTCAACTTTGACATAAAGAAGTTGGCATAAACAGAAAGCTGTTTTCAATTTTTTTATTTTTATATTAAATAATAATCTTTTAAATAAAGAACTTAAGCAATGAATTGCGTCTTCCTTTGGAAGGAGTCTCTAGGATTGAATGTCAATCAAAGTTTAAATGTAAGTGTTGCTATGTCTTATGGGACCAGCATAATTTCCCTGTCGCCACACATACCAAAGTATTTGGGTCACTAACTCACCTTCTCACAGACAAATTGCGGGATAACGTAATTGCAAGGATCATCGTTCCATTGATTCACTCCGCTTGAGATGTACATCATGGTACAATCCTCGTTGCCTTTAGCATTGTTTGGTTCTCCTGGAGCCCAATTGGTGTAGCTGGTGAAACAAAATTATTTCTGGTAGCTCACCAGTTGTTTATGATTGATCAGAAAGTAGAGCGGACGCGGTAAAGAGGCCGCAATACCCCATTCCCCATTAGTTGAACAGATACACTAAGGATGGTGAATTCTAACCTGTACTTAATAATAAGTTGCTAAAACAATATTTTCATCTTACGGGGTCCCTCTAGTTCTTACTAAGTTACTTAGCACATACATTACCTTGGTAAGGTTCCATCAATCCACCTGAATTCTCCTTCACTGTCCTTACGCAAGCCAATGCTAATATTTCTACTGGTCGCCATTTCACCAACGAAATTGTTTTCTCCTTGGTTGTCAATCTTTACCAACCAAGCGCCTTTTTCATTACACTCTGAGAATGCTTCAGCCATTGTCACTGCGTCATTCACGGACTGGTAGCATTTGAGCTCGTAGTACGACCAGCCATCGTCGCACACTGAATATTATTGTACAAGAAAAGATAACAGCATTTTAAAGTTTCGATGAAGGGTTCGCGAGTCCTTCTCAGCAAAACATCAATGTAGCATTACAATTTAGCGTAATTTTATATACACGTTACTTATTGTTGTAAGGGTGTTGGACTGCAGGGTATAGATATAATGTTATCGTTTTCGAGTAATTAAAGGTGAAGTACGATTTAAGTTAATTTGAAAACTCACTGTTTCGGAAACGGGAATCAAAACTTTTGTCAGTTTTATACAAAAATGCTAAAACAACTTTTTTCCGATACACAATGAAGCTCACTAAAATACCGTGTCAGCAATTTTTGGATCCGTTTTGAAATATGGGTTTTATTCTTTTTAAAAGTGAGTGTTTCGAACCCGTTTTTATACAAACTGTTCAATAAAACAGGAACGCAAAAAAGAAAAAAAAAAACATCAAAAATCGCTGATACGGTATTTGAGAAAAGCTTGTCCTCTACACCTCACGAAAATTTGGGCAATATCAACCAAATAGCTCAAAAGTTTTAGTCACCAAAGGCCTAGATTTTCGCGAATAAATATACTGTATATATACAACTGTTTGCATACATTTGGAGCCCATAAGATATATAACAAAATACGAATATCAAGTGCATTGTGGGAAGGCATCGGTTCTAAAATGTATACAAACTGCGCAAATCAGAAAATTATATCACCAAAAATATTTAAGTTAAAAATACAATGATTACTGTGTGTTTCTCCGCGTTATTTAGCTGGGGAAGAAAATTTTCCAATTGAACTCTTCGCACAATGCTCTCGATATTTGTAGATTGTGATATATATTGAGGGCACAAAATTTTTGCAATGAATAGCCGAGAAATTCAGGCAAATAAACTATTCTCCAGCGAAGTCGACACATGACTTGTTCCAACATAAATATCATCAGATTCGTATCATTTCGTCTGTTTCACAACATCTTTTTTGGTCGTGTTATTTGCCTAATTTGCTAAAATTTTGAGGGTAAAACTTTCTGAAACGATTATATATATATAAATATATATATATATATATATATATATATATATATATATATATATATATATATATATATATATATATATATATATATATATATATATATATATATATATATATATATATATATATATATATATATATATATATATATATATATATATATATATATATATATATATATATATATATATATATATATATATATATATTTTAAACAGTGACTGAAAAAAGGTAGATCAGTTCGCCGGCCATAGTCTTACCTTGAGCAGAAATTCCAGTAAAGCTCACCATAATCATCAACAAAGCAACAGCGTATGTGGGAAACCCCATAATTATCCTCAAAACAGAAAGCTGTAAAAAAGAAACAGAGAAACATAAATGTTGTTGTAATGAAGAAAGGTAAAAAAGAAGAAGTAGTAAAAGAAGAACTAAAGTTTTAGACGGTGACATGTTTCCCTTTTTTTCAGTCCTTCACTTTTATATTCTCTTTTTTACGCCTTAAACTAAATATATTGACACTTAAGTATTTTTCTTATTATTACTATTATTATTATTATTATTATTATTACTATTACTACCACATAAAAAGGACGGGGATGCTATTATTATTATTATTATATTTTCGTTCTTCTCCTTTCCTTTCTTGTGACAGTTGATAATAACCAGTTTTGGAAGGCAGGCATCATTTTTCAAACTGTTTGAATACATATTTTCCTTTAACGTTTCCGTTTACTTACTGTCAAATAAGATGGACAGGAATGCGACGTTGGATCATGTGTCTCCTTATCAATTTTTTTTTTTGTATTACAATTATTACTTGGACGGCAGAGGTTCAAAGAAATAACACAATCACAAGCAAGGAAAGCGATTGAAGTAAATCGGCGCGCACAGAAACAGTGCCCCTAAAAAAACTTTATCCTACTGCAGCTGTTGGATGACATCCAGAGTGGTAACTTGAGTATCAGGTCATCATAAGGGGAAGGGGAAGGTAGAGAAAACGAACAAAATATGGGGATATAAGTTAGGGGAAAGAAGAGGGGGGTATTTGGGGTGCAAAATAAAATTCTGTCAGAATCGTTGAAACAAACGAAATTAGAGGATATTTTGCTGGATAACATCCAGGGCCCGGTTGTTCGAAGCAAGGTTATGCTAATCCCGGGTTAAGTCTAAACTTTGTTGTCATTTTTAACAAGTTTTGTCGCGTGAAAGCGCGACAGATGCTGGGATCCAAGTTTGGTGTTGCAAGTGTCCGCACGCACCACAAGAATTATTGAATAAGCAATCTCTGGACTAGTGCGAGCTCCCAAAAGTGATCAACTTCAAGTTTCTCTTTCAATTTCTCACCCGAAAAAGTATTATACAGTATGGGGAACTTGGCTTTTGATTTACTCAAATGAACCGGATTAAACTATAAGTTATAATTACAAAACTTGTGCATTTGCTTCAAAAGGAGGAGAGAATCTACATTTTGAGTTTGCTATTATCACCGCGGTTCTGATGAATTCACGTTTGTTTGACAAGCGTATGTTAAAGCTGAAATACCCAGCCGGGAGCCACTTCAGCTTGTCGAAATGGTATCGTTTGATTATGTTTGCTTTCCTTCGCTTAGTTTTAACCAGCTGGACAAAGAAGAATGCGAAAGCGAATGTGATGAACAAAAACCCCAAGAGCGCAAGTATACGTCAACAAAAATCTCACGTTACATACTTTGATACTCAGCCAAGAAAAGAAAGGCTTCCACGCCGCTTGCACGTGAACATTATCCAATCAAAATATAGTATTTTTGCTTACACGTCAATCAAACTTCAAAATCCTAGAGGGGGGACTTCTTTTACCAATTGTCATGATACCTACGCTGTGGTTTTCGGGTGAAAACAGTTATATGCTGGGCCCTTAGGCCCAGCATAAAAACAAAAGTGTTTGATCACAAAAGGACTCCGTCTCTATGTTTTGAGCAAGAACAAACTTTTTAGCTAGTCTGTGATCAAAACTCCGCAGTTTGTTAGCCACCTTGAGTATCAGGTCATCCTAAGGCGAAAGGAAATGGAAAGAAAACGAACAAAATATGGAAGTTAAGGGGAAGGAGAGGAAAGCATTTGGGGTGCAAAATAAAATTCTGTCAAAGCCAGTGGAAAGAACCGAAGTTAGACGTTTTTCTGTTGTGTTTTTCTCGACAATTTCAAGACAAAGCTCAAGGAGTTCCGCATCCGAGCACTGCTGGTTCTCTACTTCAATTGGGAATGTCACTTTTGCAAGAATTGAGGCAAAATTGAAGTTGAATTCACATTCAACGTCCAAGCCACAGTCGTCAGAGCTTTTACGTGTCTGCCCTTTTATTGGTGATAAAATTAAGCAGTCACCAAGCGAGAAACTGACGTGTTATTGTCCCCGAGCGAAGCGAAGTGAGGGTAATAGTCACGGCGCTAATGTAGCAAAATCGCTTTGTGTGGAGATTCCAAGCGAGTCGCCATCTCGAAATTTAATGTTCGTCACTCTGTCAGTCTGTCATAGGGCGACCTTTTAGGCCAGGCGCCTAAGCCATTGACGTAATAATAATAATTATCGATTATCCCGGTTCAAACGTCGAACTTTACATGTGCGTGGTTAGTTTTACTGACAATTGTACGTAACTGCGTTCACGAAAATGAATTTGAAAACTGAAAAACTTGAAACAGAAAGGTCTCGCGAAGCTCGTCTTCAAAAGAGAAGGGAACAGGCACGGGCAAGGCGGAATCGTGAAACAGTCGAACAGCGCCAAATACGTCTAGAAAAAAGACGACAGCATGATAAACAGAAGCGTGCCGAAGGAACGACTCCGCAAAGAAATCAGCGCTTGAAAGCGAATCGGAAACCTCAAGAGCAAAAGCGGGCCGAACAAAAGACTCCGCAGAGAAAACAGCGCATGAATGCCGATCAAAAGCGGCATGAACACAAGCGAGCCGAAGGAAAGACTCCACAAAGAGAACAGCGCTTGAAAGCGAATCGGGAACTTTAGAAACAAAAGCGGGCCAAGCAGACGGCTCCGCAAAGAGAATCCAATCGCTAGCGAGTAGCTTTCCGACGTGGCAGTGAATCGTCTGAACAGAGTACCCGCAGGTTTCTAGCTCAAAAGGAAGCCAACACTCTACGCCGACAACAGCGTGCTGCAGTTGTCGAAGACCGTAAACTGGAAAACTTGAAACAGAACAGTCTCGCGAAGCTCGTCTTCAAAAGAGAAGGGAACAGGCACGGGTAAGGCGAAAACGTGAAACGATCGAACAGCGCCAAATACGTATAGACAAAAGACGACAAACATGTTATAACCGACAGCATCATGAACGGAAGCGTGCCGAAGAAACGGCTCCGCAAAGGGAACACCGCTTGAAAACAAATTGGCAGCTTCAGACGCCGTTTTGTGTTAAACTCAGATACTTATTTAGAAAGGACAAGCACCAAAGGTCAGTCAGTGAAAATCGAACAATCACCATGACAAATATATTCTATCCCGTATCTTGTGTAACTCGATCACTTCAAGAATGTATTTTAAAAATCTGTATGCTGATTATTTTCCATCGAAGTATTGTTTTAATACGCTTCTGTCGCCAGTTTCGTCTACCGTATTCGCTCAGAGCAATCGGTACTTGGAGTCTTGAATGATTTAGTCAGATGTCTTATTTTTTTCTTTCAAGACTAAGTGTAACAAATGCTGTAATCTGACGCGCGAGTGATTGCAGTGAGAATTGTTCACAAGCCCTGTGAAGTATGACTAGGTCTGAAACCCGTGTATAATTTGAAGTAAACCGTTCAAGTTTTGCTTTGATTCTGGGAGAAATCATGTTGTTTTGAGCGAGTTCACATACAAAACAATTCGAGCTCATTGAATATGCCTGAGTCTGGTGCATGGAGTCCAGAGCAAAAAAAAAATTGCACAGGAAGCCTATTTAATTGTACTGCCTATGAATACAAAAATGGAAAATCAGTGTTCCTTTTTTCCCGTACTACGGCGGCCGACCAATTTCAAATTTCAGTATTCAATTTTGAGAACGTGCTTGGCAGACTGTATGAATTAATTTGACGTGCCGACCGTGGGAAATACGTACTTCGTCACGCAATCGACTCTTTTTTTCAACGCAAAAGTATAACACACACCATTCTTTTTCTCCTTCCTTTTGCGTATAGCACTTGACCTCGAAGAAAAGATTGAGTTAACATTTTGGTAAAACAAAGGCTGCTCTTGTTGAGCAGTACCAAAGTAGAAGTCCAATCAATGGCAGAGCGAGGGATATCTGCGATTATCGTATTTCTAGTATAAGGAAAACCGATTGGAGATAAATTGACATGCCCAGAAATAATGCACCTCACAAATTTATTGGTCCTACGCTGTTGGATTAGAGTAACTATTTTCAATCTCATATTTTATAAACAAGGAATTATTCGGCATTTAATAATTGTAATTGTTGTTTCAGATGCACCGCCAGGATTTTAGAGTAATTATCTTCAAATTTTAACCCCTCGCACCTCATGAATATTAAGGGTTGGATATAATGCGGACGGATGCGACGCAGGCTAAGATATTGTATCTTAGCGAGAAATAAGAAAGAACTTTTGGACACATATGGGAGAAGCATCTAAGATGTGCCAAACTGTAAGGAATTAGTCAGAAACTTGACTTAAGGATCTAAGCAACAAATGTTTTCATGAATGCGCTAAAACTCAAAGTATTAATAAGACAACACAGTGCTATAATCTGTGTTTACAAGAAGAAATACACTCATAATATTTGAGGGTTTACTTAAATCCCATATCACAGTTTTATCACAAGACGAAACGGCAATATAGGGTGTTAATTGAGATATAAAAGCCTACCTGGCAAGGCAAACACAGGTAGTTGTCACATTTTAGTCCACACAAGGTATTACGAAGAAGCCGAGCCACAGTAGATCAAAATTAGCAGATAAACATTATAGAGAGTAAAAAGAAAGGCCATGCCAAAATGAAGGTATTTAAACATTAACGGAGAATCTAAAGAACTGATAACAAACGCTCTTTTGGTAGTCGCATTTCATTGTTGTCTAAACTTTCAAACGAAACGAAAAAGAAAAAATTATTAAAATTGCAGAGACAAAACGGAGCCTGGTCGACTCAAAAATAGTCAGTAACACAATCCTGAATTAGACAAACAATAAATATATTTATTTTTCGGGTTAAGATGGCGTCGGATTAAAAGACATCATTATACTCACTATTTCCACACGAATCTGATCGGCTTGAATTGCGGTATTTCTTGCTTCTCCAAGAAGTGAAGAAAACTAATGTTTTTCCCAGCGATGTATCTCAATTATGTTGTATGTTATGGCCGTGCTCATATAAAGTCCAAGTTGGTGCTAAAGTCCAGACATCGAACAACTAATGATGATACACAATTTATTGATTGCACAGCAAATAACGAACAATATTTACTTTGTAAAGGATAGAAATAAATGATCATTTTGATATAATTTTTATATCAATCCGTTTCTTGAATTATTTACGTGGGACCTCGATAGGGACTACGCAACTATCGACTGACCGAGAGTAAAACCTCAAGAAACGCCTTTCATAATTTCCGTGCGTCGTGAAGGGTGATTATTGCTCTTTGTGGGTATCAGACAAGCCTCTCGGGATGGCAACCATGCGGCCTTTCCTTGACAACCAAAGGCGATAAAGTGGCGCGGCGTAGAGCACGAAATAATCAAAGCATACGTTTTACCCTTATGGAGTTCTCTCTGTTAATGTTGCTAGTTTATTTCATTAATCAGTCACCAAAAATAGTTGTAGATAGGAGTTTAGGTTAAAATAACCCATCTCACATTAGCATATTTTAAGTTCAATGGGGGAAGTCACGATATGCTTCAAACCCCTTTTTGGTTTTCACTAGCGCACACGATCTCGCTTTCGCAAGAATTGAGGCAAAATTGAAGTTAAATTCACATTAACGTCCAAACCACTGTTATCAGCGCTGTTACGCGACTGTCCTTTTATTGATCATGAAAGTTAGCCAAGCGAGAAACTGACGTGTCATTGTAAAAAAAAAAAAAAAAAAAAAAATATTGCAGTAGCAAAATTAATTAACAGTTGGAGCAGTACTTTTGGTCCCTTGGACCAAAACTCTTATAATGTTTCGGTCGTAAGTTCTTTTATCTTTATTTTGGAGCCAAACGTGTTACAGAAGAACAGAAATGACCAGGGTTTGAGCCATGCAGTCATTCTATCAGCCGCAAAAGCCCAAATAATAACAGACAGAGTCGCAAATTATACAAGGAAAACCGACTGGAGATAAATCGACACGCCCAGAAATAGTGCAACTCACAAATTTATTGGCCCTACCGCTGTTGGATAGTGTCCAGCGTGGTTATATTCAATTTCTTATTGTATAAACAAGGAACTATTTGGCATTTAATATTTTTAATTGTTGTTTCAGATGCACTGCTAGGGTTTTGAGAGTAGTTATCTATAAATTTTAACCGCTCGCACCTCATGAATATTAAGGGTTGGATATATTGCAGACGGATGCGACGCAGGCTAAGATATTGTATCTCAACGAGAAACAAGAAAGAACTTTTGGACACCATATGTGAGAAGTATCTCAAATGTGCCGGAAAGCTATTGGTGTGCCGCTCAGTACATCAAACTGTAAGGAATTGATAAGGAACTTGACTTACGGATCTAAGCAACAAATGTTTTCATGAATGCGCTAAAACTCAAGGTATTAATAAGACAACACAGTGCTATACTCTGTGTTTACAAGAGGAAATACACTCATAATATTTGAGGGTTTAGTTAATTCTATCACAAGACGAACGGCAATAGAGGGTGTTAATCGAGATATTAAAGCCTACCTGGCAAGGCAAACAAAGGTAGTTGTCACATTTTAGTTCACATAAGGTATTACAAAGAAGCCGAGCCACAATAGATCAAAATTAGCAGACACTCATTATAGAAAGAATAAAAGAAAGGCCATGTCGCATTTTATTGTCGTCTAAACTTTTGGACGAAACGAAGAAGAAGTAATAGTTAAAAATGCAGAGACAAAAAGGAGCCTGGCCGACTCAAAAATAATCAGCAACATAATCTTGGTTCAGGCAAACAGTAAATGGTGAAGATAGGCGTCACAAGAGCAGAAAGGATTAGAAGAAATCCTTATACTATTTCCACACGAATTTTATCTCTGAGTGATGAAGGACGAAACGAACAAGAAGTATAATGGTTAAAATGCAGAGACAAAACAGAGCCTCCTGGATTGGGCAAGCAGTAAATATATTTCTTCCTCGGGTGAAGATAGACGTCACAAGAGCAGATGGGATTAAAAGAAATCATTACAAATACTCACTATTTCCACACGAATCTGATCGGCTTGAATTGCGGTATTTCTTGCTTCTCCAAGAAGTGAAGAAAACTGATGTTTTTCCCATCGATGTATGTCAATTATGAAAGGGCTTGTGTCACGTGTGGTCCACGTTAGTGCTAAAGTCCAGAATCCAACAACCAATGATGATACTCAATTTACTGATTGCATAACAAATAACAAATATTAGTTACTTTGTAATCATAGAGAAACAGATAATCAGTTAGACATAAATTTTTATTTCAATCCGTTTCTTGAATTCTTTACGTGGGACCTCGATAGGGACTACAAAACTGTAGACTTACCGAGAGTCAAACCCTAAGAAACGCCTTTTATAATTTCCGTGCGTCGTGAAGGGTATCTTTGTCTTTTTGACGTTTTTGCTCTTTGTGGATATCAGACAAGCCTCTCGGGGTGGCAAGCCGGCCGTGGGGCCTTTCCTTGACAACCAAAGGAGATAGAGTGGCGCGGCGTAAAGCACAAAATATTCGAAGCATACTTTTTGCCCTTCTGGGCCTCTCTTTGTTAATGTTGCTAGTTTATTTCATCAATCAGTCATCAAAAAATAGTTGTAGATAGAATTTTCAGTTAAAATAACTCACTTTGCATTAGCATATATTGTGAGTTCAGTGGGAGAAGCCACGATAGGCTTCAAATCCCTCTTTAATTTTCACTCGAGCACACGATCTTTGGCAAAAAAAGAGGAACTGGCACAATCTATCCGATTTCATCTTGCACGCTTTCACTACTACTTCGAAGAAAACGACAAAGAAAAATTTTCAGTCTAATTATATTACTTCACGGACAATAACACCGCGTGGATTAATGTGACTGAAATTTTATCTGCGGTTTTTCCGATACTGTACTTGTTGGAGAAGTTTACCAAACTTCTTAATTTCATCCTACACGTTTATGTTCCCTACTAATAGCAACGTATTGGAAAACCGTCGAAGAAAAATTTTCAGACTCATTTTGCGAACGAACCATTAATCTAACGAGCTTGCGATCTGTGGCATAAAGGGCCTCGTGCTTCATAAGCGTCGCATTCGGTCGTACGCATCGTATAATGGTGTTTTTACTGCAAACAAGAGAAAAGTTGTACAAAAGGCATTGGGTATTGCGTCAAAGCCTAAACAGTGTTTTCATATATTTATGGTAGCAAAAATATAGCTCTGCATACTACACCAAAATATAACCGCTCATTTGCCTTCATTCCCAGATTCAAAGCGATGTACGTATGTTGCTTTCCCTTGCGACGCCATCATCCGGGATCGCTGAGCAGAGAATAACGTGTACAATTTCCCATTATGGAAAATAACACAATTTAGTAACATGGCAAATGGTTTGTACCCAGGAGTGTGAACAGTAGGTTGGTTATGATCACTTTAACAACCAGAGACATAACTACCGCCATCTGACGAATCCTTTCACTTGACTCTGAAGATGACTTCCGCTCAGGGATTCGGAACGTCAGTCACCAACAACAGCCTTCCTGCAGACTACTCAAACCCGGATGATCATAACTAGCCTACAATTTAGTAAGTTGGTATCTATTCCTTCATTTGGAATGGTTGAAGCAAACCGCTGCCTTTAATGATTTAAATAAGTACTTTCTCTCTCCCACAATTTCTGTACGCAAGCGTGCTGAAAGTGCCTGACCGGAAAATCTGGTAAAGAGTCCGCACAAAGGTGCCATGCGTCGCTTCCGAAACCGCAGATACGTTCATGACGTCACTCTTTCGTCCTTCAAAAATTTTAGTCGAATTGACCTACTTGGCGTACAATAATACCGCGTGGATTAATTTGACTGAAAATTTTATCGGCGGTGTTTCCAAAGTTCAGTTACAGAGAAACAAGTCAAAATCGGAAAGGACCAAATCTGCATGCTGTCCGCCTTAGCTGGGTGTCCGCTTTAGAGAGAGTTGACTGTATTGGAACCCTGCAACAAAATTTTCAATCGAATGATCCCACTTGGCGTTCTTGTAATTACTTGGTACACATATAGTTTTTCCCCTTTCCGTCAAAGCTTGCGTCACCCTTTATGGAAAGTAAATCAAGAAATTCCCACTCAAAATAGAACTCTTCGGCGCACATAAGAATATGGTTAATACGAAGAATATGGCCAACTAAAGACTCAATTATCTATGTATTATTCACCGTGCGGATTAAAAACCCATACATTGTCTGCAAACTGTGTCATTAATTCATAATGAGCAGAATTTGACATTGTTATGAGCAAGTCAGGCTCTTTCAATTGTAGAGTTTAAGAACAAGAAACCCTTTGCAGCTTTTATGTATGCTTGGGTTCTTAACTTCTAGACAGCATTTTACAAGTCTCGATATGCTTCAAATCCCTCTTTATTTTTCACTCTCGCACACGATCTTTGGCAAAAAAAGAGGAACTGGCACAGTACCCGATTTCATCTTGCACGCTTTCACTACTACTAACAAAATTTTGAAGAAAACGACAAAGAAAAATTTTCAGTCTAATTATATTACTTCACGGACAATAACACCGCGTGGATTAATGTGACTGAAATTTTATCCGCGGTTTTTCCGATACTGTACTTGTTGGAGAAGTTTACCAAACTTCTTAATTTCATCCTACACGTTTATGTTCCCTACTAATAACAACGTATTGGAAAACCGTCGAAGAAAAATTTTTAATCCAATTAAACTATATGGCATACAATAACACCGCGTGGGTTAATTTGACTGAATATTTGATCTGCGGTTTGTCCGATACTGTATTCGTTGGAGAAGTTTAACAAACTTTCTAATTTCAACCTGCACGTTTACGCTCACTACTAATAACAAAATATCAGAAAACTGTCCAAGAAAAATTTTGAGTCAAATTGATCTGCTCGGCGTACAATAATACCGCGTGAATTAATTTGAGTGAAAATTTGATCCGCGGTGTTTCCGATGTTGTACTCGTTGGAGAAGTTTTAAAAACTTCCTAATTTCATCCTGCACGATTACGTTTATTACTAACAAAATATCGAAAACCGTCCTTCAAAAATTTTAGTCGAATTGACCTACTTGGCGCACAATAATGCAGCGTGGATTAATTTGACTGAATATTTGATCCGTGGTATTTCCGATACTGTACCAGTTGGAGAAATTTAACAAACTTCTTAATATCATCCTGCACGTTTACGTTAACTACTAATAACAAAATATCGGAAAACCTTTCAAGAAAAATTTTCAGTCAAATTGACCTACTTGGCGTACAATAATACCGCGTGAATTAATTTGACTGAAATTTTGATACAAGGTTTTGCCATTATTTTATGAGTTGGAGAAATTTAATAAACTTCCTGATTTCAACCTACACGTTTATGTTCACTACTAATAACAATCTATCGGAAAATCGTCCACCAAAATTTTGAGTCCATTTAACCTACTTGGCG
Source organism: Plumapathes pennacea (assembly GCA_964036295.1). NCBI lineage: Eukaryota > Metazoa > Cnidaria > Anthozoa > Antipatharia > Myriopathidae > Plumapathes > Plumapathes pennacea. The sequence continues at coordinate 7,071,748 of OZ038472.1, read as the reverse complement.
TTCAAAAATACACCGTAGATTAATTTGAATAAAGCCTGGTTCACACGAGTAAAGCAAGCGCAAGCGCAAGCTTAAGCGAACAGTTCACTCGGCAAAATTTGTGAAGCAAGCGCAAACGTAAGCGCAAGAGAATGGAAAAGTTTTCATTCTCTTGCCCTTGCGTTTGCGCTTGCTTTACCGTGTGAGCTAGCCTTAAAAAGTTGATCCATGCCGTGGCGGTGTTTTCAAAGTTCAGTACAGAGAAACAAGTCAAAATTGGCAAGGAACACATCTGCATGCTGTCCGCCTTAGAGAGAGTTGACTGTTTCGGAACCCTGCAACAAAATTTTCAGTAAAATGATACCACTTGGCGTTCTTGTAATTACCTGGTACACATAAAGTTTTTCCCCTTTTCGTCAAAGCTTGCGTCATTCCTTTTGGAGAGTAAATCAAGAAGTTTCCACTCAAAATTAAACTCTTTAGCGCACATAAGATTATGGTCAATACGAAGAGAGAGGTGGATATCATTCGGCCAACTAAAGACTCGATTTTCTAGTGTTTTATTCATCATGCGGATTGAAAACCCATACATTGTCTGAAAACTCTTTCATGAATTCATAATGAGCGGAATTGACATTGTCTCGAGCAAGTCAGGTTCTCTTTCAGCTGTAGAGTTTAAGAGCTAGAGAAATTTTACAGCTGTTATGTATGCCTGGGTTCTTAACTTCTAGAGAGCACTTTGTTCCGGCCTGAGGTGCCTAGAATTTAGCGCCGAAGAAAAAATTTCAGTCCAATTAAACTATCTTGTATTACAATAACACCGCGTGGATTAATTAAACTGAAAATTTAATCCACGGTTTTTCCGATATTGTATTGGTTGCAGGAATTTTGCAAACTTCCTAATTTCATCCTGCCCGTTTACGCTCATTGCTAACAAAATATCGAAAACCGTCCTTAAAACATTTTAGTCTAATTGATCTACTTGGCGCACAATAATTCCGCATGGATTAATTTGACTGAGTATTTGATCCGTGATGTTTCCAATATTGTACCAGTTGGAGAAATTTAACAAACTTCTTAATTTCAACCTGCACGTTTACGTTCACTACTAATAACAAACTATCGGAAAACCGTCGAACAAAAGTTTGAGTCAAATTAACCTACTTTGGCGTACAAGAGTACCGCGTGGATTAATTTGACTGAAAATTTGATCCACATCGTGGTGGTGTTTCCAAAGTTCAGTTACAGAGAAACAAGTCAAAATTGGCAAGGACCAAATCTGCATGCTGTCCGCCTTAGAGAGGTGTCCGCTTAGAGAGAGTTGACTGTATTGGAACCCTTTAACAAATTTTTCAGTCAAATAATCCCACTTGGAGTTCTTGTAATTACCTGGTACACATATAGTTTTTCCCCTTTCCGTCAAAGCTTGCGTCATCCTCTTTGGAGAGTAAATCAAGAAATTCCCACTCAAAATAGAACTCTTTAGCGCACATAAGAATATGGTCAATACAAAGAGAGAGGTGGATATCATTCGGCCAACTAAAGACTTGATTATCTAGTGTTTTATTTAACGTTGTCTGCAAACTGTTTCATGAATTCATAATGAGTGGAATTGACATTGTCTCGAGCAAGTCAGGTTTTTTCAGCTGTAGAGCTTAAGAACTAGAGAAATTTTGCAGCTTTTATGTATGTTGGGTTCTTAACTTCTAGACAGCATTTTGTTCCAGCCTCGGGTGTCTGGATATTTAGCGCTCGTTTAGTTGAGATTATTCTAGAATAAGAAATTGTTCTAGAATATTCGGGATTATATAAACATTTAAGTCTCATTTTGCAAACGAACCATTAATCTAACGGGTTTGCGGTCTGTGGCACAAAGGGCCTCGTGCTTCTTAAGCGTCGCATTCGGTCGTACGCATCATATAATGGTGTTTTTACTGCACACAAGAGAAAAGTTGCACAAAAGGCATTGGGCGTTGCGTCAAAGCCTAAACTGAGTGTTTTCTGTGAACAAAAATATATCCACAGTAACAAATATATATATCTTTGCATAATATATCAAAATATAATCACTCATTTGCTTTCATTCTCAGATTCAAAACGATGTACGCATGTTGCTTTCCCTTGCGACGCCATGATCAGGCTTCGTTGAGCAGAGAATAACGTGTGCTATTTTCAATTATGGAGAATAACACAATTTAGTAACATGGCAAATGGTTTGTACCCAGGAGTGTGAACAGTAGGTTGGTTGGTTATATGTTTTATTCACCGTGCGGATTGAAAACCCATACATTGTCTGCAAACTGTCTCATTAATTCATAATGAGCAGAATTTGACATTGTCTTGAGCAAGTCAGGCTCTTTCAGTTGTAGAGCTTAAGAACAAGATACACTTTGCAGCTTTTATGTATGCTTGGGTTCTTAACTTATATACATCATTTCATTCCAGCCTCGGGTGTCTGGATATTTTAGCGCTTGTTTGGTTGGGGCTATTTCAGAATAAAAGATCGTTCCAGAATATTCGGATTATATACACATCCAAATTTTCATTTCACAAACGAACCATTGTTCTGACGAGCTTGCGGTCTGTGGCACAAAGGGCCTCGAGTTTCTTAAAAGTCGAATTCAGTCCCACGCATCGTACAATGGTGTTTTTACTGCACGCAAGAGAAAAGCTGCACGAAAGGCAATGGATGTTACGTCAAATCCTAAACCGAGTCTTTCCCGTGAACAAACATATATCCACGGTAACAAAAATATATAGCTCTGCTTAATATATCAAAATATAACCACTCATTTGTTTTCATTCTCAGATTCAAAACTATGTAGGCATGTTGCTTTCCTTTGCGACGCCATCATCCGGCATCGTCCACAGGCAGCCCAAGCTGATTGACTGTGTGACGTCACGGTCGGGTTTTATAAGCAAATGTATGGGATATTTTAGTCGATCGATAACTCGAAAAATATTGCGAGAATAAAGCTTAGACTTGCTAACCTTGTTGTTGTGGTGGTTTTCTTGCTGCTTTAGCGATTTCAGCGTGTCTCGCTGAATTTTTCCTCTCTAACAGAAAGAATTTCAAGGCTGGAAACTCGGTCGATCTGGCATCCAGAATGGCTCCAGAAAAGTCTCTCAAATGCGGCCTTTCAACCTCCGTATGGCCACAAAACCCAGACATATGTCGAGTTGAATCCTTTTCCCATAAGACTGTCGCAAAAACATTTCGAAAACGCCAGTTGAGTCCGAAGAAATTGCCGAAATCGGCCGTCAAAATGGTTTCTGACAAGCCGTGAGGCCCACTCTTGGTCCACGGAAATGGCGTTTGAATTTCATGTCGAGCTCTGATTCGCTGCCTCTTTCGCATGCTAATTCAGTTTACCGCGACACCAGGGAGGGGCAAGGCTACATTTGTAGTCGGATTTTGAAACGAACCCCGGGCTCCAGGGGAGGATTATTGTCACAACCATTGTCTCGCGCAGGCCAATAGGAGCGATGCCGGCTTTTCACCTAGCCGAGAAATGTTTTTGTTGACGTTTTGAGATGTTGCTGTTTCCGAGATGTTTTCAAAGCCTAATTGTCATAGTTCTTTATGCGATACACAAAGGTTAATACAAATGTAGCCTTGCCCCTCCCCGGTGTCGCGGTAAATTGAATTAGCATGCGAAAGAGGCAGCGAATCAGAGCTCGACATGAAATTCAAACACCATTTCCGTGGACCAAGAGTGGGCCTCACGGCTTGTCAGAAACCATTTTGACGGCCGATTTCGGCAATTTCTTCGGACTCAACTGGCGTTTTCGAAATGTTTTTGCGACAGTCTTATGGGAAAAGGATTCAACTCGACATATGTCTGGGTTTTGTGGCCATACGGAGGTTGAAAGGCCGCATTTGAGAGACTTTTCTGGAGCCATTCTGGATGCCAGATCGACCGAGTTTCCAGCCTTGAAATTCTTTCTGTTAGAGAGGAAAAATTCAGCGAGACACGCTGAAATCGTTACAGCAGCAAGAAAACCACCACAACAACAAGGTTAGCAAGTCTAAGCTTTATTCTCGCAATATTTTTCGAGTTATCGATCGACTAAAATATCCCATACATTTGCTTATAAAACCCGACCGTGACGTCACACAGTCAATCAGCTTGGGCCGCCTGTGCATCGTCGAGCTGAGAATAACGTGTGCTATTTCCCATTATGGAAAATATCACAATTTAGTAATATGGCGAATGGTTTAAACCCAGGAGTGTGAACAGTAGGTTTGGTTGGTTACGATCACTTCAACAACCAGAGACATAAATACCGCCATCTGACGAATCCTTTCACTTGACTCTGAAGATGACTTCCGCTCAGGGAGTCGGAAAGTCAGTCACCAACAAAAGTCTTCCCGGAGACTACTCTAACCGGACCATCATAACTAGCGCACAATTTAGTAAGTTGGTTTCTATTCCCTCATTTAGGCCAATTGGACAGTTTAAGCAAAACTGCTGCATTTAACGGCTGAAATAATTGCTCTCTCCCACAATTTCGGTACAGAAGCGTGGTGGAAGTGCCTGACCGGGAAATTTGGTGACGAGTCCGCACAAAGGTGCCACGTGTTGCTCCGGAAACCGCGGTTACGCTGAGACGTCACTTCCGTCAGTCAAAGTTCGTCGCCATGGCTGTCTAACTTCTCATAATTCGAGGTAAATTTGTGTGCAAGCCCTTTCTTGTGCACAACCTATGTTATAGAAAATGCATTGAACTGACTCAAAAGCACAGTGAACGCATGGCCAGGAAACGTATTTCCGAAAATGTCGTTGCTTCCGCGTTTTTCAAACTCTCAAAGTGCCACGCTAGGGAACGATATATCTTCTCCTGTAGCGAGATTGCACGTTAGTTGGAATAGCATCCCTCATTCTAGTGTTTTCCTGGCCAGTGTTGCATCAAGTTGTTGGCAAATAATGAGAAAAGTTGTCAGGTTTATGAGTGAGTTGTGTCACTGTACGGAACAGCTTACACATTTCAGACTTATCTCCCTCATAATTACGTATTTCTCCCAGATACTTTTCTCAGTCCACGAAATCTTCTGTTCTAAAGAGCTAGTTCAAACTTTTTCGAGGATAAAAAATCGTGTCATAAAGTTGTTATAAATAGACAGGGGTATAGTGATAATCATTGTTCACCAACATTTAATTTGTTATTGTAATTTTTCCAACCGTGAAACAAAAGAACTCTTTCTTTTAACAGCCAATAGATCTCTGGTTGGCACATTAATAACAATAGGTGTCGTCAGCGTGATCATGACTATAAACGAGAGGCGTTTGTGACCATCCAATTACTTTGCTTCAGGTTTTCTGGGAAATGCAGATTCCAATCTCGACAGAATTGCAGTTTTTTTCCTCAATCAAGTAAAAAGATAGTACAATAACAGTTATTATAATGAATGATTGTACGGAACCAGTGTATGTCCTTTTGCAGGAGACTGGAGAATTTTTCTTGGACGGTTTGCCGATATTTCTTTAGCAGTAATGCGTGCAGGATAAAGTTAGGAAGTTCGTTAAAAATCTCTAACTGATACATTATTACACTTACTAGTTCGCATTGTCAATCAATTGCAGGACGCCAATGTCCCTACCAAGTTGTATGCTTGCTTTAAGAAGAAGGGTTACAACTAGTCCGCGGGAGACTGGACCCTCATTGGGCATGTTCATTACTGTATCGTGTAGGGTTTATAAGCCTTTTAAAATCAAAACTCAAGTGGACTTCACAAGGGCTTCTAAGGCCAATTTTCATTTTTTCAAGGACTTAAAATTACCTGTTGATCCGAGTAGAATGTTTAGCATTCTTTTAATAAAGACTTTCAGTTTTCCTTTGAACTTCTTCTCAACTGACTGCATATGAACAGTTTTCTCCCTTTCCTCCCAGCTGCTCTGATTGATTTATTAGTCAGAAATTCCTGAACTTTTCGAGGATTGTTGTCTAAATTCAAAGATTTCTCAAGGCACCATACGGATTTAAGGACTTCAAGACAAGCAGTCAAATTCAAGGGCTTTTTAAGATTGTACAAACTCTAATCGTGTGAAGGAGTAGTTTTAAGCTACAGACCAATAAAATAGCTGATGAAAACGTTAACATGTCTGCAAGTTTTCGTTCTTTAAACCGACTACCCATAGACTAGATGTACTCCTTAAAATACGGAGTGAACTTCTTTAGTTAAGCAATACAACACGCGTTTCCATGTCTTTGTACTCTAATATAAACACGCGGTATGCTGTGAGAACACAACAAAAGTTCAAAATCACGATTCGCTTTGGCGATTTTATAAAATAACTAACGTTAACACCTGTAAGAACACAAGACTATGTCTTTGTACTTATTTATGAAATGGTTTTTAACCAATTAGAACGCGCGTAGTATCATGGTTATTTTATGATGTATTTTTAAACTGCTGTTAGTGTTTATACAAACTTTGTGTTGGCAAATTTGCCGAGCTGAATTTCGTAATCCACTGTAAAGTAGTCCACTGATTTTTTAGGAACTTTATGGTGACTGAATTTTGGCGGTCTTTTAACTTCCCTCTGGCTAAGATTTGCTCCCAATCACCTAAGTTTAATGACAAACAAGATAAAATCTATCACGCTTTATGACAATGTGCGTGTTTGTGTCATGACATTTCCTTGTCAGATGCGTCCCAGTCGCACATGTTCGTTTAGATACGTTCGCGTTTGTGTGATTACTATGGTTCATGTTCTTGTGATTACCAATGTTCGTGTGATTATCTGTGTTTGTTTGCGCAGCTTCATAGAATGAGCTAAAAAACTTTTTACTGCTGAGCAATTAATCAACATTTTCTGGTTCGAGCAACCTTCAGCAACTTTACTATTTGAGAAGCAAATTCAAATGAGTTTATCGGAAAACTCATCCAACTTTTTAACCATTTTGTTGTATAATCATGCCAATGGAAAAAGATTCTGAAAGCAAAAGCTTCATCCTTTCTGACAGTGACAAACCAGGCGTGAGCTTCGCTCACTTACTTTTGCCTTGGGAGCAACATTTCAATTTTTTGGCAACTTTTAGCATATTTTAAGCATTTTGTCGAGCAACTATTTCAGCTTTCCGTTTTCTGTGTTAAAACAAAGACATTCTTTGTCCAAACGTTGCAAAATAGCTCCTTCCGCCATCACAAGAGACTTGCAGGAAACACGGGATAATGTACTAAACACCCTTGCACCTCCCCTGACGGGCATTTATGTTCCCTAGTGTGAATGCACGCTCAGATCAATCTCAGTACTCAGTAAAAGGGCCCCAAGGTTAGTTTTAACCTTCTGTTAAACAAAAGGCCCCGTTGTTTTACTTCAGAATATTTTGAGAATCTTTTTGAATATAAGCTGGGGTATGACGTGCTATCCAAGAAAGGTATTGGATCAGGACCAAACATCCTGTGGAGCCGTCCATCGTGGCCACGTTTTATGCTGCTAATCAGTTTGCGGCTGAGCAATGTGTTAGTCAGCACTGCCGATTAACGAAGAAATAGGGGTTTCCTACAAGACATATCAAACTTATTCCCTGTTAGCTATAACATTTGCTCTGGCATCAAACAACTGGCACCAGGCATATTCGGTGCTTACGAGTAACGACAATCTAAACATTTGCTATCTGAGAAAAACGAATAGAATGACTTAATATATTTATAAAGTAACTTACTTGTTGATACTACATTTAAACGAGGGTAATGAATGGCTCGTGAATACTGTTTTTGGACTGTCCAATCCTTCTCCCACGGCATTCACGGATCCACAGAACAACAGCAATAACAACAGCCAAAGTCCTCCATCTTTAGCAGTCATTTGCCCCATCGAAATCGGTCGCAAACCAGACAAATTATAAATTGAAGAAAATTTACCACTCTATTTGAAGTTTGCAATAAAAATGCAATCCAAGTATGCGCAAAAGAGTACGGCCCCATTCTTTCGCGCCAACCATAACATTGACCTCAGGCGCTCCGTTAAATATTGCACAATCCGACTCAGAAAATTGGATTTTGCCCCATTAAATTTTAAGATTATGATAGATCATAACACCTTTTCTGGTATTTTTAATATCCTTCTACATGAATTTGATAGTAAAGATATTCTCAGTTAAATAGTTTGTGAGTAATGGAGTAAAGTGTCTCAAATCTTGCGCATTCTTGAGTCAGACATCGGTGGGGGTGTGGTCACCGGAACTTGCTATAGGCTTTTGTTACTTTGACTTTTGTTAGGTTTATTTATATATATATATATATATATATATATATATATATATATATATATATATATATATATATATATATATATATATATATATATATATATATATATATATATACATATACCGTCAATCCCGAAAAGGTTGTCCAGTTGAAATATATATTTAGGCAATTATATCTATCACGTGACCACTAAGAAACACCGTATAACGACAAAGAAATACATAAGTCGGCATGTTTATACTAGAAATACGATAATCGCAGATACCCCTCACTCTGCCATTGATGGGACTTTTACTTTGGTACTCCCAACAAGAGTAGCCTTTGTTTTACCGAAATGTTGACTCAATCTTTTCTTCGAAGCCAAGTGCTACACGCAAATGAAGGAGAAAACTAGAATATTGTGTGTTATACTTTTGCTTTGAAAAAAGAATCGATTGCGTGACGAAGTACGTATTTCCCACGGTCGGCACGTCAAATTAATCCATACAGTCTGCCAAGCACGTTCTCAAAATTTAATACCCAAATTTTGAAGTTGGACGGCCGTCGTAGTGCGGGAAAAAAGGAACGCTGATTTTCCTATTTTGAATTCATAGGCAGTACAATTAAATAGGTTTCCTGTGGGATTTTTTTTTTTCACTCTGGACTGCATGCTCCAGACTCAGGCATGCATATTTAACGAGCTCGAATTGTTTTGTGTGAACCCGCTCAAAAAGCATGATTTCTCCCAGAATCAAAGCAAAACTTGAACAGTTTACTTCAAATTATACACGGGCTTCAGACCTAGTGATACTTCTAAGGGCTTGTGAACGATCCTCGCTGCAATCACCGCATGTCAGATTACAGCATTTGTTAAGCCTGGTCCTCACTAGCGCATAAACACCCGCATAAACATATAAACATAAGCTGCACAAGCATAAGCATAAGAATAAGAGAGCGACAGTGGCAACATAAGCATAAGCATAAGAATCAAACACATCCGTTCCTTCGCTCTCTTATTCTTATGCTTATGCTTGTGCTTATGCTTATGCGTATGTACTAGTGAGGACCAGGCTTTACAGTTTTAGTTTGACAGAAAAATAAGACATCTGACTAAATCATTCAAGACCCTAAGTTACGATTGCTCTGAGCGAATACGGTAGCCGAAACTGGCGACAGAAGCATATTAAAACATTACTTCGAGGGAAAATGATCAACATACAGATTCTAATACATTCTTGCAGTGATCGAGTTACAAGATACGGGTAGAATATATTTGTCACGGTGATTGTTCGATTTCCACTGACTAACCTTTGTTGCTTGTCCTTTCTGAATAAGTATCTGAGTTCAACACAAACGGCATCTGAAGCTCCCGATTTGCTTTCAAGCGCTGTTCCCTTTGCGGAGCCGTTTCTTCGGCACGCTTCCGTTCATGATGCTGTCGGTTATAACATGTTTGTCAAGTGACAGATATATTTCTATATTTAGACTGGACAACCTTTTCGGGATTGACTATATAAATCAAACGCCTTAATAAGAGGGCCTAGATAGGGTTTACTGTTAAGTGTTATGAATCCAAGAAAATTAATGTTTAGTGTTTTGTAAAAAAATACAGTTAAGTGTTACAAGACTAGATATTAGATAAAACAAGACAAAGTAAACACTAAATGTTCAGAAGTAAAAGTTGTAAAAAGCAATGATGAAATTTTCAGTGTGAATGCCTCCCAAACCGCTATTTTTTTGGTGTCTTCTGGGTATCAAGATGGCTCGCGCACGCGGATTAGTGGCAGGGGACTGGGGTGAATTAATTATTGGACTGTCAGGAACGGCCGAACTTCTCCAGCACCTTTGAAGATTGTACGATTCATTTGGGATCCTCACGAAAGGGGCTGATCTGAGCCACATCAGTATCTCTGAGGCAAGAGCTAACATTGGCACTGTTCATCCCCGAGCGAAGCGAGGGAAATAATCACAACGCTAATGCAGTAGTATCGCCTCATTCGGAGTATCCAAGCGTGCCGCCATCTCGAAATTCAATGTTCGTCTGTCAGTCAGTCTGTCTGGCGTACGACTTTATCCCCAGGGCCATCCGCGTCGAGCGACCACTGCAGGCGAGGTTACATTGGCAGCTTAACTGTAAACCGCCATTTTCTTTGTGATATGCGGTAGAGTACGAATGCAAGTGATTTTGTACAACAAGATGCAGATACAAGGCCAAGTAGTTCGACGGACGGCTGTAAACTGCCCGGATATTTTGCCAGTGTATGGGAGGCAAGCTTCTGCTAGCCGTAAAACGGATTCTTTAAAGGACATCGACTCGGACCTGAACACGATTTCAGACTCCAGTATTGTGTTAAAACGCAGACACTTCTTCAGAAAGGAATAGCAAAATACAGCTGGTGGAACTCTAACAATCACCGTGGCAGATTTTATCTTTTACAAAAACAGGAATGTAGTTTTTAGAATCCAAGTTTGACAAGATGACGACGCACAACACATGGAAAGTGGAATTTTCGTACTGTATAAAGACTGCTCTATACAGTGTAATTTGAAATCATTGAAGACGTAAACATTAATGTTTTGGTTTTTGTTTCCTTTGCTGGAAAAGAGCTAAAGCTATGGCTTTCAGTAACCGGTAAGTTTTGAAAAATTACATCAGTTAACGCACAGTACGCGTTTTTTATTTTTAAGTCGTGTTATCATTATTGTATTTCAACAATCGCCGCATATTTTTTCGTTTGACGCCCCGGGAACTGTGATGAAGACCAAGTAGAATTATATTGTGATCTTTTCGCCAGTTTTCAAAGCTACTTCAGAGTGCCTTCGTGCAAGATTGTGTCATCCAATTCCTGACTTAGTTGCATAAATTCGCTGACAGTCTGACACATCGAAATGCCGTAAAGTTTTCTCGCCGTGTTTGTTGGCAAACTGTATTCAAGGATGAACTGTAACCGGATTGAGGTGCTCTTGCTTTCTGAAGGTTATTAGTAGTGGTAATCATTGGTGTGTGAGTTAAATTAATGATTAATAGTGCGAGTAAGGCAGGGGTCGCACACGACAAAAAAAAAAAAATTTGGCCAAGCGAAATTTCGCAAAAAAATTGTCACGTGCAAATTTAAGCAAAGTCAGCATCTAAGCAAGTCAAAATCTCAAAATGCGTCTGGATCAAGAACGTTTTGTATACTTGATAGCTTTGGTTTTGTTTTTAAATATCCAAGCTCAGAATCAGCTACTTCTGGCGTTTTTTTACATACAAGAATATTTGAATGAGTAAGACGCGAATTGGAATGCTCTCTTTTTGAGGTATCAAAGGCATCGTCGTAGACAGCGACGAGGACGTCCGTGTCTCTGGACCCTTCCACGTCCTGCCGAATCCTGGTTTGAATTTCAATTTGATGAACTAACTATTCCGGGCGGCTTCATCAAACAACAAGTTAGAATGGAAAGGAATACGTTCCGCATGTTGCTGAATGTTATCGCGCGTCGTCTAACCAGGCAAGATACACATTTTAGGCGATGCATTCGACCCGAGAAGGTCCTCGCAATTGGATTGTTTCGCCTTGCTCATGGTAACTCCTATATTAGTATTGCTCCAGCAATGATGTTGGGAAGTCTACCGTCATCGAAGCTGTTCAGGACGTCGTTGAAGCCCTCTTTGAACTGAGAGATGAATACATTAAACTTCCAGAGACAGTCGTCGAAACCGCGTCCGCGGTGCAATCCTTTGAACGGCTATCCTCTCTTCCAAACATAGCTGGTGCCATTGATGGAACGCACATTAGAATTGGAGCCCCAAAAGAAAATGCAGTGGACTACTTTAGCAGATATCAAGAATATGACTTTATTATTCAAACAGTTGTCGATGGTTCAATGGTATTTACTGGCTTCTGTGCCGGATTTTCGAGCAGCATGCACGACGGTCGTGTATTAAGAAACAGCACTGTGTTCAGACGTGCAGAACAAAGAGAAATTCTTACTGGACCCTCAGTAGCAATTGATGGCCATCATATTGGACCCTATCTAGTTGGCGATAGCGCATACCCTCTTAGTCCCTGGCTCATGAAGCCCTTCCCAAAGCAACAAGAATTGCAAGATAAATTGCTTTCAACAAGGAACTGTCGTCGGTCAGAGTGAAGGTGGAATGCGCCTTTGGTGTCTTAAAGAGTCGATGGAGAATTTTAATGAAGCGTCTTGACAGTGACATAAAGTTCGCTACTAAAATAGCTATAGGGATGGCGAATGGTAAAATCCGAGACTCGCCGGGACGCCGAGACCCTTGTTTGAAAATCCGAGACCGAGACTCCGGGTTTGACAAAATCCGAGACCGAGACTCCAACGATTCTGAAAATCCGAGCCCGAGACTCAGTGCAGTGAAATGAACGCTAGCTCTTCAGTTATACAAATTAACATTTCGACCTTTTTACGGCCAATTAAGGTCACGCGCCTTGTCACTCCGCTTCCGGTGATGTGTCGGCGAGCTTCTGGAAAGCTCCTTATCACGTATCCCGATACAAACCGCGCGCCTATTGGCCAAAAATTGCGCTCTATCAGAGTTAGGGTTTTCACAACAAACGGATCCATACTCGATTCTGATGGGTTACCAACCGTGATCAATAAGAGCACAGAAATCACAGACGCACGGCTGGGAGATCATCGCGCAACACGCCCGAGCGAAACGATCAAAACGGCGAACCGTGCGCGATTTGTTAGCTTTTGTTAAATGAAGTAAATGTTGCCCGCTTAATTCGAAGCACACAAACGTGATCCTCTGTCAAAGAAAGCTAAAGGAAACTCCAAGTAGTTGTACTTTATACCCAGTATAAAGGGTCAATTAATTCTAAAACCCGCAAAATCGAATCGCTTCAACTTTTAATCGCACATGCCAGTGAATAATGAATAGACCAGACTAGCTAATCAAAATAAAGTTCTGTTTCTGTGACATGTTGTTTCAGTTTTGAGAAGAAACGGACTTCTAGCTACTTCTGCACCTAAAAAAGGAACTGCGAAATCGCTCAGCCGCAGGGTAAGTTTGACAAATTTGGGAGAATCTCTTTCTTGGTCTTTGTGGACATCCGAGGATATTAGATAAATATAGATAGCTTTTTGAAAACGTGTAAATATTCCACGTTAGAAAACAACTGAAACAGCACTAAGCAGTGCTCCGTTCAGAGCTAGAGATGCAGAGTACTTTAGAAACTTGGAGACGTACGGAAAAACTTTCGCTTCCGGTTTGCGATTCTCCCTACATTCTTTTGTGCTGTCGTCACTTTGGCGTGCGTTATCTCAACAAAGCACGCCGGAAGCTGTTTCATTGGTTTCACTAGCTCCATCTGCAAAGATCGGTTATCATCAGTAGCTATCAGTATGATCAGAATTGTGGCTGGCTTAAATAATGCGTGATGGATGAAGAGAGGGAGGAGGAGAGGCAACGACGGAAGCGCAAATGTAAGTAATCCTCTGTAAGTGTAAGTATTCATGAACTGTCACCTCTAGGTCACTGTACCTCGTGCTTTCTTGCGCGAACGATCAAACGGCAATTTCGGCTGTGAAAATTGATTTACTGCCAGGACATTTCCACTAGGTTTTATTTTGGTTTGGCTACCATTTTAGAATCAAGAGAAGCTAAGATAGTAGGCAAACAAGAAAATCAACATAACCAGACATGACGGCACGGCCGTTGGGTTTCGAAAGTTTGTACTCTTCCTTCTTTTTTTTGCCTTGGTTTTATCTCTAGCAACGTTTGTGTTATAACTGACTGGGTCATGCTTTTGAAACTCTCTTTGACTTCTTTGCCATTGACGCGTTGTTGTGCAAGAAAATTGCGCCCAGAAAATCTGGAAATACTCCCAAGCTCCTCACCGTATCGCTAAGTGGTTTACTAAGATATACTCCTGTTAGGTCTTATTTCTTACATGGCATGGGCTACCCTGGTCCCACAGTCTGACTAAAACTCAGTGCTAAGTGCGACCCATGCCTGAATTTGCTTGACTTATTTCACGTCAAAGTGAAACTGCCATAGACAAAGCGAGGATCAATGCCGGCGGAAGATCAACAGTGGAAGGGCCACATGGCGTACCCTCTTCGAAGACTTTTGGCAGCGTTCGGATGACGTTGGATGCCTGAAGTCGATAAAAGGTCAAATACAGTCCGTTGATCCAACATATGTCCATGAGCTTCGCCCAAAATCGCTGGTCACTCTTATTGTGGAACGCTTCAACTCGAGGATGAGGGATTTATATGAAGTCCCCTCTGTTCTGCAATACGCTCATCAATTCCCTGCCGCGGTGGAAGAAACAGTGAAGAGAACGACACACTGTGACTTCAACTATTTCACAAACCGAAGGAGCTATTATGAAGTCCCATAATGTATGGTGAGCTTTGGAGATTTACCAAAAATCCCACGACCGAATAAACAACCTGGAACTGATGAAGAGGTGTCCGAGTTCAGGAAGTGGGCTCAAGAGTATGGAAAGGCAGCACGACAGTTCTCAGTTTGAGCCAAGTCCACAAAGGATAACCCCCGACCCTTCCTATTTCTGCATATGGACGCTGCACACTGAATGCGAATCCTTCTTCGTGTCTCACTGAGATGAGGAGCAACATTGCAATGCAGGAGTGCAGCAGCAACGAAAGCGATAATGACAACATCTCCCGCCGAAATGAAGCTAGTTCCAAAGATTCCGACCCTTCTATCCCTGGATTTCTTGGTAAAGGATCCACCATTCTTGTGTCACACGATCGAAGAGCTTCAGGAATCTTTCTGCTTCGAATGTTGGCGCAGGATTGGAGACCACACCAACCCAGTGATGCAGCAAAAATGCACATCTACTCTCCAGATTCAGAGGACTGTTTGCTGTTACACTATGAGTTCACTGGCATGGTCGATTTGGATCAAATCGTTTGTAAGCTAACAGCCGAAGACTCTATCAGTTATGTTGAGGATGACTTTCATCTGAAAATCGATGAAGTTATTTACCATCAGTGTGTAATGGAACTGAGTCAAATTCCCAGGAGAGAATCCCCCACGGAAACGACAGTCGAAGGAAACAACGGTGCTAGTACTTCCAGAGGACGATCTCTGAGGCTTCCACACAGATATCGCCAGTAACAAGCTAGTAGCAATGTGAGGTAACGTGTCAAACAGTCGTTTCGCTACAGTAATTTTGCTGCATATGGAGGTCGTTCCACTACATCCGCTAAGACGATCTGCTACATGATTGAATTTACTGCTTCCATTGACCAAATATTTTAAAATGATACACGAGTAACAGTTTTTGGTTATAAGACCCTAAGTTTGGCAGACTGGAATACTTGTAGACCCAACCGCTGAACCTTAAAATACTGTCTAAGGTTAAGATTTACGACTTTTGATATGAAATTGAATTGCCTTGGCGTGGTCCAACATGTGCCTTGTGTTACGGAGCAGATTTTAGGAGACTCGATTCTGGACTCGTTGACTTCTTTATTCGTGAAACTGCTGAGCTCTAGAGCTTCGAGACTAACGGAGAGCTCGGGCTCCAAGTCACCACTCTAACTCAGCTGAATTCAACTCTACTCAACTCAACTCAACTAAATTCTACACTACAATCCAGCGGTTAAGTATGCTCAGGGAGCACGTACAGCGGCTACAAACTTCCGTTTGGGTAAACATCTAAATCGGATAGCAAAACCACAATGAGATCAGACCAGAAAGGAATAGACGGAATTTCCGCGGCATAGGCGACTACAAAGACTCCGAAGGTGTCTGTGTATTACGATGCCGTGCAACCACTTGGCAGCTTAGCTCAAATCGTGCAGGTAAAGCTTACCGACAGGCACATTCGTAGCGAACCTGGCGCCATGCCTTTCCTGCGGTTTGTGCTGCACACGCAAATGCTTCGCTGACCTCATTTATGAACTATGCTCCTAAAGGCTACTGCAAACCTAAGTCCGAAGGTCAAATTCTAGTCCTTCCGTTTGCAAATACAAGTTCGCTCCAGGATAACCGAAATATTATTCTTTATAATAAACTTCCAAATTGTTCCGAATTGTCCCTTGAAACTTGCATACGAAACATTTTACGAATGAAGGCATGAATGAGTAATCAGAGTAACGAGCTTGGATATGCTGTTATACCGCAAACACTACTAATCATTCCAATTACCTTAGGTGAATGAAATACAGCGTGTTTTCGTGCGTAGTACGCGTGGTTCTCTTGACTGAGAAACGACTTTCGTTGCTTACTAACCATAAAATTTGCTAAAAACCCTCCACCATAAAAACAAATCCGAGACTCCGAGACCGACACGAACCCACAAAAAACGAGATTTCGAGACTCATCACAAAGGCTTCCGAGATTCCGAGACTCGATCAAAAGTTTGCGAGACCCACGATTTTCGAGGGACCATTCGCCACCCCTAGCTATAGTCTGTGCTGTTTTACACAATTTCTGTATAAAGGCTGGTGATGAGTGGGAAGAACATGATCCGAATGCAAATGATTGCGGCGACCCGTAATGCAATGATACTATTCGCGATGGTGAAGACGCGAGGATTGTTCTTCAGAATTACATTGCAAACAATTAGAATAAGTTTTGACTTCTAGTAAACAGTTGAATATGTTTCAGTTCATGACATCTAGGTCAGTTTACGTTCAGCCAACAACTAACTGATGCAAGATTACGTCATACATCAGTTCTAAACAGAAATATGAACTAGTACTGTAATAAATACGTTCAGTTGGCCCGAGCTGAGACTACTTTCCGCCATTTGTTTCCCTCTGCATGAACTGGGTCATTGCGCCAATGAAGCCGTTCATCATCCCCATTTGCTGCCTTTGCATCTTTTGCCAGTTTGTCATGAATTTTTTCATGTCTGAGCGATGCTCTTTCATTTCTTGAAATGCTTGTTTGTACGCTTTTTGTTCCTCTTCCTCCCGCTCCTCGAGCCTCTGCCTTTTCTTTGTCTTCTTCCTGTTAGACCTGGCATCTTGCATGTCTTGTGGCGCGTTGTCTTCTTGCCCTTGGTTGTTGCTGGACCCAGCTAGTACAACGTGTGGCAAAGTGACCACATCTCTGCAGCCGAGAATGGCGTCAATTTCCTCGTAGAACGCTGACTTCTTCCGATTTCCTCCACTCTGCTTGCAGTTCCAATCCTTGACGTCCTTGTAGCGAGCGATGAAGTATTTCATTTTCTTGCTACATTTCTGAATGGTTTTCGAACAACCCAGGCGATTGTTCAGCTCATCTGTGATTTTCTGCCAAGTTTTTCTGGCGTCTTTACTCTCCAGCCTTGCAAAATTTTCGGCCCACAGTTGTACCAAAAGCTTCTGCGCCTCCGTACTCCAAGTATCGTATGTTTTTCTTGCTGCGCTTTCCAGCGATGGGGCTTCATTTGGTGAACACGGCGTGCATTCGGTCGAAGTGCTGGGAGTGCTCCGTGTTTTAGAATTGGCTTCCAACCCAGGCGGGCTTGGCCACAAACTTCCGTGCTGTCTGGCACTTTGTCCGAAATACGGGGGAAATTGTAAAGTCGGAGAATAGTAATTGTTTGTACCGTAGGGCGTAGTCATAAGGCACTCGGCTGTCCATGTTGTTAACGCAGCCTTCAGAATACAAAGAGGACTGATTGCAGAAGAAAAAAAGGCGCGCGCACGTGCATATGTGAAATTGAGCTGATCTCGTGTACTGGTCGCTGCCAGCAGCTTATCAAAATCACCTATTTTTCCAGCCGGAAAAAAATAACGTACTGCTTCCAGGCTTTAGAATACATATTTTTTGGCCGCGCAAAGCGACAGGAGGAACCTCTGTCTCTTTATATCTAATTATTACAAAACGCCTGCCGGCACAGGATGTTGTGTGGAACACATATTTTGCGGAACAGCTCCGATGGGTGCTCCTCGTAAAAGACGATTAACGCAATTCAACCTCAGCAACCTGACGCGAGGAACCGACGGTTCCAACGACAAACATATATGCAAACAACACTTTTATTTCTTCCTTGCGATGTGGTCGCCCTAATGTTTGAAAATTCTAACAAAATAGCACGAGTCCGCAGGACGAGTGTTATTAGTGGAATTTTCAAACATTACGAGCACTATTGATGGTTAATTGAATGAGCACACCAATGATTACTAGTAAATAATGTAGATGCAAAAATAAACAAGGTGAAGGAAGCCATTCCAAAGCAAAACCAACAGTCAATCAATGTCAAACGCGCGACTTCTTATTCGACGCTGAAAATTCACGCTGTGAAAATTTGCGTAACGCAAAACTCAAGTCAACGAGGATCACTGTCTTGACTAGCCTTGAATGAAAGACTGAGTTTACCCTGAGTTTTGCTATGGAACTCGTTATGGATGAAAGTCACCGAACAACAGAACCGCTGAAACGGCATAACTGGCTGCCAAAAATCTCAGAAAGGAAGAGAAACCTGAGTTTACGGCAAGTCTATATAGTTATATTTACTTAGCCGAGATTAAGAAACAGTTGAAGCTGCTGTTCAGTGAAAAAATTGCTATCGTATCGTGAAGGCTTCAACCTTCAATCATAAGTTCTGCAAAAACGCCGATCGACACACTTGCGAACATTGAGCGACTAAGCTTTCACAAACAAGCTTTTCGGTATTAGACTATTTTGCAGCCCTTGTATATTCTACAAAAAAGGGTTTTACGTGCAATGACTTTTTCTTATTTCAGAGCCTCCAGTAAACCTCTTGTTGATAAACTGCATGTTTTGAATATTTTTCAAATCAACAAGCAACAACTTGGTGAAATAGTTTACAGGCATCAAAATAACTACCTTCCTGAAATTTTCTCAAATTATTTCAGGCCTAAATCATCTGTACATAATTATAACACACGTTCTGTTTCTAAGCAAAATCTTTATCTTCTAAAGTGTGGCTTAATTATGGTAAGTTTAGTGTCAGGTTTTCTGCCAGTAAAGTTTGGAATTCCTTGCCTCTGGAATTAAACAATCTCTTTCTATATCAATATTCCGTAAAAGACAAAAAAAAAAAAAAAAAAAAATTCTCCTCTCCATACAATAATGTCCGTACATTATAGGATCAATCGATAAATAATTGATAAATAAGTTTTCCCATCAATATTATTGATCTAGTCCAATTTATGATGATGTACATTACTGTTTAGTTCCATATATTCTACATTATAACATAGTCACGATACAAGTCGCGCGCTGATTGGTCGAAAAACGTGGTTTGCCAGAGTATAAACCACACTTACCCGTGTTTTATAAGTTATAAACCACGCTTACGTCATCCTCTGGCAAAAAAGAAAAAATAATGCGAGAATGGAGTCACCAATGCCCAACTTCGAGATAAAATTTGGCTTTAAGTGAAGGCACCGGCTAGTACGGTTCACCGTGAATCGGTAAAGAACGTGACCTCATCAAAAAGCACTTCAACAGTTTGGAGAGGGAAAATCTATGTCGAAGAACGGCAAGTTTCTTGTCAGCGTCGTGGAAAGCGACTCGGTTTAAGGACTGTCCCTAAGTACAGCATATTTGGGAGTCACAATTACATCAGTGGGTTGTTTGAATGAAGTTGAATGGCTTCAACAAGGAAGGAGAGAGCAAATCATTCAGTTGAAGAAGATCAGCCGTGAGCAATCACTGAACATGAACGGCGAAGACAGACGAACAGACGTGTTTGTAGTGATGCAAGAGAAAGAATTTCCGACGATGTGACTGAAAAAAATGATTGAAGAATTTTCGGACGGACTTCAAATGATTGTACTACGAGGTAGAGTCAAGAAATCGGTAAGTTTTCATTCACACAATTTTCGAGTCGGCCGTTGGAGCATTTGTTGATTCCCTTCAAATTTGCATTTTATGCACTAGCCGACTGTATGATTTCATGTACTTGTAGTCCAAAGTTCTACAGGAAATATAGTTCTTTACTGTGAGATGTTTTCTAATTTTATAGAACAGGCGGCCTGGTTGAAAAATTGAAGCGAAACTGTACTGACTTGGCAATTCGGACCGCCGAGCCGTTTAGGAGAATTTATTTTTTTCATCGCTGTTAGCATTTCAACATTTTTGATGAATAAAGACAGTTTTATTGTGAAAGTTTTGAAGTTCTATGTTATAAAACAAATAAACCAGCTTCAAGCGTGCTCCGTTCAGAAATAAAGCACTTAGCAAGTGCCGAGAGCACTCAAGAAGTGGGGAAATACGCTCGCCTTCGGCTCGCCTTTCTCCCTATACTTCTTTCGTGCTCTCGTCACTTGCTGCGTGCTTTATTTCTGAACGGAGCACGCTTTAAGCTGGTTTATTTGTTAAGTATTCAATGTAAATAGATTTGTTCCTTGAAAGGATCGGCTTGCCAGCGCCTTTTAACTTTAATAGGTTTTTTGCTGGTAAGCCACCACAGAAATGGTTTACCTGTAATTATAAATGGTACTTTAAGGTGGAAATAAAATGAACTCTGAACTCTGAACTAAGAGCACCTGATTTGACGGTATTTAGATTATGTGTTAGCTTATGTTGAGAGTCAAATATAGGAAATTTATATTCAGCCACGAGCGGAAATACGACAACTTGAAATCCTATTAACTGGAAACTTTTGTTGGCAAAACAACCATAACAACCACCTGTAATAAACAGCTCGGACACCTAACAATATTCCACAAGGAAGCGCCCGAGCGAAGCATCGTTGAAGCTGATGCAATAACAACGTAGCTACCAGATAGGAGCAGGTGACACCATAGATCGTTAAGCTCGAATGATCCCAGAACAACAGATCCACAGGTGGATCGACGCAACTTTGTCCTGGACCCGTTATACGTAGGGATTAAGAAATGTATATATGAAAATTAATGAGTTGCACTCTGCGCGAGGCCATATAACAGAGCCTACGTTGTACTAGAGACAGACCAGAGAAAGAGAGAGAGAGAAGGATAGGAGAAGAGAGCAGAGATGTGAAGGACAGAGATAAGCTGTTGGACTCTCCTCTGTAGAGTTCAGACCTATGAACGAAATTCTTGTAACTCTCGAGCTACACTGTGAAGAGAAAGATTAAAGTGCCACCTCAGGGAAAGCCGTTTCAATCCTCCTTCGCCAGCGAGTCCCCATTACTACTGTACGACACGAAAGTGCTCGGTAACACTTAAACTGGAAGCTCCTTAGCTTATTTTCTATAGTAATCTTGAAAGGGAGTTCATAAACCTCCTTTTGGTTTCAGTTTTTGTTCTTCCAGGTAGAGTTCTACAACGGGCGGAAAAAAAGACTTCTCAGCAAGCAGTAGGCAGAACTTTTTGGGCGTTACGACCTTATTAGTTGCCGCGCGTTCCTGATTATTGGTGAATTGAGTACCACTACGAATCGCGTCTTTCCAGTTTGGGAATGGCCGCAATTATATCAGCATAATCTAAAAATGTTGTACTTATACAGAATTTGTCCGTAAAGTCCTTAAATGTCAAAAATTGATTGTGCGAGTCCAAGAGGTCTTGAACTCTTAAATTTCTTTGTCGTACCATGACTTAAAAAAGAAAGACTTTCCATCAATTCGTAAGAAGCGGTTGTTCCATATGATCTCTTGCCTATATTCTTCCGCGAGGTGTGGTTTTTTTGAGTAGAATTTGCCGTTTTTATACTACAGACGACTAGTTCGTCTCAGACGCATTAGTCGTTTCGGACGACTAATTTTTCTAGTATAAAAACGGAAAACAGGGCAGACGCACTTAAATTCTTATGCGTCTGTTAAGTGTGACTGAAAGACGCACTTAGCAGACGTCTAATTCGTCTCAGACGAAAAATGCGTCTAGCATAAGAACGAGTCGAACTTAACTGGAGACCAGAAGCGTATGCTTCATTATCAAATCGAGATATTTGACAGTTTCAAGATGGCGGCACGAGGGATGAAATCCCGGCAAAAAAGCAGCGTGCATGGAGTGAGTTCTCCGACTCGTTTTTATACCAGTCGAACTTAACAGTCAGACGACTAATGCGTCTGGACGAATTAGTCGTCTGTAGTATAAAAACGGCCACTCTTGCCACGTCGTCAATATTTTTTTAGTAAAAGACTGGAAGATCTTTTAACTCTAATAATTTTATATCGAAATTGCATTGAAACAGGAGAGTACCTCCAAACTTGCTTAATTTTGACATGACCAGGGCCGACCACGCGCTGTAGGCTGCGTTGCAGATGCGGCGCACCCAAGCAACTTTTAGAGACCTTTCCACATCGTGAAAGTTGACCATATTTAGGCCGCCCTTACTAATAGGAGCAACCAGCGTTGCTCTTTTAACTTTGTCGGGCTTAAAATTCCAAATGAAAGAAAAAATGCTCTTGTTGGCCTCTTTGATGTAGTTGTCTGGAACATCCAGAACGGAGGAGACATAAATAAGTTTAGACAGCGCCAAGGTCTTAACAATAGTTATTCTCCCTACAATAGACAGGTGTCTTGGAGACCAATGAGTAAGAACTTTCTGAAGTTTCAAAATGTGCTGGTCAAAGTTAATTTTGTTGGCGGAGCTAGGATCGTGTGCGAACGCTATCCCAAGGGATATAATGTAATTCTGGGGCCATAATATTCCATAGGGGTTAACCATTCCTAATCTTCTTTTATAAGGTCCAAGCCATAAACCCTCCGTTTTTCCTTTGTTGATTTTGAGGCCCGAAAAAGTACTAAAATGATCGAGGAGGCGAAATAATACAATTGCTGAGTGCATACACGAACAAAGGTTGTAGTATCGTCCGCATACATTGCTGTTTTTGCAGTCTTTTGCCCAATTTCAAGTCCTGTGATCTTTTTGCATGTCCTGGTTTGAATGCTTCCGAAAACCCACTACAGAGCGAGGGGATATCTGCGGTTATCGTATTTCTAGTAGTTATATGCAAGAAACTGTGAAAAGAGCGAAGGACACTCATAATCTTGAAGGCAAAGCAACTAATGGTCCCAAAGGAGCTGTCTTAGGCCAGACTCAGGACTCCTTGAAAATTCTAAAGGAAGGCATGGAAGCACTAGAGAATGTATTTAAGAGCGACTTTTTTTTCTGACCGGGTGAGGAGTGGCACATCAGTCAAAATTCGGGGTTCTTTTAATTTTGTCAATAGATAACCTATGGTTTGCCAATTACTCTGGTATATTTAGTTTGTCTGGAAACTTTTTCATTTCGTGAAATTTTTGAAAAATCGCCATACCCCTCGAAATGGCTAAAATTGAAGGATCTGGAGGACCACAAAAACCTTTGCACGCGACCGCGCAACAAAACTCTACACATAAATGTCTTCATCTATTGACTAAGAAGATATCCACGAGCAATTTGAGCCTATAAATAGCATTACAGGTCAAATATTGAATATCTGGTGTCGGGGCAAAGACAGCCCAAATTTCAATGCTCGCAAATCTCAGTTTGGAGCACTTTTTCAAAAAATCATTTCTATGTCCGGTATTACTCAGATTTGCACAAACATTCGGTTGTTATATCTAGAAGTGTTGTTTTTATCAAGAATATAAAAATTAGTTTGGTACTTTTCATTGCTTGAAAGAACTAACGCGGCTAATTTTGCCAAAATCACAACATCGACTTGTAAACAACGCGCAACGATCAATTCACTCTTTCGAATAAACTCGAATAAATCTTCGCCTACTACCTCAAACTTGGCACAAAACTCTGTAAGAGACCTTATAATAAGTTTAACTTTCAATACCACCGGTTAACGATTGATTTATGTGGTTTTTTCCTATCAAAATGCCTCTTCAACTCAGTGGTCGACAAGCGCTGATCGCTTCACTTTCTTTGCCAATTTACGTCTCATTTCGCTTTATTCTGCTACAATATAGCACAAATATGTCTCCAAGGATGTCCCTGTTACTTTAAGAGCTCTTTCTTGTAAAAATGAAAGAGTCATGCAGTCAAAACATACGTGCCGACGTCGCCGTGCGTTCCGCGTTATTGGTGTCACGCAATCTTAAAACTCAGCGAGATGTTTATTATATTTTATAGTTACATTGATATCCCTTGTTTGACCCAAAAATATGTTAACTTTGTTTTGTCATTATCGCTACCGGTAATGAAAATGCGACATGAAACTTTATTATTTGGGTATCAAAGTGGCCAAATAATGAAAACAACAACAACAATAGAATTTGTACTTGAAATGATACATGAATACATATCTAGCCAAGAAATATATATATATATTTTTATACACAAATAAAACATGATAAGATCAGTAGCTTTTAGTGGCTCCAGGATTTTAAACTGAGCTGACTTTATTTACCAAAACGAGTTATTTTACCGGATCCGGCTTAATGAACTGCACACAGATCTAATGAGAAACTGACAAGGAAGTGATATGTACATTTTATTACTGGCCTAACTGGCAAGAAATCTTTATTTATGTGACTGTCTCTCGAGAGTTTTATCTGTTCGTGAAGCGCATGACTTATACAAATATTGCATTTATTCACCCATTCAGACACCCTTATGTTGTTGTTGTTGTTGTGTTTTTTTTGCTTTTTGTTTTTGTTTTTTTTTTTTTGTTTTTTTTGTTTTTTTGTTTTTTTTTCTCGGCTCTAATAAGACCTCTTCTCAAATTTACATCACTAACAGAGATTCACATTTTAGTTTATTTACCGTATTTTTCTTTCTATTCAGTGGCCGTCTTGTCTTGTTACTCAGTGCCGAGGGGAAAAAAAGAAAATAAAAGGACTCGTAAAGGCGGGGTCCGGCGGGGCAATTTCTGTTTTACTTTTCCCAACACACCAAAATGAATACCTATAGTGGTTGTAGAAGCAGCTGCCGTTAGGTGTTAGGAAAAGATAGCAACGGTGACATAAAGGTTTTAGTTTTTCAAAACAGATTTGCAAAGCAAAATGAGAAGCGGAGGCGAGTCTGTAATGGTAAAGTTCTTTTTTCCTGTAATAAGGATATTTCGGGGCACAAAAAGGCGATGGGATAAGCGATGTTGAGACCGAAGTTGAATTGATATTAGCACGGGCGTCGATATTTACTCCGCCGTCTGATAGATCAAAATTGACGATTTGCGCTTCACACCGCTATTCTTTGCGAATTGGTTGGTGCAAAAGATCGCAGCGTTGCCGAGTTCCAGCGGGCCTAAGCAGACATGGTGAGAAGGGGAAATCGCGCAAGGCTGATCGCGGGATCAACAAAGCGCTCTCTAGGGCAATCCTTCACCGCACTGGTATATTTGTTGCGGCTGGTTCGGGTACGTGCGTCAAGTCTTTTTTTATAGTTTGTTATCTGCTTTGATAGGAAATTTGTTTCCAAATCTGGCTTCATATCTTCTCTTTGGTACAATTAAAAAAGAAAGAACAACGGAAAATATAACTTTAAGATTATCTGCAGTGCATGGGTGTGCTTACGGTACATACTAAAACTATTTCAAGTAGACTACTGTAACTTTGTATCACTTTGTACACGCTCGCTTCGATTTATAATAAAAAAATGTGTGAATAGTTGGCGCGCCCAGGCTAGGGTCCCCGGGCAACCTTTTTTCATATATACAGGGCTTTTAACTTAAAAGTTGCCGCTTTTGGAATTTTTGATTTTTGATTTTTGATTTAATGGAAGGGCACTCTTCTCCCCAAGACAGTTTATGACACAATTCTATGGGACGGTGGGTTATCTTAGGAAGGAGTGGAGTCTCAAAGGTGTAAAGTATAAATAATGTATTGGAGAAAATTGAAATTGCGAGAGAGAGAGAGACAGAGAGAGAGAGGGGGGGGGGGGGGGGGAGAGGGGGGAGACCAAAATATATAATAATCCGTTTCTGGGTATTGGGGGAGGGGGGGGGGAATATTTTGGGGATATTTTCTATAAAGTTGTCTTGCAGCTCCTAATGACGTGTACGGTACAATGTCAAGTCAGAAGAGTTACTTCTGCCTTCCTGCTGTTTTGATTACTCAGGCCATAACCAATCTAGTTTATGGTTCCTATTGTTTTCATTATTTGGCCACTTTGATACCCAAATAATAAAGTTTTATGTCGCATTTTCATTCCCGTTAGCGATAATGGCAAAACAAAGTTAATATATTTTTGGGTCAAACAAGGGATATCAGTATATTAAACTAAATATAATAAACATATCTCGCTGAGTTTTAAGATTGCGTGACACCAATAACAAACGCACGGCGACGTCGGCGCGTATGCTTTGACTGCATGACTCTTTTATTTTTACAAGAAAGAGCTCTTAAAGCGACAGGGACATCCTTGGAGACATATTTGTGATATATTGTAGCAGAATAAAGCGAAATGAGGCGTAAATTGGCAAAGAAAGTGAAGCGATCAGTTAGCGCTTGTCGACCACTGAGTTGAAGAGGCATTTTGATAGGAAAAAACCACATAAATCAATCGTTAACCGGTGGTATTGAAAGTTAAACTTATTATAAGGTCTCTTACAGAGTTTTGTGTCAAGTTTGAGGTAGTAGGCGAAGATTTATTCGAGTTTATTCGAAAGTGTGAATTGATCGTTGCGCGTTGTTTACAAGTCGATGTTGTGATTTTGGTAAAATTAGCCGCGTTAGTTCTTTCAAGCAATGAAAAGTACCAAACTAATTTTTATATTCTTGATAAAAACAACACTTCTAGATATAACAACCGAATGTTTGTGCAAATCTGAGTAATACCGGACATAGAAATTTTGAAAAAGTGCTCTAAACTGAGATTTGCGAGCATTGAAATTTGGGCTGTCTTTGCCCCGACACCAGATATTCAATATTTGACCTGTAATGCTATTTATAGGCTCAAGTTGCTCGTGGATGTCTTCTTAATCAATAGATGATAACATTTAAGAACAGAATTTCGTTGCGTGGTCGCGTGCGAAGGCTTTTGTGGTCAAATTAATTCCTTTCATTTTAGTCATTTTGAGGCGTAGCGGTTTTAACTTTTTTTCTTGAAATTCCAAAAATGTTTGAACAAAATAAATATACGAGAGTAATTGGCACACCATAGGCTATCTCTGGACAAAATATGAAGAACCCCGATTTTTGACTGATGTGCCACATTTTTCTCATTTCACCCGGTGTTTAGGAAAATTCGCTCTTAAACACAACAGACCATGAGGCTTTAGGGAAAATCTTCTTTGCGGTAATAACCAAGAATGGGTCTAGTTTACCACTGTTCCTGTTACTTCTCCCCCATGAAAATAGGATGGCGGTATGGTATTTTATGTGATGTGAAAATAATCCTAGTTACTTTATTTTATAATGGAAACAATATGCAGTTGGAAAAGAATATTTGACTTAACAAAACTGAATGGTAGTCACAATAGTTTGATATTAGGTGGTATACATAGTTATATGTTACTTTGATCAAAACATTCAATACTGCACAATAGAACTTGAACATAGCTCTGATATTACATTTAGTGTGATGGAGACTTGAGCTTATACTTCCACAATCATGCATAACTCATAAGGTCAAGATGTTTTGGTGGGTCACATTATCATAAAACTTTGTGGTGAGAGTGGACAACTGCTTTTTTTTAGCTATAGCACAATATTGCAATAAAACAAACCCAAGCTCAGCAGAGATTTACTTGACAGACATTTGAGGGAAAAAAAAGTACTATTTGTTGAAGTGCATGATTGTGAAAGTGGCTTGTACTGAGAAAATTTCTATTAAGAGGGATTTATACAGTTTTAAGGAATGAAGCAAAGATAAATTTACTGGTGTTCTTTGCTTTGTTTCATGTTTTCCATGTAGAAAAAGTACTAATGGCTTTTGGTTAATACTGGTGGTACTTACATTACATACATGCATAAAGGACATCTTGTTTTGCATCTGTTATAACATATTTTGTCCTTTGGCGTTTTTGTTGTGTTGCCAAGAAACAGTTTTTTTGCTGGGCAATGTTCTCAAAGCTCGATATCAATGGCCACGTATTCAGGCTCTCCATGTTTTGCTGTGCGCTTTGTGAGCAGAGGATGTCCCTATTTAGGAGTTTCTGAAGTGTTGCTTTCTTATTTTCAGGAGACAATGGGATGCCAATGTTGATCAGAGAGGGAGCATTATCATGGTAAAGCTTTACTTGTTCATCTATGCCATGGAGTTTCGAAAGGAAAATAATCCTGTCTGATGCTGTAACTTCTTTGTTGCATTTGGGGCAAAAGGATTCTCAACCCATGGACACTACTCCAGAGCGACACATTTGGCATGCTGTGTAGGAGGTGTGGTCAATGTTGGTGATCTTTGTCACAAGCTTCACAGTTTGGCCAGGTTCTATAGCTGGCAGATCTTTTGGTTCAACGGTGGCGTAGTCTTTATTTCCAAGGAGGCGTTTGGATGCTCTGAGGGTGACCAGGTCATTTGGATCCACTAGCAGGTACCTCTCTTGAAGGTTTTCAGCATAACGGGATGATTCATCTGTGTATGTTCTTTGGTCAACTGACAAATTCACCCGACCAAGGAAGGACTTTACCAAGGCATTCTTTAAGGTGACCACTTTGCCTGGTTGTACATTAAATGAAGTTGCTGCCTTTTCCCACAGTGTGGCAGTTACTAATGGATTCTGGAGTCATCTGTTAGGGTCACTTCTTTCTTTAGGACAGGGTTACCTGTGTGTGTAGTTATTTGAGTTGTTGTTTCGTTTCCATTGATGATTATTGCCATTACATCAACTCTCTTGTTAACTTCAAAACACAGGTTTTTGACTTTGGTGTACACTGTTGCAGGGGGTGTAATGTGGGCTACTGCTAGCTCAATGGATACTCCTGACGATAATTCGAAATCGACAGGAATGAGGCCTGCTTTTTGGAATCGTTGAGGAGTTTCCTTTACAATGAGGTTTTTGAATGTGTAAGTTTGTCCTGGTGCAAGTTTGTTGTTGAAGTATTTTGCAGTGTTATTCCAGGAAATCAGCCTTGCCCTTTTTGATCCATTCGTAGCAAAAACTTCCAATAGTACTCCTCCTAAAATATCTCGAGTGCTTTTGTTTTCAATCAAGCATGTGATATTAACCAAAATGTCATCTTCAGTTATTTCTGCCAGTGGGGTGGTATCTGGTGCAGATGTTGATGCAGATGGTACTGTAAATTAATGAGAAGTAGATGCGAATGTGAATTTGAAAAAAAAGTTACTAAATACTTTTTTACAGTACAGCATATGTAAATTCTTCTCAGTTATATTTTTTGATAATTTTAGGAACAGGAGTTGGTGGTATTGTGACAGTTTTCTTCATGTTTATGAAATTTGTTTCTGCTAAGACAAATTTATATCATTGATATGGCATAGCTCACAAGGGTGGTAATTTTGTGCTTTGTGAGAATATTTGCTGGCGACGTAGGAGCCAGCAAATATTCTTGCAAAAGTGAAATTTTTTAAAGATGTGTGTCCGGAAACAGTCACGTGTCGACTGATAACCAATTAGACGCAGACATCTACACATGCGCATGGAGCGTCATGATGTTCAGCACATGGTTTTCTCTCAAGAGTTGAAGCGAAGTGCTGTCGGGTGAGTGTTAATTTTATATCAATCCTTTTTCGAAATGAGTTTTAGAGAGTTGTGTGGAACGATTTATCAGGGCATTCGAGGTCTGTGTA
The DNA here is from genome assembly GCA_964036295.1 of Plumapathes pennacea. Lineage (NCBI taxonomy): Eukaryota > Metazoa > Cnidaria > Anthozoa > Antipatharia > Myriopathidae > Plumapathes > Plumapathes pennacea. The sequence continues at coordinate 7,042,070 of OZ038472.1, read as the reverse complement.
TCTATGGTCGGTCGAATGCGCGATCTTCAACTCAAATCGTTTTGAGTGAAACTTCGAAGCTGTTATCGAAGCGTTCGTTGTCAATGCAAGCTCGCAGCAAGAAAACTATTACTAAGTCATTGCAATCCGTGGCCATTGAGCCAACTGACCCGCTGTGGTCGCAAAACAAAAGAAATGAGCCATTGCGATCGGTCGCCGTTGAGCGAACAACCGAGCTACGGTATACAGCGAACGAAGCCTTGCGTAATCGTTCTGTTAATTCAGAATTTGTGGAAAACTATAGAAAATACAGCAACAATGTTGTATAGGTGCATAAATCTCGCGAATGCAGACAGGCAGCTAAATATTCCAAAAAACGGGACCGCGAGCCATCTAGAATCCATGCTAAGAAACTCTTGAATGCGATGCGTAGAAAAATTCGTAGGAGGAAAATAAGATCTTATGTTAGAAGTTTTATTCCAATCAAAAGGTCATCACGACTACATGATATTAGCAAACATTATAAATATTGGCGCTTATGATACTTCGGTGATAAATTTGACACTCAGTATGCTGTGTGTATGAAATGTGTGAGACGTCCCAAAGACACAGGCGTTGTCCTTGGCAAGCTAGACCAGACACATTCTCAATGGATGCTGTATTTTCAGCACAGAAATGTAAACACATTGCTTTAAAAGGTGGCGTGCTGTCTTGTAATACTTCACAACATTTGCCAATGCAATGCCTGAGTGAAAGGCTTTCCCATTTAGGTTTAAAACCATTTGGATGTTGGTGGCTCTGGTGATTGCTTCTTTAAAGCAGTTTCTCATCAGCTTTATCAAACAGCTGCTTTACATGCAAGAGTTCGGATGACTGGAATAGATCATTTAATTACCCATTCTGATTTATTCAGGAAATATGTTACTGATATTTCATGGGAGAGTTACATTGTACAAATGTCAACAGTGGGTACATGGTGTGACAACATTATTGTTCCAGCAGTATCCAATGCTCTTAACTGTGTGATACATATCACACAGTCCAATAATCATGCTTATGTTACTATTACTCTACAGCTTATCTCCACAATCAATTCATCACTCCATTTGACAACTGCATCAGAGGATGACCTCCTAATTGCCATATTGGAAGCAAACAAAACATTCAAGTTAACCTACGACAACCTGTCTTATCAAGTCACAGAATCTGAGGTCACCTGAAAACCCTATTACTCAGCTCAGTGCTTCAAGCCATCACGACAAACAAAATGCTCATAAACTCCAATGCTATCAGCAAATCCACATACAAGTTCATCTTATACTGTTATTTATTGTTATGACAGTTTGATAAGTGAAATACCATAGTTTGAAAAGTTACTATTACATTACTGTTTAAATTCTATTGACGCCACTGAAAAAGTGAACTGCACCTTTTTGAATGAGGTATACAGTTTCACTTATAGTTATGTTACCGTTTATATTGAAATTAAAGGACTTTGATAGAAATCAACTACACCTTAGGTGCATAGAGCTTCATGATGTTCATGTTGTTATTGTTTAAAAGCTGTTTGATACAAGTTTGTGTTACCAATATGGGAATTTTTATACTGCAATCAGAACACTAACAAAAATAAACAGCAAAATTCTCTATTATTTGGTGTACATCCCTGATAAAAAGTATAGCTAAAAGTATAGCTAAAACAATCTCTCTCCATCCCCCTACTCCTTCACTCTCTTGGAAGGTAATTCACTTGAATCTAATAGCAGTTTAATTTTTTAAATTGAATGCAATTCCAATTTGAAAAATACAACTGTTTATTCTGAATTCTGCTGTTTGATACAGCTCAGCAAGTGATAACACATTTTTGACAAACACGTAATTGACAAACAACTCGAGATGTGGCCAGTGAATTGCTCGTTACTTGTGTATAAAAGTTGACTGCATCCCATCCAAACTCAACACCATTTGGCTGTGGAATATGCACAGATAAACTGGATTTTCGGGAACAATTTTGGCTCGCGTTCACTGCGGAAGCTTTGAGAATAGCCGTAAACATATGTTTGATGGATACCGCTGGGGGATTGCAAATATCTCTGTCGCCGATAAGTATTTAGTCCCGACGAAACTTTCTGTGGCAACACAAAATACTTTTGGGAAGATAACAGGGCGAAAACGGAAACCAAAGCTACGGTGAGCTTTAGCCGTAAAACAATGACGCTTTATTCTTTACTCTGTACATGACATCTGTTGCCTCATAAAATTCTTGTGCGTGTCGAACATTGCCTGTTGAAGTGTTTCTTTCATTCGATCATGTAGCCTTTTTTATGCAATGTTTATTAAATACCAGAAATGAAAAATACACCGAAATAATTCTGATTGAGTTTGCAGTCACAAATGACTGAACACACAGTGAACAAAACCGCAATAATATTGTAAACATCTCTTGTGTGACATTCCTCGCTTTCAAATTTATATTTGTTACAGAGCACGAATACTCGAAAGCCTGATAGAAGAAACGTATTGAGTTAATAAAAGAAAACAAATATGTAGTGAAGCGAAGGTTGGATTAATCGTGGCCTCTGATTGCTCGCGGGGGCCTGGGGCCCAAGCGAGCTTAAAAACGCAAATTTTTTTTTTTCCTTTTTTCCTTTTAGTGGGTCGAGAATCAGCACACGATGATTGGTTCATATTATCACGTGCTGGGCGATGACGTAATTGACTTCGCCAAACAACTCGAGATGTGGCCACTGAATTGCTCGTTACTTGTGTGTAAAAGTTGACTGCATCCCATTCAAACTCAGCACCATTTGGCTCTGTGGAATATGCACGGATAAACTGAATTTTCGGGAACGATTTTGGCTCGCGTTCACCGCGGAAGCTTTGAGAATAACCGTAAACAAATATTTGATGGATACCGCTGTCGCCGATAAATATTTAGTCCCGACGAAACTTTCTGTGGCGACACGAAATACTTTTGGGAAGATAACAGGGCAAAAACAGAAACCAAAGCTACGGTGAGCTTTAGCCGTAAAACAATGACGCTTTATGCTTTACTCTGTACATGACATCTGTTGCCTCATAAAATTCTTCTGCGTATCGTACATTGCCTGTTGAAGTGTTTCTTTCATTTGATCATGTAGCCTTTGTTTCGCAATGGTCATTGAATACCAGAAATGAAAAATACGCCGAAATAATTCTGAGGATTGAGTTTGCAGTCACAAATGGACTGAACACACTGTGAACAAAACCGCAATGATATTGTAAACATCTCTCGTGTGACATTCCTCGCTTTCAATTTTGTATTTGTTACAGAGCACGAATACTCGAAAGCCTGATAGAAAAAACGTATTGAGTTAATGAAAGAAAACACATAAGTAGTGGAAGCGAAAAAGTTAACTGCATTCCATTCAAACTCAACGCCATTTGGCTCTGTGGAATATGCACTGATAAACTGGATTTTAGGAAAAGATTTTGGCTTGCGTTCACCGCACAAGCTTTCAGAATAGCCGTAAACATATGTTTGATGGATACCGCTGGGGGATTGCAAATATCTCTGTCGCCGATAAGTATTTAGTCCCGACGAAACTTTCTGCGGCGACACGAAATACTTTTGGGAAGATAACAGGGCGAAAGCAGAAACCAAAGCTACGGTGAGCTTTAGCCGTAAAACAATGACGCTTTATGCTTTACTCTGTACATGACATCTGTTGCCTCATAAAATTCTTCTGCGTATCGTACATTGCCTGTTGAAGTGTTTCTTTCATTCGATCATGTAGCCTTTGTTTCGCAATGTTCATTAAATACTAGAAATGAAAAATACACCGAAATAATTCTGAGGATTGAGTTTGCAGTCACTAATGGACTGAACACATTGTGAACAAAATCGCAATGATATTGTAAACATCTCTCGTGTGACATTCCTCGCTTTCAATTTTTATATTTGTTACAGAGCACGAATACTCGAAAGCCTGATAGAAGAAACGTATTGAGTTAATGAAAGAAAACACATAAGTAGTGAAGCGAAGGCTGGATTAATCGTGGCCTCTGATTAGAAATATGAGTCAAGGTCAAACTGTCATAATTGATTGTGCATAAAAAGATATGTCACACATTCTCAAGATGCAGGGTCGCTCAACCTTTAAGAAGCAAGCGTATGAGTGTTGTAATAATGATTTTTAATTTAATCAAGGTGTCAAAAGAGCAAGGTGTCAAAAGCCAAGTTCTCTATACTGTGTGATATTTTTATGGTGAGAAATTGGAAGTCTCTCTTGGGAGTTCCGCTCTTGTCCCCTACTTCCATTTTATATTCTGGTCTCGACCCAACTCACGCCGCGAGCTCACTGGCAAGGCCAGTCTAGTTAGAAATAAGAGTCATTAGGTCAAACTGTCATAATTGATTGTGCATAAAAAGATATGTCACGCATTCTCAAGATGCAGGGTCGCTCAACCTTTAAGAAGCAAGTGTATGAGTGTTGTAATAATGATTTTTAGTTTAATCAAGGTGTCAAAAGCCAAGTTCTCTATACTGTGTGATATTTTTATAGTGAGAAACTGGAAGTCTCTCTTGGGAGTTCCGCTCTTGTCCCCTACTTTCCATTTTATATTCTGGTCTCGACCCAACTCACGCCGCGAGCTCACTGGCAATGCCAGTCTAGTGTCAAGTAAAATGAGTGTTTTTTGTTAGGATTTTTAGTTTGTTGTGCTAAATTTTGATTGAAAAGCTGCAGCTTTGTGTTGAAATGAAATAACAGGAACAAGTTGCTTTTTGCCTCTTTAGCAGTAACTGTTGCATGAAAAGTTTTTTGGTTGTTATTCCACTGAGTCTAACTAGGTACACTATTTTTAGTTCAATTGATCAATGAGTGAATCGTGAGTAGATGAATGTGTAAAGAACATGAATGTTGCAACTATTAATGTCATGCATTAGGTTACATGTACAATAAACTATTTGATTGTCAAGTCTATTGCAGTGGTACATAATGATATTATACTCACTTTTTCTTGTTGATGGTTTTCTTGTTTCAGGTTTTTATTGATTTCTGCAGTTGCAAAGTATTTCACATAAATTTCTACAGTTCTGATACATCATGAAATATGTGAGTTGTAATATTCCAAAACGTTTTTAGATGCAAACAATTTTAATGGCACAAAGTCTACCAGCGATAGTCCATTTAATGTTTTTTAAATTCTACTCAGTGCTACATAAGTCATGCCAGGTTGTTTAATAATTATGTTGACCAAGATCAATAACTGTAAATTTTCAAGAGTCAGCCCTTGTGCTTTATGAATAGTGCTTGCCCAGCAAAGTTTTAATGGTAACTGCACTCTTTGCCATATTGTCCCACTGTGACCAAAAAACTTGACCGCCATAGGCGTAATTTCAACAGGTTCTGGTGGCATATCATTTAATACAGCACCTACAGAACAATTGTCAAATAAGATAGACACTGATTGAGATATTTCGCCTAATACAGTTTATTCATCAGAATTCCAGTTGAATGCTACTACTGTACCCATGGCACCATTTCTAGACCATTTGGGACATTTATGTTTCAAATCAACAAAACCTTAGCACTGCACATAGTTGTAAAGTGCTTGGTAAACCAGACATCAAATGATTGATCCTTCTCATGAATCAAATGCCTTTGCAGCAGGACACCAATGTCAGTTGTTGATGAGTTTCCAATGCGTACCCTGTTTAGAAGATCTGCATTTGTATTATCTGATGATTGCCTTTCATTTCTTTTCAGGTGTTCAATAAGAAACAAATCATTCCAAAGATGAAAGGGACAGCATGATTGTGGTGAGAAAATGTAAGATCCACAGACAGGTTTTAATTGTAAGAAATCCCCAAATGCAATGTTGTTTACTCCACCAAAAAAGGAACCAATAGGTGCCTCTTTGATTTCATTCAGCCTTTGGTTAATTTGGTTCAGTGTACGATAGCTGACCATGCTTATTTCATCTACAATGACATTTTGCAAGTTTCTGTGCATTTGTCTAAGTTCATGTAGTTTTTCACTGGTCAGTGCTGTGCATTCAGTTGTAAACATGCTTGCACGTTCTACTGGAAGGTAAAATGCACGATGAAGAGTAAATGCCACCAATATTATGTGCAGCAACACCAGTTGGAGCAGTTTTAATGACAGATGGCAGCATTGAATTGGCATGTCTGAGCAAATATTCATAGATTACAGATTTATTAGGAAAGATTTACCAGTACCCTGCCCCTGTAACAAACATGAAGAGTGGTTTAGGCTTATCTAGGATTTCTACAGTTGCATTAAATGACAGTTGATTTTTGATACACAACACAATCAAACACTTCTTTTTGATCTGTGTTAAATTTTTTTATGTTTTTTTACAAATTCAGTATCTATCATTGTGAATGTGTTCAGCATTTTCCATGCATAGTCATTATGAGAAGGCAAAAGATCTGTAGGTCTTCTGTGGTCCTTAAATCCTCAGGGTTGTGTGTAGTATCTTCTGGTAGAAGCATGGTTTGCCAAAGTGACTCAGTTGAATCTATTTCACATTTTTCATTAGCTATTTGATGTGTTGTGTTAGGTAGAAGAGATGAAATTATGTCATCAGCTTTGTCACCCATTAAGACTGAGTTGCTGGACTGCTCTTTCAACATCATCTGTAAACGACTTAAACATTGCAGAGCTCATTTCAAATTCTTTTGTTTTGCAGAACAAAGATTGCTGTGCAGATGTGAATGGCAGTAGTAGTTTGTTTCATCACGCCATGGTAAAAACAAAAGGTTTGGTAGTAGTAGTCTTCACCATCCTTATATGGGGTGATGTATGGAAGTCTTAAGCAAGCAAGCTTTGTCCTTTTGTAAATCATTTTTCCATTTGACAGCAGCCACGATGCTGCTTTTTTGGATTTAGAACTTGTTTTAAAGTTAGTAGCAAATGATACAAGGGACATTGTTTCAAATTTTTTCGTTTCAGGTCGTCTTGGGTACATTTGAAGAATACCAACTATAAACACTTCTGTACTGTTTGGTGGAAGCTCATCTCGTTAATTTGTTGGTTTTAGTATTCTAACTCGCTTAGCTGGTGCTGGTTTACAATTGATAGATACTGTGTCTTGAGAAGAATCCACTAGTGGTAGACCAGTTATTCTGAAGACTGCTTCTTGTGCACTGAGTTCTCTTTCACTTAGGATTCGAGATCCAAGTTGAGAAAGTTTTTTATGGAAACTCATGTTTTGAGATTGTTTAAGTTGCTGAATTGTTTCATAGATTGCAAACCTTAGTTGTGCTGGTTCTGATTTGCATATGTAAGAACAGACGTAAACAGCTATGCCATAGGTGCAGCCAACAAACTGAATATCCATGTTGGCCTTCCATACCTTTAACACCAGCAAAGGTTTCATGCTAGTTGCGATAATAATAATAATAATAATAATAATAATAATAATAATAATAATAATGATGATAATGATAATAATAGTAATAATAATAATAATAATAATAATAATAGTAATAATGATAATGATAATGATAATGATAATGATAATGATAATGATAATGATAATGATAATGATAATGATAATGATAATGATAATGAAAATGATAATGATAATAATGATGATGATGATGATGATGATGATGATGATGATAATGATAATGATAATGATAATGATAATGATAATGATAATGATAATGATAATGTAAGATCTGCTATCTTACGTAGGCCGTACCAGGTTCAATAAATGAGATCCACAGTTTATTCGTACGAGCGAGTACGCGATTCACTACTACAAATCGGCAACGACAAGCAATTACATTACAAATAGAACAAAGGAAAGGCAAAGGGATGAAATACGACAAATGACGGTACCTACTTACAAGTTATTGCACCTTGTACGGGGAAAACACTGAAACTAAATAAACCATGTGCAAACTATAAAAACGTGCACACAACGAACTGAACATGAAAAGCTAATGGCCAGCGGTATACACACCACGTGAACCACGCGTGATCCGGGACCTTACAAATAATAATAATAAAAATGATAATACAGTCAAATGGAAATGGAAAATATTACCTAAGTAGAGCGGTAGCAACTGTCCATCTGTAATGGGAGCTAAGTGTTATCTAAGAATTTGCACAAGGCGATTGTGAATTAGACTTTAAAAGAGACAAAGAAACTAACCTGTCAATAAACAGGACTGGTACACAATCCTCGATTGTTCCTTTTTCTCCTCTCCCCTCCTCCCTCAACTACATTTTTGCGCTCGCCCCAATTCTCGCGCAGTCATAAATCGAAAAAGTCCCAGCAGCTCTAACGCTTGCTACGCAGGCTAGGATCAACTGAATTTCTAGCTTATGGTTTGAGTAGTTTCTAGTTTATGGGAAAAGGTCTCTGGTACTAGACAGTTAAAGAGGTAACAACGGGGGTGTTTATGTTCGATTCGTGAATTGCGCCACACAAAGGTCATCGTATTCAGGTTAAAGGAATAAATGATGCCGTGTACAGTGCGATAAAGTCAGCCAAAGTCAGAACAAAGTCTGGCAAATTTCAACCTATGCTCAAAATGCTTCGTGATTTGAACCGCTACATAATTTGCGTGGCTCTTAGATATAAGTTTAACTATTTCACTCGACAATTTTAAGGTAGTCAAATTTTTACCTTTAAGTTTCGCCCTTCCTACGAAAAAAAAACAAATTTTAAGTCAGCGCACATAAGAATACTCTATACATCTTCTGTTATTTTTAGATTACGCGGCGTCTTTGCGTGTTTTCATTTACGGTTATTGTGAACGCAAGCAAAGCTGCACAATTTGCACGGATTGATAATTGAAGAAGAATGTTTACGCTACCGAACTCATGGTTTAGTTTCCTCCAAGACTAATTCCTCGTCCTTCCCAAGACCGAAACATATGACCATAATTTTCATTTTATGAGCATGCTGACGGCATTATACTGGAAGTCTTCACCCAAATATCTGTGCTCAAAAATTGTCCGGCGTGATTTCACCGCGACTCGAATTGCTGCCATTTTTAGTTAACGGCAGTCCCGAGAAACCAGGGGCACGCAAACACCCTCAGCAGTAGAAAGTCAAAACATCGACTGAAAAAACTAGGCAATGATATGAGGGAGGCAGCAACCCCCACTGCATTTCAAGCCGCACATGACGCACTCCTAAAATTTATTGACGCCAAACGTGACAAACGAAAGCATCTCCTACATTGGATCTCGTGGTGGACGGAACGCAAAACACACTTTTCAAAGGCATATCGACCCCTCCATAATGCCCCAACAACCAACCTTTCTGAACCAGTGAACTCGAGTTTTCGGAGACGAGGCAATGCAAGCATAAGTCTTATTGATGCAGCCTTGGAGGATGTTATAGAAAGTGTACTACTTGAAAAAGCATAGTTACGTCAGAGTCAGGGGGATAAGGTGTATGGATCAAGGCCTACACACACACAGCTCCGTCAATGAGAAAAACGTAATCAGGTCAGCAGGGCGGAGCAAATGATCGAAGAGATGGAATTGCATTGTTTATCTGACGGTGGAAATGAAAACATGCAAAGTCGTGTAGATGCCAATAGAACAGCTGTAATTGACCCTGAGTGCAGTCACAGACCCACTAAAACAAAGAAGCGTAAACGAAACGATCCTTTGCGTAACAAAAATACTAAAAGACGGCGTTATGTCAGCATATATGATGACACGGATGAATATTCTTCGTCATCGTCGGATAACTACAATGCCTCTGCTAAAGATTCCAGACCAAGGGTATTCAGAAGAAAGAAAAGCTCAGTTTTTCAAAGGTCAGCAGCTGAAGCTAAAAGAAGTAAGCATGAAATGGCAGTCAAGGAAAGTTAGAGCACAAGTGCATATGAGAGACGATATACCATTTCTAGCTCGGGAAAAGATTATGAGGTCAGCGTCGGTCAGGTTCCTTCGTGTACCTGTCCCTTTAAATCAAAGAAGCCCGGTCAAGTCTGCAAGCGTCTGGTCTGGGTATACCTCAATGTACTAGATGTAGACGAAGACAGCAACTTAATTTAGCAAGTTGGCTTCACGAAATCAGAAATATGCAAGATGTTAGAAAATGCCCTGGTAAATGTAGCAACAAATGTATTGTTGCCAGAAGGGGTTGAAAATACTCACTCAAGGGCCTTTGCTTGACATTCACAAAATGGCGAACTACAAGATTGGATAATCACAAGGAAGGACCATCCCAAAGTTGCACACTGTTCTGGGGCACCATTTTTCAATAAAATAGAAAAGGGAGACTTGCATTTAGCAGTAAAGGGACTGTACTGCCCTCCGAATCAATCAGTGGCAGTTTCCACCACCTTCAGATATTGTATCAACATAGCGTGTACAAAGCGTAAAAGATCTAGATCTAACATTTTACCGCTGGAAAGCAATATTGTGTATCTGGACCCCAGAACAAATCCTACTGGTGCTGAAATGCAACATATTACCGATAGAGGATTTAAAACTAGGCTAAAAATCAGAATAGGAGAGGCGACATAGCCAACTGAATAATTAATAAGTTGTTAATAAATTATTTTAATTAATTAAAAGAAATTAATGTGATTATCTATTTTTTATCAGTTGGCTATGTTGTTTGTTATTAATCTGGTTGTCCCCGAACGAAGTGAGGGAAATATTTACGACGCTAATGCAGCATAGTCGGCTCATCTGAAGACTCCAAGCGCGTCGCCATCTCGAAATCTAATGTTCGTGTGTTTGTTTGTGTGTGTGTTTGTGTGTGCGATGCGACCTTTTTAGGCCAGGTGCCTAAGGCAATGTCCAAATAAGGCAATGACGTAATCATTATCGACTAGCCACCGCCATGTTTTTAAGAAAGATTTGAACGAAGCAACAATTGTACGTAACTGCGTTCACGAAAATGAATTTGAAAGCTAGAAAACTTGAAACAGAACGGTCTCGCGAAGCTCGTCTTCAAAAGAGAAGCGAACAGGCACTTCAAGAGCAAAAGCGGACCGAAGAGAAGACTCCGCAAAGACAACAGCGCATGAATGCCGACCAAAAGCGACATGAACAGAAGCGGGCAACACAGACAACTCCGCAAAAAGAACAGCGCTTGAAAGCGAATCGGGACCTTCAGGAGAAAAAGAGGGCCGAAGAGAAGACTCCGCAAAGACAACAGCGCATGAATGCCGACCAAAACCGACATGAACAGAAGCGGGTAACACAGACAACTCCGCAAAGGGAACAGCGCTTGAAAGCAAATCGGGAGCTTCAGACGCCGTTTTGTGTTAAACTCAGATACTTATTTAGAAAGGACAAGCAACAAAGGTTAGTCAGTGGAAACCGAACAATCACCGTGACAAATATATTGTATCCCGTATAGCTTGTAACTCGATCACTTCAAGAATGTATTAAAATCTGTATGCTGATCATTTTCCCTCGAAGTATTGTTTTACTACGCTTCTGTCGCCAGTTTCGGCTACCGTATTTGCTCAGAGCAATCGGAACTTGGAGTCTTGAATGATTTAGTCAGATGTCTTATTTTTCTGTAATCTGACACGCGGTGATTGCAGCGAGAATCGTTCACAAGCCCTTAGAAGTATTACTGGGTCTGAAGCCCGTGTATAATTTGAAGTAAACTGTTCAAGTTTTGCTTTGATTCTGGGAGAAATCTTGCTGTTTTGAGTGGGTTCACATACAAAACAATTCGAGACTATTAAATATGCATGTCTGAATCTGGTGCATGCAGTCCAGAGTAAAAACAAATTGCACAGGAAGCCTATTTAATTGTACTGCCTATGAATTCAAAATTGGAAAATCAGTGTTCCTTTTTTCCCGTACTACGACGGCCGACCAACCTCAAACTTTGAGTATTAAATTTTGAGAACGTGCTTGGCAGACTGCATGAATTAATCTGACGTGCCGACCGTGGGAAATACGTACTTCGTCACGCAATCGATTCTTTTTTCAACGCAAAAGTATAACACACACCATTCTTTTTCTCCTTCCTTTGCGTGTAGCACTTGAGTTCGAAGAAAAGATTGAGTCAACGTTTCGGTAAACAAAGGCTACTCTTATTGGGAGTTACCAAAGTAAAAGTCCCATCAATGGCAGAGTGAGGGGGTATCTGCGATTATCGTATTTCTAGTATTTGATTACTAAGAACTGAAAGTCATATTTGCTTTTCGTACGTCTCCATGGTAGCCATTGTTCAAATACATCGTGACGTCATAAATAATTTCCATTTTGTGAGCTTTTGAGCGCTGTATCATCTTAGTTAAATCGCAACAAGCAACTAGCAAATCGCAACTAGCAACTAGCAACTAGCAAATTGCAACTAGCAACTAGCAAATCGCAACTAGCAACTAGCAACTAGCAAATTGCAACTAGCAACTAGCAAATCGCAACTAGCAACTAGCAAACTGCAACTAGCAACTAGCAAATCGCAACTAGCAACTAGCAACTAGCAACTAGCAACTAGCAAATCGCAACTAGCAACTAGCAAATTGCAACTAGCAAATCGCAACTAGCAACTAGCAAATTGCAACTAGCAACTAGCAAATCGCAACTAGCAAATAGCAACTAGCAAATCGCAACTAGCAACTAGCAACTAGCACGTTAACTTCTCTCCTTTAACACAGTTGGATTACAAGCATTGACACAAGTAGCATTAACACTTCTTTTCGTTTCATAGAAATTTGCAGGTAGGGAAGATAGGGAATCAATGTTTGGTTTGATGCGAGTTTCTGAACAAGGTTTTCTTGGATAATTGAATCTACACAATTTTGGTCCTTTCTTGCAGGTTGTGGTGTGTCTGTGTATTTGAAGTTGTTCCACAAGGTTTTTCAGTTCATTGTAATTGTCTGGTATTTTAGTACATACATACTTGTCAATGAATTCTGGTAGTTTTCTTCTTCCTTCAGCTTGTGCTATATTAGGAGCTTGTTTTATCCACAGAAAAATATGCATTCCCACTACCTCTGGCCTGAAACTCTACTCTAGTGAAATAGTCTGTAATTTCACCAAGTGGTTTTGATTTACCTTTTAGAACATATCTGAAAAATGCTTTCCATTGTTTAACAAAGTGATGTGCTGTCATTACTGGGTTTGATCTTACAAAGTCATCGTTTGATGCAGAGGTCTTTACATTTCCTGTGTTATCTAATTTCAAGAATTCAAGAAGATCTTCCCAGTGACAGTCATTTGCACTAAGTATTACAAACCATGTAGGTGGGCCAAGAGTTCTGAACTTTGCAAAAAGATCAAATAGAATATTTTTCCAGTAGGCACTTGTGCCTCGTATCTGTTTCATGTAGGAAAATGAACTGTCGTTAATGAAAGGTTCTCTTTACCACTTTGAAAGTTTGATGCTGTAACATTGTCATCATGATGGTTTGGAGACTTATCAAGTGGTGGAAAAGACAATCTTAATGCTATGGATATTTGACTTTGGAGCTTGTGTTGTTCAAAGACATTTACTGCCCAAAAAAGATAACTTATGTCTTTTCGCCAATAGGATTTTCATTCAAAAGCCGGCTTTAAAGTAAGTTTGTTCCGTAAGTTTTATAGGTCTTTCTGTTTTTAAGCCATTTTTTCCATATGGATAAAGCCATGGGAAAGAGTGTTCTTCAGTTTTTTCATGGTTGAATATGTTTACAGGTTTAGAAGTTGCTTTTGGTAATTGAACAGTAGGAGTTTTTTGATTTTGTAGTATTTGTTCTACATTTTTGTCTGGTAATACATAGTCTTTTGGCACAAAAGATATCTCAGTATCAATATCTAAACTCGTGGAAACTGTATTTTCGTCAGACTGGCTAACTTGAGGGATTACCTTTATGTCACTGTAGAGTGGATTGTTCAATTTTAACCACTGCAATGCTCTTTCGATTTTTGTTTTGTTAACCACATTATCAATTGATATTTCCATAGGGTTGCTTGAATGTGAAAATGGCAGTACAATGATGTTATCACTTGCTGTGTTTGGTAGTTGTCCATACAGTTGTTGAACATCAACTGGAAAGTTCATTACCATACCCTTTTCACCATATTGTCCACCTGCTGGAAGACTGATGATGGTCAAAAATGGGTGGATACAACAAATAAATCTTTTCTCCAGAAAGTTTAGTTTAGTTAAACATGCTGGTGCTTCACCAGCAGCCATATTGTTATGGTTACTTTTTGCAATAGCCTTTCTATTTTGTAGTTTTTTTATGGCATGTTGAACAAACATTCTGCAGGGTATACTTAGAAGCATCACTTTCGTTCAAATTAAAGTGCCTCATATTCTCTGCAGATACAATGCAATGACAGCATGCACAATAATTAAGTTTTGACACATTGACATTGTTGAAGAAGGCTTTGAATTTTTTTTTGACTGAAGAACATGTAGTTTTGTTATTTAGCTCTTTTCCACCAGATGTATCTGTATGGGTTTGGCAAGGTTTTTTTCTCTTTGATAACCGAGCTTCTTTTGCTTCATTTGATTCATGTTTTCGTTTTTCGTGTGCCTTTTCTCTTCGTTTCTTATTTTTCAACTGTCTTTTTAAGATGTGCTTCGATTTTTTGATTAACATCATTGCTTTGTGGTACTTTAACACTTTTTTTATTAAACTCAGTGATGAAAGTTGAATTATCATCAACAAATGTAATCACAGGAGGTGTATCTTGACTAAAATATGTCTCTTCAGGCAGGCACGGAACAAAATGATTTGGTTGCCAACGGCGAGGAACCTGGCCATCACATCTTGTCCACATGATATGCAGTTGATTATGATTAAATTCATTTACTCTTGGGAAATAGCTCTGTTCAAGACATGTCGTACCATTGAATTTCAATGTATGCCAACTTTTTCATCTGGATAAATGCTTAATACCTTTGTTTGTAATACAGATGAAAGAGCACAAATATGCCAAACACCAACCCAAGAATGGTTTGCGAGAGACTCGAAGCACATCGTAGTAATACCTGCTGGCAATTTGTCTTATCAGTCATGTCCAAATATGATAATTGTTCTCCACATGAGTAGTGTGCTATGTATAAGATAATGGATGGGTCATGAACTTGGCAAATGTTGTATTCATTAAGATAATACTCAGTAAAAAGTATTAGTTCTAAAAAACTCCGTACTCTTAGCTCTAAGTGATAGTTTTCTGTTCCAAATGCAAGTATGCTAAAATATCTAAAACAGCAGTTACCATCACTCACAACATTTTGGGGAACATAACCACGAGGAGCATCAAGGGGAAAAATTCTTTGTGATACATGGTCGACATTACACATATAGTTGCGTGACCTGTGTAAGTTTGATGTATAGTCTGGAATTACATAGTTCTTGTTTTCAATAGCTTGCCATTCTTGCAAAGCAACCGCTCTTAATTGGTGAAGTCTGAGGTGCAATTTGTTTTGTAATCTGGAATGGCAATTTTTAAAATATTTTTGCCTGTTTTTGTCTGCCATTGTACATTGACAGCTGCAAAACTCCTGTCAAAGAAAATATATAACTTCATTAGCTTTATTAACTTTAATCTTCTCAGTTTCTTGAAGCTATATTAGTTTATATTTATGGAGAATTTGAAATTGATAACACGAGATAAAATCTAATTTAAGTACAAGTAGCAATTCTCATTCCATCACTTATACATTTCATTCTCAAGTGTTAGGAGAATCTATATTCTGAGCTCAAATTGACAGCACTAATAAATCAATATCGGGTAGATAACACTCCAGGCAAATAAGTGTCTGAGACCTCGGTTAATTATTACTGTCAAATACTTCACATTGTTTAAATTAATACAAGACGTGATTTGATTGGCTGTTAATCTAGCAATAAAAACTTTCAAGATAAGCCATTTGGTGAGTGAAATGTACAAACTAATCGAGGAAAACTTCTGTGTACAGCAGCAGAACTAAAAAAGACGTTTTTACGCAAGTTATCCAAGGTAGTTGTTATTCTATGCTGTATTTACACAAAGCAATCGAAGCACATAGACATAGCGGTGCAACATTTTGCTACGGTATTCTTCTGAAGAGCAATTACCGAGGTTTTTATAACGAATATCGTCACGTGCTTGGTATGTTTGTTGCAGTAAACTTTATGCTTTCGACGAGGCAAACGTTTTTCGTAAAAACACGGGCTGGTATAAGTGCGCTCCTTTCTCAGGGTTCGAATTTCAAAGGTTTTTGAGCGCTGACTCCTTCAGAAGATCGAAAAAACAACTGCATCGATTTGCGCGACAATTCCGTTGTGTTTCGCAAGTTGAACAAGAGGCATTATTTATCGATTTCGCCCCGCGCTGCATGTGGATATGAAAATCTGTAAAACACTCTCCTGGGTTCTATTATTGCATCGTGCGTTCTAGTAAATGACGTTTGTAAAAGCTGTGCTTGAAGTTTTTGTTAATTAAGTTATGTGTATCTATTTTTTGCTTCTATTTACCCTGTAGTCCACAACTTCTTGGCGTGTTTTCATAAACTACGTCATCCCGCGCTCAATCCAAGGTATAAATTCCTTTCACCGCTACAATTATGCGCACAGTTTTTGTAATCAACTCGCGGCCACCTACTGAAGTTGTTTTTCTATTTCTACTGCACAAAGCATTTTGCGGACGGAACGCTAACATTG
This sequence comes from Plumapathes pennacea, assembly GCA_964036295.1. Classification (NCBI taxonomy): domain Eukaryota; kingdom Metazoa; phylum Cnidaria; class Anthozoa; order Antipatharia; family Myriopathidae; genus Plumapathes; species Plumapathes pennacea. The sequence goes on along the minus strand of OZ038472.1, from coordinate 7,025,500 downwards.
AATTCGCTTGTCGATGAGATAAAAAGCGCGAACTGCGAATTCTGTGTGTGAACAGCCATTCGCGAAGTGTCCCTTTTTTATACTGTTTAGTGCTACCCGTCCTTATTTAATTTCATCGGTACAATTTTTGATGCAAAAATTGTGAACGGCTCATAAAAAGCATGAAATTTACATCACGAAAACGAAAAATGTATAGCGGCCCTACGCACGTAATTTGGATCTATATTAAAGCACGCAACTAAAATTTGAACATTCGAAATTTGAAAATTCGAACATGATTTCAAACAGTATGGAGTCAGCAACAGACAAAAAAGTAACAACAAGATACCACCTGACTGCTTTTTTTCTGTTTCCTAGGCTAAGTACACTATAAGTACAATTACCACGGCGAAAGGCATGCCTTATTCATTGGCTTGAAAAATTAATCGCTTACCTTTAAGTCCTCTAACAGAGAGCAATAGCGATTGTACCTAAAAGAAACGTTTCTGAATTAATTGTGCATATAGCCAAATAGATATTTAAGCTAAAAATATCTAGGCCGTTTTGTCAAGTTTACGCTGGTCCCAGTTCAGGTTAAAAACATAAGCAAAATATATTAAACGAATGGCCAAAAATAACCCATCGCCAGAAATTTCAGACATCCGGTTGCGCCATCTCGGAAGAGGCATCAGGTTTCACGCTGACAGCTGCTCAAGAAATAACAAAGAAATGTATGGGATCTGATAATAAATTGCGCTTTTCGCTTAACTGAAGCACGTTCGTAAAAATGTCTGGGCAGCATTCGGAAGAGGAAAGCTTCCTAAACACAACAGTACAAAACATATTTATCTCCGGTAAAATTCGATGTGTACTTTTTTGAATTTAAAATTTCGGCCGACGTAAGAAGGGATTGATAGCAGAATACGCTCAAAACCGGCTACTGTCACTTTTTAAGCTGCATTTAATACAAGAACCTTGGGTACAACGCAAAATGTCTACCCCGTACCTGATTGTCGAAGGATTGAACATCTCCTGTGAAGCCTCAGTCAGTCCCCTGGAGCAAATTCGATGTGTACTTTTTGTGCTTGAATTTGTAGTTCACAGCCAGCCATGGCGAATACCTCCCGTGAAATACGCTGACTTCGGATGTTGATATTTTGGGCTGGGAAGCTCCAAATCGCATGAAAATTGCACCAAACGAAAGCTAATTTCAACTAGGTCGTTCAGCGGCACGTCTCCTAAACGTAGCAGTCTCTTTTTGAATCGGAGAAACCCATCCCTCCCCCACCCCACTGAGGCAAAGTACGTAGCAATGTTGAATGTGTGAATGGCGCATGCTCATACCGCACGCCGCTGGGAAAGACCGGAAGCAATCGTGGACGCAAAATGTCCGGAATTTCTGGCGATGCTTATCGTGCATAATACAAAGATAAGCCAGACTGAATCAGGCCTGAATAGCGGTAGACGACTTACTTTTCAAGCGAGTGAATTTGTAAGTGCGTCATTAGCTATTGAAGTTAGGCGGGTGAATGTCGTTACTGTTGTCCATAAAATAATGTGCGCGCCACAGATAAAATGGCTAAAGCCCCCCTCCAAACCTTAAATCTCACAAAAGCTTGTCATTTAATCAAAAACATTCAACTTAAAAAGCATTCACTCACCTTTCTTCAATTTCACGCCAGCGCTTTATGCCCTACAAACTAATTTTCACTTGTTGCGCTCCGACGCCACCCTTTTTTCACGTGACCATAAGCCAATCAAATTACAGCTTTATGCTTATTCCGTCAATCAAACTTTAAAATCCTAGAGGGGGGGTTTCTTTTGCCAATTGCAGGGTTACCTACGCCGTGGCTTTTGGGTGAAAACAATAATATGCTGGGCCCTTAGGCCCAGCATAAAAAGGGGTTTGAAGCATATTGTGACTTCTGCCACTAAAGTTTTTCACATTTGAGAGACATCGCTGAGAAAGACCGCAATTCAAGCCGATCACATTCGTGTGGAAATAGTGATTATAATGATTTCTTTTAATCCCTTCTGCTCTTGTGACGCCTATCTTCACCCAAGTAAGAAATATATTTACTGTTTGACCAATCCAGGAATACTGTTACCGATTATTTTTGAGTCTGCAGGGCTCCTTTTTGTCCCCCACCACCTCCCCCTTCTTTTACTACTACTACTATTACTACTAAATCTTTTTTTTTTTTTTTTTTTTTTATCTTTCTTCATTACAAGAACATTGATGTTCCTTTTTTTTTTTTTTTTTTTTTTTTTTTTTTTTTTTTTTTTTCTTACAGTTTTCTGCTTTAAGGATAATTATAGGGTTTCCCACATACGCTGTTGCTTTGTTGATGATTATGGTGGGCTTTTCTGGAATTTCTTCTCAAGGTAATACTATGACCGGCTAACTGATACACATTTTTTAGTCACTGGTACAAAATTCTGACCTGAACTGCAGTGTTTGCTACAGCACAACAAAGTTCAGCTTTGTTATCTTGAATATTACAATAAATAACATTCTAAATTCAAAATATCACAGACTAACACACAGCTTTGCAAGACTGCTAGCTTGGGAACATAACGTTATTTACTTGTTTTCCTGTATCCGATTTCGAGATAGAGCTAGCGAGTTAAGAGAGAGTTACCTTTTCTTGCACAATAATATTCAGTGTGCGATGATGGCTGGTCCTACTACACTGTCAAATGCTACCAGTACTTGAATGAAGCAGTGACGATAGATGAAGGATTCTCAACATGCAATGAAAAAGGCGCTTGGTTGGTAAAGATTGACAGCCAGGCAGAAAATGATTTCATTGGTAGCTTGGCGACCACTGGGGTTTTTGCCATTGGTTTGCGTAGGGACAGTGAAGAAGAATTCAGGTGGACTGCTGGAACTAAACCAAGGTAATGTATGTGCTTAGTAACTTAGTAAGAACTAGAGGGACCTCGTGAGGAGAGAAGTTTGTTTTAGCAACTTGTTAAATAGTACAGGTTAGAATTCACTATCTTTAGTGTATCTGTTCAACTAATAGGGCATGGTGTATTCCGGCCTCTTTACCTCGTCCATTATTGCATGCTTTCTGATGAATCATAATCAGCTCGTGAGTTAACAGAAATAATTTGGTTCCACCAGCTAAACCAGTTGGGCTCCAGGAGAACCAAACAACTCAAACTTCAACTCATTATTTAAGTTCTTTTCATCAAAGATCTTTATTTAATGTGAAATGCAAAAATGAAAACACAGTTCTCTTTTTATGCTAACTTTTTTATTTCAAAGTTGAACAGGTGGGTCTCTAAAGAGATATTAGGATTTCTTCTTAGTCTGTAAAATCTATTTTGTGTTGGCGGCTTCAAGTTCCAGTAGTCAGTTCCGGCTTCCAAATGAAACTTTAGCACAAGAAGTATATTCCGCTCATTTCTTTGCATTTTCTATTAATTGTAGGACGCCAACATATGTGCCTCCTGAGTGCTATGCTTGCGCCGACCAGTTGATAAGCGAGTAGTCTGAGGGAGACTGGGCCGGCATTCATTGGGCATGTTTATTAATATGTCACGATATGGATAATTTTGAACCACTGACCAATAAAATAGCCGGAGAAAACAATCGTTTTGTGTCTGCAAGTTTTTATTTTTTACTGACTGCCTTGTTCCTTTTCTCTGTCTCTCAGCCAATAGTTAAAAAACATTACCGAATTACTTTTTCATCTGTCTGTAAAAAGAAGATGAGAGGAAAAGAAAAAAAACAAACAGACAGACAGATGCATACCGAGAAAATGAGTGAACAAGGGAGCAATAAGGGGGTGTGGGAAAGAATGTGCTTGACCGATCTAATGGTCACTGCTAGAGTTTTGCAAACCCTGCGCCTTTTCAACACTGAATTAAAAAAATATTAGGCGTTCTTAAATAGGGTGTAAATTTGCCCTTCCTTATCTCTCTTTATTTTGTCTAGGTCGGTTCTACAAAACTCAGTATAATTGTGTTCATCACATTGAGCGGTTTAACAAAAAAATGTGTTATTGCATCAAAGCTTCTCGGAATAATCTTGCTTTATTGAATCTCCAATATAAACATACTTAGTAAAATCTATTATACTATAACAATGTGCGTGTTCGTGTCGTGATGACACTTCCTTGTGTGATTGCTTTCGTGTGTTTACATCCGTGCCGTTGCGTGTGTTCGTGATCGTTTTTGGCCGTTGTTGCGTCACAGTCACACGTGTTTGCATTCGTTTTGTGTGTGCACCAATGTTTGATTGTCAGTGTTTGTGTAATTACTAATGTTCATGTGATGCTAAAGGTCGTGTTTGTGTGATTACTAATGTTCGTGTTCGTATGATTACTAAAGTTTGTGGTTGTATGATTATTAATGTTTGTCGGGTTTCACCAGGTCTGTTGCAGAACGGTGTGTGTGATTACTAATGTTATTACTAATGTTTGTGTTGGTATTATTACCAATGTTCGTGTGATTAATTACAAATGTTCGTGTGATTACCAACGTTTGTGTGCAGAGTAGCGAGAGTAGCCTGCACCACTTTCGCTCAGCTCAAAATTGGTCGACACCGTTTACTGAAACCGAAAAACTACACAGTCTCGTGTGTGAAATATTTGACATGCCGAAAGTGGTGCGTCTGCGAGAATCAGTGACTTATCAGTTACCCGAGTTAAGGATATTCAGTCAGTTGCGTTTTAACTCATATACTATCGTAATGTTCTCAGAGAGACATAGAGGGAAACAAGGGAACCCAGAGGGAAATAAAAACAACGTATTACAGAGAACGCATCGACTTGCTGCTTCAATCGGCTTGACTTTCCCGCCCCGTTCTTGCATAACTCGGTGCAGTGCAACGCAGGTTCCGTTTGATTTACATTCCAAAAATGTCAATCAACAGCAAATTCCACAACTGTTGTCTAAATGGGAGTAAAGATCTTTGGATTGAAATGCTTGCCTCCCTCACCACATCAGCCCTCTTCCGAAAGTGCAGCATGGGCCCATTTCACAGCTAACACTAAAATATTCGCCGTAACAGTAAAAAAGTGAAGCCCCACAAAATGACAAAATAATGATACTTTTAGAAATTATTTTTACTTCAAAACTGTGTTACGAAACAGGAAACTTTGAGTTTGTTCATTTCTTTCTGGAATTAGTTCAAATTAAGTATATCAGATTTCTGAAGAACATAGTCCAAATGCAATAACATTCTTATATACACCTAATTGCAATGTTTAGTATTACACATAACGCCTCTCAAAGGTCTAGCCTAACAGCAGCTCTCAGAGTTCGTCCAGATCTCGACACTGTCGTTGGATGGAGTCGGAGAAGAGCCAATTCGTCCTTGTTGATAGAATCATTGTTGTCATCATCAGTGTCCGTATTATCATCACTGTCTATTTCATACTCATCGTTCTGATCCAACTGACCCTTGTCTGTCGCCAAGTTCTGTCCACTCTCAGTTGCAGCACTAATCATGTCAGGCTCCTCAGATCCCGAGGTTCCATGACTGACATGACTCTATGTTTCCAAGTCAATAGACTGGTACTGCGACCCCTCGCATAAACACTGGGAGGAAGGATTCCACCTTTATCCTTTGTGGTTTCACTCCTTACGGTGCGTTGGCGCACTGACCTGAATGGTTCCAATCAGTCTCCCATAAGCTGTTGGCTCTCTTTGGCCATCTCCCCTGAGGGAAGGGGTGTCACGTGCACCACGTCAACAAATCGCATGTTGCACTTTGGTATTGGACAGTATGACGACGGATGGGTTATGAAGTATTAGCTGTCCATTTGGTAGCACGTTTTAAGAGATTCTTTGACATTAAAGCCAAAGTCCAGGGCATATGTCAAAAGACTAAATGTGTCTTTCTTAAAATGTGATACCGCATGCAGGTTTTCTACCATGTTGGTTAGAAGAGTTGTGAGATCAAGATCATATCCAGGGTGCCCTTTAAATACATTCTCTAGTGCTTCCATGCCTTCCTTCAGAATTTCCAAGGAGTCCTGAGTCTGGCCTGAGACAGTTCCTTTGGGACCATGAGTTGCTTTGTTATCAAGATTAAGAGTGTCCTTCGCTCTTTTCACAGTTTCTTGCATATAACTACTAGAAATACGATAACCGCAGATATCCCCTCGCTCTGTAGTGGGTTTTCGGAATGCGAGGTTTTTATTTGTTTTCCGCTTGGAGATCATTTTAAAATCTTTTTTACAAACCACGCTTGTGTAGCGACGTCACCAGTCGGCCGCTAAAAAAATCTTTGTCGCTGGTTTGAGTCAGACAACGTTGCACAGTCTGCAATTTTCGTGAACACTAGCTGCATGAACTTCAAAATTTGCTGAGACAACTTTCACACGCAACTAGAGAATACTCCCGAGATTTGAAAGCCGAAAACAGCGCAACTAAAATCGCGACTCGATCAGTTTTGCACACTCAGCAAAGTCGATCTTCGACACCAAATTTTTTTATAAATTTTAAGAAAAGCCGCGATTGCTCCAGCCAACGCTGTATCCTAACCACATACGTGTATGTTATTTATTTATTTATTTATTTATTTATTTATTTTTACTTTATCAATTTAATGCGTTTCTTCGAGTGTAAGAAGCTTAGAACTGTCAAAGCGATTGTTTAAGGCTGGTTCATACGGTAAAGCAAGCGGACACTGGGGCGAGTCTCATGGCGAACGGTCGGGCATTTTTGTAGTCCGCCTTCATCTCCCCAATTCTGAATGTAAAAGGTGAGCCGAACCAATAAACATGAGTGGAACACCTTCGACCAACAACAGAAGGAAACGAAACGAAAGGGGAAGCTCTACAAGCTCCGGCGAAACTTGGTAAAACACGTGCCGAAGACGAAGCAGAAGCCAGTCAACACGAGGAACTCACCGAGGTGCCCGAGCCGTGACTGATATATGGAAAGCGCTCATCAGGATACAAGCGAACACTGACAAACTCCTTGAAGAAAACAAAGAAAACAAAATCTATACAACGAGCTTACACAGTCCGTGGAATTTCAAGGTAGCCAGATCGAAACTCTCCAACAAGAAAACAAAGCGCTCAAGGAAGAAATCGCCTCGCTGAAAAAAGCCGCTACAGACGACAGAGAAGAGGTAGGATTCGTCCACGATGATTTAAATACAGCAATCAATCATATCGACGACTTGGAGCAGTATACCCGCAAATTTAATCTAGAAAATTATGGCATTGCCGAACAAGACGAGAACATCAACGAACATATCATCAAGCTTGGGAACATTATTAACGTTAAAATCTCCAACAACGACATCGAAATCTGCCACAGGTTGCCAAAGGGTAAAAACAGTAGCCAAGAGAGACCGATAATAGTCAGATTTAGATCTTATCAACCTAAAAAGGAACTCTATGCAGTCCGAAAGCATTTGAAAGGGACGGATTTAAATCAGGTATTTAGTAACACCAGCGTTGTGTACATCAACGAAAACTTGACGCGCTGGCGCCACCAGCTGTTTGCTAATGTGTGGAAGCACAAGAAAGAGAAGCTGTGGCACAGTGTATGGACTATTGATGGCAAGATTTTTGCCCGAAAAACCATGAATTAGCCCCCAATTCGCATTTTGAGACTTCATGATCTTAAATAATTCTACTTTATTACGAGCCAAGCCCCGTTGAGGCCATCATAACGGCATACCGCAAAATCATAAATTCTGCCCTTTTTTTCCCTGCGCAATAAATTCCATCCCGCTAACACACCATTTGGGGAATTGTAAAAGAAGCAATTACGACTCATTTGCCTCTCGCACATTTTTGGCATTCTCTTATACACAACCTTAATTGTTAAGGTTTTATCATGTGCAAATTCCGTCAACATTGTTTGTGGTCCCGTATTATGTGCATGTGTTACGTCTTACTTTTTGCAGGCTCTTTTCTGAAACTAAGCTGGAACAGTCTAATGGTCGGCTTTGCAATGCGTGGCTTCAGTGCACCTGAAAAACTCCCAGTATGACGCTAAACGCCCTATCTCTGAATATTAGAGGTCTCAAAAACCAAGTTAAAAGAAGAAAATTGTTCAGGTGGCTTCACCAAGGCAAGTATGACATTATTTTTCTGCAAAAAACCTACAGCGATGAAAGCATAGGAAATTTATGGCGAAATAAATGGGGAGGTTCCATCCTGTTTTCTCACGGTTCTAAACACAGCTAGATGTGATTTCCATCAGCAGTATCACAGATAAAAATGGCAGATTGTAAATGCAACCGTCAACCATGAAGAATTATGCCTGGTTAACATCTATGCACCAAATGACCAAAATCAACAAATCATTTTTTTTTTTTTTTTTTTTTAACCAGCTGCTACCAACCCTACGACAATTCTCCGCCCATAAAACCCTGATTGGTGGAAGATTTTAACTGTCCTCTCTCAGCTATCGATAAATTTGGAGGAAAGAGCGTAGAAAGTAAAAAAAAAAACGTCATCCAAGCGATTCAAAATCTTTGCAATACTCTCGATCTAATCGATGTTTGGCGAGAACAACATCAAGCGGAAATAAGATTCACCTGGAATGATAGCTCGGGAAAAATAAAATGTAGATTAGACTATTGGCTAATTTCAAAACAGCTTTTACACGCTGTACAAGGTTCCAATATAAAAGCATATTATGATTTAGACCACTGTCCCATAACGATCAAAATTAGGCACGAAGAATTAAAGGAGAACAGAGGGCCAGGATTTTGGAAGTTCAACAAGTCACTTTTGGAAGATAATGATTTTGTCACTAAGTTATGCTTTATTATAAGTTATGCCAGAGAAAAGCATAAAAGCACCCCTGATAAAAGATTATATTGGGAAATGCTTAAAATGGAAATTCGTACCTTCACAATTCGATACGCCAAAGAAAAAGCAAAAAAGAAGTGGACACGGGAATTGGATCTCCTCCAAAAGTTAAATCATCTAAAAGTTCGTATTGACCAAGACCCGAATAATGACGCACTCTTTAAGGAATCGGAAGAACTAAGAATTAAGCTAGACAAAATAGCTATTCAAAACACAAGACGTTCCATTGTAAAAAGCAGAGCGAGATGGTATGAACTCGGAGAAAAAAGCAACAAATATTTTCTGATTATGGAAAAAAGAAGTTACAAGCGTCATATCGTAAAACTCAAATTATCGAACGGTATCATTACTGATGATTCTAAAATCATTCGAACCGAAATGAAGAACTTTTATAACGACTTGTATACTTCACATGTTCCATCACCGGAGGCATCTACTTCTTTCTAAGAATTGCAAAACATCCCTGTCTTAGGTGAAGGTCTCCTAGCCGAAGGAGAGTGCTTATCAGCGCTAAAATCATGCGCAAAACACCGGGCATTGACGGGTTAACAGCTGAATTCTAGCTACACTTCTGGAACGAGATCTCAACACTCTGGTTGAAAGCCTTAACGCGTCTGGTACAGCCGGCGAACTGTGGATATCACAAAAGCAAGGTATCATCTCCTTGATCCCCAAAAAGAACAAAGACCCTCTTAACCTCAAAAACTGGCGTCCCATCTCTCTACTAAAAGTCAATTAAAAGCTGGCCACAAAGTTTATCGCCAAACGGCTAGAGAAGGTGCTTCCGCTCTTAATTTCTCATGACCAAACCGGCTACGTTAAAGGTAGATTTATTGGAGAAAACATACGACTAATCTCGGATATAATTAAAGCGCATGAAACGAGAATAAGCATGGAATGATATTCTTTCTTGATTTCGAAAAAGCTTTTGACTCGTTGGAATGGAACTACCTCTTTAGCGTACTCAGAAAAATGAATTTTGGGCCAAGTTTCTGCAGATGGATCCAAACTTTTTACACTGACATATCGAGCTGCGTCATCAACAACGGCTTTACTTCCGAGTTCTTCTCCTTACGCACAGGAGTCAGACAGGGATGTTCCCTCTCGGGGTTACTTTTTGTTTTGGCAGTAGAACCTCTCGCCATTCAAATCAGGACATGCAAAGAGATCACAGGACTTGAAATTGGGCAAAAGACTGCAAAAACAGCAATGTATGCGGACGATACTACAACCTTTGTTCGTGATGATCACTCAGCAATTGTATTATTTCGCCTCCTTGATCATTTTAGTATTTTTTCGGGCCTCAAAATCAACAAAGGAAAAACGGAGGGTTTATGGCTTGGACCTTATAAAAGAAGACAGGAATGGTTAACCCCTATGGAATATTATGGCCCCAGAATTACATTATATCCCTTGGGATAGCGTTCGCACACGATCCCAGCTCCGCCAACAAAATTAACTTTGACCAGCACATTTTGAAACTTCAGAAAGTTCTTACTCATTTGTCTCCAAGACACCTGTGTCTATTGTAGGGAGAATAACTATTGTTAAGACCTTGGCGCTGTCTAAATTTATTTATGTCTCCTCCGTTCTGGATGTTCCAGACAACTACATCAAGGAGGCCAACAAGAGCATTTTTTCTTTCATTTGGAATTTTAAGCCCAACAAAATTAAAAGAGGAACGCTGGTTGCTCCTATTAGTAAGGGCGGCCTAAATATGGTCAACTTTCACGATGTGGAAAGGTCTCTAAAAGCTGCTTGGATGCGCCGCACCTGCAACGCAGCCTGCAGCACGTGGTCGGCCCTGGTCATGCCAAAATTAAGCAAGTTTGGAGGTACTCTCCTGTTTCAATGTAATTTCGATACAAAATTATTAGAGTTAAAAGATCTTCCAGTCTTTTACTAAAAAAATATTGACGACGTGGCAAGAATTGTACTTAAAAAAAATCACACCTCGCGGAAGAATATACTAGGCAAGAGATCATATGGAACAACCCCTTCTTACAAATTGATGGAAAGTCTTTCTTTTTCAAGTCATGGTACGACAAAAGAATTTTAAGAGCTCAAGACCTCTTGGACTCGCACAATCAATTTTTGACATTTAAGGACTTTACGGACAAATTCTGTATAAGTACGACTTTTTTAGATTATGCTGGTACAATTGCGGCCATTCCCAAACTTCGGAAAGACACGATTCGTAGTGGTACTTCGTTCACCAATAATCAGGAACGCGCGGCAATTAATAAGGTCGTAACCCCCAAAAAGATCTGCCTACTGCTTGCTGAGAAGTCTTTTTTTCCGCCCGTTGTAGAACGCTACCTGGAAGAACAAAAACTGAAACCAAAAGAGATTTATGAACTCCCTTTCAAGATTACTATAAAAATAAGCTAAGGAGCTTCCAGTTTAAGCTAACACATAATCTAATACTGTCAAATCAGCTGCTCTTCAAAATAAAAATCAAAACCCGGCTTACACAATTGTAAGCGCTGTGAGAGCCCGAATGAAACAATTTCACATATTTTCTACGACTGCTGCAAAGTCAGTGCTTTATAGAAACTAGTTATCCAATGGTGGAACAAAAAGTGATTGGAGAACATGAACCCAAACCGAAATGAAATACTTTACGGCTACAAGCCAGAATACCCACACTATTACGTGTTTAACCACTTCCTGCTGATAGCGAAATATTACATACACCTTGCGCGAATCAAGTCTGAACTTTTGAATATAAACGTTTTCCTCGCACTACTTCAAAACAAGATTCAATCAGAAAAAGAAATCGCCGTCAGAAATAATGCCTGCAAAACTTTAAAAAATAAATGGACCACGCTTTCAAATTGCAACTTTTGGACTGTTCCCAGCTTTTCTACCTGCACACTAGATTTAGTTTGCGCCTGATATACTTTTGTAATACTATGTACCTCTCTCAAGAGGAATTTATCCTCTGAGTTATTGAGCGTCAATGTCTGTCACTGTAGTTTCAATCAATATGAAATGTTTTGTGTGAAGTCCTTGTTTTGCAAGTATTATTATACATACATTGTTATGAGAGCCTTTTCGCTTCTTAGAAGCTTGTTAGAAACATTGTAATAATGTTAGCTGTACTTTAAAGAACAAACTTAAATATCAAAAAAAAAATGTATAGTAGCTATGTAGGTATGTAGTAAATCTGTAAGTAAGTATCTAAATATGTATGTATGTTAGTAAATAGTAAAAAAATACAAGTTTCGATTGTATTGAGCGAGCAAACCCGGTCACTAAATAATACAAGGCCCGATTGTGTTAAGCGAGTAAATTCGGCCACCCATAGACAATAATATACAATAGACTGTAATTGTCAAATTTAGAAAGCAGTGGCCCCTGGCCGGGTATTTTCTACTTTAATAGCCTTCAGAAAGCAAGAGCACCTCAACCCGGTTACAGTTCATCCTTGAATACAGTTTGCCAACAAGCACGGCGAGAAAACTTTACTGCATTTCCATATGTCAGACTGTCAGCGAAATTATGCAACTATGTCAGAAATCGGATGACACAATCTTGCACGAAGGCACTCTGAAGTAGCTTTGAAAACTGGCGAAAAGATCACAATATAATTCTACTTGGTCTTCATCACAGTTCCCGGGGCGTCAAACGACAAAATATTCGGCGACTGTTGAAATACCATAATGATAACACGACTTAAAAATAGAAAACGCGTACGGTGCGTTAACTGATGTAATTTTTCAAAACTTATCGGTTCCTGAAAGCCATAGCTTTAGCTCTTTTCAGCAAACAGGAAACAAAAACCAAAACTCTAATGTTTACGTCTTCAATGATTTCAAAATACACTGTATAGAGCAGTCTTTATACAGTACAAAAATTCCACTTTCCATGTGTTGTGTGTCGTCATCTTGTCAAACTTGGATTCTGAAAACTACATTCCTGTTTTTGTAAAAGGTGAAAATTGCCGCGGTGGTTGTTCGATTTTCACCAGCTGTATTTTGCTATTCCTTTCTGAAGAAGATCTGCGTTTTAACACAATACTGGCGTCTGAAATTGTGTTCAGGTCGGAGTCGATGCCCTTTAAAGAATCCGTTTTACGGCTAGCAGAAGCTTGCTTCCCATACACTGGCAAAATATCCGGGCAGTTTACAGCCGTCCGTCGAACTACTTGGCCTTGTATCTGCATCTTGTAGTACAAAATCACTTCCATTCGTACTCTACCGCATGTTACAAAGAAAATGGCGGTTTACAGTTAAGCTGCCGATGTAACCTCGCCTCTAGTGGTCGCTCGACGCAGATGGCCCTGGGGACGAAGTCGTACGCCAGACAGACTGACTGACAGACGAACATTAAATTTCGAGATGGCGACACGCTTGGAGTCTCCGAATGAGGCGATACTACTGCATTAGCGTTGTGATTATTTTCCTCGCTTCGCTCGGGGATGAACAGTGCCAATGTTAGCCCTTGCCTTAGAGATACTGATGTGGCTCAGATCAGCCCCTTTCGTGTGGATTTTGCATAGTTGTTTGTGCAATTTCTCGTAAGACACTCGTGTCTAATATAATAAAAAGGAAATTACTATATCAAACTCTTCCCATACAAATGGGAACATTTGTTATTTTCTAGTCCCAATCTCCCGCAGCCGAAAACGGCTACGATAGATTTCAAAATGGCGGATAGATTCAAGAGGACTGAATAACCGAATTTGTTTGTTTAGAAGACAAAATCGGATAAAAATATCAGAAAACCTTGTGAGATTGAAGTAATTTATGTCGACAAGGTTCGGCAGCAGTTGGAGTTCCACCATAAAGACTGAACTTCGAAATTCGATGATTGGTGGCGGTTCGATGTGGAGGTTCTTTACTGTTTCCCGTTCCAGCGCGTGCAAAAATGTTTGTCCTGAGCAGTGAGCCGTTTAATGATCAAGCAATATGACTCTTTGGTCAGACTTCCCGTGAAACTAAAATAAAGCTGTGGCCTACGACGCCATGTAGATTCAAACATGACATGCATGGCTGTTATCTGCATTCATACTGATCATGTTTCCTCTCTGAATTTTACAAGGAGTTTATATTTAAAGAATGCTTTTCACGCTGGCTCGCAAACTGTCCACACAAAATGTGAGGCACCTGATTTATTCTACCTATTTTCCCCTCCTTCCAATGTTTTAACTTGAATAACAATAAATTGCAGCTGTTTGAAAACAGAAATGTAGCACATCCTCCAATGTTTCACATTGCACATGGCTTCCATGTGCCATCCTATTCTATAATGTGGCCAGAGATTAAATGCTTTGCACATAAAAAAAGTGGAAACTATCGACAGATATACAGTTTACCCATTTGTCAGCTGCTGCTTCAAGAAACTAAATTTCCTGTTTACAAAAACCTGTTAGAAGACAATTAACTTCCTTATGATTTATAGGTCTAAAGTGTGCTTCTAAACTGTTTATCTCAGCCAACAGTATTTTGAGGATAAATTGATGTGTACAAAGTCATTCCATTTTAAACTAGTGCTACCTGAAATCTGCACTCTGAGATTTTAACTGTTGGCTATAAAACATGAGTATTTTAACTTTAAGTTTTTTTTATATCACCTGCACCATAATTAATACTATATTAACTAAGATATAATTTTTTAGTATGTACAATCTATTAGTATAGCACTGCACCTGCAATTCAATCTTTTAGTATTAGTGTATTCACTAGTTGGAAGTATACTGTACATTCTAAGCTTAAGTTCGAAGTGTATGCAGTTGTTGATATACAGAGCTATATCAATTTTTGACTGGAATATATGACAAGAAATACACTAAAATGTGGGTTGTGATTGTCCGAGTGACAATTTTCCTGAAGACTACTCTTACCCAGACAACCACAATCTGCATGCTGTTCAAACTCTTGTTCAAACCATGCAAATACACTCAATCTTCTGATTTGTGATATATGCCTCATTCTAAAAATATACCCATCGAGACAGCTTTATATGTGTTCTTTTAGAGCCCTTTTCACATAAAATGCAAAGAGGAACGAGTTTTTTTTTTTTTTTTTTTTTTAATGAACCAGCCATTTTCCTATTTCATGTGCTTTACAAAACTATACATCTGAGAAATCAAAGCTAAAATGGTTCCCCGCGAAATATGCCGGCGAGAGCATTTTCGGCGTATAAATACTGTATTAAAAAGTTACTGTTATCGTTCGAGACTCTCCAAATCACAAAACAGGAATACGAAATTCATTTACTTTCTCATTTTGTAGCCAAGTGACCAAAGTTGTGCTCCAAAGGGGCCTTCCGAACCTTGATAAATCCTCTTCAGCTGACCGTACACGACGCTGGCCGCTATCTCAACATCGAGCACATCTGGAGATTTGAATGTCGTTTTCCCGCACCTAAATTTTACCGAATGTGCAAGTTTTATATACCAAAATGCGGGAAATTTAACCGTCTTTCGCAATCCGTTGGTGCATTTGAGATACACGTTTGCGCAGAAGAACTAGAACCCAATGTTTGCGGCCAGTTGTCTCAAAACGCCAAGATGCCTTGTTAATTTCGTCCAACTGATCGAAAACAACCTAAAAAACCCGCACCTAAAATGTTGTTATAAGGGCTAAAAAATATATACTTGGAAAGCATGAAGATTACATTTTTCAAATCCGGAGGTGCATCGACGGATTTTTAAACGAGAAACGAGCGCGAGAAGAAAAAGTGCGAAAAACGCGATGATTCTGAGTGAGCCATTGCTATGGGCGTGGCAGTAGATACGTCATAAGACCTTTTGTTAAGAGTGAGTTTCATATGCGGCTTAAAGATATGGATTTTATTTTCTCGTGGTAAAAACAATAGAATAGCTCAAAAGTCCGCCTTTCATATATATTGTCGTTACTCGTAAGCAACGAATATGCCTGGTGCCAGTTGTTTTTGCGAACTTTCAGCTATTTTCTCTACACAATTGTCAAACAGAACGGATAAGACACGGCCGACTCTGCATTTGCTGCGGTCGTGGAGAAAATCTTGCGTGAGACGGAAATTCGCGGCATTATTGTAAACAGCCGAATAATAAGCGCAGTAAAAAAATGTTGTCCGCGCGAGCCTGGACGCTAATTAGAGCAAATGTTACAGCTAACAGGGAATAAGTTTGACATGTCTTGTAGGAAACCCCTAATTCTTCGTTAATCGGCAGTGCTGACTATCGCATTGCTCAGCTGCAACTGGTCAGCAGCATAAAACGTGGGCGCGATGGACGACTCCACAGGATCTTCGGTCCTGATCCAATACCTTTCTTGGATAGCACGTCATACACCAGCTTATATTTAAAGAGATTCTCAAAATATTCTGAAGTAAAACAACGGGACCTTTTGTTTAACAGAAGGTTAAAACTAACCTTGGGGCCCGTTTACTGGGTACTGAGATTGATCTGAGCGTGCATTCACACTAGGGAACATAAATGCCCGTCAGGGGAGGGGCAAGGGTGCTTAGTACATTATCCCGTGTTTTCTGCAAGTCTCTTGTGATGGCGGAAGGAGCTATTTTGCAACGTTTGGACAAAGAATGGCTTTGTTCTAACACAGAAAACGGAAAGCTGAAATAGTTGCTCGGCAAAATGCTTAAAATATGCTAAAAGTTGCCAAAAAATTGAAATGTTGCTCCCAAGGCAAAAGTAAGTGAACGAAGCTCACGCCTGGTTTGTCGCTATCAGAAAGGATGAAGCTTTTGCTTTCCGAATCTTTTTCCATTGGCATGATTATACAACAAAATGGTTAAAAAGTTGGATGAGTTTTCCGATAAACTTATTTGAATTTGCTTCTCAAATGGCAAAGTTGCTGGAGGTTGATCGAACCAGAAAAAGTTGGTTAAATGCTCAGCAGTAAAAAGTTTTCTAGCTCAGTCTATGAAGCTGCGCACACAAACACAGATAATCACACGAACATTGGTAATCACAAGAACACGAACCATAGTAATCACACAAACGCGAACGTATTTAACATGTGCGACTGGGACGCAACAACGATTGTGACCACCTGACAAGGAAATGTCATGACACAAACACGCACATTGTCATAAAGCGTGATAGATTTTATCTTGTTTGTCATTAAACTTAGGTGATTGGGAGCAAATCCTAGCCAGAGGAAAGTTAAAAGACCGCCAAAATTCAGTCACCATAAAGTTCCTAAAAATCAGTGGGCTACTTTACAGTGGATTACGAAATTCAGTTCGGCAAATTTGCCAACACAAAGTTTTTATAAACACTAACAGCAGTTTAAAAAAACATCATAAAACTAGAAATACGATAATCGCATATACCCCCTCACTCTGCCATTGATGGGACTTTTACTTTGGTAACTCCCAATAAGAGTAGCCTTTGTTTTACCGAAATGTTGACTCAATCTTTTCTTCGAACTCAAGTGCTACACGCAAAGGAAGGAGAAAAAGAATGGTGTGTGTTATACTTTTGCGTTGAAAAAAGAATCGATTGCGTGACGAAGTACGTATTTCCCACGGTCGGCACGTCAAATTAATTCATACAGTCTGCCAAGCACGTTCTCGAAATTTAATACTCAAAGTTTGAAGTTGGTCGGCCGTCGTAGTACGGGAACTGAAAGAAACACTGATTTTCCAATTTTGAATTCATAGGCAGTACAATTAAATAGGCTTCCTGTGCGATTTGTTTTTACTACCGCATGCACCAGACTCAGGCATGCATATTTAATAGGCTCGAATTGTTTTGTATGTGAACCCACTCAAAACAGCAAAATTTCTCCCAGAATCAAAGCAAAACTTGAACAGTTTACTTCAAATTATACACGGGCTTCAGACCCAGTAATACTTCTAAGGGCTTGTGAACGATTCTCGCTGCAATCACCGCGTGTCAGATTACAGAAAAATAAGACATCTGACTAAATCATTCAAGACTCCAAGTTCCGATTGCTCTGAGCAAATACGGTAGCCGAAACTGGCAACAGAAGCGTAGTAAAACAATACTTCAAGGGAAAATGATCAGCATACAGATTTTAATACATTCTTGAAGTGATCGAGTTACAAAATATATATTTGTCACGGTGATTGTTCGATTTCCACTGACTAACCTTTGTTGCTTGTCCTTTCTAAATAAGTATTTGAGTTTAACACAAAACGGCGTCTGAAGCTCCCGATTTGCTTTCAAGCGCTGTTCCCTTTGCGGAGTTGTCTGTGTTACCCGCTTCTGTTCATGTTGCTTTTGGTCGGCATTCATGCGCTGTTGTCTTAACTTGCGGAGTCTTCTCTTCGGCCCGCTTTTTCTCCTGAAGTTTCCGATTTGCGTTCAAGTGCTGTTCTCTTTGCGGAGTTGTCTGCGTTACCCGTTTCCGTTCATGTCGCTTTCGATCGGCATTCATGCGTTGTTGTTCGCTCGTTTCACGATTTCGCCTTGCTCGTGCCTGTTCCCTTTTCATTTGAAGACGAGCTTCGCGAGACTGTTGTGTTTCAAGTTTTTCAGTTTTTAAGTTTTCCATTTTCGTGAACGCAGCTTCGATATATTGTTGCTTCGTTCAAATCTAAATGCTTCGTTCAAATCTAATTTCTCTTATTTCGGAGTAAAACAACATTGCTGAGTAAAACTGCAGGCCAGGGCACACGTGATCGATCCGGCCTTTCTTATTGGTTAGCAGGGTAACCGCGCCTAAAGTCGTACGACAGACTGACTGACAAACTGACTGACTGACAGACAACGTTAAATTTCGAGATGGCGACAGGCTTGGAGGCCCCAAGTAGGCGGTATAATATTACTGCATTAGTGTCATGAGTATTTCCCTCACTTCGTTCGGGGATAACCATGATACTACGCGCGTTCTAATTGGCTAAAAACCATTTCATAAATAAGTACAAAGACATAGTTTTGTGTTCTTACAGGTGTTAACATTAGTTAATTTTATAAAATCGCCAAAGCGACTCGTGAATTTGAACTTTTGTTGTGTTCTCACAGCATACCGCGTGTTTATATTGGAGTACAAAGACATGGAAACGTGTGTTATATTGCTTAACTAAAGAAGTTCACTCCGTAGTTTAAGGAGTACAGCTAATCTTTGGTAGTCAGTTTTTTAAAGAACGATTAAAACTAAAACTACCCCTTGGCACGATTAGAGTTTGTACAATCTTGACAAGCCCTTGAATTTGACTGCTTGTCTTAAAGTCCATAAATCCGTATGGTGCCTTGAGAAATCTTTTAATTTAGACAACAATCCTCGAAAAGTTCAGATATTTCTGACTAATAAATCAATCAGAGCAGCTGGGAGGAAAGGGAGAAAACTGTTCATATGCAGTCAGTTGAGAAGAAGCTCAAAGGAAAACTGAAAGTCTTTATTAAAAGGATGCTAAAAATTATACTCCGACCAACAGGTAATTTTAAGTCCTTGAAAAAAATGAAAATTGGCCTTAGAAGTCCTTGTGAAGTCCACTTGAGTTTTGATTTTAAAAGGCTTTATAAACCCTACACGATACAGTAATGAACATGCCCGATAAGGACCCAGTCTCCCGCGGACTAATTGCAACCCTTCTTCTTGAAGCAAGCATGCAACTCGGTAGGGACATTGGCGTCCTGCAATTGATTGACAATGCGAACTAGTAAGCGGAATAATGTATCAGTTGGAGAAATTTAACGAACTTCCTAACTTTATCCTGCACGCATTACTGCTAAAGAAATATCGGCAAACCGTCCAAGAAGAATTCTCCAGTCTCCTGTAAAGGGACATGAACTGGTTCCCGTACAATCATTCATTATAATAGCTGTTATTGTATTATCTTTTTACTTGATTGAGGAAATCAAAGCTGCGTGGCCGCTGTAAGGTCGCCCATATATGTTATACTGCCTGATCGGAATTAATTTTTTGCGCCAAAGTAAGAGAAATTTGTTTGCGCGAAATCTGAGCAATCTGGTACCCAGACCCTCCAATGTGCACGAAACTCGAAGGCTGGGAAGACGTTTTAAGAAATGGATCGCTAGTTGAACCCGCCAAGGGTAATCTAGTTTTAAATAGATCTCTGTAGTGCAAAGACGACCGGGAAAAGTACCAACGGCCAGAAATGGCGAGCTTTCTAGAACGATGAAGTTGCAGGGACCCAGTTGATTTGGCGTTGCCGGAGAGCTCGCGGCGTGAGTTGCGTGGAGACCAGAATATACTAAAATGGACAGAGGGGACAAGAGCGGAACTCTCAAGAGAGACTTGTTTCTCACCAGAAAAATATCACACAGTATGGAACTTGGCTTTTGACACCTTGCTCCAGTGAAACCTGACTAAACTATAAATTACTAGAAATACGATAATCGCATATACCTCCTCACTCTGCCATTGATGGGACTTTTACTTTGGTAACTCCCAACAAGAGTAGCCTTTGTTTTACCGAAATGTTGACTCAATCTTTTCTTCGAACTCAAGTGCTACACGCAAAGGAAGGAGAAAAAGAATGGTGTGTGTTATACTTTTGCGTTGAAAAAAGAATCGATTGCGTGACGAAGTACGTATTTCCCACGGTCGGCACGTCAAATTAATTCATACAGTCTGCCAAGCACGTTCTCGAAATTTAATACTCAAAGTTTGAAGTTGGTCGGCCGTCGTAGTACGGGATAAAAGGAACACTGATTTTCCAATTTTGAATCCATAGGCAGTACAATTAAATAGGCTTCCTGTGCGATTTGTTTTTATGCTGGGCCTAAGGGCCCAGCATATTATTGTTTTCACCCGAAAGCCACGGCGTAGGTAACCCTGCAATTGGCAAAAGAAACTCCCCCTCTAGGATTTTAAAGTTTGATTGACGGAATAAGCATAAAGCTGTAATTTGATTGGCTTATGGTCACGTGAAAAAAGGGTGGCGTCGGAGCGCAGCAAGTGAAGATTAGTTTGTGGGGCATAAAGCGCGGGCGTAAAATTGAAGAAAGGTGAGTGAATGCTTTTTAAGTTGAATGTTTTTGATTAAATGACAAGCTTTTGTGAGATTTAAGGTTTGGAGGGGGGCTTTAGCGGTTTTATGTGTGGCGCGCACATTATAGTTTTATGGACAGTAACGACATTCACCTCCTAACTTCAATGGCTAATGACGCACTTACAAATTCACTCGCTTGAAAAATAAGTCGTCTACCGGTATTCAGGCTTGATTCAGTGTGGCTTATCTTTGTATTAAGGTTATTTTTGGTCATTCGTTTAATACATTTTGTTTGTTTTTAACCTGAATTGGGACCAGCGTGAACTTGACAAAACGGCCTAGATACTTTTAGCTTAAATACCTATTTGGCGATGTGCACAATTAATTCTAAAACGTTTCTTTTAGATACAATCGCTATTGCTCTGTAAAGGACTTGAAGGTAAGCGTTTAATTTTTCAAGCCAATGAATAAAGCATGCCTTTCGCCGTGGTAATTGTACTTACAGTGTATTAGCCTAGGAAACAGAACAAATGCAGTCAGGTGGTATATTGTTGTTACTTTTTTGTCTGTTGCTGACTCTGTACTGTTTGAAATCATGTTCGCGTCAAATTTTAGTTGCGTGCTTGATATAGATCCAAATTACGTGCGTAGGGCCTCTGTACATTTTTCGTTTTCGTGATGTAAAATTCATGCTTTTTATGAGCCGTTCACGATTTTTGCATTAAAAATTGTACCGATGAAAGTAAATAAGGACGGGTAGCACTAAACAGTATAAAAAAGGGACACTTCGCGAATGGTTGTTTACACAAAGAATTCGCAGTTCGCGCTTTTTATCTCATCGACAAGCGAATTCAATGTTAGCGTTCCATCCGCAAAATGCTATGTGCAGTAGAAATAGAAAAACAACTTCAGTAGGTGGCCGCGAGTTGATTACGAAAACTGTGCGCACAATTGTAGTGATGAAGGGAATTTATACCTTGGATTGAGCGCGGGATGACGTAGTTTATGAAAACACGCCAAGAAGCCGTGGACTACAGGGTAAATAGAAGCATAAAAAGATATACATAACTTAATAAACAAAAACTTCAAGCACAGCTTTTACAAACGTCATTTACTAGAACGCATGATGCAATAATAGAACCCACGAGAGTATTTACAGATTTTCATATCCACATGCAGCGAAGGGCGAAATCGATAAATAATGCCTCTTATTGTTCAACTTGCGATACAAGACGGAATTATTGTGGCACAAATCGATGCAGTTGTTTTTTCGATCTTCTGAAAGAGTCAGCGCTCAAAAACCTTTGAAATTCGAACCCTGAGAAAGAAGCGCACTTATACCAGCCCGTGTTTTCACGAAAAACGTTTGCCTCGTCGAAAGCATAATTAAAGTTTACTACAGCAAACATACCAAGCACGTGACGATAATCGTTATAGAAACCTCGGTAATTGCTCTTCAGAAGAAATACCGTAGCAAAATGTTACACCGCTGTCTATGTGCTTCGATTGCTTTGTGTAAACACAGCACAAAATAACAACTACCTTAGGATAACTTGCGTAAAAACGTCTTCTTTAGTTCTGCTGCTGCACACAGTTTCCCTCGATCAGCTTGTATATTTCACTCACCAAATGGCTTATCTTGAAAGGTTTTGTTGCTAGATTAACAGCCAATCAAATCACATCTTGTATTAATTTAAACAATGTGAAGTATTTGATAGTAATAATTAACCAAGGTCTCAACTCGATATTGATTTAGTGCTGTTAATTTGAGCTCAGAATATAGATTCTCCTAACACTTGAGAATGAAATGTATAAGTGATGGAATGAGAATTGCTACTTGTACTTAAATCAGGTTTTATCTCATGTTATTAATTTCAAATTCTCCATAAATATACACTAATATAGCTGCAAGAAACTGAGAAGATTAAAGTTAATAAAGCTAATGAAGTTATATCTTTTCTTTGACAGGGGTTTTGCAGTTGTCAATGTACAATGGCAGACAAAAACAGGCAAGACTATTTTAAAAATTGCCATTCCAGATTACAAAACAAATTGCATCTCAGACTTCACGAATTAAGAGCGGTTGCTTTGCAAGAATGGCAAGCTATTGAAAACAAAAACTATGTAATTCCAGACTATACATCAAACTTACACAGGTCACGCAACTATATGTGTAATGTTGACCATGTATCACAAAGAATTTTTCCTCTTGATGCTCCTCTTGGTTATGTTCCCCTAAAAGTTGTGGGTGATGGTAACTGCTGTTTTAGATCTTTTAGCATACTTGCATTTGGAACAGAAAACTATCACTTAGAGCTAAGAGTACGGAGTTTTTTAGAACTAATACTTTTTACTGAGTATTATCTTAATGAATACAACATTTGCCAAGTTCATGACCCATCCATTATCTCATACATAGCATACTACTCATGTGGAGAACAATTATCATATTTGGACATGACTGATAAAACAAATTGCCAGCAGGTATTACTACAATGTGCTTTAGAGTCTCTCAGAAACCATTCTTGGGTTGGTGTTTGGCACATTTGTGCTCTTTCATCTGTATTAAAAACAAAGGTATTAAGCATTTATCCAGATGAAAAAGTTGGCATACATTGCAATTCAATTGTACGACATGTCTTGAACAGAGCTATTTTCCCAAGAGTAAATGAATTTAATCATAATCAACTGCACATCATGTGGACAAGATGTGATGGCCAGGTTCCTCGCTTTTGGCAACCAAATCATTTTGTTCCATGCCTGCCTGAAGAGACACATTTTAGTCAAGATACACCTCCTGTAATTACATTTGTTGATGATAATTCAACTTTCATCACTGAGTTTAATGAAAAAAGTGTTAAAGTACCACAAAGCAATGATGTTAATCAAAAATCAAAGCACATCTTGAAAAGACAATTGAAAAATAAGAAACGAAGAGAAAAGGCACACGAAAAACGAAAACATGAATCAAATGAAGCAAAAGAAGCTCGGTTATCAAAGAGAAAAAAACCTTGCCAAACCCATATGTAACCGGACGGCGCGAGCGGTTTCGCCGTGAATAAATTAAATAGGGATGCAGCGAGTGGACTGACAAAACACTTTAATGAAACAGATAAAAACAGTACCAAACGGTGTATAAAAACGGTATAAATGGTAGGTAAAACGATCTAAAACGGAAACGAGTAACAGTGCTAGGAAACAAAGCAAGTACAACAAAATACTATAAGAATATAATCTAACTTGATTATCCTAGCCATAAAAGTAGCACTGATACTAAAAACTACTGTTTAACTTGTTGACAGCAAAGGATAAACAATGGAAACCTTGCAACAATAGAAATTGCTAATTGACAGGAAATGACTTAATGACTATTAAGTAATCATTGACTAAACAGAAAGCTGATATGCAAATCCATGCTGTGAAATACTGAAAAGCATGGCTAGTGATTGTAGCATTGAATGGACTAAACTAAACAGAATAAGGGCACAAAGATGAAAGTACTCGACTAAGAAATGCACAGGATGCTAACACAGCAAAGGTGAGCAAATCAATTTGGATGAATCAATAGATGTAAAATCTGTGCACTGAAATACTTGCTTCACCAAGGGCAAAGGTTAAGTGAAACACAACTAAATAACAACTGAGCTTGATACAACTTGAATTTGGACCATGTGCTTATGCAGATTGAGAAATAGTATTGCTGAAGGCAATAACTATACTGAACTGAAAAACGTGCACATTAACTGAGCTAGAAACTGAACCTAAATAATTCTATAATATTATATAAACCTAGCAGTAAGAGAGAATAAACTAAATTGTACCTTGTGCTCCAATATGCTTGCTTAACAATTTATAATTCCATGTCTTGCACAGTACACCCAGGAGTGAACCTCCTCCACAGAGAGCTGATCGAACACTGACTAAGAGCTACATGTGCTGGCCTTGTGATAGCTAGTGATTACGAAATTCCCAGCACATGGCGACTAAACATATCCAAATACGGTCCTAGCAAGTGCTGAAACAAAGCTAAAACAACTGAAACTGCTGCATTGCTCAATACTCTAGAACATTCTAGAGCCTTCAAAGTGATAATAATTAACTGCAGGTTTAGAGTATAGATTGAAATAGAAATATAAAAATACAAAAAAATAAGCACTCTGACCCTGTCACACATACAGATACATCTCGTGAAAAAGACCTAAATAACAAAACTACATGTCCAGCTTCAGTCAAAGAAAAATTCAAAGCCTTCTTCAACAATGTCAATGTGCCAAAACTTAATTATTGTGCATGCTGTCATTGCATTGTATCTGCAGAGAATATGAGGCACTTTAATTTGAATGAAAGTGATGCTACTAAGTATACCCTGCAGAATGTTTGTTCAACATGCCATAAAAAACTACAAAATAGAAAGCCTATTGCAAAAAGTAACCATAACAATATGAGAGAAGTTAACGTGCTAGTTGCTAGTTGCTAGTTGCAATTTGCTAGTTGCTAGTTGCAATTTGCTAGTTGCTAGTTGCAATTTGCTAGTTGCTAGTTGCGATTTGCTAGTTGCTAGTTGCTAGTCCTTTAACCTGAATACGGTGGCGCAATTCACGAATCGAACATAAACGCCCCCGTTGTCACCTCTTTAATGGACTTTTGACAGGTGCGACAGACTCTTGAACTGTCTAGTACCAGAGACCTTTTCCCATAAACTAGAAACTACTCAAACTATATAAGCTAGAAACTCAGTTGATCCTAGCCTGCGTAGCAAGCGTTAGAGCTGCTGGGACTTTTTCGATTTATGACTGCGCGAGAATTGGGGCGAGCGCAAAAATGTAGTTGAGGGGGGAGGGGAGAGGAGAAAAAGGAACAATCGAGGATTGTGTACCAGTCCTGCTTATTGACAGCTTAGTTTCTTTGTCTCTTTTACAGTCTAATTCACAATCGCCTTGTGCAAATTCTTAGATAACACTTAGCTCCCATTACAGATGGACAGTTGCCACCGCTCTACTTAGGTAATATTTTCCATTTCCATTTGACTGTATTATTATTATTATTATTATTATTATTATTATTATTATTATTATTATTATTATTATTATTATTCATTATTCATTATTCATTATTATTATTATCGCAACTAGTAACTAGCAACTAGCAAATCACAACTAGCAACTAGCAACTAGCAACTAGCAACTAGCAACTAGCATGAAACCTTTGCTGTAACAATATGGCTGCTGGTGAAGCACCAGCATGTTTAACTAAACTAAACTTTCTGGAGAAAAGATTTATTTGTCGCATCCACCCATTTTTGACCATCATCAGTCTTCCAGCAGGTGGACAATATGGTGAAAAGGGTATGGTAATTGTTACATCGTATTAGTTGGCCAGCGGCCTACGTATGGTTGTATGCGCACGCATGCCATGTGCGTTCTCTTGTTTTTCAACCGCCGTTACAGTTTGTATATTAAAGTTATGTTGTTGAGCTAAAGCCTCATCGTGAGACATAACAAATTGGCGACGAGGATTCTTCAAGCAAAAAGAACGAACCACCGCTACGATGCCTATCGGAAAGATTGAAGCTTTTGACGAAGCGAACGAAGACTGGAATACATACGCAGAACGAGTCGAGCAATATTTCATCGCAAATGGAATCAAGGACGAGAAGAAAGTCCCGACAATCCTGAGCCTAATGGGCAGTAAGACGTATGGCCTTTTGCGAAATCTGTGTGCACCAGCTAAACCTGCGAGCAAAACCTTCGCGGAAATTGTGGAAATTCTGCAAAACCATTTGTCACCGAAACCGTTGGTGATAGCAGAGCGATTCCGATTTCACAAGCGAAATCAACTCGAAGGTGAGAGTATCAGTGCATACCTAGCTGAACTGAAGAAATTATCAGAACACTGCGAGTTCGGAACGAACTTAAATGACTCGCTGAGAGATCGACTTGTTTGCGGATTGAGCAATGAACTCATCCAGAAACGACTGCTGTCCGAAGCAGATTTATCCCTTGCCAAAGCCATTGAAATTGCACTTGCTATGGAAGTTGCAGCGAGAGATACCCTAGAGATGAGGGGGAAGAAAGAGCTAGAGGTACACAAATTGGATAAAAACAAGGCGGAGGGCTCAAAAGATAATTGCATGAAATGCAAGCCTAACTGTTACCGGTGTGGTGGTGACTCCCACCATTCGTCCGAGTGCCGCTTCAAAAATGAGAAGTGCCGAAACTGTGGAAAGATGGGACACATTCAACGGGTTTGCCATTCTGGTAAAGGTCAACAGCAGATGAGGCGACCATGGAAACCAAACCAGAAGGTACACGCCTGCGAGATGGAGGAAGATCTAGAGGAACTTTACCCCTGGGTCGGAGCCTTGGAAATCAACGAGATTAATAAACACAATAGTGACATCATCTGGGTGACACTGAAGGTAAATGGCCAGAACCTAAGAATGGAATTGGATACCGGGTCAGCTGTATCCATACTCCCATTGCACATGTACAAGGAAAAGTTTACAAGTAAACCCCTAATGGAGACGGAAATCCTCTTGAAGACGTATTCAGGGGAAAAGATAACACCAGAAGGCTCATTAAATGCCCACGTCGAGTACAGAAACCAGATCAAGGACCTGACATTGTATGTGGTACAGACACAGGGACCACCCTTGTTGGGAAGAGACTGGTTAAAGCAAATACAGCTTGACTAGAAACTCATCAAGTCCATAACGAAGAAACCATCAACACAAAGTACAAAGAAGAAACTTGAGGAACTCTTAGACAAGTACAGTGAAGTCTTTGAGGAGGAAATTGGCACACTCAAGTCGACAAAGGCAAAACTTTCCTTAAAGGAAGGCAGTCAGCCAAAATTTCACAAAGCACGCCCAGTTCCTTATGCCTTGAGACCAAAGGTTGATGTGGAACTAAAACGCCTAGAAAGAGAGGGCATACTACACAAAGTCAAATACAGCGACTGGGCGACCCCCATTGTACCAGTGGTAAAACCAAATGGAGAAGTTAGAATCTGTGGTGATTTCAAAGTCACAGTGAACCCTCAACTGGAAACTGAACAGTACCCACTGCCACGCATTGATGACATATTTGCAAAGTTGGCGGGCGGCCAGAAATTCACCAAGATTGACCTCAGACAGGCCTACCACCAAATGGAAGTTGAGGAAGAGTCCCAAGAATACCTGACGATTAATACACATCAAGGCCTGTATCGGTATAACCGCCTGGTGTTTGGAATCACCTCTGCCCCAGCTATCTGGCAACGCTCCATGGATCAGGTCCTAGAGGGGGCTGAGAGAACAAGCTGCATTCTAGATGACATGATCACCACAGGCGAAGACGATGAGGAACACTTGAAAAACCTGGAGGAAGTGTTAAAGAGGCTGAAGGAACATGGCCTGAGAGCAAGGCTAGAAAAGTGCCAATTCTTCCAGGAGAAGATTTCCTACTGTGGACATGAAGTGGACAGACATGGCCTACACAAGACCCAAGACAAGATTGATGCTGTAGTGAATGCTCCACAACCAGAGAACACCCAGCAAGTACGTTCATTTCTGGGCCTCATCAACTACTACCACAAGTTCCTACCAAACCTGGCCACTGTCCTAAACCCTTTAAATCGGCTATTGGAGCATGGACACAAATGGCAGTGGACCAAAGAGTGTGACGCAGCATTCACCAAAGTGAAACAACTCATCACATCAGACATGGTCCTCACACACTACGACCCAAAGCTTCCCCTGAGGCTAGCTTGTGATGCCTCACCTGTCGGAGTTGGAGCAGTCCTATCACACATCATGGATGATGGAACGGAACGGCCAATAGCATATGCATCACGCACCCTAAGCAAGACAGAGAGGAAGTATGCGCAAATTGATAAGGAAGCAGTAGCCTTGGTCTGGGGAGTGAAGAAATTCCATCTGTACCTGTTTGGCCGTCAGTTCACCCTAATCACAGACCACGAGCCCCTTACCTCAATTTTCAACCCACAGAAAGGCATACCAGCAATGACAGCAGCCCGACTGCAACGATATGCCCTATTCCTCGCTGGTTTTGAGTACAACATTGTCTACAAGAACACAACCCAACATGGAAATGCTGATGGACTGTCACGCTTGCCCCTACAACGTGATAGTGACCAAGAGATAGTAGACCCAGCCGAGATCTTCCAAGTATCACAGATACAAACGCTACCAGTCAATATTGACATGATCCGCCGAGAAACACACAGAGACCCAACTCTGGCCCAAGCACTGGAGCATACAAGACGAGGGTGGACACCCGTCTACGACAAAGAGCTGGAGCCATTCTACAGACGGAAGGATGAACTTACCATACAAGATGGCTGTCTGATGTGGGGCCTGCGAGTGGTAGTACCTCCCAAGCTACAAACCCGAGTGTTAGACGAACTCCACGAGGGCCATCTTGGAATAGTAAAGATGAAAGCATTGGCAAGAAGCTACATATGGTGGCCGACGATGGACAAGGCGATTGAGCAGCTGACCAAAAGTTGCTCAGGCTGTCAACTCATCCAGAACAACCCCAGTGTAGCCCCACTTCACCCATGGGAGTGGCCAGCACGCCCATGGCAACGCATACACATTGATTTTGCTGGTCCCTTCCTAGGAACAATGTTCCTGATTACAGTAGATGCCCACTCAAAATGGCCGGAAGTTGTACCGATGACCACTACAAGTGCCATCAGAACCATTGAGACACTGAGAACAATGTTTGCAAAGAACGGAATACCTGAACAACTCGTCAGCGACAATGGCCCTCAGTTCAGAGCAGAAGAATTCACTGCATTCATGAAGAGCAATGGTATCAAACATATCAAGTCTGCTCCTTACCACCCGGCAACAAATGGGTTAGCTGAACGTTTCGTTCAAACATTCAAACAAGGCCTACGTGCATCAAACAGTGATAAGAAGTCCCTCCCAAACAAGCTAGCAAACTTTCTGTTGGCATACCGGACAGCACCACACTCCACAACAGGCGAGTCACCAGCCATGCTGTTCATGGGCAGAAACCTTCGCACAAGGTTGGACCTACTAAAGCCAGATATCAGGAGGAGGGTAAATGACAGACAAAATAATCAAGTGGTGAACAACCACACACGCAAGCTACATGTGGGACAAAGCGTCATTGCACGGAACTACCGAGGGGACAGCAAATGGACACCAGGAGTCATCACAGCCCAAACTGGACCCCTGTCCTATGAAGTTAAAGTTGCACCAAACACTGTTTGGCGACGACACATTGACCAACTGAAGGAGTCATTGCTGACACCAAAACTGGACAAGGAACCTCCAAGACTCGAACCCTACCTGATGGTGAACACACCAGGACCAACAGCGGGGAACATTGAAGACACCATGTCACGGGAACCAGAGACCAGTGCCCATGCAGAAACCCCAACCACTGAGAGTGACATTAGCGACACCACGGACAAGCATGCTATACTACAACCGGATATCGGCAGTGGAGTCACTAGTGGAGACACCCAGGCGCAACCCGCAACACCATCAGTGGAGGCACCCAGGCGCAACCCAGTGCGACAGCGGAAGCCGCCTGAAAGACTGAACTTGTAAAATTTAGGGAAATTTAGGGGGGAGGAGTGTTACATCGTATTAGTTGGCCAGCGGCCTACGTATGGTTGTATGCGCAAGCATGCCATGTGCGTTCTCTTGTTTTTCAACCGCCGTTACAGTTTGTATATTAAAGTTATGTTGTTGAGCTAAAGCCTCATCGTGAGACATAACAGTAATAAACTTTCCGGTTGATGTTCAACAACTGTATGGACAACTACCAAACACAGCAAGTGATAACATCATTGTACTGCCATTTTCACATTCAGGCAACCCTATGGAAATATCAATTGATAATGTGGTTAACAAAATAAAAATCGAACAAGCATTGCAGTGGTTAAAATTGAACAATCCACTCTACAGTGACATAAAGGTAATCCCTCAAGTTAGCCAGTCTGACGAAAATACAGTTTCCACAAGTTTAGATATTGATACTGAGATATCTTTTGTGCCAAAAGATTATGTATTACCAGACAAAAATGTAGAACAAATACTACAAAATCAATAAAACTCCTACGGTTCAATTACCAAAAGCAACTTCTAAACCTGTAAACATATTCAACCATGAAAAGACTGAAGAACTCTCTTTTCCATGGCTTTATCCATATGGAAAAAATGGCTTAAAAACAGAAAGACCTATAAAACTTACGGAACAAACTTACTTTAAAGCCAAGCTTTTGAATGAAAATCCTATTTGGCGAAAAGATATAAGTTATCTTTTTTGGGCAGTAAATGTCTTTGAACAGCACAAGCTCCAAAGTCAAATATCCATAGCATTAAGATTGTCTTTTCCACCACTTGATAAGTCTCCAAACCATCATAATGGCAATGTTACAGCGTCAAACTTTCAAAGTGGTAAAGTAGAACCTTTCATTAACGACAGTTCATTTTCCTACATGAAACAGATATGAGGCACAAGTGCCTACTGGAAAAATATTCTATTTGATCTTTTTGCAAAGTTCAGAACTCTTGGCCCACCTACATGGTTTGTAACACTCAGTGCAAATGACTGTCACTGGGAAGATCTTCTTGCATTCTTGAAATTAGATAACACAGGAGATGTAAAGACCTCTGCATCAAACAATGACTTTGTAAGATCAAACCCAGTAATGACAGCACATCACTTTGTTAAACAATGGAAAGCATTTTTCAGATATGTTCTAAAAGGTAAATCAAAACCACTTGGTGAAATTACAGACTATTTCACTAGAGTAGAGTTTCAGGCCAGAGGTAGTGGGAATGCATATTTTTCTGTGGATAAAACAAGCACCTAATATAGCACAAGCTGAAGGAAGAAGAAAACTACCAGAATTCATTGACAAGTATGTATGTACTGAAATACCAGACAATGACAATGAACTGAAAAACCTTGTGGAACAACTTCAAATACACAGACACACCACAACCTGCAAGAAAGGACCAAAATTATGTAGATTCAATTACCCAAGAAAACCTTGTTCAGAAACTCGTATGAAACCAAACATCCCCCATCTTCTGCAAATTTCTATGAAACAAAAAGAAGTGTTAATGCTACTTGTGTCAATGCTTATAATCCAACTGTGTTAAAGGTATGGAAGGCCAACATGGATATTCAGTTTGTTGGTTGTACCTATGGCATAGCTGTTTATGTATGTTCTTACATATGCAAATCAGAACCAGCACAACTAAGGCTTGCAATCTATGAAACAATTCAGCAACTTAAACAATCTCAAAGCATGAGTTTCCGTAAACAACTTTCTCAACTTGGATCTCGAATCCTAAGTGAAAGAGAACTCAGTGCACAAGAAGCAGTCTTCAGAATAACTGGTCTACCACTAGTAGATTCTTCTCGAGACACAGTATCTATCAATTGTAAACCACCACCTAAGCGAGTTAGAATACTAAAACCAAAAAGTGAACTAGATGAGCTTCCACCAAACAGTACAGAAGTGTTTATAGATGGTATTCTTCAAATGTACCCAAAACGACCTGAAACAAAAGAATTTGAAACAATGTCACTTGCATCATTTGCTACTATAACTTTAAAACAAGCTCTACATCCAAAAAAGCAACATCATGGCTGCTGTCAAATGGGAAAATGATTTACAAAAGGACAAAGCTTGCTTGCTTAAGACTTCCATACATCACCCCATACAAGGATGGTGAAGACTACTTACTACCAAATGCTCCTTTTGTTTTTACCATGGCGTGATGAAAACAAACTACTACTGCCATTCACATCTGCACAGCAAGCTTTTTTTCACAAAACAAAAGAATTTGAAATGAGCTCTGCAATGTTTAAGTCGTTTACAGATGATGTTGAAAGAGCAGTCCAGCAACTTAGAGTCTTAATGGCTGACAAAGCTGATGACATCATTTCATCTCTACTACCTAACACAACACATCAAATAGCTAATGAAAAATGTAAAATAGATTCAACTGAGTCACTTTGGCAAAACATACTTCTACCAGAAGATACTACACACAACCCTGATGATTCAAGGACCACAGAAGACCTAAAAGATCTTTTGCCTTCTCATAATGACTATGCATGGAAAATGCTGAACACATTCACAATGACAGATACTGAATTTGTAGACAAACTTAAAAAACTTAACACAGATCAAAAAGAAGTGTTTGATTGTGTTGTATCACATATCAAAAATCAAATGTCATTTAATGCAACTGGAGAAATTCTAGATAAGCCTAAACCACTCTTCATGTTTGTTACAGGGGCAGGAGGTACTGGTAAATCTTTCCTAATATCTGTAATTTATGAATATTTGCTCAGACATGCCAATTCATTGCTGCCATCTGTCATTAAAACTGCTCCAACTGGTGTTGCTGCACATAATATTGGTGGCATTACTCTTCATCGTGCATTTTACCTTCCAGTAGAACGTGCAGGCATGTTTACAACTGAATGCACAGCACTCACCAATGAAAAACTACATGAACTTAGAAAAATGCACAGAAACTTGCAAAATGTCATTGTAGATGAAATAAGCATGGTCAGCTATCGTACACTGAACCAAATTAACCAAAGGCTGAATGAAATCAAAGATGCACCTGTTGGTTCCTTTTTTGGTGGAGTAAACATCATTGCATTTGGGGATTTTTCTTACAATTAAAACCTGTCTGTGGATCTTACATTTTCTCACCACAATCACACTGTCCTTTTCATCTTTGGAATGACTTGTTTCTTATTAAACACCTGAAAAGAAATGAAAGGCAATCATCAGATGATACATTTGCAGATCTTCTAAACAGGGTACGCATTGGAAACCCATCACCAACTGACATTGGTGTCCTGCTGCAAAGGCATTTGATTCATGAGAAGGATCAATCATTTGATGATGCAATACGATTGTTTCCATTAAATAAGCAGTGTGACCATTTTAACAAAATCAAAATCAATATGTTACAAAACAAAAGTAACTGCAAACTGTACACAATACAAGCTTCAAACCATCTCTTAAACAAAAGAAGCTTTGAATCTGAGGATTTACTAACCAATTCACCAGAAATGTTGATAGATTCAGATGACACAAAATCATCTGGTTTACCAAGCACTTTACAACTATGTGCAGGTGCTAAGGTTATGCTGATTCGAAACAAATGTCCCAAATGGTCTAGTAAATGGTGCCATGGGTACAGTAGTAGCATTCAACTGGAATTCTGATAAACAAACTGTATTAGGTGAAATACCTCAATCAGTGTCTATCTTATTTGACAATTGTTCTGTAGGCGCTGTATTAAATGATATGCCACGAGAACCTGTTGAAATTACACCTATGGCAGTCAAGTTTTTTGGTCACAGTGGGACAATATGGCAAAGAGTGCAGTTACCATTAAAACTTTGCTGGGCATGCACTATTCATAAAGCACAAGGACTAACTCTTGATAAAGCAGTTACTGATCTTGGTCAACACATTAAACAACCTGGCATGGCTTGTTATGATTGTCACGTGATTATAAATAGGATTACAGTTTCAGTTTGTTTCTTGTCACGCAACCAAGCTCAGATTCATTTTGTATTGCATCATCAATTATTCTTTGTCCCTTTGATTAGTGTAAAGATTCTATTATTCTTTGTTTTAGTTGGAGACACTAAGGAAATGCCTATGATACTTTATGGGTTCTGTAATCAATAGATCTTTATTTTGTCTTCCGATATCTGCACGTACCGTTGTATCATTTAGTTAGTTGTAGTCTGGACTCCGTAGTAAGCAGATCGTTTTATTATCAAGTTATCCTTGCTCAGAGGTTTTACTGCGTGGGTTAGATATGTAAGTACCCTTGCTTGTTTTCTTACCGTTTTTATTGTAGCTTGGTAATCAGCGCCTTTTAAGTGATTTAGCTATCGTTTTGTTACCCTTTTTGTATGGCTAGCACACCGAGTCACGAACTTTGTTATTAGTTATTCAAGTACCTTGTTTACTTGGAATTTAGTATCGCTTTTGCCTTATATTGTTATTATTTCTTTAGTGTTGCTATTTAGCCCCTTTTTACATGCTAATTATGCTCAGTTTATCCTTCGTTACTTCATTGCGTGATACCACATGTTATTTTATATCACGTTGTTAGCGTTACATGATTACATTGCTTTGAATGGATCGCTTGTCTTAGCCTAACTAGTTTTCCTATTTGTAGTATTTAGTAGTAGTTTTATTAGTTATACGTTGTAATCCTTATTTTCAGTTTACGAGAAGTACGAATCCGAATCATTGTGTTGGCACGGAATAAACCCCATTTGAGCCTTCCATCGCCTTCACTCGTTCATCTTTCGCTTCTTATGTAAATTATCCCCGCGTCAGCCACGACAAATCCTGATTACTCTCGATAGTCGCCTGCTGCCGTTACATGGCTTATGTAGCACTGAGTAGAATTAAAACATTAAATGGACTATCGCTGGTAGACTTTGTGCCATCAAAATTGTTTGCATCTAAAAACGTTTTGGAATATTACAACCCACATATGTCATGATGTATCAAAACTGTAGAAATTTATGTGAAATACTTTGCAACTGCAGAAATCAACAAAAACCTGAAACAAGAAAACCATCAACACAAAAAAGTGAGTATGAATACTTTTCCAGGTTTTCCCACACCCTAAACCACAACCAATGCACAAAATACCTATTGATAAAATCACTTGATGTGTAGCAGCAAGTAACAACTCATGTCATACCTCATCCATGTATATGATAAAACAACCTGTTTATCTTCAATTATCTACTTGCTACCACTAAATTAATATTGCTATTCTTTTCTGATTCTAGTAAAACCAACATCAAAGCTAGCCACTTCAACAAAAGGTAATAAACTAGATATATATTTTTTATACATGCATGCACAAATCCACTGCATCCTCTTGACCCTTTCAACTCGTTCAAAATGCAGATTCTCCCCACCTTTTAAGAGGAAATTGTATGAGTAGTGCAGAGAGAATTGATAGTTTAACCAGTTATGATAGAGCTGTTTTCGGATGACTGTCGAAAGTAATCGTGTGATTGCTTTGGTTTTGCATTTGCTACGCTTCCTGATTGGTCCACACAAGTTTGGCAGCATTCTCAACCAATCAGGAACAAAACCAAAACCAAAACTAAACACTTCTCACGCAAGCGATGGCGTGTACTGGCATTGCTGATTGGAAAGTAAAACCAAACGCAAGACCAAACATGAATTACTTTGGCTTCTGATTCACTGAACTGTTTTCTCTCAGTCTCTGTGATTGGCCTGTGTGATTACTTTGGTTTTGGTTTTCGACAGTCATCCGAAAACGGCTCTATGAGCACGGTACCAAAAGCCAATTTCTCCTTTAACTGAATGATATATTTGTGCTGCTGAAACTGAAGGAAAAAATTGAACTTGATCACTCTTGGAAGGGTTAAGTAGTTTTAATACTGTAACCACAAAACCATATAATTTCATAAGTATTAGTACCTAATAAATACTTATGATTCTCTCATTTAGTAAAATCTACATCAAAACAAGCAACTACAGCTTTTGCCACCACATTACCTCCACCAGAAGGCAAAAAAAAACAATGAGGGTTAGTATAATATCATTATGTACCACTGCAATAGACTTGACAATCAAATAGTTTATTGTACATGTAACCTAATGCATGACATTATAGTGTTGCAACATTCATGTTCTTTATATTTATCTACTCACAATTCACTCATTGATCAATTGAACTAAAAATAGTGTACCTAGTTAGACTCAGTGGAATAACATCCAAAAAAAGTTTCATGCAACAGTTACTGCTAAAAAGGCAAAAAGCAGCTTGTTCCTGTTATTTCATTTCAACACAAAGCTGCAGCTTTTCAATCAAAATTTAGCACAACAAACTAAAACTTCTAAAAAAAAAACATACTCATTTTACTTGACATAAGCCTACAAAGAAGTTGAGCATAAATATTCAGAAAACATTCTCACAAGGCACAAAATTACCACCCTTGTAAGCTATGCCCTATCAATAAATATAAATTTATGTCTTAGCAGAAACAAATCTCATGAACTTGAAGAAAACTGCCACAATACCACCAACTCCTGTTCCTAAACTTATCAAAAAATATAACTGAGAAGAATTTACATATACTGTACTGTAAAAAAGTATTTAGTAACTTTTTTTTCAAATTCACATTCACATTTACTTCCCATTAATTTACAGTGCCATCTGCATCAACATCTGCACCAGATACCACCCCACTGGCAGAAATAACTGAAGATGACCTTTCAGTTAATATCACATGCTTGATTGAAAACAAAAGCACTCGAGATATTTCAGGAGGAGTACTATTGGAAGTTTTTGTTACGGATGGATCACAAAGGGCAAGGCTGATTTCCTGGAATAACACTGCAAAATACTTCAACAACAAACTTGCACCAGGACAAACTTACACATTCAAAAACCTCAATGTAAAGAAAACTCCTCAACGATTCCAAAAAGCAGGCCTCATTCCTGTCGATTTTGAAGTGGATCCAAATGACCTGGTCACCCTGAGAGCATCCAAACGCCTCCTTGGAAATAAAGACTATGCCACTGTTGAACCAAAAAATCTGCCAGCTGTAGAACCTGGCCAAACTGTGAAGCTTGTGACAAAGATCACCAACATTGACCACACCTCCTACACAGCATGCCAAATGTGTCGCTCTGGAGTAGTGTCCATGGGTCGAGAATCCTTTTGCCCCAAATGCAACAAAGAAGTTACAGCATCAGACAGGATCATCTTTCTTTTGAAACTCCATGGCATAGATGAACAAGTAAAGCTTTACCATGATAATGCTCCCTCTCTGATCAACATTGGCACATTTGTCCCACTGTCTCCTGAAAACAAGAAAGCAACACTTCAGAAACTCCTAAATAGGGACATGTCACTTCTGCTCACAAAGCGCACAGCAAAACATGGAGAGACTGAATACGTGGCCATTGATATTGAGCTTTGAGAACATTGCCCAGCAAAACACTGTTTCTTGGCAACACAACAAAAATGCCAAAGGACAAAATATGTCATAACAGATGCAAAACAGGAAGTCCTTTATACATGAATGTAATGTAACTACCACGAGTATCGACCAAAAGCCATTAGTACTTTTTCTACATGGAAAACATGAAACAAAGCAAAGGACACCAGTACATTTATCTTTGCTTCATTCCTTAAAACTGTATAAATCCCTCTTAATAGAAATGTTCTCAGTACAAGCCACTTTCACGATCATGCACTTCAACAAATAGTACTTTTTTCTTCCCTCAAATGTCTGTGAAGTAAATCCCTGCTGAGCTTGGGTTTGTTTTATTACAATATTGTACTATGGCTAAAAAAAAGCAGTTGTCCACTCTCACCACAAAGTTTTATGATAATGTGACCCACCAAAACATCTTGACCTTGTGAGCTATGCATGATGGTGAAAGTAGCTCAAGTCTCCATCACACTAAATTCTACATTTAATGTATTATCAGAGCCATGTTCAAGTTCTATTGTGCAGTATTGAATGTTTTGATCAAAGTAACATATAACTATGCATACCACCTAATGTTAAACTATTGTGACTACCATTCAGTTTTGTTAAGTCAAATATTCTTTTCCAACTGCATATTGTTTCCATTATAAAATAATTAAAGTAACTAGCATTATTTTGATATCACATAAAATATCATATCGCTATCCTATTTTCATGGGGGAAAAAGTAACAGGAACAGTGGTAAACTAGACCCATTCTTTGTTATTTTTGCAAGGAAGATTTTCCCTAAAGCCCCATAGTACTCTGTTGTGTTTAATACTTCCATGCAACTTTCTAGTAGTTAACCCATATACTAATGTACGTTTAGTTAGGTCTGAGAAACCAGGAAATGTTGTTTTGCAAATACTACACTATACATAGAAACAGATGGGGTAAAGCAGCAAGGACATATTGTAGTTATGAATCACCCACTTAGCATTTCCTCACCATCTTTTAAAAATTTGTCAATCAAGTCCAATCTTCAAGATGGTAAGTGGTATTCTGCTTTTTACGGGATTTTGAATTGAAATTTATCCCTTATACATCCTACTGTACATTTGCTCCTTCCTCCCTCTGAATTTTAAATAAATTCAGCATGTTGACTTGACCAATTGTACTGCAATCAATGTACATGTACTTTATAAATTGACAAAAAAACTTCTAAATAAAAAGTTGTTGTTTCACGCATATTATTTTGTGCTTTTTTCCTGGAGGAAACGATATTTTATTTCATTTTCGAGTGGTAAAATTATCTTTTCGTTATATATAGACACGAGTTTTACGAGGTATAAACCCACAAACTACCGTGCAAAAGCGGGAATGTATGCCATCATATCGATATCGAAAATACGCCATTCGGGTCCCGGATGTAGTTTAGTATGGATTTTACGCACGGTATATTTTCTAGTAAAACACTCATGTCTATACAATAAGTACCGCCAAGTTTAACCTCCCATCTCGAAACACTAGGCATCTCGAACACACATGAGAAATATAGACTGAACGCAACTCGCTACATACAATATTTTCGATTCATCTCCCTTCGAGCGCACATTTCTTTGCGGGACATCTTCGCACATCATTTCGAAATACAGAAAACTACATGATGTCCATCGAGTATTATCAAAACGGTTGCGATCTTTCAACTTTCCAACAGCCTCGTTCCTAGAAACTTCATTCTGATGCTGCTATAAACTCTGCCCAGTTATTTATAATACACACCGTCTTTTGAAAACTGCAAATAAGGACGCACACGTAACACGATTAAACGAAAAAGGAACACACTTACCTACGTTTTTCTGACACAAATTCGATGCACCGGGCAAACAAATAAAGCAAAACCCCAAACAAAAATGTTCCCTGCTTTCGGCCCAGTTGATTCAAAGACACTAAACCGAGGCCAAGGCCCTCGATCCCACGCCCTTCGCCACAAGAGATCGCAAGCCCTGTTATGAAGTCTCAAAAGCCCAAAACATCCTTGAATCCCAGCATCTGTCGCGTTTTCCCGCGACAATACTTGTTACTACTGCATGCACCAGACTCAGGCATGCATATTTGTATGTGAACTGACTCAAAACAGCAAGATTTCTCCCAGAATCAAAGCAAAACTTGAACAGTTTACTTCAAATTATACACGGGCTTCAGACCCAGTAATACTTCTAAGGGCTTGTGAACGATTCTCGCTGCAATCACCGCGTGCCAGATTACAGAAAAATAAGACATCTAACTAAATCATTCAAGACTCCAAGTTCCGATTGCTCTGAGCGAATACGGTAGCCGAAACTAGCGACAGAAGCGTAGTAAAACAATACTTCGAGGGAAAATGATCAGCATACAGATTTTAATACATTCTTGATGCGTGTTCAGTCCATTTGTGACTGCAAACTCAATGCTCAGGACTATTTCGGTGTATTGTTCATTTCTAGTACACATTGACCATTGCGAAACAAAAGCTACATGATCGAATGGAAGAAACATTTCAGCAGGCAATGTATGATAAGCAGAAGCATTTTGTTAGGCAACAAATGTCATATACAATGTGAAGCATAAACGCTATTGTTTTACGGCTAAAGTTCATCGTAGCTTTGGTTTCCGATTTCGGCCTGTTATCTTCCCAGAAGTATTTCGTGTCGCCACAGAAAGTTTCGTCGGGACTAAATAATTAGCGGCGACAGAGTTATTTGCAATCGCGTAGCGGTACCCATCAAATATCGAATCCACGAAATTTCCGCGGTGAACTTCAGAACGCAAGCCAACACCAGTTTATCCGTACATCTTCCACAGAACCAAACGGTGTTGAGTTTCGAGCATAATTGCCTCGCTGTGTCAACCTCGATATGCTTTACAGTTGTAGAAGCACCCTCGTTACAAAAGAGCGGCACAATGGCTGCATTTCATGATCACAGCATAATAGCCATGCAATTTCATCATCTTCGTTCGACCGAACATTCTCGCTCAATTTCGGTATGCTTCGTAATCACAGTACAGTGAGTGCCCTACCCCTGTAGGAACACTCAGGCTCAATGGCCAAACAGCAAGCTTCAAATGCTTGACAACCATGATAAATATATCAGAAGAAACTACCTTCGACAAGTTAACCCGTTCGTCACGCCCAAATTTGGAATGCCCAAATTTGGATAGAACACAAAAGAGCACATCTTTATATGGATTTCCATTGTGGACGCAGAGTGAATGGGGGACAACTCAATCCCATAAAGGTCGCCTCTCCACTTCGTGGAGTGGACGACCTTAAAAACTGCAATTCTATCAAGATTCGAATCTGCATTCCCCAGAAAACTTGAAGCAAAGCGATTGGATGGTCACAAACGCCTCTCGTTTATAGTCATGCACGCTGACAACACCTATTGTTATTAATGTGCCAACCAGAGATCTATTGGCTGTTAAAAGAAAGAGTTCTTTTGTTTCACGGTTGGAAAAATTACAATAACAAATTAAATGTTGTTAAACAATGATTATCACTATACCCCTGTCTGTTTATAACAACTTTATGACACAATTTTTTATCCTCGAAAAAGTTTGAACTAGCTCTTTAGAACAGAAGATTTCGTGGACTGAGAAAAGTATC
Organism: Plumapathes pennacea; assembly: GCA_964036295.1. Taxonomy (NCBI): domain Eukaryota; kingdom Metazoa; phylum Cnidaria; class Anthozoa; order Antipatharia; family Myriopathidae; genus Plumapathes; species Plumapathes pennacea. Next base: position 6,984,199 of record OZ038472.1, on the reverse strand, counting down.
TGGAAGAAATACGTAATTATGAGGGAGATAAGGCTCGTATGCGGAAGATAAGGCTGAGAGTTAACTTGTCTGTGATCGGTCCGACTTTCAATATGGCGGAGAAGTGATTGTTTTTCTGTTCAATACTTCGTGTAGGTATCACCAGCTAAGTTGCTATTGACACCGCTGGATTTTACAATTGGGGTGCAGAAGCTTTGGTGGAGCCGGCGTTTACGTGAGTGGGTCTAACGAAGTGCGTACTTGCAAGGGTCACTTTTATTATCAAGTACGCACTTCAATGAATCCACTCGCTTAAGCGCCGCCGTTTCTATGTATAACTAAATCCTAATAATGTAGCTTCCCTGTTTTCGTCAACTTTAATTTAAAAAGAGAAAAAAGGGGTTACTGTAATGTTACTGAGATAAATTGAGTTGAATGTAATTTTTTAAGGAGCCGAGTCTGAAATGTGTAAGCTGTTCCGCACAGTGACACAACTCACTCATAAACCTGACAACTTTTCTCATTATTTGCCAACAACTTGACGCAACACTGACCAGGAAAACACTAGAATGAGGGATGCTATCCCAACTAACGTGCAATCTCGCTACAGGAGAAGATATATCGTTCCCTAGCGTGGCACTTTGAGAATTTGAAAAACGCGGAAGCAACGACATTTTCGGAAATACGTTTCCTGGCCGTGCGTTCACTGTGCATTTGAGTCAGTCCAATGCATTTTCTATAACATAGGTTGTGCACAAGAAAGGGCTTGCACACGATTTTACCTCGAACAAGACTGGAATGGCCAGTGAGCTCGTGGCGTTCGAGTGAATACACGCATCAAGAGTTTTGACTTTTGGTTGGATCGCACTGTGTTCTGGGTAGGTTTGGCTCAAAAAGTTAGCACCAACTTTACTGCCATTTCAAGCTTGGAGCTTGGTAAATGTGTACGTTTTAGAACGGATAGAAGTTGACTGAGCTCCAAGCGTGAAGTGCAAAATGGCAGATATTGTAGAGCTGGTGCTCACTTTTCCGAGCTAAACCTACCCAGAATACAGTGCGATCCAACCAAAAGCCAGAACTCCTGATGCGTGTATGTGCAAGATGTTCCTGGTGACGAGGTTGTGGTATCAATCTTTTTCTGGTCTCGCCCCAGGCCTATCCGTGTTCCAGAAGCGAGCTATAAACTTGGATTGTTTTTGTGTGTTTGTTGGAGCGCTTAGTAGAATGAGGCAGGAAAGAAAAGGTACGATTTGAATTTTTAAGTGGTTGATAAGTTGTATTTAACAGCTATAATGTGCTTCCACAAAAGATTTTGTATCGGTACTTGGCCAACGGAAAATTGCACCATCGTGCATGAAGAATTTTTGGAATTATTGTATTTATCAATTATGAATTAAAACCACGAGCATATAACGTGACAACGACCCGTATAATTTATTGATATTAAACAACTGTGTCTGATGTACTATTAATACAGTAAAATTTAGACTGTACTTGCACCTCTGTGAGCCTATATTTCTCATAGCAGCAAATCATGAAACTTCAGTATAAAGAATGTCATGTTCGTTGGATTTACATGATAGCTGGGTTGAAATGTTGTTCAAAATCAAAGGGCGTTCTTTCTCTTTGTGGCCCATGGTCTCGGACAGCAAGTTTATTGTGCAGCAGGAATAGTTTTTCATGTCCATGCACCGAGTGACCACAATATTATAAATATCTTTGGCTGTGCATACAAGTCCAGCATCAGTTTTTTCTGATGAAGTTTATAGAATAGTTTTTCATGTCCACCAGTTGACAGTGGCCAATGTGATAGCTCCATGAATGTCTTTGATGGTTGCACATTGAGGTTCTATACATCCAGTTTCTTCTGATGAAGTATATTGATATGCAGCATTAGGAATAAGTTTTGGTGTCCACCAGAGACTACAAATATCCATGAATGCCTTTGGCTGCAGGTGTATACAAGTCTAGCATTTAGTTTCTTCTGATGAATGATATGAAACTTTTCCAAGTGAGCAGGATATTATTTCTTGTGTAGTCATAGCTGCAGGCAGAATAATTATTGTATTCAGGCAGCAGCACTTGATTGTAGGTACACTGCACTGGCTGGAAGTAATGGATCCCACAGTGGCAATGTTATTGTAGTTTGAGTCAGTCATCAAGTAATAGAGGGTCTGCGGAGAGAGTGATCGATTCATTAATGTAGTTGAATGAAATGTTTGTATACTATACCCACCCCACTATCCTAAAAATGAAGGTGATTTACCTTTGTCAGGAAGTCAGTGTGGGAAGCTGGCACCATGGTGCTAGCAAGTAGGATCCGCTGAACATGCAATGTTTATCCAGTTGTGTCCATAAACATAAACTGTCCACAAATGTAACTTCTCTGAGCAGTGTTGTGTACACAATATTATAATATATTTATTTCAATGATTTCCTAAATGAACTCCTTGATGTACATATATCTGTTGTTTAGAAAATGTACAGTGTAGGGATGCATATAGCAGCTGATGTTATGCTAGCTTTACAGTTATTGTAACAGCATCGTGATCAGAATAGTAAACACTCGTTATGGAATTCTGGACAATATTGAACATTGTTGGATTTACGTAAACATGGTCTAGCAAACTTCCAGCAGAAACAAATGTAGGACTTTGTACAATTTGTTCATAGTTTAGAGAATTCATTAAAATTTTCAATGGTCTATTTTCAGTGTCATTCAAGTAGTTAATGTTAAAATCTCCTAGAATTATATCAACAAGATGTTGATTAAGAATACTTTCAATGCTATTTATATATTGCTGTATATTTGTTCCATGTTTTCGATAAAGGAGAATTAATGATATTTTGTTTTTTGTACAATTACTAGACGTGATGACCAATTTAAGTGCATTCAGGGAATGAAAGTAGTGATGCTCGCTTGTTTCAACACTGTTTCTAGAACAGACAGCTAAACTGGAATATTTATCAGGATTGTCTTGTCTGTACAGTTGAAAAGGATGAAGGTTATCTCTAATTTCAGTGTCCAAATCATGTGGTTGCAGATGAGTTTCTGTCAGTAGAAGGACATCGGAATTGAAAATGGTGTGGTCAAAGTTAAGGTCAATGCTGTGTTTTCTTAGAGATCTGATATTTAATAGACATAGAGATAGTTCATTGTTGCCAGATGCATTTAGTAAATCTTGTGTTGGTTCCATTCGTAAAGGTAGAAGTGTTCTTAGTCGTTGATATTCTTCATGTAATCTTGGATCTGCTCGTATCTGTTCGGTTTCAATGTTTCCAATGATGTGTAAGCCTTTAAAAGATGTTGCACGACTAAGAGCCACATAGATTTGTCCGTAATTGAAAGATCTTTGTCTTTCTAATTTAAACTGATTACAACATCATTGAGTGTTAATCCTTGGACCTTGTGAACAGTACATGCCCATGCTAGTGTTAGTGGAAACTGTACTCTTTGTATTTCTGGTGATGAAGCCTTGTTTGACCTTATTTTAATTTTAGCTAGGACTGGTATAATAGGGACAACTTTCGTTTGTCGGATCAAAGGGATTGTCGATTTGTTGATTAGCATGTTACCAGCATTATGGTCATCAAATTTTATATAGACAATAGTTGGTTTGTGGGTGTTTTGATTGGTAGCAATGTGAACAACAGTGCCCATTTGTCCATTTATAAGTCTGTCTGCAATATCAATGTTTGTTGTAAGCATGACTCTGGCACTTTCTTTTATAAATATTTCAGAATCAAGTCCACCTGTTTCAGAGCATCCTTTAGAAAGAACTCTTTCAATGTCTTGTCTTGTGACATTCTGTGGATACTGATCAATTGCTCTAAGTACAAAAAGTGGTGAGGATATCTGTTGCAAACATTGGTTGTTGTACACATTAACAGGATTATTTTCAGCCCATATATGGAGTGCATCTGATGGATAATTTTCATCTGAAGGGGTTATGGACGTGGTCTGAATACATCTGATGTCATCTTCAGTTTGTGATGCTGTCCTGATTCTGTTCAAAAGCTCAGCGAATTTGTGGTCATCTTTTTGTCTCATTATTTCTGTGAGCTCTATCATTTTGAAAGCTTCCCATGGATGACATAAATTGTAGGCATCATTTTTGAAACATGAAAAAACAGGTTTCCTACGTATTGGTGGGAGCTGGTACAAATCTCCAACAGCAATTATGCTTATGCCAGCAAACAACTGAGAGTTTGGAGTGACAAAAATATGCTGTAGTCTTTGGTGTACATGGAGTAATGCACTGTTTGAAACCATTGAAATCTCATCTATAATTATCAACTTGAGTTCAGATAATGACATTCGTAGTTGTGTTTTCTTTTGGTCTGACAGTGGAGGTACACTATCTCCTGTTTCTTTAGGGATTGATAAGGCAGTGTTAATTGTAGTGCCATTGATGTTTATAGCTGCAACACCAGTGGGGGCCATTAATAGGACTGTGGGTAGCTCTGGATTTAAAGGAGCATGTTTGAAAGTTTTCACTGCAGTATGGTAAATGGTTTTTATTAAGTGGCTTTTCCTGCACCAGCACCTCCTGTTATGAACAGATATATTGGTTCTACTTTCTCTGGTTTCAAGCTATTAAAATTCTTCATTTTAGTTCTGCACCAAGCAAGAAGAATATTGTATGCATAGCGTTGCTTGTTGTTCAAGGATCGAACAGATTCACAGAGCAAGTCATCAGATACATCTGAAGGCTGGTTGTGAACTATAAGTCCTGAAGATGGTTGCTGAGGCTGATCAGAATTTGGAGCAAGATCATCAGGTGATTGCTCATATGACATTGAATTGTTGTCTTCTGGTTCACACCGGATATCTTCATTTTCTTGATCATTTATAGAGTCATATGAGTGAGGTATAGCTCCTGGGTTATTTCTTAAGAATTCTAAACCCTCTTCTACAGCTTCAGCATCGGGTTGAAATAATTCTCGATTGTGCTCAACAATGGGTTGCACATCAGGCTCATAAAACTTTGACATGTATGTTTGCTCTGTGCCAAGCAGGTCACCTTCTTCTCGCCATGGAAAATAGAGCATAAGTAGATGATGAAAATATTTTTCAGGTTCCTTTCTTTTGCTTGGAGTATGAAACCGTATAACAGCCTTGACTTTTCTGCATTTCATAACTTCATTGGTAATTAGCAGTCTTATTTTATTAGGAAGTAGTCGAAAGTCTGTGCCATCAATAGAAGACTGTGTGTGCTGTGATTCAATCACATCATCAGTTAGGACATCTGGTTGAGCATCATTTGTTTCATTATGTTCACTGTAATAATCTTTGTAGTAATGTGCTGCAAACTCAGCTAAACAAAGTCAATCAACAGCAATAATTGTTTTTGGCCAATAGGTGTAACGTTCAATGATATTAGATTTAAAAATATCTGTACTGTCTTCATCTAATGCATCAAGCTCATCTTGACTTTTTGCTAAACGCAATCTGTTTTCTGGTAAGTTTGTGCTAACAAAAATTGTTGCAGGAAATGTTTTTCTCAACCAAAGTTCAGGCATGCATCTGTAGACACATTCTTGTGAACTAACTTCTCTAGTAGACAGAAAAGCAGCACCTATTTTTCTCAAGCTTTCCTTAACAGTCAAATTTGAATTCCTTGCTTCTTTTGCTGCATTTGTTATTGCCTGTGAACACTCAGTTTCATCTTTTGAAAAATAGGAACAAACATATGTTAAGCACTTGTAGTGGTTAAAAACAGGTTGTAAGTCAACATTTGCTGCAAAATCTTTTACTCCTGCTATAAAATAATTGTTAATGAAGCAACTGTCTACTGGTCTTTTGAGATGCAACTCATGATAAGAATCAGTAGAAATTGACAATGCCCACTCATAATCTTTTTGAGAGATACCTGCTAAGTTCAAAACTTGTTTTTGAGTAAGGTTAGGATCATAATCTGATTTACTTGGGTCCAAGACCTCATTAATTTTCTTTTTGACAGAAGTTAGAATTGCACTTTGCTTAGAGAGGACTTCAGCTTTTGCAACTTCACTAAGGTCATCTGACAAAGGTTCTGCTACAACTGTTTTTTCTGTGAAAAACTGACCAAAATTAAATCTGCATGGAATGTTTCTATATTTTCTACATGTTTTAGAGTGAGTATGTTTTTGATAAGTTTTAACTAATTCATACAAGTCGGGATCATTCTCTTTGTTTGGAAGGCAACCTTGTACATGCTTGTCTAGATATTCTATAATATATTCCTCTTTGCTGTCATGTGTTAGTTTTGGACAATCTGAAGTCCATATCAGTGCATGTAAGTGTGGAGACCCCCTCATTTGGAACTCAATTCGAAGAGCATAGTAGATTATCTTCCCTATGGGGTTGGCTCTGTTAAGCAAGACTTCCTTGAAGAATGTTTCAACTCTGTACTGGAAGTGTTTTGCTACAACAACAGGATTAAGATTCAACATAGAACATCTTTCATTGTATGACAAAGCTTGGACTTGTTCATCAATCATATTTTGTCCTTTTGTCCTTGCAATAATTTGAAATAGTTCAGGCCATCTAAGATCAGCACATGATAATGTCATGAACCATGTTGGAATTCCCAGTTGGCGAACCATACCTACAACTTCATACATAAATCTTTGCCAGTATGGTGAAGAGCCTGGAATTTGCCTCAGAAACAAATATGCTTGATCTTTTGAAATAAGATTTTGTAAGTTTTGTACATTTGATCTCAATTCCGAGGCTTTCATAGACTGCCCATGGACCTTTTTGAGAGCGATGTTAATACTGTCAGATACTTTCTTTTGCTCCATCACAAATTGTGCATAAAACAGGTACTCTGGATTTGTTGCAAATCGCCCACTATAATGTAATAACCGTGCATTAAAATATTTCACTGGTGTCAATTTAATTTCCCGTTGAGCTTGATAACCAAATCTCCCTTTTGGAAATAATATTGGAAATGCCAGTTCTTCACACTGCTTGTCAGTCATTAATGACACAGGATGCTTATTTTCTCCAGGTGCAACATTGTAATAAACTTCATTTCCTAATGAAACATTGCTTTCATCTTGCTCCTCCAAAATTACAGGGTACTCCGGAATTACAGACTGTAAGCAGGTTTCATTAGTTGGTGCTCTATGCTCATTCAATGGGTCATCATTTTCCTCTGATTTGTCATTTATTACATCAGTATCATCAGATATTCTATCAGCAGTGGAACTTTCTTCATCGAGTGAACTTGAATTCATATCTTCTGATGCATTTTGGTCAGCTAGACTTGTCAAATTGTTGTCAATATTTTTAATGTCAATTGCTATGTTGGTATACAATGGATTATTCATTTTAAGCCAAGTAAGGGCAGAAGAAATTATCTGTGGACGCACAGCTTGAAAATAGACATGACCTCTAAATTCTAACTTTCTTTTGAGTTTCAACATTATTATACCTGACCTTTCAGGAGGACGGGGTAAAATTCTACAAGTCTGGTCACAGTCAACAGGCACATTGCAGATTGCACCTTTAATCTTTCTTTGTTGTCCTTTAGGCACTATTTTTTTACCACTATTTTTTCAAAAATGATACGCTGTGCTATGAGTATCTGTTCAAGTTTCTCTAACAGAGTCAATTCTGGAGGGACTTCATCTAAATACAGGTTGTTTTTAACAGCTTGGCATGGAACTTTCCCTTTTAAAATCTTTGAGTGGCAGGTATTACAAATATATTCCTTTTCATCAAATGATTTTTGACCGGTAAAAAAATCTTGCATAGTGTACTTTGTTCTCTTCAGTTCTACAACTGACTTTCTGTAAAGTATTCGATTACAGACAGAGCATATAAAGTAAGGACCATCTTTTATTTTGTTTTTAAATTCTGCAAGATGGTACTCTAAATTATGTATTATACTTTTAGATCTTCTCTTTTTACTTGCTTCTCTTTTTTTTTGCATGTACAATATCCTTTTTGTCTTGATCCATGCTGTGATATTTACTTTTATTACATTCAAGCCAATATCTTTTAGCTGATGGTTCCATGTTATGATATCTTTGTGCCATATTGTGAATAAGTGCACTTTTCTTGTTAGACTCCACAAGTCTGTACTTTTTTGCTTTTTTGAATAGAAAGTCTTGTTTTTGTTTAGGTTCCATTGATTTGTATTTCTCAACATTTATAGACAAAAGGTCTTTCTTTTGTTTAGGTTCCATTGCCTTGTACTTTTCAACTTTTTTAGACAAAAGGTCCCTTTTTTGTTCAGATTCCATTGATTTGTATTTTTCAGCTTTTTTAGCAAGAAGGTCCTGTTTTTGTTCATGATTCATTGATCTATATTTCCCAACCATATTATTCACAAAGCATCTTTTTTTAGAAGGTTCCATCATTCTATATTTTTCTTTTTCTTGTTCTCTTTTCCGTTTTAGAATATCCTCTAGAAGAAATGTGTTTCCTTGTTATTTTCATCCTCGGAGACCCAGGGGCAGATCGTGGAGCAGCGGTGAAAAGAACGGCGGGCAAAAAGCGGCGGAGGGGGAGGGGGAGGGGGGAGAAACGAAGAGGAGGAAAAGAGCCCCTGGGAACACAGTCTGTTCAGACCAGTATTGAAGGCGTGAGACGAGCACGCCGCCGATTGGGCGAAAAAATTTATCAATTGTATTTTTTCGCCCAATCAGCGATTGTCGTCAAATGCCGCCTGTCAAAACTCCATCAAAAGATTAAGAGATTAAGCGCGTTTACGTTTCGTTCGGCAAGATGGAAGAAGCTATTAAATTTTCTGTGTGGTTATTTCCAAATGCCAAGGAGTTGAAAGCCGAGCAATTGATCGTGGAGAATGTTGTCAAGGGAAGAGATGTGTTTGGGGAGCTGCTAACGGGATTTGGCAAGAGTTTGACCTTTCAAGTTTTGCCAGTCGTTGCGAAAGCGATGAATGCTGCGGGCCAGAACTTCCCGCTTCTCCGCTGGTCGTTGTTCTGTCTCCGCTGTCGTCGATCATAATTTCACGGTACTTTTGGTTGCCGACAAACGTTTCAGGACTTCCGTACAAGAAGTCGAAGCGTCCTTTTCCTTCAAGGATACGTCGGTCTTCGTCTGCGTTCTCCCCCACAAACGCAGCTTTGAAATTAATTGATCGAAGGTATGCGACCTGGTCTTGTATGATCGACGACAGCGGAGACAGAACAACGACCAGCGGAGAAGCGGGGAAGTTCTGGCCCGCAGTATTCATCGCTTTCGAAACGACTGGCAAAACTTGAAAGGTCAAACTCTTGCCAAATCCCGTTAGCAGCTCCCCAAACACATCTCTTCCCTTGACAACATTCTCCACGATCAATTGCTCGGCTTTTAACTCCTTGGCATTTGGAAATAACCACACAGAAAATTTAATAGCTTCTTCCATCTTGCCGAACGAAACGTAAACGCGCTTAATCTCTTAATCTTTTGATGGAGTTTTGACAGGCGGCATTTGACGACAATCGCTGATTGGGCGAAAAAATACAATTGATAAATTTTTTCGCCCAATCGGCGGCGTGCTCGTCTCACGCCTTCAATACTGGTCTGAACAGACTGTGTTCCCAGGGGCTCTTTTCCTCCTCTTCGTTTCTCCCCCCTCCCCCTCCCCCTCCGCCGCTTTTTGCCCGCCGTTCTTTTCACCGCTGCTCCACGATCTGCCCCTGGGTCTCCGAGGATGTGTTATTTTGTGCTTTTCACTTTTTGTCAAACAACATGAGCATGAAAGAAACTGTATTTGATAGTGCACTTTATCACACGCAAACTTGTCAAGAACGGTAGAGCATATTATGTCAATGAGGGAATCTATATCATGTACTTTCTCAAATAAATGTGGTGATTCACTTTGATCAAATGCTAATACAATAAATTTTGTTCTGCTTTTTGCTTGTTGTTAAAAAATACAACTTAGGCAGTATGTTGAAATCCATAATAGAAAGCCAGTATTCTTCATATTGTTTTGTGTAATAAGTTGGTGAAGCTTCTGCTTGCTCAAACTTATGTCCTTGGACAGAACTCCTTGGCTTTTAGCAGTGAAGACAACATTAACATCAGCACCTGCACATATCTCTAGTTTATTTGGTAAATCATTTACTACAAGGTGTTTCTCAACATTCATGTTCGTGTAAAATGTGTTACCTTTTTCAATTACAGCATGTAATGTATCAGAATTCCAATAGCTGCAAGACTTAATTACAGAAAAACAAATGCTATAGAAAGAAATTGCACAGCACTGCTTACATTTGCAAATAATTGCATTACTTCTTTGTTGAACAGTTATGGGCTCTTCACAACTATTGTGGTGTATATCTTCTGTTAGACAGATGTGTACTCCTTTAATTTCAAATGTAATGGTAGGCATGTGTACATATAAAGTCTGAAAATATTCCAATAAATTACCAACTGAACGGATTTCAATTAATACACATTTTCCTTCAGGATGTTCCATGCCAAAATTATCTCTACTGTGAGAATCAAATACTTTGAACCTGCCACCTGGCAAACAAAATACAGCTACAGTACTACAGCCTATTGTCAGAATAAAGCACCTGAAGTCCTGTCTGAACAAAGAATTAAAAGCCCCAGTCAGTGTTGTGCAGTAAGCAAAGCCTTCAATGGGAAAGCAAGTTCCAAACAAATTACCCACGTAACTTTCGCTGTATTGCAGCTCATACTGAGTTTCATACATTGTGACCATTCCAGGTAGATCTGTCAGCAGTAAAAAATAGCCCTCAGACGATTGAGAAAGAGTGGAATACAGATTGTTCCCAGCATTCATAATTTCGCTTAAATCCTCTGATAAACAAATAAAATTCGTGTGGTTAAATATGAGAGCTGCTAGAGACATAGCTACACATTGTCGCCAAGCATTATCTCCAAATATTGTAGCATTACCTTGACTGTACGGTGCAATGATCGTTTTGTTTGGATCAACAACTGAAGGACCGGGATTTTTTTCTATATCCCTTGACAGAGAAAACGCATAGTAATTCCTTCTGTGGTTTCGATATCTGAACACAGCTGGTCTCGAAATGCCTGTTTTTGAAGTCATTCTAAAATACGAACGTACCTTGGCACCTCGATTACTTTTGACGATCTTCTTTTTGAACTTATAGCTTTCTCGCAGCGATGGTTTATCGATCCTAATTTTCTCTTTACATTTGTGTGGCTTTCTATTGTTCCGATGTTGTTTACGTGCACGTTCACGGATTAGCATTGTGAAGTACATAAGCCCGCGTATAATCATGAACTTTTGACGATTTTGGGACATTCTTTGAAATGTATTCTCGTAATAGTCGCCTGCTTTTCCTGTCCTTGTTCAAAATGCGCGAAAGTTCATTCAAAGGCACTCGGCTTGGCGCACGACTTCATCTTGGACGACTTCGATTTTCTTTCACATAAACATTACTGGAAATACAATAAAACTGCTCAAAGCGAGATCTACCAACGACCACTTCTTCTTCAATCATGTTCCAATTTTCAAATAATAACGCAACGTGTTCTGCTGCTTGTTTGATCTTCATGACACCGAGCCAAAATGTCGCAACAACAAAAATGCACAGCAGAGTATAAAAGCTTTGGTTCCAAACAAAAGTCAGATTTTCTGACGCTTTACTTGTATCAGCATGAATAATACAAAGAAAAAGAATACAAAGTACCTTTAAGTCCACCTTCACACTAAACAGTTCCGTAAACTCCACTATCAAGCGATTGCCAAGAAATGTCGAAGTTGCTTCGCCGTTAATATCACTCGGGTTCTGATCTTCGCATCTGGAGCGCTTTTTTTCAGCTTGTTCCTTCCAGTTCTCAACATTCTGGATATCAGGATCTTCGTACATTTCTGTACAGTTGTGCATAGTTATGCAGTTCATTGATAAGAACATTAATATGTTCATTGATATATTAATTGATATATTCATTGCTTCATTTGTGGCTTTTTTCAAAGCTTTCGAGGCTGAACGGACCGACCCAAGCCAAAACCGCTCAATGAAATTTAGTGTGGGTCTACCGCAGCCGGCGTATGCGTTTGTAAGTAGGATGAGCGGTCCATAGAAGAATCCACAAAGCCAACTAAGGCACGCAACACACAAATCAATCGTCCACATCGCTTCTTCAAAATGGCGAAACTGCTCGCCCGGCAAGTCATGTGATCACAAAACGTCATCTAAAATCACGTGATAATATAAACCAATCACCATGTGCTGATTCGTAACCCAGAAAACTAACATGACGATTAAGACACACGGTGCAATCCTAAGCTCGTCGGCCACGAGCAATTATGAGAAGTTAGACAGCCATGGCGACGAACGTTGACTGACGGAAGTGACGTCATGAACGTATCCGCGGTTTCCGGAGCAACACGTGGCACCTTCGTGCGGACTCGTCACCAAATATCCCGGTCAGGCACTTCCACCACGCTTCCGTACCGAAATTGTGGGGGAGAGCAATTATTTCCGCCATTAAATGCAGCGGTTATGCTTAAACGGTCCAATTGGCCGAAATGAGGGAATAGAGACCAACTTACTAAATTGTAGGCTAGTTATGATCGTCCGGGTTAGAGTGGTCTCCGGGAAGACTTTTGTTGGTGACTGACGTTCCGACTCCCAGAGCGGAAGTCATCTTTAGAGTCAAGTGAAAGGATTCGTCAGATGGCGGTATCTCTGGCTGTTGAAGTGATCGTAACCAATCCAACCTACTGTTCACACTCCTGGGTTCAAACCATTTGCCATATAACTAAATTGTGTTATTTTCCATAATGGGAAATAGCACACGTTATTCTCAGCTCAACGATGCCGGATGATGGCGTCGCAAAGGAGAGCAACATGCCTACACCGTTTTGAATCTGAGAATGAAAGCAAATGAGTGGTTATATTTTGATGCATTATGCAGAGCTATATATTTTTGCTACTGTGGATATATGTTTGGTCACGGAAAAGACTCGGTTTAGGCTTTGACGCAACATCCATTGCCTTTCGTGCAGCTTTTCTCTTGTGTGCAGTAAAAACACCATTGTACGATGCGTGTGACTGAATTCGACGTTTAGGAAACTCGAGGCCCTTTGTGCCACAGACCGCAAGCTCGTCAGAACAATGGTTCGTTTGGGAAATGAAAATCTGGATGTGTATATAATCCCAAATATTCTGGAGCGATTTTTTATTCCGAAATAGCCCCAACCAAACAAGCGCTAAAATATCCAGACACCCGAGGCTGGAATAAAATGCTGTCTAGAAGTTAAGAACCCAAGCATACATAAAAGCTGCAAAGTGTTTCTTGTTCTTAAGCTTTACAATTGAAAGAGCCTGACTTGCTCAAGACAATGTCAAATTCTGCTCATTATGAATTAATGAGACAGTTTGCAGACAATGTATGGGTTTTCAAACCGCACGGTGAATAAAACATAGATAATCGAGTCTTTAGTTGGCCATATTCTTCGTATTAACCATATTATGTGCGCTAAAGAGTTCTATTTTGAGTGGGAATTTCTTGATTTACTCTCCATAAAGGTTGACGCAAGCTTTGACCGAAAGGGGAAAAACTATATGTGTACCAGGTAATTAGAAGAACGCCAAGTGGGATCATTCGACCGAATGTTTTGTCACAGTGTTCCAATACAGTCAACTCTCTCTAAAGCAGACACCCAGCTAAAGCGGACAGCATGCAGATTTGGTCCTTGCCAATTTTTATTTGTTTCTCTGTAACTGAACTTTGGAAGCACCGCGGATCAAATTTTCAGTCAAATTAATCCACGCGGTATTATTGTACGCCAAGTAGGTCGATTCGACTAAAATTTTTGAAGGACGGAAGTGACCTCATGAACGATCCGCGGTTTCGGAAGCGACGCATGGCACCTTTGTGCGGACTCTTCACCAGATTTTCCGGTCAGGCACTTTCAGCACGCTTGCGTACAGAAATTGTGGGAGAGAGAAAGTACTTATTTAAGTCATTAAATGCAGCGGTTTGCTTCAACCATTTGAAATGAAGGAATAAAGACCAGCCTACTAAACTGTAGGCTAGTTATGATCATCCGGGTTAGAGTAGTCTCCAGAAAGACTGTTGTTGGTGACTGACGTTTCGACGCCTTCAGTGGAAGTCATCTTCAGAGTCAAGTGAAAGGATTCGTCAGATGGCGGTATTTAAGTCTCTGGTCGTTAAAGTGATCATAACCAACCTATTGTTCACACTCCTGGGTACAAACCATTTGCCATGTTACTAAATTGTGTTATTTTCCATAATAGGAAATTGCACACGTTATTCTCTGCTCAACGATGTGCCGAATCATGGCGTCGCAAAGGAAAGCAACATGCGTACATCGCTTTGAATCTGGGAATGAAGGTAAATGAGCGGTTATACTTTGGTGTAGTATGCATAGCTATATTTTTGCTACCATGAATATATGTTTGTTCACAGAAAACACTCAGTTTAGGCTTTGACAAAACATCCAGTGCCCTTTGTGCAACTTTTCTCTTGTGTGCAGTAAAAACACCATTATGCGATGCGTAAGACCAAATGCGACGCTTAAAAAGCACGAAGCCCTTTGTGCCACAGACCGCAAGCTCGTTAGATTAATGGTTTGTTTGAAAAATGAGACTTGAATGTGTATATAATCCCGAATATTCTAGAACAATTTCTTATTCCAGAATAATCTCAACTAAACGAGCGCTAAATATACAGAAACTCGAGGCTGGAACAAAATGCTGTCTAGAAGTTAAGAACCCAAGCATATATAAAAGCTGTAAAGTTTCTCTAGTTCTTAAGCTCTACAGCTGAAAGAACCTGACTTGCTCGAGACAATGTCAATTCCGTTCATTATGAATTCATCATACAGTTTGCAGACAATGTATGGGTTTTCAATCCGCACGTTGAATAAAACACTAGATAATCAAGTCTTTAGTTGGCCGAATGATGTCCACCTCTCTCTTCGTATTGACCATATTCTTATGTGCGGTAGAGAGTTCTATTTTGAGTAGGAATTTCTTGATTTACTCTCCAAAGAGGATGACGCAAGCTTTGACGAAAAGGGGAAAAACTATATGTGTACCAGGTAATTACAAGAACGCCAAGTGGGATTATTTGACTGAAAGTTTTGTTGCAGGGTTCCAATACAGTCAACTCTCTCTAAAGCGGACATCTCTCTGATGCGGACAGCATGCAGATTTGGTCCTTGCCAATTTTGACTTGTTTCTCTGTAATTGAACTGTGGAAACACCACCACGATGTGAATCAAATTTCAGTCAAACTAATCCACGTGGTATTATTGTACGCCAAGTAGGTCAATTTGACTGAAAATTTTTCTTGAAAGGTTTTCCGATAGTTTGTTATTAGTAGTGAACGTAAACGTGCAGGTTGAAATTAAGAAGTTTGTTAAATTTCTCCAAATGGTACAATATCGGAAACACCGCGGATCAAATGTTGAGTCTAATTAATTCACGCGGCATTATTGTACGCCAAGTAGGTCAATTTGACTCAAACTTTTTCTTGAACGGTTTTCCGATATTTTGTTATTGGTAGTGAGCGTAAACGTGCAGGTTGAAATTAGGAAGTTTGTTAAACTTCTCCAACGAATACAATATCGGACAAACCGCAGATCAAATATTCAGTCATAACCCACGCGGTGTTATTGTATGCCAGATAGTTTAATTGGACCGAAAATTTTTCTTCGAAGATTTTTCAATACGTTGTTATTAGTAGTGAACATAAGCGTGTAGGATGAAATTAAGAAGTTTTGGTAAACTTCTCCAACAAGTACAGTATCGGAAAAACCGCGGATAAAAATTTCAGTCACATTAATTCACGCGGTGTTATTGTCTGTGAAGTAATATAATTAGACTGAAACTTTTTGTTTGTCGTTTTCTTTGAAATTCTGTTAGTAGTACTGAATGCGTGCAAGATGAAATCGGGTAGATTGTGCCAGTTCCTCTTTTTTTTTTTTGCCAAAGATCGTCTGCGTGAGTGAAAAATAAAGAGGGATTTGAAGCATATCTTGACTTCTCCCACTGAAATCACAATATATGCTAATGCAAAATGAGATATTTTAACTGAAAATTCTATCTATAACTATTTTTTGATGATTGATTGAAATAAACTAGCAACATTAACAGAGAGGGGTCCAGAAGGGCAAAAAGTATGTTTCGAATATTTCGTGCTTTACGCCGCGCCACTCTATCGCCTTTGGTTGTCAAGGAAAGGCCACACGGCCGGCTTTCCACCCCGAGATGATTGTCTGATACCAACAAAGAGTAAAAACGTCAACAAGACAAAAATAGCGACCCTTCACGACGCACGGAAATTATTAAAGGCTTTTCTTAGGGTTTGACTCTCGGTAAGTCTACAGTTTTGTAGTCCCTATCGAGGTCCCACGTAAAGAATTCAAGAAACGGATTGAAATAAAAATTTATGTCTAGCTGATTATCTGTTTCTCTACCATTTACAAAGTAACTATTATTTGTTATTTGTTATGCATTCAATAAATTGAGTATCATCATTGGTTGTTGGATTCTGGACTTTAGCACCAACGTGGACCACACGTGACACAAGCACTTTCATAATTGACATAAATCGATGGAAAAACATCAGTTTTCTTCACTTCTCGGAGAAGCAAGAAATACCACAATTCAAGCTGATCAGATTCGTGTGGAAATAGTGAGTATTTGTGATGATTTCTTTTAATCCCTTCTGCTCTTGTGACGCCTATCTTCACCCGAGGAAGAAATACATTTACTATTTGCCTAATCCAGGATTATGTTGCTGATTATTTTTGAGTGGGCCAGGCTCCGTTTTGTCTCTGCATTTTAACCATTAATTCTTCTTCGTTCCGTCCGAAACTTTAGAGAACAATAAAACGCAACTCCAAAGAGTGCTTGTTATCATTTATATAGATACTCCGTTAATGTTTAAATACCTTTATTTTGACATGGCCTTTCTTTTACTCACTATCATGTTTATCTGCTAATTTTGATCTACTGTGGCTCGGCTTCTTCGTAATACCCTATGTGGACTAAGAAGGCTTTATGTCGATTAACACCCTCTGTTGCCGTTTCATCTTGTGTGATAAAACTGTGATATGGGATTTAACTAAACCCTCAAATATTATGAACGTATTTATTCTTGTAAACACAGAGTATAGCAGTGTTTCTTATCAATACCTTGAGTTTTAGCGCATTTATGAAAACCTTTTTTTCTTAGATCCGTAAGTCAAGTTCCTGACTAATCACTGTACGGCACGCCCATCGCTTTCCAGCACATATGGTGTCCACAATTTCTTTCTTATTTCTCGTTGAAATGCAATATGTTAGCCTGCATCGCATCTGTTTGCGATATATCTAACTTTAATATTCATGAAATGCAAGCGGTTAAAATTTGTAGATAATTACTTTGAAAACCTTGGCAGTGCATCTGAAACAATAATTACAAATATTAAATGCAGAATAATTCCTTGTTTATACAAAATGAGATTGAGTATAGCCAAGCCGAACACCATCCAACAGCGGTAGGACCAATAAATTTGTGAGGTGCACTAATTCTGGGCGTGCCGATTTATCTCCAATCGGTTTTGCTCACATAATTTGCGACTGAGTCTGATATTATTTGGGCTTCTGTGACTGGTAGAATGAGTGTATGGCTCAAACCCTGGTCATTTCTGTTCTTCTGCAACACGTTTGGCTCCAAAATAAAGATAAAAGAACTTACGACCGAAATATAAGAAAGGGACCAAAAGTTCTGGTCCAACTGTGAATTAATTTTGCTATTGTAATTAATTGTTTTACAATAACACGTCAGTTTCTCGCTTTGTGATAAGCTAGTTTCATTATCAATAGAAAAACAGACTCATAGAAGCGCCGACGCCAGTGGCTTGGAAGTTGAATGTGAATTCAACTTCAATTTTGCCTCAGTTCGTGCGAAAGCGACATTCCCGATTTAAGTAGAGAACCAGTAGTGCTCAGGTGCGGAACTCCGTGAGCTTTGTCTTGAAATTGTCGAAAAAAACACAGCGAAAGAAAAACGTCTAACTTCGGTTCTTTCCAATGGCTTTGACAAAATTTTATTTTGCACCCCAGATGCCACTCTCTCTTATTCCCCCTAAGTTCCATATTTTGTTCGTTTTCTTCCCTTCCCCTTCCCCTTAGGATGACCTGATACTTAAGTTACCACTCTGGATGTTATCCAACAGCCGCAGTAGGATAAAATTTTTGATGGGCGCTATTTCTGTGCGCGCCAATTTATTTTAATCGGTTTCCTTGCTTGTGACTGTGTTATTTCTGCTTCTGCGGCCCAAGCAGTAACTGTAAGACTAAGAATTTATAAAGGAGACATGGATCAAACCCCAGTTCTGCTCTTCTGCGACCCATTTGATATTGAGTACCCCGTGGTATTAAAAGTTCGAACCCTAATTGTTACGACACCGCATTCCCGTCCTTCTTACTTCTTATGTGGCAGTCCCCACTAGAACAAAGACATTTAAATGTCACAGCCTTTATTTTCTGTCAGAACTTGCTGTCTTAACAGCAGTGAATATATCATCTTTATCTTTCGCACGTATCGCACAATAAAGAGAAACCCTGGTATGTCATCGATGTCTATATAATAAACAAATATTTCACTGTGCTAGCGGAATCCTTTAAGTAAACGGGAACGAAAAAATATATATATATTCTCAAACACTTTGAAGAATGATACCTGCCTTCCAAAATTGGTTATTATCAACTGTCACAAGAAAAGAGAAAGAGGACGACAATAATATTAATGATAATAACCATAATAATAATAATAATAATAATAATAATAATAATAATAATAATAATAATAATATTAATATTAATATTAATAATATTAATAATAATAATAATAATAATAATAATAACAATAACAATAATAATAATAATGATAATAATAATAATAACTTTACTTATGTGTCAATGTATTTAACTTGAGACGTAAAAAAAGAATAATTAAAAAGTGAAGGACTGAAAATAGATGGGAAATATTTCACCACCTAAAACTTTTCAGTTTTTCTTTTACTACTTCTTCGTTTATATCTTTCTTCATTACAACAACATTTGTTTCTCTGTTTATTTCATATAGCTTTCTGCTTTGAGGATAATCATGGGGTTTTCCACATACGCTGTTGCTTTGTTGATGATGGTGGGCTTTCCTGGAATTTCTGCTCAAGGTAAGGCCATGACCATCTAACTGATACTTTTTTTTTAGTCACTGATCCAAAATTCTGATCTGAACTGCAGTGTTTGCTACAGCACAACAAAGTTCATTTTTGTTATCTTGAATATTACAATAAATAACATTCTAAATTCAAAATATCACAGACTGACACACAGATTTGCAAGACTGCTAGTTTGGAAAGTCTTAAACATTAAGACCCTTAAACATTTTAGCAATTAGGCAAATACCACGACCAAAAGGGATACTCTGAATCAAACGAAATAATATAAATCTGATGATATTCATGTTCGAATAAGACATGTCATGTGCCTAGAGTGTGGACTTCGCTGGAGAATAATTTATTTGCCTGAATTTCTCGGCTATTCATAAATGAAATTATATATATATATATATAATCATAGAGTGTGGACTTCGCTGGAGAATAATTTATTTGCCTGAATTTCTCGGCTATTCATAAATGAAATTATATATATATATATATATATATATATATATATATATATATATATATATATATATATATATATATATATATATATATATATATATATATATATATATATATATATATATATATATATATATATATATATATATATATATATATATATATATATATATATATATATATATATATATATATATATATATATATATATATATATATATATATATATATATATATATATATATATATATATATATATATATATATATATATATATATATATATATATATATATATATATATATATATATATATATATATATATATATATATATATATATATATATATATATATATATATATATATATATATATATATATATATATATATATATATATATATATATATATATATATATATATATATACATATTCAATATATATTCAATATATATATCTTATTGACCGAGCGCGAGGTCCGTACGGGAGAATAATGCTCGAGTTTTCTTTTTACGTGTTTATGGACCGAGCCGCCGCGGCGAGGTTCATAAACACGTAAAAAGAGAACGAGAGCATTATTCTCTCGTACGGACCGAGTGCGAGGTCAATAAATGATTTATTATATGGCTTCAATGTTTTATGCTGCAAAACATAAGACAAAGCACCAAGAAGCACTTGACCAGTTTGCGTGCGTACGTAACCGGCGTTTCAACTATTGAAAATTGATTCCTATTGATGCAGCTCTCCAATTTCCTCAACTCGAAATACTTGACAGAAAGAAGCAGCTAATTTACTGTATGATTTTAGTTGAATACTATTTTTAAGTGCAAGCCGTATCTACAGTGACACAGTCACTCAGTAAACCCGTAATGACAAACGTGAAAGTTTAGCTTTCTTTCGACTTTTCAAATTTTCCTTGTTTGAAAATAAACAGGTGCTTTGCAGCTCAAAACAGTAAACGTAATCCTATTTTTTCGAATGCATTTATCATCACACAGGCATTCAAAGAAAACAATCAAGCCGAAGGCTGAAATTCAATATCGCAATGGCCTCCCGTAAACATCAAAACTTACCGATCTCTCGGCGGCTTAATTCTCGTAGACTATTCGTCCATCATCGTGAAGATAAACATCAGTTCCGTAAAATCTTCGATGATTTTGAAATAAAACGACTTTCATTCATTGTGAAATCCATACTTGCAGTGTTTACAGCACAGCTACTGCTGGCGGCGCCACAATTACAAAACAGTGTCCGACAAACAATGTATCTTCTCAGATCCGTTCACGGTGACTGTTCACATTCTTTGGCCGATCACTTTGCTTTCCTTTCACGTTAAACCGTCCGATGTTTTTGAGAACGAGCTAATCTGCCTTTTACGATACCAGAAAGACCGGCAATACAGGTCGAATCTTCTTCTCCAAACTGTTTTCTTTGCTTGTAAACTGAAAGTTTTCCCTGTGAAATGGATTTATCTCCTTTACAAATTCTCGTTGCACCGCTTTGGTTCAGCACAGACTTAGCCGACACCTTTTACCGGTCCATCTGCCCGGTCCGTCTGCCTGGTCCGTACAAGAAAATACGGACCGCTAACGAGCCAATCAGACTGCTCCATTTCCATCATGGACTGGTGAGCCATATAATAAATATATATATTGAATATTGCACGAGAAATTAATTGCCAGCAGTGAATGCCCGTGATTGACCCATCGCAACATGCATTTAATCGTGGGTCGAGTACTCCACAGCTCAACTCCACAGCGAAGAAACGAGCGTTAACGACAAAAAGAAATTATCTCAAGTCAGAGTGTAGTCTATTTTTATGCTGGGCCCTATAATTGTTTTCACCCGAAAACCACAGCGTAGGTCTCATGACAATTGGTAAAAGAAGTACCCCCTCTAGAATTTCAAAGTTTGATTGACGAGTAAGTAAAAATACTATGATTTGATTGGATAATGTTCACGTACAAGCGGCAGGTGAATTTCAAAGTATGTAACGTGAGATTTTTGTTGACATTTAGTTGCGCTCTTGCGGGTTTTGTTCATTATATTCACTTTCGCATTTTTCTTCGTCCAGCTGGTTAAAACCAAGCGAAGGAAAGCAAACATAATCAAACAATACCATTTCGACAAGCTGAAGTGGCTCCCGGCTGGGTTTTTCAGTTTTAACATACGCTTGTCCAACAACGTGAATTCATCAAAACCGCAGTGATAATAGCTCTGAAACGAAACAGGCCAACTGGAAATTTAGAAAGCCTGGTAGAAGAAATGCAATTTAGAAGACAAAAACAGGTAAGTAATGAAGCGCAAGCTAGATTAATCGTGGCCTATGATTAGAAACAAATGTTCAAAGTCAAACTGTCAAAATCAATTACGCATGAAAATGACTCAGAAGTCACAAACAATCCCAAGCTCAAAATGTAGATTCTCTCATCCTTTTGAAGCAAATGTACGAGTGTTGTATTATAACTTATAGTTTAATCAGGTTCATTTGAGTAAATCAAAAGCCAATTCCCTGTATACTGTATGATATCTTTTCGGGTGAGAAATTGAAAAAAAAAATTGAAGTTGATCACTCCTCGGAGTCTCGCTCTAGTCCAGAGATTGCTTATTTAACAATTTTTATGGTGCGTGCGGACACGTGCCACACCAAACTTGAATCCCAGCATCTGTCGCGTTTTCACGCGGCAACACTTGTCATTGCTCACATGAATCACCAGCCAAATGATGAGAAAGATAAACATTGAGGGGCACATTAACACGAAAGACATACCGTTTGTACCCCGTTCATCGCGAATGAGATGTGTTGGCAGAGACCATCAAGAAGATTACGCGACGTTTCACTTCAATATATACTCGACTCATTATCGACTTGTAGGAACACTAACAAATCCTTGTTTCGACTTTCAAGTAACGTCGGAGAAAAACACTCTGACGGTCCGCTAGGCATTACTATATGGCTGCTAATTGGCAATCAGATGTCGCATGAGTGATCATCCGGATAAAAATAAAGTATAAAGAACCACACATACACTTATGCACACACAACACACACGAGGATCATAAATGGATATAAAGTTAGAAAAAAGGAGGAGAAAGAGGAAAAAGACCGCTGGCACTTCTATAGGATATCGAACACTCTCATTGATTATTCGCAAAACGCATGGATTGTTTTATATACCATTGTACATGAAAAAAGGGAATTTCATTATCTTCTGGGCTCAAATCGTTGGCTCCGGT
Source organism: Plumapathes pennacea (assembly GCA_964036295.1). Lineage (NCBI taxonomy): Eukaryota > Metazoa > Cnidaria > Anthozoa > Antipatharia > Myriopathidae > Plumapathes > Plumapathes pennacea. The sequence continues at coordinate 6,961,388 of OZ038472.1, read as the reverse complement.
AAGGAGAACATTGACTTTATAGGACTCCGACAGGAGATGCCAGCGGTCTTTCAGTACCTGTGCAGCAGCCGAGAGTAAGGGTAATCTATGAGCAGCATATCGAGGACAGTGTAGCAGATAGTGTTTTATAGTTTCATTGTTTGCACCACAGGCGCAGGCTGGTGAAGTTGCACATTTAATTTTGAACAGATAATAATTTAGTGCGCAACAGTTTAAACGTAGACGGGTGTGTAAAATCGAATATCTGTCAATAGCATAATCAAAAAGTTTATTGTAACTAAACGTATTGAAAAAGTGGAATAAAGCTTTCTTAAAGCTCTGATTGAGTCAGTTTCACGCGATTCACGATCTAAACTATTCCAGAGACGAGTTGAAGATGGGAAAAAAGACATCGCCAGAAATTCCGGACATTTTGCGTCCACGATTGCTTCCGGTCTTTCCCAGCGGCGTGCGGTATGAGCATGCGCCATTCACACATTTAACATTGTTACGTACTTTGCCTCAGTGGGGTGGGGGAGGGATGGGTTTCTCCGGTTCAAAAAGAGACTGCTACGTTTAGGAGACGTGCCGCTGAACGACCTAGTTGAAATTAGCTTTCGTTTGGTACAATTTTCATGCGATTTGGAGCTTCCCAGCCCAAAATATCAACATCCGAAGTCAGCGTATTTCACGGGAGGTATTCGCCATGGCTGGCTGTGAACTGCAAATTCAAACACAAAAAGTACACATCGAATTTGCTCCAGGGGACTGACTGAGGCTTCACAGGAGATGTTCAATCCTTCGACAATCAGGTACGGGGTAGACATTTTGCGTTTTACCCAAGGTTCTTGTATTAAATGCAGCTTAAAAAGTGACAGTAGCCGGTTTTGAGCGTATTCTGCTATCAATCCCTTCTTACGTCGGCCGAAATTTTAAATTCAAAAAAGTACACATCGAATTTTACCAGAGATAAATATTTTTTGTACTGTTGTGTTTAGGAAGCTTTCCTCTTCCGAATGCTGCCCAGACATTTTTACGAACGTGCTTCAGTTAAGCGAAAAGCACAATTTATTATCAGATCCCATACATTTCTTTGTTATTTCTTGAGCGGCTGTCAGCGTGAAACCTGATGCCTCTTCCGAGATGGCGCAACCGGATGTCTGAAATTTCTGGCGATGCATTTCTTATATCTTTCGGTTCGAGCCGAGAGGAGAGAAAGATCGTTTGCGGATCTCAGTGTAATACGCGACCTCTGCCAAACAGTCAGAGGAAGCAGATTAGACAAATACACAGGAACTATCTTCTTAACAATCATAAAATACAGCACAAGCTTGTGAATTGAACGTCTGGTTTTAAGTTCGACCCAAGAAAGTTCAATAAGTAGCTTCTGTCTACTAGTACCCCTCATAGCACCTGTGACCACTTTAGCAGATTCATATTGAACAAATTCGAAAAGCTCACTATCGTTTGCAGAGCAGCCGTCCCAGAGTACATCCGCATACTCCATGATAGGTCTAATAAGGGATTTGTACAACTTGGCCAAAGTATCTCTGCCTATTTTAAATTTTAGACCCTTTAGAAGATTGAGTCTTTTTGAGGCTTTTTCGAAAATGTTTAATATAATGGGCTTTCCATGATAGATTTGAAGAGAGCGTGACTCCTAAGTGTTTGTGACAATTTACCTCTTCCATTGGCGCATTGTCAAAAACGAGTATTGGATGCTTTACTTTGTGACGCTTAGTAGAGAAAGTTATAGATTTAGTTTTACTAGGATTGATAGTTACTAACCAATCACAAGTCCATAGTTTTATTTTTTCGAGGTCACAATTTAGTCCGGCAGCTGTACGATGGGGATCGTCCACGACTTGAAGCAAGGATGAAATGGACTCAGCAGTGCAAGGATGGATCATCAGCGTAGAGAAAGCAATCAGATTGAAGATTATCAGTAATATCGTTAATATAAATTAAGAAAAGTAAGGGTCCGAGTACAGAACCTTGAGGGACTCCGGCATTGATATTTCCCCAATCGGATGATTGACCGTCGATTACAACACGTTGTTTCCTGCCGGTTAGGTAGCTCGTGATCCACGATAGTATAGGATCTTTAACACCCAACGATATAAGTTTGTGAATAATCCCTCTGTGCCACGCTTTATCAAATGTTTTACTAATATCTCGAAAAACCATCCGCACTTTTTTTCCTTGATCTAATGCTTCATATATTTTGTGAACAATATAAATTAGTTGATTTACCGTGGAATCTCCCGGTCGAAAACCAGATTGGAAGGGGCTCAAAGAGTTATTCTCTAATAAAAAGTCATAGAGTCTGATTTTTTTTCCATTATTTTAGACAAGGACGGCAAAAGTGAAATAGGGCGGTAGTTTTCTTTCAGTTGACGATCATCTTTCTTAAAAATAGGTGTAACGTTTGCAAATTTCCACGCATTTGGGAAGACACCTTTAGACAGAGATAAATTAATGAGACGGCAAAAAGAGCTAGAGATGCCGTCCGCCCTTAACTTGATTAAGCTGTTGCCTATACCATCGACACCACAGGCCTTAGAAGTGTCAACACTTTTAAGAAGATTTCGAACTTCCCTTTCACATGTTAAAATGTGAGATAGAAACTTAGAATTGTTATAAACAGAAAGCTCTGGAAGAGTTTTGTTTGCTTTTTCTAACCTACATTGGCTACAGAAATAGTCATTTAGTAGTTGAGATTTCTCTTTTGCATCAATGATCAGACGGTCTCCATCACATAATGTGGGAACAGTAATCTGGATCTTTGCTACATAGAGCGATTTGACTAAATCCCACCACTTTTTAGGGCCTGAACACGGATCCTGCATCTTTGTGTTTAACTTTTCGTAGAAAGTTGTTTTACTCGAGCGAATCAGAGCCGTAGTTAGATTTCTTTGTTGCCTGTACTTCTCCCACGAGGCTAGGTTCATTCGTTGACAGTGAAGCTTAAGTAGTCTGTTCCTCCTTCGAATAGCGGTTCTAACTTTTGAATTCGTCCATGGTTTGTCCCGTGGGCGGATGATAGCAGATCTATGAGGCACGTGGGATTCCAGAATTTTTTAAAGCGAAGAAACCACTGATCATACACTACATTAACGTCGTCGCTCTCCGCAAAAATATCATCCCAATGAAAATTCAGAAGAGAATCAATAAGTTTGCTTTCGTCAATGTTGGACATATCCCAGACGAATCGCTTATAGCATTTTTGTTTAGCTAAAGATATATTCATTCTAGCGTAAATTACTGATTGGTCACAGTTGCTAGGAGGGCTAAGGGTACCAGACTTAACAAAATAGCCAGGGGTGTTTGTAATAATCAGGTCCAATATAGTAGCGCCATGTGCCGTAATGCGAGTCGGTTCGCTAATTACTTGGAAAAGATTATTACAGTCCATCCATCTGTATAAAGAAATTCCGAAGTCACTACATAATGAGGCATCATTTGGATCATAGTGAGCGTTGAAGTCCCCTAGGAGTAATACAAGGGAACCAGGCTTTGAATATAATTTGATCAAGACAATGTTGCAAATAAACCAAAAACTCAATATTAGCAGTAGCATTGTAGCTTGGGGGTCGGTAACACACACCGCAGAAAATTTTAAATGAACCTATTTTTATTTCTACCCAAAGTATCTCAAAATCGTTGTTCTCTAGATCATGTCTCCGTTTAGTTACAATAGAGGTTGAAGTGTATAGCGCGACACTTCCGGCCCTCCTGCCATCACTTCTGTCCAGTCGACATAATGGGATTGAAACCAGGCATGCATAACATTTCGCTGGGTACAGAATAATTAAGCCATGTTTCGGAAACGGCAAATATATCGAACTGTTGATCAAGAACTAATGAAGTTATTTCTTCGAATTTGTCTTCCATATACAAACTTCTTGCATTTACATGACCGACATTCAAAGTAATGTTGTGGGGAGGGCCAGGATTAATTTCTATATCACCGCTTAACAAAAATAAATAAAATATGACTAGAACAAAGAAATATAAAGAACCGCGAAAGAGTGCAAATGAGGGGAAGGAAACGAGAAACCTACATATTCGAAAGGCAAGGCTGTTAAAAGTCCCGATAGCTGCTCTATAGATTTCTAAGCTAACTTCCATTTAGTTTATAACAGGTAAAACATATCAGACTTACCTTGGGCTGCACAGGGACGCTAGTCACACACGCAAAAGTCAAAAGATGGTAAAATGAAAACAAAATACAAAACAAAGTAAGAAGTAGGAAAGGAATGTACAGTGATATCATAACTGTGAGCTGTAGCAGTAGTGGGCCACTCTTTACAAAAGTCCATAACGTCCCAGATCGGATTCTCTTCTAATTCTAACAGGAGGCTCGTCTTCCCGACGTCTGAGTAGGATGTAACCGTCGGCCGTGAGCACATAACCAGAATCTTTGACTATCTCCCTGACGCGTTTGTAAAGCTGTTGGTTTGCCCACGTAAGATCTTCATTTACAAAGAACGCTTTTCCCTTCAACTTCTTCTTGACCTTCATAACTCGGCGTTTGAATTCGTAGCTCCTAAATTTGGCAATGATTGCCCGTTGACCTTGAACATTGGTCTTGCCTATTCGATGAGCCCGGTCAATTTCGCTGCGCTGAAGCTCAATTCCCAAGTTGACCTTGCAGAATTCAAGAACGGTATTAACACAGTCTTCCTTCACAGGAGGCCCATGTCTGCCGTCATTTGAGACATCATTCGATGGAACAGTCGGTATTTCGACGCCATATATGCGAATGTTTGATCTTCTTGAGTACTGTTCGTTGTCATTACATTTTTATTTCAGCTTCGCGATTTCTTCTTCTTGTTTGGTGATTTTGTCTGCAAGAGGCTTTACCACTTCTTGTAGTATTTCTCCAATAACCTCCTTGAAAGAATCCTTTATGAGGTCTTTGAAGTCTACTGATTTCACAAAGATCGACATTTCCGTTTTCAAAGCAGCTTGAATATCAGCAGACCTCGTCTTCATTGCGGCCATGATGGTACGGATGACGAGGAGGCGATTTCCTCAGCTTTAAGATTCACAACTTCGAGCCCTCTTGATGTCACAGGCCAAATAAACTTAAAAGGGACTCATAAAGTTCCAAATTGAGCTGATAAATATCGAATTTAGAGGCAGAGTAGCGGAGGTCGAAGAAGCCGAAGAAGCACGTGTTGCTCCAATTTTGTTTCATTTCAGCTCATATTATTATAGTATATATATTTGCGAAAATTTAAACTTTTTGAGAACTAAAACTTTTGAGCGGCTTGGTTAATATCGCTCAAATTTTCGTGAGGTGTAGAGGACAAACTTTTCTCAAATACTGTATCAGCGATTTTCGATTTAAAGCCACATTACAAAACGGATTCAAAAACCGTTAAGACGGTATTTTAGTGAACTTCATTGAGTATCGGAAATAGTTGTTTTAGCATTTTTGTATAAAACTAAGAAAAGCTTTGATTCCCGTTTCCGAAACAGTGAATGTTCAAATTAACCTAAATCGTACTTCACCTTTAATGTATTCGGAAACAATAACAAAATATCTATACTCTGCAGTTCAACACCTTTACAAATATATAAAGTGTATATAAAATTATGTTAAATTTTAACGCTGCAGTGATGTTTTGCAGAGAGGGACTCGCAAACTATTATCGAGACCCTAAAATGCTGTTATTTTTTCCTGCAAAATAATATTCAGTGTGCGATGATGGCTGGTCCTATTACGACGTAAAATGCTATCAGTACGTGAATCAAGCAGTAACGATTACTGAAGCATTCTCAAACTGCAATGAAAAAGGCGCTTGGCTGGTAAAGATTGACAACCAGGGAGAAAACGATTTCATTAGTAGCATGGCGACCACTGGGAATGCTGCCATTGGTTTGCGTAGGGACAGTGCAGGAGAATTCAGGTGGATTGATGGAACTAAACCAAGGTAATGTATGTGCTTAGTAGCTTAGTAAGAACTAGAGGGACCCTGTGAGGAGAGAAGTTTGTTTTAGCAACTTGTTAAGAAGTGCAGGGGCCAATTCAATAAACATTTTACACTTGTATTTTACAAGTTGGACCATTACTCAAACATCACTAAACGGACTCTAATAAAGCAAAAGTCTGCAAAATATTACAGATACCGGTGTCACATGCACAAAAGTAACAGTTTTTGGCCATGGTATTGGATCGAGGTGTGCTTTAACGTGTAGAGAAATTAGGCCAACTTGTCAGTAAATTACATTTGTAAATACTTTATTGAATTGGCCCCATGTAGGTTAGAATTCACCATCCTTAGTATATCTGTTCAACTAATGGGGAACGAGGTATTTCGACCTCTTTACCTCATCCGCTCTACTTTCCCATCAATCATAATCAACTCGTGAGTTAACAGAAATAATTTTGTTCCACTAGCTACACCAACTGGGCTCAAGGAGAACCAAACAACTCAGGCAACAATGAGGATTGTACCATGATTTACATGGGAAGCGGGGATAGGCAATACGAATGGAACGATTGTCCTTGCAGCTCCTCCATGGTTTTTATCTGTGAAAAGGTTGGTGACCCAAACACCTTGTTATATGTTTCGACAGGGAAATTATGCTGGTCACATAAAACATAGCGACACTTACATTTAGACTTTGATTGACATTCAATCCAATGACTCCTTACAAAGGAAGAAGCAATTCATTACTTAAGTTCTTATTTAAAAGATCTTTATTTAATGTGAAATACAAAATTAAAAACAGTTCTATGTTTATGCCAACTTCTTTATTTCAAAGTTCAACTCTAAAGAGATATTAGCATTTCTTCCCAGTCTTTAAAATCTATTTTGTGTTGGTGGTTTCAAGTTCCAATAGTCAGTTCCGGCTTCCAAATGAAACTTTAGCACAAGAAGTATATTCCGCTCATTTCTTTGCATTTTCTATTAATTGTAGGACGCCAACATATGTGCCTCCTGAGTGCTATGCTTGCGCCGACCAGTTGATAAGCGAGTAGTCTGAGGGAGACTGGACCAGGCATTCATTGGGCATGCTTATTAATATGTCAAGAGTTAAGGGATAATTTGGGACCACTAACCAATAAAATAGCTGGTGAAAAAAATCATTTGTGTCTGCAAGTCTTTGTTCTTATCTGACTATCTTATTCCTTCTCTCTCTCTCTCTGTGGACTTTGACAATCCGAATGATATGTGGATGCGTTGGAAGAGTATCTTTCTTACTGTTGCTGACAAACACGCCCCTCTTAAACGAAAACGTATCAAGAACAAGAAATCTCCTTGGATAAACGGAAACGTTAGAAAACGAATTATAGAGAGAGACAGCCTTAAAAAGGCTGCTATAAAATCTAATGATCCATTGGGCTGGGCGAACTATAAACGTGCTAAAAATGCAACTAATAATGAAATTAAAAAGACCAAAGCCTCGTACTATCACAATCATTTTGCCAAAAACTCTGGCAACTTGAGGGAAATTTGGAGAACTATCAATCAAGTAATGTCTCGAAACACCAAGAAAGATAACAATATAACTTCGATAAGGACAGAAGGGCGTTCAATTGACGACACAAATCAAATGGCTGAAATATTTGATCAACACTTTACTGCATCGCCAGAAATTCCGGACATTTTGCGTCCACGATTGCTTCCGGTCTTTCCCAGCGGCGTGCGGTATGAGCATGCGCCATTCACACATTCAACATTGTTACGTACTTTGCCTCAGTGGGGTGAGGGAGGGATGGGTTTCTCCGGTTCAAAAAGAGACTACTACGTTTAGGAGACGTGCCGCTGAACGACCTAGTTGAAATTAGCTTTCGTTTGGTGCAATTTTTATGCGATTTGGAGCTTCCCAGCCCAAAATATCAACATCCGAAGTCAGCTTATTTCACGGGAGGTATTCGCCATGGCTGGCTGTGAAATGCAAATTCAAACACAAAAAGTACACATCGAATTTGCTCCAGGGGACTGACTGAGGCTTCACGGGAGATGTTCAATCCTTCGACAATCAGGTACGGGGTAAACATTTTGCGTTGTACCCAAGGTTCTTGTATTAAATGCAGCTTAAAAAGTGACAGTAGCCGGTTTTGAGCGTATTCTGCTATCAATCCCTTCTTTCATTTTAAATTCAAAAAAGTACACAACAAATTTTACCTGAGATAAATATTTTTTGTACTGTTGTGTTTAGGAAGCTTTCCTCTTCCGAATGCTGCCCAGACATTTTTACGAACGTGCTTCAGTTAAGCGAAAAGCGCAATTTATTATCAGATCCCATGCATTTCTTTGTTATTTCTTGAGCGGCTGTCAGCGTGAAACCTGGTGCCTCTTCCGAGATGGCTCAACCGGATGTCTGAAATTTCTGGCGATGGATAGGCCCTCGATTAGCTTCAAAACTAGGCGAGTCCTCAAAATCATTTGAGGAATACATCACGCCAGCACTATCCTCTTTCCACTTACAACCAGTGGACAGAGACACAGTGTTGAAAGTACTGACATCAGTATCTCCAGCAAAAGCTACTGGCCTGGACGAGATTCCGTGTCGCCTCATCAAAGAGGCGGCACCAGTAATAGCAAAATCTCTTACAAAACTATTTAACAAATCAATTGAAAAAAGTGTATTCCCATCAGAATGGAAAAGGGCAAAAGTCACTACACTGCATAAGGCGAAGGAAAAAGATCTCCTTGATAACCATTGACCAATTTCGGTAATTCCTGCTATTGCCAAAGTGTTTGAAAGACTTGTGTTTAACCAAATATATAAGTACCTGAACGGTGAAAACTTATTATCAAAGCATCAGTCAGGATTTCGCCCTTTACATTCCACGCTTTATGCTTTACTGGACGCCACAACGGAATGGTTTTCAAATTTAGATAAAGGGCTAATTAACTCTGTAATATTTTTGGACTTTTCCAAAGCATTCGACACGGTCGATTGCAGCATCTTGCTCAAAAAGTTATTGTTATATGGAGTGGGAGATAGGTCCTGTAAATGGTTCAAATCGTATCTCACAGATAGAGAACAATTATGCTGTGTAAACGGGAAAATCTCATCCCCCAGAAAGATAACATGCGGGGTCCCCCAAGGATCCATGCTTGGTCTCCTGCTCTTTCTGTTATATATAAACGATCTCCCTTGCTCCCTTCATTATTCGACACCTAGAATGTACGCAGATGACACCAATATTACCACGTCCGGGTCATCACTGAGCAAAATCATATACACTATCGACCGTGACCTTATCAGTATTGGAGATTGGCTACTAGCCAACAAGTTAAGTGTCAATGTTAGTAAGACTGAACAACTTTTCATAGGATCTGACTCAAACCTTGGAAAAATTACATGTGCTCCACAGATTTCAATGAACGGCATCTCGATAAAATGGGTGAAATCTGCTAAATCAGTAGGAGTCAACATTGATGAGCGCTTACAATGGGCTGACCACGTAGATCATATCTCGAAGAAAATATCCTCAGCAATTGCGGGTCTACGCCAAGTGAGACCATTTATATCGACCAAAACCGCAACCTCGTTCCCAGGCTCTTTCATCTCCCGTGCCTTGCCCCCGAAGAAAGACCCTGGTTCAGGCTGGTCACGTGTCGGCCAGAATCTGGCCGGTTGCAAAAAAAGAAACCAAGGGAGGGGCCGTTAAGTCGGAAATTTACTTTACTTTGCCTACTGGGGAAAGAAAAATTTGGATATAAAAATTTAACACTTCCCATGTAGTTTACGCTGCGTTTGAACAACAAGTCAAGTTGTTGCAGGCCTTGTAGTTCTGTGGGAGACCACTGCAAAAACGTATGCGGAAAACTGACCTAATAAGGCACTTCTCGAAACAGCGAAAGAGTTTTACAGCAGCTCGTTGCCACAGAGCGAAGGTTTGCCGCATTTAATCTGCAGACCATGTGAAAGACGCCTCGACAACTTCAGAGCTTTCAAAAAGGTAATTTCAAGAGTCAAGGCTCCTTCGGAAGGGTGAAAAGATGCATTTAAACACGAAGGCGCGCTATAAAAGGCCGTTGGCCGCCTCTTTCGACATCAAATTTGCATAATGTTTATTGAATCGCACGTGCGTCCACAGCGTTCAGAAGTCGCTCTGTCCATGAAATTTCTCTGCAGCAACTAAAAGTATACCTAAAATTAAACACACACGGGCAACTTTAATGTGGAGTCCTGGACGGAAGGGTTTGAAACGAAATTTTTCTCTTAGCTGCCAAAATACATTTTGAATTTCGCGGTGCAATACGACCACCAAGCATATTTAATTTTTTACTTTGAAGATTATTCTTGGATTTTACTCAAATTGCACTCAAAATGAATGTTTATGTGATGGAAAATTGGTGAGGCAACATTATCTTGTTTTGCGTGGTATTCAAGTACATTGGACATTTTTGGCTTTTTACTAATTAGGAGCTGTTGTCTCGGTCGCTGTTGATTGACAAGTGGCTCTGCGCCCTTTTATAGGAAGCTTGCCAAAAAGCGTGGCTGATTTGTGTCGTTTGTACCAGCCTCGTTTTGATTTAACAAACGCACAGCACGACAAATTTCTTTGACAGGGGGACCCCTCCCAACGGATTATCTTTGTGAGCAAGGCACGTGACCAGCCTGAACCAGGGTCTTTCTTCGGGGGCGGGGGGCCGGGAGATGAAAGAGCCTGGGAACGAGGTCGCCAAAACCGCAGCAACTATATATCGCTCATTAATTCTCCCCTTATTTGACTACTGTGATGTAGCCTGGGATACACTACCTAAAACGTCAGCCGAAAGACTGCAAAAACTACAGAATCGTGCAGCCCGGGTCATCACTCGACAGGGGTACAAAGTCAGATCGCATGAAATCCGTTCCGATCTAGGTTGAAATACGCTAGTTGAGAGACGCAACGAACACAGAGTTGTTGCTATGTTCAAGATACTTAATAACAAAGCACCAGCTTACCTATCTGATCTGTTTAAATCTTATAGCGAAAACTTCAATTATAGCTTAAGAGGAAGGAACCAAAACCTTTCTCTTCCACTACCGAGAACGGAATATGGTAAAAAAAGTTTCAAGTACTGCGGCGCTAGACTTTGGAATGGATTAGCAAACAATCTGAAAGACAACCAAATATTAAAGTCGTTCAAAAAGGCTCTCTCATCTTTCTATCACTAGGAATTTAGGTTGAGCGATATAATATTAGCAGTATAATGTTACTTACTCTATGTAGTAAGTTAAGTAGTACAATGTATTTAGATAGTTTTTAGTATTGTATAATCAGTTAGCTTTATTTCGGTTTCCATGAAAAGCAATTAATTTTTATTGATGGAATTCCGAGTTTAAATAAACGTCATTCATTCATTCATTCATTCATTCATTCATTCTCTCTCTCTCTCTCTCTCTCTCTCTCTCTCTCTCTCTCTCTCTCTCTCTCTCTCTCTCTCTCTCTCTCTCTCTCTCTCTCGTAGGTTAATACGGGGGGAAATTTGAATGTCAGTAACTCACCCACTCGCTCAACCAATCAATCAGAAGGGTTATTATTCCAAATAATGAATTGAACTCATGTTGAGACTCACAAAGCATGTTTGAAAGGGAAAAATGGTGCTCTTACTGTTAACTCAGTACAACCTGCCTATTGCAAGCAAACGAAAATTACAGATTGAAAGCACCACAACTGAAACCGACTGTTTGGAAAACGTCCGCTTCACCTGCAAGACGCACAGTAGCCCATGATTTATAGATGAGCAAAAAGATTCGCTCTTTTCAAACATCTTCTAAAAGCTATTAGTTTTAGTAGGAACTGATTGGAATCGTCAACACAGTTTCTGATACCGTCATCGAAGCATCTGTTTTACAGTAACAAAGACGGTGATCTCTGGAAACGCTTGCTGACGAGAAATTTTCACATTGCGCTGTTGTCCGACTACTGAACTGCCTTGATCGTCTGTGCAAATTTAAACCAAAGTAGAAGACTCGGATCTAGCTATCTGCAAAGTCAACCTATGAGTGAACGAGGTGAGTTGCCCATCTCCTGTTGGCTTTCTGTGAGTGGTTCGTTTCCTCGCGAATTTAATTCAGCAAAGGTTCAGAGAGGCTAGGACTCGTTCTTCAAAATGACCTCACGCCATACAGAGCTAGTGACAACTACAGCTCACTCGCTAACAACAGCGCTGCAGTCTACAACAAAGATTGTTTTGTTTTTTGATTCAATACCCGTGAAAGTAAGCCGAGTGACTGCTTCTTGCTTTGTCATTCTCGTATAGTTCATCGGTAATTCCTTCCTTGTGTATATTGTGGCAACGGAGAGAAGAACACAGAAGACTCTGAACTATTTCAACCTGAACATGGCGGTCGCAGATCTTCTCTTAACTCTGTGCATGCCTCGAGCAATATCACTGGCCTACGCTGGGTACGAGTGGCAGATTGAAGGCAAAGTTGGCATGGTTTTCTGTAAGCTAACAGTACTATTCCACGAGACAGCTGTCGCAGTCTCCAATTTCACTGTAATGTCAGTCAGCGTTAATCGCTTCTTCTCCATTTTTATTCCCTTCAAGACCATCATAACCAAATGCGTCTGCACTGTCATAATCTGCTTTATCTGGTTCGTAGCCATTTCTCTGCGTATCACAATGGTTTATGCCGTCAAAACCATAAACATGGGTGGAAAGCTGAAATGTTTTCTTAGTTTGGACAAGGCTTTAGGTCAGGGAGCCCAAAAAGGCTACTATTACTTCACATTGATAGTGCTGTTCTCCACTCCGTTGGCAGCTATAATTATCTTGTATTCGTCCATCTTCATTTCCATCAAAAGAAGAAAAGCACCTGAAAATTAATTTGCGCCAAATGAGTACCGCGCACGAAGGAATTACATAATGGTGTCAATAGTAGTGGCAGCCTATATCCTGTGTTGGTTGCTATATTTCATTGGACTGATCCTCTATTCTTACAAAATTTCGGTCTCGTGCAATTTTCAGTTTCTCAAGCTGTTCCTGGCACACTTTAACAGTGCCTTTTAAGGCACTGTTAAAGTGCCTTTTAAAAACCCTTGTATATTGTTCACTTTGAATGAGAACTACCGTAAGTCCTTAAAGGGTATTTTTCCCACTTCCCATGCTGTAGTGAATGCGATTTTTCGTCCCCACTGGCGCTTACACGGGACAAATAAATGAACAACAGTATGCACAGTAAATGTCAAAAAGAAATCACATATATAATGTATTGAAGGAAAAGCCACTGTGGTTAGTTATAACTTTGTTAATGTAAACATAAAGGGGTTTAAAATCTGTTTAGAACTGCTTAACCCGCTGTAAATTCGAGCAATGCACGCAAAAGGTCTGTACCAGAAAAAGAGGCATTATTTCTGCGATTTATTTTGATTTCCTAGTTTGACTATGTAAGACGATCATGCATGAGTAACACCGAAAATATAGGGGAATATAGCGTAAGGGAAAGTGTGAGCCTTCTTTGTTGCCTTCCTAGCTCAAAATGCACAATAATACGTGCATTATCATTGCAAAATAAGAGTTTGATGGGACTATTCGTTTCCTGTTTCTTGGAGAGTTTTGTGAATTATCTTTCGGTGTTATAGTGAAAGGTGCCTGGCATCAAGATCTTCAAGGAAGTGGCAAAAAATTCTCAATCACAAATAAATTGTGTTAATGCAAGAATTGTTTCGTTTTACCGTGATCATTACTCAAGTTTAATTCTGCAGAGGCCTCTTCCTGTTTACAGTGTCTTTGCTTTCCATTAGCATCCTACTGTACAATTCAGCAGAAAGAGAGACCGTCGCTCAACGGTGCCCTCAGTAGGACGGTTTTCAGTTGACCAAATTCAAAACACCAGAAGCCAGTCACTGCAAGAGTGCGAGGAAACGAAAACCACGCTACAGATGCGCACATGCTATAGCTAGGGAATGGAACGTTGGTCACTCGGCCTGGCTGGGTGTCGATGAAGTTAGCTAGAAATTAGAGATTAATATTCAAAAGATGAAAACGAAACAAAAGCATAAACGTACGGTAAAATATAAAGCTGTAAAGAAAGCGAATAGAGGCGACACGGGTGGCTTTCCAACGCTAAAAACAGACGCGCAGATTAGAAAATGCTTTGTTTTATTTTTATTCTTTTGGAATTAGAAGACGCAGAAAAAAGTCCAACATCGCATAGTTATACTCATTAAGGAGCTCTCACAAACCGACTGTCCATAAATATTAAAATAATTTAGTTTTCTTGACCTGATACTTAAAAGAGCCGACAACGTGATCTCCAGAACTTTCATATCATTCACGTTTTGTATCTTATATTAATGTGTTGAGAAGTTACAACATCTCTCAAGTTCAGAATTCCAGGACTCATGGGCCAAAGATTGGAAATTCGGCTGTTTTCCTCATAAAACCCTTCCTATATATACAACACATTCATATCGGGCCTTGCTTTTCAACCTCCTATCAGCAACAGTGTGGCGAGTCGAAGTTACGCGCATTCATAGGGACTACAGAGCGAACCGAAGAGCAGCTGTAATCGAGCAATGCGATTATTTAAATTATTTAAAATAATTTTATAAAGTAACTGTGATACTACGCGCACCCTGATTGGCTAAATAGCTGTGTAAGATGAGAGTATATTACACGCTGACGTGATGCGTGATACATTTTACCTACTAATTATTTTATAAAAGAAATATATAACGCGTTCCCGTGTAATATAGCTTCATCTAAACACGCGGGAAGTTGGGAGAACACTCAAGTAGCGTCGGAAACCACTCTCCTGTTCTCCCAATTTCCCGCGTGTTTAGATGAGGCTATATTACACGGTGACGTGTTATATATTTCTTAAATATAAATTATGTGATTGAAATGTAAAATCAATTGTTGAGCTACTTTATACCAAGGAGGAAAACGAAATGAATTCATGTGGTATTTTGTTTTTCGATTCCATACAAAACCTAGGGGGCCTTGTTGATGGTTTGCATGCAATCAATCCCTGGAGATTCAGAACGGAAAGACATCTATATTATATTGCTAATGAGCAATCTTTTGTTCCGGCTGCCATGACGTCACCTGACGTCATTTTGAATGACGTCTTAGACCCCCCGAAAAGAACCTCCACCATGGTCCTATCGTGTAAAAAATACATTATAGATTATGTATTCAAGGCCAAGATCCTTAAAATATCTCATACCACATCAAAAAATGCATTGTTTGGGCGCATTTGAAGCCGTTTCCATCAAGTAGTCCCAACTGTTGTGTAAATGAGGCCTTGTATTTTTACCATTGGCAAAAAAAGTCCGGTTTGTCGCTCGGGAATTGCCATACAGAAAAAAATTGTTTAACATTTACTCCTCGCAAAAATCTCACACGGGAGGAACGTGTTCCATTTGTGTTTTACATCCGTTGATACTTACATCGGGGTGGGCATAGGAAAGTTCATGGAAAGTTCAAATGGAACGTAGCAATCCATTTGAAACGTACCAGCCGGGAAGACAGGACTACCTTTTAAGACGCTCCGTATATATCGAGAATTTCCCGGTCGGTCGAACCAAAAGCCGTTTTTCATTTACGTTTTATTCGTTTTATTTCCGGAAATTTGGGGTAAATGGTAAACAACCCTTGTTTCGGTAGTATTTCTGGAAACTTTAATACTAAATTGAATCTCTGACTCCCAAACTCAAAATGCAGATTCTCCCAAACTTTTAAGAAGAAACTGTATAAGTTATGTAGCGATAATTGATATTTCAATCAGCTTTCATATGAGCAAGTTATCAAAAGGCAAGTTCTCCTTTCTGTAATAATATATTTCTGGGAAGAAACTAAAGGATGAAGTTGAAGTTGGTCATTCTTGGGAGTGATAGGGTTAACATGCTTTGAGCCAGACACCACAGAAATATCATTTGTTTTGGCTGTGCGTTCACCTTATTTTTAAGTCAGCGGTCGTTACACAAAACTGTAGATTCAAACACAGGTGTAACGCTCGTAAAACTTCAAGATCAAGAGGCTCAATACCGTAGAACTCGATAGTCAAGCAGAAGTTATTTTGATGTATTTTCTATTGTGTACAAGGAAAGGGGGTTTCAATAAGAAGCGAAATTGGCAGGTCTCGAGTTACAGTGGAACCTCCCGTAAGCGACCACCTCTCTTAAGCGACCACTTACCAATTGATCGATTGGTCACTCAGTCAAATTTCTATTAATGAAACCTCTCGTAAGCGACCACCTCTCTTAAGCCACCACGACCACCATTGAGGCTGACCGTTTGAGATTTTCTATTAGTGCTTTTTACCTCCGGTAAACGATCAATCTATGCTCTCAAAAGGCAAATTTATGAGCAAAGTCTAACTTCCATGCAGAAACCGGACCAGACAAAACACTAACATATGTATTGTATCGTGCAACAGGACACAAAGTTGATTTCCTAAAATACAAGTTATTTTTCACTCACTAAAACTGCATTATTTTACACTTGTGGCTCAAAGCTGGATCTCACTGCCCCCCCCCCCATGGTGAGAAATTCCCATATACGACCATCTTCCGTAAGCGACCACTTAAAGACGAACGAAGGGTGGTCGCTTACGGAGGTTCCACTGTATATCGTATGATGACGACGAAAGTGACGAACGTAGTCAAGAACGTATTTCCGCGGAGTCTTCGGGCCAATATCAGTAACCACGTGCTGCGGTTAACTAAACATCCGATTCTGAACAGTCAAATAAATCAGTGTTGATGCCACGGGAACGAAATCTGACAAAAAGGAGGGCGCGGGCATTGTCTTCTAGTTCCTGTAATACACGAAGTCCGCTTTGATTGTTCCTTGTGATCCAAATTGATCACAATCAAATCAACGGCATCGCGTGAGTCAGTTTGTTCGACCGGATTTACATAATTCACTTGCTTTCTATTCCCTGTTTCGTTTGTGACATTCTAATGCTTTTATCATAATTACCATGTAAAGCCCAATGCTAAAGGAGTACGCCCGAAGAAACAAACGTTTTGAAGACAACAGAAAGATGTAGATACACTCTGGGGGAAGTTAGTTTATTGAATTACAACATTAGAGTACTGTTTAGCAATTTTCAGTTCCATGTAAACATAGACTTTTATTGTCAGTTTCAGGCCCAAGCTTTGACACTTTATTGCCCTTTTTGCTAACATCATTTTCATATGAAGAAATGACAACCTCAAGAGTTCTGCCTTCATTGTTCAAACAAAGGTTGGTCTTTTGAAAGCTTCGGTGTATAGTTTGTCGATGCAATCTTTTAAAAAATGCTCATTGAATTAATAGAGGAGCGGGAAAAAACGTAAGAGACTACTAAAAGATTTCATTGAGTTATGATTTTATGCAAGGCCAAACTGAAGAACAACCGATAATATGGCCAGAAATATAACCAAAACAAAGCAGTGGTTGCGGCTCAGTGCCAACCGAGTTTACGTGCAGTTTTTCTGCAGCAGAAGTGGGCTGAGTCATTCTTTTCCCGTGTTTCAGAGGCCAATGACATGACGTCACATCGTGCGATAGACTGCAAGTTTCTTTACGAAATAAAACGACAAACGACTATAATTCTTCTTAGTGTTAATATCTCTAGCAGTGAATGACGCGGAAATTAATTTTGCTAAATGCTTCGCGTGCTTTTAGATTGAGTGGTCGTCAGAAATCGTGCCAAACGAGGTCCCCCAGAGAACAGGTGACGTCATGTATATACTGGCATAGTTCGCCCACAAACATTTTTATAATTTTCTTTAATTATTTGCCTATAAAGCTTATTTAGCTTTCTCCATATTCAATTCACACTTCATGAATGCAATATCCAGCTTCATTAACAAATCGTTTCTGAAAGAGTTCCCACATGGCGTGAATAAGCTTTGGCTATTTGTTATTATCAAATTAAATATGCGTGTGTTCCTATTCTAATTTTAGCAACTTTTTAAGTCTCTTTACGTCAGTAGTCAATAGTCGTAGTTTCGTAAACGGATTTACGTTAAAGTCAGAATTTTCCGCTTGAAATTATTACTACGGATCTTAATCTTCTTTGTCACTTCGTTATAAGTTAACAAAGACGGTATAACAGGAGATGAATAATCACTTTCTAGCTGTGAAGTCGTTGAAATAGTATTGTTCGCCTGTAAACATAGGACTGGCAGATCACGACCAATTGAACATTTGATTGACAGCCAGCGATTGACAACCAATCAAAGAGCCACTGAGACAATATAGCCTATCCCACCTGTCTCGAATTATCGAGAAGAGCTCGATGAGTCAGTTGAGTAGCGCAAGCTTCCGAATAAAACAAGCGCAGTTGAAGTTCGGTTTCAAAACGGCGGCTGAACAGATGATGATGTACGTATGTGTGGGCAAGAGCGGTTCGTGTCGTTCGAACCGCCGGCGCTCTCCAGAGTACGGCGATATGGTGGCTGTTTCACCGACCAAGGTTAAGCAAAGCCCAGGAAAATTGGACAGACACAGAAACACGAATGGTCGTATGTCGTCCACTGGGTTCTCGTTTGACTCACAGCAGGAAGAACGCACGAGAAAAATTAGTTCCCAGTCACTTGATATTAACGACAACCGAAAACCTTGGCTACAGCATTCCAAGTCCAGCACTTTGCCGCGTCGCTTTCAGCATGGGAAAGCTCCACCTCCAAAACCACCTCGGGTACCCCCAAAACCTCCTCGATTAATGGAAAGACAACTTTTTGTCTGCGAAAACCCCGCGTGTCGTAAGGAGGAGAGGCTTTTAGGAATAGTGGAGCTTGATTTCAAATCTTGTCCGTCCTGTTTTACGCACTACTGTTCGCTAGACTGTCGACGGGAACACTGGAGTGATCACAAAACCGTTTGTCACTACGAACGAGTGAACTCTCACATGAAGACGATTGGTGATTTGTGCGAAAAAAATCGAGATTGTCTGGAATATTTATCGGACATTGCTAAAGATGGGTACGCGGCCAAAGGGCGAGGAGCCGTCTTACTTGTTTTTCTATCTCCGAAAGCTGCGGAACTGTTTCTAGAAAGCGGTTTGGAGTACTTCAGAAGTCGACACGGTACACTGACTTTTTCTTCACTCAAGGAGATCAAAGATTCAGGAGTAACATCAAAGTATCAAAAAGAACTTCTGAGACAAGTGAGCGAGTACTGTCCTACACGAGAGTTCATCGTCAACGTTGCGATCGTTCTCGGCAAGAATTTGCCAAGAACTCCAGTTCCTCGCAACAAAGCCCCTGCAGTGATCCAACAATTTAAAATCCCTTTCAAAGCTGGTTTCTACACGAAATGTTTAAGCCCGCAGAACAGTCAGACCGTCGACCCCTTCTCGTACCCTTCAAAATGGAGCAACAGACGAAAAACGCTTTAGCCTTGTTCGAATAACATCGTACTGCGTCGAGTTTTATACTTTGTTTACAAAGCTTGATTGTCAAACGCTTGTTGCATACATTAGGATTAACATAACTTATTCATGATGCAGAAAAAAAAAAAAAACTACCCGCAGTGTTACCTTGGCTGTGAGTCTTGGATATGTATATATATATATATTTAAATAAACAAGACTGAAGAAATTGTTTCTTCGATAGTTTCATAGATCTTTTTTAGGGATCTCGAAGCAGTGTCTTTTCAGCAGCTCGCGCATTTAGTTTTTCTACTTAATGTAACACGAATTTGAGAAACCCTAGCTCACTTTTAAAGGAAGTTTTTTTTATGTGACTCTAATGTGATTCGAGCAAAACATATACTTCACTAAACTCAAAGAGCTTTGTGAAGAAAAAAGCACTTAGCATGCTATCACGTTTTAAATAATTTAAAGGACAGAAATTTGCATACCGTCTGCAGGAAAACGCTTCTGGTTGTCATGCAACGGAAATGAAAAATTTCTGGAGATTTAGAAAGTTTGTCGATTCCTCCTTTTAGATTTCTGAATTTCCGTTTTGTCTGTACCAACAAATGGACCTGAAACGCATGCAAAGAAGTCTTTTGCAGTTTTCAAATAAATTGACTATTTTGTGCGCATTACACTCACTGGAGTGTAAGCGATATGTGTTAGCTATTTTTGGACTTGTCTTGCTTGAGCGGACGTGGGGACTCAAGGAAGTTTCACATTCCTAAACTCGAAATACATGAGACGAATAAATATATTTATATAGGCTGCTGATATACATTTATAGTTCGGACAACTATAGAAAATGTTGGCAAACATAATATTCCAGCTTGCTACAGTGGTCAAGTCTCTGTTTCCGTCTCTCGTTGAGAATCTGTTATTGCTCCATCCAGGTGAACTTTATGGGAAATCGTTTGGTCATAGACAATTCCCGCAAAAAAAAAAAAAAAAAAAAAAATTGCTAAAAAAAAAATTAAGAAATGAAAGCAATCATTTTATTACTAAGATAGTGTAGATTAGCTGCCAGGTACTGTGGCTCACGATTCAGGTTGCTTCTCGTATCACGATATCACTGATATCAGTATTTTTAATATGATAAGTCGCTGCCGAGCAATGTTTCGCTGGTATCACAACACGGACCACAGATTTGTAAAATGAACACAGACAAAATCACGAACATACACGCGAATATACACGCACTCACACAAGCACACACAAACGCACGACTGATCGAGTGCAGGGAAAACTTCACCTCTTATATTCTGCCTTCAGTGGTCTAACTCACCCTCACTGTTTGTGATGACCAACTAACTTTTTTACCAAGCCATAATGTACTTTCAGTAACTGATCCGTGTTTGTCTTTATTTCCAATCTACATGGTGGATCAGTCTTGTACAGTGTTGCTCATCAGAAAGGTAAGGTGACGTATGTATATAGTTTATACATAGTGGGGCCTGCATGAGTGTAATTGCAATCCTGAATATTTTGGTCGTTTACCTGGGTTCAATGACGCAGTCAAGTTAAGCCCTACACAAGACATAGAGGTAAGAAATTTGGACACACTTATTCGTCAAAATGAAATTCTTGATGAAGTTACAATGGTTCCGTAGTGCAGCAAAGAATTGCCACAAAAAACGTATTATAGTTTAAGTACGGTGTTAGGCTGTGTTCACACTGGGATCGATCTGAACCGATCTAAATTTTGAATCCGGTTTTGCTCACACTGGAATCGGTCTAGACTGGTCCGAACCAATATGAACCGATCTTGCTGCTCACACTCGCCAGTTCATTGAACAGCTTTAATGCGGTTTCAGCGTACCTATTTAGATAAATCATTTTGAAAACATTTTTTCACAAAGTCAAAATAATGGAAACAACGCTGTTTTCGAAGAAATACTGCATCAACTACAAATTTAATACTTGTCTTTCAGTTAACGAAAGTTCGGATTCTCTCTACGGGGAGCCAGATAATTTAGCAACTCAGTGTCAGAGATCTGTAATGTCTTCCCTGTGTCTTGCTGGCACTGCACGGTGTTGCTATTAGTGTCGGAAGTCATCGGCGATAGGATTGTAGCCAAAGGCGGGTGGCCAAGGACACAATCAAGTTTCTCATACCACGAGAAAGTGGTCTGCACCGAGCCGCTTAGACGCATCTTCCTCTTCCTCTTCCCCTTCATGTATTCCGTTTTAGGCGTTTCACTCTCCCCCGACATTCACTCGCACTTCATTTGTGGTGCGCGCGCCTGTCTCGGAGTTCGCGCCAAAAGCGTACGGCCGGTGTCACAGCGGATTTGGACCCCCCGATCCACCGTCATCAAATATGGACCCCCTCTCGCGAATTTGGACCCCCCCAAAAAACTATAAGAAAGATTTTCAATTGCAAGATTTATTGTATCCCATATATTTGAATGTGTTTTACATTACGCAAGTATACGAAATGCAGTATGACTTTAAATAGTTCATCCGATGTATGAAATATCATGACGTCAACTTTGTATCCGCCAACAAACCTTTATTTACAATTCCGAATTCTATGATCAACTTGGCAAAAATGAAAAACGAAACAAATCCGAGAACTCATTCCAAAATTCACTTATTCATAAAACTGTAGCAATGCACTGAAGTAACTACAATTGATCGGATTAAACGCAGCATTTATTGTTAAAAAGAATTATAGAGGTACCGATTAAATTTGTGATGAAGCTGCTTTAAACAGCTGGTTCTTTGTAACACACAGTCAAAGAAGGCGGGGAGTTTCAAATTTGCATCTTTTGATGCATGCATGCACCCACTTGGAAACTGGCGGCTGGAAAATGGAGCACAAACCAATTAAATCAGTATATATTTGTGATTGAAGCCGTACAAAAGAGTTGCTTCTCGAGAAACAAACCAAAGATTACTTGGAAACACAAAAACGCGGCGGCTAAAGCTTTTAAGGCCAATATTTCTTTGTCCATAACGCAACAATGCACTAATTTAATGATCGGAGTAAGCATCGCAATTAGCGCAACTTTGTATAAAATGATACAGAAAACTTTGAATTTGTTTTGAATTTGTTTGAATTTGTTTTGATATCTTACTCTTAGCTTGTGAATGCATTCCTTTTTCAATTTTTTCCCTAATACCCAATAAGTTCCATTCGATATATGAAACGTACTTTCACAATTTCGCATGCGCGAAGAAACGGCGCGACTGCAGCACTGCTAGAGGTTTTGTTTGGCTTTGGTGGCTAAAGCATTTCATGACATCTTATAATGTGTGGTCCGAGTAAACACGGGAGGCGGGAAACTTTGTATTTGTTTTGAATTCATTTGAGTGTTTTGAATTTGTTTCTCTTTACTTGTGAATGCATATCCATCGCAGTTTATTCAAAGTAAAGAGTCGTCAAAAGTGCATATATGTGCCATGTTTCGTTTTTACATACATGCTACCAAGAACAGCTTCATATTTCACCAGCGAAACTTTCTGTTCTTCAAATCCGCTAGCAAATTTGGACCCCTGGGGGTCCATGGACCGGGGGGGGGGGGGGGGGGGGGTCCAAATCCGCTAGGACACCCGCCAGACGAACGCGTTTCCACTTTTGGCGCCAAATACTCCGCGCGGAAGGGAACTCGGTCAAGATCGGTTCTGTTTAGGCTAGAACGTTCAAACTTATTTATAAGCTAAAAAAAAAACAAAAAAAAAAAAAAACAAAAACAGTAATTAGATAATTGGTGAATAAATGCGTAGGTGAAGTCTATCCAAAAGGTCACATTTACTTTATTTTCACTGTCGTGGACTGGGACAATGATCGATGAAGCCAAAGTTCAGAATGGACAAATCTATTTCGTTCTGTTTCGAAAGCCCCGTCCACACGAGCACGGAGTTTTCATTTGGAAACGCAAATTCCTTCACACAGGGCAAGAATGAACAGTCCACTGAGAAAAATGCAAATTTTCGAGACCGCTCTTAAGACTCAGAAATATTTGAACATGCCGCCTATCGCTTTCGTGTGAACGGTCAAAATTACTAAAAACGATTGGCCATGTGGTCTCATATCGGGAGGACGTATTCATGTCAGGGGCGGATCCAGACCGGTTTATGGAAACCGCTCAAACTTTTGAAATTTAGGTACCAGCCTCAGAAAATGGCGCCAGAGAGCCCCATCTAAAAAAGAAATCGCTCTAGAAGCTCGCGCCTTTGGCGCTCGCACATTGGAAATCGATCAGATTTTCTCCTAGATCCGCCCCTGCATATTATCACTCTACTGAAACATGTGCAGGGTGTGAATAAAAGCAATATTTTCTTGTTGCTTGTGTCTGTGTTTTTAAGTAGACAACAATGCAGACATGTAGAACAATCTGAAAATGATCGGGTTAACGCAACAGATTCATTCTGTTCTCAGTGAAATGAAACCACAAACAGCTGAAAGTCTTTAGAAACGTCTTCGTGTGGACGGGGTCTAGTGTTCGTACCGTCAAAAATAGGTATGACTATATATGGCTAAATTAACTAATGAGTTGCTAGAGTTTCCAGGAGAGCTACTTCAGTGTAACGTGCAGATGTGTATCACCTAAAACAAGACGTGAATATGTTAAACCACGGAGAATGGAACTTCGGGGATCAATCTTTCGCGGTCAGGACAACAACAAAGAAACTATCGTTGGTCTAACGCCCAAAGCATTGGCTCCTTTATCATTGTTTTGGGCATTTAATTTGGTCGTCCAGCATTTTACTCAAAATACTAGAGTATGTGGTTTGATTAGCAATAATGTCAAATCGAAAGTTTCCAAATAATGCTATGGTGAACGAGATTAATCTACTTATTCAAACGAACTGCATAATGTTGTAAAGTTCTTTTACATACGACACCGCAATAAAACACATCGCTGAATAGCATTAGCTTAGCTATAACAGCTGTTAAAATGTAGCAGAGTTTATCTAAAAATAGTAACATGATAGGAGGTGACAGTTAGCTCGCTTTTTTTAATAAAATTGGTAAGAACTAAGGGCACGGCCTTCAGCAGAGGCGCGGCTACTAAGTTCGAGCTTGCCGTCAGCTTGAAGTTCTATACCGCAAAACCAATCATTGGGTTGTAACGTAGTTAAAAGTCGCGTGCGCACGCAGCTCATGACTGTGCCTTTATAAAATGAGAAAACACAACAGAGCAGGATGATGGTGCAACTACGCTACAAAGACCCGCTGAATTACAAAACTGCCCGGCCCTTGCTTTAAATAAAACTGCTTGTCAGCATACATATAGGGTCGAGCTAGTTCAACACGCCCAGTCAGCGTATTTCGGCTTAGCAGAACACACGCGATAAAATTGTTCGATCGAAATTTGAAGCAAGGCCAAAGTTGTTAAATAATATCACCTTCGTGTTACTGGTGGCTTGAAGAGTCCTAAACTGTATCTTTCTGGACGGGAAACAGCTATAAACTACGCGTACAAATTCACGAGAAGTCGGCGTTTTCTGGTCAAGCCACCAGCGACACTAACACAACGGCTACCCTCTATACCTTATATACGTCTTATATTATATCATTTTGTTGATGATAAATCAGCAAACTGCAAAATGTTCGTCTGTCCACTAAGTTGAAAGGAGGCAATGCCTGTCGTTATTTTATCTCACGGAACTGGCACATCGCGCAGAGGAGTTCGCTTGCATTATTTAAGACCCTATAACTATACTAGCGGACGGGCGAAGACATACTAAATATAATTTATGGCGCGCCTTGTGACGGAACATAGTGATGCTATGAAAGAGCAATTGAATTTGGAACTCCTAAGTTTTTACTACTCATTGTATGTAATGAAAGTTCTAATACTGAAGCTTTAAAATGCATAACTTGCTACTATCACAAAATTTTAACATTACAAATTTAATTAACAACTGCATAAACAGTTTCGTCAAATAAATCACGAATTCAATTAAATATGACTTTTGGTATGGCTGCTTCTACCTGCGAAACTCCAGAAGAAGAAAACGAATATGTTGCACAACTTCTCTGTCCAACGCGATTTTTGAAAAGATTGGCACCTAAATCCTTCATATGAAAATTTGTTTTACTCGCAAGTTCATCTTCAATTTCACAAGAAAGGTGTTGCGCCAGACCTCGCTTCCAAGGGAAGGGCGAGGCGAAGGGAAACTCGGAGATAGCCTATTCGTCTTCTGTGGTCTCGATTTCAAGTAAGTTGGCTCAAAATAGCAGTCATACCTCCGCGAACCTTTTTCTAATATATTAGTAATTTAAAACTATGAAACCTTCCTTGGACCGCTAGCAGCCGAGGCGAGGCTTCAAGCTATCGTTCTCTCTTGATAGTTGACGCTTCCAGCGCGTGACCTCCATGTTCTACGCTGCGACAGCCTGGTGACGGGAAAAAGAGGAAATAATTACATCGACTACTCCACACCTCTCCTACAGGGAGAATGGGTACATGCGCAAACAGAAATGCCACACTGAACCTGTTCTGTCCAGTGGTTAAGTCATAAAATATAAGTTAATATATTGATTAAGCTCGAGTATGTGAATAATAATAAAGTTTCCTTTAAAAAAAAAACATACAGGGCCCCTCTGGATACCAGCCTTGTTGCTGAATGTGCTACCAAGTTCAAATTAAGTTAAATCAGTCCACATTGAATACCGTGAACTTGCGTAATAAGCAATGCATAGCAATAAGCATGGCATCCTGCCCGGCTGCATATGAGCTGAAAAGCTATCTCATTTCAGAAGATTCGCATGTCTAAATCTCTTGTGTTTAGGCCCCAATACACAGCACTCATGCACCAAAATTTGTGAGAGTAGCATAATATTATTAGAGAACTGGCACACTTTTCGTTTTGTGACAATTGTACTAATGGATTATTTTGAGAAGTTCTAACATTTGCAGACAATCCGCCTTTTAAGACAGCACGGCAGATTTGTCCTCAAAATCATTTATTTCATTATTTCTAAGGTGCAGCCGCTGTTTCAGTTCGAAGCTCATTCTATTGTTGTTGTGCCGCCGTGACGCATAAGTGGATTTATAAATAGAGCATAT